>OZ057400.1:31574519-32858329 GCA_964056695.1 Melieria picta | reverse complement strand
GATGCCAGCAAAAAAATTTCCGTTTTTTGTGATGTGCCCCATCTTATCAAATTACTACTTCGTAGATGATGGATTTCTTTTCAATGGGACTCTTTTGAATAAATCTATCATCGAAGAATTGCTGGCACTATGTAACACAGACCTCAATATAACAAAATCGATTAATATAGATATGTTCAATGTTAAAGGACCAGGTACTATACATACTATAAAATATATAACAAAAATAACAAGTAATTTGTAATAGGTCGACAAAAGGTGAAGCTGGCTACAAAACTATTTTCTCACACATGTGCCAGCGCTTTAAGGAGGTGCGCACAGCATGGTCTATGTAGTGACGTTGAAAAATTTGTTAAACGTGCAGATTTATTCCAAATCATCAACGACTGGTTCGACGTGTTCAATGCTCAAACCATCCAAAAGGACTTCAGACCCATAAGTAAGGCTTTTGGGTTGGCATTGGAGGCTCAATTGCAAGCGATTGAGTTAATGAATGGAATTGTTTTTCACCTGTTCCCTGTGCGTGCTAGTGGTGCCTTATTGCTCTCCCAAAAAGGCATTTTGAGCAACAATAATGCTCTGCCATTGCTGTACGACTACGTGAGAAGCCAATACGGAATCGAATTCATAATTAAAAATAAGGTGAATCAAGACTGTGTGGAAAAGTACTTCAGTGCGATTCGAGCAAAAGGTGAACTCCATGATCATCCATCACCCATGGATCATATAGATTCCGTTCTTACCTGCTAGGTATTTACATATTTAAATAACGATATAACTTGCTAACCATTGCTTTAACACTAGAATGCCCTACAATCTGACATACCTAAAATGCCCATATGTAGTCATTTTGACTACATTATTATTTACTGCCTTTTTTTTTTAATTTTATTGGTTTTTAAGTAGCAGATATGAATAATATGGTACACGAGATTAAACTAAAATAAGCATTTAGTTTTTATTTTTTTTATGGTTTATAAAGAAAATTCATTTAAATATAATGGCGTACTTTACACATCAATGGGATAAAATGGAATGAAATTTGGAATTTGGAATTTGTGAATGAATTTTGTGAGTGAATTTTGGATTGAAAAACTTGGGAATTGTCACAACCTACTATGATATTTTTTTTTAATATTTGCAATTATATACAATTTTCATATTTTGCAATCGAAGATGCGTATTTGTCTATTTATCAGTAAGATTTGCTCAAAATGACTACCATTGGGCAGTTAAGGTAAATTTTACAAAATTGGGGTAAAAAAGTTTTTTACAATATTTTTAATTTATTTATTCCATTTAGCTTTAAAAATTAATAAAAGTCACGTAAGATATTTTTTTAAGAAAGCGATGCAACAAAAGTGATTTACAATAAAAGACGTCAATGTAGTAAAAATGACTACCTTGGGCATTCTAGTGTTAATACAGGTCGAAATGAAAATGTACTTTGCTCGGAAGCAAACGTCGAAACGACTGATACCGATTTGCTTGACATTGGTTTGGAAAACCATATAGATACGGTTATCTCGCAGGACGCGTTTAAACAACTTCTCGACGATACCCAAACCAACTGCAAAGAAAGTGAAGTTCATCCATTTCAAGACGAAATGTGTGATGAACTTGTAGAATTGAGCGATATTGAGTACGATGGGCTCGAGAACTTTGGTGGATATCTGATCCACAAAATGGGTTTAACTCAATACGGATGTCGCACTGGAGTTGAACCTCAAAAACACAGTTGCACGTTCGTTGATTTACATTCAGAAGGTGGGTTAGTAAAACCAAATTAAACATTTATGGGTCTTTTAGAAAATTGTAATGCAATTTTTGTAAAAGCAAATCGTGATTCTTTAGCAACTGCTCCAAATTATACATACAGTGGCTCAATCGAATAATCGGACAAGCTTCATTCCTTTGCTAAATGCGTGATTTGACCCCCGAAAAATTTGAATTTTACGTCAATATGCACCTCGTTCGCTTTGTTATTGTCCCATCTATCAAATTTATAAAACAAATGCAATAATTTTCCAACTGCATAGCCAAGGTGCACACAAAACCAGTGAATTCAGCGTTTTCACTCCCAATCAAATAATCGGACACTTCATATTTTTTTGTTTTACACCGTTATTATTGAAAAAATGTTCATTTCGAAAACGTCAAATAATTATTTCAATCTTAAACGTATGTATGTCAAATATCGAGATGAGATTGGATGTTAAAAAACGCTTCTTCGTAGGAAGAACGTATTTTAAAATCCACCATCTCAATCGCAGCCTAAAAGAACAAAGAGCAACAAATGTAAAAAAAAAAATTAAAAAAAATCACCACTTAAAAGCACCATCACAACTCGATATGTGACGCCTTGAATATACAATTTGACATGTAATTTGGAGCAGTTGTTAAAGAATTACCATTTTCTTTTACAAATACTGTATTCAAATTTTCTAAAACACCCATAAATTTTGAATTTGGTTTTACTAAACCACCTTCTGAATGGCAAGCAACACTAACAGCTAATAAGTATTCATTGGACGTAAAAAAAAAAATAAGAAAAACGAAAAAAGCAAACTGTCAAACAAACTGTTTTCAAACTGTCTGCATTCAATTCGCTTCTGAAATCAATCTATAAATCTGGCTCGAAAGCGTATCAAGTCAATGCGAATCGACTGGGACCGTCGTATAAACATGGTAAATAACTATTAAACACATAAAATGAAGCAAAACAAAACTTTGGAACTAATTTTTACAATTATTTTAAAACCCCTTCAAAAAAGAAGAATATGTGGCGTCGGCACGTAGGCAACCCTATTTCCCTATTTTCATTTGAAACAAAACGAATTGTGTTATTAGTAAAATTCTCACATTATTTATAAGTTTCGGGTTTCCTGTGTTCAGTGTTATTTTCTCAATAAATGTTTTTGTGTTTGCGAAGTTATTCGAGATATGAATCATCAGCTGGTTCCTTTCAGAGCTCCAGCTTCTTGATTGCAAAGTGGTGGCCCCGACGTGATAACGCGTGCGAGTGAACGATAGTGAACTCATTACGGAAACAATTCCACAGGTGTATCAAAAAACGTTCCGCTACTGTTCGTGCAATCGGACCACTGCACAGTGATTCGTTCCATAGACAAAATTAAAAAAATGTATAGTCTCAGAGTTTAATGATTTTGATGTCATCTGAAAGGTAAAACTCTAACTAAGAGAACCCCAAAACATCTGTGCTAAAAGTTAACTAGTGTTAAAGTTGAAGTTTGAGAAGAAAGTTGAAACATTTTTCACAAAAAAATTTAAACACATATTTTGTTTTTTGTCTATTGAGTAAAAAAAAAATTTTTAATATATGGTTGCCAAGAAGTTACTAAAACTTTCAATATAGATTAAGAAATGGTGTGGCTATTTTCACTTTTAATGTTTTCTCAAAATTTGTAAAGCTGAGGCTTTTACATAACTTTTAATTCAAAATATTTTTCTAAATTAAAAATCTGAATATTGGCAAAACTTAGAGGAAAATATCTAAAAAGTATGTGAAAGTATGGGATTTTTTTTTATTTTAAGGAGCATTCTTTCTTTGTCGGATAATGTAATTACCAGACATCTGCATGGCTCCATTCACTTTCTCTCCCACAGTGTTGACACTTCTGCTGAGTGCACACTTTCTGAGAGTCATTACAATATGAATACAGTAATTTCTGTAGGCAAAGCAAAAGCTGTGCACAAAACGAAAGAGTCACAAAATAGAGAGAGTCATAGCACACCATTCTCTTTAGTGAATATTCATTACTCACTTGTTCGTAAGGTTGTCAACATTAGTTAGCATCATTTGTATATAAGGTACGTATCAAAACTATACGACACCATGCAGATTTTTTTCTTTTTATCCAGAAACTCTTTGTTTTTTACAATTTGACAAAACTCCAAACGCAGAATGTGAGAGCATAGTATATTGCTCAAAGTACAGTTTTGTTGCTGTAGACATTTTTTTACTGGAAGGTGTACAGTTAATTTTAATGGAATTACTCTCTTTGCTACTCAGCTGCAAGCGTATCAAAACTATACGACACCTGCTCACAAATTAATTAAAAGTGGAAGAGTAAACATATCGTATCTAATCATTATTTTGTATCGCGTTTTGAATCATTTTTCTTTAAAATGCCGCGCGGAACTCTGTTATTCGAGGAAGGAAGAGGCAAAATTACAGCGTATAAGGATCAGGGTTTAAATAATGCACAAATTTCTAAAAAAATCGGCCGAACTCGTTGTGTTATTGCTTCTTTTTTAAAATACCCGAATAATTACGGTAAAAAATACAAAACCGGCCGAAAACCAAAGCTGGATAAAAAGAAAAAAATCTGCATGGTGTCGTATAGTTTTGATACGCACCTTAGTAACGGTATATTTCGTTTTTGTTTTCATTGTTGGTATTCGTTGACAATTTATTCACTTGATAGAACTTGATAGAAAAGCATTTTTAGTTTCATTTTGAGCACACTACTCAATATGAATGATTCGAATCATTCATTTGATTTCGCTGTATTCACAGCATAAAGTGAATACAGTTTCTGTTTGAGTACACTATAAAATGACTCATTCAATTTATGAATACAGTACAATCTCTCACTCGAGTGCAAATTATTACTCATTCATTCACAATCACAGAAACGAATGTGAGTGAGCGAGTAGGTAATTTAAGAGTGAATGAGTCACAACACGTTTTGAGTGCGATCATGCAGACGTCTGGTAATTACATCCTCCGATATCTTCCGATCTCAGAAAATAATTCAATTTGAAAAGTGGTCTAAACACCTATTTTTCGGCAAAATTTATTTTTTTATCCCTAAAAGTATGCAATCAGCATGTAAAATTGAGAAAACTGCAAAAAAGCAAAACATACGTCTATTATTGTCGTTTTTATTGAAAAACTAAAGGGTCCTAAGACAATTTCTGTTACTCTTTGCAATTATCATTGTTGACGTTACCGATTAAATGTAAAATCTGAAAAATCTAGCCAACACACTCGTTGCTATAGCTCACCAAAAATGACGAAAATTGCAAATTTAAGTCTCAGACATTGCCAAACTACAAAAGTTTAAGAAAAACAAAATGGAGATTTCAATTTAGCATGACCATGATTAACTAGTATACCAAATTTTAGGAACAACGGACCACTCCTTCTAATTTTGTCCCGCGGTTGTATGGAGTCGAATCACTGTGCACTGGTTTCGCGCGAATCGTGTTTCAAACGACGAAACACACCTGTTGGCACAAATAATATTTATTCATGAATAATTTAGTCAAATCGCATAAGAAAATAATAATGAAAATCGTTATTGCAAAAAAAAAACCCCAGGCAACTTTGTTCCTAATCGCCAGCGAATCTCATATTCCAAATATAATAGTTGCAATCGATGGTAAGAAAGTCATTTAGAAAATTTTGTTTCTACAAAACTTTTAACTGTTTTAGAAACGAGGAGTCTGTTCTGTTCCAAAACTCATCTCAACTAATTCCGCGTTACACAAAGTCAGTAGATGGCATTGGAATACCATTAATTTCGGTTGGCAATCCGGAATACCCACTATTACCATGGCTGTTGAAGTCATATGTTAGAAGTTTGATCCTTTAATTGTTATTTGAAAGACGAAAAGATGTGGAAAACGCGTTCGGTAGGCAAAAGGTAAATGGAGATGCCTTGCAAAAAAAATTGATGTTAGCCCTTCGTTTGGCTGGCACCATTTTACACAATTTTATTGATAGCCAAAAGGAAACGTATTTGGGCATTTGGTCTCAGGCAATCGAAAATCAAAGGCAATATCCTCAATCCCGAGATGGTACTCCCAGTGAAGTAATTTTCAATGGAAATATTAATCCTAAGAATACAAGAAACCATTTAAAATACTATTTGAAAAATAATTTTCTTACGCGAAAGTCTCACTTTTATTAAATTAAACTTAAGTTTGGTTTGCACTCTAGCCGTGAAAGGCAATTTTTGACATTTTTATTACAAATACAATTGGATTAAAAAAAAGTTTGAAAAATTTAAACAAAAAATTAATAAATATGTTGCGTCCATGCTGTTTTATAGAGGGGTTCCGGTGGGCCACCTGCTCGCTCTACAATTTCACAATAACTGACTCTCTATTCTTCAATTCATTGCTTACTTAATTTCATTTTCATTGCTTACTCAATTTCATTACTCATTTTCATTGCTTACTCGATTTCTATTAATTTTCTTTGCAAGTACCATACATCTACTTGCTGTGCAGCAAGTAGATAACTTCTATGAACGACATTTGCTACTGGTGCCCACCGCAACTCCCTTCGAGCAGCAATGTTATTATAGTGTTCACCGACTACGACAAATACATGTTTTATATTAATGCAATGTGCACAACTTAAACAAAAAGTTTGGCCTGCTAATTTGTTGTGGTAGTCTTAGCTAGAAAATATTATTATTCAAAACTGTTATTAGACAAATTGGAGTCAGTGTTGTGCGCAGGCGATGACTTTGGTCTTATCGTTGCTTCTGGAGACACTGGCACTGTAATGCAAACCCATAGGTATCTGCGTTGAGGAAATGGGCTGCAGATGAAGAAGCGTTACTTCCAAGAAAACCGAATTGATGAGCACTCCAGAATTGCACGCTTGGATGCGTTTGAGATTGCATTGTGGTCAGGAAAGGCGACAGCAACTTGACGATCAGCTTTCAAAATCTTTGCTGTATTCTTGCGATCCTCTTGCAACATTTTATTTACGATACCTTCATACTCCTCATCGTAATTTTAACTCCTCCAGCAAATGTTCTTGGTTCTCTTTGCATTCCTTGCTATGCTTTTCTAAATAAAATAAACCAACTTAAAGTTGGTGAACGATCAATTTCTGAATTTATGCAAACGTACTTGTACTGTACGCGCAGGGCTTTGTCGTCCAATTGCATGCTGTCCTCATCAGGCAAGTCGAGAGGGCCAGCCGTGGTGTCTTCGACTTGCGAGGATATGGCCGGGCGATGACTTTGGACTTTATCCAAGAAATCAAAATACTCAAAGGTCTGCCGCTGTTATTCCTTTTTCTTTGTAATACTCGCTCTTCAGCGACTTGAATTTTGCACTTCTTATAATTCCTTTGTCAATCATTTCTTTTCCCACTACTTATTTAACTCGCCATAACAACCCGTTACTGGGTTTCGGCCTGCCGCAAAAGTTCTTTGCAGGTGCGTTTGCATTGCGCCTTCTCCAGTTGGTCACACCAAGAGAAGATAGGGCCTCCTTAATTTGGTCTTTCCACCGGAGAAACGGGCTCCGTCTTCGTCGTCGGCCTCCAACTACATCTTCAAAAGTTACCTTTTTTTGGTAGTTTTTTTATTAAGGGTATTCACACCGGTCTTGTTAGTTTGGTAATTTGTTAATTGGTAATTCGGTAAAGTTTTTAACTGTGAGTGCACTTTTTGTCTATAATCTCGTTAGTCTGGCAACACGAGAGCTGTTTTTTCGAACAGCTGATTTTAAACAAATTCGTTGCAAAGAGCACACAGAAATCAATTTCAAAATGCCCAAAATAGCTGCAAAACAAGAAATTGTTGAGCATTTAATTGCTAACGCTGTAGAACGGGTTACGACCATTGAAGGCATGATTCAATACAGAGATTGCGCCTTCCGAGAGAAAATCAATTTAAAGCCGCACCAGTGACGTCATCGGAGAATAGGTAGGGATTCCATCAGTACCTTTTAAATTCTTTCATTTTGAACTTACATTTTGCTTCACTCTTTTGAGCAAATATGTGGCTTTCTTTATACTTTAGCCCCTATATATATATAGTATATGTACTTGCATAACAGTTCAATAGAAGCTTGTATATCTTTACAAAACAAATTGTAAATTCATATTATTCATTCATATGAATAACACAAATAAAACAAGTGAATTTCGGGAGGAAACCCTGCAATTCAATTCAAATTTCGTGCTATGTTTTTATTGGTTGAACATTTTTTTCACCAAAAATATTTTGTTTTGTGAAAATTGTGCCGCTTTTGCTTGTTTGTTTTCTTGTTTTTGTGTTAAATTTAATAAAAAATTTTGAATTTCCAAAGTCCTCGCGTTAAAAAGTGCGTGTAGTAAAAGAATCGCGGAAAAATTTACAAAACAAAAAACGAGAGTCATGCGGTGTGCAGTGGGCCTGTGTACACGAAATAATGAAAACAAAAAAGGTACATGAGTGGCGACGTACTTTTCAAATCGAAAATAGAAAACAATTAATTAAATAAAAAAAGTGAATAAATATTAAATGTTGTCCCACTGTGTTGCTCTCTCCAAAATTCAATCAACATTTTCAGCCAATAGGAAACAATTTTGTATGACGTCACTGGTGCGGTTTCAAATTTATTTTCTCCCGGATGGCGCAATCTTCTATTCAATGAATCTTGATTGAAGGTAAGGAAATAAAATTGGGTGAAACCGGTGACCAGATATTTTCCTCTGTATTGTCACAGATGTCTTCAGTGAGGATGAGGACCTGGCGGAGTACGTACTTGACGAGCTTTACGAAGATCTGAACGCGGTACTGAAGTGTCGCAGAGGTGTGGAGAATTTGGTGCCAAAATCAGTTCATTGGCGCGAAGATATTTTGACATCGGTAGACGAGAATCGCTTTCGCCAAATGATGCGCATGAATCGATCACAGTTTGCTCATCTTACCTCACTGATTGCTGATGACCATGTTTTTTCAAAATGTACTGTCAAGCAGTTTCCTATAGATCTGCAGCTTGCTATGGTTTTATACAGATTGGGCTCATCGGGGGAGAGTGCATCGATTGCCAAAGTTGCTGCACTTTTTGGAGTTGGAGACGGTGGCACTCTAATTAAAACAACTCAAAGAGTTTTTACCGCTATTTTAAAACTTTTGGCAAGATATTTATACTGGACTTGCGCCACTCGTCAGCCTTGTAAAATGTTTTTTTAAGGTAACGCACTTTACAGCGTACCATATCCACTGTCGCATTTAAACCTGTTTTTTGGATAAATTTTGTATAATAGATTTGGGCGCTTGGTTTCTGAAATTATAAGTTCATAAATGAGACTTTTAAAAAATGCAATTTAGGTTAACACTTACTTCAATATCCACGTTCTCCAAAAGATATTCTACTAGGATATTGGTTTCCTCCTCCGTCCATTTTTTTTGCGGCTTTTCACGTTTGCGTCTTTTTGGTTCCTCCACTTTAAAAATATTAAAATTTATTAAAGAAAAATAAATTTTGAAAATACTTTTACAATTTGCAACCGTTGCAGCGCGCGAATAGAATAAAATTGAACAGCTGATCGCAGTGTTACCAACTAACGAATGAATTGTCAAGCCTGCCACCTTGTTACTTTGTTACTTCGATAGTTCGATACTTTTACAAAAACAAAATGCACGTACAAAGTTACCGAGTAACGAACTAACGAAGTAACGAGCCCGGTGTGAATACCCCTATTATGCTTAGCTTTTAGGATATTTCGCTATTCTTCCCTAAATATGGTTTTTTCCTTTTTCCTATTTTTCGCTTTATTTTCCTATTTTTTTGACGTCTAATAAATATCAGCTGTTAGCGTTGCTTGCTATTTACTTGAAAATTCACAAACAAGCTAAGTCTGCATCATCCTCAGCTGATTTTCATAGCACTTTGAAAATGTTTATGATGCAATAATAAAAAGTCGAATGTCTTTTTATATGAGGCCAAACACATTGATGTCCCTTGTTTTTTCATTCTTTCATTTCATTTTCTTGTTCCTTTTCTTGCTTTTGCAGAATTTTTTATTTTATCTTCCTCAAGTCTTTAGTCAGCGCCTTTCTAAAATGCTCGAAGTAACAGAAATAGGACTTTCTGGCATTTCGTTACTTGCCATTGAGTTTCCACCCAAAATCACATCTTAGAAGTTACAACAAGTTGGCGAAGTCGCTGTACAACAGTTACATTCGTAATTATGAAGTTGGCATCAAAAGTAATCCAAAACTCTTTTGGAATTTTATTAAATCAAAAAAATCGGTCTCCGATATACCGTCCTCGGTTTTTTTCAAGGACAAAGGCGCCGAATCCGCGGATGATGCCGCTAACTTATTCGCACAGTTCTTCAGCTCAAATTTTGTCACAGATGGAAGCGCTGTTTTGGCTGACACTTTCAGTCCTGACTCCTTATTTACCTTTGGGTCGTTGACCTTAACTGCCGACGATGTCAAAAAGGGCATCAACAATCTTAAATTTTCAATGCATACGGATCCAGATGGGCTCTCCGCTGTACTCTTGAAGAATTGCAGCTCTCTTGTTGAGCCACTCCTATTGATCTTTAACCCATTTTCGGCCGCTACCAGAAATAGCTAATATTTTTTTAATTCCTTTTAAGGACTTACATTTAGGACCTTAATCAAGAATATTTTTGGATTTTTTTTGTGTTTTTTTTTTTAAATTATTTTTTTTATAAATTAATAAAAATTTAATTTCAAATAAAAACAAATATATATGTATATAATTTTGGTCAAATAATAATCAAGCATGGAAACAAACAATTGTTGGCTTACATATGTACATACATGACGACTTCTGGCCAATTTTAGATTTTTCGACCATTGAAAAGTACGCGGTGCTGAGAGGTAAAAATATTTTCATAATTTTATGGATATCAATTGATTGCGATAATTTTGTCTTTAGGCTTCGTAAATAATCAATAATAAATCAATAATTTGAAAAGGTTATATATTTTTCAGAATATTCAAAATATGACTAAAAAAATGCTTTTTTTCGTGCCTTCGCCAACATCTCTAAATTTATCTTTTTTAAAAAAAATTATTATTTCGAGGGGTTACCAAAAGACCAAAGCTATTTTATGCATCAAAAGTTCACAGATATAATGTCTAAGTGCAGAGCTACTCTCCTTCAAAGTGGCTGGTCGAAAAATCGACCAGCGGCCGAAAATGGGTTAACAAATCCCTTTCGTCAGGTATTTTTATAGATGATTGGAAAAAAGCATCAATAACTCCAATATTTAAGAGTGGCAATAAGAATGATATCGCAAATTACAGACCCATCTCTAAACTCACGTCGGTGTCTAAACTTTTTGAATGCATAGTCAATGAAAAACTTATGTTTTGTGTCAATAATGAAATTTGTCAAAACCAACACGGTTTGGTTAGGGGCAGATCTACTGTTTCCAATCTCGCGATTTTTGTCGAAGATTGTCTGTCTGCTTTCCAAGAAGGGAGTCAAGTAGATACTATCTACACAGATTTTGCTAAAGCCTTTGACAGAGTTTGTCATTCAATTCTGATATCTAAATTAAATTGCTTGGGCTTTCACTCATCATTTCTTGATTGGGTGAAATCATACCTTTCCAACAGACAGTGTGTTGTGGCTGTTGATAATCATCTTTCACAACCGTTTGTTGCTACTTCCGGCGTTCCTCAAGGTAGCATACTTGGTCCTCTGTTGTTTGTTTTATTTATTAACGACATTGGCTCCTGCTTTTCGTTTGCAAAATTTTTACTCTATGCGGATGATCTGAAGATTTATGCTGCGATTAATAACGTGGCAGACTCGCTGGCTCTGCAGGGTGACCTAGACAGAGTTCAGGCATGGTGTACGAGAAATCACCTTTTCTTAAACATTAGTAAGTGTTTTCATGTAACTTTTTCTAGGAAACACAGTCCTTTGCACTTGTCCTACTCCCTGTCAGGTTCACTGTTGCAGTCAGTCCAAGAAATCAAAGATTTGGGTGTGTTTTTCGACACAAAACTTTGTTTTTCTAGTTACATTGATTTCATTATTGCCAAATCAAATGCCATGTTGGGTTTCGTTCGTCGGAACAGTGCGTCATTCTCTGATCCATATACGTTTAAACTGTTGTTCACGGCTTTCGTTAGATCAAGGCTGGAATATGCTTCGTTTATATGGAGGCCATATCAAGTTACTCACATTAATCGCATTGAGCGCATCCAAAAGGTTCGCCCTAAGGTCGCTGAACTTTACTGATCCGTTGCCGTCGTATATTTCCCGCTGCCGCCTTATAAACTTATTGAGTCTAAGCTCTAGGCGAACGTATCTTGCATGCTCCTTCATTGTTGGGTTATTAAACGGGTCTATAGATTGCCCGGCCCTTTTGAGTAAAGTGGGTTTTAATGTTCCTGTACGTAACCTACGGCACGTAGAGACTTTCCACATCAGCTTTTTCAGGTCAAACTATGCTAGGAATGCGCCTCTGGCTAGAGCCCTCGCGGAACTGAATAGTGTCACCGACCTTGATTTTTTCCTTCCCAGAGGGACTTTGTTAAATTTGTTAATGAATAGTTTAAGTTGAAGCTGTTTTCTTCATTTGTGTTTTTTTTTCTAATTGTTCCTATAGTCAGTAAGTTCTTTATGTTCATTGGCTTATTAAATAAATAAATAAATAAATAAATAAAATGTTTTGAATGCAATCGGAAATTTCGATGCTTTCCTTCAAATTCCCACTACTCAAATGTTCTGGTTACGAATTGGTCCTTCAGGAACGAAAGGCTTTCAAAAGACGCCCAGTTAGATAACCACATTCCAGGGATCCTTCCGAACCCATAGTGCTTTTTTTTGTCAACACAAATCTTATAAGTTCTTCAATATTAATTTTTCACGCGCACAAAAAAAATTTCAACCAAAATTTGTTTTAATTTTTAAAATAAAACAAAGCTGCGATGCGAGCAACGAAAACAAAATATTTTGAACTCGTCGCATTGCTCTTTCCAGCTTTCTTCGCTTTGCGCTTCGATTGCAAAGCGTTGATTTGTTTTCGTCGCTTTGCTCGCCGCTCCAATATGTTTTTAGCCTAAGCCGCCCCTTGAGGTTTCGTCCACCCACGTGTATGTAAGCTCCTGGAAGCTTGCATCTTCGTGGGAGCTTTCAAACGACCTTTTTTTCATTTAGAAAACTGTCGACTGAGATGAGGTGAAGCCACTCGGCGTCATCAGCTTCAACATTTCCGCGAGCAACTTGCTTTTGACATGTTGTATTTCTTGCCTGAGGGATTTGCAGTAACTGCAATGGAAATTGGTACATAAAGGGTTCCAGCAAATCAAAAAATTCAAGCAACCCTTGGTAGCGTATGCCGGTTTAAACGAAGCGAGGAGGTGGCTGCACAAATCTTGTTGAAAAGACGATTACGCGACGTTTCAAATTTCGTATTCGAATTACAAATATCAACGAAAGAAATCAAAACAAGCGGCGTCAAATGGTTCACTGATGCCTACACTACTTTTTTTGGAGACTGTTAGGATTTTTAAGTACTTTTTCAGAATTTGCTTCAGGGGCAAAGAAAAGAGTCAAATTAGAGTGAGACGGGTGCCAACGTGCATTACCTTTAACAATTGCATCATGGAAAATATTTCACCATTTTTAGGCATTTTCGTTCAAACGTTAAAACGTTCAAGGCAGTTTGAAATCGTGTTTATAGAACTATCGTCGTCGATGCGTATTGACTTATAGCGGCTTGAACGGCCGTGGTGTATTTTACTGAAAATTTTGGTCGAGAGAAATGTCAAAAATTCTTTGGCGTTGTCAGATTGTAGGAATTAGAAGCTCTCAAGACGCAGATGACTACTTTCCTACAGCGCACGTTGGGGAAAAACAGGCAAAAATGCTCGCATCGCCTGTTTTGAGCTCTAGAATCTACCGTTTTTGCACTAGAGTACTGAAATGTGGCTATTTTCTGCAGAATTCTTTAGAGAATTGTATGGTATAATTTTTTTTGTAATTTTCGCTACCAGGAGCTGCTACCCTACAATCGGCTAAAATAAATAGGCTAAATTTTTTTTTGTTATGCATGAAAATCCTTTTTAGACGAAGAAATTTGAATTATGTGACATTTAGCCCACTTTTATAAAAGTAGGCAAACTCTTTCTTCAAAAAATTCTAAATCTAAACTACTCATTTACTTTCATATAGAACTGACAAGGCTAACTGACAACTATATCTTTCCTCACTAAAAGTATCATAAGGGGTTAAAGAGGCGTGCTACACCTATTTCTAGGCAAAATTATACATGTACTGACGGTAAATATTTAAAAGTAAGTACATATTTTGAAAAATATCTTTATATGGCAACCCTGTTAAATAATGGGCAAACCACGCCCATTTTAGGCAATATGTTGTTCTCATGATTTCCAAAGCTTTTGTACGAAATTTCAGTTTCGTGTCTTAACTTTTTCAAAAGCTATTATGAATACCTTCCATTAGACAGGATGGCTGGAAGACATATAAACAGACGGACATAGCTAAATCAATACGATATATATGCACTCGCCTCGATTCTATATATTTAAATACATATGTGTTCCTTTCAATATCAGCCTTGCTGTTTTTCATTCGTTATAGTTTTGCTCAGCAATTACAAATATATCGTTGCTCACTGAGTGCTGAGTTCAAAAAGTGCTTGAGTTGGCATGCGAAAATTGCCCGCATTTACGCTGAAGGCTGAAGGACATCCCAGCCGACAATGTAAAACACTCATTAGACATGCATTTACATCATGAAACTTGCCGTATTGAGCCTGAAAGGGGATTACAAAAAAATATATAGATTTTGATTGGCTCTCAACGTTTTTTTAAGTGAAACAACCCTTTAAAAAGCTAATGAGGGTTTTTTGTTCACAGGAATAAGTTTAGGAAAAGCTGCAATTGTTTCCAATATATTTGCAGAATATAATTAAGCCTGGTGTAGTTTTAATCCTGTTCCGTCTTCAATCGAACCCGAAATATACTAATTTGGCTCCTCTTTCAAGCATTTCGACAAAAAATTTTCCAATTGAACTCGTCACCACTTTATATGAGGAATTCATGCCGGTCTGGGCTATCGGCAGAGCAACTTTGCTTTAATGCTTAAATCAACAAAAGTCACATGCAGCAACGGCAATTAATCGCGTCGGCCGTTCATGCAACATGCACATTGTGCCGCCCCTTTGGTTTCCATTAAGGCCCACCAATTTCTGTCGGCGATTTTGTGAATCCTCCGCTCGTGCCTACTCACTTAAGTACACATTTTAATTCATTGCGCAACGAATGCCGATTATTTGCCACACTAAAAGAGCATGTCGGCACGCCACCAGTCGTGATGTCGCAGCTGCCGGCGCACTGCTGCACGTAACGACGACCCGATGGCAGTTAGGCGAGGCCGGCACACATTCACAAATAGACAAACCGGACGGACGAACGAGCCAACGATGAGCAGGAGAATGCGGCCGTCCTTTGAACTTGCAGCTGGTCAACTGGGCGTGCGGCATCGGAGTCGGCGTCGGCATCGACGTGCTGATAAATGATAAAGTGCGCCGCAACAATGCAACGTGCAGCGCCGAGTGGCCCGCACTGACAGCGCTCGGTTCATTCACTTTTGTCACATATTTATTTTATTTTTGTAGTTTTCATTGCACTCATTCTGTTTTGCCATTTTACTGCGACGCGCACCGTAATTTATTTGCTGTTTGCGGATGGAAACAACACTGGCACCATCATCAACAACAACAACAATAATTGTAACAATAATAACGACAACAGCAATCAGTGAACAAATATCAGGCGTGTCCGCCGTCGGTAAATACTGTGCAACAACCGGCCCCAGACTCCGCGGCTGTCGGTGGCAATCAGCATTGCCGTACAGTGTAACGAGGCGGTTGAAGAGATTTGTCAAATAATTTCAATTTCCGAAGATTAAAAAATATTTGTGGCATGTCAAAAACCAAAATTGAGTTCGAGAGAACCTTAATTCATTTATTCATGACGAGGCGGAGGTGTAAGCTTGAACTTTTCTTATTTCGAATTTCATTCTGTCGGTTGCATAGTTTCAGATTTTGCAGGAACTGTCTAAAGTTCCATCTATTTAATAACCACCAACATCATTGAAGTGCTGTAGCACTAAAATTTTGTAACTTGTCGCCATAAAGTATTCAGTTTATGTGGAAGCTGGGCGTGACTGTACTTTGGTTTGGGCCACTTTACCACATAAAATGAACGCACTTAATGCAAATTTTATCAACATTGAAAAGCATTTACAGTTTTTGGCCGCGTCTTTTATGGGCACGTTGCACTGTGCGCCGCCGCCTAGAACACGCATTCGAGTTTTTGGCGTTAATAACAGAAACGTGATTGAAATTGTCATTTCGGCATTAACACTGCCGCTTCTCGTGTGTACATATTTGCACACGGAGCCAGCGCCGCAGCGACCCGGCGGCAGCTGCAAGACGCGGTCTTTCGCTGCAGCGCATCGGGTCGTGACACATTTGCGTGCCGGCACAGCCGGCTTAGTGGCGTGCAACGTGCGACGCGCGCACACGGATGCAACAGGATTGCGAACTTGCGTCGCTTCCCGCTGCTTGTGTGATTTTTATGAAATTGCTTTTACCGCGCACATTTTTCTGTAATTGCAGGTCGTGCGATTCGTGTGTTGTGAGCGTTGTTTTAGACATTTGATTACCGCAACCCCATGCAGGCTGGTTGCGGCGCGCTGCCGCATATTGCAACGCGATATTATTTTCCGCCGCGCACAACATATGCAGCGGCATCATGCCGAATTCAATTAACAAATGCAGAAACTTTTCGGCCGAAAGAGTGCAACAAAAATGCGCGCTGCAAATATTTGTTACGCGCGATAATTAACTTTGGTGCTACGGGGCGTATGATATACATTTTTGAGCTCGCAATTAGGCGCCGTGTTTGCGCGCTGCCAGTTTGCATGTTCGCCGCATGTTTGGGTTTGTGGTTGCTTGCATGTGTGTGTGTGCGTGTGTGTAATAAACAAGGACTAATTAGCATTGCAGTTTGAAATGCTGCATAATGCGGGCATTCCTTTCTTTCAACTGCACAAACTCAGCAATAAATTCTGCTATAATTGGGCCGACTAACGTGGAAAAATGTTGCAAAGAAAATGTTATCAGTTATTTGCAAAATTGCATTTGCTATAATTGGTCGTCGAATTCGATGAAATGCTGCTCTAATTAATCGTGATTTCATACACAATAATGGAAAATTGTTATTAGGTCTGTTTGGCAAGATTTCCAGTAAAAATTATCCAGTAAAAAATATCAGGAGAGTAAGCCAGCTTACGCTCCCAAAAATGAAACTATCCAAAAAAGTAAACAAACAGCAATTTGTAAGAATTTGCAAGTTTTAACTCTTGGGTAAACCATTGTGACTTTCTCATTCACAATACACAGAAAATATGGTGTATATGGACAAAGAAAGAAACAGCTGAGTTTAAAATTGAATTCGAGTTTGTAGTTTCGTGGTGCAGAAAAAATATATAAAAAAGAAAATGGAAGAAAAGAAGTTAGATATGAAGTGCTCCCCTGGAACATTTAGAAATATACCACTTGGTAAGCATTTAAAATAAAGAAACTATTGAATATACAATACAAAACACAATTTTACAGATTCGGAATGCAGAGCGCGCGTCGTGGAGGAGGTGTCTGGGTGCGAAAATTATGATGAAATAGTTTTCACCCAAAACACACCAGACGATGCTGAGCAACCAGCGACCCAGCACCCTTTCGATGTTCCTGAGCTTTCCGGTCTAGGCAACGAACTTACGGATGGCAGAAAGGTGCTGTGGCTAGACGCCGCAACCAAGCTGCTCATCTCGAAAGTGAAAGAGTTGCGTCCCAAGGTCGGGAAAAGCACATCTTTAAAAACAAAAAAGCATATGTGGACGAAAATAAGTGAGGAGTTGTGCAGTAACGGGCATTTTGTTACTGCCTCGCAAGCTGAAGCAAAATTATTCAGCTTGGAGAGACAGTATAAAAAAACTCAACTGCACAACTCAAAAACTGGGCGCAATAGAAAAAATTTGCCCACATCAAGAGTACGCACATTACTAGTATGCAATATAATCGATTACTTATTTAACTATTTTTATACAAATATTTAGAGAGTTGGATGATCTTTTGAAAGAGCGGAGAGCACTGCATCCGGAATATGTCCTCGACAGCGAGGCGAATGTCGAGCCAGGGGACATAAGCAGCACGGATCGGGAAGAAAGCTGTGCATCGCCACCATCTCCAGGCCCAGAAGGTATTAAAGCGCCGAAGTGGAAACCAACTTAAGCTAAATATCTCTATGTTTTTTATTTACAGAGACATTGCAGTGCACTCCATCAACGACGCGAAAAAGAAAAACTGCTATGGAGGCGTATTTGGAAAATGCGGAAAAACGCGCATTGAAAAAGGAGGAGAACGATGAAGCTCTACGAAGAAAGCTTAAAGAAAAGAGAAAAAAGAGCAGAAAGAAAGGAAGCAATAGAGAATAGGAAAGTGGAATTATTAGAAACATTAATAGAAGTTCTGAAGAAATAAATAATACTAGAAAAAAAACCATTAAAAAACCCCCCAAAAAAATTGAAATGAAATACCAATACCAAATAAATTTCAGTATATAATAAAAAGCAACATTTATTGAAGAACTGTACTTCGACGCTGTTGTATATTTTGGCAGATTGGGTCTCGCACGGAATTTCCCTTGGATATTTCACCATATTCACATTCAATAATTTCATCATCTGCTATTGGCGTTGAGGCCGATATGAACTCTAGGTCCTCCTCATTAGCAATGTTGTGTAACACACAACAAGCTCGTATGAAGTGGCAGAGTTTCTTCATGCCTCGCAATTTGCAATAATATAGTTGTCTGAAACGTTGTTTTAAAATACCGAAAGTATGCTTCGTAAGTATGCCTCGCAATTTGCAATAATATAGTTGTCTGAAACGTTGTTTTAAAATACCGAAAGTATGCTCTATAGCGACGCGGCCAGAGCTTAATTTAATGTTAAAATTTGTTTGTGCCTGCGTCAAGTGCCCATTGTCTATGTATGGGGTGACTAAATATTGACTGCAGGGGTACGCTAAATCCCCTAACAAATAATAATCTGAAATGTGATTCATTTAAATGCATTATTTGCTGTATAAATTTCATTGAATGTTACCTCCACAATATGATGGTAATTTGTCGTAAATTGGTGAGTTTTGCAGAACCCAACTGTCGTGGCACGAACCTGGATATCCCACAAATATATTCATAAACTTCTTATTTTCATCGCGAATGGCTTGCATGCAAATTGTCGTATTGCCTTTCCTATTAATGTAATCGTCTTTGCTTTTAGCCGGTGGATCGATTACAATATGCGTTCCATCTATGCATCCTATATTCAATGATTAAAGGATAATTATATTACATAATTAATAACTGCAAATTCAAATTACCTATTTCCTTCGAAAATAAACATTTGTTACACAGGGCAACAAATTTCGACTTTTGGTCGGCTTTTCTGGGTTTGACATCAGTTCTAGGGTAATTAGGGAGCGCTGATTTCGAATCCGCAAACCGTTTTTAAAACTTAGTTTCCGTTTTCGCAAAAAATGGGCGTGTCACTTTTTCGGATTTTCCCTGACTTTTTTCACGTTTCGGATTGTAATTTCTAAACCAATAAACCGATGCTTCATGCCCAGCAAACCACAAGAATACCAGCATGTGCACCTTTTCCGGAAGTCTCTTGGAAGCACGAAGATTTTTGTAAGCATCCCAGTTTGCTAGTCGTTCGCAAAGATTCTCAAAGAGACTTCTTGCGATTCGGAAATGCATTCGAAATTCATTTTTTGTATACATGAGAACTGTTTCCTCGACATAGTTCCTGATTGCATTTCGTGTTTTTTTCCGGCGAAAAGCAGAATTTCATAGAGAAATGGTTCGTTTTCATTCAACCGCTGGCGAATAAAAATGTCATCCTCGTTTGCGCTATCCGACGATGATGATTCCACTGCCGTAACCACTGAAAGCACTTTTGCTAAAATTGTTGCCTTCACGTTCATCGCCTTGCCTTCTTCCGACATGGAAGGGCACGAAGCTGTAAGTAAAGCTACGTTAAATCAGACATTTTTCGCAATAGGAAAATACCTTCACATTACTCAATCTGCGATTCTTCTCTTCGAGCTGCAGCAAGTAAAGCTGAGCAAGACGGTTGTTGGTCAGCAGACTCGCGAACGCACAATTTCTTTGCCGGATGCATTTTCCTCCAAATGTCTACAAAATTTATTTTTCTGCAGTCGATCATATGGCAACCAGTCATATGTTTTTCTTGTTCTTCTTCTTACTGGCAAAAAGTTACTGGACAAAATTTCTCCAGTAAAAACTTGCAAGTTCTCACGAAATGAACTGTCACTTTACGCTCTCAGTTTCTCTCTCGTTACTGGAGATTTGGCGTAAACAAACAGGATCCAGTAAAAATATGTACAAATTTGTACAAATTCGTACAAATTATTCGTTGCCAAACAGACCTAGTTTGAAAATTTCATTTCTATGCGCAGCGCGGCACATGTTCGCTTTGGTCTTGATTTGCAACTCACTGATGGATAGAAGTTAATTGAATTTGTTTAATTTAGTTGGCGTCAAATGTGTTGGCTGTCTTGTCCAACCATCTCACATAAGAGAGGAGAGGAGTTAGTTTTTTCCATACAGACTCTAAAACATCACTTCTCTAACACCATAAGAAATCATTTATTGCCTATTGCACAATATTGGAAAAACCATCTTTCTGTGGTCAGAAACCATAAACGCTAAAGTTGACTTAGGACATCATTGAGTTGAGTGCTGCGCAAAATAGTACTATGAACTTAAGCATTTATTGTTTTCGACCACAGATTTGTTTAATAGTTGCTGCACAAAACTCATGCAAGACTACTTTTTCTTTTTGTTCGCTCCGCTTGCGCTCCGCTTGCGGCCTCAACAAGGCTATTGCTTTGTTTTTTGATTACATTAATCGATTCAAGCTCTGCCAGGATGAGTGATGCCTATCGCTAGCAGTCCTGAGTGGAACTGCCATCTGTCGTCCCCTAGGAGAGACGCATTCATATGGCGAGGGTTTCCCCTAAGTTATGTGGATGCTCTGTGTCTATGATGGGTAATTCAGATGTTGGTGTCTGTGATGAGATATTTTTAGATGATGTATGTACTGCACACATTGACGTTAGTCCGGATTGGCACTGCTAGTGGTGTGATAGTTAGGCTAGTACGGCTACTGGAAAATAAAATCTGCTGCGAGCTGCTCATCACAACTGGTTGAAGTGCGTAGGAAGCAAGGCAGATTGTTCAAAGAAAAAAGAAAAGAAAGAAAAGAAATTGAAAGTTTAGTAAAGTGCGACAACAAGCCAGGTAGGAATCAAATCCACGTCACACAGTGTTGCGAGTTCATATAGCGGGTTGACAAAAATAGAAGGAGTGATCGTACATAAATGAATTTGTTATACAGTTAGAACTGTAGGAGAAGTTAAGAACTTGCTCTGCAAAATTTCAATTAAATCGGACCAAAACTTCGACCACCTCCCATACAAACGGATTTGAAATAACTTCATATGAACAATGAAAATTATCTTAGTTCATAAAATCTACGTTCATAATTTTTTTATTTTAATATAAATTTATTTATAAATGTGTATATAGATAAAATTCGCTTTTTTCAAAAGTGATCCAAAATAAAATCTCGATAAAATGCTCCACAGCTGCTCGGAAGTTGCTCTTAGAGGGTTAAAATCTTGGACTGAGCCCCATTAATTTTTCCTTCTGAATATTTCTTTCGAACATACTGATCCACTATCTCCAACCTTTAATGAGGCTCCCATACAAAATCATGGTTTTTAGAAAGTGGGCTCCCGCTGCTCTCAGGTTGGTACAAAGCGTACCATATGTAAGACTGACCCCCATTTATGTTCCCTTCCGAATGTTTTTTCTGTACACACCTAACCGCTATATCCAACTCTTAAGGTGTCTGCCATACAAAATTTTCAATGAAACTGGCCCCACACTTGTAAATGTGGTAAAGTAAGCGCGGAAACATCGTATCTGGGAAACTACTGAACCGATTTGAATGATTTATTCAACAATCGTCAACATTCCTGAGTGCAAAAAATACTAAATTAATTTAAGTTCCAAAATTCACCACCAGAGGCGCCTCCCATACAAGTGAAGTAGTTAGGTGGTAAGATTTTGAGTTTGTACGAAAAAAAAATCAAAGTGTAGTGTCGAAACTCCATTAACCCCTCTATTTCGAATATAATAGTAATCGTAATTGATTTTCCGAAGCTAGCTTCAACAAAATTTTCGATCAGCAACAGAGCATTAGTTGACCGATTGCTGTTGTCATTCCACCAAACGGTGAAAATATCGCGAATTTGCACCCAAGTCTTCAGCGAAAAATGCCAAAAACTTGTGTTCGCGGCAATATGCGCAGCTGAAAATTTTACAGCATAATGTACATACTTGCCGAAACAAAATATCAAAAAATTTCGAACGTGCTAAAAATCACCTTTTTTAAAATCACCTTTAAAGTTTTAAATCAGTTTTATTCATTTGTTTTCTTTCTTTCATTTTCTTCATAACGGTACTGCTCAGAGGTGAGAAGAATCAGCGGATTTTTGGTCTTGGCAGACCTAAATTGTATTAAACATAAGACAACAGTAAGTTTTAGGGATCCGCTCATAATTGATTTTTAAATATTGAACCTCAAAATGAAAGCAAAAAATGTGCTGTTCGTACACAAATTTTTCAACGCTGTGAGAGTGTACTTTAAGAGCTCATAACTTCTATATTATCCAATATTGTTTCTTAAGATTTTTTTCTTGGGATTTCTTTTAATTGAAATATTTCCAACAAAACCTCATACTCAGATTTTTGTGGTTATAACATTGCATTTTAGCATTTTTGTCACTACTCGCAACACTGTGGTTGGGAGCCCAGCGCATTTTACGGCTCAGGCATGGTGCAGTCTGCCGCACCCGGGACCTCACCGGACGGCAGGAAGCAAGCCAGAGCAGAAGCAGCAGAACTAGGAGCTTCTCAAGATTCCCTTGAGGAGATAAACCTCGAGGCGCTGGGGCTGAGAGGCAGCTCAAACGAGGAAGAGGAGCAGGTGTCAGACGAGATCTCGTTGACGACACTGCTTGAGATGGATGAATCCTCTCCTAAGCTCTAACCCTCGAGCAATGAAGGTTGTGCAGATCAACCTTCACCACGCGAAGGCGGCGTCGGCCGTCCTAGCGCAAAAGTTCACCCGAGACCACCTCGGGGCGGCGCTAGTGCAGGAGCCCTGGTGCTATAATGGCAGAGTCTGCGGGCTTAACTCGCAGCAAACCAAGGTAATTTGGGACACAAGGCACGAGAAACCTCGTTCCTGCGTGGTAGTTGAGAAAAAACTAACTATGTTTGTATTTCAGAGTACATGTCCAGGGATCTGGTAGCGGTGGCGATGACGGTCCATATCGAGGGTCGTGACCTCGAGATCGTCCTAGCGTCGGCGTATTTTCCAGGAGAAAACATGACAGTTCCCCCCCACGAAGTGCAGGGCCTGGTGGAGTACTGCAGGGCAAACGCCTTGCCACTCCTAATAGGCGGGGATATGAACGCCCACCACACGATCTGGGGAAGCACGGACGATAATCTTAGGGGTGAGTACCTACTTGATTATATTCTAGCAACTAACCTAGTTATACTTAATTCGAGATGTTCCCCGACATTTGTCACTAGAGTTAGGCAGGAGGTCCTAGACCTTACCATATGTAACAGTAGGATTAGTGACTATGTATCTGATTGGAGAGTATCGAATGAACCCTCCCTATCAGATCATAGGATGATCGAATTTAGATTAGCAGCCACCCTAGTGGAGTCATCTCCAACTAGGAACCCCAGGAAGACCGACTGGGAAAAATTTACAAGGTTGCTCGAAGAGGATCACCCCTTGCTGGATGTTCGGGGCAGGATGCGGCATCCCCTCGAAATCGAGCAGGCGGTTGAAACAGTAAACGGGGCAATAATCAGTGCTTTTCACTCAAGTTGTCCTGAGAGCAGGAGGACCAGGAAGAGATCCACACCGTGGTGGAATACTACCCTGGCGAAACTCAGAGCAGACACGCGGAGGCTCTTTAACAGGGCAAAGCGGACAGGTGATTGGCAGGAATACAATGCCGCGCTCACTAAGTACACAAAGGAAGTACGGAAAGCGAAAAGGGCTAGTTTCCAATCGTTTTGCGAAGAAATTTCTTCCACCCCCCAGGCAGCAAGGCTGCACAAGGCGCTAGCGAAGGGGGCAACGGAAAATAAGATGGCACTCAAATTACCGCATGGTAGTTACACGCGCAATGAAGAGCAAAGGGCTCTCGCTCTTCTAAGTGCACACTTCCCTGGGGCAATCCCCCAGGACGCACTTGCCGAATGTACTATCTATCGTCCAAACAGAGGGGACTGGGAGCTGGCGCATAAAGTCATCTCTCGGGATAAGATTGATTGGGGCATTGAACACCTTTCAACCCTTCAAATCGCCAGGCCAGGACGGGATCTTTCCTGTCTTTCTACAAAAAGGCAGGGGGGCCCTACTCAGGCATCTCACTAGCATAATGAGAAGCTGTCTAGCAACAGGGTACATCCCCGCTAGTTGGAGAAGTGCCCTGGTAGTTTTTATACCAAAAATAGGGGAAAAGGACTATACGGAGCCGAAGTCCTTTAGGCCAATCAGTCTAACATCCTTCTTCATGAAGACCATGGAGAAGGTGTTAGATCAGTATATTAGAACCGTGACGCTTAAGAGAACACCTCTGCATGCAAAACAGCATGCGTATAGGGCAGGCAGATCGACAGAGACTGCCCTATTTCAGCTCACGAGTTCAATTCAAGAAGCTATTAAAAGCAAAGAGATCACCCTGTGCGCTTTTCTGGATATCGAAGGAGCCTTCGATAACACCTCGCATGAGGCGATAGGAAGAGCGCTCAGCAGGAGAGGAGTAGAAGCCTCACTTAGCCGCTGGATAAGAGCCATGCTCTCCTCCAGATCGGCCATAACGAAGGTGGGCACTACCACCAGGAGCGTGCTGGCAAAAAGAGGATGTCCACAGGGCGGGGTACTATCACCGCTGCTGTGGAGTCTGGTAGTGGACGAGCTCCTTGAAATACTGACAAGCAATGGCATAACGTGTCAAGGTTATGCCGACGACATTGTCATTATTGCTAGAGGAAGGTTTGAAGACACTCTCTGTGACATAATCCAGAGAGGCTTAAAAATAACCCAAGAATGGTGTGCCCGAGGAGACTTGCGAATAAAGCCGGACAAAACCACCATAGTACCTTTTACATGGAAAAGAAAGCTGCCACACATGCGGACAATACGCTTGCTCGGAAAGGGCATCACTACATATATAAAGCAAAGTCGCAAAGTCCCTATGTATCCTTATAACTTGAAAACGACTGGACCAACTTGGATACTTCCTTCGGCAGGTTTGTTCGAAATTGTTACGTGAAGGTTTATAAAAAAAAAAAGTCGGGAAAACGGGGCGTGGCACCACAAGAATACATTTTTAGACAATAACTTTGGAACCATAAGTCACACATCAATTAAATTTGGTACAAACTTTCTATTTGATCATATCCTTCAATAGAGGGAATGGGATGGGTATTGAACAAAGGGGTGTGGCACCGCCCATACAACTCAAATCTTTTAAATGGAATAGTTTCGGCATTGTAAGTCGCACAGCATTGAAATTTGGTGCACCGTCGTTTCATAGATGTGTCATTCTACTGTTAAATTTTGATGGGCGTTGAACAAGGGGCGTGGCACATTTTTTATGACCCAACATTTCAGCAGAACTGTAAGTCGCACATCAATGAAACTTGGTACGAACCTACCATTTAGTCATACCTTTCGACAGAGGGAATGGGATGGGTATTGAACAAAGGGGTGTGGCACCACCCATACAAGCCAAATCTTAATAATGGAATATCTTTGAAATTGTAAGGTGCACAGCATTGAAATTTAGTATAGTGTCGTCCCATAGATGAGTCATTCTACTGGTAAGATTTGATGGGCGTTGGACAAGGGGCGTGGTACATTTTTTGTGACCCAAATATTTCGCTGAACTATAAATCGCACAGCAATGAAATTAAGTAAGTTCATATCTTTCGACAAAGGCAATGGTGCGGGTATTGAACAAGGGGCGTGGCACCGCCCATACAAGCCAAATTTTTAATAGAGAATATCTGTGAAATTGTAAGTCGTACAACACTGAAATTTAGTATTCCGTCGTCCCATAGATGAGTCATTCTACTGGTCAGATTTAATGGACGGTTGACAAGGGGAGCGTGGCACATTTTTTGTGACCCAAATATTTCGCTGAACTATAAGTCGCACAGCAATGAAATTAAGTACGAACCTACCATTTATTCAAATATTTCGACAAAGGGAATGGTGCGCGTATTGAACAATGGGGCGTGGCACCGCCGACACAAGCCAAATCTTTAATAGAGAATATCTTCAAAATTGTAAGGTGCACAGCATTGAAATTTAGTATAGTGTCGTCCCATAGATGTGTCATTCTATTGGTAAGATTTGATGGGCGTTGGAAATGGGGCGTGGCAAATTTTTTGTGACCCAATTATTCCGCTGAACTATAAATCGCGAAGCAATGAAATTAAGTACGAACCTACCATTTTCCCTTTCGACAGAGGGAATGGTGCGGGTATTGAACAAGGGGGCGTGGCCCTGCCAATATAATTTAAATCTGGTTCAAGCGCAATCCATTTCTTTACTGAAACGTAGCAGCAACATTGCTTATTTGAGGGCCTCGATTGCGTTAATCAGTAGCTCCCTCCTCTTCCTTTAGTTGGTTTTCTTCGTCAATTTGCATCGCCATAGATTCGCCATCTCGCGTATTTCATTATAAGAAAACAAAAAATGTCGTGCGGGACGAAGTTCGCCGGGTCAGCTAGTAGCTTATAAACCAGAGGTGAAGTACCTAGGTGTAACACTAGACTCGAAGTTACTCTGGAATAAGCACGCGGAGGCAGTTATCAGTAAAGCAACGAAGGCGGTCATGGTATGCAGATCCTTAGCAGGCAAAACTTGGGGATGTAAACGGAGCATACTGAAATGGATGTATACCATGATTGTGAGGCCAACACTAACATATGCAGCAGTGGCATGGGCCCCAAGAGCCACACTCACGACAGTGAGGAAAAGGCTCGACAAGGTCCAGCGACTTGCGTGCACGTGCATTACAGGAGCTATGAGAACCTGTCCCACGGCGGCACTGGAGGTGATACTTAATATATCGCCATTGCACGTAGCAATTGAGATGGCGGCCAAGCGTACAATCCTTGGATTGGCCAGAACCAGTAAAGGGGAGGATCACATCCTTAGGCATAGAGACTTAGATGTGCTTTCCACTAGTAACCCTTATGTTTTGTATCCGATGGATACAATAACAAGAACATATAACTACGAAAAACACTTCAAAGTTTATATGAGCAATAAAGTGGACTGGACCTGGGAAGACCACCAAATCTATTTTAAACCACACACAATTAAGTGGTTTACAGACGGCTCGAAAACGCACGAGGGAACAGGGGCGGGTGTGTTTGGACCTCGCCTCAAGCACTATGAGCCCATGGGGAAAACACCCAGCATATTCCAGGCTGAACTATGCAATCAGGCTCTGCGTGCAAGTCAACCTCGAGCGTGCGTACAGAGGGCAGGACATCGTCATCTGCTCCGACAGCCAAGCAGCCATCAAAGCACTAATCTCATATGAGATAACCTCAGGATTAGTGCTGGAATGCATTGAGGCATTGAATGCACTGGGCAAATGCAACCAGGTGAAGATCCTCTGGGTTCCAGGACACAGAGGTATCGAAGGAAAAGAGGAAGCGGACAGCCTCGCTAGAACCGCGGCAGCCACGCCCCCCTAGGACCTGAACCCTTTATTGGGCTGGGCAAAAGCGCCATAACGGAGTCACTGAGACTAGAGGAAAGGACCAGGAACATAGAACACTGGACTAGCGCCTCTGGTCTCAGGCAATCGAAAATCTTCATCAAAGATTACAACCCCAAATGGAGTGAAGAATGCCTCAAACTAAGGAGAAACCAGCTTAGACAGGTCACAGGTCTTCTAACTGGGCATTGCAGATTGAGGAAACACATGCATACAATCGGTAAGCGTCTGTAGACTCTGCGAAACAGCAGAGGAGACTCCCGAACACATCATAATGCACTGCAATGCGGCTTGTCGCAGCAGGTTGCGTTACCTGGGCCAGTTTTGGCTTGCAGAAGAGGACGTCAAGCACCTAGACCCCCGTGAGTTACTAAGTTTCATTAGGGCGGTAGGTCTAGGGGATGTACTCTAACATTTGTAGGGGGCACAATAGATCAATCCTGATCTCAGTGCAATTTACCCTAATCAATTCTATTCTATTCTATTACATACTACGCAATTTAAATTAGGAGTTTTTAACATGGAAAATTTCTCTTAAATTAAACTTTGGCTCAAGGGCTGACCAAATATTCCCCCATACTCAATTGTGTGAATTAGTGACGCAAAGACGCGCTTAATGCGCAGCAATAACGAAGTGTGCTACTACTTTGCATCAATATTGGCTGCTCGCGCAAACAGGACTGCTCAGACAACAGCAGTGAGTAGCCAAATACAATGAAAACAACGAGGGGGGAAAAGCACGAATCAATTTAGCACGCTTTGCCGTCCACTTTTCCACTTTGCGCCGTTAATGCTCCACTCAGCGGACACGGGCCATGAGCACTGCAGTGTGCCAGGGGATCGCCACATACAACCACATATACGCAAACAACAAACAAACACAAGAAAACCCCATAAAAATATCCATTCATTTCGACCTGAATTAACGTCCACATTTCATGCTAATGATTTACGGCTAAGCATCTTTTATGTGTTGATGTGCGCAACGGCAACGGCCACGGCTCAGTGCGTGTGTGTCTGTGTGTGCGTGCGTGTGTATGGGCCAAACTAATATTGTAAGCCCTCAAGTTAGCAAAACAATTTAACGCTATTCGGTTGATCCAGTGGCAGCATTTTGCGGCATTGCGGCGTGTTTTGCCCGCAAAAATGCTTTGGGCATTTGTCCGTCTACAACAACATCCGACAAAACAAACACATGGAAAAATCCTATAAATGCTCAGAGGAGGGTTTTCCAGTCTTTCTTCTTTTCGTTTAACCCTTAAAAATGCATTTTAAAATTGAATCAAAATTACTCATACGACCCGCAATGCGTTTGGTGAATTTGCATGAATTGCATAAACTTCACTGTAGTCACATCTATTGGTCAGCCTATGTTTCTTCTTCTGACCAATTTAAAAGTCGGTTGGCGGTGGCGGCAAGTTAAAGCAGATATTACAACGGTAAGAAAATTGGTTTCGCTCTAACATCTGATTTATGGACCGATTGTTACTTCCATAAAAGTTTTCTGGCATCAACAATGCAGGAATGAAAAGCATGGATGGGGAAAAATTTAACAGTAGGTTATCAATTTTTGTAAATATGCTTTATATTAATTGTGATATTTTTAGGTACCAAACAAGAAAATGTGTAGGGTATTGAACGACTTTGAATGTAAGTTAAAAGAAAATTTAATTATGGTAACTGACAGGGGATCCAATATGGTAGCAACTTTTCATGGAAACACACATATACGAGTATTTTGCATAAACCACCTGCTTAAGAATTTTATCAAGAAAGTGATTGAAAGATGTCCACTGCTACAAAGCTTGTTAGGTACTTGAAAAATTTCGGAATTAATTTAAACTCGTTGGAACTCGTTGGACGTTCTAAATTCGTTAGAAGCAAACTGGAGTGATGTGATTTCGGTATTGCAGCTAAAGAATGAGATGCATAGAATTCGCCACCTAGATGTGAAAGACATCAACACAATTTTAGAAATTTTACAGCCTTTCGAAGAAGCATTAAAAAATTCCAAGGTGACAAATATCCAAAAATCCATCCAACATATATTTACATAAGAAGTCTTCAAAAGAAATGCGCAGTTAATTTAGAGGACATTGGCTTTGGAAGCGAGTTAAAAAATAAGTTGTTGCATTATTTAAAAATGGTTCTTCTTGAAAACGTAACTAATTTTCACAAAGTAGGATTTTTTAAACATCCGCTGAGAACTGAGAAACTTTACTGAGCGTGAACGTAGAGACACAAAAGAAAAATGTTCCCAAATGATAATCACGTTTATAGGAAACTGTGATAATCTAACGGAAGTAGAAACTGAAGGCATGCCTTTAATACCTTCAAGCAACTTGGAGCTGTTTTCTGCATTTAACCATTTTATCTTAAGTCATCCTTTTGTTTTGTTGCCTTCCGATTTTCTGGGATGTTAGGTTATCATTAGTGTCCGACCGAATATTCGGTTCAGAGATCTGCATGCGGTCATATTTTAATCGCTCAATATTCGTGTAAAATGCGGTGCGATATGTGCCACTGCTCAAAAAAACCGATATCAGTATGTATCCCCACCGCAAGCGAAGCATTCATTCCGAATACTAGTAATCCGAACGAACGAATCATCAGCTTGCAATACTAAACGAACGCAAACTATCGCATCTTCATTTCACTTCGGCTATGCGGTGCTGCCGATGATCCAAACGAACTATCCACTTCGGAATGCGGTGGTGCGAATGATTCAAACGAAGACGGCAATGATCCAAACGAAAGATGGAAATATTCGTTTGAATCATTCGCACCACCGCATTCCGAAGCGATATGAGAATGCGGTGGTGCGAATGATCCAAAGGAAAGATGGAAACACCGCATACCACCGCATTTTCATATCGCTTCGCACTTGTTCTTTGACTCTTATTGTGATTAAGCATTCGTAGAAAAGAAAAGAAATGACAAGCATTTTTTAGGATATACCCAATTTTTTTATGTTTTACAATAAATGTATACTCAAATTATAAATTTAATGTAATAGTTTTAAACATGAAATGAAAAAATTTCCTTTATCGAACGAAGTAATTTTTAATTCATAATACGTGTAATAGATTATAATAATTAATAATAATTTGTAATGTTAAAAATTTTTAGAGTACGAATGGTCGAAAAGTCGATGGCTTTGCCCGTTGTCATAGAGTATTTCATTGATGTGGGTCCAATTACCGACAATTGATTCAATCATCATATATTTGGAGTTCCATCGTGTTTTCAAAGTATTTAACCATTTTTGTTTTGCATGATTCTATAACTTTTAGACTTCAACTTGCTTAAAAATAGCAGCAGTTGAGGTGGCAAAATCCATGCCGCAAACATTTCTTCCAAATGCGTATACCTGCTTCATACGCTTCGCGAATTGTGCATTATGTATACTTGTATGCATTGCTTTCAATCACTGCAAACAACGCATGCCGCATAATGATTGAATTTGGGATACTTATGATTTGCGGTGCTTCTGAGCAGTAGGTAGTAAAAAGAATGAGTATCAATGCGGTGGTAACCAAAATTGCGCGACGCGAATTGTGCAATATGCATACGATTACGAAGTGGTCGTGTAAGCAATACGCGAAATGAATCGATGATCGCAAACTCGTTCGGGTTTTGTATGCGTGCGGTTGCGATACTTATGTTATGCGGTGCTTATGTGTAGTAGGTAGTAAAAAGAATGCGTATTAATGCGGTGGTATCCAAAGTTGCGGTACTCATTGCTAATCTCTGATTCGGTTTCGGTTTCGGGCCAAATAAATGGTTTCGGTTTCAGTTTCGGCCAAAAAATGCCCGAAACCGAAACTTTGTAGAATATTTTTTACATTTTATTTTCACGTTGAAAAACACAGCGAAAGCATTTGCATACTCCTGTACTACTTATTTCATTTCCATTACGTCTCAAGTAATTTACTTCAATCAATCATACCAGTCCCCATACCAGTATTAAAAGCAACCCAAAAGCCTTTTGGCTGTTTATTCAATCCAAAAAATCGCATTCGGACATCCCTTCCTTAATGGCTTATAATGGAGTTTCTTCTACGCTTGGTATCGCAAACCTATTTGCTAATTTCTTCATGTCAAATTTCGCAGCGGATTAAGAGTCAATTGACAGCTCCATATTAGACAATATTCACTCGTCGTTTGAGTTTGGATCTTTGAAAATCACTGAAGGTGACGTTATGGCAGGTATCATAAAACTAATGCCCCGTTCTGACTATGTCATATATGGTGTCATATTCTCTGACGACAAACACTGCCATATATGTCATGTTCGTCCTATGTCGTCAAATGCGTTCTCATTGAACGGCAAAAACTGACGAAAAATACATATGACAAGGTTTGCCAGCATGTTGACATTTTTTATTTTCTCGTCAAACGTAGTCAAATCATTCGTTCGACACAAATTCGATCGTTCTCATTTGATTGTCGTTTCGTATGGCAAATCGTAGTCATACTTGCAGGCAAACGCAAATGACACCATATGACAACCCGTTCTCATTTAACTAACTACAAATGACACCATATATGACATAGTCAGAACGGGGCACAAAGCTTTCGGCCAAGGCTGATAGTGATGGCTTCTCTTCTCTGTTTTTTAAAAACTGTGCTTCTACAATTTGTAAGCCTCTGTGTCATATTTTTAATCTCTCTTTGTCTTCTGGTGACTTCATTGGAAGATGGAAAATTGCGCATATTACTCCAGTGTTTAAAAATGGGAGCAAAAATGATATTTCAAACTATCGCCCAATTTCGAAACTTTCAACCGTGTCAAAATTGTTTGAAGTAATTGTGAAGGAATACTTAGTTTTTCCTCTCTCTAGAATTATTTCCCCTAATCAGCATGGATTCATCGCTGGCCGGTCCACTGTAACTAACCTAGCTGTTTTCACTGAATACTGCTTCTCAGCTTTTGAAGAGAGACTTCAAGTTGACACTATTTACACTGATTTCTCGAAAGCTTTTGACAAAGTGTCACACAAACTTCTTATTTTGAAATTGGAAAGGCTTGGTTTTCATTCTTCTTTTTTGAAATGGATACACTCTTACTTATGTGGTAGACTGTGCCATGTTGTTGTGGATAGCATAAAGTCGAAGTCTTTTGCTGCCACATCTGGTGTTCCCCAAGGAAGTATCCTTGGGCCGTTATTTTTTCTGTTGTTCATAAACGATATCGAGTCTTGCTTTCGCAACATAAATTTCCTGTTGTATGCAGATGATCTTAAAATCTTTCTTAGAACTCGCTGTGATAGTGATGTGGCGCGTATTCAAACTGACTTGGATAGTTTGAATATCTGGTGCCTTAAAAATCACTTAGCTCTTAATGTTAAAAAATGCTCTCACATAACCTTTTCCAGATTGAATAATAATATTCACACTTTATTTTCCATTGCAAATAATCGCCTTAACGATGTTAATGAGATATCAGACTTGGGATTACTGCTCGACTCCAAATTGACGTTTGTCAATCACCTAAATAATATTATCCCTAAAGCATATGCTATGCTAGCCTTTATACGTCGAAACTGCTCTGATTTTAAGGACCCCTATACATACAAGCTTTTATACTCTGCTTTCGTGAGGTCTAGGCTAGAATACGCTGCTTTTATTTGGAATCCGTTCTATACTGTTCATATTAATCGCCTCGAAAGAGTACAGAAGAAATTTCTAAAATTTGCCCTATTCTCACTAAACTTTCATGAACCGATTCCTTCGTATAAGTCACGTTGCTTACTTATAAATTTGAAATCATTAGAATCGAGGCGCATGGTAAATTCATTATTATTCGTCTATGACGTCATTTGTGGCAGTACCAAGTGCCCTGCTTTACTTAGTCTTATAAACTTCTTCGTCCCAATCAGAACTACTCGCACAAATAAATTATTTGTAGTAAAGCATTACAAGTCGAACTATGCTTATAATCAACCGCTTGCTAGATCATTAATGCAATTTAATAATTTGGCTTGCAGCAATGATGTCGATTTTTCCATTTCAAAACCAAAGTTTAAAGAATTAATTAATATGTTTTATATGATACTTAGTTCAATTCTTAGTCTAATTCTTAAGTAATGTTACATTTTGTTTATTTTCTAGCCTGTAGATATTTTGTATTTCGATTGGCTTAAATAAATAAATAAAATGTTTCTGAATTATCACTTGGCAGCAAACTTCGCAAAAATCAAACCGTTTTCGGTTTGAAAAGACATTTGGAAAAGCTGCACTCAAATGAATGGGAGGCATACACGCAGCAGCAAAATCAAAATGTCAAATCCAAGGAGTTGAAAGCACCCCAACACCGAATGCTACAAGAAATTTTGCCCGAAACATTGGCGCGTAAAACTGCCAATTTCATGCCCGACGATCATCCCATTTCAATTAAAATCGATAAGTCCATTATGGATTTTAGTGGATATGCTACCTTATAAGGTAGTGGAGGGCAGCGCGTTTAAAAGGCTTCATATTGGCAATCCTTGCAAATACCGGAAAAAGGGCGAGAAACTCTTCCGGAAAACCTTGATGCCAGCGACGTTTGAACGAGTGAAGGCCAAAATGACTAACATGATCTTCAAACCTGAATGGCTCAGTTTTACCACTGATGTCTGGATTAATCCAACCAAAACATGTTTATTATTAAGTTTTACAGCACATTTCATAGAAGGGCCAAGTAGACTTAAGGTAATTTTAGCAGCAATTTTGCTGGATGAAGATCACACAGGAGAAAACATTGCAACTAAGTTGACTGATCTCATTGAAGAGTATGGTATTGAAAATAAAATTCATTTAGCCATTCGGAATAATGCTCCAAATATGAGTGTGGCAATGCGTATTGGAGGTTTTGCATCCATAGGCTGTGTTGCTCATATTTTGCAACTATGTATTAATGATTCCATATTTACAGACATTAGAATTAGTAATATTTGCAGAAAGTGTTGCAAATTAGTTGGTCACTTTAAAAAGAGCGAACAAGCTTTTAGACGTTTAAGCCAATTCCAAACGACAAATGTTAATAAACTTCTTTTTTTAGTATATAATATTAAGTTATTTAATTTTGAATATTAGCGAGTAAGGGTGATTGTTTTTGTTTATGTTTTTAAAAAATTAATGAATTGTTTTTATGAATATGTATTTATTTATTTATGTTTGTTTGTTTTTTCTTTACCCTACAAACAATTTCTCGATATAAATTTTTAGCGACAAATTCTCGAAATAATCTCGATAATGCTTGAATTTGTTGCCTTGAAGATTTTGAATATTTTCAAGTCAAATGAAATATTTTTTGTCAAACGAAAAATTTTCATTACGTGAACGTGCGCGCATTTAAAACCGAGTGTACGTGTCCTTATAATCGTTATTTGATTTGAATAATGGACTGGCCATGCGACAGTACTGTAAAATATGCGTTTTATTTCAATTTTCAGAAAGAAAATAAGTTTTCGTAATGCAAAATGCTATTGAGAACAAGTAAAATGACGCTGTCGAAATGATATCGAAATTTTCGACATCGTTACGATATCTCGGATAAGATCATTTCAACATCGCAACGATATCGAGATTTTCGAAATTCTCGACATCGTTACGATAGTATAATTTTTCTCGTTCTCGATATCATTTTAGACACTTTAGCAATACACCAATACCTCGCCTTGCGTCGTTTCGTTTTGCGTTTTTTCGAAGTTGCGTCGCTGCTGAATTAGTACTAATTTTCACTGTTCGTCGTTAGATTTTCGAAGTTGCGTTGTTTTGGGTTCGAGTCTTTAATTTTTTTTTTTAATTTTCTTTTTTTTTTCTAAAAAATGGCACGACTTATGTTTCTAATTGCGCCATGCCATCAAAACTCGGGGATTCCCTTTCTAACTGAAAATCAACTCAATTGTAATACAGTTTTATTTTCACTTTGTTTTGCTAATTTTAGAATTCAGTTTCAATTAGTGTGTTGTGCTTTTTGTAACGTTTCAATTAGTGTGTTGTGCTTTTTTTTTAAGAGAACAATAAATTTGTACGGGTTGTTTCTGGTTACAAAAAAGGTAAATATTTTTCCAATTTATTTATTGGCAGAGTTATATTATTTTTGTTTTTTAAATGTTTACTTTGTTAAATTTTCTTTTTAAAAAGTAGTTTTTTCGTAACCCTGGAACCTATCTTCGATCTTTACATGGTTTGCTATAGAAAATCATAATTCACTTTGCGTCGTTTCAATTTGCGTCGTGTTTTTTTGGAACGTAACCACGACGCAAAGTGAGGTATTGGTGTACTCGAAAACGAGAAAAATTCTCGCTTTAACGATATCGTTTCTATATCGTTTGGTTTGCTGGGTATTTACTTAAAGTGAAATTCGTTTATGGAAAAAAAAATTTTGATATGGTGATTTTTATTTCAAATAGAAAATTTCTTCTTCGGCCGAATATTAAAAAAAAAAACCCGAAATTCGTTTTCGGTTTCGGCCCAAAAAAATGGTTTTGGTCGGACATTAGTTATCATTAAAAAAATTGAACATTATGTAATTTTTATTGATATCATATAATTCTTAAAATACTGCCTAAAGATTGCTGTGTCAGAGTTAGCCCATGACTCTTGGGAACTTAACTAACTAATTAGGAAAATTGTTTGAATTAGCTTCAAATATAAAATCGATTATACTAATTACGGGTCGTTTTTATCTTCTCCAGTTGATGGTAACAAGATACTACCACAGAACAAACAATATACAGAATGCGCACCTGGTGTAAGGAAAATTTTCTTTGCGGGTTCCAGCGGTAGGGCCCGTTTGTGGATGTGGGGGGAAGCAGTAAAGGGGACGAGAACGCACAGAGCGCGAGAGCGTAGAATGAGAAGCTGTGAGAGCGCAAAATCAAATGTTCGGAGAGCAAACAGATAAAAGTATTGATCGCATGCCGGTGTACAAAACAGTAACGCACCATATATATGGTTGTTGTTGTTGGCCAACAAAGCGACGTGCCGCATGCATGGTGATGCAGGAAACGCGTACAGGGGAAAGGCGACAGCCTGTGGTTGTTGTTGTCGCTGGCTAACAACTGAAGTTAGAATAAATTTTTGCTTTGGCTGATTTCTGTAAAGAGCTCAGCGACTCACAATACTACGATAAAAAAAACCGCCAATTGTGGGAATAAGTCAGGGAATAAGTTTGGTCAAAATAACCAGAGTTTATTACGATTTTAGGATTTTAAGTTTTCGGGGTTTAGTTACATTTTCTTTTCTGAGGCCCATGGAAAATGCTTCCTGAGATGAACTAAGATCATAAAATCCAAAATTGTGTTTTTATGATCAGGACATGTGGAAAACCATTGTGGTGTAGCATTTTGACATTTAACCTGTATTAAATTTTTTATGCCTACAATTTGTGGCTGTTTTTCAAAAATGCTGCGGAAAATTTAAATGTGTACTTTGCTTATCTCTAATAGAATTTGCGATGGACTAATAAGATTGCCGAAATCTTTGAGAGAGTTAAAGTTTTTGTGAAATATGAAAAGTTCACTAGGAACTGTTAGTCATCTTCTTTTCTCAATTCAACTGTATTTTGTAAACAACATAACCCAAAAAATATCTTAAAGACGCTAAATCAATGGTAAATTCAGAACAGTTCTGAAAATTATCATTTAATATGAAATCGGCAAGGATGGCTGTATTATTATCCACTTCGAAATCATCGGTTTGACTAGTTTCTTCGTTATGTTCAGGAGCTGAGTCGAGATTTAATACGATATTAGAAAGCGTTTCAAACGTAGTATCATTTAATTCTTCACAATTGCTGTGGGAACTCAATTGCACAATTTTGGCGGCCATTAAGCGTGCTAATATATTATTAATATCAGCCACTGACAGATTATATTATTACCACCTTTTTGACGTAGTATAGAAAACATATTTTCAAGTTTGTCTTGGTTTAATGTCCTTGTCTTTAAAAAAAAAATTCTGATTTTTTCTCAAAAAGCTCGTCTACTAATAGCAAAACAGCTTTTAGAGTAAGTTTCATCCCATCTAGAAAAAATACTTTTTTCTTTTTGTCAACAAATGAGATTTCATCCAGGTGTTTAAGGAAGAATTTTATATACTCATGTGATAAGCTGTTGAGTTGAATCGCAGATCTGTAAAAATTTTTGGAATATAACGATCCACTGTTTAGGCAATCAAATATTTTGTCAATATTTTCTATAAAGCTGGCCGTAGATAAAGCCAATTCTTTAGAGCAACTTTTGAAACCTATAGTTTCAGCAGTTGTCCTACTAGCAGCTTGAACAGTCCTGCTGAAAATTTGGGTTGCCAGTTTTACTTTCATTTTCTCGAAAGAATTTGGGAAAATGTGTTGGCTGGTTAGTTTAGGACACATTTTTGTTGTTGATTTAAGTTCCATTTAAAATAGTTCCTGAACTACCCTTAAACTTGCAATTCCATTTGGTGTAGCTAAGTCGCATTTGAGCCAGCCATTTCTCAATGATTTAACAAGGTGCGGGGAATCATATATACAGAACACTATTCCATCATTATACATCAAAAAAGGCCTTTCCAAAGTTACACCCATATCCGAAAAGCACTTCCTATTGGAAGACCCTTGGTCACAAGTTATAACTTTTACTGTGATGCCAAAACTATTAAGAATTTTTAAATTTTACAGAATTATATTTTTTAACATATTTGCAGAAAGTCCGTTTTTGGAAACAAAGTAATTTAGTACCAATGACCAGTTAGAAAACATTAATTTGACCATAAAAACACATAATTTTTTTCCTATTTGGCTTGTCCTTTCAACCCCATTTTCTTCATATATGCATCAACCAAATCTAATTTAGGATTATATCGTAATTCCTTTCTAATTGCCATTTCATCCATTAATCGAATCATGTTGTTTTTTTCGCTCTGGGTCAAATCCAAGCACCGTTTCCTTATAACCTCAAAAGCAGAGTTCTTAAAACCTGGCTGCAGGAACTTAACAGGGGCCCATCGATTAACAGTCGAGATATGTGGCAAATTTAGATTTAGTTTATTTCTTAAAAATTGATATGTCGACTGCAACACATAATAAATATTTTGAGCCAAATCTTTTACATCTTCCGTATATTCTTTAGGACGGGAACTAAGAAGAAGCTTACAAAATACCTTTGATTCTTTGCTCACGTTATTATAAGAGTCGATACGTTGGAGCACATCTGACTTTTTTGGAACTTTCTTCTGGTTTTTAATGTTTCTATATTTTGCCAAAATGTTGTAATACTTCTTCCTGTAAAAATTTACGGATTTAGCATATGATTCGCAATTATTACAATACCCATCTACGGACTCACTTTTTCGTCTCTTTTTAGTTGAACAATCGGGCTCTGAAAACTCATAAGTTTCTTCAACATTTTCCAAATTAAATACAGGAACTGCTCCAGATTTTAAATATTTTTTTCCCAATGTCAGAACTTGAGAAGTGATTAACGCATATAAATAATGGTTTGGTGTATTCTTTAGTTTTAATGCTACATTTTTCTCGTTAAATTTGGCCCATAGCTGAGTCATAGGGCGGAAATTTAAACATTTTAAGTTTTTCATCATACCGTCTAGATTTTCGGCAACATGTTATGCAGCATGGAAGCCCTGACTTTATTAAATTTTTACCCACCCGGGGTAGTAAATTTTTACTCGGAGCCGGATCCAATTTTTCGTATACTAGTAAAGTCAATGAATATGCCAAATCAAAGGTAATATAATGACCAGAAAGGATCAACTACGTCAAAATATCTGTAAAAAATTTTAATTTGGATCAACCACGTCAAAAAAATAGCAAAAAATTCACAATTGGAATCAACCACGTCAAAATTTAGACAAATAATTATACTTGGAACTAGCCTTGTAAATATATTTGTACAAATTTTTATTTTGGATCAACCACGTCGAAAACAATTGTAAAAAATTCAAAATTGGAATCAACCACGTCAAAATTTAGACAAATAATTATACTTGGAACTAGCCTTGTAAATATATTTGTACAAATTTTTATTTTGGATCCACCACATCTAAATATTTGCAAAATTTAATATCAATTAATCTAAGCGCAGCATGAACAAAAAACGACCATTCGCTCGAAGATTCGATTGATAATGACAATAAACAAATTCGCCGGCACGTGCTCGCTCTGCGTTTGCTTTTTTACAAACAAGAACAAGAAGCGGACAGACAAAATTTGCATAGGAAAAAGTTACTGGCGATCGCTTTGCCAAAACAACCACCATTTCAAAGTGCCCGAGTAAAGCCAAGCTGGCTTGCTGCGGAAAACAACAACATTGCGTGTTGTTGTCGAAATGAGAATAAACCAATCCATCGAATGAATGCGAGAATGCAAGAGAGAATCGTAAAGCAGCTCTCCGCTCGCTTGCGCTTACTCTCTCGGTTCCATATACATTTTCCTCATCTTTGCTGCTCCCGCCCGCGTCTGAAATGAAATCGCAAAATTATTTCAGATGCGCCTTCTGTATACTGTTTATTCTGTGATACTACTTATTAATATATATTTTATTCTAAATGTGTAGAGTGGCTTAAAAAGTGCCATAAATTCATTTAAAACTCCATGTCTCACTTATTTGCTTTCTTAAGGTGTCTCAATTCTATTGGCAACAGGATGAAAATATATTATAAGTCCCCGTATTGGAAACCCACTCCACTACACAGCGGCTTGTGCTCCAACGCACTAACTCTGACACAAAATGATGTTTTTCAATTTCATACTTTACAAGTCTCGATATGCACGTAAGTATACTTGAAACATTTGACTATGCACCGCTGCTTGTTCTCAGAAGTATTAAAGGCTTGATTACACGTAACGAGTAGAGTGACGAGACAGCAACTCGAACGAGTACTCGTTTCGTCTAAACAGTAAGGCGAGTTGTTGATTGAGTCAGTGACCGAGTAGAGTGGCGAGCGAGTCACTAGTATCACATTTTGTTTACTAGGCCGAGTACTACTTTACCGTTATATTTTTCTTTTCGTAGTGATTCGCTGAATCGCTCGTCACATGCGGAATGCGTCACACACCACTTTTCGCTCGGTTGAGTTTAATTGCGCGAGTTGCTTAGTTCATTTTGTGCATTGTAAAACCGAACTGACTCGCCACGTGTCAAAATACGTTTGAACAACTCGTCCTTTTTGCTCGCCATCCCAATTCTCTTGGCCTAGTACCATTTTGATGTCTCGCCACTCTACTCGTTACGTGTAATCAAGCCTTAAGAAACACTTACGGCAGCTTAAAGCGATGGCCGACTTTTGGCCCAAGTTGACGTGTCACATCGGTTAACACACCAAGAACCGCATTGCTCTGGGCTGCATCGCAAGTGCAAGTGCTGTGCAAAACCGCCTTCACCGCTGGCTGTTATTGCATCAACGGCATCTGCAGCATTCACATCCGCCCTCGGCCGCGCGCACCCCAAAAAGTTATCCATTTATAAATCCGTGTAAGCGCGTTTGCCGGAAAAACAAGATAAATGAAATTCTGATGTAAATTTGATTTATTCGAAACGAACAAAAAGAGCGACAAGGGTGCGCGAGTTACGATTGTTGTGATTTTGGTCACAACTTTTGTATAAAATGAAAATGTTCCGATATAGTTTAGATTAACGGAAACTTTATTACTATACTCGTTGAGATGAATCTTAAGACTAACTGGTCGATGGAGCGGCAGCTAACGTCGAAGGCAATCCAGTGTACCTCTCTTATCTTGAGATAAGTTTACTCAGGTCTTTGTGTATGATCTTGGGACCAAACAAAACCGTGAGCCGAACATTTGCAACTATTTACATTCGAATGCATTATCTTAAGATTTGTTTGTTCGGGTGTCTGTGTCTAATCTTCGGACTAAACAAAAACACCGAGCGAACCATCTGCATTCATCCGCATTCGGATGCACTTTCTTATCTTTTGACAAGGAGGTGCGAATTGTTGCTTATTCTGTTAGTTCGTATTTGCTTAGGATCGCCTGAGACGTTGCTGACGTAACTCCTCTACCACTTGTTTGAGAATTCTCCTGAATTCTGTTTACAATTCTATTTTTAATCCTAACATTTTTTGTTCTTAGACATATAAGTATAATTATAATTATTGCTAATACAATAAATATTGTTATATTAATTCCATACGATACATTTTTGTGAAATTTTAATTCTTTGATTTCCTCAATATTTTCGAAATGTTGTGTAACAATGTCGTTAAAATGTAAAGGTTTAATATCTATCTTTTGTAATGGTTTCTCGTTCGAGTAAAAATATTTGTCGTGAATAATTTTTTTATTATTAGCGTATGTTTCATTCCTTAATTTAAGTTCACAATTATTATACGTAATTAGTATATTCTTTTTTAAAATTACATCCCTATCATCGCAACTCTGTATTAGTTTTTCGGCTTTCGCGTTCTTTATCAATAATGTCCCGTCGTCAATCTCGTCAACTTGTGTTGCGTTATTAAATCTAAATTTACATGTGTTCGTCCATATGCAGTTTTTACTTTTCTTTAGATTCTTAAGTAGTGTATTATCCTCATATTTATATACCTTGTCTTCTAGTTCGATTATATATTCGTCATTTGTATCTGCTTCGAAGAACTCTGTATTTGGCAAAGGCGTTATTAGTTTGAGGTCTGTTCTAATATAGAATTGCGGTATTTGGATAGCTATTATTATTGAATTATTTTGATACGTCATGACCCCTACTTTTAACAATTTAATTTTAAAAAAGTCAATGTTAAATTCTTCGATTTCCTGAACTGTTAATATGTTCGGGTGTATTATATTATGTTTAGCTGCGACAATATCATCTTGGATTTGGTCAATCTTAGTTTCTATATTTTTTAATTTTGTCAATTGGTCTATTAAAAATAGTTGTTCTACAATTTCATCGTTTTTACCTCTAATTTGTTTCATGGCGGCCTCAACCTTCCTTCTGTCATCATCGACTGCACTTTTCAGTGTATTGAGTGCATCATTGAAATGGGAATTTATAATTATCTGTTTGTTTAAAGTTGCTATTGAGCGATGATTGTTCTCGTTTAGTGTCGCCAAATGTTGCAATATTTCTTCTCTGTCACTATCGTCCATTGTTCCAAAAAGCCATTTTTCTGCGGATCCCACAAAATTTATGAGCCCTCTCCTTTTCCTATTAGGCCTCGGAGTAAGTGTTTTTATTTTTGCTTTAATAATATTTATCTCAGTTTTAATTATTTCTCTATTCTTAACATTCAGTCTCTGGGAGTTTTGACTTATTTGGTCAATGATGCATAATATATCATTCGGATCGATTAGATGAACGATTGTATTAGTTTTGTTTGCTATGTGTACCTCATGGAGTTTTATTTTAACAAAGCCGGTTTCCTCGTGAATAGGGCTAATTCGTAGTGTTCCTTGTGCCGGTATAATTAGCAGCAGCAGTACCATCATCATTATGCTGGTTATCTGAAAATTTGAATGGTCTCTTTATATTTGTCGGGTGAATGTTTTCCAGCTGTTGTCTCCTAAACTTTGGTTTCTCCTTATGTCTTACGTTCCTGTAATTCCTTATAAATCCCTCCTTTCTTTCCTCTTCATAATTCTCCCTTTCCTTATTTAATTTTGATATAGAGTCATTTTTTGCTTTATCAATCCTGTTTCTTATAATTTGTTTATCAATTTTGCTGTGGTGAACCTCAAGCGGTGTAGCTTTTATAGAGGAGTGAAATGTGTTATTATAACTTTCTATAGCTTTCAAAACCTGTTCCTTTATTGGGATTTTTTGTTCTAAGTTTAACACACGAATTCTTTCTGTAAGAGTGTTATTTAGCCTTTCAATGTCGGAATTGCCCGTGTGGCTGTTCGGTTTAACAAAATGGATCTCAATGTTTTCATCCTGACAAAATTGTTTAATATTAATTCTGTTAAATTCGTTATCACAAACAATTTTTTCCATTTTTCCCTGTATTGATATATATAGTTTAATTTTCTCGATTATTGTCTGGCTATTTCTATCTTCGAGATAAAAGCTAGCGACATGTTTAGAAAATTTATCAATAAAATTTATAAACGAATATTTTGAGTTTACATACGTATCGATGTGGATTATTTCGTTGATATCTGAAGGCGTTTCTGTATTCTTAAATTTGGGTTTAATAGGGTTCCTATCATATTTTGCTGCAGTACATAAATCACAATTATTAACTACTTTATTGATTATAATTTTTAAATTCGGATAATATATTTTGTGCTTGAGCGCTTCGTAATTTGCAATTATGCCAGAATGGCCCGATTCCCTCTTGTGAAAAAGAGCTACTTGCTTTAATGCTTCTTCTTCTGTTTCCAAATCTCTTGCAAAGTGGCTACATTTTACGAATTTGAATCTTGTGCCGCTTGGAAACAACCTAATGAGTTCCTGTTGGAGCTTGTTATATGTCGTGTCGTCTAAAACGGAGTAAATGGCGACCTTCCCGCTCGATAAGTGTCTTCGGACAATATCGGCAAGATTTGTTGAGATATCATTCTTGTCGATATAAATTCTGTTATTACCCAACACTTTTTCGCACTCTCTTTCCTTCCTTTCTACTAGAATTAGCTGTGTTTTAAATCTATTCACTATCGTATCCAAAATAGGAATATGATCGTGCAAATCCTCTTCCTGTGAATGTGCAGTTTGCCCATCCGTTGAAATATTATCATTAATATTTGCTTCAGCAATATTAGTGTCCAATAAATTTATTTCATTTTTATCGACATTAATCCGACTGAGAAAGTCAGCAATTTTGTTGTCTTTTCCTTTAATGTAGTCTATTTTGGCATTATATTCACCCAGTTGAATTAGCCACCTCTGCAGCCTCGGATTGATATCCTTTCCGTTATTTTTAGCTTGAAGCCACTTAAGTGGTTGATGGTCCGTGTGTAAATCAAACTCTTTACCATATAGATACGGTCTGAAATATTTACAGCCCCATACTACTGCTAATAACTCTTTCTCTACAGTGGAGTAACATTTCTCGTGGTCATTTAAAGTTCGAGAGGCAAAGCATATTGGATGTCCTTCTTGAGTAAGGACGGCACCTAAAGCAAAATTGCTGGCATCAGTTATTAGTCTGAATCTTTTATTGAAGTTCGGATAATGTAAAATTGGTGAATCAGTAATAATTTCTTTTAATTTTTCAAAAGAGGATATGTAATTTGGATCATTAACATTGATTTTAGAATTCTTCTTTAAATATTTAACCATGGGAAATGCAACCTTTGCATAGTCCTTAATGAACTTCCTGTAGTAGCCAGTTATTCCCAAAAATGATTTGATTTGTTTTTGTGTCCTCGGCAAATTTAAATTTCTTATGCTTTCAATTTTCTGTGGGTTTGGTTTCACCCCTTTCTGTGTTAAAATATGCCCTAAATACTCAGTTTCCTTCTTTAAAAAATTACATTTATCTACTTGAATCTTTAATCCTGCCTTCTTAAGAGTTTCAAAAATTATCCTTAGATTTTCTATATGCTCCTGCAAAGATGTACTAAATATAAGAATGTCGTCCAAATATACTACGCAAATTTTATTAATGTATTGTTTCAATACAGAGTTCATTAACCTTTGGAAAGTGGCCGGAGAGTTCTTCAATCCGAATGGCATTCTCACATATTCGAAGTGGCCAAACGGAGTGGAAAAAGCAGTTTTCTTCCTATCCTCAGGATCTACCATTATCTGGTGGAACCCTTTGGCCAAATCGATTGTGGAGAAATATTGAGCTTTCCCCAATTTGTCCAATATATTATCTATATTCGGAATTGGATACTTGTCACTAATAGTGCATTCGTTTAGTTTCCTATAGTCTATCACTATCCTCCACTTTTTATTTCCCGAGTTATCTGATTTTTTGGGAACTATCCACAGGGGACTATTGTAAGGTGAGTTGCTTTCCTTTATTATCCCTTGCTGCAACATTTCCTGTATCTGTCGTTCTATTTCCTCTTCGTGTGTCTTAGGATATCTATAAATTTTCGCATAAATCGGCCTATCGTTTTCTGTAATAATTTGATGCTGGATTTCGTGGGTAAAAGTAAGTGGGTCCCCTTCCATAAAAAATGTATTCTTATACTGTTTTAGTAAGCTAAGCACTTTCTGTTTTTCTTCACTATTAAGGTGATCCATATTTATCCGTTCAATTACATCGTTTTCCACAGGTTCAAGTGAACATACGTCGTTTATATAAGAAGGGAAATCATAATCCGTAAAATAAACTTTGGCTTCCCTTAGCATAACACATTTTTCCCCTAAATCGATCCTCGCATTAAATTGGGTCAAAAGGTTTTGCCCAATGATCGCATCATAATTTCTATTTGGCAAATCGACTACGTTCCATGATATCGTACCCACAGCACAAAATTCCTTTGGTATTGGGGTAATCACCCTTTCTGTGATTTTGTTGATACCAGTAATGGTAGAGAAAAACTTCGGTTCTTCTAAAGAAATTAGTGGATATCTGCAGGCTACCTTTGGGCTAATTATACAAATGCTTGAGCCAGTATCTATTAAGCCAGTAATGATATTATTACCTAAAGTGAATCTGATCAGTGGTAGTATGGATGTCGAGCCTGGTTGGTTAAAATTCATAACTTCCTCCTGTACATTCCCTATATCCATTGGCTCAGGACCCGTGTTTTGATTAAAATACCCTTGCCTTGTGTTAGTACTCCTGTTTTGAACCGTGTCTCTTCCTTGGCTAAAGTTATTCCTTACTTGCTCTGAATTTATATAATTATTACGGTATTGTCCCGTCCTTCTCTGTACCGAGTTCTGTTCTTGCCTTAAGTTATAGTTTCTAAATTGACCAGAATAATTATTTGAATATTGTCGTGGTGCGTTATATCTTGCACTGTCATTCACATGACCTTCATTATAATGGTCTTGATTTGACTTATTGAATTTTCGATTATTGAAACCATTTTGCATACGTTCATTATTATTAAAATAATTGTTTGTTTTCTTATGGCTGTGGCTTATTGCTCTATTGTCATCTAGTAATTTTAATTTAAAGTAACTATTATACATTTCCGTTAAGGTAAAGTTCTCGTTAAGATGGGTCCTAAAATTGCCATCAATTTTCTCTAACATTATATCTTTTAAGTCCCTATCTACATTTTTTGCCGAATAAATTTCGGGCTTTTTCTCGTCAAATTCATATATTTCATTTATCTCATAACTACTTCTAATAAATATATCAAATAATTCTCTAAGATTATTTACCCTTACTAAACGGCAGTAATTGTACACTTCAGCATACGTCCTTTGTGGCTGGAAACGCTGCTTCAAACGTATTTTCATCCTCTCCCAGCAGTTGTCGCTTCCCATTTGTTGGATGCATCTTCCTGCATCGCCGTTCAGCTTCTCGTTGGCCACGATTTGCGTAGCGAATTCTTCTAAAACTTGATTCCCTTGGCACAGCGAGAGCGCTCTGTCTACTGCTCTTATAAACGAGAGTAGATTCTCGTCCTTTCCTCCGCCATAAGGTTTCAGGTGCCGAAAATGGTTGATGATGCTGTCGTGGCTCATTGTTGGTTGTGGTTGTTGTGGTTGTTGCTGTTGTGGTTGTTGCTGCTGTTGAATCGGCCGGCTTGCCATCTGTTGTCGCTGCCTCTCTATAACCTCTTCTTGCTGGCACAGCGCCGCTTCCAGACGTTGAATTTTCATCTGCATCTCTTCCATATTGTTGGACTTGATTTTCCGGTTTCGATCAAATATATTTTTCCGGTTCATGCACTTTTATTATTTATTACACTTTAAAAATTTATTTATTATATAAACGACTTTGTTCTTTGCTGATTATTGTGTTGTATTAAGTGTCAGTTTCAGTTTTGCGGTTATTTTCGATTTACCGATAAAGACGGGTTTTTAAATTTCCTTTGGGAAATTGATACGTTTCACGTTTGCTTTAGCAACGGAAAAGATCGTATGTTCGATTTCGCGATTTCTTCAGAAACGGAAATGACCGACTGCGCCAGTTACGATTGTTGTGATTTTGGTCACAACTTTTGTATAAAATGAAAATGTTCCGATATAGTTTAGATTAACGGAAACTTTATTACTATACTCGTTGAGATGAATCTTAAGACTAACTGGTCGATGGAGCGGCAGCTAACGTCGAAGGCAATCCAGTGTACCTCTCTTATCTTGAGATAAGTTTACTCAGGTCTTTGTGTATGATCTTGGGACCAAACAAAACCGTGAGCCGAACATTTGCAACTATTTACATTCGAATGCATTATCTTAAGATTTGTTTGTTCGGGTGTCTGTGTCTAATCTTCGGACTAAACAAAAACACCGAGCGAACCATCTGCATTCATCCGCATTCGGATGCACTTTCTTATCTTTTGACAAGGAGGTGCGAATTGTTGCTTATTCTGTTAGTTCGTATTTGCTTAGGATCGCCTGAGACGTTGCTGACGTAACTCGCGCGCTGCAGTGGCGGCAACGGGCGGCAGCTGTTGCGTCGACAGTAACAGCAGTTAGCAGCTGCAACTGGATCAGAATGCGCTGCAGCGGGAGCTGAACATTTGACATTTTCCATGCATCCACAATGATTAATTATGCAACACTGCAATTGCCCTGAAAATTTAAATGCAAATGCTGCCAGCAACAGCAGCTTGAGGGCGGCTTTCGCTGTAATGGGGCGAGCGAACTCTGTCGAATCGATTTTACTCGCAAGCAATACTCGACTTGCATGCCCCAAGGACCCAAGCAACAATGCTGGTGTTGGGATTTGACGCACAAGGCGACAATTACCTGTAATGCGGAATGTTAGCGTGGCCGTGAAGCAAGAAATGGTTATCCTTCGGGCAAAACGTTTATACAGGGTTTTTCATTTCGAACCGAAAACTTTGACAGCCCTGCGTTCGACAACCGCAGCTGTCATCTGTCGTTGCATTGTATTAATATTGTAGTTTAGTGTTTGCCATTTATGAAAATGGACCGATTTAGCATCGCTCAACGTGTAAACATAGTGAAAATTCACTACAAAAATGGTTAAAATTTGAGCACTACTTTTCGCGCACTAAGGAAGGATTTCGGACGTCACGGAAGGCCTGTTTTGTCAACAATTTCGGATTTATTGGCGAAATTCGAACGAACTGGTTCTGTACAAGATGTACAGAGGCCAATACGTAATCGCCCTGCTCGTTCGGCCGAAAATATTGCTGCTGTAGCTGCCAGTGTTGAAGATGACCCGAATTTATCGCTTCCCCGGCGTTCACAACAATTGGACATCTCCATCGCCTCAATTTGGCGTATTTTGCATTTGGATTTGCATTTTCATCCATATCGATGTATCGCTTCCCAAAGGAACATTGTTAAATTTGTTATTGAATAGGTTAAGTTGAAGCTCTTTTCCTCATTTGTGTGACCTTTTTATTTTATTTTTTTTCCTATAGTCAGTAAGTTCTGTATGTTCATTGGCTTATTAAGGTAGCATGGCACGTTAGAAAGGGGAATTTTCAATGATTTACAAAATTATTTATTTTTCAGCTCCTTTATTATCAATCTTTTTGAAAATTTTTTTACAATATATTGAAGGTTAAAGCAACACAAACATGCTTTTTTTTTAGCATATTGTCTCTTATATAAGTGGAGCTGAAGTCGCGTAGAAAAAAAAACACATCCTCCATTACGGACACTTAATCTCCAATATTTAAGAAAATTCTTTATTTAAAGTACATTTTCTGGGGAAAACAGGTGAAAAACGCAGTAAATTTTTGACACTTTTTTCAAAAAGCTCCTATCCTTTTATTTTTAGCGTTTTTATTTTTCTGGTGAGTTCCTGTGTCCGAGCTTAATAACTATGAATATTTTTTGGTTTTTTGTTTCAGATTAGCCAATCCGGAGATTAAGTGTCCGTAATGGAGGATGTTTTTTTTTCTACGCGACTTCAGCTCCACCTATATAAGAGACAATATGCTAAAAAAAACCAAAAAAGAAAATTTTGTTTGTGTTCCTTAAACCTGCAATATATTGTAAAAAAAATTCCAAAAATTTTCAAAAAGATTGATAATAAAGGAGCTGAAAAATAAATAATTTTGTAAATCATTAAAAATTCCCCTTTCTAACGTGCCATGCGACTCGTACCTTAAATAAATAAATAAAGTTCAGTTGGTGCAGAAATTGGAGCCGGGAGATCACAGAATGCGTCGTAACTACGCCGAATGGGTGCTTGAAAAACAGTCCGAAAATCCCAATTTTTCGCACAAAATTTTCTTCAGCGATGAAGCACATTTTCACCTCGGCGATTACGTTAATAGTCAAAATTGTCGTGTGTGGGGCTCAGAAAATCCACACGTGGTTGTCGAGCGCCCAATGCATCCACCTAGAGTCACTGTTTGGTGTGCATTATGGTCCGGTGGTGTCATAGGGCCATATTTCTTCGAAAATGACGAAGGACAGACCGTTACTGTCAATTCTGAACGTTATGGCCGTATGATAACCGAGTATTTCTGGCCAGCGATCGAAGATATGGATGTGGATGAGATGTGGTTTCAACAGGACGGCGCTACATGCCACACAACACGACCGAACATGACAGAATTGCGAACCAGGTTCGATGAACGCATAATTTCGCGTTTTGGTGATGCCAATTGGCCGTCAAGATCGTGCGATCTGAACCCTTTGGACTTTTTTCTTTGGGGCTACGCGAAAGACCAAGTCTATGCAGACAATCCGCAGACTCTGGAGCATTTGAGGGACAACATACGTGCAGTTCTTGGCGCCTTACAGCCTGCTATATGTAAAAAAGTCATCGAAAATTACCTAAAAAGAATCGAGGTGTGCCAGGCTGCTCGTGGCGGTCATTTGAATGATGGCATATTCCATTACTAATGGCACAAACCAAATATTATTTTGATAATAAAGTTTCATCAAAATTCAAATTTTAATTGATTTTTTTTCTTTATTTACTTTTTCGGCTGATGATGAAAAACCCTGTAAGTACTGTAGCGGCAGGTATGAACTCACTGTACGCTTCTGGTAAATTAGACTCCAAAAAAGCTTTTTCAACGCCAAAGACAGTTGAGTTGATATTATTTTTTAACAATTTACTTGATATTTTTATCAGTACGAGATTAGACATCGACTGGAACTCGAAGCAGGTATTTAGTGGGACCTCTGACCAAATTGACCTTTTGCAAAATGCCAAATCACTTTTATCATCAATGAAAATTGAAGATAAAAGTGATTTGAACATAACAGGTAATTTTTCATTCATAAATGGCTGGCTTTTGAACATAAGCAGCTTGCAAATGTTGTGGACTTTTATGTCACAAAACGGATTCAAATACGTAGCGACCCGCAGACTGTGCCAAGACGTACTAGAGAATTTTTTTAGACAATTTAGAATGGGTGGGGGCAGTTGCCAGAGAACTACTCCCCCCATCTTTTTACTTGCTTATTTATGTCATAAACGGAGCTGTCGACTGTACCGAGCTGTTGCAAAGAATCTCTTTCACTGTGCCGTCTCGCACACTCAGGAATTTTAATTATTTTAATGTTGGGTTTTGTTAATTTGAATATATTAAAAATGCTCCAATTGCTAGAGCTCTTTTCGGAATACTGTTCCGGAACTTGATCTCGCGCTTCCAAAAAGGTTAGTTTTAAGGAACTTGATGCATTTTCTAAATGAACTTGTTGCCTATTTATTGTTATTAGTCTGTAAGAATTGTTAATTCATAGACTTAATAAATAAATAAAAAGCAATGAGGGTTAAGCTATGTGGATGAATTAGATAGAATTGTGGAGTAGGCTAGAGCTGCGACATCGACCGAAAAACATCGATGTTTTAAACATCGATGTTATGCAGAAGGAGGTATCGATGTTGACAAAACATCGGCTAAAAAACATCGATGTTCAAAACATCGATGTTTTTTTTAATGCCAAGGTTAGCTACATATATCTCAATTGTTTTCATTATTTTTTTTTTATCATATAAAATAAAATCACATACAAGTTTTGTTCAGTTCTCATCACCACTTGAGTATTGATTGAATCTACAAATCAAACAATTACATACATACATATGCAAAATTTCTTATGTGTGGCAGTTCCCTTGCTGCTCGTCGCCGTGTACTTTCGCCGGAACTACTACGGATGGCTCTACATTTTATATGCAGAGGTGCATTTTTTACTTATTGTGAAAATCTTCGCATGTAAAAAGTCTGAACCAAAATATTACCTTACATGGAAAAAAATTACTAAATTGCAACATCGATGCAAAACATCGAACCAAAACATCGATGTTGAAGAAACATCGGGGTGCAAACATCGATGTTTAAAACACTCGATGTTGATGCTAAACATCGATGTTTATAAAACATCGATGTCGATGTCGCAGCCCTAGAGTAGGCAGGGACATAACAGTTATAACGTTTTTAGAAAAAAGTTAAAAAAATAACGGTTTCATTGTAACAAATATTTTAATTGAAATAATTATTTTTACATCTGTGTATAACTATTATTCTTGACAAATATTTTTTTCTGTTACCTAATAACTATTATAAGCAAAAAATATTTTTTCTATTGCTCGGTAACGTTTATTTTTGGAAAAATATTTTTTACGTTGCTCGGTAAAGTTAATTTTTGGAAATATATTTTTTCCGTTGCTCGGTAAAGTTTATATTTTGAAAAATATTTTTTCCATTGCCAGTAGGCTTCCCAACCGTCCTCCTTTGAGGAGGACAGTCCTCTTTGAACAGAAAATGTCCTCCGTCCTCCCCAAAGGCCAAAAAGTCCTCCTCAAGCTCAAATTAAATTTCAATTTTTTTTTAATTTTTTTTATTCAAGTGTGGCAACTTAATCAATTAATGAGGAAAATTTTTCCAATTTGTGTCCAATGTTTCGATGCTGCTTTAGGCATTCAAAATAAAATTACAGACGTCGTTGAAAATCCGGATGGGTCAGCTGCTGGATTGTTCAACATGATTAAGGCCGCATTGGAAAAATTAGACTTAAAATTAAAAAATGTTGTGTGCCTAAGTGCTGATAATACGAATGCAAACTTTGGTAAAAATAATTCCCTTTTCGTTAATCTTAAGAATTCAAACCAAAACATATTAAAAGGCAATTCTCACGGGCACATAATATACAATGCATTAAAAAAGCATTGTGTGATCTCGATGTTGATATTGAAAATATTGTTTAATATTGTTGATTACAGTCGCACAAATATGCGTTTTGTTTTATTTTTTAAAGTGGTTAAAAAATTAAAATTTACATGTGCTTTAGGTTTTCTTTTTTTACACTTGTTTTTTCTAAAAACATGGTGAAATATTGAAGGAATGTGATGTCCTCCTGAAACAAACTAGTTCCCATATAAAGTCCTCCTCAAGCCAAATTTTGTCCTCCCTAAACCGTTTTAATAGTTGGGAAGCCTAATTGCCAGTAACTATTATGAATGGGAAATATTTTTTTAACATGAGTGGTAACTATTATTTTGCAATATATATTTTTTACGTTGAAAATACCAGCACACAAAAGAAACAAATGTCTGATCGGTGAATACCACTATAAATTTTCTATGGAATTAGGTAGCCTAGCCTTTTCTAGGGAATTGGATTCAGACAAGTGAGCATGGAGTATCAAACTTATATTGCATTAAATGAGATCATAAAATTATGTTTTGTTGGGCACCTTCCTCTATCCTCAATCCATTTTTCGTTCATTACCCCAAAAGCTTTTTCTGTGAAAGCGCTACTACCAGTGATAACGTGATTGGAAACTGAGAGGATTGACGAAATTTTGCCGTTTTTTTTAGTCACACGAACACAATCCGTGTGAGCTGAAAAGAAAATCGTCAACCCTGCCAGCTTTCTCTCTCTGTGGAACAATTCGTATTGTATAAAGCAACTGGCAAGCAAATTTGTTCCTAACGCGGGGTTGTATTTTTGATGTACTTGTAGAAAAGTATGTTCGCAGTCTTATTGTACGAAGCAGTGTAAAATAAGGAAGAAAATATATGAAATGATCAAAATTATTTAATTTAAATGAAAATGTTAGGGAAAAGTTGTAATATGCAGAGATATAAAGATGTAAAAAGAAATCCTTATCTCTTTGTGCATATGTAAAAACTAATTTGCATTTTCCGCACCACCACTGAGGTATGCAATAAGGCGCGTTACCGATTTTTTTGTTGGGTGCTCGGTTCCCCAGTAGGCCTATTATCACCCATTACAATAAATATTACAATTATATTTAATAAATGATTAATAAAATAATAATATTATAATCAATACATTTTAGGACTACTTATAAAATTTTGGATATGCACTCACCTGTCACCGTCCCTTTCCGTATAGGGAAAGGCAAACAATTTGATGGCTCCCACGCAGTTCCGGACGCACTTCCTCTCATTTGGCATTGTTGAATTGGTTGTTGTTAAATTGTCTGGAAAAGAAATAAACAAATCAATTTCAGTTTTTTGACACTTTTTTTGCACTGTTTTTCACTGTTTTCACTCTTTTTATGGAAACTTATTCGTTAATTTAAAAAGCGCGAACTTTTTTGTACAACAAAATGTCGCCGGTCAGGGATGCTTTTTGCGATGAACACTCTATTTCAGACGCAGGGTTGTTTTTACCAAAGCATACAATAAAATTCAATAAAAGCTGAATAAAAAATGTGTTAAACACGTATTAAAACACTTTTAACTGGTTTTCGGGAAAGATTGTAATTTTTAAATCATTTTTCTTTCAAAAGATTACATAATTACAAAGAAATAAAAATTGATTTTCCTATGCTTAAAAAATTGAAAGTAAACGCAACCCTCGCCATGGCCCTTGTATGGGAAATCAACAGTACGTTCCTGTGCAACCTCAGGGTCTGATGTTTGTCAAAATCAACCTTAGGGTTGCGGATTTTGAGTATGTATTGCGGTCGAGCGTTCTCAGTTTCACATCATGTTATCATTGGCTACTACATGGCATAGTGAATAAATAGGACATTATTTTAAATAAATTGTTGCAATCGAACCTTTTAAAAATCTTTACAAATTTTTCGCTTTGGCTGGAAAACTCGTCCACGGAGTAAAAATGTTTACTTATTTAACACATTTCGTCAAACAATTTATCCACGTTTAGATCCTGTAATGTCTTTTAATTTCAGCTCAACTACTTTCATACTATCATTAAAGGTAAACAATTCATCATATACATTTGTTTTCCAATTTTATAATTTCAATTACTTTCAAAGAAATTTAATTACATTGAAGAATGGCTTCAAAGTAATTAAAGTTTACTTCAAAACAATCAAAAAATCTTTTTTATTAGAAATCTTTCTTCCAAATTATCAATTTTTGATAAAAGAACTCTTACCGCAAAATTTTCCATGTAGTGGCGTAACAGAGGCCCAATTGCTGCGAACGGCGCCGAATCGATAATTCACGGTCGTCAACAACACTGGCGGATACAGCTGCGATATTTTCCTCTGTCCGCACTCTACGTATGCGTGTTGGAGGTTTAATGTCCAGTAATGTAAATTTAGTGCGAAATTTAGTCACACGATTCCGAATAGCCGCCTCAGACGATTTTTTTGTACTGGAAAGATAACGATACGTCTGAGAGACGTATGCTAGTTTATATCCTTTTAAAAGTGTTGTTAGAAGGAATATTGATATATTTCTTATTGAGATCATTTATTTAATAAATTTCTGTTAACATTAAATAATTTTTGAAGTAAAATAATGTTTGTTTAGTAAAATAACCACGATTGAGAGAGCAAAAAATTCAAAGGCGTACGTCTCGCAGACGTTCCTTATCTAAGCAGGGTTAACCGAGCATGAATTTTGATAAAAAATTCAATAATCTGCAAGCGTTGTTCGTTTGTAAGTCGATTCCTGGTTAAATTATAGATCAAACTGAACATGTTTGACAGTAACATGTTACACGAAAACAGCTGAGCTGCCAAAGACAGTGTTGCCAAAAAGAAAGTTGCTAAAAAATCACCCTTTACTATGCCCGCTTGCATCTGTATCCAGCACAAACTTCTCTCCGGGCACGGGGAAGGCCAGAATTGGAGCAGAGCACATTTTTTCCTTCAGTCGTGCAAAAGCCTGCTCCTGCTCTTCGCTCCACTCGAAGGCTTGATATTTTTTCGTCAGTTTGTGCAAGCTGCTGGCTATGTTCGCAAATCCAGGAACGAAACTGGAAAGTGCCGAGTTCGTGTAGATTGCGTGGTCGGGGCCACTCTTTCACTGCCGTGACTTTGCCTTTATCTGTATGCACTCCGCAGGCGGAAACCGTGTGATCCAAATACTTGACCTCCTTTTGGAACAGCGAGCATTTCTTTGGATTACGTTTAAGCCCGGTTTCTTGTATTCGTTCGAATACCTCCTTCAGCTTTTAGCAAGCAAAGATGCAACACTGAGTATCCCAATAAGTAACAAGTGTAAGGACAGTAAAGAGTGAATTTGAAAATAAAGTGATTGCTGGTTGCTAACTGCGTTTGAGAATTGAAGTGTGTTTTATTCTGAAGCACAATCCAGAGAGACGAACAAGCCTACAGAGCTAATTTTAGAAATAATATGTAGGTGTGGTCGACCAGAGTTGCTTTTGAAAAACTACCAAAATTATATGAAATTTGCTCCAACTGATTTATGGGAATTTTATTTAACTTTCTTTGCCCTGGTGATACCAAAATAAAAAGTCAACGCGTCGTTTTAAATTACATTTTTAACCCTCTAGCGGGCAAGCCCGCCTCTAGGCGGGGTACACCAAAATGCGTTTGCTGAGTAGGCGACGAACTTTATTTATTTAAATATGGCTGATAATGATTTGGAAAAGTTCCCTTTAACTAACGGTATAAATTTTGTGACCATAAGTGAGCTACTTTTGGTTTTAAACCCATTTGAAGTGAGAATTTGTCGAATTCGGACGAAAATAATTATTTTCGCGAGTATGAGTTTTTCATTTAATAAAAAGACTAATAAATCTTGGAGATTGAAGCTGCAGAAAATTTCAGTAAGCAAACCAATATTTGTATTTGTATATAATTGATTTTGTTTATGAGAATTATCATTGGGAGACCTACAGCCACTCCCTAAAGCAAGACCGCCTGCAGGCGGTCTTGCCGGTTTACGTCAACTTTGTTTATAGCTTGAACTGAGATGCTTAGGATGTATTTACTTTGTCTTAGAGATTATAATACTCTAAAGTGGACGGATTTTGATAATTTTTTTTTTAAATGTGTGTAAATGTTGTCGCTATCGTTCGGTACAAGATGAGCTTCCAATTGTTATAAACAAATAATAAAAAAATTGTTTTTATCTGCTTAAAAAACCGAAAAATGAGATTTTTTTCATGATCCGCCATTTTGACAATTGTAAAGATAATTATGTGAGTTATTACCGTACGATAGCGGCAAGTCTGCAGATTGTAAAAAACCTTTCCTTTTGTGTTTCAGACGAACAGTTTTTGCAAAATCGTGTGTACCATCAACCCACATACTTTTGGAAGGCCTTATTTCGCAGGGGTGCTGTGGCTACAGCATAACACTTATTTCTTAAACTTCGATTTTTTTTTATACTAAAAGGACCAATAAAAATGTAAAAAAAACCGCATTGGAAAATATTGAATACTTTTCCTTCTGCAAGATCCCAAAAAAAACGCCTCGAAAAACGGCGTTTACATGGTAGAACCCCCTTAAATGCAACTTATATTTGTGTTTCAGCAACACCAAAGACTGTTTTTTACTTTTCACAAAAAAATAAATAACATTGTCAAACATTTACCATCACTTCTTTTGATTTTCCTACCTTCTCATCACGTGCGTCTATGCACCTGAATATGCTGTATTTTCGGCAGCCCCGCCTGGAGGCGGGCTACCTTTAAACACACCTAGCGACGAAACTATTCGCCTGAGACAAAAGTTAATATCATTTTCGTCTTTCTCATGACGAAATTAACCAACTGTAATTTTTTTACAGCAATACAAAAATGGCCTGCTAGAGGGTTAAATTCATGGAAACCACAAATTTTGTCGATACGATTTCGGAGTCTAAATGGTAAGTAATGTAAGTAATTCGTTTCTTAATCAATACACATTTTGTTCCCAGGACTTTTAGTAAACGAACGTTTCTTCGTTCGACGAAAGATTTTTTTTCTTTGGTGCTTTGAAAGCAAAGCAAACAACGGTTTGAAAATAAATTTTTTCGCCCCCTACTGATTTAAAAAATGTCTTGTAAATCTAAGTTGGCCATGAAAAAACTCTAATTCAAATTAAATGCATTTGTGAAAAGATAAATTTTTGTTTAGTCAGAAATACATCCAAATCGGTTTTTTGGATTAAATAATTTCGGGCATTCAGGACTCCAACCGGAATTAATTTTTGTACTAAACATTCGCAATCGACAAAAAGTGGCGCCATCTAGTGGATCTTGATCTCTACGATCTCACTGCAGCCACATCTGTTATCAATCTTGCAAATAAAAAACCATTGCATACGAATATGCGTGGCATGCGAATGGGTGAGGAAGGTTTGTTCATAAGGTAACCAAAATCAATATTTTCCAGTTTGAATTTGAACCTTGAAACTAGAAGTTCCTATTTCATGAATGAATGAATTGCTTTTATTTCGTATAAATACTTTTATTTCGTATAAATATTGTTTCGATAATGCATTTCGTTCTGCGTAACTGCCAGTTGAGGTTCCATAGCATAGGCAACAGGACACAACCCGACTGGACGAGCATTTGTCGACTTCAGCAGCATTGTATACTTTTAGGGGTCATGGTAATTTCGACGACATTATCGCAGAGACGATTCGAGGCAATGCCCAGTCACATAGACAGAGAGACAGAGGCACGTAGACAAAATTCAAAACATTTATAGTCTCAGAATTTAACGATTTTGATGTCATTTGAAAGGTAAAACTCCAACTAAGAAAACCCAAAAAAATCTGTGCAAAAAATTAATTAGTTTCTGTGCAAAAGCGGCTCAAAGTTGAAACTTTTTTCACAAAATAATGTAAACACATATTTTTTGTTTTTTAGTCTATTGAGTAAAAAAAATTGTAAAAATACATGGTTACCCAACAGTTGCTAAAACTTTCAATATATATTAAGAAATGATGTGGCCATTTTCGCTTTTAATGCTTTCTCAATATTTGCAAATCTGAAAATTGGCAAAACTTAGAGAAAATATCTAAAAAGTATGTGAAAGTATGTTCCTGGATTTTTGTTATTTTAAGAAGCATTCTTTCTTTGTCGGATAATGTAATTACATCCTCCGATATCTTCCGATCTCAGAAAATAATCCAATTTGAAAAGTAGTCTCTAAAAGTGTGCAGTGCATGAAAAATTAAAAAATCTGCACAAATGCAAAACATACATCCATTTTTATCATTTTTATTGCAAAACTAAAGAGTCCTAAGACAATTTCTGTTACTCTTTGAAATTATCAATGTTGACGTTACCGATTAAATGTAAAATCTGAAAAATCTAGCCAACACACTTTGTGCTATAGCTCACCAAAAATGACGAAAATTGCAAATTTAAGTCTCAGGCATTGCCAAACTACAAAAGTTTAAGAAAAACAAAATGGAGATTTCACTTCAGCAGACCATGATTAACTAGTATACCAAATTTTATGAAAAATGTGCCACGCCCCTTGTCCAACGCCCATAAAATCCTACCAGTAGAATGACTCATCTATGGGACGACACTAGTTATACTAAATTTCAATGCTGTGCACCTTACAATTTCGAAGATATTCTATACTAGTAGGGCCCTGCGGCTTTGCACGCAAGCTTGAAGTCAATGGGCCCAATAAATCAAGTTTCTTCATACTACACTCTATGGGCGATGCCACGCCTCTTTTATGTAATACCCAATCCATTCCTCCAGTCGAAGGGTGTGACCCGGTTTCATTGATATGCGACTTTCAGTTCCAAAGTTACGCGGACAATTTCAGTCACAAAAAATATGCCGCGCCCCTTGTTCAACGTCCATAAAATTTTGCCGGTAGAATGACACATCTATGGGACGATGGTATACAAAACTTCAAACCTTTCTTTCGGAACTTATTGTTCTGAAGCTATTCCACATTTAAAATTTTGGTTCTATGGGCGGTGCCATGCCCCTCGTCCAATACCCACCCCACTCTCCCTGTCGAAGGGCACATCTAAATCGTAAGTTTGTGTCAAATCTCTTTGATGTGTGATTTGTAGTTCCGAAGATATTCCATATTGAAAATTTAAGTTGTATGGGCGGTGCCACGCCCGCTTGTCAAAAACCCACCCCATTCCCCCTATCGAAAAACACAACTAAATCGTACGTTTGTACCGAGTGTCATTGATGTGAACGCTATAGTTCCTAAGTTACACCGGCATTTAAAAAGTGCCACGCCCCTTGCCCAACGCCCATTGGTCGTTTAATGCTGTTCGACTTCTCATTACGAAGATATTCCATATTGAAAATTTAAGTTGTATGGGAGGTGCCATACAGCAACATACATTCAGCTAATCGGCTGTCTAGTTTTTGAGTTTTAGTGTCGTGGGACACATCTTTTTTTTTCTAAAAGATGGCACGACTTTTGTTTCTAATTGCGCCATGCCATCAAAACTCGGGGATTCCCTTTCTAACTGAAAATCAACGCAAACATTGGACCAATTTTTTGTGAAAGAAAGCCGACTTACGACAACAGCCACTATGGACTCATTAAACAGTGATTAATTTGTATTTTGTTTTTATAAATTAATTGAATATTTTATTTTGTTTTAATTGAATTTTTTTTTGTTTTTTGTATGTATGTAATAAAATTTTATATTATTTTTGTTTTATAAATGTTTACTTTGTTTAATTTTCTTTTTAAAAAGTTGTATTTTCGTAACCCTGGAACCTATCTTCGATCGTTACATAGTTTGCTATAGAAAATCATAATTCACTTTGCGTCGTTTCAGTTTGCGTCGTGTTTTTTTGGAACGTAACCACGACGCAAAGTGAGGTATGGGTGTAATAGTATAGATTAAAGATGTGGCTTGTATGGGTGGTGCCACGCACCCCTGTCCAATACCCGCCTCATTCCGTCTGTCGAAAGATATGAGTACATGATATGTTCATACTAAGTTTCATGGCTGTGCGACTTATAGTTCAGCGGAATAATTGGGTCACAAAAAATGTGCCACGCCCCATTTCCAACGCCCATCAAATCTTACCAATAGAATGACACATCTATGAAAGGACGGGGTACTAAATTTCAATGCTGTGCACCTTAAAATTTCAAAGATATTCCATTATTAAGATTTGGCTTGTATGGGTGGTGCCACACCCCCTCGTCCAATACCCGCCCCATTCATTCTGTCGCAGGACATGACTAAATAGTAAGTTCGTAGTGAATTTAATTGATGTGTGACTTATGGTTCCAAAGTTATTATCTGAAAATGTGCAGAATTCACTGTCAAATATGGCAGGGATTTTCCGACTTTTCCAATCGATTTTCCGGAAGTTTTTTTTCGCACGAACCTGAACTGACTCAATACGAATCCAACAAAAAAACTCCATGGAAATCGGCCGGTCCGTTTGAGCGTGATGCGATTACACACATACTGGCACTTTATTTTATATACTCGTATATACGAGTAGATGTTTATTTATTTATTTATTTATTTAGCCAATGAACAAATGTCCTTACTGACTATAGGAAATATTAATAATTACAAACTACAAGTTACTTAAACTATTTAACAACAATCCCTTCGGAAGTGACACATCAAAATTGGTAACATTGTTTAACTCCGAAAGGGCCCTAGATAGAGGTGCATTTCTAGCATAATTCGTCCTAGGGACATCTAAATAAAAGGTATTCACCCTCCGCAGACTCCGTTTAGGGACATTAAAGGCTATTCTTGCTAAACGATCCGGGCAACAAAGGAACATGCAAGAAGTGATCGCCTAGCATGTAGTGACTTTAAGTTCACAGAAGACAACGAGAGCTGTAGGATGGCATTGGATCACTGAAGTTCAGCGAACGCAAAGCGAACCGAATGAAGACTTTCTGGATGCGTTCAATTCGGTTTATGAAAAAAGCGTGATATGTTAAACATACTATTAGGATAGCCATCAACAAAATCAGATGTTTTGCACAATTGTAATACGTGGCCATTAGGACACCAAACGCTTCCTTCACGAGGTATTAACTTCCATTCTACTAATTGCTGTAGCACTGTTTCGCTTATTTCGAAAGCCTCCTCACTTTCAGACAGCTGGCACAATTTAAAAAGATTAAGGTGGGTCATATTGAATTAATAATAAAAAAGTGATTATTTTAAAAATAATATAAAAATGAAGTGTTATAGGTTACAGGGTTTTTTCCGCTCCATCGATGCGTTGGACCCAGCGACATGTTGCGTTTCGTTCTTGAAATAGAACTGTGATATTAGTTTTAAATGCATGCGATTTAAATTCCTTGTTTTCTTTGCTTAAACAGATCTAGAAAAATTATCATTATTTTTGTTCTTCACAATAATTATAATTTTTTCATTCTTTTCTTCTTCTTCACTTTTTATTAGTTTTTTATGCTTAGCAACAATTTTATTTTTTTTCTTTTAACTAACTTTTAACATCTTGTATGCTCTTCTTCCTCTTCCTTTTTTTAGTTAGGAATTTATTAAATATTTCAACAATTCGTTTTATAATATTATAATAACAAAATTTTCCTAGATTAATTAGGACCAAAATTTTTAATTACGATTTTAAATTAGAAAAAACACCCCAAGATGTGTGCATGTTTAACCTTCACTCTGTGCATGGTTTTTACACCCTAATCCCGTGCAATGGGGAACTGAGTTCCCCATTTTTGAACCAGTATAGTTTGTATGGGAATGAGTAAAATAATAGTTTTTTGGGAAATAATTATATTATCATTATAATATGAAATATTATTAATGTTGTTGTTGTTTGTTTTTTTTATTAGTATTTTTTTTGTTATTTTTTGCACACCGTCTTTGAATTTGTCATTCCAGCGGTGAGTGTGCTCGTGATTTAGAACTTGAGTGGTTCAGAACTTGGATAAGTTTTGCTTACAAAATGTATTGGTATAAATAACGGGGTCATTTATTCCCCAAAGCACAACAAACAGTTTGTGTGCAATATGTGGGTATACTGGCCCAATCACACTTAAAAAAAAGAACTGATTATATATTTAGAATCTTTTCATCAATACCTATCCAATGATATATGTATTAATATATCGTTCAGAAGGAAATACCTTCACAAACTCATATTTTCTGTGGCTATGGGGAACTGTATACCCCATGCACAGAGTGAAGGTTAAATGCTATAAATTTATGTTATTGAGATGCTTAATTTCAATTTCAAGAATTTCAATGAATATTTTGGCTGATCTTTAATGAATTAACGCCCAGTTTCGATGGATTTTGCGGTGATCGCGGATTTCAGCTGGAATTCATTCATTCAGTTGGAATTCATTCATGTCTTGACAATCGTTTTGAAATCGCGTGTACCACTCATGAACTCTGCCACGGGATAAACAATTATAACTATGAACGTGATTAATTGAAATGTTTCGGTTAAAGTTTCAACAATTTTAAAGCAAAAGTTAATCCTGGCTCTTTGTTCGATGCTCATTTTTGTACCGATGACACAAACATGGCTTCCAGCGAATCAAATGTCATGAAATTTTAACTAAATATCGGAGAAAAATCCCTGTTTAAAAAGTCAAGTTTACTTTAAAAAACACGTAATACTAAATTGGCGAAACAATTTTTTAAACACCTACAAACAGCTTGAAAAATGAGCCTTCGTTAAGACGGGATTTTCTAAAATTCGGGGATCAAGGATTGATTGATTAATTGATTGATTGATTTTAAACTTGGTGAATATACTCCAAATGAAAAATACTTTGACAAGTATTTTTCAATTTTTCGAAAATCAAAGTTTAACGGAGTCAACAATGGGTTAAAAGTTTGCATAGATAAATACGATTTTTTGTGCCTCTTGACTTCAAACTTGGTGAAAGCTTTTTTTTTATATGTTAAAAAATAATTCGATATTTGTTTTGAATTTTTTCGAAAATAAAAATCTGATGGGGTCAACGACGCGTTAAGAGTTTGTATGAAGAAACTGTGAAAAAACATGATTTAATGGGCCTTTTAACTTCAAAATTGGTAAAAACACTTGAAATCAAAAATAATTGAACACTTTTTTTAAAAAATCGAAGTCTGTCGGGGCAACGATAGGTTAAGAGTTAGTATGGGGAAACATGATTTAATAGGTTAATTGACTTAAAATATGGTGAAAGCAAAGAATGTGAAAGTGATGAGATGTAATTAGACAAGTATTTTTTTTTATAAAAATTTTACAAGTTTAATATATTTACACGAAAAAAAATAAACAAACATGCAATTAAAAAAATAAAATTTATTTACTATACATTTTAATACTTTGATGAAAAAAGGGGTTTCGCAAATATTACTGTACATGTGAGGGCATCTAGTCAATTAAATTAAATTAAAATGTTGATATAGACATCCTGGACTCTCAAAAAAGCGTCATAATTCGCAACATTTGCCCGACCTATCCGTTGTTTTACGATTTCCTTTAGGTTTTGGATTGGTTCAGAAGTAAATAACTGAATAAGTAAAGCACTGACTTTCATCCGACGACTTTCATCTGACGAATTCTATTCAATTGGAGTAAGAATTAAGAGACACAAACAAATATATAATGCATTCCCTCACTAAGTACATACAAAGGCTGACTGCAATAAGCCAATGTACGGTGCACATTGCGCCGTACACGCAGTTCCAGCGCACAGGCCGCACCCTAATGACCATAATTAGAACTTATTTACTTGCTAGTCGTTATGACAGTAGATTATCTCAAAGGAATTCCATTAATCAAATAAATGTGATCCAAGAAAAATAAAAACACTAGCAGGAACATCTCAACTGAGCTTGTCCGACTTAAAGGGGCCGTGCATTCCTGAAATCGCTTATTTGGCCTTTAGAAACTAAAGTGATGCTTATTGCTTTAGACAACAAGATTACTAATAATTTGGAATGTAACTTTTCACACATCTCTGTGGCGTATTGCCAAATTGATTGATCTCCATTTCTCTGGATTGAAAAATTACATACTAAGATTTTTAAGTAGAAATTACTCTTCGAAGCCGAGAGCACCTTCGCACAAGTTACTGTTACCCATTGTAAGCCTACATCATGTAAAAATGCATGCACAGACTTTACCAATTCCATTCTCCACAGGGGCGGATTCAGAAAAATATTTCGGGGGGCGGGTTTCAAAAAGTAATTCTTTAACATTTATAAAATGCCTTTTAATTTGTATGTAGTTTTAAATTCGATATTTCGGCGGGGGGTTTCAACCCCCGAACCCCCCTTGAATCCGCCACTGATTCTCCAGATTCTAGAGTTCCACTTCACCAACCCCACCCCAATCTACTCTACAAAGGTACATTGTGTACAAAGTGTGTGGGTGCACAGTGTACACACACTTTCACACCTTGGACGCATCAAACTTTTTATGAAATTAAAAGTACCGCAACACTCGTCGTAGGGTGTAAGGAAAAATGCAAAGTTTTCCTTGTCCTTGTCGCAAAATTTGTTTGTCCTGTTGATGGGAATTGTGACTGTGTGTCTATGTACGGCACAACTTTGCATTTTGCTGCGCCGTCTGCTGCGACTGCTTCTGGCATTCGCTCGCTTCTCAGTTGTCATAGTGCGAACTTGGCTTCCTCTTTCGCCGCGTTTGCCTTCTTTCGTTCGCTTCTAATAGTTTGTTTCGTTTAATGAAAAATCTGTAAACCGTAAAAAATACTGAAGCGGAAAAATTAATTATGATGGGAAAATGATATGCTTTCCTCGGCGGAGCTTGTCCAGTGTGCGCATAGTTGTTGATCATTTTCAAATTAACGTTTTTTCTTTCATTCATTGCTTGAGCTTTTTCGCCGTTGCGCGGGAGGCCAACGAAGAACGACGTTGCTGCCGGGTGGCGGTGTATTTTGATTGCACTCGGATTAAAAAGTGACGCGGAAATGTAAATTATTATCGTTTGTTAAGCAATAAACAAGAAGCTCAATCAAGTGCAGCTGCTGCTGCCATGTCGCTCCTTGGTTACATCCTTGATTCAGTACACGGCGTGCGGTGGGCCGCTTTGTTGGCGCTGACATGAGGAATGATGCCGATGAAGGTTGCACCGTGCGGGAGCAGCGAGATTTATGGTTTTCTAAAATATTGTAGCGGTTGTGTTTCAATTATTTCCGGCCATTTATCACAGGTTTTAATAAATTTCGCATGTCCATTTGCGTGCGCTGTCATTTCGTTCAAGGACAGGCTGAGACTCTTGGTTCGCTTGGGGCCACACATTGCGAATGTAGGTGCCCCGAATAGCAGCGCATTGTGCACGGGGGAAATCACAGAGCGGCCTCAACATTGTCCACCCGTGTGCCGCCCTAATTCACACCACCCCTGCCATGCCCTCTTCGTCGGCTATTGGCCGACTTGTAGGCACATTGTGCCACCAAATGCTCGGGTGTCCAGCGCAAATTTTCCAAATTCCATTTTCAAATATCAATTAATTTCAGCTCTCCGCCTCAGCTGGAATTCGGCATGTAACCGGAACAGAAATTTCTGCAATTGCTGTATTTTCGAATTGTGCGCACTTGTAGCGGTGCGGCGCGCGGCAGAGTGTGGAATTTAACGCGCGCTGTGGCATAATTTGACAGGCCGCTTTACATGCTTTGCGAGCGTCATGGCCGCACGCTGCATTATTCTGGCCGCGTAAGCATACACACACCCACACCCAAACATTCGCATGCACCGCGTCCACGATACAAGGCAATGTCGTTGTTTGTGTGGGTGTGTGGGCGCAGCTGCTAGCATTGTGCGAGTGCGTCGCTGCTCGATGTGCCAATTTAGTTCAACATTGGTGGATTTTCGATTTTGCGCTGTGAAATATGCGTGACAGTGATTATCGCTAACAGCTAATTAGGCACAGTTTGCGCGCTTTGCTGTTTGCTGTTTGCGTGTTGGTGTATTTGTGCAATTCGGCCGCTTGTAATTGCATGCAAACGACGCACTTTATGGCTGCGACTTCTTACTCGAGATTTTCGTATTAATTACTGCATTGCCTCGGCTCGCTGTCTACTACAAAGCCACCACAAATTGTGTTGTTGCAAAGTGCGCCCGCTGACAAAATTAAGTCACCGTTTTTCGACTTAAACCGATCGTTGCTGGAATGTCTCATATTGAAAAAACATGGCTGCATGCACAAATGGGGCCTTTTTGAATTACAAATAGCCATAGTTTATATGTTTGGGCCCCGAAGTGTTACTGTTAGTTTCTGGCTTTAATTTTTTGTTTACTTTTATTGAAATAACTATGCAATACAATACATAAAATCACATTTTTACATTACATGATGAAGGTTCAGTTCAGGATAACGTGGAAATATTTGGGCAAATATATGCCGTTTCAAATATTTGCCATCAACACTGAGCGCACTTTTTAAAACATCATAGCAACTCGGTTGCGGAACAAATTCACAGCTGTTTTTGAATTTCAAAATTCAAAATTTTGATTGTCAAATCTGTTTTCCCCATGCCGAAAAATATGCAATAGAGTTTCAGGTGGGAAATTTGCCGCTGCTCGGCATGGGCAAATGTGTACATTTTGTTGTTGCGTTGAAAATATTTGCCATCACATTTTCCCCATGCCATGATGCCAGACCGTTTGCACGTTATCCTGAACTGCCCTATAGTGTTATTGAATACATTTTAATTATAATTTGTTTTATTCGAAAGCGTTCTTATGCGGAATGGAATATGTATTTGTATGACAACTCAACATTGTTTCTATTTGAAAGCTGTTGAATGATAAAAGTTTTGAAGTATAACGTCCATGGATTAATTCCACAAATAAATATGGGGAAGAAGTGGGGGCATTAAAAGTAACCAAAATCATTGAATAAAAAAATTTCATTTTCTTTATCAGTCTGTATGGACCAATATTTCGTCATCAAATTCGATTCAGCTTCGGTTAAATAAAGGCTTTTTATATATATTGACTAATAATTTATAGCAAACATTTCAAAGCACGGGGAAAGTGAAGTTAGTTTTTTATGATTGGATCACTGATGAATGGGAAATGAGTGCGAAAGCTGGAATCTTTTCGGAAGAAGGGACATATTGGAACAATGCAAAGTGAGTTGGGAGATTCAGTGCTGTCGTTTCGAAGTTTTTGACCGGATTAAAAATTCGGAAAAAATTGACTGTTTCGGAGTGATATAGAAAAAAGTGGAGTGCAATTTCAGAGTGACACCAGAAAAATAAGAAATTAAAAAAATTACCCTAGTTCGCGCCATTGCACAGTGATTCGTTCCATAGACAAAATTCAAAAAATTTATAGTCTCAGAATTTAACGATTTTGATGTCATTTGAAAGGTAAAACTCCAACTAAGAAAACCCCAAAAAATCTGTGCAAAAAATTAATAAGCGTGTGAGCAAAAGCGGTTCTGTTTTTTAGTATATTGAGTAAAAAAAAATTGTAAAAATCATGGTTACCAAGAAGTTGCTAAAACTTTCAATGTATATTACAAAATGATGTGGCCATTTTCGCTTTTAATGTTTTCTCAAAATTTGCAAAACTGAGGCTTTTACTTCACTTTTAATTCAAAATATTTTCCTAAATTAAAAATCTGAAAATTGGCAAAACTTAGAGGAAAATATCTAAAAAGTAAGTGAAAGGATGTTCCTGGATTTTTTTGTATTTTAAGAAGCATTCTTTCTTTTTCGGATAATGTAATTACATCCTCCGATATGTTCCGACCTCAGAAAATAATGCAATTTTAAAAGTAGTCTCTAAAAGTGTGCAGTGCATGAAAAATTAAAAAATCTGCACAAATCCAAAACATACATCCATTTTTATCATTTTTATTGCAAAACTAAAGGGTCCTAAGACAATTTCTGTTACTCTTAGCAATTACCAATGTTGAAGTTACCGATTTAATGTAAAAATCTAGCCAACACACTTTGTGCTATAGCTCACCAAAAAATGACGAAATTTGCAAATTTAAGTCTCAGACATTGCCAAACTACAAAAGTTTAAGAAAAACAAAATAGAGATTTCAATTCAGCAGACCATGATTAACTAGTATACCAAATTTTATGAAGAACGGACCACTCCTTCTAATTTTGTCCCGCGGTTGTATGGAGTCGAATCACTGTGCATTGGGCCCAGTGTTCTTACCTACTTATATAGAAAAAAAAACACATTTCTGCAATATATAATTTATTGTACACATATAAAAATAAATAAAGGAACTTTTGTTAAAAATAAATAAATATTAAGAAAAATCTATACATATCACCATGCGACAAGACGAGAACCTTTGACCCATTAAAAAATCTATGTAGACGTGAAACTAGACATCATTACGCTCAATTTTTCATTTTCTGATCCGTGGTCCTTTTAAAAGAACTTCAAAGTTTTAAGGACAAGCGAATTTCAAAAATTTTTTTACATTTTCGCTAATGCGATGATATAAATATGGATATCAAATGAAAGAGAAAATTTGTCGTTTTTCGAATCTTTTTATTTTACACTTTTAAAACAAAAAGTTGTCAATAATTGATGTTAAGAATGTTGCCAAATTGGCTAATTTTTAAGTATACCAGATCTATCACATTTCATAAATTTTCAAGGGCTTGTAGTGGCAACACGTACAAGAACCATATGGAATAGAATGGAATTCGCCACCAACGCGAATAATGCCAGATTTCTTTTCAGCAACAGCAGCAATATTCTCGTTTGACTGCCCGCTTCGTCGTCGTATAGGAAGTGCTCCATCATCATCCGAACTTCTTTGCAAAAATTTCGCAAAAATGCATTGCATTGGTCGATCATTTTGGCTGAAAATATTTCGCATTTTACATTTACATTTAGAACTCGATCATTTTTTTAATCAAATTTGACATGGACATTTGTACTGGGCTGCATATAAAGGCTTCGGCTGCACATAGCGATACATAAAACAGGGTCGCGAATTAATGCGACGCACTGCACTAAATACTAGCGCTAATCAGCCTAGCGCTAACCAGCCCAGCGCTTATCAAGCTAGACTTGTGCAGCAGTGAACAAGCGAGCGCTAGCTAGAGTTCGTACGCACACTCGGCAGCCAGCATGGTTGTTGTTGTTGTTGTGCTGAGCCACCCACGCTAGCGAAGGTGAGCGCAGAACTTTCGCGCTGCACTTGCGCCTTCTCTTTCGCTGTACGTTCGTACTGCGCTAGCGCGGCGCTCTTAAATCGCATCTGCGTATCCAGCAGATAGTGGGGTGTGGCGGTGGTAGTGCACTTCGGCCGCATCGCACTTTATGACCGTGCGCAAAGTGTTGGGGGGATGCATTTCGGCTGCTTGCACTTAGAATTCCAACCATGGTGTTGTTGTGTTGTGCAGCTGCGAAAGTTTTTGCCGTTCTGGCTGCTGCATTCCACCAACCACGCAAAGGTCACCCCATTGCACCAAATTTTGACGCATTTCTGCAAAGAAGTGGGGTGATCCGCTGGAAGTCGGGCGATCAGGCGATTATGCGCTGTTGCTGCCAAATTTGCCTTTATAAGCGGGCGCTGCAGTAAGGTCGAGAGAGTCGTTGGGAAGTCGTTAAGGAGGAGTCGTGGCAGATCATTAAGAGGAGTAGTTGCTGAGTGTTACGTCGGTGGTTAAGTGGCAGATCCGTGGTGGTCAACAAATTGGCCTGTGAAAGTTCGTGCGGCCCAATAGTGGCATAACTCGATTGTTCAGAAAAAAATGACAATGGTGAAGTGCGCGGACATAGTGGCCAAAACAATGGCATAGTTTAAAGACGAACCAATATTCAGTGCCGAGTGAACGAAATTTCATTTTTATTCAAAATTCTCGCGAGGCAAAACTTTCCAATGTGGTTCCCGTGCTAAAGTTAAAGTACCACCAAAGAAATTCAAAACGCCAAAAACAGCCAAAAATTCCGACTATGCTACAGAAAAAAATTGCCAATGCTAAACAAACTACCCAATTTGTACTAAAAACTAAATGATTCTGCTAAAACTTAACTTAAAACTCCGCCAAATATATATAAAACTTTTGATAAACTATGAGTATGCCACTGACAAAAATTTAAGACTAATAGTGTTGCTGACCGGAAATACTGCCGAGAATGCCGAGAATGAGGGTTTCCAGTCACCGTTGGATTTCGAAAAGCTGCGCTAATCCTGCCAGGAGGTTCCCGAAGTGTTGCTGAATTATTTTGTTTATAATACAAACTAATTAAAATGTTTAAACAAATATGTGCGTCATATTACTAATTTTTTTTTGGGGGAAAACATTTTTTTGCCTAATTAAAATTTTCATACAAAAGGTATTAATTAATGAATTAATTACTTACAAAAAAAAAGGTAAAATGTAAATTGTTGCTAAAAGAGTATTTTTTTTTCTTATTTTATTAATACGATAATGTTTTCCAGTTAAAACTTAAAACTATAAAAAGTTGGCTAGGAAAAGGGAACTTGTCTAATGTGAAATTACGCTAGCTAAAAGTTTTTTAAAGAAAAAAAAAAAAAAGGAAAGAGATGATGATTTTAAAGACGAAATAAAAGAAAGAAAAAGGAAGTAAATAAATTTGGTTACCTCGAAAAGAAAAAAAATATCAACGCACTTACACCCATAATCAATATTCTTCCCGTAAAACCTATATAGCACCAAATGTTCCTGCAAAACGCGCATCATGTCGCTGGGCCCAACGCATCGATGGAGCGAGAGGAAAAACCGTGAGTGAACACTTAAAATTCTAATATATTTTGGGTTTTTGTGCGTTTTATTTGAAAAAAAAAATTAATAATAGTAAAGTAAAGGGATAATTTTCAATTAAATTCAATTAAATTTGAAAAAAAAAGAAATAAAAAAGGGGTATAATTTTCAAGAAACTCGAATTTGGGAAAAATTAATGAAAATTAATTAAATTTGGAAGGAAAAGTTAGACAGAAAATAGATTTTTTTTCTTATTTTTTGAAGGTATGGTTTTGGGTTTTTTTTATTGATGAAATGTTGGTTAATTTTTTTTTATAAAATATTTGGCTAAGTCGAAGAAAAAGTTTTGCTGCTACTTTTTTTTTTTTAATTTAATAAATAAAATTACAATTACAATTTAATTATAATTTGAACATGCCAAATAGTTTGGAAATTAGATTAAGAATTGACTTTGTATTAGGTTAAGATTATGGAATAAAAATTGTTATAATGATTGCTTAAGCTTAAATAATGTGTGGTCTGTCACTGAAGTGGGGTAAGGAGGGTTAGTTTTTCCTTTGGGTTTCCAAATTCCATCATAGGAAACAAAGGTAGGGCGGGTTTAGAGCATCCCATTCAATGAGGCGATGCTGAGGAATCGGAACAACAGCAGCAATGGTACTTGCTACCATGTCCGTCCGTTATGTCAGGAGTTAAAGCGTGTGCATACAAATAATTGTATGTTAGTGTATGTGTGTATGTATCTTTTGTTATGATTTTCCGGTTGTAGGCTGCTAGGTCGTCGTTGCGGTGTTTGCTGATGTAGATCCAAATGGCTGTAGGTGAGGCGGTATGGCTACTGAGCGGATTTGTTGGAGTGGAACCCACGCCAGCTGAAGCTACGGGATAACCAAAGCCAGACGCACGCGTCCAACAAAACCGCTGGCCCCGTAGTCATACTCGTGCTCACCGATCGAATGTAGAGTGCCGGCATACATGCAACATGAGGACGACTAGCGGTGACCTGCCACAAGGACTGTGGAGGTGCAGCGGCAGCAGAAACAAAAGGTCGGAAACCAACACCTATGTACATAGGACCGAACTTAGTGCTCAACGTGAAGCCAGATGTACATACCGATCTGCATATAACAGAAAGTGGCGCCGACGTGGGGTCGCTACGACCGTGGGGCATGCCACATAGGATCGACACACGCATACACATAACACATTTTACATACCACAAACGTTGAAGAATGACAGTGTTGCCACCTGATACATCGTAGCCCACGTTCGACGTGGGCTACGACTAATTTCAATTTTCAAACACAAGAAGATCAATTTGACGCCCTGTTCGCCTCCTCCTCTGCTTCACTGCAACTTTCAATAAAGTAATTGTCCGAGACCACACCTGCCTGCAACGGTAGTTGTCTCAATTCACCGATAACGCTATAAATTTAAATTTTAGTCCCATGCACCGAATCCATTTAGCCGAGTTGCACGCTTTGACCCGCCCACAACGCGCGTGTAATCCATTATTCTGCCAGTCACACGTTGCTTGCAACGTTTTATGCAAACGCTGCACATGTCCACCGCCGAGCAGGCACCACTTCACAATTGTCGCATCACGTGTCACGCTATTAGACACATCCATTAGTTCTGGTTTGCCTGAATTCCTTCGCCTCCCATGATTTTCATACCCTGCACTGAGGTGCTGGGTACATACACAGTGATCAGATACGTGAAATTACTCTCCTCAATTACGAAAATAATGAAAATCTGGTATTTACAAATATATATTCACATAATCAGCATAAACAGGAGAGTCAATCGGCCTGTCCACCCATCCTTCGGACATCGACTGGGTCGCACGTTAATACTTGAACTAGTAAAGATATGAGCATGAAATGTGGCATAGATACTGCGGCTGACCCAACTAAATACGGATATCTATATGGTCATGATCCACGCACTTTAAACTGGGTCGCCATAGACGTGTAATTTGTGAATTAGGAAAATTTATTATATATTTAATATTTATATATTTAATATTTAAAAAAATAATCTCTTAGTTTATGGATAATTATGACTGTAAATGGGCTGCGGTTTAGTGAAAAAGTACATGAGCCAAAAAATTGTGGGGCTAGAATGAGGTTAAATGGCGTCGCATCGAGGTCAAAGTTCAGAAAAAAGCTGGGAAATCCTTACTGAACATTTCTTTCAAACATATTTATACCTTAACTCCAACCCTTAATGGGGCTCCCATACAAAATGGTCGTTTTTATAAAATAGGCTCAAACTGCTCCCAGGCTGCCTCCATATGTGTCAAATATGTATGTGGTTATATTAGCAACATTCCATAAGACATTTTTTAATTTTTATACTTGGACCCTGTATTTTAGAGTGTTTTTCTATGAGAGCAACCACATCGTCGTGGCTGTAATAATTACTTAAACATTAAACTTTTTACGCATAACGAAAATTTGAATATTTCTTCATTTACTTCAGCCAAAATTAAAAAAAAGTATCTAAATTGAAAGAAAACGTCAAATTAAAAAGTTCTCTAATTTTTTCTGCTTCTTCTTCCTTTACTATGTCAAGATATACCATTAAAAAAAGTGTATACTTCTCTTCTTTAAACTTCAACTTCATTCTAAAGACCACCAAAAAATGTATTCTTGCAACCATAGAGGATGCAGACGTCCACAAAGTAGCATGTTGCCATATGGCAACAAAATAGCGAAAGGGTTAATGACAGGCTTTGGTTAAAATTTCACTACTAGTAGATTTTTACGTTGAAAAATTGAAATTTGGCGGTTACCAAAATAATCGTGGTACGCCCACATGTTCTCATATAAGAGTATTTTTTAGAAAAGTAGATAAATGCGAAATATGGGCATGGTACCCTTATTTCTTTGGAAATATTGGAATTATAATAATTTTGAATATTCGAATATTATAATTTAAATAATTTCAAATGGACCTTATTCCATTCTAATTTAAAATTAACCTTTTTTATATGTGAATAACAGTAAATCTTTTATGGCAATGGGCCTGACAATTGGCCTCCGAGTGTGTCTCTTACAGAGGAAGCCACCATAACCTAACCTAATCTAACAGTAAATCTTTGTCGTTATTATTATCTGCACTGACATTTGGATATTTTTAGTGCAGGATGTGGTTAAGTCGTTCGAAACCGACTGAAACACTCTAACGTGCTTTAGTTTTTGTATGTTGTTGTTGTTGTTTTATGTTTGTATTTGCGTGTCTGTGCGAGCATTTTTAAATGGCGACACATTGCAGCTGAGTGCGATGTCCTGTCTGTGCTGCACGACCCTTTCTGTCCCGCTTGAACTACATGGACGCAAAGCGCTAATGATGGCACATGCCCCATTTGTTTTTGTTGCTGTTGTTGTACGTATGTACATGCATTTGTTAGTTTGCTAGCATTGGTTGTTGCACTTTTATTGCTACCTTTTCACTCTGCACCGAACCTCAATCGTCCTCTGCCCTCTGCCCGCCAACGCAATTGCACATCTTCACACCGACACACACACACACCTAAACGGCAAAGCACTGTCGCATGCGGCACACATTTTTGCCATTTTTGCTTGATTTGAACTCGTCTGATTGATTGGGGTTCGATTTCATGCGTCGCGTTGTCTCGCTGTTGCCACATGTCGCGGCAGCTGTACAGTTTTAGCCAAGTGGAGTTGTTGTGAAAATACACACCGCACCTCAGTCGGTGCTGTTGCAGACTGCACGCGACGCATTTGTCTTGACTGTGGCATGTTGCAAGCTGCGCACATTGCAACTATGCGGTTATGTGGCTGCGGCTGCAACCGAACCGGCGCTGCCATCGCCCGATTTGTCTCGCAGCCGCTAAACTCTCAATTGCGGTGGTGTGGCGGTGCATTTATGCGTAATTAATTTCAATTGAAGTGTGAGCGCTGCGATCGCAATCCGCCGATTGCAGTTCGCAACGCTTCGCATCGATTAACTGACAATATCTGATGTGTTAATTTTGTTGCGAGCAGACAACTCTTGCAATTATCCGATTTGTGTTCTCGATTTCAATTGCGCGCAAGTTAATTGTGACGTTCTCGTGTAGCTGTCGGCCACCAGGACGAGCCCACCTGTCAGCGTTTCGCATATGCCAGAACACTCCTTGCGCCTGGTTTGAGCCGCTTTTGCTTTACTGATGCGTGCCTGTGTGTGTTGCTCGTTAATAAAAATTTTGTACACGCGAGCGAACGTAGGTAATTCTTATTGCTTAGCTTCGTTTCAAGTGGAAGTCAAGTTTCAGTTTGAAAACCACACTGTGATGGCAAAGTTCTTGCAATATGGCATACTACAAACTTTCAAAGACATACCTAATTCAATATATTTTCCATTTACTTTCGACTTGCCGAGATTTCTCTGCATACTTTCTCTTCCAGCAACCAGTGTTATCTTGGCCTAGTTTCTGATGCGATACTATGGCGTCGTCTTAGCAGCAACTTAACAATTTAATTTCTTACGAACTTTCTTCGCACACTCAAGTGTCTGTGGTGGTGTGCACAATTACACGAATACATATACATATGTAGTATGCACTATTTATGAATGTGTAAGTACACTTGAAAAATAATGCCTTCACTATAGAGTACGAAAATTCCCAATGAGCAACTAAAAGTGTTCCAAGGAATACAAGTTTCAACTCTGCATCCGAATCCACAACAATTTTGTTCACATTCGGCTTTGGCTTTCGATATAATCGAGAGGCAAATTTTTATTATATTTTTCTAAGTGAGTTTTGTTCTAATTTGTAATAGCTAACATTACTATTAGTGTCCGACCGAATTTCGGTTTCGGCCCAAATAAGTGGTTTCAGTTTCGGTTTCAGTTTCGGCCAAAAAATGACCCAACGGCCGAAACCGAAACTTTCTAGAATATTTTTTCCATTTTATTGTGTAGCAGATATAAGTGAAAGGAGTAATTTGGATGCCACCAATGTAAATAATAAGCATATTAGCATATAATATTAAATGATTTAATTTTGAACATTGGCGAGTAAGGTACGAAAGGGTGATTATTTAATGTTTATATTTTTAAAAAATGAATAAATTTTTTTAAATATTTTATTAATAAGTATTTATTTATTTATGTTATGTTTGTTTGGTTGTTCTTTATTTACTTAATGTAAAATTCGTTTGTTGAAAAAAAATGCTTGATATGGTGATTTTTATTTCAACTAGAAAGTTTCGGTTTCGGCCGAATATTAAAAAAAAACCGAACTTCGGTTTCGGTTTCGGCCCAAAAAAGATGTTTCGGTTGGACACTAATTACTATTGACTATTTGAAAAAAAGTGTCATGATCACCCTGTGGAAATTTTCTTTAGCAACTTTGGCCTTCGAAGGTTCACGGCAAGTGCCCATAAATTCTTACTACAAGACCCTGTTTTCCTTACTTGACAGTCAGTTCAATGCAACAATAATTTAGGTCAACTAGTCAACATCTAGTCTGGCAGTAGAGTGCTGAGAAGGTGCAGGACGAACCAAAAAATCCCACTCTGTGGGAACCAAAAAAAAAATTGTAGGGGTTTTATTATTTGTACTGTCAACAAGAATTGGCACTGATAAAAATTTAGTACGTTTCATTAATTGTTTTAGTTTGTTAAAGATCTAGAGAAAAGGATGATTTTGTGTGATCTAACAGTGGTCCACATTGGCAAAGGTGCTCTTATCTGAAGACTGTCACTGTCAAATAAAAATTTCATTCTTATCAAATTAATTTCTTTTTCGGCTTTTTCATCACTTTTTTAAACCAAGTAGTTTTGAAGGATTCCTTCACTTGGGAATGCAAATTTGATACATAAGTAAACTTTAGCGCAGTGTACGCTGCAGATTATGAGTTGCGGCCCAAGATGAAAGGATTCCCATCAAATTTATTGTAGTAGAAAAAAAATGTAACTATTGCGCACGACGTGCGTGTTCTGCACCGTCATCGGCTGCTGCAACCATGCAATAACATAATAACAATAACAATAACAACAACAATAACGGTAGAAGCAGCGGATCATATGTCAACTGCATCAATATTTGCATATTGATTGCAGCCAGCGTGCTGAAATAATTTACATATCTCCTGGAGACACAGAGAATGTAGGTTGCAAGGCGGCCGTGCCGAGGGCGAAAGAAAGAGAGCGTACAAGTAGTGCAATTTGTTTCGAGTGATGCAGCTTAGAGCCGCATCTGCTGGGCCTAACTAATAGAGGCGCGCTGGAGAAACGATGCACTGGTATTGCCAGAGCAATTGCAAACTACGAATTGCTCGCACATGAGCACACAATCGCTTGCATTCAATGAACACGTGAGTTATTTGCGTGTGCGTTGTTATAAATGTTCGAGTATGCTTGAAACCGAAATATAAAAAAAATGCATAAATATATATGCAAGTGAGCGTGTGTATCGAGGTTGCAAGCATTGCGGCCACATATCGCCGGCTTCCCATTGCCCGTTCGGTCTCGCCTAATCGCTGCCGCCCTCCTTGCAAGCATTTTCGTAATCTCCAAACGATTTGGTTTTTTAATATTTCTCTTCCAGCTGACACACTTTGCGAAAATTGTGCGCCGTAGCAGAGGTGAAGAGCATTGCGGTGGCCAACGCTGACGATGCTTAGAGAAAAGTTTTGCAGTTGAATTTCACAGATCGGAAAGTAGAAACTATTGCCAGCCGCCCAACCAACCAGCTCCAGTTGTCGCCTACCTTCGCAGCGCAGCTTTGTGTAGTTCAGCTGGAATGTTGGCCACTGGGGCTACACGAGCGTTGTATGTCTGTTTTGGGCATGTCGAGAAATTGGTGCCAAATTAAGTGAATTTAATTGCCATCGGGCATAAAAGTAATTATTTTGCAACTTTGCACGCACATACACACACGTTCAGAGATGCTCAGGCTAGAACCCAGAAAAGTAATGCAAAGGAATGTATGCTTGCAAGCAAGGTACGCATTACTTCATGCATGCATTTTTACATGGCGATGTCCTGCGAAAAGTAACTCAGCGGTAACTCATTTCCAGCTGAGCCTAAACTACTGAAACTATATTTAATAAAACTTACTGCAAACCTTCTTCATTGTTCAAAAGTAACAAACAATTGTTTATTAGCCTTCCATCTCCTTCCAGATCCTTTGGAGGACATGTTGCGTATACGCAACATCATAATTTCAAATATTTTGCACCAAACAGGGCGATTCAATATGAATGTATTTTTGCATAGGGATTCATATTTACATTAACTAATATTATTGTAGACAATATCTTAAATTAATTATTATTAAATTTTTCAGGGTAACCATTCTGACTCTGTAAAATTTCTAGACAAAAGAAATAAAATGGTGGACTATTTGAATACTATTTTTTGGTGATATCTCTATAAGTTTTTTTCCTGCAAGCATTTGAAAATTGTTGCGTTTACGCAACGTCCGTTCGAAATGGGTTGAAGAAGAAACAAAGCAAAAGCATTACACCTTCGCTCACGTGGGATTATATTTTTTCTACTTAGATTCGCAATAGACGAATTTGTGCATGAAAAACGTCATGAAATACCCACTTTCCTCTTACAGAGACAGCCACCATAACCCAACCTAACCCATTTTCCTACTGGGAAAGAATACAAATATTTGTGTACGTGCATGTTGTGCGTTGAAGATGCCGTCACAAGATAAAGAGTTATATATGACCTGCAGGAAATTATGAAAATAAAGACCAAAACTCTTGCTCATTTATGGGTTATGGGCTTTGGGTGATTTGTTGTTGAACAGAGTAAAATATTTGGGTTGCAGCCGAGCTACCGATGTCACATGTCAGATGAAGCAAGTCACTCATATCCTTGCGGCAATTCGGACTGGTCTGATTCTAGTTTTTCAACTACTTAGTTAGTGGTCAATCACAACTGACTGTAAAACCGATTCGTTTCCTAAGAGCGAACTTACCTTTGCAATGCACGAAAATAGTCAGTTGTACTAGGTAGCAGGTCGTAGACAGCGCCTTGCCTGTACTTAGTTTACCTATTCCCCTCATCTCTATACTCGTTTCTCTACTCCTGTTTCTTTTTGTCTATTTCTTTTCTTTGTTGACGGACTGCCACAACGCTGATTTTTCCACTCCCATACTTTCCTGCACTTCATCGAGTCGATGAAATTGTAACGACAAACAAAAATTCAACAATGAAAAACAACTTGTTGAAAATAGTTGAAAGTGAAGAGAATTTAAGTAATATATTTAATTTAAAATTTTGAATATTTTAATTATTATTTAATTTTAATTATTTTATGGATGGTCTGTTAAAATTTATTTTTTATTTGACTGGATTATAAATAATTAAATAAATAAATAAATAAATAATTGTAATTAACTTAGAAGTGAATTTTAAGCCACAATTCCAAACAAAATCAAATTTAAAAATTTAAACAACATTTAACAGCAACCAAAAAATGAAATAACAAATGGAAATTGCTTTTCATTTTTAAATATCTGTATTTTCTTTAGTATTTCTAACAACTTTTGTTTTAATGAGTTTTGTTTTTTTCACCGGGTGCTACAGTTAGTTCTACCATTAGGGTTCTACTATTATAATTAGCTCAATCCGATGTGTACTTTTCGAGATATCAGCGGATATGATATATAGTGGTTGTAGATATGGAAAACTTGCGGTCTTTCTAGTGTTGATATTGATACTCATTTAATATTTAAAAATTGGGTTAAATTGAAATATAAATCACATACATAAACATAACCAATTTAAAACGTAACAATATGCAACAACAAACAAATATGGAATAATAATTTCAAATGGTTGAAATAGTTTTAAAATTAAATTTGATATGTGTATAACGATATACCCAAATGTTTTAAAATTGTTTAACGCCGCACGATAAAACCCACAAACATAAACAAGAACCAATAACAACAATATTTGACACCAAAATAATGGTGAAAAGTGAAGTTTAACACATACAACAAAATCCGCAGGGAAAATCCGCGTCAGATTTACATTTGTATGTTAAAATGTGTAGCTTAAGAATTTAATTACTGTGGCCTAACATTTTATGAGTAAATTTTTTTGGGTTTGATTTGTGAGAAGTTGCGGTTTGGATATTGGTGTTTTTTTCGTGAGTCGGTCTGTTTGTTTTTGCCCGTCTGTAACTCAGCGAAATTGGCTTTGTGCCATTCTTTTTCTTCATTCCTTGTGCTAGCATTAATAATCGCGTGCATAAACAACTGGTTTCTGTTTTGAATGCTGAGTCTGTAGGGGCCAGGAATTTCAAGCTGTTACGTAAGCAACGTCTCTGCCAATCCTAAACAAATACCCAGTAGAAACATAAGCAACAATTTCGCACCTCCCTCTGTAGAAAGCTAAGGAAGTGTATCCGAATGTGGATGAATGCAAACGGTTCACTTGGTGTTTTTGTTTAATCCGAAGATTGGACACAAACACCTGAACAAACAAAATGTAAAGATAAGAAAATGCATTCGAATGCAAACGGTTGCAAATGTTTGGTTCATGGTTTGTTTGGCTTCGGACCACGGACCATAAGCCTCACAGTCTCATTTAATATTTCAAATGGTGATAAATCCTATACCAAAAGATTTTCGATTCCAATTTTTTAATGTAATCCTCTAATGGAATGTTAGAATTATATTTCATTTATAAATTTAATTTTTTAGACAACAAATAGACAATTTTTTAAAAATGCAACGTAACCCCAGAAGTGAGCCTCAGGAGCTCATTTGAACAAAAACTCAAATTTACTCAGAATTCCTTGACTTTTTGTCAACCATATGGAAGAATATTTTTATTTTTCATGTTTAGATGCATTTTGATCGTGCCAAGTTCATAGTTTTTAAGCCTAGCACACATCTAGTTGGCATGGGATGAAGTCTACTAAAATTGTTGAAAATACTGCAATCTACGACATATTATGAAGAATTTATGCCTTGCCGAGGTTGATGCTAGTTCATACAGTTTATGTCTTCCAATCCCGATAAATATGTAATCAGAATATGGAAGTGCGACGGTGCTAATACTTCCTGAAATGTCATACACATGCAAAGACGGTAATCGAGGAGCTGTGGATCTTGCAAAAAGGGTGCTGAAAAACTGTGTGAACCTCACAAACACAAATGTAATAATGACCAACTAGTTCCCCAGTAAGGTATTAGCCAATAGTTTATTGGATGCGAGGTTCGTACACTCAGAATAAACAAAATTTGTATGATGGGTATATAAAAAAACGCAAACCTAATGCATGGCCTCTAGCGCTGCAGTAGCAATTGTTTTCCTGTGGACCCTGTATTTACAAGTTCTTTACTTAAAATAAAAAAACTTAAATAAAAACGTCTTTAAGTAGTAACTAGATTTGGAAAAATAAAATAAATTTAGTTTTTCAGTAGTTTAGCTCGTATGAGCCTGACAGTCTCACTTCTGGGTTTACGTTACTTTTAAAATTCTGAGAATTAGCGTTAAACCAGAGATTGTCCTTAGGTTTAATGCAAATTTGCTTATTAGGGATGAAGGACCGCATTCCCAATAATATTATTTCTTCAACCATTTTGGCTGCGGCATTTCTGTTTCTATCTAGAAAACACAATTTCCAATTGAAGTGGGCGAAAAATTCGTCAAGTCAACTCCACTTAGCTTTATCATACATCCACATTAGGTGCTTCGGGGCTAAAGGCGAAGCATTGCGGATAGAAGAGTATGAGAAAGACGCCAAAATGGTACAATGCACAGTGATTCGTTCCATAGACAAAATTAAAAAAATTTATAGTCTCATAATTTAACGATTTTGAAGTCATTTGAAAAGTAAAACTCCAACTAAGAAAACCCCCAAAAATCTGTGTAAAAAATTAATTAGTGTCTGTGCAAAAGCGGCTCAAAGTTGAAACTTTTTTCACAAAAAAATTTAAACACATATTTTCTGTTTTTTAAATACCTAAATACATGGTTAACAAGAAGTTACTAAAACTTTCAATATAGATTAAGAAATGATGTGGCCATTTTCGCTTTTAATGTTTTCTCAAAATTTGCAAAGCTGAGGCTTTTACTTCACTTTTAATTCAAAATATTTTTCTAAATTAAAAATCCGAAAATTGGCAAAACTTAGAGGAAAATATCTAAAAAGTATGTGAAAGTATGTTTCTGGATTTTTTTATTTTAAGAAGCATTCTTTCTTTGTCGGATAATGTAATTACATCCTCCGATATCTTCCGATCTCAGAAAATAATTCAATTTGAAACACCTATTTTTCGACGAAATGTATTTCATTCATCCCTAAAAGTATGCAATCAGTATGAAAAATTTATAAAACTGCACAAATGCAAAACATACGACTATTATTATCATTTTTATTGCAAAACTAAAGAGTCCTAAGACAATTTCTGTTACTCTTTGAAATTATCAATGTTGACGTTACCGATTAAATGTAAAATCTGAAAAATCTAGCCAACACACACGTTGCTATAGCACACCAAAAATGACGAAAATTGCAAATTTAAGTCTCAGGAATTGCCAAACTACAACAGTTTAAGAAAAAAAAATAGAGATTTAAATTCAGCAGACCATGATTAACTAGTATACAAAATTTTATGAAGAACGGACCACTCCTTCTAATTTTGTCCCGCGTTTGTATGGAGTCGAATCACTGTGCAATGGTCAGAGTTTCAAGAAATGCGTGCATTTCTACATCATATTTTTCATGATGAGAAGTGAGAAAAAGGTCTAGAGTATTGAGAGGTTGTCCCTTAACGCAGGGGATATGCGTTGGTTCATGCACTATTTGAGTCGAATTATTAGACTCGGCAAAAAGCTCGACAAATAAACCTTCAGGAGTTGTATGGCTGGAATGGCGTAGCCAATTGGAATTATGAATATACAATGGATACGATTAGATTGGATACGATTCCAGATACGACATTGAGCTAAATTCGGCATCCGTCGCAGACTGGGGTAATTCATGGCGATTTGGGCGATTAATTCTCCCAGACTATTCAGACATGAAAAAAGTATTAGGTTTGGTTAATTGTAAATAAAGAATTGAGAAATAAATGTATTTGAATATACTTTAGTAGATATTTTTTTATTTATGATCAAATGTGCAAAATGCTTACAAAAGGTTCTTGTACAAAAATCATCATTTATTGAAATTTAAAAATTCATTAAAATAGGTAACTTCTTTCTATTGAATATTAGCACAGAATAAACAGTATATATATTAATTACCATCCTAATCATCATGGTATTCACCCACGCTTTCACCTTCGCTTCCATCATTATCATCCTCATCATTATCTTCATTTATATCATCGCATTCTTCTTCCGCTGTTATCAATAAATCCAATGCGCGTGAGTTCTTTATGTGGCAATTTCGTTTCAGTGGATTTAATATTATCAGAACTTATTCAGCATATTCAGAATGTCTTCGTTGGGTTTTTTCTCAGCTACATTTTCGGGAAAAATATTCCCTGAAAACCTTAAAATCTTTATTTCTCGCTTCCTGCCCTTCTTCAGATAATTCACCGATTGGCAACAAGGCGTGAGCTATGACCTCTAGTCCGTGAATTAAATATTTATGAACAGTCGTAGACATGTTATACGAGGGATAGTAGGGTAATAGGTTCGATTATGGGCATAGTTCGGTTGTGGGCACCCCTGCGTATCTTCTGATAGAAAGCAGGCTAGGTTTTTCTAATAAATACTATTTGTTTATTATGGAAGCGCGATCTTTTTGTACCGAATACTGAATCGAAAAGACGCGTCTGCTTTGTGCTGGGACCATATATATCTTTCTGTGCTTAAAAAAGAAGACAAACATTTTTTAAACCTTTTAAATAGTGTTAAAAATCGAAGTGAATCCATTGAAATGTTGAGTGCAATGAATTTTTATTTAGTAAAATTATTATACTTTGTGATCCAATATCGATTAGAACCAATATGTTTACACCAACAAAAATTGTTCACCACCTTTCAAAATGGCTGCCAAATTCGGTTTTGGGCACCGCAATTAGTTCGGTTGTGGGCACCCGTTTTTTTGTGATTTGCTAAGTTTAATAAATTATGAACGCGAAAAAAGGTGGAATATCGTCGTTGAAGGTGATTTTACGCATTTTTCGGTTGTTTTAGCCATGTCATCCAAGGATAAATTAAAAAAATTGTCCTATATCGATTTTAATGATATCGATTTAATGATGCCATTAAACATTGTTCTGCGGATAAGTTACACGCAAAATCAACTGATACAGAGTATGCGATTTCTCGAATCACTCTTCAATGCTACGGGAAGAAATTTTCGGAGACATCAATGTCATCGACGGTTACTTACATTTTGAAATGCCCGCCCATCTAAAGTGTGCCGGCATGCGTGCCAGCTACTTCAAATGTTTAAAATAAAGCAAGTTTAATTTTTTTTACATTCGTGTTGGTTTTTCTTCATATTTTTCCAAGGCGAATTGATACAGGTGATAGCGTAAGGGCAACAAAAAAATTTCAATGTATTTTGTTTTTGTTTTCTGGGTTTAGATTGCAAAATCAGCCAATCAGAACAAAGCTTGCTTTTTTCATTTTTAAACTGTCAAAGTTTTACACAGGTATTTTGACAATCTAGACCTTTTCCACCAAAAAAAAATCAATTCGCCTCATTCAACGAGGTCACCTGTATTAATTCGCCTTGATATTTTTCCATTTCCAGCAGATTTTCCAAGGGTGCCCACAATCGAACCAAAAAAATATTTTCGTTAAAAATTACTACTTTACAAAATAAAAAAAAAAACTATTTGTCGGCATCGGTTTATTTTCTTCATTAGTTGTTAGCTAAAGTCTCTAGCTTTCCATAGATATCCATATGTCCGAATAATATGAACTGGGTGATAAGTTATGAGCCAAAAACAAAAGGGTGCCCACAACCGAACCTACTTAACGAAATATTGGCACAATTTGAAGATATTGTATTGTATTTCACAAACATCTTAAAAACCAAAAATACTTATTTAGCTTACGTGTCGCGATATCCCACCTAATATGCTGGCTTATATAAATCTTAAATCTAATATGCCGGCCCCCTGTAATGTAGGGTAAAAAGCATAAAGCAATACTAAAAACCGTACATTGAACAACAACAAAACTAACATAAAACATTTCACTTGTTGCGTATCTCATATTTTTTGCATTTGAATTTGTTTCTTGTATTCACCTTGACGGACCGCATATGCATATTTTGTAATGAGTTCACTTACAAAAATCGAAATGCTGCAAAAGTGCACAAGAATAATGCAACTTTTTTTTTTCATAGAAAGTATATATATATATATATATATATACATATATATATATATATATATATATATATATATAGAATATCCACAGATTACGCTAATGAAAACAGTTTAGGTGAACATCACAGAACAAACAACTAAGTATATGTCAATGAATAGGGTCAAAATAAGGCAATTTTTAAGCTTTTTTTTTAAATAACAAAAGTATTTACAAACACTTAATAAAAAACAAAATTAACTTTTTAATACTTAAACACCTGAGCAAGAAGTCTCCATTATCACTTTGATGCTACTTTTAAAATTAAAAAAAAAAATTTGATTCAAATAATGGAAAAATTCACGTGTGCGCACGCCAAATGAAAATAAATGCCAACTTTCAGAGTGGATTGGAGGAATACGGTAAATTTTTGTTTGAACAACTCTTTCACCCAGTGATGGGGAATTTTATCTACTCTAAAAAATTGATGTTGCTCTACAGTAAGTGTTATGCTTTTACCACAGAGCAGTCAAGTTCTCAGTGTCGAGCAGGACCGCATGTAGCGCTACTAAGTACGGCCGGAGGAAAAAGACAACACGGAAAAAAACACAGCAACAACATAACGCGGACAGAGGCATAAAAGCCCTTTGCGTGGTCGATGCGGCGGACAGCGAACGCGAGTAACGGGGTTTTTGCACTGCAGTTTAGCACTTGCAAGTGCATATCGCGTTTAAATTTTTATTAATTTTAACAATTTGATTATAAGCTCAGTACATATGTATGAAAGCTCTTCCAGCTCATTGCGTGCTCTCCAATTTAACTTTTAAAGACACTATAGCAGCTACAAAATATCCAAGGAACAGGTAACAAGTCACGGTTTTTTGCGCTGCAGTTTAACACTTGCAAGTGCATATCGCGTTTTAATTTTTATTAATTTAATTAATTTTTATTAGCCACTTGCGGCAGCAGCGGCAGTCGTACAATACATGGCACATCAAAGGGACGGACATTTAACACGCGCTACAATGAATAAAACATTAGCAAACGCGGAGCAACCAAAGGGCACGTCTGCCCAGATATTTGTATTAGCTAATAACCTCAACAAGCTCGTTGCCATACTGCCATTTAAGACCGGAAGGAATTCTGGAGCATTTCCAATAAAAAATACAAAAGCATTTTAAATTTTTACAACTCTGAACAAAATAGACCAGAGCTGTGTCCTTGAGCTTTTGAGCAACGGTAGCCCATCAATATTTAGAGAGGTACGCATATATTTTCTTCTTTTAATACATACTAACATAAGTTCTTTACAACATTCACGAGACAGTCTGTTTTTCAGCTACCAATATTTGAGCTTTTCTTTTAATGGTTTTTGCAATGGCGCAGACTCTGCAATTGAGTGATCAGCATGGTATTCATTGGCATTGAGAGGCAGTGCCACTGTGACGCAACACCTCGGACGGAAGAGTTCAAGAACATCACACTTGATTTTATAATGGAGGAATTAGGCATTGGAACCCATATGGCCGGCGACTGGTCCAACTTATGCCGAGAAATGCCGTACGGCGGTATGATTGTCCGTAAAACTAAAACAGGCGGTGTAGGCTAAACCGTAGAAGTAGACGAAAATTCGGGAGGCGAAAATACCACGGGCAGTGGGTATTTGGAAGCATGGAGAGGGACACAAATCGCTGTTTTCTTGTTGCAGTCGAAAAACGCAAAAAAGAAACACTCCTGGCAATTATCAAAGATTGGATATTGCGAAGAACGACCATCATTTCAAATTTTTGGAAGGTAGATTTAAATTAAATATATATTTCTTTAATTTAGCACATACATTTTTCTATTTAGCACCTACATTTTTCTATTTAAGGCCTACGACTGTCTCGAGGAGGAGGATTACTTACATTTCCATTAATTTTTAATTGTTTCAATACATTTATTTGTAGTACGACAAATTGACAAACGCAACTTAACTGCAGAAAACCAATTTCCACCAACAACTATTATAGTGCATAATAATTTCTGCGAACACGACAATAGTAAATTTTTATTTTGAGGTTTTAAATTAAATTGCAAATTAATTTAAATGATCAAAACCCTGATTCTTTAAAAAAAATTACTTGTTTTTTGGATTTGAACCTGCAACCTTCGGAATGGAAACGCGCGTACACTGCACTTGAGCCACGAGCTAATTGATACCAAGTTAAAAAAAATCAAAAGTAGCCACGTGGAAATTAGTTCTATCAATATTATCACGTGTTATTAAGTAATCTTTTGAAGGTCTGCGCCGAAATTGTTTTGAACGTCTTGTTTTGTGTCAAAAACGATAAGGGCTGCGATTGAACTGTCAAAAATTCGATACAAACATCAACAACGTCTTTTTTTGAAAATTCCTATGAAAATTTTACTTTTGTCTTATCTTCGTTCAATTGGGTTTGCGATTCCATCTGGGTTTGTTGTTGTTGGTATATCTCCAAATGGACTGAAACTACATATGTGCCTCTTCAAGCTTGTCACATTTTGTCCCATAAATGTGGAAGAACATATCTTGCATTCACTGATTTTATTACATTCTTGGTAATTGAAAAATTCGCGAATAAAAATATATCATTTTCTACCCATTACACACAACTAGGCTTGCCACCCGTCCTCCATTGTGGAGGACAGTCCTCCAAAGAGGGTAAAATGTCCTCCACGAACACGAAACATGTAGATTTTACTATTTCCTTTGGTAGCAAACACGAAATGCATCATAATAATCTGAGTTGAAATTAACAATGTTTCGTATAAAAACAGTCTTAACTTATTGATATTTATTTCGATAAAAATCTATATTTTTTGTTTTGATCTCATTATTAATTGATCTCATTATTATTAATTTTATGATATCATTAAATGTAATACAAGTCTGATTAAAGCAGCAAAGAGCAATGACAAATATTTATTTAAAAGCCAATAGTCTTTGAAAAGCAAATGAATTTATTTATTTATTTTTTAATTGTTTTCGTATTTATGTTTTTATGCTTACTTGTTTTGTTATTTTTATGTTTGAATGTTAAAATTTTTGCGAGCTTTTTCTGTATACATATGTACTATATATGTATGTATATCAAAGTTCAAATACATGTACACTCGCACTCTGAAAACTAAAATTGTTTATAGTATTTTTTGGTGTCCTCCACAGCCATTTTAAAAAGATGGCAAGCCTACACACAACATTAAGTCGAAATCACTTCAAACAAAAAATTCACTTCAACTCTAACTGAACTTCACTTGCAGATGACAGTGAAGACAATGCATAGTTAATATTATTGATTTCGTTGATAACACGTGAAAACATTGCCATAACCCAATCATATTAAAAACAGTACCTACAGACAATAGCGGCTTAACGGGGGGCGGAAGGGCGGACCGCCCCGGGCCCCGTGCTGCGGGGGGCCCCCGAGAGAAGCTTGTATATAAAAATTTGAAGTTTTTCAAAACTGAAACTTGTAAAAAACTATTTGCGCTCCACAATGGTTGTTGAAAGGTTGCTTGTCACTTTTATCAATTGAAAGAGACACAGTATCGACAATTGACTTTGAAATTGCAATAACAAATTCAGTTCAATAAAAGCAAGAAAACATCCTTTCTAAATAAAAATTGTTTGCAAATTTTCAAAAAATGTTCCCTCGAAGATTGCGATATTTAATTTTTAACTTAGAATTTTGTATTTGCATACTTTGCACAAAAAGTATGCAAATACAAAATTCTAAGTTAAAAATGAAATATCGCAATCTTAGAGTTTGCTTGTAAACTAATGCGAATTACGCAATTACTTAACCTCATTAAACTTTGTGGACGTCAAACAAATTTACAGTTATTATTATTATTTTTATAATTATTGGTTGGATAACAACACATAGTCCCGGAAATCCGGTTTTCTTCTTTGATAGACTCTTTTACGAAAGCAATTCTATGCTCCTTGTAAGTAAGCTACTGCTACTGGGTTTTATAAAATATTTCTGTACATTTCTGAACTACTCGACACGAAAAATGCACCTAAAAATAAAAGTGTTTTCTAGACTGGAACTTTGAAAGAGAATAAAATTTAGATGTATGAATCTACAGACTGAAATCCAAATCATGTATGTTTTCCCTACCTGACATATTTTGGCCCTGAAACTTCAAAAGTGAAAATTTAGTTAAAAGGATGTCTTTCATTTGATACCCATATTTCCATCATTGCACAACCGCATATATTTAAAAAAATATTTGAAATGTGTATGTCCTTAAAATTTTAAAGTTTTTTGAAAAGGACTTTGGGCCAGAAAATGAAAAACTGACTTGCCAGATTACTATAAATGATCTCTAGTTTCACGTATATAAGTTAACACACCGCATACTTTAGCACTGAGCAGCAACGCGCAGCGAACACCTGGCATGTTTACAGCATGCAACTTGGCACCCGACACCGTTCCCACCAAATCGGCTGACTCTGCAGTTCATCTAGCAGCGAAACCAACGGCATGGCAGCGACTTAGGATTAAGATTATGTTGTCAATTCAGTTGTGTTCCGAACATAATAAAGTGCAGTCGAGGAGTTGTCTCCTCGACTCTTTTTAAAAAACAAAAATTAACTTAAAATAAATTAACTGGCGCCCGAGCAGGGACCAACGTGCAAAAGTAGTGTAGTAGCCTGAAGATAAAAAAGTAAGGCTCCGCGTGTGCCGAGTGGAAAGAACCTGAAAACAAAAAGTAAAGTTCAACGAGGAACGTGCGCCTACTGGAGCTACGGAGGACCGGCGAACTGTAACTGCGAGGGACCCAAGTACAATACGGAAAAGGATAGTCCTGACCAGCTCAACAAACCGGAGCCCCAACGTTGGAGATGTTGTTAATGTAAGTTATTTTTAAGACAAAAGAGAATATGTGGAAATTAAAAAGTGAGATTCATTGAAGTGAAAAATAAAACAAGAAATTATATTTGAAAAAGAAAAAGAAATTGAAAAATATTGTAAGAAATACATGGTAAAAATAGAAGAAAAAGCTAATAAAAGTTGAAAAAGAAATCAAGTGAAAAAAATAATACATAAAACGAAATTGAATCGAAAAAAGGAAAAGCTAAAATTGTCAAATAACGTAAATGTACTAAGAGAAGAATAGATGAATTTAAAAGAGAAAAGAAATTGAGAAATACTGTGTAACCAAAGAAATAAAAATAAAACGAAGATTGAAATAAGTAATATAATAATTATAATTTTAAATTTATTAATACTGTAAACGAAGAACCAACAACAAAAACACATTTTTTAAGAAAAAGTTCACTTAAGCACCTAAAAATAAAAAAGGTTTTAACATGGCAGAAGAGGAATTAATCAATAGAATAAGCCAGCTAGGATTAGTCGATACTCCCTCCACTTCCTCCACAACCGCCACTACTAGAATGGACTCACAAACAATTAGGGACATCGCTAACCTACTGTATGCGAAATTAACCACCGACCATAGCGTAAATAACTCCGAGGACGATATGACTATAACCGTAACCGAAAGAAACATGAGCGAACTGGATAAAATTCCTGATATGGTCAAGTGCCTGAGAGAGTTTAGCGGACGGCCAGGAGAATTTAACTCATGGCGAAAGACTGTAGACAGGATTTTCAAAGCCTACGAAAATCTTCACGGCACTCCAAAATATTTCGCCATACTGCATACAGTAAGGCATAAAATAATCGGTGAGGCAGACACCGCTCTTGAGTCCTATAGGACTCCATTGGACTGGGGACAGATAAGAAAGTGCTTGATGATGCACTATTCAGACAAAAGGGACATCGGTACATTGGAGTACCAATTGACGACTTTGGCTCAACGCCACGATTCTATTCCTATATTTTACCAAAAGGTCTATCAGCATCTGTCGCTGATATTGGACAAAATTGCTTGCTTGGACCTCACTGAGGGGGCAATAAAGGCAATGACTAATTCATACAGAGATAAGGCCCTTGATACTTTTATTCGTGGTTTAAACGGTGACTTACCTCGACTTTTAAGCATTAGAGAACCGACACTTTACCACAGGCATTACATTTATGCCAAAAATTGGACAACATGACTTTTCGCATGAACTATGCGCACGGAAATAAATTCAATGCAGGCGTACAGACACCCAGGCCTCCACGGCCAACCACATATTTACCAAACACAAACAGACAGCAATTTTACCCTGAACTAACATTCCCAAGACCGCCGCATAGATATAACTATCCCCCGAGACAAAATAATTTTAATACGTACAATAGGCCATTCAATAATGGTTTCCAACGGTTTCAACAAAATACGTACACACCGATGAACAATGCCAATCGCTTCGAACAAAATCGAAGTTTTCAACCAAATCCTTCTGGGTTTAATAATCGGCCAAACTTCCCACCGAAACCCCCTGTCCCAATGGACATTGATAATTCGATTCAGACTAAGCAAATCGATTACCAAAATAGACCACCGCAAAATTTCACACAAAAAAGACCATATCCGAGTCAAATGCTGCACCCACCTAATAAAATACAACGGAACTACCATCTAAACACATTTCACGCTAGCGAAATAGAGAGTAATAGTGATGATGATCCGCGATCAAACGTGGACTATCCAAACGAAGACATGCCAGATATGATAACACCTAATGATGACCCAGACGAAATTTTCCCCGAAGAAGATAATATTAATTTTTTAGAGTAACACCGTCTTCGCTTCCATGTTTTGAATACACAACAAGAAGTGGAGACCAAATAGAATTCTTAATCGATACGGGTTCCAATAAGAACTATATCCAGGGCACTCGGATTAGGAATTTCATTCCAAATGAAAAATCTTTCAAAGTCAGTTCGGTAGCAGGCGACATTGAGATAACCCATCATACATTTTTAAACGTATTCGGACCGCAAACACAAAAATTAAAATTTTTTATTTTACCGACACTACACTCTTTCCATGGTATAATAGGAAATGATACTCTAAAAGAACTAAAGGCCACAATCCATACCGATAAAAATTTTATGATACTAGACCAGAATATAAAAATCCCCTTAAAACAAAGAGTAGCGCAGGAAGTAAATACAGTAGCTGTACGAATGTCACATTTATCAACTACGCAACAACATAAACTAAACAATATAATAATAAAATGCCCCAACTTATTTGCTGATCCCGATGAAAAGTTGACATACACAACATTAGTCAAAGGCGAAATTCGTACCACTACAGATTTACCTGTTTATTCCAAACCATACCCTTATCCCATGGCGCTCAAATGGGAAGTCGAACGGCAGGTGGAAGAACTCCTTGCCAATGGCATAATAAGGAAATCTAAGTCTCCCTACAACTCCCCAGTTTGGATAGTCGATAAAAAAATGGACGCCTCCGGCGAAAAAAAATACCGCATGGTTATCGACTATCGTAAACTAAATTCAGTCACCATCCCAGATAGATATCCGATTCCAGAGATTAGTGAAGTCCTTGCGAACCTTGGTGAAAATAAATTTTTCTCTGTCATAGACTTGAAAAGCGGATTTCATCAAATACCCCTTCGAGAATCGGATATAGAGAAAACCGCATTTTCTATAAACAATGGGAAGTATGAATATCTACGCCTCCCATTCGGGCTTAAGAATGCGCCTTCTACGTTCCAAAGAGCGTTAGATGATATCCTACGACAACATATCGGTAGCAGATGCTATGTCTATATCGATGATATCATCATTTTTGGAAAAACTGAAGAAGAACATTTCGAAAACTTAGAAACCATTTTTAGGACATTAGAAGCTGCCAACATGAAGATACAACTCGACAAGTGCGAATTTTTAAAAGAGGAAGTAGAATTTTTAGGATTTGTGGTTGGAACAGGTGGAATTAAGACAAACCCTAAAAAAGTAGAGGCAATAGCTAAAATTCCCATACCCAAGAATCTTAAGGAACTCAGCTCATTTCTCGGCATGGCAGGTTATTATAGAAAATTTATTAGGGGCTATGCAAATCTCGCAAAGCCTCTAACAACTCTTTTGCGTGGTGAAGCAGGTCATGTATCAAAAAATGCATCGAAAAACAAACTTATCCAATTAGATGCTGAAGCAATGAATGCCTTTAATAAAATAAAAAGTTCACTTATATCTGAAGATATCATTCTCTCTCATCCCAATTTCGAAAAACCATTTGAATTAACTACTGATGCATCTAATTTTGCAATCGGAGCTGTGCTTTCCCAAGATAACAAGCCAATCACATTTATTTCAAGAACTCTATCAAAGACAGAGGAGCATTATGCCACTAATGAAAAGGAGCTACTTGCCATAATTTGGGCCCTTAATTCCCTTCGAAATTATTTGTACGGGTCTAAGAAAATACATATTTTTACTGATCACCAGCCATTAACTTATGCGCTGAGCAGCAAAAATACAAATAGCAAAATGAAGAGATGGAAAGCCATCCTCGAAGAATATAATTACGATCTTATTTATAAACCCGGAAGAGCGAATGTTGTCGCAGACACCTTATCTCGAATACCAGTAGAGATAAATTCTCTCACGCCCACTGTACATAGCGACGAAAGCTCGAACCAAAATTTAATTCCCTGTACAGAAGTACCCATAAATGTATTCAGAAATCAAATATTCCTAAAAGAAGGGGAACCTTCTTCCTACCAATTCAAAATAATATTTCCAACCATTCACAGGCACATAATAACAGAACTACAATTCAATGACGAAAATGTATTATCTCATTTAAAAAGATACCTCAATCCCTCCGTAATCAATGGCATCCATACGGAAGAGAGGATAATGAGTATCATACAAAATCTTTATCCAGCTCACCTTAATAATTACAAAGCTCGGTATACGCAAAAACAAGTTCAGGACATAAGCAACGAGCAAGAGCAAGAAAATATTATACTTGAAACGCACCAAAGAGCTCACCGAAATGCTTCCGAAAATAAAACCCAGATTCTTGAAAAGTATTACTTCCCAGGGATGCTGAGCAAAATAAAAAGGATAACGACAAATTGTACCACCTGTAAGGAGAATAAATACGAAAGGCACCCAAACCAACCCATAATAAGCGAGACCCCCTTACCATCATATCCTGGACACACTGTACACATTGACATATTTCTGACAGAGGGTAAAATAGTAATGACAGCCTTAGATAAATTCACAAAATATGCACAGACAAAACTTCTTAAAACCAGGGCAATAGAAGACATTAGAAGACCATTAAGAGACTTGATATTTTTTTTTGGCGTACCTAAGCGTATAGTTATTGACAATGAACCATCACTTAATTCGAATTCGATGAAATTTATGATGGTAGATGAATTAAAAATTGAAGTTTACACCACACCCCCTTATCGAAGTCAGGCGAATGGACAGGTCGAGAGATTTCACTCGACTCTTATAGAAATAATGCGTTGCCTCAAGGAAAACGGAGGCCACAGAAACTTTGATGAACTTTTAGAACGCGCTGTAGCTGAATATAATCATTCAGTACATTCGGTAACTAAGAAGAAACCTGTTGATCTTTTCTTTGGACGCACGGTCACATTCACACCAGACGACATAGAGAAGAGCAGACAAGACAATCTAGAAAAGTTAGCACAAAAACAGCAAAAAGATTTAGAGTATCACAACAAAAAGAAACATGAACTAAAAGATTACCTCCCCGGACAAATTATTTATGTAAAACGAAATAAACGATTAGGAACAAAATTATCAAAACCATACACTAAAGAAATTGTTAAAGAAAATAGACACAGTACGGTAGTAATCGAAAATGGGAGAATCATACATAAGAGTCACATACGCAACTAAAACATAGTAAGTAATCAGCTTTATTCTTATTCTAGGCTGTTCATACCACTCGTGTTAGCGGACGTGCAAATCCTAGACTACAGTCATTCACAAATAATAACCATCAATACGGGGACTGCACAAAGACAGACTGGTACATTCAAAATTATTCATACGGTCGACATCGATAAATATTCAGAAGTGACGGACACCATAGAGAATGCCGTTAAGAAACGAATTAACACTGACCACCCATCCTATCCTATCCTTACCCTGTTAGTATCCCAAATAAGAAACCATTTGAACAAACTTAAAATTCACAATAGAATTAATAGGCGATCGTTAGATTTTCTTGGTACTGCATGGAAATGGTTAGCTGGCAGTCCAGACCACCATGACCATGAAATAGTAGAAAATAAGTTAAATAATGTACTCCAAAACAATAATAAACAAGTAGTCATTAATAAGATTACAATCGAGAGAGTAAATGAAATAACAAATGTAACAAATAAAATTTTTAAATTGCTGAAAACTGAAAAGGTTATAGAAAATGAAATTATTTACAAGTTGAAATACGAATTGGAAATCATAAAAGAGGAAATTATAAATATAGCATATGCAATTCATTGGGCAAAGGCCAATATTGCTAACTCGTATATTTTGACAAATAATGAAATTAACATTATCTCAAAATACGAGAATATTCCATACCTAAATTTAGATGAAGCCTTAGAATATGCCGAAATAAAAATTGCCACCGATGGTAAATTGTTAATTTACATAATTAGTCTACCAACTACCGAATCAGAATTTTGTAATCTGTTCCAAATTAGAGCCGTTAAGACGGGTAATAAAATAAAGAAAGTTGAATTTCATACTATAATGGAATGCAAAGAAACTACATATGGAATTCAAGAAAAATGTAAAGCCTATAATGAATTAGCTATTTGTTCTAGTAATAATATAATTGAATTAAGTAACTCTTCATGTATCATAAGTTTATTACATAGTCGCTTGCCCAACTGTATTGAAATTAACAATCAACATATCCCATCTATAGAGGAAATCTCATCAGGGTTAATACTGCTCAATCAATATGCCGGCGTGATAAGCATCAATAACGAGACGATGAACCTGAACGGAACATTCCTTCTACGTCACCACAATGCTACAGTAAAAATAAATAATCGCATTTTTGGCTCCAGAGAAATTACAAGCAGCAAACCCATGCCAGCTGTGCTACAGTTTGAAACAACTTCCAATAATGACACAGAAGAAATTCTTTCACTCGAAATGATGAAAGAATTACATGCTAAGAACATCAAATACATCAGCTTATTGGAGAATAAGAACAAAACCAAATTCAGCATCAATTTTGGATTATTAATACTATTACTAACTATTACAATTATGATATGTTTAAAAAAATTCCCTGTCAAAAGAATCGAAAAAATTGACACTAGTGGGAATAAATCAGAAAGAGACGACAAACTACAAAAATTCCAATTGACGGAAGAGGCAATAGAGGGACTAAACCAAATATTCAACAAAAAATCAAATAATGCAAACGAGGACGTTTGAAATCTAGAGGGGGAGCAGTTAACACACCGCATACTTTAGCACTGAGCAGCAACGCGCAGCGAACACCTGGCATGTTTACAGCATGCAACTTGGCACCCGACACCGTTCCCACCAAATCGGCTGACTCTGCAGTTCATCTAGCAGCGAAACCAACGGCATGGCAGCGACTTAGGATTAAGATTATGTTGTCAATTCAGTTGTGTTCCGAACATAATAAAGTGCAGTCGAGGAGTTGTCTCCTCGACTCTTTTTAAAAAACAAAAATTAACTTAAAATAAATTAACTTATATCCAAATTTGGATGGGTCTCGGCAAAAAAAAATTGTTTTCGCACAGTGTAATAAATGTGAAGTTGGTGTTTTTACTCACTGCATCATAACTTTGTCATTTTTCTTTCAATTCTATTGATGTGAGGCTTAATATTTGCTCAAGTAATATATTTGCTCAAAAAATATATAACCATAATATATTTTTCATCTTAGATTTTAAAATTAGGGGAGATCATTTTTATCCATAAAAAATATTCGAAAATTTATGATTTTTTGGTCGAAAAATTCACTTTGTTACAAGTTTCCTTTGGGGAAATTACTTGTAAGTAACTTAACCAAATCTCATTTGATTTGAACAACCTATATATCACTAAAAAGGCTAAGGTATTATCTTCTTCCTGAACGACGGACAGCTCGTGTTAATCGGATAATTCTTTCAGGAGATATGTGCTCATAACTGAAACAACAGGAAAAAAAACTCGTTTTTCAAAGATTTTTCAAAAACGCTTCTTAAAAAATTTTTTTATTTTCAGTTTTGTGTTCAGCGGCCAAAGTTAGTCTAGAAAACTCTTTATCTATGCACGCGATTGGCCCATTTTTTGTCGAGTAGTGTAATGATGCACTGATCGCAAAACAATCTAATCCTCCTGCTCGGGTTGCTTAAAATAATGGCCAGATCGTAGTAACGAAGCCAGATTTTCTGGTTTTTTTTTTTAGTTTTAAGATGGCTTTTTGAAATGACGAGAGTGCTCTCCCAAAAGTTTTCCTAATTTCACGAAAGTTTTTATCAAATTTGGAAAGATTTAGTAAGATTATCCTTTTATCCATTTTTCATTTTTTCTCTGAGATTCTATTGCTTTCTATAAAATTTCAAGCACATATACGTTTCAAAATAATTTGTCCCTTTACTGTTCAATGGAATACAAATTTTCAAAAAAAAAAAATTAAAAAGCATAACCGGAAATTCCAGTTATTAGTTTTGTACGCAAACTTATTCTGCACCGTTTGTGGGGGCCCCTCAGCCGTCGCCGCCCCGGGCCCTCGAGCACCTTAAGCCGCCACTGCCTACAGATTTTTGTTACTGTATTTAGTTTTAATATTTCAGCTTTTGAGTGTCTTTTCACTTTTGGTTTTCGCACTTGTTGACTGTCGTGTAACGCGGATTTCGCTGCAAGGAAAAGCACTTCAGGAGCTTTTCATGATAGTTTTTATACGGCTTAGGGGTAATGAAAATTCGGCAACTTGTTTCTTTCCCATTTACACCTACTATTCAATAGCACTAGGTTGTAAGAAATCGGTCGGTCGTCATTCCATTGTGACCTGCCCCAGCTCGAGAAATCCCCCTTCCAAATCTCGGGCATGGGCGGTCAGGGCAAAGCCGGTGCTATTGTAAAGCAATATGCATTAACCGATGAGAATTTCGGACTCGCGTGGGAAGCCCTAAAATTACGCTTCGAAAACAAACGCATACTCATTGATACACAAATTAAATCCCTCCTGAATATAGCTCCTGCCCACACTGAAAATAGTGAGGCACTACAGCGGATCCAAAACACAATAAACAATTGTCTGTCTGTTCTCAATACTCAGGCCGTAGACACTGACAATTGGGATCCGCTATTGGTTTACATATGTTGTACCAAATTGCCCCAAGAGACACTCGCTCTATGGGAGCAGTCATTGACATCTCGGAAGGATCTGCCACCCTGGTCGCAAATGGATGAGTTCCTGACCGGCAGATATGAGGTACTTGAACGGCTGCAAAGCATTCACCCCGCTAAGCCGAACTCACAACCCTCTACTTCCAATGTCCTCCCAAATCGGCCACACAAATCCCTAAATTATCACATTCAAGTGAAAAGGGACTTCGCGTGCAAACTCTGCAACGCAAACCATCCCATACGGACATGCCAGAGCTTCAAAAGACTCATCCCCCAGAGTCGATTAAAATACGTTAAGAAGCACAATCTCTGCGTAAATTGCCTTGCTACATCTCACCTTGTTGAGGATTGTACAAGCAATTTTACGTGCGTATACTGTCACAGGAAGCACCACTCCATGCTTCACTACACCAAAAGCAGTGCGCAACCTCAATCTCCGAATCGGTCACATTCGACCCGACCACAGGTCGCGACAGCTCCAAAACGGACGCACAACAACTCCGCAACTCATTCCCCCCTTTCGGATGCGCAACCCCGCACATCTTCCAGGCAAAGTACGCCCCAAGTACAAGCCTTACACTCCAATAATGGCACCCAATCCCTTCTGCCTACGGCACTGGTGTCTATTGAGGACGCAGGAAAGTTGTTCAAAGTTCGAGCGTTGATCGACCAAGCCTCACAGCGTACCTTCATTTCTTCGAAGGTCCAGAAACGCCTCAAATTGCCAATCGAAAAATCCCCCTTCCAAATCTCGGGCATGGGCGGTCAGATTGTGCAAAATGCCAATCATACATGCTTCTTGACATTGGCAGTCCCTCAAACGAGCACGAAACTCCCCGTGCAAATTGCTCCCACCTCGTCACATACACCCTCCTAATATGAAAGATTTCGCCATGCTAGATCTCGCTGATCCAAACCCCTTCGAGACAGTGCAGGTCGATACAGTGATTGGCAGTGATCTCATCCCGCAGATCATGCTCGAAGGTATCCACCGGAATGTATGTGGCAGCTTACAGGCTCAGCATACAGTATTCGGTTGGGTATTAAGCGGTCCAGTACCCCCTTCTTCGCATTGGACATGTACCACAGATGTACCAAATCGCCATATGCATACTGGTCCCGACCTTCGGAATAACCTTCCCCTAAAGAAAGGCCTTTCGCAAGTGATTGCCGCCCTCAATCCCGTAGGGTTTCCACCCCAGGAAATAATGGAAAATCACTTCGTACCCACCACTCCTGCAAACTCATTCTCAAACCGGCAAATTCCCCCCTTCGTTGCCAACCATTTCGACCCCGCAGGATGGCTTTCGCCTCTAATGAGACGGAGAAAAAGGGTTCGACAAGAGCGTTGGCTTGACGCCACTCGTTCCACATTCACAGCAACTGACGGAAATTGCATTCCCTCGCAGTTCCTCATTGCACCTCCTCCATCCCGGGTCCGAAAAGAGGACAGTATCCACTCCAGTGCGACCTGCTCCAAGCGCTGCAAATCCCGCAGACGTCGGACCACTCGGGTATACACTCCAAGATCTACAAGATCTCCAGAAATTCCCATGCTCACACAGTTCCAATTCCGGATCAAAGAGCGGTTGACTGCCACCACCCTCTCGAAGAGCAAACCGACATTATCGGTCGGTTCTCCTGTTTCTCTCGAGCCCTACGTGCACCCAATTATCCCGAGCGGCGTTGGCTTAGTTTATAAATAGCCTTCGAACCCTCTCGAAATTCTTTTCATTTCCCCTAAAGAAATGGCAACTCAGCCAATTTATATATCTCCATATTCCCCCGGCTGTAGCTTAAGCGAACCCCGCAGCTCAGCCACGTTTTCTCATTCCCATGATGTCAGCCTCAATACTACTATTACAAGAAAATGACATCTTACTCTATTTGCAGATCGGTGACTACGCCCCAACCGCTGCAGCAGCACTTCCCCGAGGACGAGACGTCAATGGACGGCACCCCCGCACCCGTAAAAGCTGGATCCCGGAGTCCTCGTCCGTCTGGCCCGCGGCATAAGTAACTAAATTGCAATATGCAATGGCGGCCGCGATGGCTAAATGAGTGCTGTCTCAAGTGATCTGTCGATCCCACCTCTAATCCCTTCCTTTCCTTTCCTTTTCCTTTTGTACTCATGTTTCCCCCTATTTTCTGCTCCCCGGCTTCGGCCGTGTGTATCGTTTAATGTTTATTGTACTTCTTGTTACTCATTATTCGTACGCCGTACAATAAAGACACCCATAACCCGAAACTCAACCGTGTATTTTATTTCTACCGCTCCGCCGACGTAAACACATGCAATAGTAGTAGTGTAAAGTAGTAACAAGTGTAAATTTGTAAATAAAGCGATTGTTGGTTTCTGACTGCGTTTGCGCTGAGTAATTGAAGTTGTTTTATTTTCCAACACAATCAAAACGAACTCGGATTTTTATAACAATATGAACCTGTCGAATATCAGTTAAAAAAACTATGCAGCATAACCCATTTTAGTTCTGTTGGGAAAGAAGTTCTCGGGACGTGTGATTTCAAGATTTGGAGTCTTTGGAATTTTTTCTTCGCCTAAGATTGTCTCACTCTCGAACATTTAAAGAACAACATTTGTTAAGTCATAATTAATACCAGCCGAAATGTGCAAAAACTCATTGAAAATAACCTCAGAAGGAGTGAGTTCTAAAGTCTAGTGGCAATCATTTAAATAATCTTGTTGATGTTGATAGATCCAACTGTTTACGTTTGATAGAAATCTTAATGGAAAGTGATACTTACTGTATCAACTACAGTCACAAACAATTTAGATTATGAAGACCAGTTTTTATGCTACGGCAATAGTTGTGCTCATATGCGAAAAAATTTTAGTGATTACACTGTGCGACAACAAATTTTACACACACAAAATTTATATACTCGCGAAACTATAGGTCAAATGTAGTAAAACTGCGTTTTTAGTTTTTCTCTCTGACGTCAGGATTTTTTTTAAAGGACTTTGAAATTTCAAGGACATTTTTATTTCAAAAAATGATTTTAAAAATTGAGCGCTTGTAGAATAACAATATGGATATCAAAGGAAAGAGAAAAATCCTTAAAATCTTAGACAATTTAATGTTTTGGAGCAAAGGGACGAAGAGGTATTGAAAATGTCCTTTTAAAACTTTATCCTTGAACATCCTTGCAACTTTCCGATAATTTTTTTTGAAAAAAATATATCTTAATGACTAATATGTACGCTACTACATCCTTGATTTTCGTCCTTTTAACTTTATTAGTTTAAGATATAAAAAGTTGAATACTTCTCAGTTTTACTACATTTGGCCCCTAGTTTCGCGAGTATATCGATTTTTTCGTGTGTTTTGAAATTTTTGAATTTTTTTTGTCGCACGGTGTTATACATATTGTTGCGAAAATTAGTTCGGCCACCTCAATTCGTTTCTCTGGATTGTGCTCAAAAAAATAAAACACACTACAATTCTCTAACGCAGCTCAAACACACAATTATTTTATTTAAAACTTAACACTTTACTCTCTCTACACTTGTTACTCAGTGCTTGTACCAAACTCTTCTTTCTGCGCTGTACTTGGCTGCTTTTTATACTTGTTTGCTATTAGCGCAGATCGTTCTCGCACTTTCTAATTGAACTAAAAATTTCTAATTTTTCTAACGAAATTATTATGCCCCTAAAAGTATGCCAACGCGCAAGTCGTATTCTAATTTGCCTTCCTTGTAAACTGCACAGTGACAGCGAGCATTTTCGTCACAATATTTCCTACATATGCACAAGTGCCCTGCCAATCATAACAAAGCTACGGTGAAAATCGTGCAAAGACGAACTTTTCACATCGCTGCTCACTTTGCGCTGACCTGAGGACAACACAAACTTTGTCAGGTGCGGAAGAACCAAGATGAGCCAAGGCAAAGTAGAAAGGAAAATTATCACAAAAATATATGCAAATCGTTCATGGTGGCCTCAACACCTGGACCACACAAAGACATCAACAGCAATGCGAGATGATGAGGCTCCATTGTTGCATTGTAATCCGCTTAGACGCTTTGTTTACTTTGATACCGGCGCTTATTAAGTATGCAAATTGCCGACTTATTACGACATTAAGGAGTGAATATCCTTAGTGCAGCGCGCTGACAATGCGGCCATTCTGTGAGTGTGTGTGTGCGCATTTTCGCGCTGGGCAAAGGTGTTGAGAAGTGTGCAAAGCTACGACTCGATAAGAACATAATTACATCAGCATAGTTGACGTTTAGACCTATGAAAATTGTCATTTCATTTCAAGTATTTGCAATAGGTTTCATATCCCAAACGGTGATTCGTTAAAGGTATTTTAAGATGATTTAATAAGCGGTGACTACCAAAAACAATTAAAACTATTTTACATGCTGGTCACTTTCACTATTTCATGGCATTCAGTCAGGTCTAAAAGTTCCCAGTTAAAACACTTCAACATGTCAAATGTGATCTTAATGACAGTTATAAAAAAAATGGCAAATGACGCCTCTTGTTGAAAGACCCAATGCAATGCTACGAATTTTCGAATTCTTCAACTTTCGAAGGGCCTTCCAATCCGTTGGAACGAACCATTGGAAGACTGATTTTTTACTGATCCGGAGTGAGTTGATTCCAGTTTTTGGAACCTATGTAGGTGTCAGTGGTCACCGGCCATTTTCAACAACATCTTATAAAAATCAATGTTATTACAAACAACTGAAAATCCGATTTTCAATTCATTTTAGATTTATTGTGAAAGCCCATTTACAACAATAAGTCCAAAACAACTGCCAACAGATGAGATTTAAAACACGAGGCACAGGCACAGATTTGGACAAATAAAATTGATGTATTCTTCTTCTTAACGAAAGAAATTTGTTTGTACTAAATACTAAACTAAATAAATATTAATAAATATAAAAATATTCAAATCCGATCGTTACTTCTCACTTTTATGTACTCGGCAGAATTGTCCAACTCTTCCGAGTCGAATTCGGCGATTTGTTGTAGTTTGGGGCGCGCCGTACGCGGTCGCTGCGTGGTGCTTCGCACGTACACCGGCGCTGGATAGGGCAGGGCCTGTGTGTAGGACACCTTCGGGTAATCCGACTGATAACTGAACTGCGGATACAGCGAGGGCTGATATCCGCTTTCAGCATAACTGGAGATTTTCGCATATGGATGCGAGCTGATTTCAGTGCGTTTAACTTTCGGGTGAATGGGCTTCGCTCTGGACGAAGCGGGTCGAGAGCGAACACGTTTGGGCCGCGCCACTGTCTTGCGCGCTGTATCTGCTTCGGCGCTTTGGTTAGTCTCAGCTGGGGCCTGTGAAAGGTTCATGTCATGAAAGTGTTCGGGCGTTGTGGCATCCGTCTGTGTGCTCGACGGATAACCCGAATAGCTGCTAGGATAGCCACCTGGAAAACCACCATAGGGATATTGGAAGTAGGGATGATACCAATACAAGGGATTGATGTATCCATCGCCACCTGCTTGGCCGCCCGTTGGTGGTCGTGGCGGAAAGTAAGTAGGCCATTTGGGACGCGGACGTCTAGTAGATGTAGTTGGATGTCTGGTTGTATGCCAAGGCAACTGATTGTCGTTCTCCGCGTCCTCGTCATCCTTTACCACTACAATGCAGTTGACTATTGGCTTCTTATTGGCCTCATCATCGAAATCAGCACCATTGTCATTGCTATTATCGTACTCTTGACTCTGATCGGGACCCTGATCGTTGGTTTGTTGCTGATACCCCGCTCTGCCGCCCTCGTCTTGGGCGCGAATAACGCAAAGCGGATAATTGCCGGCGCCTTTCTGCGCGTTTGTTCGCAAGCCGCTGAAGGACGTCAGAAAAGACGGTATCAGACTGGTGGCCCAGCCCGTCGTCAGCCCGGCAGCCAAGCCCGTCAATCCGCTCAAAATCAGCCGCCCTTCCGTTATCACCGGCCTGCCGTCCGTTATGCCCATAATCGCCTCGTACTCCGACTGCGTAATGGGTCGGAACCGCACTAGCTCGTCCTGTCCGGTAGCTGCCGACGTAAAAGTCACCTTTAATACCGAGTTGGATGTGAATTGTGCGCGTTTACTTACCGCCGCTGGCTGTGTGTGCCGCCAGCATAACCGCGGCCACAGTTATTAACAGCCAGATTTGCATTGTCTTCGCACAGTCGAGGTCCGCTCAAAGCTGCATGCGGTTCTTCGTTGAGTGTGCGCTCTTTTGCCAAACCGACTGAACGTTGCGGCCACTTTTGCTGTGCCATTTATAGCTTCGTCCCGCGCAGTTCGCGCTGTTGTTATTCTAATTAGACTTGCGGTCGACGAGACAATGAAAATGCTCCGCACACTTAAATACTTCGTACGCAGGTGTTTACGCACCGCTCCGAAGCGACTTTTATTTGTGCTTCTTGATAAATCTTTGGGTAAACTTTCGCCTCGGAGTATTCTATGCCAAACGACCCACTTTCATTGGTTCGGTGTTCTAAATACATTTGGCAATTCTCCGTTTTCAGCTCTGGCAAATATTTGTTGCTGAAGTTGAAACCCACGTCTCAAGACTCTCAAAGCTTTTTAATCTAAGCAAACAGCACAAGTTAGCATTTAATGACAGCAATTAAAGTGAAAGTAATCCTTCATAACCCGACGCACATTGCTTCGACTCCATACAAAATTGAGGCAACAATAGAAGGAGTACTTGAAATTCGCTGAAAATTTGGGAACCTGACTGCAAAAATATTGCTTGTTTTCCCAAAAAAATATAGTTTAAAAGAAAAATCGAATATACATAACCGATTATTTTATCACCACCGAGCCCAAACCGCTGAAGCTATAAAAAAACGAGTGTGCTTATGACCACACGACTGGAGTGAAACTTCTTTCGCTCCATCTGTATGTATATATATATATGTGTGTATACAATATATACATGTATGTACATATACATTAGGGCGGGTCAAATTGTATGGAACGACTTTTTTTGATGAAGCGTATAGCAAAAACGTAATCTATAGGTGATTCTGAGAAATTTTGCTCAAGAGACCATAGCTCTAAGTCGGATTTGGAGCCCCCCAAAATTTCAAAATAAATATTTTTCAATATATACATACATAGAATAATTTAATTAAATTCGTCATAAAATCGGATAGAGTTATAGTAGATTTCTCAATCTGGGCTTGTTTGAAAGGTATTTTTATCACCTTTTAGAATCTGTATTGATACCTGTAGAATAAGGAAAAAAAAAATTATCAAAAAAAATCGAAGAAAATTCGGAATTTATTAGTTAAAAGTTCATTTTAGGCTATTTTTCGACAAAAAATTCCTAATATGTCTACTAAAAATAAAAAAAAATACTGGTATCAATACAGATTCTGAAAGGTGATAAAAATACCTTTGAAACAAGCCCAGATTGAGAAATCTACTATAACTCTATCCGATTTTATGACGAATTTAATTAAATTATTCTATGTATATATTGAAAAATATCTATTTTGAAATTTTGGGGGGCTCCAAATCCGACTTAGAGCTATGGTCTCTTGAGCAAAATTTCTCAGAATCACCTATAGATTACGTTTTTGCTATACGCTTCATCAAAAAAAAATTAACCCGCCCTAATATACATATATTAATTTTCTACAAATATTTAAATTTATTTTATGTTTTCATGTAACGCTTACGTCACGCGTTCGCCAGCTTATTCCCCAAGTCAAGCGTGCGTAAACCACTCAACTCCCGTTCGCCTCGCCCGATCACACTTTTCGTAACGCGTTCGCCAGCTTACTCCCCATTTCAAGCGTGCGTAAACCACTCAACTCCCGTTCGCCTCGCCCGATCACACTTTTCGTAACGCTTACGTCACGCGTTCGCCAGCTTACTCCCCAAGTCAAGCGTGCGTAAAACACTCAACTCCCGTTCGCCTTGCCCGATCACACTTTTCGTAACGCGTTCGCCAGCTTACTCCCCAAGTCAAGCGTGCGTAAAGAAGTTTCACTTCAATAATGAATTTTGGTCAATAATGAATAAGAACGTCAACTTTGAAAGGGAGGAAAGGGGGTGGTAAAGCTTATATGGGCAGACATTGTTTTTTGGTCGGATTGTTTCAATATGTTGTATATATATACTAAAAAAACAATAACAAAATACGTATTTCAGCATTTTCCTAAATTCAACATTTAAAGGGTGGAAAGAAAGGAAATGCTTAAATTTATTGCTTAAATTGCTGAAATTGCTTAAAGGAAATAATTTTTTCGTTTGATATCCGTAGAGCTTAACAGTTCAATGCAGTTCAATTTATAGTGGCGAGACTTGCAAAGAAATTATTCTTCAAAATTAGACATTCCTCCTTTTTTGGAATAAGATTAAATCACATCTTAGAAAACAAATTCCATAATAATGAAAAAAAAATTGAATAATATGGCTCTTAATGGATTAAGTAGGCGTGACAAGCCTTTTTGTTTAAAGAACATTCATAATTCACGGCATTGACTTGATTACACATTTCAGTCACAATTTTAACTTAAGCAATTTCTGTGAAAAAAACAAACATTAGTAGTTTAGAAAAAATTAAATATTTTCCAAAGACGTAACATTTTTTTAGCGGATTTAAGAGAAGAAAGTCCATTTAAAAAAGGCCATGAGAAGGATTTACGCCAGTTCACGCCATTCGATTTTAATTGCTTTTTTAAATTTGGTTATTTTTTATTTTCATTGACAACAACAAATTTATTTTTGAAAATTTGTTAAAAAAATATTTCTACTAAACAAAAATAAAAAACGATCAGCAGTTCCGCTCCTATCAATGCAGCTTTAATATTAAAAGAAACAGATGGCCTATCTACAACAATATATTTTCTAAAATTTTTTTAAACAAGCACCTAAATTCAATTTTTCACCTTCAAAACTTTTTGCAAAACTATATCCGACTTTGATAAGCTATATTTCCTAATCACGACAATTTTTCGATAAAATATTTCGGGTCTAGCTTAATTAAACATTTACCTTTAACATGATACTACTTTCGCAAAAATCCGAGATAGTTTTCTTTCTTATTTTAGTCCACTCTCGAAGCACTGTGCGACGCACAGTGGGGCGTCCGTGGCCAAAAATAAAAAAATAAAAATCTTTGTTTTGAAAAAATAAGTAAGCACGATCGAAGTCAAACTAAGCTATATCAAAAGGAATTTAAAAAAATTTTAAGTTTTGTAGTATCACGAAGGTTTTAAACTTCATATATTGCGTGAACACAAATTTAAGGAAAAATAGAAATTTAACCTTGCGAAACTAAAGATGTTTTTTCTTATGGTTACAGTTGTTATTTTAATATACCTGATTTTTTATTTTATGTTTTAGGTTTTTATAGTCAGGTAATGCCTTTTTTTGTTTTGGTTATTACTGTTCGCTAACTACCGTTATTTGAACGTAGAGCCATTTTGAGCCGTAGAAAAAGTTTAAGTGCAAACTTCAAAATTAAATATCTCGAAAAGCCCTAGGGAGCCTTTCCAATTTCGATTGTTTCACTAAATTAAAAGTATGTAGAACACGTTTGCAAAGTTTCAGCTGCAGAGGCCTGCAGACCCGAATGTAATTAATTTTTTTATAGTGACATCTTTTGTACAATTTCGTAAGCTATTTTATGTGTAGCTGCCGTCGCGTAGTTTAACTCGACCGGCTGGCAATACAAATGCATGCAAATATTTGTGGAAAATAAACTTAAGAGCGAATTGAAGAGGGGCCAATATGAAAAACATCGAAAACTTAAAAAATGGCAAAATATACATATGTACCGATTAATTAATTTGAGGCTTTTACGAACTTTTAAAGTAGGCGTGGTAGACTGCCCATTTTTGGCACAATTATAGATTATACGCTAGTGATTGTGTATAAAATTGTATCTTCTAGTGTTAGTAGTGGCCAAGTTATCGAATAACAAAGATTTTTTCAATATGGGGGGTGGGCGCGGCAGTAGTCCAATTTTCACAAGTTTTCGTATTTTTCTTAATTACGCTAAAAAATGGGCGGATACCAAATTTCGTTAAATTTAAACCACGTTTACTATTTTTGGACATGCGATATATTGGGACGCCCCACTGTGCGACGTCTCGAACGTTTTCTGCAGCACAGTACTGAATGAGTAAATAAATTATTGAATGAAGCAATGATGGGCAGCTTTCTATGTGGTCATGACCACCAATTATGGCTGTCACAGTTAACGGGAATTTGAAAAGTCATAGTTTCATACAAATTGTGAAAGCTTTGTTTGATTTGAATTGATTTTTGTCAGAATTTCTACATGAAATCCAAAACTTAAGTATTATTTTATCTTAATGCAAATGAGACTCACCTAATATCGGAGCATTTACTGCAAATCTTGGAAAAGCATTCTTCGTTACCTTCTTGCTCTTCACACAAATGGCCAGAGTTCAGAGAAATAAAAATGTGGAGAAATCGTTAACCATTTATTTGTTATTCATTCTGCCACTCCCCTACATTTCAGTGAGCTTAAGAGCCTAAACGACAAATTATGAATGAAACTCAAGCAATGCCGTAGTGGAGGTTTTTAATAGCCAATAAATAAAGCCAAATAAATAAATTAAGCCAAAACTTAAGTATTATCATGTTTCTTCTCCATATTTCACATTTTGAGTTGATTAGCGAAATCTAGTATAGTCTGATTTTATTATATTTATTTTAAGTTTAGTCAGCGATCAAACTTAACTGTAACTGTAATTTAGGAAAATGTAGCGAAACAATATGAAGAGTCAAATATATATTTTTTTCTATTGTTTAAAATTAGATCCGCAATGCAGACTTCTACCATAGGTTAATCAACTTTTTAGAACCTAAATTTTCCCCGTTCAATCAAACAACCGTAAACGTTTGTTTATTGACAGGAAGTTAACTTTATATTGAATTTTTGGTGCTTATATACTAAATTCCAATAACTTTTAGACTTTGCATCACTTCCAATGCTCCGCCTTTTTTTCACAGTAGATAATCTTCGCTGTACAATCTGTAACCTGAGCCAAAATGGTTGATGCAGCCGATTCGCAATTGGGTCAGTGACCTGTGCTGCCTTGCGCTAAGCCGCGTCGGATTTCACACCGATCAACGAAATAGTCGCGCGTGCCACTTGACAGTTGGCATGCAGCGCGTTACGTAATTGGGGCATTGAACTGTCGTAGGTGGCATCAAACGCTCCGCGTGCTTAAGTGTGTGGGTGATTGCTGGTATCGGCATAAGTGGTCGAGTGGTACCACTACACTAGACCCGGAAAATAAAAACCAAATTAAAATTATTTGAATTTTTCCTGATCTATTAACGTATCGTAACTAAAATAAATTCTTTACTGAACAAATAAAACAGGAATAAATTTTTGTAAACTATGCCTTTCTAAATTAAGGAAAATGCAGCAATATTAAAGGAAATTGTGATTTCATGCTTTTTCTTTATGTCGAAGTTGAGAGATCGAAAACAAATTTGTTCACAGTTTACCTTTAAAATTTGCCATAAGAAAAATTCGCACCCGAGCATCACAGGATATCGCTTCATGCTCAAATCATGAGTGTTTACTGGACATAATGGCCAAGTGGTTTAGTTAGTAGAGTCCGACCGATTAATCGGCATCGGCATCGGCTAGTATTGGCCAATAAAATAGGTATCGGCTTCGGCATCGGCTTTTTTTGGCCGATGCCACATCGGCCATTTTTGTTCGATGGTATATCGGCCTATTTTCCTGCTTTAATTTGTTTATTTTTTTTTAAGCTGAATCGCACTGTGTTTCTTTCTTTTCTAATATATTAAACAGTATCTGAAAATACGTTACTGAAAAGTGGTATAGTTAAGAACTCCTATTCTGCTCTTTTAGTAACGTATTTTCAGGTATTGTTTAATATAAATGTTTCCTAGAAATGTTTTTTATAAAAACTAGGTATTCTTAAAAACACAGATTTTCTCACAGATGTCTATGCAGATCGACTATTAATATGGGCATCAGAAGAAAGAATGGCCTTTCTTTTTCTTCTTTTTCTTTTTTACAATCTTATTCTTCTGTTTTAATTGGAAGCATTTTTTAAACAGGCCTTTTATTTTTCCAAATTTTGTTTTCTGATTTCTTCCCACCACACCTGTACATCGGGTCACCTTGCTCCAACGCAATTTCAGAGTACAAATTTTAATATAAGAATCGTAATTTTAAGTTGAAGATGAAACTGAATTTGTGAATTTGTGTTTTTGATTGAATTCATTTGTGTTATTTTTTCTATGGAATCGGAATCGGCATCGGCCAATTCTCGCTCTTCCGGCCGATTAATCGGCATCGGCCAAAAAGTTTGGTATCGCTCGAACTCTATTAGTTAGTTTCTGAAACTTTGAATCCTAGCCGACCGATACCCACGAAATCGAAGATACTTATTGATATGGAAGGCAAATGGATTCGGCAAGACTTGCTTGACATTGTGTGCAGCTAGGCTTACCACTTTTTTAAAATGGCCGCGGAGGACACTAAAAAATACTATAAACAATCATACATTTTTAGTTTTCAGAGTACAGAGTGTACATGTATTTAAACTTTTGTATACATACATACATATATAATACACATGCATACAGAAAAAGCTTAAAAAAAACATGTAAACATGAACATGAACTTGAACATGAAACAAGTAAGCAAAAAAACAGAAGGACAAAAACAATTTAAAAAAATAATTAATAAATATATGTCTTTTAACCCTCCATTACTATCGTCAGGGTGGAGTCCACAATGTGAGTTAAATTTCTTAGTAAAATATAGATTTTTTAACCAAATCCAACATAAAGTTATAATGTAATCCACATTTGCATATTTCGAAAGGTTTTTGAGTATATTTCATTTGCATAAAGAAAAATGATATTTTTATACAATTGTTTTCAAAAGTAGTTGGGTGTGTTATACCCACGATTATATTACGTAACGTTATAACATTGCTGGGTGCTTAACACCGATTGTTTGTAATGAAGTTGTATTTTTTATAAAATACATTTACATATTTTTATTCACTTTTTGGCGACAATTTTTTTAAATAACTTTAGACCATTTACTTAGTAGAAAATCCTTACAAATTATGCTCTAGGATAAGTTACAAAATGTTTTTAATGACTTTTTTGATGATATTTTAATAAAAAAATTACCGAATTATTTTAAGTTATATCAATTTTGCTGATCGTTTTTTCATGTTAGGACAATTTTGCAAAATTACAAATTTATAAATGACAATTAAAATGTCGAAAGAAAAATTTTGAAAATACGAAATTAATTAATTAATTTGAAAATATAAACTAAAATTGTCACAACTTTACTTAGAATTAACTCCAACAAAGATTTATTTTATTATTAGGACTATTTTGCATTGAGCTGCAGCGATCAAATAGCATCAAACTTCTCGACGACAAAACTAAAAGTAAGTCACTATATGTGGCTATGAGAAAGATAGAAAAACAAAAGCAACATGCTGAAAATGTGAAATATATATTTCTAAAATCTACAGTAACCCACTCTGCACCTATTGCTATGAATCAATCAATTCAACATTGCCAGAAATGAACGCAAGCTATGACGACATGTTTGATAACCTTAAAAACGTGCTAGTTTTTATATTGTTGATTTTTGTTTGAGTTTTTACACAAAATTTTACCTCGATCCGCAAAAAATTATTAAATAATTATTTATTACTTATTTTTTAGCTTTCTAAATCACTAAGCCCAAGACACATAGCTTAAATATTGTGCAAGATGTGGCTATTTTCCCAATACAACTTTTTATTTCATCTTTTTGAAGTGAAACTTCTTTACGCACGCTTGACTTGGGGACTAAGCTGGCGAACGCGTTACGAAAAGTGTGATCGGGCGAGGCGAACGGGAGTTGAGTGGTTTACGCACGCTTAACTTGGGGAGTGAGCTGGCGAACGCGTGACGTAAGCGTTACGAAAAGTGTGATCGAGCGAGACGAACGGGAGTTGAGTGGGGGATATAAGCAAGAGACTGAAATATATACATATTTCATTTACTAGCTATAAGAGAAAGAGAGAAAGAAAATGTGCGCGTGCACTGCTCTCTCTTGCTCCTACACTGTGATACAGACAATAGGCCTGCAGTGTGCTTAGATATACGGAACGTATTTGGCTATGAGAGGAAGAGAGAAAGAACACACACATATATATATATACATACAGATGGAGCGAAAGAAGTTTCACTTCAGTCGTGTGGTCATAAGCACACTCGTTTTTTTCATTGAAATGAGATGCACATAAACAAATGTTTATATTAAATAAATGAATTAACAAAATTAAACAATTAATTTTTGTTTTTACATGTTATGATGTTCTGATTATGAAAAAATTTGGTTTTTGTTTATTTTACCTCAGTGGATAAATAAACCAGATAACACTACTCGACAAAAAATGGGTTCATCGAGTGCTCCTAAAAACAAAAGTATTTTTTAGACTAATCTTAGGCTGCTGAACACGAAACTGAAAATCAAAAAATTTTCTTAAGAAGCGTTTTCGAAAAATTGTCGAAAAACACGTTTTTCCCCTCTTATTTCAGTTATGAGCACACATCTCGTAAACCATCGTTCGAAAGGTAATTAACTAACCTTTCCAACGATATATAGATTGTCCAAATCAGATTTGGATTTGGGGAAGTTACTGTTGATGAAAGTTGTAAAAAAGTGAATTTTTCGACCAATTTCAAAAATCATAAATTTCGAATCGTTTTTTTATAGATAAAATAAATGATCTCCTCTGGTTTTAAAATCTAAGATGAAAGATATATTATTTGAGCAAATATTAAGCCTAACATCAATAGAATTGAGAGAAAAATAACAAAGTTATGATGCACGGAGTGAAAACACTAACTTTTCATTTATTACACCGTGCGAAAAATTTTTTTTATTTTTCCGAGACCCATCCAAATGTTGATATAGACGTGAAACTAGAGGTAATTTATAGTATCTTGGCATAGTCAGTTTTTCATTTTCTAACCCAAAAACCTTCTTAAAGGACTTTAAAATTTTAAGGACATACACATTTCAAATATTTTTTTAAATATTTACGGTTGTGCAATGATGAAGATATGGGTATCAGTGAAAGAGGAAAATTGTCTCCTTTTAACTAAATTTTCTATTTTGAACCATTTTTCGTGTCGAGTAGTGTAATCAATTGTTGTGGGTGGATTACACCCATAGTTAGTAATGGCGTTAGTGTAATAGACGATAGTAATGCAGGGTTAAATAAATATTTGTCATTGCTTTTTGTTGCTTTAATCAGACTTATATTGCATTTAATGAGATCATAAACTCAACTCAGATTATTATGATGTATTTCGTGTTTGTTAACAAAGGAAATAGTAGTTTCACGCTCGTGGAGGACATTTTACCCTCTTTGGAGGACGGAGGACTGTCCTCCACATTGGAGGACGGGTTTCAAGCCTATGTGTAGCGTTCGATGTTTTGTGTGAAATGTTTTGATTTCGTAATATTTCACGTTGCGGTGATGTCAACTGGCCACCAAAATCATGAGATTTCACGATGTGGTATTTATTTTTTAGCTTCTTCACCTTAGAATGCCCGGCCAATCAAATCAGCCTTAACCCTTTCGGGAGTACTGGGATCATACGTACCACCAAGTTTTCAAAGCCCCTCAAAACAATTTGTCAGATCTTATGACCTAAGCAAAAAAATTATTCGAATTACATATATGTCCCCGGAAAAAGGACTGATTTCAGAATTTTTGAGTATGCAACTCAGTTTTATAGCCCCAACTTTCTTCTAAAAGTATTTTGGTTTTCAAAATAAATCTCCGTCCCGAAAGGGTTATATGAAATCATGTTATACAACTTTTTACAATATGAATAATTTTTTTATTTAATTTGTCTCTCCAATAAATTGTAAAAAAGTCACGGATGCAATAAAACAACAAACGACCGCAATGGAATTGACTCCCTTCTGCATTTTATTTTTAGTTGCTTCTTTGCCAACAAACCAATAACATTGAAACGCCAAAGACTTGGAATATATTAGAAAAATCTAAATTCTTAATGATGTGCACTTCGTTTAGTGTAATTTAAATGTAAACATGTTGAAAAGAAAACATTTTGATCTGCCAAGAACCATCTGACAACATTTTGTTTTCTTCTCGTTCGAGCTGTTATTGTGTCAGCGAAACCGGTTGCCGGTTGTCTTACAACTCCACCGAATATGGAAATTAATTGACCGCTTATTATTCACCACTTAATGTTTTATGAATACGTTAAAAAAGTTTGCGCGTGGTTTGTTCTAGTAAAACGCACTCAGCTGCTTTTTGTTTTGTTTTTGGCACGTTGCGACGCCGAAAGTATAAATAGATCTGGCTGGACAATGGTCGCATTTAGTAGAATCCAAGTCACTCTGAGGTTGAGATATGAACCATCTGGCCATTTTTACAATTTGTGCCGCAGCGTTTGCTGCGGCATTTGTGCTCAGCGATGCTGGTATAGTAAAGTAACAATCGTCAAAAATCCACCATAACTACAAAGACAAACATTTTGCTAATTGACAGCGCCAACGCAGAAAGGAACGTTAGTGAAATTCTATCCCGTTAGCCGCGCGCAGTACGATGCAATCTTAGATCTCACCGAGGGCAAGCCGGCCATCTCGGAGACGCGTCTCGTCAGCAGCGGCGTCCGGTCGCTCAGCGAACTGCGCACCACAATCACGAACGACATCAACATCGGCTGGCAGCAGCTGCTGAATGCGACCGGCGTGCAGGTGTACTACGAGAAACCGAGTGACATGCGCGTGGACGGCTCTCCGTTGTGTGTAATAAAAACCGTCAATTTGGAGGAGGCGGATGACGATGACAGCGGCCACAGATCACGACAGGCAAACAAGGATGAGACCTCAACAACAAAAGCTGACGCCAGCCGGGCTGCGGGTGGAAGTCTTGAAGGCGCTGAAGAAGATAATAAACGTCCCGTTATTAACTGCATTGTAGTGATGAAGCCGAAACGTCCAGAGAGCAGCGCCCCCAAAGATTCGCACGTCCAGAATCATAAGCGGCGGCGAGGCCAAAGCACCAAAACCAAAAACAATCCGGTCTATGCTGATTTTGTGGACAATCCAAAGCTGTCGCTCGAGGAAGAGGATAAAAAATGGACAGCGGCATTGAGTGACCACAGGGTCAGTACACGTGACAACTCCGATGAATACTACGGACACTTCAGGCGGCCATTCGGCGGTTACCCGTACTACCCATACTTTAATCCCTACGGACACCGACGCCGTTACGGCCACCGTAGGGGCAGTAGCGAAGAGTACGGTAGCTATTAACAGTTAAGTTTAGTATTTAAGTTTTCAGTTACAATAAAGGGCCACTTTATCTGTGTGTGTTTATATATTTAGAAAAAAATCGTAAAAGTTTTCTCACTTTCAATTTATTTACTACACAAATTTCACCACAACTTGGCGACCACAACTTCTGGGAATGTCCTAAATCACGAGGGAACTGTACGAAATTCGCAACATACCTTTCACATGTTCCAAGCGCGAGACAATGAATTTAAAAGTGTTTGGGAGCTGAGATGGGTAGTTGTTAAAAGAAAGATAGAGAACATTTCAGGCACTATATGTAGCAATTTTTTCTGATTAGTGGTCCGACAGCTTAACTAACAAAGTTTTTGGCATTGCAGACATAAATTATTCTAATAGGTAGGCAAGTAGATGGGCAGGCAGTTGAAAGAACCAGCCGAAAAGAGACTTGTAGATGCGCATAGGACAATTTGTGTTACTTCGACGTAATTGGATGGAGTGTGATAGGATGAAAGGTAGATCCCAAGCACTCAAGCTCGGCAGCCCACTGCTTAGGGCTCAGAGCAAAAAATTACAGCAGAAAAAAAAGTGTCCAAAAGAAATGCATTACACATTCTTCTGGCAAATTAATGGACTATTGTAAGAATCTCAGGAGATGGCATTGGTCAAGAGAATGAACTTCAACTATTTCAATGAGACCAGAATCCACAGTTTGCAATCTCGTTTTAGCAAAGCCGGGATACATAAGTACACAGAGAAATTGCTCTGTGTTGCTTACCTTTAAAAGGCAGAATTAGCAATTAGATAGATTGTTCCTCTAGTACTTTGTTATAATTACAACCCAAACTAACTACAAATAAAAATAAAATTACGGCGACGTTCTCCAAGTAGAAGAAACCGATGTGTTTTCTACGCAACTGACAAAGTCCCAGGTATGGGTGGATATGTCGGACTGTTTTCTCTTCTTCATCACCTTTAAGACTTTTGTAAGAGTAATTTTTTACGGGCTCAAATTTCTTCATGTAATATATAAGTGTCGAAGACAACATAACCAGTGAGCAGGGACGTAGCCAGAACTTGCTCATGGGGGGGGGGTGGGAGTTTAAAATTTGTTTTTTGCCAGTTTAGTAATACGTGTTTTTTAAAGCAAAGTGCACTTTCCAAATGTGGTGGCTTATGTGACTTAATGCATTGGAAACTAAAATTTTTCCCGATTTTTAGTAAACATTTCATGAAGTTGGTGCACTGGAAGCGAAGTTATTGCATCTGAAGTGAAAGTATGTTTGTGTCATCGTACAAAAATTAGCATCGAACAAAGATCCAATATTAACTTTTGTTTTAAAAATGTTTAAACTTTAACCGAAGCATTTAAATTGATGAACCAAGTTTATGGTGATGATTGTTTATACCGTGGTGGAGTTCATAAGTGGTAAACGCGATTTAAAAACGATTGTAAATTGTTCATAAATGATGACCAACTGAAATTCGCGATCACCGCAGATCGAAACTGGGCGGTAATTCATAAAAGATTAGCCAAAATCTTCATTGAAATTCTTGAAATTGGACTTAACCTTCGCTTTACTTATACCCACCCGGGTGATCTTTTCAATATTCATGTTTAATATCTGCACAAATTTGAAGGTAATTTTCAATAACATAAACAAATTTTTTTTAGAAATTTTGTTCATATTTCTCATTATGTGTTCAATGAACCCTCTGGAAAGAAATCTTCTAATATTTTCCATAGTCAAAAAATAAATCATTAAAGTTAGGCCTTTTTTCGAAAAACGAACTATCGCCACTGGAAGATACCAACTACTGAAGTATAAAAAAATTCGATTTGCCATCCGAGTGAACGACATTGGTAAACGACGTGTACAAAAATCGGTGGCATCTCAATAGCATAAAGTTATCGCATTTTAACTGAACATTTGGCTATCGAAGGATGCCATCTCATCTATCGACACTTGTTTTGACTGTTTTTTTGTTTACTAAAAGTCGAGTTTTAACCATCAACCGCTCCTCGTTTTCACCTGATGCGGCACCGCGCGACTTTTACCTTTTCAAAAAATGAATTTTCCGATGAAAAAAAGCGTTTTGAGAACGTAGAAACCATTCAAAAGGCGTCCTGAAGGACATTCCGGTCGACGAACTAAACTACTCTTTAGACATGTTTTTAGATCATGCCAGTCGCTGTATTGAGCCTAAACGGGACTATTAAAAAAACAAATTAGTTTCGCCAAAAAAAATGTTTATTATTCTTTTAAATGTTTAAAAATGAAAAGACTTTTTTGCTAATGTGGGAACGTACTTACGATGTATAGTGATTGAAAATGTTGACAAATTATAGGCTATGGGGGTTCTGAAACCCAAAACCCCCCCTTGGCTACGCCCCTGCCAGTGAGTACTGCGACCACCTCGATGAGTTTGTATCTGTTTAACCCTCTGCAACTGACGTGGTCTGATTTTGAAAATATTACTAGTAGTAGTCACCTTGAAACAAACTGCATTTTTTTTATAAAGTTCTTTATAATCATTTATGAGGCCTTCATTATTAATAAGAAGAAATCTATATATAAAAAAGAAAGTGGATGTATCATACTCAAACGGACCGGCCGATTTCCATGGGGTTTGCTTTGTTGGATTGGTCTTAACTAAGTCAGTTAAGTCAGTTCAGGTTTATGTGAAAAGAAAATTCCGGTAAATCTATTGGAAAAGTCGGAACATTCCTGCCATGTTTGACCGTGAATCACTTGAAAACGGCTGGACCGATTTGACTTTTTTGTTGTTGTTGTATTCGTAGATGTCAGAACAAGATTTGTATAAAAGAAAATTTTAGGAAAACGGGGCATGGCACTTTTTCATCAGCCTAAATTTTCGGACGATAACTGTGGAACCATAAGTCACACATCAGTTAAATTCACTACGAACTTTCTATTTAGTAAGGTCCTTCCACAGAGGGAATGGTGCGGGTATTGAACAAGAGGGCATTGAATGTCGAATTTTTAACGTGAGTGCCGCCACAGTGTGGCCTAACCCCACGGTGCTCAAAAGCACAGCGTATCAAAATTAAGCATTGATAAGCGCCCCGAGAGCAAGCTCCCGGTACCAATTGGGTTAATGTAATGAACAAGAGGGCAGATGGCACCACCCATACAAGAAAAAGATTTATAATGGAATATCTTCGAAATTGTAAGGTGCCAAGCATTGAAATTTAGTACAGCGCCGTTACATAGATGTGTCATTCTACTGGTAAGATTTGATGGGGGTGGACAAGGGGCGTGGCACATTTTTTGTGACCCAAATATTCCGCTGAACTATAAGTCGCTCAGCAATGAAACTTAGTACGCACCTACCATTTTCCCTTTCGACAGAGGGAGTGATGCGGATATTGAATAAGGGGGCGTGGTGTAAGTAAAAATTATAAAAATTGGTTTTTGAAATTGGCTTGGTTTAAGCGCAGTCCATTTCTTCACTGAAACTTAGCAGCAACATTGTTGATTTGTATGCCTCGATTGCGTTAATCAGTAGCTCTTCCTCTTCTTTTATTTGGTTTTCTTCGTCAATTTGCATCGCCATAGATTCGCCATCTCGCGCATTTCATTATCAAAAAAAAAAAAAAACAAATGTTCTGCGAGACGAAGTTCGCCGGGCCAGCTAGTAGTTTATAATTCAAAGTAAGTTTATAATTTCAATTGCCACAACTTTTAAATTTACGAAGCAATGCACGAAGTTTTGTTTTGCTGTATCTGTCAGACTACCACATCACCTGGAAAGGGTTAAACATACTTTTAGTGTGCCCCAAAAACTGGTCAGTTCTTTTGCGCCCATTTGTCCGTTCTGCAAAGAGCCCAAACAGTATTTGTTGCCCACATAATATTCTCATATGAATTTCAAAAATTGTCAATACTTAATATTCGCAGATCAACAACGATGTTTTCAATGGGTTTATGCCGCACGCGCCGTTTAGCTTTCGGGCCCCAAATAAAACGCACTAATTATTGAAATTTTTCTAAACCATAATTTATTGATTTCTGTAGGTATGTTTGTGTGTGTTGTGTTGTGTTCATTTTCTGGTTTTAGTTGTCTGATGCTCGGGTTGTTATCATGTACACTGTCACTTTTATTGCTACGAGTATACATAATCAATATTAAATGTTTGTATTATTATTCTAGTAATAGTACGTAATAAACTATGCGCTAAATATGTATGTATGTATGTATGCAAGTAGGGGTGTACTTTATGTGTTAATTAATTAATTCATTCATTAATCAAGTCCACTTATAGCCCTTACGCTGGTACGTTTAATTAACTCTAATATTTACAGCAAAAACTGAACCATACAACCCCACAAAAACTGCTTATTTAAATGCTAAAATCAATTATTATGATTTCACGCGTCCGTACATTTATGTGGGGTTTTAATATTATTATTATAAATCTTTTTATTACCTTCACCGAACAAATCACAATTTTCGCACTTTTTGCGCTCTCGGAGCCAATTAGTGGCATCTCATTAGGGCCAACTACCGTTTGGCTTTAGTCATGTTAGGTGTGTGGATGTGCGCTTATAATTATAATTTTCTTTTTTTTAATTTTAAATATTTTTTTTAATATTTGTCTGCGTTTAAATGTTTTGTGGGGTTTCGTTTGTTTCTTTCAACATTTCGCTCCATTCGGCATATCAAATAATTATCAAATAACATTGTATATATCTGTGTGTGTGTTTGTGTGTGTGGATGGATGTACCTATAAATACTTGTGTCCGGGTACATATGGTTGTACCGTTTTAGTGCTTTGTGAAGATTTAAGCCATTTTTTCGGCCGACTGAATCTCGCTGTTGCACTGCTCATTTCGAATGAATTTCAGTGACGTTTTGCGCATTGTTGGATAATTTCGCGCTATTTCAATTACTTGTAATTACATTTAAACTTAAGCTAGAATGCTCTATGCTATTTTTATATACACGTTTGTTCGATTTTTTGTTTAATCACTTATTTTCTACTCATCTCCAACAACGGGCCGTATCTATGTGTGTAATTTGTGTGTGTGTGTGTGTATTGTTTAATTGATGCAAAAATGAAATTAACACAAAATGGGCAGAATTTAGCGTGTCTGTGTTTGGCATAACGTTGTTTTTGTTATTTTTACAACTTCTCACGTACATGCGCCCGACTGCTGTTCGGTAAAGTCAATATTTGCGGCCACTTAATGTTGTGTGTTCGTCAATTGAGCTTCGCTTATAGGTCGCATTGGCTTTGGATCCGTGCAGAACTCGTTTGACCCCTTCGAGCGCCAATGGGTCATAAGTGTTACATCTGAACTATTCACTGTCGAGTTCACATTTTTTGAGCTACTCGTATGTGTGTGCGAATTTGGTGATAGTTAATAAAATAATTAATATAACTTAAAGAAAAATCAAAAAAATGTTGCAAGAATGTATTTGAAAACAAACTATGCGCAATTTTTGAGTAGAAAAGTCAGATGTCATAGGAAAGTTAAAAATATTATGAATTGAATAGTTTCCTTTTTAACAATGCTTGCAAATAAAACATTAACATCCAGCGCCTACGCTGACTTGGCCATGTCTCCCGTATGAACGATATGGCTCGAAGAGGGAGGCAAAGCAGAGGCGCCTGGAGAGAGTTTTTGCGGCAGGTCGTAACCCGGTAATTGGTTGTTAAGTAAGTAAGTAAGTAAGTATATGCTTCAGTATATGATTCGCCTTTAAACTGTAGGACGCCTATTTCGCCATCTATGATATCACAATGGGTCATGTAGGATTGAATGTGTCTCATATAGAAGCAGCCACCTAATGTAACCTATTACACCGTGCGACAGCATTTTTCACACCGGGAAAAATCCATATGGGCGTGAAACTAGAGACCAAACATAGTAATACTGCGTACTCTGTTTTTTATTTCTACATTCTTTGTCTTTTTAAAAGGACTTCAAAATTTTGAAGGGGATACAAATTTAAAAAAATATACAAATACTTAACCTCGTTAGATTATGGCGATATGTATATCAAGTGAAAGAGGAAAGGCTCAAGAATTGAAACAAAATTGATGTTTTATCTATTTGTAAAAAAAGGATATGAAAAAGGTCCTTTGAAAATTGTAATCCTTTATATCCTTGAAAATTTACATCGAATTTTCTTGAAAAGTAAGTATATTAAAACCCAAAATCTTCTTGATCACGTGTCAAAATTTCATTACTGTAACTTTATTGGTTCGAAAGTTATTTAAAAAAAAAGCGGAAGCTGCAATTTTAGCTGACGTACAAAAATTCTAATTTATTTGAGTATCAGTATTTTAAATAATAAAAAGATACAAAATCAATGAAGCGAGAATAATGAAATTTTGACATGTGATCAAGGAGATTTTGGGTTTTAGCATACTTACTTTTCAAGAAAATTCGATGTAAATTTTCAAGGATATAAAGGATTAACATTTTCAAAGGACCTTTTTCATATCCTTTTTTCACAAATAAATACAAAAATAATTTTATTTAAATTCTTGAGCCTTTCCTTTTTTATTTGATATACATATCGCCATATTCTAACGAGGTTAAGTGTTTAAGGGGGTCGTCTAGTGTGAAGGCCGTATTTGTATGCCTTTTTTTGACAGTCATTATTAAAAAAACCGTTCAAGTAAAATAACTTTTGAATTTTATTTCTTCTTTGAGTACATTTCGACAAAGTTTTATAATTATTTGAAGCCAATCTATTGATTAGTATCGGAGTTACACCACTCAACAGGAAGACGTAAAAAAAAAAGTTGCTCCACTGCTGCCATGATTCCGGGCGTTGTAATTATCTGAAATCAAAAAACCAAACGCCATTTCATTCCTGAGACTTCAAACTGCAAATTGAGCTAAAAGAAAGTTCGAATTCCAAAAAAAAATATTTTTTTGCCTAAACATAAAAAAAATATGAGTTTTTCGACTATTTTTCACGTGCATATAATTGAAGAAAAAAAAAAGTAACGAAGCAATCTTAATTCTTTTAGCTTAATTTGTAGTTGGACATGTACTCAAGATGGTGTAAAAAGTTGAGCATTAATAGTGAAATAGTTTTTGAGATATCGTGGCAGCAGTTTTGAAAAAACGTGTTTTGAGAAAAACGCGTTTTTAAGTTGGTCGGAGTAGGTATGCGCTCCGCATACCTACTCCGGTTTACAAGTGCAACTTGATAACGGCTTCGAATTTACAAAAATCCATTTATACACGTCTTCTAAACATGTTTTAGAAGTGATTTATGAAAAAAAAAAAACGATTTTTTTGACCCGTCACACTAGACGACCCCCTTAACCTTCAAAATTTTGAAGACCTTTAAAAAGGACAAAAGATATAGAAATGAAAAACTGAGTACGCAGTATTACTATGTTTGGTCTCTAGTTTCACGCCCATATGGATTTTTTCCGGTGTGAAAAATTTTTTAATTTTTGTCGCACGGTGTTATATGTGTATATGTATGTAGTAGGAGAGTATAGGGGGAGGAAAAAATTTAGTAGCGGTGCTGATCGCCAAGTTTGACTTAATGTATTTATACCCACCACTATAGCCACGCCTTGGTTTACATTCCAGGAGGGTTGTAGGGTATGAATCCCATTAAGAACGGACTAGGAACCGGGCGATTTGAGAGTAGCAGAGAGAAGCGCTGCAAGTTGGGAAAAATTAGATACTAAGCACTCACTTGCTGAATCGAGTTGATCGAACATTGCGCATTCAATTCTCTACCGGTTGGTTGCACTGAAGCTTTTGCGAAGAACAAAGAAGAAACTGGTTCCCACAAAATATTAATTTTTGCATTTTAATCAAACTAATATCTGTGCTGTCGAAAATTTGCAATTACAGGTGGGCATATGAATTCACTTTAGCACTTTATGAACCGTATTTAAATATTAGTTAGGTAGGTAAATTCATTGGCCGTCTCTAAGACATGATTTGGGCGATGGAGAGTTTTTCTCCGTGTATTTTTCATGTTCGAGATCCAATTAGAGGCTCTTATAAATCGTTGGAGATTTCTTTGTGGCGCCTTTGTCAGGTTCGCTAGGCTTAGAATGTATTGTCTCTTAAAACGAAACCGCGTTCTATCCAACTTCTGCAGAAGTCACTGTACAGCAGTCCCAGTCCGCTAGCATCTTGAATTAGTTTAAAAATGGAAAACATTTAAAGTTCACCGTCAAAAGAAGCTCAGCTACAGTGCAGCGTATAAGCAAATCGGTCAAGACCCATGGAACCATTTGTATTTGCATCTGATTTAATTCAAAATATTGCAAATATTTTTATGTAACATAAATTAGTGTAGCAAATTTACTGAATTTGGGAAATTTGTTCAATGTTAATGCAATTAATGTATTTTTTCGCAAAAATGCTGTGTCATCGAATTATTTAAATATAAAATAAAGTGTAAATATTTTGTAAAGTTTGCAAAATGTTTTGTTTTTAACTGCTGCTCATAATTGTTTGTCTTCCGAGCGATTACATTTAAATGATTTATTATAATTTGTTGTTGAAAAATGTGTTAGCCAAGCAAACAGTGGCATACAAATATCCACATTAGGAGCAGCTGAAATGGGCTCTGTGGCACGCGCCATTGATTTTCACGCTGACATAAGCCATAATTAAATTCGAATTTAACAAAAATTTAAAAATTAATAAAATAATTGCATGAAATGAGGTATTTTTTTGGACATGCGCACCAAATGTCTGACAAAATGTGTCAATAATTTATTTAGGTAACAAGTTTGAAACAATCACTTTTTTGTTTGCAGAACATAGTTGGTCCTTGTTTTTATTTTTCCTCTTAAACTGTAAAACAATATGTGTGGATTAAAAATTAAAAATAATTCCAAGCCAACTACTTTTAGCAAAATCAAGTTTTGCCAACACCGAAAATGAGATCCAAAGGGACAATATGTGTAAGCAAATTATTTGGGTTACACATTTTAAACGAGCAATTTATTGTTTGCAGAAACAAGTTTTAGCTATTTTTTATATTTTCTCTCAGTTTAATTGTTAAAAAATATGCATAAATTAAAAATAAAAGGAAACACTAAATTAAGGACTTTATGGCGTTCTTTCCAGTTCTTTCAAATCGAATTCGATAAATGTAAATGTGTGAATTCGGTAAATTAAATGGCCTAATGTGAACTTTAAAAAGTTTGTTTGAGATGTTTTGCAGTAGTTCAAAGAGGCCACTCGATTGCGGCAATTCTAAGTATTGCCTTGAAGAAACATCAACTTATCAAAAGAAAGTGTTTTTTACGTTAACTGAAAGCTAAAATAACAATTTATGAAAATTTAGAATTTATTAAGTTATATATATATAAATGTTTATAAATATAAAGTAAAAACATGTTAAATATTAAGTTTTTAATTGGTTGCACTGCCTTTTGATGCCTGTCAACATAATTATTGAATAATATAATAATGCAAATAATTAAATAATTAATCGTGCAATATTTGTACAATAAAATGTCGACTATTGATTGATCTCGATATAGGTGTGTATGTGCATATGAATTGTATATGTGTTAGTGGCAAAATTCGCTGCTTCTATTCACCGCTGTTGGTTCGCTCAATCGAATGCATGTAAATAGCGTAGGGTGTCCTTATGATCGATATCCTGGGGAGCATTTCGCACACTTAAATAAAGTTACTACAACGTCTGTGCGCATGCGGTACTGTATGTTTTTTAAAGTGCACTACACTAGCCGTGATTTAGTGTTTATTTGAAAAAAAAGCTTTGGACTCATGCACAATGTTCGAACTTTGCTGCGATCGCAGTGAGTTTGCTACGCTTTTCGCAAATTTTTAAAATCTGCTTCATTGAAGCAAAATGTGCAAAGAATGGTTTGGCAGCAGCATCAATTATTCAGAAGGATAAAAAAACAGCTATGTTTTACTTACTTTTAAACTAAATTTGTTAATTTTTATTATTTTGTGTATGTTTGCCCGCAGATTCTGAGGGGGTAAGGACAAGAACACTGTTTTTTTGTGTTTTTTTGTTTAAGTTTTGCTAACATTTTTTGCAGCTGTCACTACGATTTGGTATTTCTCAGGTCCAAACACTGCTTATGCATAGGTAAACAATGACAAATATTTCACTAGGTGCCGCGGATCTCTCAATGAGTTGGGTGCATGGACCACGAAAAATTGAAGGTAGCTGTAAAATGTATGATTAGGCAAGAAAATGTAGGACTAACATTATCCTTCCAGACAAGGAAGCAGTAAGTATGCCACTGGCCACGTCAAAACTTCGTACCAAATCTCATACAACGCGCGTAGTTGAGGAGTCCAGGAATAATCTCTACTCGTGCGCAACTGCAAGGCTTACATGGCCCAGATATAATAATAGAAACCTCAAACCTTATCTTTGAACTGGATATAACGCCACTTAACCCTTTCGACCCCAAAGTTGCCTGAGAGCAACTTCACCTATTTGTCATCTTATAGCAAAAGCTACGATTGATTTGTGGGTTTAATTTAAGTAGGCACCAACAAATTAATATTTTTAGAAGTGAATTCAAAGCAAATTACAAATATGTTAATGTTATGCCCAAAATAATTTCCAATACTTTGCAGCGATATCAGGGAAAGTTTGTGTTCTAATTGAAGTCTACGAATTTGGCGCGTTTGATCAAAACCCTGTTTTTTAAATAATGGTTAAATAAAATCAAAAAGTGATCATTTTGTATTTTTCCATAAACATGAAATAATTTTTGTGTAATTAAAAAATTTTGATACAAAATTTATTTAACCCGTTTTAAGCTAAAATTGTTTGTTTGTTTAAAAAAAAAAAAAGAAAAAAGTAAACTAGCTCAAGAACTCTAACAAAGTGGCGTGGCGACTTCAAATGTCGTGTGCACACTTCTTAACCCATTAAAACCTGACCCCAGAAAGGCTTGTGCGATTTCCATAAAATATAACACAATCTTATTAATTGACCTAATCAAGAAAAAAAATCAAGCAAAAAATTCATACCATGTTTTTTTTTGTCATGTTTTTCGCAAACATTACATAAATAAACAAAATCAAACATTTGCGGAAAATAAAATGTGCCAATAAAATATCAGCTGCTTGGATCTTGACATTTTCACGCGTTGCGTTGTATAAAAATTGGCAGTGTTTAGGCCCAACGTTGCATTCGCGCAACACAAAACTTAAAACATATTTTTTGTTTAAAAAATAAAAAAAAAATTTTCAAAATTATTTTTAAATAGTTTAGCATTGCAAAATGCAGCCCACTAAGTGATTTTGATAGGTTTGAAGAATAAGTATTTTTGATTGAATTTCAAAAATTCCCCAAAAAAAACCTTTGACTTTGGATCGAAAAAAACGTATGAATATTTAAATAATTTTGAAATTTGAGTATGGCAGAATCTAAAACGATCAATTCTAATCCAATTCTTCCCATTTTCAAGTCTTATGTCTTTATGAATTACTTAATATAGCGAAATTCCCAAACGTTGCGCAAACGCAACGCTCAGGGCTTAATGGGTTAAGGAAGTGTTTCATGATTTAAATACCAAAAAGTAATATCGAGACACAGGGTGAAATTGGGGGTCGAAAGGGTTAAACCACTCCAGCTTTCCAATTTTGAAACTCGTGCTTAATTCTCCATCAAATCTAACAACAAAAGTGTGTGAGTTGTGTTGTTTCGCAATCCAAAATTCATGCACTAAAACATGTCCAGTGTAGACACCCACACACACACACACGCACACATGTCCTCGCAGTGACATATAACACATGCATATGTTATATGTAAGTATATCTAATAAGTCTTACATTCGACTATCATTTATCGTTCACCATTGGTGTCGCAGTCGACGTGCGTCTGAAAAATACACTTTTCATTCAACATTGTCTTCAAATGCGAATCGGGGCTAGTTTTTCGTCTACTACCATACATAAATTTTTGCTTAAAGTAGATTTCACTAAGAGATTGCACGCTACAGCTTAAGTTATGTATTATCAGTAGTGTTTCTTGTGGGTAATTAAGTTTAATGCATTAAACGGGAGAAGAAATGAAAATGTGCGCAGCGCGGCGCTGTCACCCGACAGTGGCAACGCCCTCTGCAGAGTGCTTCAACTAGTTTTGCGCCTCGTCGAGCTCCAACTGTGCATTAACAAAAGCAACAACAAAAACAAATTGAAAACTGTAAACTGTAAACTGGGAACCGCGAGCGGAAAGCCAAATGCGCGCACTTAAACGCTGAAATGCTTCAAGTCGAATGCCGTAACCTCCGCTGTGCCGTGTGCCACAGCCGCGACAACGGCAGCGGCAGCGGCAGCGGCGCAGCACAATTGCAATCCTGTTGCTGCGGCTGCAGGTGGCGCGTCTCGGCCTCGGCTTCATCTTCATCTTGTAATTTTGTTGAGTGCGCGCGTCGCAAGCAAATCTCTGGCGGTTAGGCTGTTGCCACTTGTTGTTGTTGCTATTGTTGTATTTGTTATTGTTGTTGTTGTTGTTGTTAGCGCTGCCGTTTTAGCCGCAGTCGTCGCTGTTGCTATGGCCGCCGCTGCCGCGCCCAGTTGTGCGCCAGCCGTCGTTGGGCGCGCGCCCGCCGCCGCTGTCAGCACCGTTGCGGCGGCGGTCGTTGCCAGGAAGTGCTGCAAGCAGCACGTGAAAATTGTGAAGAGCATGCAGCAAATGCTGCAATAGAAGTTGCCGCTGTTCATGCTGCTCGAGTTGTGCTGCATCGCGGCAGGATGTTCACCTGAAATGGAAATGGAATGGAAAGAGATGGTTGTATGTTAGTGTGACCAGCGCCATTAGGAGAATGTGCGAGCAACGCTAAAGCGACACTTACACAACGATGACGACGACAACAACAACAGCAGCCAGTTGCGCAGAAGCAGCTTTGCAGTCTGATGTGTGTGGGGGAGGGGAGGGGGGATAGTTGTTTTTAAGCTCGCAAATATGGTAAAAACATTTCTGGTGAATTCGCTTTTGTTGCCATTAACAACTTCTGAATGGGGGAAATTTTGTCTTTGTGCTTTCATGGAACTTTTCGTTGTAAATATGTGAAAAATGTCATTTAAATATTTTTACTCAGCGTTTTATATGAGCTGCAAAAAACAAAATGTTGAGCCTATAACTTTAAGCATAATTTCGAACACCATTTTTCAACCATTTCGTTGCCAAGTTTGTGTTTCGAGTGTTGTTTATGATGAGTTTAGTTTTTAGTAGTGTCCGACCGAAACCTCTTTTTTGGGCCGAAACCGAATTTCAGTTTTTTTCAATATTCGGCCGAAACCGAAACATTCTAGTTGAAATAAAATTCACCATATCAAGCATTTTTTTCAACAAATGAATTTTGCATTAAGTAAATAAAGAACAACCAAACAAACATAACATAAATAAATAAATACTTATTAATAAAAACAATTTATTCATTCTTTAAAAACATAAACATGAAAAAATCACCCTTTCGTACCTTACTCGCTAATATTCAAAATTAAATAATTTTATTTTATATGCTAAAAAAAGTTTATTTACATTTGTGGCATCTAAATTACTCATTCTTTCACTATATATCTGCTACACAATAAAATGTATAAAATATTCTAGAAAGTTTCGGTTTCGGCCGTTCGGCCATTTTTTGGCCGAAACTGAAACCGAAACTGAAACCACTTATTTGGGCCGAAATCGAATATTCGGTTGGACACTAGTTTTTAGTTTTCTTATTTTTGTGTTAAATTCAGTGCCAACTTGCTTCCATAAATGAACGGCTAACCTGTCAATTAAATGTAAATTTAAATATTTAACAAAACTTATTCCTATTCAAATGTGTCCATAAATGCTTCGTTGTCTTAACTGATTTCATATTTTATAAAATAAATGGTATACGACACTTATGACTTAACCTGACTTTCATTTATAAATCAACGTAATTCTCTATTCTGAAGAGATTTGCACGTTGCGTGCTGATTCGGCAAAAACGAATAACGATGACACTAATTTGTATTTTTATTTCTTATTGGATGTTCAAGTTAAATCCGTTTCGCATCGATATCCAAGCTGCTTCAGGAGTTGTTATGTTACGAACGGACTGAGTTCGAGATCCCAGCTAATCCTTTTAACAACTTTTTGAAACCCATTTGTTTTATTCAAAATTCAATTCAATAAGTTTGGCTAGTGAAGCCGGCGTTGCATGCAATTTACTTTTCTTTCCTTTTCTTTTTCAAACTCTTTTACAGGCATTTAAATACCCAACCGGCAGTAATGGGTTAAATGCCCAAATGACAACAAACAGCAAGCAATTTGATATGTCTGTAAGTCTATATAGGTATGTATATTTTTTGTTCAGTACAAACAAACATGCAATGCATAAAGTTTTATAAAGTTGTATGAAATTGGATGAGGCAAGGTGCAGCGTTGACTTGTGCAGCGTCGGTTGCCTAGTGTAGCGTTTGCAAAATTCTCCGTGAGTTAGATGGTTGCTAAATCAAATGGATTTTTGCATTTTTTCATTTGAATACTTTGAAAATCGTTTTTCTAAGCACAATCGGCGCATTTTCAACTATTTTCCATGTGCGCGTACTGCTTTTCCAACCACCTGTAATTGGGTCAAATTGCGACTGCGACTATGAGGCACATAGTGTGCACCCATACCTATGACTGTGTGAGTGCCTATGTATGTATGTGGGTAGTGGTACACCTTCACCTTCGTTGTGGGGTGTACTGACACACACACACACACACACACACACATATACACATCTGTATTAGCAGCTCGGGGTTTGCAGCACATGTCACGCCAACCTAATTCCCAGCGCTGTCAGCAATATAACTCGTCTTGTCATAATCACCTGCCGCAATCCCAAGCAAACAATTAAAGTGCAGCTGCAACTAAATATATAAATTTTTAATAGAGTTCTTATATAAAAATGTAAATGCTGTCGACTCATACAAGTTCGGGCAGTATTTCGAAACTTGTTATGCAGCAGTGTGAGGTGTTGTTCAAAAGCATATTGAACACTGTTCCACGATCAATAATAAATGGAATGAGTTTGAAAATTCTGGCCGGTGTAACAAAACATGCCCAACTAAATCAAGAACAAAATTCATGGTCAGTATGGCATTAAAATTCAGTTGGTATACGCTCCCGAATTAACTATAACAAAAACAATTTGTTTCAAAAAGATTGGGTTGTTTTTGGTTTATATTTTTGCACGTACTAAGTTTTTGGCTTTTTATCGTAGTTCAATACTAATAAACTCCTTTTTTGCCAGAGACTTAAGCATGAAACAACAAAGTATAATAGTAAGTTTTGCTCGATATTTTTGTTGGCCATAATATACTTTTCTCATAAACCATGAATATGAATTTTTTTAAGAAGATGACACTGTTTTTTTTTGGCTTAAGAGAAAATAAAATTTACAGTATGTGAAAACAGATGGAACATTGACATTTAAATAAAATGTTTTATACAAAATGAATTCAAATTACAAATTCCAGAAGTTTGTGTTCAGCGAACTTTAAAAATTTGCCAGTATAACAAATAAAATTTTAATCTCAAAAGAACTTTTCTTTTTAATTTAAAAATATTGTCTGCAATAGTAACGTCCAACACTGTTTACAAGAAAGAGTTTAAAGAAGGGATGTGAAAGACGATTTTTAAACTTTTTAGGAATTCGATTGACTAAAGTTGATTTTTATCCTAAATTCAGGCATACACATTGGTTATCGGTGTTCTGCGCAATGTTTACAAAAAAACCTTACAAATGGTTATGGCCATCAAAAATATTTTGTACTGTCTCTTTCGTATCATGCACACAGATCTGCACAAAGAATTTATCACTCATACGCCCCGTTTGGCAGTTTAAGCAAATGTGACCTCCGAGCAGATACAAAATACGTCACGTTCACAGTCTGTTGCTCAAACAGAGCTCTAATACATACACAACATACTTATATACAAGCAGTGACGCGCACAGGATTTAATTTTGGTGGGGGGTGCGTACAACTTTTGAGCCCAGTATACTTTGAAACTATATTTTGTACCAGCAATTTTTGTATTTGGGGGAGGTTTGAGTACTACAAATCCCCTCCTGTATGCGCCACTGTATATAAGTATATATATACATGTCTATATGTATGTATGCGCTTGCAATGAGCTCTGCATTTGAACGGAGCTGTTTGGCTGCCGCATTCAAAAGGACACATTTGATTTTTCGAAACGCCTTAAGTTGGAAAAATAATTACTGGCCAGCAATATTTACAATGTGTGCAGCTCATGAATGCTGCAACACGAACATGTAACACGTGTGTGCGACCAAGCATTTCCTTGTGCTGCCCAGCAAAAATTGAGGCGCCTGCAGCAATAAATAAACTTGCGCCAAATGATTTCTTCTATTCAGCTTTACCGCACAATTTGCTTCCTTTCATTTTGACTCATTTTCTATGTTCCTACCTTCATTATGTTCGTGTGTGTGTGTTTGTGTATAGTTGCGGCCGTGGGCGCTGCTGGCGACGGAACAAGAGTGTAAGCCGTGTTGCTTAAACGGTCGTTTACCAAGCCGCAAAGAACGAGGATGAGCGTCGACCGTCGGTAGGGTTGGAACGCTCGAGGGCTGCATCCAGTTGGCAGAGAAACGTCAACGTGTATTTATCTAAATTAAAAGCGCGCCACAGTTATTTAATTGTGTCCCTTTGTTTTAGTGTCCACGCTGTGAGAGGCGACAGTCGGCTTTGTGTATTACAGAGTTGGGAAATGATTTGATGACTTTTATTTGCGCTCCGGCCAAGTGTTGCCGAGTTAAGACGACGACTGTATGCTTTCCATTCCTTTTTGCATTCTCTGAAAATGAGCAATTTGCCAAGAGTGGTAAATGGCGCACCCTGTCCCAGAGTCAGCCAGTCAGCGAGTCAGCCAGTCGGCGCGTCAGCCAGCCAGGTCGAAAGGTGAAGTTGCTGCAATTTGGCGTGTCGCACTTGTGCCAGCAGTGCCACGCTTTGTGTGCCATCCACACACACACACACATACACATACGTACGTGTAGGTATGCAGTCATCATGCTTTCTTTCCTTCACCCCATTTAAGCCGTTCGCCGTGCTGATGTTTCTTTTGCCTCGGGTTATGTTTTTGTTAGTTTTGCATGTTTTTTGCTCGTTTTAAGTTTGTGCAATACACCTCATCCACCAGCCAACGTCAGCCGAACGCGAGTGCGAGTCGCTTTTAAAATGTACGCCGCTAGCTGTTTGTGTGTGTGTGTGTGTGTGTATGAACTCCTTTGTGAGACGTAATCAGAAGTTCAATTGCCTGTGACATTTCTTGTTTCTTGCTTTCAATAGAAATGCACTTGTGCACTTTTCGTCGTTGTTATTGCTGCCAACATTTGTTGCAGCATAAGTACTCAAAAAGCGCTCTTCAGTTGAGTAGGCTGCGAGCATGCATTTCTATTGCAAAGCACGTTTTTTGCGACATCATCAGATGAATTGCAGCATCGTTGGGGGTAGGGGCGAATTAATTGCCTCGGGCCTATTTAGATTGACGCGCTGTATGCAGAAAGCACAACATCACATTAATTGCAGAGTCAAATCTGTTGTCATATAGCAGCCAAAGCACTGAAGTAAGCTCTTCGCAAAGCGTGGCGGAAGCAGTGTGGAAGCATTACCGACACTTTATTGTCTGACTTGTTCGATTTTTGGTTTGGTAAAATATACCATTTTAGAATAAACATTGTTGAGTTTTTTTATTCAGGTTCTTGTTCATGAAATTACTAAAAATGCGGATAAATTTGGCTAATTTAGTCCAACATGTTCCCAGATATTTTTAAGTGTTATTAAAAGTTTTCGGGAATTTCTAAATTCTTTAGGTGAAGTTCGGATGTTAGTTTAAAATTCGCACATAGGCCAGAATTGCTCCAGCGTCTGAGTTAGATCATATAAATTCCCTTATGACACGCCCGAAATATTGGCCGTGTCATAACCAATTTCCGTCAACCAGGAAAGGGGCCCCAAGGTTGCGAAGTCTCTTCTAGGTATGTGGCCGGCAGATGACCAAAAGAATTTTCCTACTACGACACTACTTAATAATAGGTTCATACCAAATGCTCTTGATGTGTGTTTTATAGTTCCAAAGTTATTCGGAAAGTAATGGTTGCAAACTATTGCCACGTCGTAGGTTCGTGCCAAATGTTCTTGATGTGTGTTTTATAGTTCCAGAGTTATTCGGAAAGTAATGGTTGCAAAGTATTGCCACGTCGTAGGTTCGTGCCAAATGTTCTTGATGTGTGTTTTATAGTTCCAAAGTTATTCGGAAAGTAATGGTTGCAAAGTATTGCCACGTCGTAGGTTCGTGCCAAATGTTCTTGATGTGTGTTTTATAGTTCCAGAGTTATTCGGAAAGTAATGGTTGCAAAGTATTGCCACGTCGTAGGTTCGTGCCAAATGTTCTTGGTGTGTGTTTTATAGTTCCAAAGTTATTCGGAAAGTAATGGCTGCAAACTATTGCCACGTCGTAGGTTCGTACCAAATGTTCTTGATGTGTGTTTTATATTTCCAAAGTTATACGGAAAGTAATGGTTGCAAACTATTGCTACGTCGTAGGTTCGTACCAAATGTTCTTGATGTGTGTTTTATAGTTCCAAAGTTATTCGGAAAGTAATGGTTGCAAACTATTGCTACGTCGTAGGTTCGTACCAAATGCTCTCGATGCATGTTTTATAGTTCCAAAGTCGTAGGTTCGTACCAAATGCTCTCGATGTGTGTTTTATAGTTCCAAAGATTTATCGGAAAGTAATGGTTGCAAAATATTGCCACATCCTTGTTCAATGTTAATCTCGAGTTGCATTTCTTTGTGACTCATAGTTCTAAATATATACATAAACATATATTTTCTTTATAAATTTAAACTAATAATTGTCACAAGTTGTTAAAAATTTTATTAAAGAAAACCATTAACCCGGAGCGTTTTAGCTGAAATTTCAGCAGTAGTAGTCTTTTGCCTACCCAAAATATTCGCAAGTTTGCCAAATGTTGGTATTTTACTTTATATTTTTCAATTTTTTGTTAGCACAATATTCGTACTCGCAGAATTACGTTACAACGTTAGTACAAAGCAGCACATTTCATTTAACGACATGTCGCACTGTGCGACAATTTATGGTGCTTTTGTTTTTTCAAGGACAAAATGTACTCGTACACTTCTGCCAGCTTCTGCGAATTCAGTTTACTATTTGCGCAATAAATCGTTACTAAAAACACAGAAATAAAGTTGTAAAATCTTTTATGACTTGCACTTTCAGACACTTGAATTATTCCACTAATAAACTTTGCCAAAGTAACTTTAAAAAGTACATTTTCTCGGAACTCTTTGCCACTTGCCAACCCTCAACAACGACTAGTCGAGTAGTGTCCTTTGCATACAACTAACACTTTAGGCACTTTACCCACACACACACACACATCTATTTATGCAAACATAAACCTGCGGTCTGATGTTTGCTTGGCATCACCGCCGGCCTACGCGACGTTGCGTTGAATAATAGCGGCCGAAAAGTGAAAAACTATAAAAATGCCGCACAAAGGTGTCGCACATAGAGTCGTTGCCATTTAGCAGGCAGCAGCGCATTAAAGTCAGTCCGCCAGTTAGCCAATTTCGGCGCGAAACTGACACTCGGGGCACCCGTTACTGAAACCACTGACTGCGAAAAGGGTGGACGTTGGGTCCGCAAGTGGAAATCCTAATGGGCAACATGGCAGAAACTTCATTTACGGCTATTTCGCCGCACGCTCATTACGGACACATTCCCAAAATTGTTGTTGCTGAATTTCGTATTGTAGCAAGCAGTAATGCGCGCACACACACACACACGGGCCAACGGCAGGCGTGGCAGCATCGCATGCGATTGCAGCGGCAACACCAGCAACGGCTGCCTGCAAATTCAAATGACTGCATTGTTAGCGCGCTAACAAGCAACATCCGCTGCAAGTGTGCGTGTGTATGTGTTGAATAGTGGAAAGCTGGCACAACAAATGTGTACAGCACCAACATCAGCAACAGGAAGTTGATGGGGCTGCAGCGGCAGCAGGAGTTATGGGGGCGGGACCGGGGAGCGGGATGTAAACAGCAGCGGGTAAACAGCGAGTAAAGTAGCTGCTCTCGCTGGCTTTGTGCTTTTTTTTCGCTGTTGTCATTGTCACGCAAATCTCTCCACTCTCGATTTACTTATGTGCACTGCTCGGTGCTTAAGCGCCGCGCTTTGCTCTGCCTGACACTCACCAATAATGACGTGAACGTACACTGAGGATGTCTTCGCTATCGTCGGCACACACGTGTAATTTCCGGTATCGCTGGGCATGGCGTGGCGAATTTTCAACCTGCAATCAGCACAAAAGAAGGAAATTGTTGAAAAAATGCGTAGCGTTTGTAATGAAAAATGTGGTATGAAAATTCCATGAAATTCAATTAGCTTCAAAATATCAACCAATCAGTTGAGTTCTTTTTCAGCAACAAGAATGCACAAACCGACGCTAAAATATGTTAGTGCCGTCTGTTGCAAGGATGTTGTCCAATTTTCATGTATTTAGTGTCATGTTTTAAACGCAGCTAACGGAAATTCAATTTACGTTTTCCAACAGGAACAGCATCCGAAACGGAAAGGTTGGGTACTACATTCTGTTCATAAATTACCGACAATATACAATTTTCATTTAGTTATTCATCAATACTTTTTGTCGGCTTCAAACTAGGCGCCTGTTGATGCAATTTTAAGCGTTTTTTTAAAGTCTTTGGCCGCCTTTTTCATGAATTTTGCTTTACGGTTTGAAATGAGTTCAAAGTTTTGATTCAAACTTGCCTCCCCAGAAAGACAGTTTGAATTTCGGTAAGGTAAGAAACCAAAGGTGACCAGCTCTGTTAAATGCCTTGGAATGGAATGAAATGGATATGAGGGGAGCCGAGAAAGTAAACCATAGAGGGACCAAATTTCTCACGAACTTGCTGTTGCCAGATACCTGAAATGACTTTCTCCTGAATCTTAAAAAAAATACTGAAAATTCCTCCCAAAAGTTAAAAAAACCCCTACATTTTTTTTAAATTTGCGTAATTTGAAAGGAATTAAACTTCTCATAAAAAAATTAAAATATATAAGTACATACTACTGGGTCCAAAAAATAAGGTGACATTGTATTTATTTTGAAAATTCTTTATTTATTCTTCCAAATCAATTTCATCCCCTTCAAAGTAATCCCCTCCCGATGCAATGCACTTATGCCAACGGATTTTCCAATCTTCGAAACACTGATTGTAGTCACTTTCCGGGATGGCCTTCAGTTCCGTCTTCGTTGCGGCTTGAATCTCCTCTATCGTATCAAAACGGTGTCCCCGGAGCGGTCTTTTGAACTTGCTGAACAGCCAGAAGTCGCACGGCGCCAGATCAGGTGAATAGGGTGGTTGCGGAACGATATGGGTTGAGTTTTTGGCGAAATGATCACGAATTACGAGTGCAGTATGGGATGGTGCATTATCGTGGTGTAAAAACCAAGAATTGTCTTTCCACAATTCAGGCCTTTTTAGGCGGATAGCGTTACGCAAACGACGCATAACGTTCAAATAATATTCCTTGTTGACTGTTTGGCCCGGCGGAAGGAATTCATAATGCATTCATAATTCATAAATTCAAATGTCACCTTATTTTTTGGACACAGTAGTATATTTTTGTTATTCATCTTCAGCTTAACAACGAAAACTTAACAAAACAAAACATATAACAAATGAATTAAATAAAAGGGCCGTTTTTGGCACGATTTCATTGTGTCAGCACTAAGTGAAAACGAGATAGAACCAGCTTACTTTTTGTAAGCTTAAACATTTTTAACACAATAGGGTGCTGTGACTATTAAAATAGTTACCAAAATATGTTTTGTTGCCAGTGTTCCCAATGCATCATACTTCGTTATCCAAAAATCCCCCAAAAATCCACTAAGGATCCGAAAAATCCCCTAACCTGAAATATAAATCTCCTCCGTCAGGAAAAGGGAACTGCTCGAACTTCTTGGATTCTTTAATGAATGTGAGGAGATTGCGCAGAATAAGAGAATGGACCTCGTCCATTCTCATAACATCAGAACCCAAAATGCGCAATCAAGTTCTGCTGAAGGCGGGATATGCACAGAGAAAGTGCTCCGTGATGTCTACCTCCTCCAGACAAGATGCGCCAGTTGGATCCTCGATGATGCCCTTTGTGGCCGTATGTTGTAATCAGTATATCTACTATGTTTTTGGTCTTTAATTCTCTCATAACTGTCGCTCTATGCGTTGGCGCATTATGGTCGCGAAAATCAACAAATTGTTCTCTACCACATCTTATCCTTTCTTGAATGAAGAGCACAATTGAATGAAGAGCACCTCGGCTTAATCCTCATTTCATACCATGAAAACAACGATACGTTCAATTTTAATTATTGTCAAATAAGCCTTCTGAAAAATGGGCAGAACACGCTCAACAATTCCTTTATTTCTGTTTGGAAACTTTTCCAGTAAAAATTATCCAGTAAAAAATATCAGGAGAGTAAGCCAGCTTACGCTCCTAAAAATCAAACTATCCAAAAAAGTAAATAAACAGGAATTTGTAAAAATTTGCAAGTTTGTTTTTGTTTTAACTCTTGGTTAGACCAGTGGGACTTCGTAAATTTATAATACACAGGAAAAAGGGCGTAAACAGGAGGCTTAAAGGAAGAAACCGCTGATTAAAAAGTTTCGTTTCAGATTTGAGCTGTAGGGAAACTTAAGTTAAATCAGACATTTAATGCAAAAGGCAAATGGTTCGTTGCGCTCAATCTGCAATTTTTCCCTTTCAGCTGCTGCAGGAAAAGCGGTTGTGGATCAGCAGACTTGCGAACGCACAAATTCTTTGCTGGTTCCATTTGCCTCCAAATGTTTGCAAAAATTACACTGCACAACAGCATGTCTGTTGCATGGAGTTTTTTACATGAATCTGAATCGTTTTTCCACGCTGTTTTCAAAACCATACTCCGTTTTTATGTAACAGCTCTAGTTTTCGCAAAAAATGGGCGTGTCACTTTTTCGAATTTTCCTCGGCTTTTTTCTCGTTTTCGACTGTAATTTCTGAACCAATAATCCTATCGACATGATTTTATTTTTATTTTTTATATAGTTGCACTTACAACATTTCACGCCATTTTTTCTGACATTAATAAATTTTATGCGTTCTAAATTGGCGTTATAATAAGGTGTCAAAGTCGGAAAATATGGAATTTTAAGGCGTTTTTTCTGATGACGAAAATTGTACAGATGTTTCATAAATCAAGTTACGAAGTATATGAATATCTTAAGAAGAAACATCAATTAATACAAAACAGCCAAGTTATTTGGCGGAATACACATTCGCATGGAAATAATAGCAAAAATGTACCATAGTCATTTTCATGAAAATGTGTAAGATTTCCTTAAAAAATTAAGGGCCTAAAAATATGCAAAGTTTTTAATTTTTTTTATTTCGAGCAATTCAAAATCTTTTTATTTTTTGCTTGTGTTTCAGACTAGAAATGTAACATATAAAAGAGCATATTTTGAGGCTCCTAATTTTTTAAGGAAATCTCACACATTTTGATGAAAATGACTATGGTACATTTTTGCTATTATTTCGATGCGAATGTGTATTCCGCCAAATAATTTGGCTGTGTTGTATTGCTTGATGTTTCTTCTTAAGATATTCATATACTTCGTAACTTTATTTATGAAACGTCTGTACAATTTTCGCCATCAGAAGAAACGCCTTAAAATTCCATATTTTCTGACTTTGAGGTCCAATGAAGCCGTGTGGTGTTGTTAATGCGATAAGGTAAAAATCATGTCAATCGGTTTTTTGGTTTAGAAATTACGATCAAAAATATGGAAAAAGTAGAGGAAAAACTGAAAAAATGACATGGTACCTATATCTCACTAACTAGAGCTGCTAGAAAAAATCTGAGGATAGATTCGAAATCAGCGCACCCAAATTAGTAAGAAACAGTAGAAAAACTCCATGCAACAGAAAAAAAGTGTTTTTTGTTGTGCTGTGTTATTTGTCTTTGCAGTCGATCATATGGCAGCCAGTCATATGTTTTTCTTGTTCTTCTTCTTCCTGGCTAAAAGTTACTGGACAAAATTTCTCCAGTAAAAACTTGCAAGTTCTCACGAAATGAACTGTCACTTTACGCTCTCCGTTTCTCCCTCGTTGCAAGAGATTTGGCGTACACAAACAGGATCCAGTAAAAATGTTTACAAATTTGTGCAAATTCGTACAAATTATCCGTACCCAAACAGACCTAATTTCAACTCAACTTAATCAAAATATAAATTTTTCAATCAAGTTCAGTTTAAAATTATTCACTCACCTCGATGTTAGGCCATCTGTCCAATCGTTGTCAACACTAATCCGCGTCCCGCTATCGATTTCATTCTGGTTCGATGTGGTGTCAATGATTTCATTGCCTGCATAATTATATGTAAAGGTGTTTAAAATCAATAAATGTCAACAATATTTATATAGCAAAAATAAAGTGCAACATTAAAGTGAAAGTTCTTAGTCGAACTTGACCGACTTTGTTCTAGCTTTTTATACTCTCTTGTTATCTTTTAGGAGGTATGTGTCCCTTTAATTTTGTTCAAAGATAGCTTTCAGGCATATTGATTTTTGGCCACTGTCCTTCAGTTCTTACTCGCTGCTTCTTAAGGTTTGAGATGACTTGGGTCACCTTTATTCAATATAAAAATTTAATAACACAGTGTAACTGTGATACTGAAAATATTTAGTAGAACAATAAAATTTTGATACCAGACAAATATGTCCTGCTGGTGGTGAAAGTGTAGATATGATGCAGATTTTCGCATATAAATAGTTCTAAATCGTAATTCAGTATTTGTTTGAAGTCGTTCAGAAATCTTTGTGCATGTCAATTGATTAACAAACAAAAGAGATCACCGGTTTTCGTACTAACGATGCACAAACAGTCGGAAGGACGAACGGACAGCTCGGTTTGATAACTCATCATCTCATGGATCAGCATGTACGAGTAATTACAAATATTCAGTGGCCATCCAGTGCAGGGTATAGTGTAAACTAAATAAGAACAACAACTACAACGGGAAAAACCAATAAGCCGGCGGTGCTGCTGCAATTATGCACTTTTAATTGTTACATCAATTACGCCGGCCGCCGCCACAATAATTGAGTGAGGTATTTAAACGAAAGCGACGCGCTGCTTTGCACAATTAAAGTGACAGCGTCAGCATCGACGGCCGTAATAAAAAAATGTCCAATTAATTTGCGGTCGCATTGCTCGCGGTGTGTGCGTACCTTTGTACCAGAAAATGTTGCCCAGCTCGTGCGGCCCCTGCATGATGCGGCACGTCAGGTTGATGTCGCTGCCGCTCTTCACGTACAGATCCGACGGCCCGATTATGTTCGCCTTCAGCTCTGCAAGAGACAAAACACACAAAAGCGGCGCAAATTAGAAACGGCACGTGAGGCTCTAATGCAAAGTGCGGCAAATCGAATACGCCAGCTGGCAGCGTGCTAGTCGATTTCGCTGCTCCATTTGCCGTTGTTTAAATTGCGATTTATTTAATTTTGTGGCGGCAGAATGCGGCGAATTCCCAAGGTACAACATAAATGCAAAGCGCCTTTGTTCCTTATCATTATCATGGCATTATTATGGCTTCACGGTGAGTGAGTGTGTGGTTGTGTCTGTACCTGCGTGTGTGTGTGTGGTTGCGCGTGCGCCAGGTGTGGCTGCCGCCATTGTGACGCCTAGCACGATAAGCCATTGTTTGGCTTTGTTATCGCTGCGCACACAAACAGACAAACGGCAAACAAATAAACAAAAGCTGCCCCGCCCCCAAAACCGCGCGAGTCAACAAAGCAGCTTCCGTTTCCGAACGTTTTCGCTTTATCAAAAATACGTTAGGCGGGCACGTTAAAATTCTAACGGGGGGGGGGGGGAAACGACTGTCGAAAATAAATAACTCACGCCACAGTCGTCAATCGTTAGATAATAGAAATAATGGAGGGCAAGTGCCGCTGAAGTGAACAAGTGGAAATGTTTATAAAACGACTTTCCGCATGCAACACAAACAATTTTGTGTGATGTACTCGATATCAGAAGTCATCGAGAAAAGTCGGTGAAATGACAGAAGAGAACTCGATGCTTTAAAAATATTGAAGAATGAATCGATATGGACGTTATAGTTATATGTTAACGAAGCTTTGGAACAGATCAGATCAGGAAGTTATTGCTGTTCACTTTTTCCTTTCAGCTCAATTTCTCAAGCTATGACTCGAATACTGTAGAAATCGTACTTTTTACATATCTCAGTTAATATTGTTTTTTTTAGAGAAAACACCACAAAGGAAATTATTATTATAATTTTCAAATAAGACCTGATGCCTTGTGAAGCCTAACGCCTGTTGCTTTCTCAGCTAAAGTGCCATATAAAACAACAAATCAAATAACAATAACATTAACCCTTTCGACCCCAAAGTTGCCTGAGAGCAACACCTATCCTATACCTATTCACCTATTTGTCATTTTATAGCAAAAGCTACGATTGATTTATGGGTTTAATTTAAGTAGGCACCAACAAATTAATATTTTTAGAAGTGAATTCAAAGCAACAAATTTGTTTACTGTTATCCTGGTTAAATAAAATCAAATAGTGATAATTTTGTATTTTTCCGTAAATATTAAATATTTTTTCTGTAATTAAAAAATATTGATACAAAATTTATTTAACCCGTTTTATGCTAAAATTGTTCAAAAGTAAACTAGCTCTAGAACTCTAACAAAGAGGCGTGGCGACTTCAAATGTCGTGTGCACACTTATTAGTGTTCAAAAAGTAATATCGAGACACAGAATAAAAATCGAGGTCAAAAGGGTTAATAAGAAACCCAGCTTGATTTTTGAGTGTTCAATTTGCAATTCTCTTCAAGCTTCCTCACAAACGTTAAAAATAAAATAAAATCCTACTATGAACAATCATTAAGGGGTTAACTAGCATTTTACTTGAGCGAAACAAGTTGCACAATGCTTCACTGAGCAAATTTTGAAAAACTGCAAAGCAACACAGCAACGAGCAGCAGACGTGTAGAGTTTCTACCAAAAGACAACTTTGCCATGAAAGCTCAAACTTGCGGTTGCGACATCATTCTCTGCAATGTTTTAGCTAAATTTTTTTGTTAAATAGTTTTTGTTTGCATTCGAGTGAAAGTTCAACATAAATTTTAATAAATTCCATTAAGACATTTTTACTCGTTGCCACTTGGCAGTGTCACCAGCAGACAAAGGCAGCTTGCTCCTCCACCTCGCTTCACTCGTCTTTGGCTCTGGCTTTGTGCAGCAATTTCCCACAAACTTTGTCACTTTCAACAGCCACGTGCGCGTTTTCATCATGGTGTGTTTTGTGTGCGAGTGTGTGTGTATGTACGAAAGTACGTAGACGCTTAGACGCTCTGGCAGCGTCTAACCCAACCGCAGCTGTCACGGCGTATAAATTATGAATATCAAGTCGGGTTTTTCTCGCTTTCACGCCTTTGTTTCAATTGCCGCACTGCTGCCGCCACGCCCACAGCCTCCGCGGTAGGTGTACGCTTCGCGCCATGAATTTTCTTGCTCTTTCGCTGTCGTTCCCCGTCTCCAGCACAACCAGCACAACACAACGTTGTGGAGGCAGTGGCAATTTTTTGCCCGCGTTGCCGCACATTTTTTACTGCATGTAATGCATAACATTTGCACACACATACACATACATACATTTTCGCCTGGCATGAGAGTGAGAGTGTGTGCTCGTAATACATTTTTCATGCTATTGGAAAATGTGCAAAATGGCAGAAATACCCAGTCGAATTGTATGTCGACATTATTAAAATTGTAAACTGGTAAATCGCGCATTGCGACTTTGGTGCGTCGCTGCAGTGCGCCGTTAGGCGACATCAGCCAACTATAGTAACGCGCGATCGCGTGCAAACTGCGCACACACTTTTCACATGTGAATGTGTTTGTCTATGTGTGTGTGTTGTATGTGCATATGCATAGCGTGACTTATTGAACTGGGTTAAGGGGATAGAAAGTGAATTGCATGGCACAGCTGAAAGCACCTTCAGTGTGGATTTAACTTTGTTCTGCGCCTTTAGTTTTTTGTTTTGCATTTGAAAATGGGTCATCATAGTTTATGGCTGTATTTACTGAAAAGGCGCTAAGTTTATTGGTTGGCTTCGGTAGAAAGGGACTAACTCACAGTGTCACATACTTAGTTGAATGGAGAATGTGACTGAAGCTTTGTTCAAAGACAATTCATGTAAGGAGTGGGTGTAAAAAATTGCGGTTTATTTATGCAATTAGAATTGTTTACATAGACAAACATGTGGACTACTTCATTTGACTCGTATTCAAGCTTCGATGTTCTAATCGACGCTGTTTTATATGTTTTGCAATTAGTTGCAATTTCACTATTCGTTTTGCATTGGTTTCAACTCATCTCTAGGCGTTGTTTTTATACAAATTTAAGATGCATACGTTGTCAAATCGGAGAAGTTTCTTAACTTTTTTGATAAGAAAGTAAGTTTTTGTTGTATATACCTTCAAACCGTTTTAATTGTAAAATGTATTACTTAGAATATATTTTCTTTTAAAGTTGACTGCACGAGAGAAGAAAAATATAAATAAATGTTTACAAACAAATAAAAGAAACGACATTGAATACCATTTAAGAGTCGATATTGACTCAAATATATCTAAATCATATTAAAAAGTCACTAATAAAAGCAACATTGGAGAGAATTGTCCATCAGCCGAACCACCAATTACGTTACACACTTGAATGAAATGCCATAAGGACATTTGAGACGAACATCAAGTTGCGGTTTGCAGCAATTGTGTTATTTGTTTTAGTGTAGGAGACGGAAAATTGATTTTTGTTCTTATGAGTATTTCTTATGTTTTATTTTATTAAATTATTAAATTAACTTTAATGGTGTGTTTGTAGTCTTAAATTTGATTTCTTCATGATTTTTTTATATTTTTTATTACACATGAATTGACCAAAAAAGACATGAAAACATCAGTTTTCAGACATAGAGGAAAGCATATTGTTTCACGCATCGCCAACACGACGAATGTTTGTAATATGTTACTTTACCTTTAAGTGATACTTTAAAACTAAATAGTAAAGGTTTCACTTGCTTTTCATAGACTATTTCAAAAACCAAGTGTCATGAATTAAATTTTGTTTTTGTTATTTATGGGTTGTGAAAGTTTACAAAGGTTTTCTAATTTTTTCTATAATCCTGAGACATCCTAACAGTTGTTAATTTTTTTTTAATATTCCACCTTTCACCTTGAGAAAAACGATCAACCAATGGAGTTTTGTTTTAACTCTTAAAAATCGTAAGTTCACCATTTCTTCTTAATGCTCAAAAAAATAAAAATAAAGCTCTGCGTGATATCTCTTACCAGTTCTGAGTAAAAACCTTTGGCGTAAACATTGTTTAAAGGGTATTCAACAACCTATCTGGCTTTAATTGGTTAATGAAAGTAATCGAAAAACTGAATCTGGTTAAAACCTATCTGGCTTTAATTGGTTAATGAAAGTAATCGAAAAACTGAATCTGGTTAAAATATTCATGCAACCGAAATCGATCACTACTTTAATTAACCAAACAATGCGGTTCGCTTGCCATACCCATTTCGGCTTGACAGTAATGACAGTATAGTATAATTTAATCACACTCACTCACACAAAAACCCCACTAATGGCGTCGCTTGTACAGCGCCCAGTTTTGCGAGTATTCGACATTTTCAGCGGTCAGGTGACAAGAGTTGGAACATGTAAATTTACATGTATGCAGCTGCTGCTGTTGGGCAGCGCATGTCAGCGCACTGATCCAGAGCGCGACGAACCCGCAGCACACACAAACGGACATGCACTCACACAGGCACACATACAGCCAAAGTCACTGCACGCTGTTAGCGGCGGCCACTAACTGAAATGTTGTGTAATGTAATTTGAACACCTGGTTATATACATACATATGTGTGTGTGTGTGTGTGTGTGATATGCAACTGGCCACAAGCACCACAGTGCTTCATTAATAAAAACAATTCGTTCAAGCTGCGTGAGGCAGACGCCTTTTTTAAAAACTCCCTGAATACAATTTTTCCACCAGTTCATTGAGCTGTTTGCCGGCAACAATTATCAATGATTAAGTTTTGTGCATTCTTCGAAAGCAGTAAAAGAAAACTGCACTTATTGATGAACTTTTCACATACAGTGTGTTCAACATAAAACGTTCTTCTCTCATAGAGTGTACATTATCTACATTTAGTTATTTGAAAAAAGGTTTTATTTTTGAGAAATTGATATTATTGTAGGTTTCGACAGAATGCTTAATATGGGGTCCAATCTTCTGCATTGTCTATAATAGCGTGACATCTGTGGCGACAACTGGCAGCCAAAATTTCAACATATTCCACGGAAAGAGACGTCCACGTTCTTTTGAGCAATCGAATAAAATGTTTTGATGATTTTATATTCGTTTTTGATATCTTAGCTTTCATTATAGCCCAAACATTCTCTATGGGATTTGCATCTGGTGACTGTGAGGGCCAATCCAAAGTTGCAATATTGTGATCCTCTCTCCACTTAGTGCGTAGTCTACTTTTGTGTTTCGGGTCGTTATCTTCTTGTAGTATCCAATCGGTGTTATTTTTCCAGTATAATTTTTCAGCAGACTTCAATAAACAATCCTTGCACAATTTCAGCATTCTAACTGCATTTAAATTTCCGGTAAAACACTTTAGAACGCCAAATCCTTGGGCAGAGAAGCATCCATACACAAGAACCTTCTGGAGATGCTTTTCACTTCGTAGAATAAATTGTTCACCTTTTTTCAATCAAACATGTCTAATTGAATTAAACAACACAAAAGTTGATTCATCTGTAAATATTACTTTGGTCCAATCATGATCGATATTTGTGTAAGCCCAATGAAAACGCTTTTTAATATGCTTTTTTGAAAGCAACGGTTTCGACAAAGTACCGCTAAGTTGTATGCCTGATTGCTGAAGCCTGTCGCGAATCGTATTTAACGATATATCCAAGCCCTTCTGCGATCATATTTTTTTGGCTTCTCTCAGACTGACCGTTGGGTTTCTTTCAAAAAGCTCAACGATGACTTTATCCTGCCGCTTGGAAGTGGTGGGGTTTCGGCCTCTTCTTGGTGCGTTGTCAACGTTTCCTGTTTCTGCATAACGTTCAGACCACCTCTTAACAAACGTGGAAGTGGTTTTAAGATATTTTGCAGTTTTTTTAACTGACCATTTAGGCCCCTTAGGATACCTTCGCCAAAAAGCTCGCTTCGAAAATTTTCTTAAATAGCACACCCGATTTGGTTACATGTGTCGCAGCGGAAAGTACAAATAGAATTGATTAAAATTTATGCGTCGACAACCGCAACAATGTGTGCTTATGTTAAAACAGAACCAGTAAATGTTTACTTAAAAGTTAACCGAATAAGCGAATAACGTTTATTGTTGAACACACTGTAACACTTTAAATGTCCACATTGTTGCAACCCAAAAGAGCCACAAAGTCGTGAGCGATGTCTGAGGGCGCAACTCACCGAAAGGACAACAAATCTCGCGCAATTTTTATTCGTTACAAGTGCAGGAAGCAGCTCACGCTCTCTTGCTGCGATTTCTTTTCTTCACTTCAATGAGGTACTAGGACACATAGACTTTGAACTGGAGTTTGTAATGCCTAGAAGGTGTCTTGGCCGATATGAGGAGGTAAAGGTACATATGATCAGGATCACCAGGAGAATAGAAGTAATGTTTGTTCATTCGTGTGATTGTTCGTTTGGGAATTCGTCCATCCATCAGCGAGCTGCGAAATATTTGCGAGCTGCGAAATATTTACAGCCGAAATGATTGTCCAACATTTATGGTTCAGCGACAAGCAGATAAGACAAGCAAAATTGTCGATTGGGGAAGAGAGTATTCCACAGTAGTATTAACCTTTAACTGCTGACGTGTGGTCTCACACGCCGCGCTAAAGTTAAAAATCATAAAATCACCCCGTTTCTTCCGGGCGGTTCTCATAGGCATCTCAGTAGCTTCAAATGAAGTAGCACTCGCACCGTCGATAGTGGTGTTTTTATCACGGAGAGGAAATTATGTGAGTACGATCGATCACGGCCTGTCAGACTGTACGTCAGTATTGTTACGAAAATGAGTTCTCTATAGGCTTATTTCGGATCTCTGGATTGTGCTTGAAAAATAAAACCACTTCAATTATTCAGCGCAAACGCAGTCAAAAACCAGCAATCACTTTATTTACAAATTGACACTTGTTTGTCTTTACACTTGCTACTACTTATTGGACTATTGCATGTTTCCCCTTTGCTTGCTCGAATCAGACTCACCCTCTGCGCTGTATGCGGCTGCCTTTTATACTTGTCTGATTATCGCGCCGATTGTCTCGCATATTCCAGTTGGACTATCTCTCGACCGTTCTTGCACATCCCATTACCATCGCGAGCCATCCTTGCCATATCGATATTATACCAAGTATGCCGTACTCTAAAGTTTGTGCCTAAAAGTATGCCCGTAAAGCATTCATGCATAGCACAGCGACAGAGTACCTCATCGTTACGGTGTTTATGTTAGTATTTTCCCTCAACATTATTTTTTGAAATGTGATTTTTTTTCTAAAGGAAATTCAATAAAATAAAGAATGGAGGAAACATCATCGACTAGAAATAAGAGGAGCAATTCATTAAAAGCAATTTCACCCAACAAAGTCTGTGAAGGTTATACTTGTGGAACATTTAAATTTGGACGTATGAATCTATCAGGGGTTTTGGGAGCAGATATGCAAGAATATCTCCAGATTCGATGGGGAAGATGAAGAAAAATCAAGGAAGAACTCGTGTTCACCATAACTCAATCCCAAATCTACTGTCAATTTTATTCTTGTTCTATCCATTTTTGACTTCAATGGGCAAAGCAAGCCTGTACATAATGTACTTACATTTTAAGACATTTATGCAATTTTTTCGTTACGAAAAAATACTTCACAAATATGTTTTTTTTTAACTCGAACAAACGCACAGGGGATGACCCCTATTAATGCGAAGCATTGCGTTGGTTCAGAAGGATATAAAGGTTAGGAGATAGGGTTATGAGTGAAGTGGTTGTGGACTCTTGCCTTGAACCCATTTTTCATTTTAATAGTTGCCTGTTAATTAATATTCAATAAAAAGTGTAATACATATTGATTTGGTAAGACTTTATTTCGATTTGGGTCTAATAAGTGAAATCACTCAAAAATGAATACCTAATTTATTAGTTAAAATAAAAATATAAATAAAAAATCTATGGGGTAATTTTCATTGTTTTAACTACAATAAACAATTATTCTTCAGATCTGCATTAAAAACTTTAACATAAGTAGCGATTTTTTTAATTTCGGATGTTTTTAGTATTGCGGCCTGTAAGACCGCACGTTAGTCTTAATGTTACAAAAGTTTGACATCAGTAGTTACAGGTTAAGTGTGTCCATTGCAACCGGAGAACTTACTATTTAGTGTGAAATTTGGTCAGGCTGCGTCATTGGGTTCTAAATCTTCCGAAGCAAGATTGGCCAGACGATGACTATCACTGACCGACACTGACTATCATAACTAATGGTTTGTGACCCCAATTGGATACATACTAATACTGAATGTAATTCAATTCGCAATAGAGGCATCCGTCGTCTATAAAACACTTTACATGAAAATAGGAAGCGTGCGTTCATCAAATAAATCCATTTAAAAAAATAAGAGATGATGATTATGAGAGATGATCTAAACATATACTAACAGAACAATCGATCTCAAAATTATTATAAAAAGTAGTCCAGAAATCAAATAGACTATGGGAAATGGGTAAACAATTAGATATACTGGATTTATTTCGAACTTATGTTGAAAACGTTTTTCCTCAGCTTCGTAGGTAGGAGATTTGATTGTTCACCTTGCACAGCATGAACAGGTTGGTCGAAACTGTCTGAAACAGTCTGAATTACGAGTATTTTAATTTTTACTCTTCTCGCGGCGGTGTGTTCGCTGTACAATGCAAACAACTGCACACCGACCGCCAAATGTCGCTGATTATTTTTTGTGTGCTTTGTTCTTTTTCGGCACGTTTTAGACATTTGGTTGGTTGGTGCTGTTTTTCAAGGCTTGCGGTGCACGACAAAGCATTTCAGCGTTCACACGTGTGTCTGACGGCGGGAAAATTCATGTGCCCCTTCGGCGCGGTGGCAACACAGCAGCGACAGTCTGGAGCAGCCGCTTTTCGGAGCTGTGCTCGGCACTTTGCGCGCTCCGCTTTCTTTGCTCCTCGCAAAAGGCGTGTAAACGCCGCAAAATGAATTGGTGGCAGGTGTGAAAATGTGTGGTGATGGGGTAAAGGGATGGGGTGGCATACCACATGAGCTGCTGAAAAGTCTACTAAGGCAAATACATTTAATGGCTAGTCGGAAATTGAAATTCGGCGTTGAAGTGATTGGAAAACAAAGTGGCATTTACCGGCGTTGTTTCGTTTGCTTCACAGCTGAGAAACGAAAGTTTTCATACAATGTTTGTGGTAAAGGTGTTCGCGCTCGGCAGAGTTTTGCAGAGATTCTTCACTTTGGGCTTATGACGTTTCGAAAAATGTATACTGCAGAGTTCTGCAATGTTAATTGATGTTAAAGTTTTTGTATGATTTTTTAAATGATGCAAGTCGACTTGAAAATTTCCCATATACAAATTAAAATGCCTTACAGCCTAAGTTATAGTCTAAATATTTAGTTCTACTATATTAAACTTCAACAATCTTTTCAATCTCAAACAAATTTAAAGCTCTTTCTGCTTAGCCAATTTCCAACTAATGAATGGAGCTCCAGCTATATTAAAATGTTCATTTAATTGCTCATTAAATAATTCATGTTGTGCTAATGTTGACTAAACTGTGAAACAGTCAAATTCTCTGCCAACTCAAGTAACGAAATTCCCAACTGCAAAAAACTCAAATCGTGCACAGTGCGTAAGGGGGACTAATGTTGATTTCTTATTTATTCCTCAGTCAGCCAATTACAGTAGAAAGTTATTTGGACTGTAATATCTCCCCGAAGCGCCAAACGCATTGTTCATTTGTTGTTCCCGCTTTTCGATTGAGTAAAACAAGAATGAAAATGGCAAACTGGCAAGCGGGCGAATGCAATGTCTGTGCAAATGACTTTTATAAATTGATTTTGTTTACTTGATTTGTCAATTAATTCCGCGCAATTTGCACAGAATTAGCGAAAATGTCGCCAAGATTAATGAGCGCATAAACAGAATTGTTTATTGATAGGAACACTGGCCGGAGTCAATTCGATTCGATTTGAGCGACTTGCATAAACGACTTGCTTCTGAAGGGATCTGGGCGAGGGTATATGATTAAAATGAAAATTTATGGTTGACAATTTCGTTTGGATGAAATAATAATGAATGAATGAATGAAAAGTTGGAAAAATATGACGTTGAAATAAACACAAATAGGTAGCAGTTTGAAGAGAAACGATGTTGTTGAACCAAGGGTAGCATTTTTAGAGAAGAATTTTTCTGCAATTGCAGAATATTTCAATACAACTTTGGAATCAAAGTGTTGTGGCAGCTGGGTATATGTACTTGCTTTGAGAAAAATCTTTACTATCAAAAAATACACGATTCCGAATTGATACTTGCACTTAGTATCTGAAAGAACTTAGTTCAAATTGAATCTTGTACGCAGCATCGAAACGTACTCAATATTAAATAATTGTTTGTACCCGAAAAGTGCTTAGTGCTTAGTATCCAATTGATAGTTGTCTTTAAGGCTTGATTACACGTAACGAGTAGAGTGGCGAGACATCAAAATGGTACTAGGCCGAGAGAATTGGGATGGCGAGCAAAAGCGACGAGTTGTTCAAACGTATTTTGACACGTGGCGAGTCAGTTCGGTTTTACAATGCACAAAATGAACTAAGCAACTCGCGCAATTAAACTCAACCAAGCGAAAAGTGGTGTGTGACGCATTCCGCATGTGACGAGCGATTCAGCGAATCGCTGCGAAAAGAATAAAAATATAACGGTAAAGTAGTACTCGGCCTAGTAAACAAAATGTGATTCTAGTGACTCTCTCGCCACTCTACTCGGTCACTGACTCAATCAACAACTCGCCTTACTGTTTAGACGAAACGAGTACTCGTTCGAGTTGCTGTCTCGTCACTCTACTCGTTACGTGTAATCAAGCCTTTAGTTTCTTTAATTTATACTCGTGTCCAATATCAAACAGTATTCAATATAGATTTGAAATTTGTACTCAATTTGTACTCGGTATAGAAAAGTACTTAGTATCGAATTGATGCATGTACCTACCCAGTTTAAAATATTCAATATGCTCAATTTTGAATTGATAGCTGTTTTCAATGTAGGAAACTGCTCAGTTTCAAATTCATACTTGCACCCAGCATCGAGAAGTATTCATATCAAATTAATACTTGAACCCACCGAAAATTACTCAATATGGGCACAAAATCGATATGTTTACTTAGTATGAAAAAGTACGCAGTGTCAAAGTGTACTGAATATGTATTGAAAACTATTGAGTGTGAAATTTAAAGCTTTAATTAGTATTGAAAGTACTTATTACTTCTCGGTATCGAAAAAGTCATAAATACTAAATTGATTCTTGCACTCAATCTAATTGGATGAAAAAACGACAGTTGAGTCAGTTGAAAACAAGAGTTTGAAGAAAAGAGTCTATAAATAAAATGGCATCCTTAAACATTTTGGTAATCCTAGATTCTCTAGATTCTCAAAGGTATTGATTCTTACCATCACTATTAAATATTTAGAAATTTACATTTTGTCAGACATACAAAGATTGAAGATGGAGTCCGCCTAGGAACTAATGAGTAGATGTACATCAGAAGGAAAAATACACTCGACACTAACCCAACCCAGGCTATTGAGAACCTCTTTTAAAATTACACGGTACAACAAAAAAAAAAAAAACCCACGGAGTTTTTAACTGTTCCTTATATTTACGGAGTCGCTGATCACGAATATGTAATTATTTTTTTCGGGTCACCTCTAGTTGGGGTTTTACAGGGTCTTGAAGTTACAAGCTACACCCTAATTAAAAAAATTATTTTAAGGTATCATGGCACGTTAGAAAGGGGAATTTTTAATGATTTACAAAATTATTTATTTTTCAGCTCCTTTATTATCTATCTATTATATATTGAAGGTTTAAGGAACACAAAAAAAATCCGGAGATTAAGTGTCCGTAATGGAGGATGTGTTTTTTTTTCCACGCGACTTCAGCTCCACCTATATAAGAGACAATATGCTAAAACAAAAAAAGGTGTTCCTTAAACCTTCAATATATTGTAAAAAAATTTTCAAAAAGATTGATAATAAGGGAGCTGAAAAATAAATAATTTTGTAAATCATTAAAAATGCCCCTTTCTAACGTGCCATGATACCTTAAATGGTCGAACTCATCCAATATTGGTATCAAAAGAAAGAGAATTATGTCTCCAACTCAAATCAAGTATTTTTTTTTAAATTATCCTGGCGGAAGGATATTGTCCTTTTGAAAATGTATACTTTATTATCCTGGAAGTTTTTCTACAAAAAAATTGGAAACAAATATATTATAAAACCCTTACTAAGCACCTACACATTGTGAAATTTCATCTTAATCAGTCCATTGGTTCAGCTGAAAAAAATTGTTGAAGTTTATTTCAACTCAAAAACTTAAAATACTCCACAATTTTTCACAGTACAAACGATTTCAGCCCTTCACAAAAGCCGCCCAGTTTTTGAACTGTTCCTTATATTTCCAGAGCCGATGATCACGAATATGTAATTATTTTTGTCAGGTCACCTCTAGTTTGATTTTTACAAGACCTTGAAGTTGCTTTGAAGTTGAAGCAACACCCACCTTGAAAACATTAGAAGGAAAAATACACTCGACACTAACCCAACCCAGGCTATTGAAATCCTCTTTTAAAATTGTTTTCTGCTAAAATATGACTTATTACTCATTTTTGAAATTAAAAGTGAGAAAGCAGAAGCAGCCATTTAATATAGTTCAGTCAAAACCAAGTCAGGTAATTTTATACATTATTATATTTTTAAGAATGTTTTCTTTGCAGCGAGCAGCCGGTTCATTTTAAGGCCATATTCAGTGAACATAGATGGAGTGCAAATTAAAAGCCATATTTTAGTTATTTACCATATACATCAAACAACAGTCTAACTGCAGTTTGAGTAAACTTTTTTCGTTTAATGTGCGTGAGTTTCTTGTAAAATGTAAATATGTTCAAGTATTGCAGGGATTTAAATATTTTAAAGACGCCTTTTATAAATTCACTTGGCGCAAATTATGCCCCACTTGAACGGAAATTACCCAATAAATATGGGTAAATGTGTACATGCATCACCATATTTGGGGTAATAAATTTTTATCGCTTCGTAACAGCGGCTACACTCGCGCATTTACATGCATTCAAATATACTCGTAGGTACATATGTATGTGTATACCTAAATAGATATGTAGTCGGATGCATGCAAATGTGTGTGTGTGTGTGTGGTAGAAAATATATAAACAAATGCCACACACTTTTACACATTCAATTTGATGTATGCAAGTGTGGGCATATATATGTACGAGTGTATGTAAGCAGATATTGTGTGGATACAGCAGCGAATGCAGTGAGATTCGTTGCTTGTTTATCGGCCTTAAAGTATGCCCTGAAAAGGTTCGGTGCTCTAATTTTTATAGGCCTTATATCCGTGTGGCTGTGTGAGAGTGTGTGTGCGGGTGTGGCATTAAGAAGTGCAGTTTTATGTTGTGCAACAACTAAGCGCCATACGTGCATGTTTTCACTGTGAGTGGAGCATTTTTTTACTACGCCAGCTGATGCCATACACTTACATGGCAGTGCTGTGGCATGTGTTGTTGTTGTTGCGCCAATTGTGTTGGTTGTGTGTGTGTGAGTATGTCATGTGCGCCTGGCTCTAGGCCAAGTGTAATAAATTCGCAAAATGCCAAGTTTAGCACTGCGCAAACGAAGCACAAAAAGCAAAAGAAGCAACAACAACAACAACGAAACAACAAATACCTTAAAATAAAACTAAACTAAAACTATCTTTTAAGAAATGAAAATTGCATGTCAGTGCTCTACAACGACCAAATTTTAGTGCGTTGGCTAACACGAATTTAAAGGCTCCAACTAAAATGTTTGGCTCCAGTTTTTTTACGGCCTTTTCACGCCGCAGGTTCGGTTCCTCCGAAGGGCATAAAGATTGACATATGTAACTCGTTGCATAGACTCTTCGCAACGAGTATAGGTATACGCCTAAAGGTATACTATGGCCAACTTGTGCGCGTATTATCACTGATCTTCAGTGCCGAGGGGAACAGCGGAAACGGCACACTGACTGAATTCTCAGATCTGTCTTACGGGCAACCAGCATAATTTTACCTAAACTAAGCTGACCTTCTGTTTTATTTTTTTTTATAAATTTTTTATATATAAATTAAATCAAATAAAACTGGCTGACCATTGCACGTAAAAAATGTCTTCGATTAAATCTAAGGTTGGGCTCATCTTCAGTTACATTCTTTACCCTGTGGCCGCAGATTTTAAAGAGCAAAACAAAATAAAAACTACTTATGAGAGCTTCATCATCGGAGATATCACTGAACACTTTGTCATAAATTGTATTCGGAAGATAAAATATAACATCTCGCTTCATTGATTTCTTTTTATTATTTAAAATACTGATACTCAAATAAATTAGAATTTTTGTACTTCATTAGAATTGCAGCTTCCGCCTTTTTTTAATAACTTTCGAACCAATAAAGTTAGAGTAATGAAATTTTGACACCTGATCAAGGAGATTTTGGGTTTTAACATACTTACTTTTCAAGAAAATTCTATGTAAATTTTTAAGGATATAAAAGATTAAAATTTTCAAAGGAACTTTTTCATGTTTTATAAATAGATAAAAAATAAATTTTATTTCAATTCCTGAGCCTTTCCTCTTTCATTTGATATACATATCGCCATATTCTAACGAGGTTAAGTATTTTTTATATACATAATTATTATTTTTTTAGTTTTTATCCCCTTCAAAATTTTGTATGTCCTTTTAAAAGGATGTACAAATGAAAAACTGAGTATGCAGTATTACTATTTATATTTATCTATATATATATCTAGTTTCACGCACATAAGGATTTTTCCCGGTGTGAAGAACACTGTCGCACGGTGTAATTTAAGTCTAAGTTTAAGCATTAAGTTCGTGATTGCTATACAGTCCACACGAAGGAGGATGCGTCGGGGAGGTTCCAACCCAGGACCAGGGTTTTTGTTTTTTTAATACGAGCCAACGCGGAGGGGATACCCTTATAAATGCGAGGCATTGCGCTGGTTCAGGAAGGATATATAGGTTAGGAGAAAATATGTTGGGTGAAGAATTTATGGACTCTTGTCTTGAACCCATCAAGATCATAAGTGCTGGAGAAAATATCTGCACGGAGATCATTCCACAATCGCGCTGTACAAGCCAGGAACGAACCTTCTCTGTAGTGCGTAGTGCACTGGAACATCGTTTCGACGTGGAATGCATGGGCGCCAGTGTTCAAACGGAGCCCGGATATTTTTTTTTGTAATTTTTTTATAAATACTTAATAAGATGTAAAGGTCCTACGAGGAAGGAAACTGTCTGTCTCGGCCATCTGTCCATGGTAACTCCACTATATGTTAATATGATATCGTGTAGAACATATGAATAGTGTCGGCGAAACATCGTTTCGACACTGTTCCAGCTGGAACATTTTCCAATGATGCGTTCGTGACACACGCACACACATCTTTGCGGCGCTTTTAATATTTTCTATTTGCCTGTTGGCGTACGTTTCGAAATGATTCCGTTAGGTGCGCTGCAGGGCTGCAGTTTGTGGAACTGCTGAGCTCATAAGTGCGTCCGTAACCGCAATGTGCGCGCTGGGCCTTTAGATATTTACCACGAAATATATGTGTGTGTGTGTGTGTATGTGTCAAATATTTGCGCAAATTGTGCGTGCATGTGAGAATGCCATGCCGCGTTTGCGGTTTAAAGGTTTCTGGTGTGATAATAAATCAAATATTTATTTGATTACGTGTCGTTTATCTGGAAAATGGAAAATCAGGCACTTGAATTAATTTCACATATTCTCCCATCCGCACTCGCCGCTGCCTCATGGCCGAATGTACATGTTTACGTACATACATATGTCGCGTTTGGTAAATTCGAGTGCGTGCGTAAGTGTAAAAATATTTCAGAACTATTTAATTTTCACTATTGGTTGGCGGCGAGGAATGCCGGCAAGGTTGCCACCCGATTTCACTTTCACGCCGAGAACAATGCGCCAGTCTGCCTGCAGCGATGTTTCAAATCAGTTCAATGTACAATGCTTGCAATTTGGTTATTGTTTTCAGTTTGAATTTCAAGGATTCCGCAATGAACATTGCAGCGTGGTATGTGAAAACTTTTCATTGGAAACTATTCGGGCATTTAACGCAACTATTTTGAAAATGTCATAGTACGAGAAATGGAGGTCAATATATGAAAACGAATTGTAGCTTCAATATCAACTACATACACATTACTAAAGATTTGACGCTACCCAGCAGCGAAAGGAACTAGTTCGTGGCTAGCTCCGTACTAGCTCTTATTGAGTCAGTAACTGGTTCCGCGCTAATCCCTAAGCAATGCTTTCTACTGTCGCTTTTAACATGGGGATGTCCTAGGAAGGGGGTCAATTGACTACCTAATTGGGTACATAGCGTCAGAAAATTTACTAATTTCTTCATGACCACTTTGTAGACGTATTTGCCCTAGTTTCCCAAATGGATGCAATGCTTCAGAAAAGTAACTAGTTTCCCAAATGGATGCAATGCCTCAGAAAAGTAACTTGTTTCAATACAATACAATAAAATTTCAATACAAGTGTTTCAATGTAATTCAATTCAGGTTTTAATATTTCAGATTTTACTTATTTCAGTACATACTTACAAATACAAAAATAAATAAAGTTAATGTAAAAAACACTTCATTTTTACAAAAAATTAAAATGTAGATAATCTTAAACCTTCTGCTGCTTATTCTTCTGGATTGAAATATTTTTGAAATGCCTTTTTTTGAAGGCGTATCGCATCTCGTAAAGCCTCTTCCGGCGATTGAGCCTTCGACCCGGTCGGAACCTCAATAGCATCTATTCAAAAAAAGTTGCATAAATACAAAAATGAAAATTAAAAAATAAACAAATTTCCCACCTAGTAATGCGCGATAAAAGTTTGATACATCCTTTAGGCTCTTTTTCCCGTGAATGCCATACAAGTTATATGCCGAAGTGACATCTGTGCCCAGCACCTTTTTCAAATTTTTCCCTATTCCGCCGTGCATTATTAGTGTCTTCATAGTAGTGGTTTGGAAGTAAGTAGAAGGGAATTGGTGGAATTTGTATTTATGTTATTTTATTTTGTACTCACTGCACTGCACTGCACTTTTTCTTTATAGTTTATTTTCCAATTATTTCCAATTTTTGAAACTACACTTTCAATTTTTAATCACCGAATGATCGCGATACACGCAGCAGTAGAAACGCCAGCAGAATGAAATGCCGACCAAAAAATAAAAATGGTACTCGTTCGTTTCGTTGAAACGGTACTTTCTTCGCGCACAGTGGTCAACGGAAATGTTTTGACAACTATACGTTACACATTAGCTGCGTCATTGTTAAAATATGTAGTTCCGTTGACCACTGTCCGCGAAGATATGCACAACAAGGACAACGAAAAAGTACCGTTTTGATTTTTTGGTCGGAATTTCATTCTGCTGGCGTTTCTACTGCTGCGTGTATCGCAGACAGTGTTGCCAGAATGACGATTTCGTCATCATTTTGAAGATATTTTTAATAAATGATGATGTGACGATATTTTTGGCGAAATTACGATTTTTCTTTTTAGTCCCGTGGCTAGTAGTAGGTAATAAACGACTCTGAGCTGAGCTGTACTAATTGTGCGATAATGAATAATGAATTCAGGGTATTCAGGAATGTTGATTTTAATGAATTTTTTGATATACTGAAGGGAATTCGAGCGAAGGAATTTTGGGAAAAAATTTCAAAAATAAAACGTGCAGACTGTGTCGAAATCCTATCAATCTTGTTAAGCTAACCTAATTCATCGGTCAACGATGAGAGAATATTTTCAAAAGTTAATTTAAGCAAAAAAAAGTTCGGAAATAGGTTACTCAACTCTACATTGCATAGTATTCTTTTCGCACAAGATTATGTAAATTGATTAAAATACATTTTGTTCTTGTTTTTCCATCAACAATGTTATTTGGCGATTTTCCCCAAAATGATGATTTTTTCTCTCAATTTGACGATAGCGGGTAAGAATTTTCTGGCAGCCCTGATCGCAATGTGGCACGCTGCGCGAACAGTTCAAAATAAAGAAACGCATTTTATTTTTGTTGTCTTTTCTTTTTGTCGGCATTTTCACTTTCCATTATATGCGGTTCTCCGCCGATAAAGTAAGTAAGGCGCTCAAACTGTCTCATAAGCGTTAAAACGTAACTATTAGGTCTTTAGGTGCTAGTACTGTAAATAATACTCTATTTTGTCTCTTTAAACACTGCTGGGTTATTAGTGCAGTTTTCAACCCCTTAGCCTAGGCGTATACGGAGACGCAGGCCGCACACGCAGCACAACTCAACGCAGTTTAGTTTTTTGTAAATAACGCAGTACCGTACGATATACTGCGTATACTCGTATAACGGCGTATACAGTGACATAGCCGCGTGCGGCGGAGAGACGTGCCTGCGCACAACTGCGTCGCGTTGTAGTTGAAATACAGTTTCTTACGCGCAGCCGACGCGTTAGCTTGCAAAAATTTAAGAACTAATTGAAAAAGTACGTGAACAGCCGATATTACACACATATTATATTGTATAGGTTCTATTTTAAAGTCTAATTCAGACAAATAACTCGTATTGCTGGGTTTATGGAATGAATACGGAACACGTGTACTGGTTTTACGAGATTCGTATACGCAGTTCACATATTTTCTGCCTCACAAAGTTTAATTTTCGCTGCGCTGCCTTGTGCTGTGTTGCGCGACCTGCGTCTCCGTATACGCCTAGGCTTAGGGATAGATTACTAGACACCAAGGTATATTAACAAGGTACGCCAGGCTGGGCTTTTTGTAGAATAAAGAACCTACTATTAGTGTTAATATTGTTTGTACAACGATACTTTTGTGTACAGATTTGGGTAACATTGTAAAAAACATGTACGCGAAATATAGCCCATGACACCCGCCTGATATGCAATAAAATATATTGTGGAATGAATACAAATGAAAGAATGAAATAAATTGAAATTGGAAATTTTATGTGTTAGCAATTTGTGCGAAATTGTATGTTCTTTTTTTAATTCTGTTCAGCTTGCTGAAGAAGTAAAACAACATGCTGCATTTTTTTTAATGCAGCATGTATTTTAGAATAAGGAACTTAAACAAAAATTTAAAACAAAAACAATTGAGAAAAAGATTTTACGTAAATAAAAAATGATCAAAAACTCTTCCATTACCATTACAACATTAACATTTTATTTTTGAATGGGAAAAAATGTATAAGACATTCAGCAACACGATAACAATTAATACCAAAATATCTTTGTGGCATTCTATTAAAACTATAGGGGTATTCACACCGAGCTCGTTACTTCGTTAATTCGGTACTTGGTAGTTGTCTACGTGTATTTTGTTTTTGTTCGATTCACGAACACGAACAAACACGAACAAAATACACGAACAAAACTACCGAGTACCGAACTAACAAAGTAACGAGCTCGGTGTGAATACCCCTTATATGTTTCTAAAAACAAGAATTTTCTTTTAATCATAACATTTGCCCTACACAAACGCAGTTTTTACAGTTTGAGGAACAAATACTAAAAGATGCAACCACAGAATAAACAGTAATACAGAACGCGCATCTCATACAAATTCAAAAATGTTAAGGGGTTGTAATATTACGACCATTGTTAATTTAACATTACGTCCTCTGCTATGAACATTACGAACAGCACTAGACAGCTTTCGTTTCTGTTATTTCACAGAACAAACAGCACAAAGAAAGTAATGATCGCATGCAGCTCCGAAGGGAAAATAGCGTCAGGCTGTGGTTGCTGTTGTTGTCGGCCAACAAAACGACGTGCCACGTGCTTTTTACATATATGGGGAGAAGAGCAATAAGCTATGGTTGTTGTTATTGTTGCCGGCTAGGAAATGAAACATTGAATTTGAATTCTTTTTGCTTTGTGGTTCATTCTGCGTGCAGCGCAGTGCGTACATACGCTGTCGGTGGGAATGTTACGACGGAGTGTAGCGTGCAAAAATATATGAGAACGAATGTCAAAAGGGGGTAACTTATCGACTTAAAAAGTCACTACGGTATAAAGATATCACACTATTTTTAATATTGATGATAGTTAAACGATGTGGTACAATCGTTATGTACGAAATATCCTTTAAATGGTGGATGTACGTACATATGTATGATACCATTTAGTCATAGCTTTCGACAGAGAGAATGGGGCGCGTATTTAACAAGGGGGCGTGGCACGGCCCATACAACTCAAGTCTTTTATATGGAATAGCTTCGGAATTGTAAGTCGCACAGCATTGAAATTTGGTGTACCGTCGTTTCATAGATGTGTCATTCTACTGTTTGAATTTGATGGGCGTTGGAAAGGGGCGTGGCACATTTGTTTGATCCAAACTATCCGCATAATTTTGAAACTGTTAGTCTTACATCAATGAAACTTAGTACGAACCCACCATTTAGTCATATCTTTTGACAGAGAGAATAGGGCGCGTATTTAACAAGGGGGCGTGGCACCGCCCATACAACTCAAGTCTTTTATATGGAATAGCTTCGGAATTGTAAGTCGCACAGCATTGAAATTTGGTATGACATCCTCCCACAGAATTGTCATTCTACTGTTAAATTTTGATGGGCGTTGGACAAGGGGCGTGGCACATTTGTTTGACCCAAACTATCCGCATAATTTTGAAACTGTTCGTCGCACATCAATGAAACTTAGTTCGAACTTACCATTTAGTCATATCTTTCCACAGAGGGAATGGGGCGGGTATTTAACAAGAGGGCGTGGCTCCGCCCATACAACTCAAATCTTTTATATGGAATAGCTTCGGAGTTGTAAGCCGCACAGCATTGAAATTTGGTGTACCGTTGGTTCAAAAATGTGTTATTCTACTGATGATATTTGATCGGTGTTGGTCAAGGGGCGTGGCACATTTTTTATGATCCAACAGTTATGCAGTACACACACACACATCAGTGAAACTTGGTACGAACTTTCCACTTAGTAGCACAATTCGACTGGAAGAAAGTTATGAGCATTGGACAAGGGGGCGTGGTACCGCCTCCATTTTTATATTCATAGATTGTTTGTCATGACTGACTGATTGATTGATTGATTCATCATCGCTCAGCCCAAAGCGCTGAAGTTACAAACATGAAATTTGAACTGTAGGTACATCTTGAAAAATGAACCTCCGCTAAGACGGGATTTTTTGAAATTCGGGGTGTAAAGGGGCAAAACATGTGTTAAAGTGTTGTATGAAGAAAAGTGATTTAAGAGACATATTGATTTCGAACTTCCTGAAAATACTCTAAATCAAAAATAATTCGACACGTATTTTATAATTTTTCAAAATCAAAATTTATCTGGACCAACAATGGGTTAAGATTTGTTTAAGGGTAGACTCGAACCGATAGGCCTATTGACTTCAACAATTTTAAAAATACTTGAAATAAAAAAATTGGACACGCGTTTCTCATTATTTTCAAAATCGAAATCTAACTGGATCAACGACGGGTTAAAAGTATATATGGAGAAACAAATTTTTGTTGAGCCTTTTGACGTCAAACTTGGTGATAGTACTTCAAATGTAAAATAACTCGATACGTGTTTTTCATTTTTTCCGAATATTAAAATCGGACGGGGTCAACGACCGGTTAAAAGTTTGTATGGCGAAACGGTAAAAAACATGATTTAATGGGGCCACTGACTTCAAACTTTGTGAAAGTACTCTTAGTGAGAAATAATTTGACACGTGTTTTTCACTTTTTTGAAAATCAAAATCTAACGGGGTCAACAATGGGTTAACAGTTTGTATTTCTCCACGATTGATTGGTCCTTTTGACTTCAAACTTAGACAAAAATCACTTCTATCGGGAAATAATTAAAATGTGCTTTTCATTTTTTGGAAAATCGAAATCTACCGTGATAAACTAAAGGTTAAGAATTTGTTTAGGGTAAATGTGAAAACTCATGATTTAAAGGGCTTTTGACTTCAAAATGTTTGGAAATACTTGACATCAAAGATAATAGACATATGTTTTTTTTTAATCAATATCTGACGGGGTCAACAATGGGTTCAGAATTTGTATCGGGTGAATCAAGAGAGCTTGCGTGCGAAGCCGCGGGGCCCAGCTAGTATAATATAAATATATTTATTTGATGTGCGATATTCAGCTCACAAGTAGAGACTTAACATATTTAATATAGAATCTTGGATTGTTGTATGGACTAACGAAAATTCAGCGAAATTTGTTATGTGCTTCGTTTGACCGAATGCACGCTGACAATTTTTCACTTTTGATCATCCAGTAAGAACGAGTTCTGAAGAGTTCCTACGGGCAGTTTTAAGTGGAAATTAAAAAATGGGCACCGCTGCACAACTGGGATCCATAGCGATAGTATGTCGCCACTTGTCTGCTGTTATTAAGGAAAGAAAACTATGTTAGGTGCCTCACGAATTGACCCCGACGACTATGTTGGACGTCTCTCTTCAAAATAGAAACGCAACATAAGTTGATTGTAGTTGAGTTTACTTACTTTTTCTTATAAAATGTATCATTATGTCAAATGCCAAACTGTGGCACCAAAAGCTTTTGCTTCACTTCGAGTTATTAGAATTCATTTCACTCTTACCAATGCTACTTAACAATTCCGACGATTATGTTGGACGTCTCTCCTCAAAATAGAAACGAAAAATAAGTTGACCGTAGTTGAGTTTAGTATGTAACAAATTTGAGAAATTCTTATGAAATGTATCATTATGTCAGCACACAACGACACAACGTCAAATGCCAAACTGTGGCACCAAAAGCTTTTGCTTCACTCCGAGTTATTAGAATTCGTTTCACTCTTACCAATGCTACTTAACAATTCCGACGATTATGTTGGACGTCTCTCCTCAAAATAGAAACGAAAAATAAGTTGATTGTAGTTGAGTTTAGTATGTAAGAAATTTGAGAAATTCTTATAAAATTTATCATTATGTCAGCACACAACGACACAACATCAAATGCCAAACTGTGGCACCAAAAGCTTTTGCTTCACTCCGAGTTATTAGAATTAGTTTCACTCTTACCAATGCTACTTAACATTTATTGAGTATGGCACAAATAGTTGGATAATGTTTCGTTGAATTGAAATTCATTCATTTCATGAAATTTCTTTTATTTGTGATTATTCAGTTCTATGCATGCAGCAGCCGGCCAGAAGCTCCTTAAAATTTACGCACAATCGTTCAGCTGGAAATGCGCATCGACTGAGAGTGAAGACGATAAATGCGAGAAAATGCGTCTTTATGTATTGTCGGCAAGTACATATTGTCGTTTCCATCGGAGATTGTTGTGTGCTGTCCCACGCAACATTTAGTAAAACATTTATTGCAACACGACAGCCAGCAGAGCGCTGACAGTTGAAATTTATTAAAATTAAATGAGCAATAGAAAATCAGCAATTTTTGCATTGAAAGAGAAATTTTTACTGTCGTGGGCGCCATTTTCAGCGAAGACGCGGTGCACAGTGGAATGTGCGTGTGAAAGGTGTAGTCAAAAAATATAAATGTGATTCGATTACAAGTTATGAATACCAAGAAATCATAGTGATTTAGGAAATTTTGTTTTGCTTCAGTTGCCATGTTCAAATCTGACCAAAAATGGGCAAAAGTCTGTCAGTATTTTCACTGGACACTGCATCCACTCAAGAAAATTAGAGTCAGGTCGTCTAGCCAGCGACTTTTGTAGAAGTTGCAGAAACAAAAAAGGAAGACAAGATCAGTCTCTACGTTTTATGGAACTGATCTGCACTGTGCAGGAATTGGAAGAAACACTTAGCATTTTGCATCTTGCTGATTGCTCAGGAGTTGACATATTCTTTATTACTTATTCAGCTTGCTTTGAACTCAAGGAAAAAGAAAAATATCACGTAGTACCACAATGGCCCCCACTGACTGAAGTCTCCTTTGATTTATAGCTTCGACCTTCCTGCCTGACTAATCTCTGGGGTCTACCAATAAGCCATAGTTGGCTTTAGTCCACTCCAAATGATATCCTAATTGCCATACGTATTATCTGAACAAACTAGAAGAAGAAGCTAAATCTTCTAAGCTGAGGAGTAAAAGTAGCCCTGCGTAATTTGCGCTATGAAATGTAAAAGTAGAATTTTAAAAATATTTCCAGTGTATTCCGTCTAAAATCTCTGGCTTTACAATCCATAGTGTTGCCCAAAACAAAATTCTAGTAAAAATCATACGTAACTATATTTGAACCTGAATGTTTTTTGTTGACATTTTTGGTTTTTTCAAATAATGATGGATAACTTTTCACAATGGGTTCTAGTAAAGTTGACATTTTTGTTATTCTATTTGTGCAATAGGAAGTGTGTTATAGGGTGTAGAATATAGTGGAACTAGAGACGTTCTTGGTTCAGGAGGAATGGAAATCTTCCTTCCAAAAATTTTATATCATATCTTATTTTTCTAGATTATATAAATTTTTTCACAGCGGATATTCATAGATACACACTGCTTTATTTTCTTCGATTGATGCTTAAAAAATATCTTAGAGAAATTTCGAATTCATACATAAATGTCTAAAAAACTATTTAAAATATTTTTTCACTTATGCGTCGCTTAAAATACAACAACGTGCAATTTCCATACGCATTTTTATAATTTAGAATGCCTACTGTCCTCCTTGGGAACTGGAGTGTTAAGCGCCGCCACCTACACGCAGTGCGTATGTGTGCGTTAAGTGTTGCCCAACACCAGGTCCTAGTTGTTTGTTGTTGATGTCGGAAAAAATTTAATTTAAATTTTGTGCTCCTTTTGTATACGACGACGCCAACAACGGCGGCGGTGCCGATGACACGGCGACAACAACAAAGCCATTGACAGTGAGATTGGCAGGTGAAAATGAAATTATTTGCGTGTGTCAACACGAATTTATTCGCAACATTTACGTTTAATATGCTTAAAATGTGACTCGTCAGCGAAATTGGTGGAAACCAAGCGTCGAAAATACAAATGAAAATATAAATAAACCAAATCAGAAAAAACTCAACGGCAAAAAGCGAAGCAAAAAAGCTACGCACGGTGGCGTTTAGTGGCGTACTTTTGTTACTTGATTGCCGCGGCAAATGAGCGCAGCGGGAGTGCCGCCGAAATTTTGTGTACACAATTAATAAGGAAATTTTGTGCCAATTGTGCAGGCAATTTTCAGAGATGACTGCCATACGACCGCCCCGCCCCCCTTCCACTCGTCCTGTGCGACATTCAAATGCTTGGCAGGCGGCTGAATTTGAAACAATTTCCCGCTGCCCCAAACTATTTACTATTCACTTGGCATATTTCGGGCGCCGCGAGGTGCTGGTGTGTCAGTTGAGCCCCTTTTTCTTTCGTTTCTGCTCTAGTTTCATGCGCTTTGTTGTGTTTTATGCTTTGCATATCAAAATTCATAGCCCTCGTGTAACATAAAATTTCACAATGGGCTCTCGTGAAGGGAGCACAGCACACACAGGTATGCGCAACACGCACAGCCGCTCCAAATTGACTGTGCAGCGCTGCTGTCAGCAAGTGATATTACATTTATGCACATCCGCCCACGCCACACAAAGCCACGAATGCAGGACTCAGCAGCCCGCTGACGCCGTCGCCGTGAACGCCCATAAACGAATTGGCGCAAATTGAAAAATTGAATAGTTATGCTGCATACTTAGATATGTGTGTATGTGTGTGTGTTTGGGACGAAGTTGCGTTATTCAAGCAACGTTGTGATCCGTAAAGGTGCTGCAGCGAAAAGCATAAACAGTAATAAAGCGAAGCAAAGCGTATTTTATTTGCAACCTGAGAACATAATTTCCTTCTACGCATTCTTTGCGAGCTCGGCATTGCTAGCAGGCACCAAGAAATTAGCAATAAACTTGTGCGACTTTAAAGGCGCAAAGGGAGAAGTTAAATTGTTGCAAATAACGTGAATCGTGCATTTTATGCGTGGATGAAAGAAGAAGGAATGGGGTCGGTGGGTAATTAAATTCATAGTTAAAACACTCATTTTTGTTTATACATAGTGCGAGTTTATACTTGTACATAGTGGAGATTAAGAAAATTGTATTCTATGCAAGTCAAGCACCTATTTGGCCAACTATTTGGTTCAAACATAAGTGAACAGTGATACTTACTTGTCCAGAAAGCATTTTTAATAAGAAAGAGTCAAAGCTTAAAATTAATTGAATTAAAGCTTTTTTTCAAAATCATCTGTTGACTGATTGATGATATAGAAGCTTTCTTTACACCTTAAGGGGGGCACTCCATGAAATGGTTTAAAAAAATCGATTTTTTTTTGCTTTAATCGAAAGATATATTATCCGAGAACATTATTGCAAAGTTTCAAAGTCGAACTCTGAAAACTTTCGGAGACACAGTTCTTTTCATCGACGCGCGCTCAGCCACACCAGGTGTTCCGAATAACTTTGGAACGCGTTTCCTCATAAACACGTTTTTGTAGTCCGTCCACATGATAAAAAAAACTACTGAACCGATCTACACGAATATATACTCGTTTTGTAGGATATTGAACAGAGAAGTGCATGAATTTTTTACTGTTTTTTTAATAAAAACAAGTAAGAAAAAACGAACTTTTTTGTAGTTTATATGGCTTTGTTGCTAAATTTTTAAAATTTTTATAGTTTTTGAGGTTCGCGACAAGCCTGCTGATTAATTTGATATATAACACTGTGCGACAATTTTAGGGTCATGGAATCTAACCCGGAACCGACCAAGACTAATCGATAGTACTCTTATAGAGTAACAAAACCCTAGCTGGGTTTTGCTAAGTTAGTTGCCTTTTAAAAGTTACAGCCGTGTAAAGTTTGTGTGTATTAGGGTTTCTATGACCAGTTTTTTCTTTATAAGTCTTAAGATATTCAAAATTTTGTATTGCTGTCTTCAGCAAACTTGCTGCTAATGCTTAGATGAACAAATTCTCTGAACACTGTGTAACAAAATTATTACACTTTATCGAAATTTTGGGAGCCAATGTTAAAAAATAGATTTTTTTTATTGTAATAAAAAAAACGTGTTTTTTATTCTATTAATATTAATGCAAAAACGCATTTGTATTGCCAAAAATAAAAAAAAAAAATATGCTAACGTCACAAAGACATGTTTTTTTGCAAAATAAAGTGAAAAATGTTCAAGTCTAAATTTGAATTTTTATTGTATACCTCCATATTTCAGTCTGTTTGAAAAGTTTTGTGCATTCAGTTTAAGCGTCCCTTTCTCCTTAAAATCCTCCGGAAATATTAACAACTCACCGCAGATTTCTCAAAAGCATACGAATTGTATTTTAACCAGAAAATAATTTCAAACGTATCATGGGCTCCGAAGCATCTGTGTCAAACATGTTATACCAATGTTTTGAGCTGGAAGAAGAAAAGAATTGGCTCTTTGCGTTTCGGAGTACCGATGCTATGGTTCGATCCAGGAAATCATGAACCGGAAAATTGTTACGTATGTGTCAATAGTGAGGTTGGAATGAACAAAAATAAAACAAAACGAAAGATTTATAGTGGAGTTCCAAATGTTCAGCTACAATTACCTCACTCTGATAGCATCTCTCAACCAACATGCCCAAGCCCTGATCTTGTAACGGAATATACACGAAGGGAGAGTACGACCGTAATCTCCGAATATGTTCCTCCACAATCATCGTCGGGCCAGCCAATTTTAATAACACAAGAGAAATTGAATCAAATTGTGGTCAAATTGTTGGTGTAGTCAGCAAACGCAACCGGTGGATTTTAAGGAGAAAACGACGCTTAAACTGAATGCACAAAACTTTTCAAACAGACTGAAATATTTATATTTATTTATTTATTTCAGTCTAACAACTTACAGACTAACAGAAGTAACAGATAGAAAGATAACAATTCAGATTACCTAAGAAACTTAGAATTAGACAAAGTATTGCAAAAAACATTTTTAGATAGACTAAGATCAATATCCAAAGAAATTGAGAGATAATTATATTCTATTAGTACTCTTGTCAAAGGAGCATTTCGAGCGTAGTTTGATTTAATCAAGCCAACATAAAGTACTCGGTGCGCCGTAACGATCTTGCTGGAATATTAAAGTTTATTCTTTCAAGAAGAGACGCGCAGTCAACAAGTCCATTAATGATACCAAACAGGAATTTCAGTGATAGAAATGATCTCCTACTATCAAGCGAATTTAAATTCAAAAGCTGACACCGAGCACGATAGGAAGGGATCGGATCAACAAAATTCAGAGACCGAAGAGCGAAGCGGATAAAAACCTTCTGAACTCGCTCAAGGCGAGATATTCCAGAGGCATAAGACGGCCTCCAAATAAAGGCCGCATATTCGAGTCTAGAACGGACAAAAGCGGAATATAGTAATTTGAGGGTGTAGGGATCCGAAAAGGGAGAACAATTACGACGAACAAAAGCTAACATGGAATATGATTTGGAGATGGTAGAGTCAATATGTAGGTATACAATAAAAATTCAAATTTAGACGAACCTTTTTTCACTTTATTTTGCAAAAAAACATGTCTTTGTGACGTTAGAGGGTTTAGCATATTTTTTTTTTATTTTTGGCAATACAAATGCGTTTTTGCATTAATATTAATAGAATAAAAACACGTTTTTTTTAATTACAATCAAAAAAAGTAAATTTTTTTAACATTGGCCCCCAAAATTTCGATAAAGTGTAATAATTTTGTTACACAGTGTTCAGAGAATTTGTTCATCTAAGTATTATCAGCAAGTTTGCTGAAGACAGCAATGCAAAATTTTGAATATCTTAAGACTTATAAAGAAAAAACTGGTTATAAAAACCCTAATACACACAAATTTTACACGGCTGTAACTTTTAAAAGGCAACTAACTTCGCAAAACCCAGCTAGGTTTTTGTTACTCTATAAGAGTACTATCGATTAGTCTTGGTCGGTTCCGGGTTAGAAAAAGCTGTCGCACAGTGTAATTTGTATGTTTCAGACTTTAACTTCGGACGGCATCGTGTGGACGGGAAGACATCTTTTTGTAAACCAAGCCTCGGAAGATGTTCAATATGTTTACCATTTTTAATTTTTTTATGTATACCTTTTTTTTTGAACTTTTAACTAATACCTACAGATGTTCCAAACGGATTGTTCCTGTCGCTTTCTTTTTTTGTACAGTAAAATAAAGAAAATTGGTAATTTTTTTGAGCGTTTCATGGAGTGCCCCCTTAAAGCACACAACAAATTTAATAAATGCAAGTTTCGTCGCTTGCTAACATATTAAAAAAATCAGTGACCACAGAACACAATATTATAAATTGTTATTACCTTTTATTGCATTCAAATTCAAAAGAACTAAACGTTTTATATAATCAACATAGTGTAGCTGCAGGGATATCAACGCAAACAATTTGCCAAAGTAATAAAGCCAGGTGTTACTCATACGCCCCGGAGTCTATAAGTTTCCAAGCCAATTTCTTTAGGCGCAATTAAATTAAGGAATATCTAAATTGCCATCAAACCCACGCAAACGAAACAATAATTCCGAATGTTACTCATACGCCCCCAGTGTCCGAGACTTGACATTAATTGAAACAAACTTAAGCGCAGAGCAACAATGTGCCATCATCTTTCGAAACAATCTAAAAGTCGTTTGCAGTGTAAGGTACACACAGCAGCGCACTTTGAGTTCTTACACACACACACACACACACCCACATTGTGCAGTGGTCACGCTGGACATTAAAAACGCTTTTAACTCGGCGAACTGGCCCCGAATCATGGATGCGCTGTACGATTTCGGAGTGCCAGCGTACCTCCAGCGGCTGGTATCTAATTACTTCGAAAATCGGGTACTTTATTACGACACGGACGATGGCGTGCAGCGCTACGAAGTCACCGGTGGCGTTCCACAAGGGTCGGTGCTTGGTCCCACCCTGTGGAACGTCATGTACGACGGTATTCTCCGACTGGAGCTGCCAGCAGATACCTACATCGTTGGCTACGCGGACGACATCGCTGTAGTGGCAGTGGCAAAACACACTAGCGCACTGCAGACAGCATGCAACACGGTGATAGCGCGCGTCAAGCAGTGGCTAGGCAGCGCAAAGCTAGAGCTGGCTGCACACAAGACGGAGGCGGTTCTTCTGAGTACCAGAAAGCTGAGCGAGGTCCTTACAATCACCGTGGGGGACCACCAAATCACATCGCAGTCTTCACTGCGATACCTAGGAGTGCTGATCGATGCCAGGCTGACCTACAAGGAGCATCTCAAGGCAGTCTGTGAGAAGGCGGCGCGTGTGAATGGTGCGCTTTCGCGCATTATGTCGAACGTAGGCGGCCCGCGCGCAAGCCGGCGCCTGCTGCTGTCAAGAGTGACCAGCTCCATAATCTTATACGCAGCACCTATCTGGGCAGATGCAGTGAAGGTCAAAGCCTATACGAAAGGCATACGCGCTGTATACAGGCTCAGCGCACTCCGGGTGGCCAGCGCATTTCGCACCGTATCTGACGATGCTATCTGCGTTCTGACAGGTAAACCGCCCATCGATTTACTGGTGATGGAGATGCGGCGCCTCTACAAGCCAGGCGCGAAACCCTCTGACGCCGCAAAGTTAGCCGAAAGGGGTAAAACCGTAGCGGAATGGCAGCGCAGATGGAACCAGTCCAACAAAGGCCGCTGGACGCATAGCCTCATTGGCGACATCGGCGAGTGGGTAAGCCGTAAGCACGGCGAGCTGGATTACCACATCACGCAAGTACTAAGTGGGCACGGCTGCTTTAAGCAGTACCTCCACAAGTACAAGCATGAAGACGATCCGTACTGCCCGCGCTGTCCGGATGTGTACGAGACCGCGCAGCACGTATTTTTCGAGTGCCCGCGTTTCAGCGAGGTTCATCACAACCTGAGCGCAGTTTTTGGTCAACGCCCACAGCAAACCAATCTGGTGACGCTTATGTGCAAAAGAGCAGAGAACTGGAGAGCAGTCGCATCAGCAGCGGCTGCGATCATTCAGAGCATGAGACGCAGTGAGCGTGCGCGGAAAGCGGCTCGCGCAGCGCTGCGAAATGAAGAACGCGGAGCCTAACCGACAGCGGCAGCAGGAGCTGCGCCGTTTGATATACAAGAGCAGCGCACAAGGACTCTTCCCACAGCAGAAAGGCGCCGCCAACACGGCAACAAAGACACAGACGATAAAGACAGACAAAACAGACGATTGAGTGGCAACGCTCACAACGGCCTCCTGACGTAATACCTCACGGTGGTCCCAGGGGGGTAACCGTTCGGACGAGAGGAGGTAGCGTATTAAAGTCTCGCACTGACTGGGTGGCTGTTGATGCTTCCCTCCTCGTTAAAAAAAAAAAAAAAAAAAAAACATGTAAGTACTTAATATTTGCTATTCAAAGGAGAGAGTATGAAATTCAATATATTAAAAACATAACACAGGGCACATAAAGAACGCTGCAATACAACGACACAAAGCTCTCGAATTACCTCCCGCCCCCACACACACACACATCCACACGCACACATATACACAATTCACATTGTGACAGATATTTGCGTAAGGTTTTATGCACTGCGATAAGGAGTGGACATGCTCACAACGCAAACAGTTTATGGATTTAAAATGGAATTTTAATGCCTGTGTGCGTGTGTGTGTGTGTGTGTACGACTGCACCAAAAACGCTTCCAGCGCCCATGCGGCTGCATATTTACTGCTATTTGTTGGCTGCACTTAAATCTGCTGCAAGTCCTGCTTTCAGCCACTCGGATCAAACGTTCGTTTCGTCTCTCATTTGCCGCACTCACAATGCGCAACGGCAACAACAGAAACTAATTACATGTAAACCTGCAGCATGTCCACCCCTTAGTAGCATCCCCAACTAATGACCCACATCGGGTCACTCGATACTAACATTTTAGAAAGTCTTCAAATGACCGAATGGTCTTCAAGCTGGCTGCTGGCCCCTCCACTCGCCAACGCACGCAGTACAAAAGTCAATTTGTACATAATCGACAGAGCATTGCCATGTAATCGCGCAGCTTACGCAAATCACATACCAACATAAGAACTACAAAAACAACCATACCAACAACAAGAGCATTGCAGCTTAGCATTGACAGTAATCACTTAGAAGTTGCATTTCTGTTGCACACACATTCGCTTGTATTCATGTAGTATTTAGAAATTTACCCGCACCCAGTCGGCCAAACGAGCATCAATGACATTCGTATCGGCGCACTGTTCCCACTTGACCCTTTGTCGAAATACTAAAGGCTTGATTACACGTAACGAGTAGAGTGGCGAGACATCAAAATGGTACTAGGCCGAGAGAATTGGGATGGCGAGCAAAAGCGACGAGTTGTTCAAACGTATTTTGACACGTGGCGAGTCAGTTCGGTTTTACAATGCACAAAATGAACTAAGCAACTCGCGCAATTAAACTCAACCAAGCGAAAAGTGGTGTGTGACGCATTCCGCATGTGACGAGCGATTCAGCGAATCGCTGCGAAAAAAAGAAAAATATAACGGTAAGTAGTAGTAGTACTCGGCCTAGTAAACAAAATGTGATTCTAGTGACTCTCTCGCCACTCTACTCGGTCACTGACTCAATCAACAACTCGCCTTACTGTTTAGACGAAACGAGTACTCGTTCGAGTTGCTGTCTCGTCACTCTACTCGTTACGTGTAATCAAGCCTTAAGTGACAAAGTCCACGGCATGTCCACAGTGCAAGTTTAAAATTACTCCTGCATTTGTAGATGAATAAAAATGCGATGGCGAAATGTGAGCAACATTTTATAGCACCTGGCTAGTGGATCAGTGGTTGGTAGATCCCATGTACCAACCACTGAGCCACTGACCAGCCAGTCCTAAGTCTTGTAGTAATTTTCAAGTGGAAGGTTTTGTTATCCGATAATAATGACTTGAGAGTTACTGAAACGTAGGTTTTTCAGCACAGTAAAGCAATTTGAAACGAAGCTGTCTGCGTGCTTTGTTTTGTTATTTGTTGTTCTTTAAATAGTGTCTAAGTGCCGCGAATTCTTGATTATGGCCAAAAAATGCTTACAAAATGCTGTTTGTTCACTTTCAGGGAGACAATGTGTGGTTAGAGGTTAGGTTATATCAAAGGTTAGGTTATATGGCAGTAATTGGTCGTTATGATGCCACCGTTCGACGGGGATAATTTCCTTTTTACTGTTCCGCGAAACCCTTCTGATCTCAAACTGAATCGAACTATATTTCTTATACACACCATCAGATAGAAAAATTGCTTCTTCAGTAACCAATGAATTCATTCTTCTTTAGGTCGAAGACCGCTAGTGACGCTACGTAGAGATGAAGAACTCTTTTGTCTCCTTCCTTGTCGTGTGGCAACCAAAATCTTGCGGCATCTGTCGGCAGTGCTTATGTTAGGTCAAAACCTAAGTGGTTTTTGTTTTCGTTAATTCAAATATTTGAAAATTATGAAAATTATTCTCATCAGCAAAAAAATACCACAATCTTTCGTTCTTCTAATCGTTGATGGGACATTGCTCGAAGTTGCCAGCAACGATCGTTGCACACAAATGTAATGTTCTGTTCATGGATGACATGTCGCGCTGAAGCTGTTCTACAGGCATAACGCACATTCACTTCGCATTCGCTTCCACTCTTTACAAATACCAATTTTGAACGCAAATTCTGAAAATTTTTCGCAGAAAATTGCCTGCCACTCACATTGGCCACAACGGGCTCAGCGCTATGCAGTGACGAAGAATGCCTTTGAGACATCAAAGCTTATTAAGCTTCTCCACCTAACGGATTAAGATGTTGTCAACGTTGCATTTGGCACTGGCGCCTGCGCCGAAGTTGAAGTCGCCTAGACGACAGACTTTAAAATTTGCGGTCGATTGCTACCGAATGTTGGGACTGATGGTGCATGTTCAACACGAAAATGCTTCTTATGCACACACACACACATACAACAATATGTGTGTATGTGTGTGATACCACATTTTTGCCGAAAGACAGCTTTCTGCTGTGGGATTATGTACTTTGGGGTTTTTGCTGTTATTGCAAGTGAAATGCACAAACAGTGTTCGTTTGCCGTCGACGGGACGTTTGGCTTTAATGTTATTATAACGGGAATTCTATAGACTTTAATGAAGAGCATAAAGTAATTAAGAAGAACACATCTGAGTTGGTTGAGTGTGCCTTGGAAAGAGCGTAAATGACATTGTGGTCATATAAATAGAAACTTTGTGTCAGTTTTCACATTCAATTTCTCAAAAATTTATACTTTTGGTTTATTTATAAGTTTGTGGGAAATAAACTTTGACGTTAACTTATTTTTATTGTGTGCTTGTGAAATGTTCAAAACTGAGTTCGTGTGGCTCAATGAAGGAGCAGGGGGTTGTCACTCAAGGCCGTTTATTTATGTAAATCTACTCAGTGAGAATCCGAATTGGTGTCGGAGCGTTCAAGGACGTTTTTCTTTTGTTATTTTTCAACGCATTTAAATATTTAACATTTAAATAAAAAAAATAAAATTATATTCAAAATTTATAACTAAAATTTAAAAATACTTAAAAAATCAAAAAAGTAAAGCAAACACATTCAAATTTCAATTTAAACCTAAAAAATATACCCATTCGTTCACTGACTACTTATATAAAAATTGGTTGCTAGTTATGTTGTGATGAAAAATAAAATAACCCTTTCGCCCAGATGCCTAAAATAATTATTATCCATATTTTTGGGAATTAAAAAAATGCCCTAATTTAAGAAATTTCTATAATTATTGCTTTATAATAACACTGTGCGTGAAATTTGCCCTCAAAAATTTAGACATGGGGGGGACCTACTGGGTGAGTTTTCTATAGGTATACTGAGTTGAGATCCACCAGCCGTTTGGTAAGATTGGCTCTAGTTTAAGAGAAATCCGACTTTGAAGTTTGGTAATTTTCGTCAAGTTTGTCGCTTAAGTAGGTCCTAAATCGTTTCGAATACTGTCTTCGGCAAGTTTGTAGATATTTTAACGACCAACACATTTGCTTAAGACACCAATCCAAAAAAAAGACATTTAAACTGTGTAATTGCGATATGTGCATTTTTGAGCGCAGCGCAACGTGGCGTATGAGTGGCATTTAATTATAATTAACACTCATATAATTGACACTCATACGCCACGTTGCGCTGCGCTCAAAAATGCACATATCGCAATTACACAGTTTAAATGTCTTTTTTTTGGATTGGTGTCTCAAGCAAATGTGTTGGTCGTTAAAATATCTACAAACTTGCCGAAGACAGTAAAGCGATATTCGAAACGATTTAGGACCTACTTAAGCGACAAACTTGACGAAAATTACCAAACTTCAAAGTCGGATTTCTCTTAAACCAATCTTACCAAACGGCTGGTGGATCTCAACTCAGTATACCTATAGAAAACTCACCCAGTAGGTCCCCCCCATGTCTAAATTTTTGAGGGCAAATTTCACGCACAGTGTTATTATTTTGGGATTTTTGTTTTTTTACATTGCTTCATAACTCTTATTTACGACTTTTTAAATTTACGTTACCGATAACTATTATTTTGAGACATTTTTTTTTACGTTGTGTCAATTTTTTTTTTGATTTTTTCATTTACGTTGCCGATAACTATTATTTTGAAAAAACCAATTTTTTACGTTGATATACGTTTTGGATATGAATTGATTTTTAATTGCTTTAAATTGACAAACGCAAATTAACTGCAGAAACCTAATTTCCACCAACAACTAAACAATTAAAAATCAATTCATACTCAGAATGTGGTAAGGCAACGTAAAAAAAATCCTAGCTTCCTTAACAAAAAAAATCCCAAAATAATAATTATCGAGAACGAAAAAAATGTGTTTCTCATAACAGTTATTACGCAACGTAAAAATTAATTGTCGCAAATACTAATTATAATCAACAAATAAAATTTATGTTGCATTGTAATAGTTACATTGCAATTATTTTCTTAAAAAACTTATAATAGTAAAGTTCCTGCTTTCGCCGATATGTTCCACCTTTTTATGGGGAAAAACAAGAAATCATTATTTTAAATAGGCGAACGAGTGAACACTTGTTTCTAAATTACGAATTGTTGTTCTTTCAAAGTTGTGCCGGTATTAAAATATTCCTTATTGTATGGAGTATACAGGTAAGTTGAGATAGGTTAGGTTTCGAGGGGTATGCACTTCCACTGGGAAGCTCGAAAATGGTCCATTGTGAGTATCTTTTAATAGCTGGAGAAATACCTAACTGCCTCTAATTAAATATCAGTCAATAAACAAATTCGAGTTCTTGAGGAAGTTTAGCAGTTTTGATAATTCAGCTCTGTTGTGTTTTTCAAACTAGACAGTAATATGGACCGCAAAAATTTTGCAACTTCCTGGCAAGACCAAAGTTAAGCTGTTGTTCTAATGTAGTGAGAAGATGTGTAGTGGCACAGAACAAACAATATACAGAATGCGCATCTGGTGTAAAGAAAATTTTCTTTGCGGGTTCCAGCGGTAGGGCCCGTTTGTGGATGCGGGGGAAGAAGTAAAGGGGACGAGAGCGCGAGAGTGTAAAATGAGAAACTGTGAGAGCGAAAAATCAAATGTTCGGAGAGCAAACAGATAAAAGCAAACAGATAAAAAAACAGTAACGCACCATATATGTGGTTGTTGTTGTTGGCCAACAAAGCGATGTGCCGCATGCATGGTGATTGAGGAAACGCGTACAGGGGAAAGGCGAAAGCCTGTGGTTGTTGTTGTTGCTGGCTAACAACTGAAGTTAGAATAAATTTTTGCTTTGGCTGATTTCTGTAAGGAACTCAGCGACTCAGAATACTACGATAAAAAAAACCGCCAATTGTGGGAATAAGTCAGGGAATAAGTTTGGTCAAAATAACCAGAGTTTATTACGATTTTAGGATTTTAAGTTTTCGGGGTTTAGTTACATTTTTCTTTTCTGAGGCCCATGAACAATGCTTCCTGAGAAGAACTAAGATCATAAAATCCAAAATTGTGTTTTTATGATCAGTACATGTGGAAAACCATTGTGGTGTAGCATTTTGACATTTAACCTGTATTAAATTTTTTATGCCTACAATTTGTGGCTGTTTTTCAAAAATGCTGCGGAAAATTTAAATGTGTACTTTGCTTATCTCTAATAGAATTCGCTATGGACTAATAAGATTGCCGAAATCTTTGAGAGAGTTAAAGTTTTTGTGAAATATGAAAAGTTCACTAGGAACTGTTAGTCATCTTCTTTTCTCAATTCACCTGCACATGTTTCACAGTTTATTTTGGGAAGTATTTTGTAAACAACATAACCCAAAAAATATCTTAAAGACGCTAAATCAATGGTAAATTCAGAACAGTTCTGAAAATTATCATTTAAGGGGGTAGTCAGGTAGATTTTTTTCAAAAAATCGAAAATTTTTTTTTGCAGTTTTGGTCTCTTTAAACCCTTAGGAATCATGTAGAAACCTTCCTTTACCTCGGATAGTATCCGAAAGTGATTGAAAATGAGATTAGCTGTAAGGGCTCGCGCGCTCGAATCTCACACCTGGCCCGTGAAGTAGATGCTGTTGTTTTGAGCTGGCTGACACGGTTACGGCCGATCTACTGCACCGATTTGCTTAAACTTTTTTTTTATATTTTCAGAAAAGGTTTGGCTATCGCATGAACTACGATCATTATTGTCCATTTCTATGTAACAAATAAAATAAAGAAATGGCGTCAATTGAACAGCGTTTTCACGGAAAAAACAAAATACATATGTTAGCAGATTACTGCAATACACATGATAGGCCATATTTTCTAGTTACGAAAAAATAGCGTAGATTCCGCAGTTTTGGTCCAATTCAATAAAGCAATACACCAATTTGTTCGTAAACAAATCTTCTTTTTTTGTTTTTTGTTTCATTATGCAAAAAAAACTGGTTAAAGTTAAAAAAATTGAGAAAAAAATCACTTTTTCAAGGTTTATGCGATAAAAACTTACAACTCATTTGTTTAGACAATGAATTGACATACATCATTCGAAAGGTCTGACAATGCTCTTTCCAAAACATATTACATATTGAAAATCGTTAAAAAAATGACTGAGATATTCATAGATTACCGCGGAAAGTTTGTAAAAACGGTTTTTTGTAAATAAATAAAATTTGGAGGGTACAAAAAATATAACAAAAATATTTTTATGCATTATTCGACCATATAAACAGCCTACACTATGTAATTTGTCAGGTGTATTTTCAGTGTTGCACCGTGTAATTATACTTGGAACTAGCCTCGCAAATATATCTGTAGAAATGTTAAATTTGGATCATCCACGTCGAAAACAATTGCAAAAAATTCAAAATTGGAATCAACCACGTCAAAATGTAGACAAATAATTATACTTGGAACTAGCCTTGTAAATATATTTGTACAAATTTTTATTTTGGATCAACCACGTCTAAATATTTGCAAAATTTAATATCAATTAATCTAAGCGCAGCATGAACAAAAAACGACCATTCAGCTCAAAGATTCGATTGATAATGACAATAAACAAATTCGCCGGCACGTGCTCGCTCTGCGCTTGCTTTTTTACAAGAACAAGAAGCGGACAGACAAAATTTGACCATTTCAAAGTGCCCGAGTAAAGCCAAGCTGGCTTGCTGCGGAAAACAACAACATTGCGTGTTGTTGTCGAAATGAGAATAAACCAATCCATCGAATGAATGCGAGAATGCAAGAGAGGATCGCAAAGCGCTCTCCGCTCGTTTGCGCTTACTCTCTCGGTTCCAGATACATTTTCCTCATCTTTGCGCTTCCCGCCCGCGTCTGAAATTAAATCGCAAAATTATTTCAGATGCGCCTTCTGTATACTGTTTATTCTGTGGTAGTGGTCAGTGGCCAGGAGCACGAATAAAGTAAAAAAGAGAAAGCACAGACAGAGTATTGTCTCCGAATGTGGTAAACAGGGTGTGGTATTTCTAGAAGATATACGGGAAAAAATGGATTTCCTTTCATAATCTATCGTCTATGTTTATTCTTCATGAGCCCAGGTTCGGTAGACATTACTGGATGAGAGGCACCATTTTACGAGCATAGTTACTATGCAAAGTGTGCTCTGATGACTCCAAAAAGCAGCTTGATAGCATCACGACTTAGCAATTATATACGAGTATATCTTCTCTTTTTCATAGACAACCTCGGCCGTAGACTTTTCAGTCGTTTATATTGTAACGATGAGGCACTCTGTTGCTGTGCTATGCATGAATGCTTTTACGGGCATACTTTTAGGCACGCACTTTAGAGTACGACAAACTTGCTATAATTTCGATATGGCAAGGATGGCTCGCGATGGTAATGGGATGTGCGAGAACGATCGAGAGATAGTCCAATTGGAATGTGCGAGAACAAGATAAGCAAAGTGTAAATTTGTAAATAAAGTGATTGTTCGTTTTTGACTGCGTTTTACGCTGAGTAATTAAAGTGTGTTTTATTTTTCAAGCACAATCCGGAGACGAATAAGCCTAAGGAACTAATTTTCGTAACAATATTGTTCCAGAAAGATTCAATGTCCCTACATGTTCTCCTATCGAGGCTTAAAGAAATCGCTGAGTTGTCTGCTTTACTGCACTGTCATTTAGTGCCTTTATTTCAAAGATCGAAGGAAGTGCGGAGTTGTTTGATTCACAATGAATCAGCTCAACATTCTCTCCTGCCAAATTTGCGAGTTCGTCCGCAACTTTAGCATAGAGTGACGTTTTGTTGTTGTATATTTTAGTCACAAATATTCTTTCCTACTAATGTAATTAATTATTGTCATCATAGCAGCAGTTACACTGCTAAGCATCAGAAAAATCTATCAATGAACTGAAAATCAGTTCCGAAAGCGTTAAATAATGCCTTTAATGTCAAAACAACAAACGCCTTGAAAGCATTAAAGTGGCACTTGTTGCAGAATTTTACAGTCAAAGTGCACTGAAATCTTAAATGCCAAAAAATCTAACATTTCAATGCTCTGGCAGCTTTTTTGTGAAATGCCAACGTAAATGAAATCAGTAAAAATAAAATTATACACTTGTAGGCATGAGTACAGCATTAGCATTTTGCTATTTCAACCTTTTTTTTAGTAAAAATAACAAACAAACCAACAAAATAAGAATATGAAAATGCGACTGGCGAGCAAATACTTGAATATCCGCTTTCAAGCCTCACGCATATGCCAAACACACCCACACACTCGCTCACTAACACACAGACACACACACACATACACACTCAGTCAGTCAGTCACTTATACCACTTACACTTTGTTGCCGAACGGGCACAAGCAAAAGCGTCGGCATGAGTGAGTACTTTAGCAAATTGAAATTCCCGCCATATGCCAGGCGGCAGCATGACCAATGCAACGTTTTGTCTGCCCCAACTTGAGTCGTAAGTATGCATTTTTCATTTTGAACGTTTTAACCCATACATATCACATCGAGTTCGGGGCACAAAACTAGGGGAAGATAAAGTAACTCAAGGTTTCTGAGTAATGAGAAAGTTTATATGGTCGATTTTTTCTCACGGGTTAAGTGGTTTCAAAAAACAAATAAATGATTTTTTATCCAGAGCTTTGTAGAAAATTACAAAATGGGAAAATTCCGCAAATTTATGAGAAGGTCGTCCCTGGTAATTTCTACCCATAACAGAAAATAGATTGTTGTAGATACGGGATCCTCAGGTTTGCTTATTTAAATACTCAACGCAAAGAAGTCAAAAGAAAAATTTAATTATTGGACTAAGTAAAGAGAAAAGAAGGAATCTACCGACGCAAACATTTTATAATGTAGCTTTTACTTTGTTGTAGAAAAGGTCGTGTTCAAGGCGAATTCATTAAAGTGCAACAACAACAACAAAATCACAATGTGTCTGTATTTGATTGGCTCTTGTTAAATCAGTTGTTTTTAACATTCAATTAACAATTTACTTTGCAATTGATTTAGGATTCTCAAATTCTAAACAAAGTTTTGGTAATGAAGACCTTCGTCAAATTAAAAAAAAATCAATTTAGCTGGTCAAATGCTGTCAACCTTATTAATTCGACTTGGCCGTGAGTGAAAAAATGTTTGTATATTTATTGGGAAGCAACTGTGTAGGTATTTATGTACTCATTCTGTGTTTTAGTCAAAAGTAGCAAACCAGCAAATTTTCCCAATAACCTGAAGAAGTTTTTGTAGCAAACATAATGGCAGCAGGCATTCATGGGTTAAAGTGAAGCTCTTCTTCATTCGCAAACGGCACTACTATGTATGTACGTAGTATTCATGTATGTATGTGTTGTAAAGGATAATATTGCCAATATAGATTTGAGTAATTTGCCAGCTTTCGTTCATACAAAGTTGAGTGTGTTTTGGCTGCAATTTACATATTTTGTTAGCCATCAATTCACTTACCAATCACATTGAACGTGTACGAGAGCGACATCTTGGGTTCGGTGTTGATCTGGCACTCGTAGATGCCCGAGTCACGTGGCTGTGGATATTTTATTTGCAATGTCCAATTGCCCGAATTTTCTGGACGTATAACCTGCGAGTGCAAAAATGTTGACAATGTTTATAAATAAATACTTGGCACTTAAATATGATAAATTTTTATAAATTTATAAATTTTATAAATTAAGAACTAAATAGGCTGACTATGCAAATACATTTAATAACATATTGTGAAATGATTCCAAGTCTTATAATTGTCCTCTAATTTTTACTAACACTTGAAGCCCTGATTAGATTTTGTCTGCTTTTTTTTAATACTTGTTTTCATGCTAACTTGCTCTGGTTTGATTCTGGTCTGTCGTTTGGAAATAGTTCAGGAAGAGTTTATGTTCTTTGTTTACTAGTCAACGTGTAAAATTCTTGTAAAAGCTACGACTGCCCTCAGTTGTCTCTCAGTTGTGATACCACAAGAAAGATTAATCCTAAGCTATAATTTGCTGAAGAATCAGAAAACCACTACAAACACTCCTCATGACTCTGTCAACGAGGGTGAAGTCAACAATTAATGACATCAAAAGGAGTCTCTTTTGACTTATGGAGCTTCTGTCAACCCAAGAAATCTCTTTCAGAAACAGGAATCTCTGTCGACTCAACAGAAACAATGTTTCGATGCAAGAAGTTTTTTCAACTTAAAAAGTATGCAAGTCTCTTGCAACCCAGGAAGTCTCATTCGACCTCTCTTGACACCATAGAGGTTTCTTTCTACCCATGGAGAGACTCTCTCGTTGCTAGGAGTCGCTGTTGACTTAATAAATCTCTTTGACCGCAAGGAATCTTTTCGACCCAGGAAGTACCTTTCAACTTAACCCTTCGCTGCATGGCATTGCATATATGCAATGTTAACTTTTCATAGATTTGGAAACTATTCTATTCACCATTTTGCAGTCATTCATTCTTCAGTTGGGTCTTTCATTCATTCTTATTGTATGTTAAAACATACAAGTTGTATGTTGAATTACGATTATACAGTGACGCCTGACCTCTATTCGATTCCCCGTAGTAGCCAACACTAAAACATAGATAAATCCGAATTTAATTTCGGCTGTGGCGTTCGGATACGGAAAATCTCAAAATGTCCGCAAAACTTCTATCATAGATACAGGAATGCAACAAAATTTTATTTTTACCATCAGAACTTAAGAAGCAACAAGAATTATATGACAAAAATGTTGTTTCTTCACGGGTTAAGAAGTGTCTTTTGAGCTGAAAAGTCGCTTTAGACCCAAGAGGTTCCGTTCAATCCAAGATCAGGGGAATCTCATTCAACCCTGTAAGTCTTTTAAAGAGTCTCCAAAGAGTCTCCTTGACACAATAAGTATATTTCGACCCAAGAAGTCTGCAATTACGCAATCAATTTTCTTTCGGCTGAAGATATTCTTTTTGGCTCTAGATACTACTTTCGGCTAAAGAAATTACTTTAGCAGCCTGTTTCAGCGTGAAGTTGGTCAGTAGCATATAAAGTGTCAGATGTCCTTCTCCTTAGCAATTGACCTTTAGTTTCAACGCCAAATTTCTGGGAGTGTCTATCAACGATCCAGTGAATTGTTAAATATAGTTCTCTATACGTTAAACCCGAATGTTTCCGCAATAAAAAAATGAGAATGGCGAAATTGCAATGTTAAATGCTAAATGCTCGTCTTGGCTAAGTTTTTACTCAAAATGCTTTGCTTTCCAGCTAACTTAAATTAATGTAATTCTTAACTAAATAAAAAAAACCTCTTTGATCTTAGTCGTTTAGTTTTTTCAGGATTCAATTAAAAACATTTAACACAACACTTGCTGTCTTCACAAAATAAATGATATTGTAGCAGGGGTACCCTGTTAATTAGCGCCATCTACATTCTCGCGTAGTAATTAAGGATCATATGTTTATTTCCACATATTTCCAAATGTCACTATTTCATAAGTTCATATGTTTACATATTTCCAAATGTCACTGTTGCACATGTTCACTTGTTTATACTTCCAATGATCAGTGTATAAAAGCGAGATTTGCGCTAATCTCGTTCACTTGCGCATTAAGGTCAAACTCCATAAAGTGCGTTTCATGCGTTCGGGGTTTGTTGCGTTATTGCGTTTCTTGCGTTATTCGCGTTGCAAATGGTCAAACTCCATAAAGTGCGTTTCATGCGTCAGCTTCTTCTTCTTACGTCAGCTGATGCTGTCAAACTGCTGATTGATTTCGTTGTGCATTGGGAGAAGACAAGGAAAATTGTGAAAAAAACGAAATGGAATCGCTAAACGACGTTATAGACTTTAAACTGATTTCATTTTAAACACAATAAATGCATATCGAGCATTGCAAAAAATGAAAAATGAAATTCAGTTGAATTCAATTTGTAGCAATTTATTTCACAGGAATGAGCAAAATGCGATATACAACGAATAAGCTATCGAATTTCCAATACAGCGAAGACTAAGTTTCGTCTGTCAAAGAATTATGCTACTTTTTAGGAATTTCTTCACATTTTATGTTAAAATATTGGATTTAAAATGTTTCTTAACTGTATTTAATAGCTTTCATGTAAAATAAATGCATTCGACTTTTTCGATAACACAAGTTTGTTATCGACTTTACCTTCCACATCCACATTCATGCCACATAATTTATGACATCTTTAGGAGCTCTGTCAGCTGTTTGACGGCGTTAACGCAAGAAACGCAAGAGAAAGTTGAAAATAGTTCAACTTTTGATGCGTTTCGCGGGTATCGACGTCAAGTCATGGAGTTTGCTTCATACAAATACACTGGTTCAACTTTTTTTTGCAACGTGAGAAACGCAAAACACAACGAAACGCATGAAACGCACTTTATGGAGTTTGACCTTTAGCGTTCGAGGAGCAACCCGGTAAGCTAAATGCGATACTTGGACAGGAAAACTGGCCGGTTCGCATTTAACCTAACTGTGGTGCCACTATTCCTCAGTGTGGTTGGACAGGAAAACTGGCCGCCGCTACTGGGAATAGTTGGTTCCAAAGGTTGCCACCCGTCGCTAATACCCGTATATTTTCAGGAATTGTTTGATTATATAAATAAATCCGGTCCTGTACCGCTACAATATATTAAAATCCTTCATTCTTTCATTCAATGGGTTTTCATTTCAATTTCAACAACGAAGCAGCACTCACCTGAAATCTTTGATCTGATGTGTAAGTTGTGGACCCAGCCGTCAATATGTGCAAATCACGCTTCCTTATCCAGGAGACCTGCAAGCAAAAGTGGAAAACACCGCATGTATTGTTGGGAATGGCAAAACAAGCACAACTCTGTTGATAGCCACGTCCCTCTGGTTTGTCACAAAACACTTGAGACTTTTGCCCAGCTCTAACCTTTTCTCATTGATTACCCGAAAATTCATGACACGCCATTTTAAACTGTGGCGCAATGTTCGGTCAACAATGCTCGGAATGTGTGGCCTTGAAGAAGCGCCCGAAATTACCTTTCCGGCTTCGTACCTAATTTACGTAAAACTTTTGGATTCGGCGTTCCCTGCCCGAGCGACCCCGTTTCAGTGCCGCAATGCGCATTAAATACAATTAAAGTGTAATAAATATCCTTAAAGTAAAAACTTTGCAGTGCGCTTCGACAGTTTTAGTGTCAACACAATAATCCCAGCGCGGCCCCTTTTGTCCAGCTTTTAGGCGCTGCTTTAGCGCCGACTGCAGCCAGCGCCGCAGCGAGCGGCGCACTTCTGTCGTGGCGACTGAATGAATTCATTTGAGAGTCGACAATGTGTCTGTCCCACTTGCAAACAATGATGTTGTGTACAAGTACAGCGGCAATAACAACAATAAAACCCTTCCAGCGCCGTGACAGCGGCAATAACAAAAACAACAGCAGAACAGCGGCGCCCGAAAGAGTGTCACAGCAAACAAACAAACAAACAACAGGCAGGCAGGCAGACGGAAAAACAGACAAACAGACAGGCCGTTCGACCGACTAACAAACGGCGAGCGCACCGCATAAACTCAGCGAATGGGTGACCCAACTCAAAAATTCTGCAAAAACAACTAGCGCACCGAAAAATAAACAACAACTTCAGCTACAAAAAAAGCAAAAACGTGAACATTCTTTAATGGCAGAAGGTTTTGCCGCTCCGAAGCCGGCGCGCTGTGCGTGACATCGCGTTTCTGACGTTTGCTGTTGTTTCTGCTTGTGTTGTTGCCGAGTAAAAGGTGGTGTCTCAAAGTTGTTTTTGTTTGCTATGTTTGTGTTTTCGTTGTGCGGTGCTGTTACTATTGTTGCTTTTATTGTTGTCATTTGTGTCGCGGTGTCGCGCATTTTAAAAGTGTCGCCTGCTGTAACGGTAAAGCAGCAGACCGCGAAGGAGCAACATTGAAAGTATAGTGAGGATGAGAAAAGGATATTGTAACAAACAAATTTAATCATTGGAAGGATAATGATAAATGGTAGAAGAAAAAAACCAAATTTGAAGTACAAGAACAGACAAGATAAAAGAATACTGGATGAGATGTCACTAACATAGTAACAAAAAAATTAATTTGGCATTTAAAAGATAAAAATGAAAAAGATAAATGTTAAGCAAAAGTGGAACAAAATAAAAGGAAGTGGAAAGTAAAGATTAGATGGAAGAAAAGTAATTAAAATATAAGAGAAGATAGAGAGAAGTGAAAGGGGGAAATGAACATAATTGACAAAGATAAAGAAATATAAATGAGAAAATAATGATAAAAAATAAATAAATAATAAAAAATAATAAATAATAAGAAATAAATAAATAAATATATAACGAAATAAATAAATAAATGAATTAATTAATAAATAAATAAATTAATGAATTAATTAATAAATAAAAAAATTAAAAAAATAAATACAAAAATAAAAAAATAACTAAATAAATAAATAAATAAAGAGATATATAAATAAACAAATAATTAAATAAATAAATAATTAAATAATTACATAAATAAATAAATAAATACAAAAAAAAATAATAGGGGTACCGGCTAATTCGTGCGGTTTTCTAACAGATGGCGTAACTTGATTTTGTGAACAAATATGTGTTGGAAAGCTATTGTCATATAGTTTCAGAATCAGTATGTGTCATTTAGCTGAAGCGTAAACAACAATACTTTTTGATTAATAAATTAATTAATAATTAATTTTGTTTGTGTGTTTATATAAGCAGACATTGACCACTGCAATGCAAGTTAGGCACTTTTACCTTTTTGTTATTATTCTTAGCATATTGTGCATTTATGCAATTTTGGTATTTTGGGTTTTGTATTTATGTATACTTATTTTAGCATGTAAGCAATATCTATCTATATACATACATATATAAAAGAGAGTGGCAGTATGTGTGTGATCGCATCACGCTCAAACGGAATGGCCGATTTTCATGGGGTTTGTTTTGTTCGATTCGTATTAAGTCAGTTCAGGTTCGTGCGAAAAGAAAATTCCGGAAAATCGATTGAAAAAGTCGGAAAATTCATGCCATATTTGACCGTGAATTTTGCACATTTTCAGATAATAACTTTGGAACCATAAGTCACACATCAATTAAATTCACTACGAACTTACTATTAAGTCATGTCCTGCGACAGAGAGAATGGTGCGGGTATTGAACAAGGGGGCGTGGCACCGCCCATACAAGCCAAATTTGTAATAGAGAATATCTTTGAAATTGTTAGTCGTACAACACTGAAATTTAGTACCCCGTCGTCCCGTAGATGGGTCATTCTACTGGTAGGATTTAATGGGCGTTGGACAAGGGGCGTGGCACATTTTTTGTGACCCAAATATTTCGCTGAACTATAAGTCGCACAGCAATGAAACTAAGTACGAACTTACCATTTATTTATATCTTTCGACAAAGGGAATGGTGCGGGTATTGAACAAGGGGGCGTGGCACCGCCCATACAAGCCAAATTTGTAATAGAGAATATCTTTGAAATTGTTAGTCGTACAACACTGAAATTTAGTACCCCGTCGTCCCGTAGATGGGTCATTCTACTGGTAGGATTTAATGGGCGTTGGACAAGGGGCGTGGCACATTTTTTGTGACCCAAATATTCCGCTGAACTATAGGTCGCACAGCAATGAAATGAAGTACGAACCTGCCATTTTCCCTTTCGACAGAGGGAATGATGAAGGTATTGAACAAGGGGGCGTGGCACTCTCCATACAAGCAAAATTTTTAATAGAGAATATCTTCGAAACTGTAAATCGTACAACACTGAAATTTAATACTCCGTACTCATAGATGAGTTATTCTACTGGTAAGATTTTATAAACATTGGACAAGGGGCGTGGCACATTTGTTGTGACCCAAATATTTCGCTGTACTACAAGTCGCTCAGCAATGACACTTAGTACGAACCTACCATTTTCTCCTTCAAAAGAGGGCATTGTGCGGGTATTGAATAAGGGGGCGTGGCCCTGCCAATATTATTTAAATCTGGTTCAAGCGCAATCCATTTCTTTACTGAAACTTAGCAGCAACATTGCTTATTTGAGGGCCTCGATTGCGTTAATCGGTATCTCCCTTCTCTTCCTTTAGTTGGTTTTCTTCGTCAATTTGTATCCCCATAGATTCGCCATTTCGCGTATTTCATTATAAGGAAACAAAACATGTCGTGCGGGACGAAGTTCGCCGGGTCAGCTAGTTGTCATTATAAATAAGGGTTCAATAATCAATAAAGAGTGAGTGATAACACAACTTCACAGCGTTTCACTACCATTGCTCTTCAATTCGACGCAGTTCAAGTACTGTTTTCGCACCGCGCTCACACTCTGGTGACACGACCAGAAGTGATACTTACTTACACAAACAAATTTGATTTTAAGTCATTAATAAATAAAAAAATAAATAAATACAATAAAAAAAAATTAATAAATAAATAAAGAGATAAATAACTAAATAAACAAATAAATAAATAATAATAAAAAAATAATAATAAAAAGACAAGAGGAAAGGAAAAAATAGAATAAAAATTAAAAATAAATTATAAAAATTAAAATTAAACGAGGGAAGAGAAAAGTGGCAGAAAAAAAGTTAACAGAATGGAACGGAAAGTAGGTAGGAAAGGAGATAGTCAAAAGGTTAGACACAGATGAAGAAATAAAAATAATATATACAGAAAAGTATAGAAGCATAGAGAAGAAAGCCCAAAGAATGAATGAAAATAAAGAAATAAAAACGAGCGATAAGAAGATTAAGAAAGAGATGAATTCATTATAACAATAACAAAACGAATGGATGGAGAAAGATAGTGTAAAATTTAGAACGGAAAAATAAAGGTGAAGAACGAAGATTGAAAACAGTGCTAAAAACGGAGAAAAGAAAATACGAACAATGAACAACGGAAATAGTGAAAAAAGCGAAATATACTGAGATAAAATTGTTGAAGTAGCATAGAAGAGTTGAAAGAGAATCAAAGTCAAAAGAAAAATCAAAAGGATAATAAAGAAACAGAAACAAGTTTGGATAAACTTAAAAAAATATACGCAAAAGTCAGAAAAAGTAAAAGAAGCAAATTGAAACAAGAAAATATCAAAGGAATGCAGAACTGAAACTGAAATATGGGGAAGCATAAAAAATGGAAAACGAATCGGAGAAAAACTTAAGTGAAAAGCATAAATTCGTGGGCGGCCAAAACCAGAAGAACGATAATATCAACAACAATAACAACCATCAACCACAACCATTACTGCTACGTTCTGCCAAACGAACGTGGAAACCATACAAAGTTTAATTTTTGTTTGCATCATGCGAATTTATTTTCATTGATTTCACCTTCCATGTGCCAACGTCACCACCGACGCAGCATCGGAGCGACGCCTGGCGTTCTGTGCGCCAACAATACGCGCCGAAAGAAACGGAAGCTCGGGGCAAGTGGAATAAAGGCGGCGACTTATGAAAATTACATTTCAGCCTTCGCGTTACTGCGCGTTGTTATTGTTGCTGCTGCCACTGTTGACTTGGTTTTCATTTTCGGGACATTGTTAAGATTTATTTAATGACTTTAGTTAAGTTGGCAATGTTTCTGTTGTTTGTCGTACTTGGTTTGCGTGGAGTTATTGTTGTTGTTGTTACTGCTGTTGGCCACACTCAATTTTAATTACGTGCGCAAAAGTTTAAAGGACAATTTTATCATAGCCCGAGCAACGACAGCCGACCGCGGCCAAGGATGGGGACGGGCGGCAGGCGGCAGGCAACTGACATTTATTTCGAGCACATTAAATGTGAATATTTGCCGGAAGCAATTCGTTTTGTGTTCTCTCGTTGGCGGCCGAATGGCAACGGCGAACATATGGCGCGCGTTCGCTTGCTCATTGCACGGCAACAGGACCGGGAACGGGTCAGGTGCCGCCTAATGTCCTTTGTGTGCTGGGTGGAGAAAATTGAAAAATTCCATGTGACATTTAAATGCGCCGGTGACGTGTTAGAACTGAATACTGCGCACAAAACAGCACGAACAGCAAATGGCACGGCACGTTGTCGGGCGAAACGACAGCAGCGGCAGCAAAAAATTACCCGAAAAAATTTGCCACTCGCTACGTGCTGGGCCGTGTCAAGTGCAGAGCAAAACAAATGAATTTTTGATTTTTCGCTGTACGACGCTCGGTTGATGCTTTTTATGAGGCGGGTCGAAATCACAACTTTTCACAGATTTGGTTGTCAACAATCAGCGCTTAATGAGCTTAATTTCCTTCACCATTGAACCTCAAAGCGTCAAACAGCGGTTGAAACCCGAAACTTGCGGGTGCCAAACATTCGACTGTGTACATTTGGGTCCTTAACTCGGGATGACCCGACAGCTCTGCACGGGGCGACATGCAAACATGCCGACGGGGACACAAAACTGGTTGAGAAAAAAGGCCGAGAATATTTGGAGAACGAACAACAAAATTGTGACGACCCCGCAATCGGCGACATGCAGCGGCGGCGCTTACACCAACTCCTCCGTGTCGAAATTAATGAATTCATTTAATTTGTGCGAGCATAAACGAAAAAATCTGTCACGTAATGCGTAAAAATAAAAACCGTTCGGCCGCTCCGAACTCTGTCGCCGCACACATAAACACGAAAAGCAACAAAACTCGATGCCATATCATGACGCTCTCCGTTCACCGCCGGTCGGTCGCATGCCGAAAGTGCGCGGCTAATGGCGGCGCCGAAAGGCTAATGTCGTCTAAGTCGAGCCGCCGAAGCGTTGCCTTCTGCTTAGCGACCACATTTTTTTGCCTTGTCAAATCCTTTAGCGATTGTTGTTGTTGCAATTTCGCTGACAACCAGCAAGCGGTTATTTGCTAAATAAATAAGCGGCAGTTACAACAGCAGCGCCGGCTGCTCAGCCCTTCTGCACTTCACAGCCGACTTTCTCACGCCGCCCGTCGCCCCGCTACCCTTCTCCGGCAGCACTTGACACAAGATTTTTTAATGCCTTCACGCTTCCACTGTCGGCGCGGCGCTATTTCGCCTCCGCGAGCCTCTTTCCAACTCGCTGCTGCTAATATTAATTCGTTTCTGTTTATTCGCATTCGCCTACTTCTTCCCAATTTCGCGTGCTTTATTTTTCTGTTTTACTTTGCCTTTTGGAAAATTTATGTAGTTAATTTAATGCCGCTTGCGCGCTGCCTGCAGTAGCAGCAGGGAGGGCAAGGCGGCCGGAAAGTTGGCCGGTTTGTGGCGTGAAACTGTTAAAGGATTAGAAAAACGTGCTGAACAAGTGTTTTTCACTTCGTTTTCATTTTTTCCTTTCATTTAATTTTTTACGTTTTCTGCGCTGTAGCTGCGTGGCGGGACAGTTAAAATTTTATTGATTGCGGCCGCTTTAAAATGCGACACGAGCGCGTATTCGTTCTAACGAAATCATTTGCGGCGTGCGGCAATTAGTGCTGAAAACACTTTGATGCGGCTCCACACCGTAAATGTTGAATGCGTAAATTGAATGCAAGAACTGTGCTTGGCAAGAATATTTTTTTAATAAGAAATATCAACACAATGATTAAAAGGTCATTGACATTGAATAATAAACATGATTTAGTGTTGTGTGGATATTATTAATAATGGGTTTCGAATACTCAAGAACTGAATGAGGCTGGAAAAAGGCATAGAATGCAAGAATTAGAGCCACGTCGAATGATCATCGCCAAAGTTCGGATGAAGTTACTTGTAGAGGCTTAAAATATGTAGGCGACATTCCAAATACTTCCAGATTACTTTGAGGTGACAAATGTGCAGCGGGCCTCTGACATATTCTTTTCAAGAAAACATATCCCCCATGTTCAAATTTTAAAGCAGTTACCGTACAAACCGTACCGTACCCTCTCTTCTCCTATCCGTTTGAAATGTGTGTTGTGAATCACAACTTGTGATACATGTTGAAAAAAAAAATAGTGTTGCATACACATTTCAAACGGGTACAATTTGTGGTATCACAATGGGCCCATATAGAGGCCTAAGTGTGTCTTATACAGAGGCAGAAACTACAACCTACCTACCTACCGTACAAAAATTTACAATTGATATGAATTGAACCTTTTAATGATAACAGAATGCTCTTAGAGTGATGAAACATAAGACAGACATTTGTTTTTTTTCGCTAAATATTTTTTTTAAACCTATGTTCTTCGTTATATCAAAAACGAGCTGTCAGTAAGGACTGTCAGTAAGGACACCACCTTGTATAATTTCACCATGTCTTGTCATCATGATACAAAATATAAAGATAGAACCGCTGTCAAATTTTTTGACACTAAACGTGTTTATTGACGTTTTTCGTATTCGTAAAAAGCTTGAGTCGTGATGCCACTTTGACACACTTAATATGAAATTAGAGATATTTAAGACTCTAAAAATTTTAAGATCTTTTTTTTAAATAAACACGGAATAGACCTTTCACCGTGATTAATGTAGTTTGGGCGAAAGTATAAAAATTGTAATGCGAATTCAACAGCAAATAATTCATTGCAGTATTAAAAACATGATCAATAGATTTTCTAATAGTACGGTAGCACATTTTCAAAGGAGAACGCCAAAAAATCGTTTAGTGTCAGATACGCAACATGGTGGCTGAGAAGAAGCATTGGCTCTGCCTTTATTTTTTGTATCATGTCTTGTCAGCTACCTTATATTTTCATTGAAGATTTCAAAATATCAGGAAATATTGCCTTAATTTTTGGACGTTCGATTTGCAACGAAAAGAGTCGTTAAACAAAATTGTACAAATCGTTCGTTCAAGTGTTGAACTAACTTAACAGTTGGATAATGGGAATTTTTACAACTACAAAAAATTCCTGTTGGATAATGGAAGTGTTTCCCTGCAAAATCATGTCCAAGTTCTACTACTCAAATTTGATGTCACGAAATGTTTTACAAATTTGGTATGCATTCTAAAATTTTTTTTTATAACAGAATCTATTTTAATGCGCTAGACATCTTTTTGAGTGCCTCTGATTCCAAAACAATATTTGCTCACATCCCCCGTTGATATAAGTAAATTGATACGGAAGACATCTCTGAAGTACGACCCAATTTTGTCTTTTTATTCATAACATTTAAAAAAAAAAAGTAAGTAAAAATTAAGTTTTTCTGTGGTTGACAAAATATGCGAAGCCAACACATACAATTTCGTAATGCCATCTTTAAATGCGACTCATTAATTTTGTGCAGCGTCCGTCCGTCCGCCTTGCTGGCAGTTCGCATTTAGCGTGAGTGCGAAAACTTTTTTGCACAATAGTCACCAGTGGCAGCAAGAATTTGAGGCCAGCTACCGGACGTACTCGACCAGCGACTCGACTGGTCGTTCTGCGGCGCCGTCGCTGCGACAAAACGAAGTGCAGCTTAATAAAGATCCAAAATTATACACACACACATAAACATACCGCTGTACAAACTTTTGAAAACCATAAAATATCCTGAAAGATTTTAATATTTCATTAAAATCTAAAAGTGAAAAGTTTCATCCCCCTGCACAGCACATCCACACACCTGCTGGCAACAGTGTTGCACAGCGGCGCCGCTTTCTTGTCTTGGACGCAAATAGAAAGCAAAAACCTCCATTTACTCTTTGTCGATAGAAAAGCGCGACAGAGATAGATAGAGAGAGAGAGGGAGATCGGGGATTTGGTAAGCTATCAGCGGTTGAGGATGTGCGAGTACATGGAAAGTTTTGCTTGTGAACAGTTTAATAAGGTTTTTAGGTTTGAATAAATTGCACAGTAGTTTCACTTTACACTGCGGTGGCATTGTCGGCGGCAGGTTGGCTGGCCGAATGGACGGCACAGCGCTTGGACTTGCCAACAGTTTGGCCAAAAGGTGTTTAGTCCCCATTCTCCCCATGGGAGTGGCGAATTTTAGCAACGTTGGCAAACTGTTGGCACTGATGCTGTTATTGTTGTTGTTGTTGACGTTGTTTGTGGCTGCGGCTAGGATCAAAGGGTCACCACTTGGCGAAAAATACATTAAAACTTTTCTTATGTCCTCTTGTAGTGGTGTTACAAGTAGTAGCACAAATATTAGCCGCAGCGTCTACTGTTGCTGTTGTTGTAGTTGCTGTGGTTCGCTGCGCATCCGCGTGTGCTTGTGGTGAACGGGAAATTACTAGAAAATTCCATTAACGTTTAAAAACCATGAAATTGGTGCACACGCTCCACTTTAGATTTCGCTGCCGGCATTCATTCTGCCCGCAGCTGTGCAGCCAGAACTGCGTGTGGAAGCGTACTTAATTTAAAATTTTTCATAAATTTTCTATAAACCATTGAATAGAATTTAGTAGCAATTCACAGGTGAATGCGTTGATAACGCAACCGAAGTTTTCACACCAAAATGTTGGATGTCTGATGCGGCGGCATTGAAGCAGATGTGATTATATTTGATTATATTTTAATCATTATTTTGACTAGTTAATGCCATTAAATATTAAAACAAGATGGCGAAATTTCCTGAAATTGCCTCAAATGAACTGGCACAAATTCGATATGGAAATAAGAAGGCGTTCATTCAGCTCGAAGAGAATTGAAGTCAAAAGCACAAATATTAATCGATTTTCTTTTCATTAACTTTGTTAGTTATATATATGCATATTTATATTCTGTTCATAAATTAACGAGAATTATTAATATTTGTTTGTTTAATAATTTTCTGATGCTTTCAAAGTTTCTAGTCCACATTTTACTTAGATTATTTCTGTAGACCGAATGAAATAAAATAAAATAAAATAAAATAAAATAACTTAAAAGAAAAGAAAAGAAACGAAAATAAAATAAATAAATAAATAAAAATAAAATAAGATATCAATACACATCAATGATATCAATGATACAATAAAGTGAAATAAAATAAAATAAAATAAAATAAACTAAAATAAAATTAAATTAAAAAAATAAAATAAAATAAAATAAAATAAACTAAAATAAAATAAATAAAATAAAATAAAATTAAATAAAATAAAATAAAATTAAAAACAAAAACTCCGTGCGGAGTTTTCCAGTCTCCCATCGGACGCGTCCCCAGATGGCGGATAGGGGAATGCTCGGTAGATATACCGGGTAGGTGGGAAATAAAATACCACCCGCGGACCAAAACTGGAATCGCAGTGAGAAGAATGAAGTCTTTTCGTGCTCGGCAAACACGCGAATCACAGCCAATACCTCAGAGAGGGCTAACCACCCTTCTGAGTGCGAAACGGTTCCTATCACGACACAGGAAGCCTCGGACGAGCGTCGTAACGGTCAGGGACGGCGCGGGACACTGCAGCCTGATCAATTCACTGACGAAAATGCAACTAATTTGGCAAATTCTCAAACAGCTACAAGTGTTTTAATGGTTGAGCCATTAACCACCACAGCTGTATCTCCCACGCAACGCATGAAATGGACAGTAGAAATGAATGAATTCATCATGCGTAGCTACTACAAGATAACCCAAAATGAGACGAAAACTAGCGGCTATAGACCACGGCTACTTGAAGCCTTTCAACAAGCATTCCCAACTATAAAGGTTAATGTGCAACGAATAGGCGACCAGCGAAGCGCAATTATTAGAAATAAGTACATACCGGCGCGCAGACTGGCGGAAATAAAGCAAGAAGTGGCTAAAGATATGGAACGGGAACGTGTGTATCAACAAGAAAATGAAAATCAATATAATTCCAATGACAACTTAGCATTAACCATGGCAAGTGAAAGACCAAATGAGACACTAGACAACCGACAACCTGACTTACAAAATGGACCAACGCAGAATAATCAAACTGACTCCAGCGAACTATATACAAAGCTTAATTTCGAGTTTCAAGCTGCAATAAATGAATTTAACGGAACTGATCCACTACTTCGGCTACCTGTCCCGAAACAGAGCTCGACAAGAGCAATAGCGATAGCAGCTAATTGTATGAATAGCCAAATACTGTCAATATATCTCGAAGCAAATGTCGATACTTTTGACAAACTACAAACATCGATCTATGCTGCAGCTGTTGCAATTGTACGTTTTGTAGGCGGGAAGATTAAACGACAAAATGCATCCACCTCACGCATACACCAAGTCGAAGATCTTCGGGCCCACCTTGGGCGGCTGACTCAATATATTGCAGGAAACAGGAGTGCAAAAGTGGTCAAGTGGTTTGAGGAGATCAAAGTGAACTACAAATTTCACTCGAAACATGATCCACCAAACAACACTGTTGAGCTCCTACGCGATACATTGCGACAAAAACTGCAATTAAAGGCAAATCGGCTGCGTGGATACACTTTGTCTGAAAAACGCAGGGAAGCGAATACAACCTTTCAGAGGAGTGAAAAGAATTTTTATAGACGGCTGCGGGAAGAAGATACAAGCGCAATCGATGAAGTGCCTGATATAAAGAATATTGAAAGCTTCTGGAAAGCAATATGGGGTCAAGCCGGTTAGCATGCGGCAAACGCAACGTGGATTAGTAATCAATATAAACATGCCGAAAAAATTAATGTTATGGAAAATATGACACTAGCAGAGAAAGATGTAAGTGATGCCATCAAGAAGGCACACAACTGGGAAGCCACAGGCCCTGACAATATCCATAACTTCTGGATCAAAAAACTCACTTGCACTCATGTATATATCGCAAGGCTCTACACAATATTTCTCCAAGATACCTCACAAGTACCGAAGTTTTTAACCAAAGGACAAACATACCTGCTACCGAAGGACAAAAATAACACTAAAGACCCAGCAAAATATCGACCTATTACGTGTTTGTGTACGCTTTATAAATTATTGACATCGTGCATAGCAAATAAGGTTTATCGGCACTTAGAGACGCATAAAATTTTGGCGATCGAGCAAAAGGGTTGCGTAAAGCACGCACAAGGCTGCAAAGAACAGCTGCTGATAGACTCGGTTGTAATGGAGCAAGCTTATCATAAGCAAAGGAATATATTTACAGCGTATATTGACTATAAAAAAGCTTATGATAGTGTACCGCATTCATGGCTCCTAGAAGTGCTAAAAATCTATAAAATAGCACCAAATATCATAAATATCTTACGATATTTAGCCAATACTTGGGAAATAACACTAAATTTAAGAACTAACAAGGGTCTTCTGAAGTCTTCCCCAATATGTATTAGAAGAGGCATCCTGCAAGGTGATAGCCTAAGTCCGTTATGGTTCTGTCTTGCGCTTAATCCGCTTTCCTCTCTACTAAATGCAACTAAGCTCGGGTTTAATGTGAAATGTGCTGATGCAAACTCTTACAAAATCACGCACCTTCTTTATATGGATGACATCAAATTGTACGCAGGATCTGAGCGTCACATAAATGAACTGCTTCAAATTACAGAAGGGTTTTCCCAAGATATTTGTATGTCATTTGGACTGGACAAATGCAAACGGTTTAGTGTTGAAAGCGGAAAAGTCGTCCTGCGAGAGTTTCCGTTAGCAAGTAACGAAACTATAAATGCAATGGATGCTGATGATGCCTACAAATATTTAGGCATCATGCAAACAAGGAGAATCCATCATAATAGCGTGATACGAAATGTTACGGACTGCTTTCTGCACAGAATTAATGGGCCAGTTACTCATGACACAGAAAATAAACTTAACCATAAACATAAACTTAGAAAATTTGAGCGATTACTCAAAACTTTATTTCCGTAAACATAAACTTAAAAATCAGCTGTTTTTTATACGACAATATTGCCACTTCGATTTCTCCATCTCGTGAACAATCAAATTCAAACTTTTCGCGACATTTTTGTACTTGCTATTATTAAATGTTTGAGCATCCAACGACTAAAATTATTAATATATTTACGAAACTAATAAAAATTGCAATCCATTTTGTATATTTTACAAATTATTTTAATTTGTTTACTTTTCAATTCATTCCGAAGAGAGTGGCAACATTTTTTGCGTTTTCCGTAAACATAAACTTAGAAACCAAAACGAAACAGATTTCTAAGTTTACGGTTAAGTTCTAAGTTTATGTTCTATGTCTCGGGTAACCAGTTGTACAGCTTTCGGGTATGCCAGGTCGTGCTAGCTGACAAGTAAAACTAAGTTGTGTCATGAGTAACTGGCCCATAAGGCTCTCTTAAAATCGCGCCTTAACGGGAAAAACTTGTTTAAAGCAATAAACACGTATGCTGTTCCGGTGCTAACATATACGTTCGGAATATTGAAATGGTCCGACACGGAATTGGAAAGCGTCAAGAGAGCGACGCGCACTTTGCTTACAAAGTATGGAGCACATCACCCAAAGTCAGCAATCGAGCGAATAAACCTACCCAGAAGCTTGGGAGGCCGTGGATTAATAGACATTCAGCACCTTTGCAAAAAACAAATCTCAAACTTGCGCCGATATTTTTTTACAACAGGACACTGCGTTACACATAGCGGTATGCAAAGCCGATGACAAATATACGCCACTGAACCTTAAAAATTCGACGCCCCAAGACGAAGCAACAGACATCATGCGCATTGACAAGTTATTAGAAGAATGGAAGATGAAATCGTTGCACGGCAGACATCCACATATGTTAAGTCAAGCCGATATCGATGCCCCCGCCTCAAATCTGTGGCTTAAACAAGCGGGCATTTATGCGGAAACAGAAGGTCTCATGCTCGCGATCCAGGACCAGGTTATTGCAACCAGAAATTATTTAAAATATATTGCACGCGCTGACATTAACAACGACAAATGCCGGAAATGCCAACAACAACCGGAAACGATACAACATATCACTGGAGCATGTGTAATGTTAGCGGCCACTGAATACTTGACGCGCCATAATAACGTTGCAAAAATTGTGCACCAAAGCCTTGCAATACGCACCAAGCTGCTAACAGACGAACTACCATATTATAAATATACGCCCAGTGCAGTGCTAGAAAATGACGAGTTCAAGATTTACTGGGATCGCACAGTATTGACGGATAGGAGCGTTCCGCACAACAGACCAGATGTTATCCTGCTCGAAAAGTTGACAAATAACGCACATCTAATTGACATCGGAGTTCCCAACACACACAACCTCCAGGACTGTATCGCGGAAAAAAGCAGGAAATATCAGCAACTGGCCCAAGAACTGAAACAGATGTGGCAACTTGACAAGGTAGTGATTGTGCCAATCATCATTTCATCGACAGGGGTAGTGCCCAAAACATTAATGACGACACTGGAGAGGCTTCAATTAGCGGACAAATTTTTGACTATACAAAAATCTGTTATATTGTCAACAACGTCAATTGTTCGTTCGTTTTTAAGCATAGAAAGTTAAATTGTATATATGTTTAAAATAATATCATGTACCTGCAATAGTTTTATGTATCTTGTTGTTAAACAACCGATATGTAATATGTAACCCTAAAGGAGTTAAATAAATCGTAACAAATAAAATAAAATAAAATAAAATAAAATAAAATAAAAAAAGAAAAGAAAATAAAATAAAATATAAATAAATAAATAAACACACACAGTGGCGCACTCAGGATGGGTTTGGGGGTTCAAACTCCCCAAACACAAAAGTTGCGGATACATAATATGGTTTCGAATGGTATTCGGCTCAAAAGTTGTACGCCAACCGCCCCCAAATAAAATCCTGTGTGCCCCACTGAACACACATGTACTTAGTCAACCATCGTTTTCTGCAACCAGCGTTTTCTGCAGTCTTTGAAACACTTGTTATAAGGCCTTCAGCTTCTTCCGAAGATATTGTCAAGACGGTAAAATTTAGTCTGAACAATATAAAGAAGTCCAAGTGGGACAAATTATATGGTAAGTCAATGATATTTGTTGTGTGCCTAAAATTCGGTCAAAACTGTAGCTGGTTTCGATAAGACATTCGACATCGTTTCGTTTAATTTTGGTCGTTTATTAGGTTTTTTTTTTAACAAAAATTATTTACAATGGCGAATAAAGAACCTTGATTGACTGACACTCTCTCTGGAATGAATTTGTAATGCGTCAAACCAGAAATATTAAAGCAGACTATGAAGATTTTCTTGTCTTGCAGGCCATTTCGTCGTGTCTTTCCTAGGATTAGATTCGACTTTTGCTCTAATAACTGTTGTTTTGTTTGCTTTTCAATATTTAGTTCAATATTTAGTCTTTAGTTATAAATGTGGAATTAGAATTGATATGATCCTGAATGTCTGTGATCTTCCTACAGCGCTGTTTTTGCGTCAAATTCAACTCAAAATCAGCTCTACTGAAAGTGTCTCACGCAAAAGTGGCCAACAAAGTCGACTACACAATCTCGTAAAAGATAACAAAATCAATGAAAATCTTTCTGTAAGTAGAATCATGACTATCGATTACATTCTTTATGCTTTATTTAATGGCTGCATACGTTGAAAGTCGTTAAGAATGAGACATGTTTTCGACCATATCTCTGTCCGTTTTGAACACTTTGGACCACACGTAAGTCAGTGTTGATAAAAATTTGCGAGTGGGTACTTGAAATTGTATTCATTACACGCAGCTTAACTCTTTGTTTAATAAGTTGCTTCATTCAAAAATTCGTGCTGCACTACTAAAGTACACTTGATTCAATAAATTGCTGCTGACATACTTTGTCAGATTGCAGATTTGTGGACAGGTTGCAGTAATGTTTGATTAAGTCGGTGTCCGACCGAAACCACTTTTTTGGGCCGAAACCGAAACCGAATATTCGGTTTGTTTTTAATATTCGGCCGAAACCGAAACTTTCTAGTTGAAATAAAAATCACCATATCAAGCACTTTTTTCAACAAACGAATTTTACATTAAGTAAATAAAGAACAAACAAACAAACATAGCATAAATAAATAAATACTTATTAAAAAAAAACAATTTATTCATTTTTTAAAAACGTAAACATGAAAAAATCACCCTTTCGTACCTTACTCGCTAATATTCAAAATAAAATAATTTAATATTATATGCTAAAAAAGAAGTTTATTTACATTGGTGGCATCTAAATTATTCCTCCTTTCACTATATATCTGCTACACAATAAAATGTAAAAAATATTCTAGAAAGTTTCGGTTTCGGCTATTCGGCCATTTTTTGGCCGAAACTGAAACCGAAACCGAAACCACTTATTTGGGCCGAAACCGAAACCGAATATTCGGTCGGACTCTAATTAAGTCATACCAGTAACGGGGTTTGGGGTTCAAACCCCTTTCAAACATTTGTTTGTTACAAAAACTGTGGGTGACTAATATGGTTTCAAAAGGCATTTGCCTCGAAAGTTATGTGCAAAACCCCCTAAAATGAAATCCTGCAGTGCTATCAAATCACATTCAAATATTGTTCTATGATCAGCGCAGTCTTTTGCATTACACATTCCCAAACTTTTTGTTTGCTGAGTATCCAGCGGCGAGATTTGTTCGGTGAGCTCAGTGCAGAGTTCAAAATTTGACAAATTCGTCTCAAGGCTCATCGGCCTATTCGTAATTGAATCTAAAGATGCAAAAGCGTCGAGCACTGGATGATGGAAATTGCAATCGCTTTGGAAATCAAAGTCAAAAACTTTCGCACCAAACTTACGCACTGACTCACACAAGACGACCCTAATAAGTTTCCGGCCAGCACCACTGCCCACACTGTCTGTTCAACCACTAACACACAAATGTTTACCAAATTTTACACAATGCTCCGCAGATTGGTCGTCAAAATGTGCTACGCCAAACAAAGCACACAACATCACTCGGTCCATTCCATGTGGCACTTCAACCGACGCAACCGAAGTGTCGGGCAGCAGTGGGCTTTTTGGCTTCACTACAAACGCGCTGGCCGAGCAATAAATCACGGCCGACGGGATGTCGGAAGTTCGGCCACTTCCGACCTCCGGACTTGCGTTCGGCGCAGATTTTGCACTGCTATCGTTTTAAATGCATCAACTCAATCGTGCCAACCTCCGCCTCTTCCCTCGCCAACTCGCTCTCGGTCTTCATTCATTGACGCAAAACTGTGTGCCAACTTTAAGTGGTCGTTCGAAGCAATTTGCAATTTTTGGCGGCGCTGTAGTGGTGCCGGAGTGCGCTCGACAGAAGCTCGCCTCGAACTGTCATTTTAAACTAATGTTCGGAGTTGTCGTTGCGTATGAATTCGATGTGAACGCCTTGTTCAGGTGCACGGCCACGGCCGCCAGTTGTACACAGAGCACTTATACGCCCCGCTGGACGCTCACTCATCCCGTACATAATTTAAATAAACTTTGCAATCAATGTTAGAAAAAAAGTAAACACTAAATGGGAAAATATCAAAATAGAAATTCAAAAGTCTTGACACAACTGAAACAAAATTGTTTGTTACAAAAAATTGTTTGCAATTTCTTAAGCACACAATTTTTAAGGCACCAAAAAAATCAGAAATACCTGCAAAAACACAGAGGGGCTACAATGGAAGAAGACAAAAGTGAATATGTGTTGATGTTGAGTTTGGGTTTTGTGTGCATTCGTGTAAATAAAATATTTCGACACATTCGCCTGACAATATACAAATAAACTTTGGTGAAAGCGGTCCAACGACTGTCAAGTCATATTGTCTGGTTTTCCTGTCAAATACCAAATTGAGTTAATTACTTTTCGAAGCGACCATACGAAGTAACCGGAAACCCGCATCACTGGTTTTTACGCTTCGCAAGCAAAACATCTGCCAAGTAGGGAAAGTCGTCAACAGCTCTCTGTCTCCTCTTTGCAGCGCTAACAAATCCAAAGCCATCGTCAATTGTGCAAGCAGCAGCGATAACCAACACCACCACCACAACCACCACCACCACGGCGGCCACCGTAGTGAACCCCCTGGCCATAGTTCCGACGACGGCAGCGCCCGCCATCTTCCAGACCAAAGTGCTGTCCACGCTGAACGTAACGGCCGCAAACAACCCGCCCGGCGAATCGCGCAGGAATAACAACGACCAGGCGGAGAAGTCACAACGGCTGTCCGACGATTCGGACACAACGCTGCAGTCCGAACTGGAGAACGCGGAGACACGCGCGCTGCTGGTTGTGCCCGGCGTCGACTCCAAAGCGTTCAGCTCGCATCACGCCTTGGACCAGATACTGCATCCGAATCCGGACCAGGCGATAACGGCGGCTCGCCTGGAGGTGGACGTGGGCGCCGCCAATGCGGGCAAAATGGACGAGGCCTACAAGAAATCGCCGAAGGGTACCGGCGCAAATGATGGCGGCGAAGGCGAAGAGGGCGGTGCGGCGGCAGGCGGCGACACTGGAGAAAATATTCTTGCCACCGAGAACGAGACAACGCCAACCGGTTCCATACGTTCCATTGGTTCGCTTGTGTGTCGCATTTGCCACAACTCGGAGAACCCAGACAAGTGAGTGCCGGTTGGCCGGTGTGGCCATCTTATTCGAAGAGTGAGGGGAAGGGAAAAGGGTAGTAGATAAGTAGTAATTAAATGGAAAATCCCAAAAGTATACCACATTTGGACCACGTTTGTGTTACATTTTTAAGAGGCGCCAACAATTTGTTCAACTGGTAAACAGTGTCGCATTAATCACCAACTATTTAAGTATTAATGTGAATTTTAATTATCGCTTTATGATTGTATTAATTTGTTTGCATTTAATTAAACTCACAAATGTGTTCGCTGCAGTGATTTTTTCAATTCTTTTTTTTTTATTTAAATAACGTAATATCCAACATACAAACGCTTATTAACGTAACGTTAAATTTGCTCTTTTGAATGTTCGTTGTAAAGAGCAGTGTGTCTATGTTTGTATGCGCTTGTGTGTGTATGTAAATATTTTTGCACTTTTGGAATTTTCGTATTTGACTTTTGGCTTAGTTCGCGACGCGCACGACCCCGTTTATTAGTTTTGTAAAATATTTGCAGATTAGTTTCGCCGTGTTTGTGCAAGGGATCGCTCACATATGTTCACGTTTACTGCCTGGAGCGCTGGATTAGCACCTCGAGGAGCACCGTGTGCGAACTGTGCCAGTTTCAGTACAACACCGAGCAGACACTGCGGTGAGTTTTGTTTACCTTATTTAATATATTCAACATACGAAATTTGAGTGCGGCATTGCAATTGCAATGACTTTGCGCAATCCACACCTGCGCCGAATTGGTTGTGATTATGAAATTTAATCTAATTGGAATGGAATATGGGGCCGTATACAGTTAACAAAATCACTACTAGATTTGCTTAGCTTTTAGAAAATGGTTGCTTCGTTGCGAATAGATACATAATTTCTACTCGTTAGGAATTTAGTTCAGTTTTTTAGATAACTATGGTAGCAATCAAAAGTCCCAAATGAATGGGATGAAAGGAATGAAAGGCATTTCCGTAGTGTGAGGAAATTAATTAGCTAAGTTAATAGTTGGATTGCTGACTCAACCATTGCAATAAATGTAAATCAATTGCTTTAAAATTACTTACTTACCTACTTAACTGACCATAACAACTCATTACCGGGTTACGACCTGCCGCAAAAGTTCTCTCCAGTCGGCTTTGGGGAATTTTTTAACATGATTTTAGTCTAGAAACTTGTTGTAATGGACTCTTGGACAGATGCCACAATAATAAAATTAGTTATTATAGATAAAAAATTTACTCTTGAAGCTGTTTTTGGCAAATCAAAATTTGATATATCAAAACAGACGACTTTAAAATGGTTTAAAAGACATTTGAAAATAAAGAAATGGCGGTATGAACACCAGTCTCAGAAGAGTTTAAGCAAAGCGTACTGAATGTATTTTTGGATTATAAATTGGAAATTGGAAATCTGGGGAAACTCGTCAATGCACAGTGATTCGACTCCATACAACCGCGGGACAAAATTAGGAGTGGTCTGTACTCAATAAAATTGTGTATACTAGTTAATCATGAATCTCTCATGAATCTGCTGAATTGAAATCTCCATTTTGTTTTTCTTGGTTTGGCAATGCCTGGGACTTGAATTTGCAATTTTCGTCATTTTTGAAAAGTTATAGAACCAAGTGTGTTGGCTAGATTTTTCAGATTTTACATTCAATCGGTAACGTCAACATTGATAATTGCAATTAATATGAAAATAAAAGAAGTATGTTTTGCATTTGTGCAGCTTTTTTTCATTTTTCACGCTGATTGCATACTTTTAGGGATAAATAAAATAAATTTTGTAGAAAAATACGTGTTTAGACCACTTTTCAAATTGAATTATTTTCTGATATCGGAAGATATCGGAGTATATGTTTACATTATTCGACAAACAAAGAATGCTTCTTAAAATACAAAAAAATCCAAGAACATACTTTCACATACTTTTTAGATATTTTCCTCTAAGTTTGGCCAATTTTCAGATTTTTAACACTGGTGTCATAACGTTATTTTTTACCCCTGAAATCATAACGATACGTCTGGGAGACGTATAAAGATTTACGATCTTAAACCGATATTTAAAGGTACGATATCAGCAAATATTTCACTTACATCAGAAATATGTATATTTTTCTGTAAAATAAAAGTCATAGTTGCTAATTATAAGTAGTAAGTGTTTTATTTTTAGAACGAGTTTTATTTCTCTATTGCGCTTTATTGCGCAAAACGTAAAAAGAGCATACGTCTCGCAGACGTACGTTATGACAGTAGGGTTAATTTAGAAAAATATTTTGAATTAAAAGTGAAGTAAAAGCTTTGCAAATTTTGAGAAAACATTAAAAGCGAAAATGGCCACATCATTTCTTAATCTATAGTGAAAGTTTTAGCAACTTCTTGGTAACCATGTATTTTTACAATTTTTTTTACTCAATATACTAAAAAATAGAAAATATGTATTTAGATTTTTTTTTGAAAAAAGTTTAACTTTGAGCCGCTTTTGCACACACACTAATTGCTTTTTTGCACAGATTTCCGGAGTTTTCTTAGTTGGAGTCTTACCTTTCAAATGACATCAGAATCGTTAAATTCTGAGACTATACATTCTTTTAATTTTGTCTATGGAACGAATAACTGGGCAATGGGATAATAAACAATATTGGACTACTCGTTGGACTTCTACACGGAGATTCTTTATAGATCACTATTACTGTCCGACCGAAATATCTTTTTTGGGCCGAAACCGAATTTCGTTTTTTTTTTAATATTCGGCCGTGACCGAAACCGAACCTTTCCAGTTGAAATAAAATTCACCATATCAAGCATATTTTTTCAGCAAACGAATTTGACATTAAGTATAGTATACTTAAGTATACTTATTAATAAAAACAATTTATTCATTTTTTAAAAACATAAACATGAAAAAATCACCCTTTCGTACCTTAATCGCTAATATTCAAAATTAATTATTTTAATATTTTATGCTAAAAAAAGAAGTTTATTTACATTGGTGGCATCTAAATTACTCCTCCTTTCACTATATATCTGCTACACAAGAAAATATAAAAAATATTCTAGAAAGTTTCGGTTTCGGCCGTTCGGGCATTTTTTGGCCGAAACTGAAACCGAAACCACTTATTTGGCCCGAAACCGAAACCGAGACCGAATATTCGGTCGGACACTAATCACTATTGAGCAATGTTGCTCATCATCTCAAGATAAGTTTTAGCAGATAGAATAGAGAATAGAGAGAGAATAGAGAATAGAGAAAGTTTAGGAGATTTTTTTGTTGGGGGATTTTTTGAATAATTTTGGGATAACGAAACAATACTACGTTTACATTGAGCCCAAATGCGTGATTTGGGCAAAAATTCTCAAATGCGAAGCCAAATCACGCATTTCCCCATACAAATTCAAATCTACGAAATGACTCATTTCAACAAAACGACGAAGCAAATGCGATAAAACATGACCAATTTTATCGAACGCATCACAAAATGAAAGCGCTTTCAAAAGCTTTTGTTCTTTTTGACAGTTCAAAATCAAAACAAACGAAAATTATCAAAATGGAAAATTTGAATTGAAATTTTCGTCTGCTTTAAATATGTAGAATATTCTTAGCATATAAGATGTGTAATATACATGTATTCAAATATCGCAGTGTGTAGAACATAGAGGCAGCAAAAAAGAAACAAATGATTTAGTCAGAAGCCGGAAAAGAGCTGATCTATGAGCTGCGGCAAGAGGACATGAGCATTGAGCATTTGACATTAGCTGCCAAACAAAATGAAATGCAATGCAAATGAGGCAATGTAAACACTTTGAAATGACTCATTTGAAACTACGCATTTGGGTTCAATGTAAACGTAGTATAAATCAACTGAAGGGATATTGAGTGGGTATGTTAACAAATGAGGTTTTTTGAGTTTTTCATATCATTAGAGTCATTTATGCTTTAATTATTAAAAGCTAATCTATTCATTTAATGTAAGGACATTTACATAAGTAATTTTGATGGCGAAACGATTGATTGGTAACAATAATTTAAATAAAATTTTTAAGATACCTTTTAAATTTTTGGGAGGAATGCCAGTAATTTGTTTAAATTAAGGAAAATGTAATTTCAGTTATCTGATAAGACTGCCGGCTGGCTTCTTATACCAAAGGCCTTAGGTTCGAATCCTAGCTCGGGCTGGTGAAACGCTCATCTACTTCTTTCGCTAGCCACATGAAGTAGATGCGAATTACAAGAATCGCACAAGTGCGCTCTAGGCAAGTAAAGGAAAAACCTTCAAGTGTGAAGGGAAAACTGCCAACCGCCGTTCAGATTCGGCATTAAACTGTAGGTTCCCTCACCCCTTTCCCCTTCCCCCATCACCCACCATAACCTAACCTAACCATCTGGTAAGAATGTTATTGAGTCACGCGCATGCAACGATTCGTGAGTAAATAATCGATTTTTGTCGAAATCCAAATATCGCCAAACACAGCAAAACCAGGGACCCAAAATAACAGTTATGCATTTTTAAAAATTCGAAAACGTTGCCCATTTTTAAGAGATATTTATAAATGTTGCACAATAACTATTATGAGGGAAAAAATACTTTTTTCGCCATTTCGTAACTATTATTCGTGACAAATATTTTTTCTGTTGCCTAATAACTATTATCAGCAAGAAATATTTTTTTCCATTACACGGTAACGTTTATTTTTTGAAAAATATTTTTTCCGTCATCGCATAACTGTTATGAGAGAAAAATATTTTTTACGTTGCTCGGTAACGTTTATTTTGTGAGAAATATTTTTTACGTTGCTCGGTAACGTTTATTTTGTGAGAAAAATTTTTTACGTTGCTCGGTAACGTTTATTTTGTGAGAAATATTTTTTACATTGCCAGTAACTATTGTGAATGGGAAATATTTTTTTTACGTTGAGTGGTAACTATTATTTTGCAATATATATTTTTTACGTTGAAAATATCGGCACACAAAGGAAACAGATGTCTGATCGGTGACTGCGACTATCCTTTTTCTATGGAAATAGGTTCGCTGATCATAAATTCGATGTCAGAGTTGGGTATCCACCACATTTAAGGACTTCCCTAAGTCTTACGCCTTCTACCGGGATGGGTACTGGACAAGGGGCTGGCACCCACCACCCACACAATACAAAATTTAATCATTGATTCGATTTTAGATTTGCGATTTTTCCAAAAGTGATGGGTGATGGTGTTGGTCTGGCATCAAATTCATGATCAGCGAACCTAATTCCATAGACAATTTATAGTCGCATTCACCGATCAGACATCTCTTTCTTTTGTGTGCCGGTATTTTCAACGTAAAAAATATATATTGCAAAATAATAGTTATCAGTCAACGTAAAAGAAATATTTCCCATTCATAATAGTTACTGGCAACGGAAAAAATATATTTCCAAAAATAAACGTTACCGAGCAACGTAAAAAATATTTTTCCAAATATAAACGTTACCGAGCAACGTAAAAAATATTTTTCCAAAAATAAACGTTACCGAGCAACGTAAAAAATATTTTTCTCTCATAACAGTTATGCGATGACGGAAAAAATATTTTTCAAAAAATAAACGTTACCGAACAATGGAAAAAATATTTCTTGCTGATAACAGTTATTAGGCAACAAAAAAAATATTTATCACGAATAATAGTTATACATATGTAGATGTAAAAATAATTATTTCAAAATAATAATTATAAGTAACAATTAAAATATTTGTTACAGTGAAACAGTTATTTTCCAACTTTTTTCCTATAAACGTTACAACTGTTATGTCCCTGAGCAAAACACATTCAACTTTTATATCTGCCAAAAACAAACTAAATATTGTTAATAACTAATAATGGTATTATGTGTGCCGCCCTTTCCCCATCCGCTTGTAATGTGTGCTGTAACATATGTTGGAAAAAACAGTGTTGCATACACATTTTCAAAACGGATGAAATATGAGATATCACTCTCCTCTCCTTCGCTATCCCACATGGGTATAGTACAATGGCCCAAAATGGACTGGCTTGTAGCTTTCCTGCCCACCCTCAAGAAGAAAAATTAAAAAAAATTTGTAAAACTATCAAATCCTCAAAACCCAATTTTTTAGTTCTTTTGGCTGCTCAGACTCAATGCGTTTAAAAGTCATTTATTTTCTATTAACATCACTGATTCCTGCCCCACTCTTTCGCGTCATACTTTATGCATCTAACCCGACAGGGATCCCGTTACTAAGTAGCACTATTTTGTAGACTTTCACTCTTGTCGCAAATGCCAATAACGCACGGTCGTTATAAAAACATCAAAGCGCCAAAACAATATTACACGCCAATGTCTGCATGTGTGTGTGTGTGTGAGTGTCTGAACAACAGAAAATTGCTTGTTAGCCGCTTTGTTTGCGGCATTTTTGCCAAGTGCCGCTTGCCGCGCTCGCTGCTCTGGGCCAGATATTAAATTTTGCGGGCTGTATTTGTAGACACACATAAACACACATGCACACACACAATTATATACATTGAATGTTTGTACACGCCGCTGCGACGGTGGCGCCCAATTTTTCAGCTCATTTGTTGGCGCTTTCTGGTGAGCGGCTGCACTGAGCTGCGAGAGGCGCCCACATGAATTTCTTCCGGCAAATGAAACAACAAACATTTCATGCTGGAAGGCGGGTCGCGTCAGTCGTGTGAAAACATGTAAACGTATGTGAAAAGTGTTTGCACGTATGTGTGCGTTGCTTCGGCGCCATTACACTCTGACACACACACACACACACTCACGCCTACATACGCACACAGCGGCGCGTACATTTGACACTTCCGCGGCGGCGGCGGCGGCCGAGTGCTTGTTTTGGGGTTTTGATTTAAAAGCGAGACGAAAACACCAGCACAGCGCCACAAACAGTCTCTTCATACTCCGGGCCGCAACAACTGCGCGCACAATCGACAAAAACAACAAGCAATTTTACGAAAAGCGAATGCCACACACTTTCCAGAGGCGACACACATTTCGCCCAGTTTCCGCCACAACGTCGTCCGCGCTCACACCACACCCAACACTTGTGTGTGTGTGTCCTCACTCACACACATTTGCACACAATCGAGCATTGTTGTTGCTCGCCGCCAATATTGGTCGCGTTACACGTTTTTTTGCATTGTGTGCGGTTCAACTTTGTTATCGATAAATTAGTAAATTATGACAATCAATTTATTCGGAGTGCAATGAAGAGCGTCGTTAGTAGATTGAAACTTCAGTGTTTGATGTATGCGCCACGAGCAGCGAGATTGTTGCTGCTCCTGGCTACTCTTTGCTCCAGTGAGCCTGTGGCCCATGTGCGCCAAGCATTGGCAATAAATTTGCCAACATTTTGAGCGAAATTACTTGTGAGCGCTTGTGATGGCCCATGGCTTGTGTGCAGGACATGGTTATTATTCAAAGCTTGTTTTGCCTCCGCCTCTGCTTGTTCAGTGTTGTGTGGGGTCGATTTAACGACCTTTGCATTTTGAATTTTGCATTTACCGCTCGCACGAGTATATTTAAAATTTGTCTGTTGAAACTCGGCCACAAGGTTGGTTGCATTGAAAAATAAACTCTGTCAAAAAAATGCCGGCAATAATTACATGCAACTTTCATTTTGTCATCAAAATTTACTTTGCCGCCCACAGAAATTTTAAAATTATAATTGTTGATGAGTTGCAAATATATTTGTACATAGTTTGATCAGTATGGTCACTGTATCTCAGAGATGATAATAAATCGCATGGCGCGCAAATTCCCATACAACAGTCTTGACCCAATCTTAGCTGAGTCTACCAAGGAGCCTTTTATAGAGATGCGTAACAAAATTTTACAAATCTTATAATAAAATGAAATAATTAAAGCCGATGGATTACTTGGCTTCCGCACCGACCACATTCGGCTTAAGAAAAGTTTCGATCAAACTATAAACCGAAAACTGAAGCCGAAGGTGAAAAGTTTCTGAAATGCACATACAAATAAATACAATTTTCGATATCTCATTAACTTCTTTGAAAAGAGCTATTCACCTTCGGCCTGGGCTTTTGTCGAGTGTTGGTCTAATGGTCAGGCTATCTCTCTCCCTCTCACACAGTGTTGAGATAAGTTGGCGTGTATTTCAAACTATTGCACAGTGATTCGTTCCATAGACAAAATTTATACTCTCAGAATTTAACGATTTTGATGTCATTTGAAAGGTAAAACTCCAACTAAGAAAACCCAAAAAAGTCTGTGCGAAAAATTAATTAGTGTGTGGGCAAAAACTGCTCAAAGTTGAAACTTTTTTCACAAACAAATTTAAACTCATATTTTCTTTTTTCATATTTTTTCAAGTACATGGTTACCAAGAAGTTGCTAAAACTTTCACTATAGATTAAGAAATGATGTGGCCATTTACGCTTTTAATGTTTTCTCAAAATTTGTAAAGCTGAAGCTTTTACTTCACTTTTAATTTAAATTATTTTTCAAAATTAAAAACCTGAAAATTGACAAAACTTAGAGGAAAATATCTAAAAAGTATGTGAAAGTATGTTCCTGGATTTTTTTGTATTTTAAGAAGCATTCTTTCTTTGTTGGATAATGTAATTACATCCTCCGATATCTTCCGATCTCAGAAAAGAATTCAATTTGAAAAGTGGTCGAAACACCTATTTTTCGACGAAATGTATTTCATTCATCCCTAAAAGTATGCAATCAGTATGAAAAATTTAAAAAACTGCACAAATGCAAAACATACATCTATTTTTATTAAATTTTATTGCAAAACTAAAGGATCCTCATACAATTTCTTTTACTCCTTGCAATTAATAATGTTGACGTAAGTGATTAAATGTAAATCTGAAAAATTTAGCCAACACGTTTGGTGCTATAGTTTACCAAAAATGACGAAAATCGCAAATTTAAGTCTCAGGCATTGCCAAACTACAAAAGTTGAAGAAAAACAAAAAGGAGATTTCAATTCAGCAGATTCATGAGAGATTCATGATTAACTAGTATACCAAATTTTATGAAGAACGGACCACTCCTTCTAATTTTGTCCCCCGGTTGCATGGAGTCGAATCACTGTGCATTGCTGAATTTTTATAAAAAAAAATTTCATTGAAACCAGCATTAAAACATTTATAAGTTCGTCCGTATAAAGGTCAGGTCATGTTTTCCTCAGCAATGATAGCAATTAACTGAAAAAGTGATTATCGGCTCAAAGCCTTCGACGGCTTTGCATTTTGCCGATAAGAATTCATCGATCGAAATAATTGCGATGTAAACTGTCGCTGGTAACTGTCGCTGTCGCTGGTAATCGTGTTTTTTGTATTACTCAACAATAATTTTAATTAAAAATTATAAACCGACAGCATTCGCACGCGCCAGCCCGCTCCGTCGAACGCACAGTGGCTGGCGGCATTTTCATTTTGTTTCAATTAAAGCGTGTAAAATAAATTAAAAGCGTAGTGCGAAATGTGCCCCACTAATTAAACACATACGCGGCAGGACGCTTGAATCGACGCAACAAAACACAGCAACAAAAGCCAACAACAAATCGCGCAGCGACAACAAAGGCACAAAGTCGCGCACGAAAGCCAAAAAGGGCAACAATCACAAAGCCGTCGACGACATGTCGAGCAAATGTTCAGAGACATGACCTCCGCTCGGGCCGTAATGCCGCATCCCGCTAACAGTGACAACAATAGCATTGAGATACAACAACAATGACAACAACAAAAACTGTCCTTTGACACATTTACGCATCGCTGTGGCTATTCAACGGCGGCGTTGCTGTTCATTTGCACGTGCTGCTGAATTTGTTGTTGTTGTTATTGTTGCTTTGTTACTCTGTAAAGACACTTGCAATCAGTCGAACGTTGATCCTTATTTCCTTTTTGCACATTTCAGTTTATTAATTTGCAGCAGTTTTTGCACGCCGCTGCGGCTTTGCCAGTGTTAAGCCGTCGAAATGCCCGTCGCAATGCGACGCGCGTAATGCAGCGCGCTTTAAATGATCACTTTTGCAACTGTAAATGAATTTTAAATGCACTCGCTGTTCAATGTGTGCTTTTGTACTTGCAGGTACACGTGCTTTCAATCGCTGCGCATGTGGTATTCGCGTTCGATGAGTCGCCGTGCCCTGCAGGTGAGTTGACGGGCTAGGACGCCGATGTAGATGTCGACGTAGAGGCGAACGCGAACGCTTTCCAGATTTGATTCCTAAAGTCTACAGTGTGTGCAGAGCGTTGATGAATTTAAGCATAATCATTTTTTATAGGGGTTTGGGGGATGGCACAGTTGTATCTTTAACTAATGTGTTGGGGTATATTTTATGTCCCGCAAAGGGAGTGACCGGCATAAAAGATAATTTTTTCGCGAAACTAACTTAGCCATTACTATATTTCCTTTGTACAGCTGGTATATACGACAGCTTTCCATGAATCTAAAATATTGAAAAAATATTCAAAAGCGCGATCGATCGAGAGTTAGTGTTCGTTGTTTATATTTAGTACATATACATCAATTTGTCTACGATTTTCGTTTCGCATATTGACAACTAATTTGTTGTTGTATTTTTTTAGGAAGACTGTCAAATGTTTTCGTTACTAACACTGGTTGCTTTTGGCATAATTGGCACTTTGCTTGTCGGCATACAGTACTATTTTCTGCAGGGACGGACGTGGGGCCTCAGTCGCATCTGGACCAAGGGCTGGCTGATATTCTTCTTGCTGACAACGGTGGTTAATTTCTACGCAATTTTCCCCTCATAGAGAGAATATTACCCATTGATTTTTGCTTTCTATCAACAGTTGGCGATTTACTTCATCAACATTTACATGATTGTGAGATCGCAGTTGGCGCCCTGGTATCGGTATGTCAGTGTTTTAAAATGTCTTCTAATGTTGGGTACTATTTTGATGTTGCGCTTTGGAGACATTGGTGGTATTCACCGTCGATGGAGAAATTATCATAATCAGCTTTTTCAGGATTGTGCGAGTCGCATCAGATCAGATCACCAAATGAGTTAATTTTATTGCTACTAATATCACCGTGCGACAGCATTTTTCACACTGGGAAAAATCCATATGTGCGTGAAACTAGAGACCAAATATAGTAATACTGCGTACTCAGTTTTTCATTTCTACATCCTTTGTCCTATTAAAAGGACTTCAAAATTTTGAAGGGGATACAAAATAAAAAAAATAAAAAAAAATACTTAACCTCGTAAGAATATGGCGATATGTATATCAAATGAAAGAGGAAAGGATCAAGAATTGAAATAAAATTTATTTTTTATCTATTTGCAAAAAATGATATAAAAAAGGTCCTTTGAAAATTTTAATCCTTTTATATCCTTAAAAATTTGTGTAGAATTTTCTTCAAAAATTAAGTTAAAACCCAAAATCTCCTTGATCACGTGTCAAAATTTCATTACTCTAACTTTATTGGTTCGAAAGTTACTAAAAAAAAGGCGGGAGCTGCAAGTCTAATGAAGTACAAAAATTCTTTATTTGCGTATCAGTATTTTAAATAATAAATAGATACAAAATCAATGAAGCGAGAATAATGAAATTTTGACGTGATCAAGGAAATTTTGGGTTTTAACATACTTACTTTTCAAGAAAATTCTACATAAATTTTCAAGGATATAAAGGATTAAAATTTTTAAAGGACCTTTTTTATATCCTTTTTACAAATAGATAAAAAATCAATTTTATTTCAATTCTTGATCCTTTCCCCTTTCATTTGATATACATATCGCCATATTCTAACGAGGTTAAGTATTTTTTATATTTTTGTTATTTTTTATCCCCTTCCAAATTTTGAAGTCCTTTTAAAAGGACAAAGGATGTAGAAATGAAAAACTGAGTACGCAGTATTACTATGTTTGGTCTCTAGTTTCACGCCCATATGGATTTTTTCCGGTGTGAAAATTTTTTTAAAATTTTTGTTGCACGGTGTATTAGTGTACAATTCAGGAATTTATTGAACATTTTATCTTTGAAAGCACAATGCGTACTAAAAGGTTAAAGTGCAGGAGGATCTTTTGTCCTTCTACCACAGTGGTTGCAACATCTCGTGAGCATTGCCGTTGTCAAGAGCAAACTATTCGATTGAGCGCTGTTCCACTCTGTTTGGCTACAAAATCAACGAGTCGAACAGGGCGGAGTATAAAACGATTTAACCAGCGGTTAACTCCAGATTTGGCTGATTGAAATGGCAGCTCACTGTCACTGACATGCAGATTATATGAAGTAGGTAGGGAAAATGTGGAAATGTGCAACTCATATGTGGGGAAGCCGAACAACCTGTGGCAGACCGACAGAATGACAGCGAGATAGCTAACTGATTAGACTGTTTCGGAAAGCGCTTAACTCTTTCGCTACAGGTTTTTACTGGGGAAAGTTAAAATTTTTAATTTTACGTCTTAGGCTTCTATGTGGTTATATTAGCAATATTCCATAAGAAATTTTTTAATTTTTATACTCGGACCCTGTATTTAAGAGTGTTTTTCTATGAGAGCAACCACATCGCTCTGGCTGTAATAATTACTTAAACATTAAACTTTTTACGCATAACAAAAATTTGAATATTTCTTCATTTACTTCGGTCAAAATTAAAAAAAAAAGTATCTAAATTGAAAGAAAACGTCAAATTAAAAAGTTCTCTAATTTTTTCTGCTTCTTCTTCCTTTACTATGTCAAGATATACCATTAAAAAACGTGTATACTTGGCTTCATTAAACTTAAATATTCAGTTTATTAATTTCGTATTTTTCCTAAAACTTCTAAGGAACAACAAAAAAATGTATTCTTGCAACCATAGAGGATGCAGACTTCCACAAAGTAGCATGTTGCCATATGGCAACAAAATAGCGAAAGGGTTAACCCTCTATTTCCCAAGTTTTTAATCTTGTTGAAAAAATTACCAGTGATAGTTTTGTGGTGGAGAAGCAATGTTTGTTCGGGGAAACAAATTTCATGTCAATAGGAGGCGTGATAGAGGGTGTAGAAAGTAGCAGGCCTACAGGCCTCCTTGGGAAACAAAACCAAAAAAAGTTCCATATGAAAATTTTTTTTTTTAAATTAATTTAAATTTTTAATTTTTTTTAATATAAGTAAACATAAATAACGACAGTTTCAGTTCATACGCCTAATAGACAATAAATAAAAAGTGGTAGGGCTAAGGCGAGGGGTAATGTATCGTGGGGTAGTTTATACACTGCTTTTGGGGGTGTATAAACTAGGAAAACTAAAAAAAATCGGTATAGGTATATCCACATTGCGGTTCTTGTTTTTTTAATGCCTTGTTATCTTTTCACACAGATGTCGATAAATCTACTCCATGTAATAAAGGACTAGGGGAGGCTAGTTCTCTCATCTACCCCCACAGACTACGCCTTAGCAGGGACATGATCTTTTTTACATTGCGGTGTATCGAAATGTCAGTTCAAATAGAAAAATTATGCTTAAATAGCGAAAAATATCATCAATGATCTTTAATTATTTACGCTTTTCATCCCAAGCAGGCCTACAGACACTCTAAGGTTTGGGTTAGGTAGGAGGAGTGTAACAACTTTTTTTCACAATTTTTTTTATTTTCTCAAAGAACACATCACCAATAATTTTTTTTAATTTTATTGAGGCTCACAATTTATTTAAAATAATTTTTGTTTCTCACACAATTTCAAAAATAATTATTTGCTTACTTTCTCACGAAACTTCAACTTTGTCTTACAATTACTGCCGTTGTGCATGTGGCAGCGTTAACTGACTAAATATATTTTGTAAAATGGAGATTCCCCTCTTCATACGTGTAAAATCAGCTAAAAAAATCATAAGGTGTAATTTACAGAATTTTTTTAAGCTTAGGATGTCTACAGGCCTTCTTGGGAACTAGAGGGTTAAGTGCGCTTCGATATAGACGTTAGACGAGGCAATTCAAGTCGCTCACACACAAACACACACACACATGTACACACAGAATTGCAAACACATTTCACACACACAGTCGTGTTGGTATAAACATGGCAGCGACTTGCGTGTTGCGTGCGGCCATGCAAAACCCAACTGAATGAAATCGCGCCATGCAGCTTTCTCAGCATGAAATCAAAACACGCAAAAAACAACAAAAACAATAACAGTAACAAGAGCAACTTCATAAGTAAATTTGCGCGCAAACAAAAGCCAACAGCAAATGCAAACAACTCGCCGAACTGCACAAATCGTCAGCCACAGTCACAGTCATAGCCACAGCGAACAACGACGACTGCATCAGGAGGCAAATAGGATCGGCGAAGAAGAGGGGAGGGGGCAACAACGTGCGAGTGCCGCACTAAAAACAATGGGAATGACTAAAACAATAGTCGAAGCGAAGCTAACGCACGCTCGTAAAACTCACTGCGAAGCGGCATAAGGCAAATAAGCCGACGAGAATGGGGCCATACGCGTTGTTCGAGCGGAGCGTAGGGGAAGCGGCATAACGTGCGGTTTATCTGTGTTTAGCTGAACGAGTCTTGGCCGTAGCCGCAACACCTGCGGACGGACATGCGCATGCGGACAGCTGAGCGGGCAGCGGGACGAACAACGTTGCCGGCGGCAACGGGCGCATGTTGGCAGTTGCGTTTTCGTTTTCCTTTACGGTTTCATTTGTATGCAAACTCAATTAGTTGCAAGAGTGGAAATCAGTTCCTTTGCGGTGGCAAAGCGTCGTTGTTGCAGTGAGTCGTTGGTCGGTTGGTTTTATTGGAGTTATCCTTATTTGCGAGTTGCTTATTTCAACTTTGTTCTGCACAAACTTACACAAACACATACACACACATTAAATGAGAAAAGCACAAAAAGCTGAGAACCATTTTTCATTTGTTAATAACAAAGACAAGCAATAAAGAGAGCAGTGAAGCGCTGGCCAGACGAGCGTTTTGCCGAGAATGTTGTCAAGGATTATGTGCGTGTAGTGCAGTGTAGTGTTGTGTCAGCTGGAGGGCAGCCCGTGAGCAGCTGAGATTTCGAACCAACACAATAAAACTGTCGTTGTGCAATGTTGCGAGTTTCGAATGTTTTTGTAGCGTCGGATGCGCTGCAAGGACAATGCCACATTTAGCAAAATAAAGAATCTGCAAACAAATTTAGATTTATTTAATGAAAAGCTCTTTATATAGAGTTTTTAAATCTGATCTGATCTGAAATCTGATCTGAATCTATTGATTACTCTGCTTAAAATCTCAGTACCCTACTTGAGCTGCAGCGATGTCATTGTGTCTGTGACACAATTCTGTCTAATCGGTTCGAGTTTACTATTACATCGTTCACACATAGAAACAGTGCTCATTTAATAATTCTTGTTGTTGTTAATTTTTCGTTCACAGTTGGTGGCAATCGGCGCGGGACATTAAATTGATACTGGAAAACCGTAAACCCTTTAAATTTCGCCAGACTCGACGCCTGCAAAACCGCCAAGTCGCCACCGACTTTTCGAACATGTCGATGCTGCATCCGTCCTCGCCGCCGCATCATCACATCCTCGAGCCCAATTATCCCGACCAAGTGCAGCCGCCAGCAGCGGCGCCCATACCGCCGCCGCCGCCACCGCCGCCTACCCCCACCACGGCCAGCATAGCCATTACCGCCATCGATATGGGCGCCGCCGACGAGGGGCTCACATGCCGCAAACTGCCGCTGGCATCGGCGGCCAGCGTCTGCTGCGTGGCGATGACCGCGGCCGCCACAATCGAAATACCACTGGAGGGATATCTGTACGAATTCGACTCGGTCTCATAGGCGGATGCCTGCGTGCGTGCGGGCGCGACGTCCGGCATGCCCGCAGCTCGTTCTTCTTTGCAGGCGACAGTAGCGACATGACACGGATGCCTGCACATGCGCCGCCAATGGGTCGACGAGACGTGATGAGACGAGACGAAATGAGATGATTGCCAGGCAGCTGATGACTGAATTATAATTGCAAACTGCTGCTCGCTGTGGCCCGGGCAGCGGATTTGTGCGTGCGTGCTTGTGTGTGTGTGTGTGTCGTGTGCCTCGTGCTGCAACAATTCGCCGAAAGGAGGGGAAACGCAATGGGAAAATTTAAATTGCGGCCGATTTTGTGTTCTCCGTTCCGTCGTTTTCGTATTTCATCGCTTTTAATCTTTTCCATTTTGGATGTTTGCATTTACAATAAATATTTTAAATTGTCTACATTAAACATTTGCGCCAACTGCTGTCCGCATGGCGCGTTTTAAAGACTAACGACATAATATGCAAAGTGAAATTGAAGGTGGCATCGCCACCTATGGCGTTGTGCAATATTCATTTGGCGGAATTTGCCGCAATTCCCCGACACGCAGCGAAAAGTTTCCTCACTTATGATACAAATTTGTTGCAGCAACAACACGTGTCAGACAATGTTTCTAATGACGTGGCAACAGTGTTGCCAGCTTCCGCTAAATTGAGAACATTTTGCAAAACAAAACGGTAAGCCAAAAGTGATTCGAAATTATTTTGGAGTTGAGTTTTTAGCGAATTATGCAATTAGATTCTTTCAGAGATAATTTTGATTTTGAAGATTTTTAAAATTTAAAATCTTAAATCTATTTTTGAAAATTCATTTGTAATTAATATTTTTTTCCATCGATTTCCATTTGTTAATATTTGCTTTATAAAAAAAATATATCAACTTGGTTGATTTCTTAAGCTGTCTGAAAGTTTAAATGTGTGTGTAAAGTTGGAATGGTTTACAAAAAAGAAAAGATAAGAGATAATTTAGATTTTGAAGATTTTTTTAATTTATAATCTTAAAAATATTTTTGAAAATTTAGTTGTAATAAATATTTTTTTCCATCGGTTTTCATTTGTTAATATTTGCTTGATAAAAAAAATATCAACTTGGTGGATTTTTAAGATGTCTGAAAGTTTAAATGTGTGTGTAAAGTTTGAATGTTTTACAAAAAAGAAAAGATAATAGATAATTTAGATTTTGAAGATTTTTTTGAATTTAAAATCTTAAAAATATTTTTTTGAAAATTCAGTTGCAATAAATATTTTTTTCATCGGTTTTCATTTGTTAATATTTGCTTGATACAAAAAAATCAATTTGGTTGATATCTTAAGTGGTCTAAAAGTTTAAATGTGTGTGTAAAGTTCGAATGGTTTACACAAAACCTACCAATGAATTGTTGAAGACTTAAAGGTTAAATTAAATCACCAATCGTAATCGATATTATTGGGTCAAGTGTATTTTTCTCAAATTATTCAAATATTCTTTCTTGTTTGATCATTTATGTTTCCCCAAGAGACACACTTCGGCAAGCAATGAAATGGAGTGGTCTGCCAATACTAAAACAACACCAAAATGCAACCATGGGTTACAAGCTAAAACGTGAAGATTATAAATGAGTGTATAACTTATTTGCAGAGGTTAAAGCTGAGGAAGGTTAAGTTAGAGTGGCAGCTCAATGAGCTTAAATAAGCCAAAAATGGTCCTTATGTTTTTACAGGAAAAGACAGTTATACTTGGTCATGAGGGTTTACAATGTTTTTTTAGCAAGTTAGGTATTGGTGGATGACCTTAGATCAGTCAACATTAGGGACTTGATAGGTTTTATCCACAAAACAAAATGGCTTGTATAGGCACTTTACTTGCAGTAAGTCAGATCACTTCCTCCTTGTGGTATCATAATGGGCCCTTTTCGGGCCCTTAGGCAGCCACTTTAACCTAACCTAACCTAACCTAGGTATTGCGTGTGTTCTAAAGCAAACAGGACTTTTGAAATAAGACATTTTCTGGTGGCGTCTCTTGTATGTGAAGAAGGTGCTCGATGCGGTAGTTGGAGGTCGACGGCGAAGAGGGAAGCCATGTCTCCGGTGGAAGGACCAAGTTGAGGAGGCCCTATCATCTCTTGATGTGACCAACTAGAGAAGGCGCGAACAAAGCAGAGGCGCCTGGGTTATGGCGGGTTGTTATGGCCAGTTAAGTCAGCGTTGGAAATGTACATTTTTCCCTGATTCTCTGTCAACATTTCATGATATTTTGTTGACTGGATGCGGAATTATTGCGTGTGAAGCGACAGTATCAACACGTCAAATCAAACATTTGTATCAAAAAATACAAAAATTAGCATCGAACAAAGAGCCAAATTTACGTTTCGTTTTAAATTTGATAAAGCTTTACCAAAACATTTCAATTAATAAACCATGTAGGTGATGATTTTTATCCCGTCGTAGAGTTCATGAGCTGTAAAACGGTTGTGAGGGCAGAATCCATCAAAACTCTGCGTGAATTCTTCAAAGAAAAGCCAAAATCTTCATTGAAATTCTTAAAATTGGATTTTATTAAGCATCTCAATAACATAAATTTATAGTATTTTACCTGAATATTTAGGCTGACGAACAGTGTGTGTGTACGGTTTGTTCATCTCATCGATCGACACTCGTGACTGATTTTTTGCTTAAAAATGGTTTTTCACCATCCGCCACTTTCCGTATTCGCCCGTTTTGACACCGTGCGACGTTTACCTTTTCGCAAAAATGCATTTACCGGTGAAAGGAAAGCGTTATTAAGACTTAGAAGCCATCCAAAGGGCTTGTACCGACATCCTGAAGGACATCGCGGCCAACAATCTAAAATACTCATTCGACATGCTTTTAGACTGTGCAAATTTTTCTGTCGAGTATTTTGAATAAAAACAAATCGATTTAAATATAAAAAAATAAATATATGTAAATAAAAATCTGTTGTTATTGCCTATTTTTGGAAATTGTACTAATATGGCTTTCAAACTGACGACTTAAACCTGTTTAATGTGCTTAAACAAGTTAAATGAACAAAACCAGTTCGAAAACCTGTTTATTCACATGCAATTGTTGTTGGAAATTAAACGTGTTTTAACCATTTAACATGTTTTGAAACGAGTTTAGCGCAGGGTTGCATCCGAAAGCTTTCTATGAAAACGCTTTTTTGTCAACTGAACACACCGCACACACTCTGAACACACACTAGAAAAACATCCTTAAATTTCAGCTGTCATTTCATCAAAACAAAACAAAAAAAAATTGAAAATTTGAAAAATTTGAAATGAATGAAAATTATCGTTTTGCTTGCACTTCTTTCATTCCATTCATGACCTTTTTATGGCATCTGAATACAAGGCGTCTAATATTTGGACGAAGTTGAGAATGTTGGCGTGGATTGTGAAATATGCACCAATATTTCGCTCGAACATGCTCCCAGCACATTTTCACGCACCGTTCACAAAAATATTTATTTGCTTATTTGTAAACAAACAGCTGTCAAATTGAACCTCATTGAGCAGTCTGGACGGTTGTGTTCAACAAAAAGCTCTTTTCACTTAAACTAGTTTAAATGAGTCAGTTTGAACGCCATATAAGGTGAAAACACATCTTTTTCTAGTGTAGCAATGGACATAGCACGCATAGTGATCGCAAATGTTGATTAATTATAAGCTATAGGGGGGGGCGGGGGGGGGCATGTTCTGGCACCCAACACCTCTTGGCCACGACCCTGCATAATGTTATGATCAGGGAAAGGATTTTGAGGACCTAAAAACCTATAAAAAAGGCAAAATAAAATAGCAAAAAAGGCACGGAAAGGCACTAAAAACTGCCTAAAAAGGCAAAATAGGGCATTAAAAACTGTTAAAAAGGCAAAAACAGGCATTTAAAAATAAGGAAAAATAGTACACCTTTTCAAGTTCGATTTCAGAAAGTGTAAAAACAATTTCAGAAAGCGTAAAAGCAATTTCAGAAACCGTAAAAGCAATTTCAGAAAGCGTAAATTCAATTTCAGAAACTGTAAAAGCAATTTCAGAAAGCGTAAAAGCAATTTCAGAAAGCGTAAATTCAATTTCAGAAACCGTAAAAGCAATTTCGGAAACCGTAAATTCAATTTCAGATATATAAATTAAATTTCAGAAACCGTAAATTTAATTTCGGAAAACGTAAATTCAATTTCAGAAAACGTAAATTCAATTTCAGAGTAAATGTTGAATTTATTTTGGTTGCATTTACACAGATTTGAAACAGTAACATGCATTATAATACCTTAAAAAAGAAATATCTACATAAATGCTTGCCCAGAAAAATAAATGTTTACGTTCCTACAAGCATGTCATTTTGCGAAAGAGCATCTCCATGAAACGTCGAACTGTGCTGGATTGCTCTGGCGCAGTCGCCTCCAGTAATGGTACACTTTGCATCGTCCACTATTTTTTCTAAATACTGAAGCCGCTGCTCCATAATGGCAGGTGATCGGACGTGTGGCACAGTCATTTGCGACTTAACGTAAGACTTTGTCTTCGACCATATATTTTCTATAGGATTAAGCATGGGTGAATAGGGACCCAGACGTAGCACTTCCGCAAGACCACCTGAGTGTGCTGCTACGGCTGTTTCCATCGAACTATGGCATGGTCCATTGTCGCACACAATCACAAGGTCATTTACGTTATTGCCATTTTCCTGCCATTTGTTTATTAGGCCTTGCACCCATTCGGAGCAGGCTGCAGATTTTGAGCCCCTGCGACGCTCCAAAAGCAGCACACCTCCTGTGGCCCACCTTGTTCCGTACGTAATTCAAATATTGGGGAAAATGCATTTTTCAGTTCTGAAATTGAATTTACGTTTTCTGAAATTGAATTTACGGTTTCTGAAATTGAATTTATGTATCTGAAATTGAATTTACGTTTTCCGAAATTGAATTTACGGTTTCTGAAATTGAATTTATATATCTGAAATTGAACTTACGGTTTCCGAAATTGCTTTTACGCTTTCTGAAATTGCTTTTACACTTTCTGAAATCGAACTTGAAAAGGTGTAGAAAACCTAAAAAATAATAATTTTATTTCATCTGACGTATGCAACATACAATATTTATACCTCGTTTTTTGTAAAAGAAAAGGAACATCAAGGTTTTCAAGGCGTTAGGTTTGCGCTAACCGAACTTTTTGATTTTGGCATGTTTTTTTCTTTAAATTTTCCACTTCACAACAAAAAATAACGGCTTAGGAATGATCAAATCAATGTAAAAACATCGAAAAGTTAACGAAATTGCAATGTTGCCACTTAATTTTTTTTTAGTTTCAAGGTATTTTTGCGAAACAAAAGGGGGACAAATTTGAAAACCAAAGAAAAATAAAAAGGCGCTCAACAAATCTTGAAAAAGGCATTTATAGGTAAAATAGGCACTAAAAAAGGCATTTATGGGTGAAAAAGGCAAACTGCCTTTTTAAGGCAAAAAAGGCAAAATAAAAGTGGTATATTTCTAATCAGGAGGACCTAATTCGTGCTCATTTTCAATCAGAAATGCTCTATCCAGCAGCAAACAAAAAAGGCAATTTCCACAAAATCCTTTCCCTGGTTATGATATTTTTCTTATTTTGTTTGACAAATGCTGTTAACCCTTTCCTTCCCGAATTATGAAGCAGCCATAGAAAAAAATTGTAATGTGGTTATTTGAATCGAGGGGGGTATTTAAAAATATATTGCATACGAATTTTAGTGAATTCGACTTTCCAGTGGGTGGTAGGAGATGGTAGCCATATGGCTACATTGGGCTTTTATGCAACAAAATGAAAACATGTTTTATATGAAGAAATTCATTATTTATTTACACGTTTTTAGGCTTATTTGTTATGGAACGTATAAAAACAGTTCTTGGCTTGTGTTAAACACAGAGCAACACTACATTTTTGGCATTTAATTCTAGAAAATGCTGCCCTGTCGTTACAATACTTGCATCGTTCCCGTTTTTCAACTGGTATTGGCCAATGGCCAATGGAATCATATTGTACATCAGAAATTGGGCGTTTTGAGCAAGGTTTCTTTCGTTGTGGAAGAGCAGGACTGGTGCTTTGTTGATCTGATGGCCTTCCTCGTTTTCTTTCATTGGCAATAAAACCAGCATTTATCATACCATCAGCAATTTCAGCTTTAAAATTCAATAACGATATATTAGCTGGCATCTGCTTTTGACTGCAATGTCTTTTATATAGGAGCCATGCATTTACAACACAAACGTCCAATAGGTGATAAAATATACGTAAATAATATTTCTTAGTTCCTATTTTGGTTCTATAAAGTGCAACCAACATATCGCTGAGGTCAACCCCTCCCATATAACGAACATATTGGGTTGCTATATTAGGCCGCGAAACATCTACATACTTTTTTTCATGTCCTGACCATCTACTTACAGTGTCAATCGGATCAATTCCATAAATTGCTGATGCTAAATAAACTGGTTTATTATCTAACCACTTAACAGCGCATATGTTTTCTTGTCTTTCAGTACGGTAGTCAAAGGAGCCTCTGCCTTGGCGCTTTAGAGTCTTATCGCAGACTAGCTCGCATTTTGGAAGTCGGTTGTGTCTAACCGTGCCTGTGAGAAATATACCATTTTCTTTCAGCGCTTTTATAAGATTATATGAGGTAAACCAGTTATCCGTAAAAAGTACAACATCTCCGCTTATACCTAGTTGAGTTTTTTCCACAATTGTACCTTTCCCGGTATAGACTTCAAAGTCATACATAATTCCACTTGCACCATTTCTTGCAAACATTTTAATGCCCCATTTGTGGGGTTTGCTGCAAATGTATTGCTTTAAACTGTTCCTGCATTTGGTTGGAATGAGAACTTCGTCAATGGAATTCATTTCCTCCGGCTCAATTTTTAAAAAATTGTTTCTCATGACCTCCAAAAACGGACGCACTTTAAAAAGTTTGTCGTATTGCGGATCAGATCGGCCTTTTATTTCGGCGTTGTCGTTTAAGTGGAAATTTTTTTTTAGTAAATCAAATCTATTCCTTGGCATCACATCAGCGATAGGTGGAAATCTCGTAGATCTCGCCCAATATAGCCTATATTGTGGTAAGTGGACTATACTGGATAGCAAATTGATTCCAATAAATTTAGACATTTCCGCAAAATTGGTGCCAAGTGGAGTACTAAGATTATTTTGCGTGGAATAAAGGTTGCTTTGGTACGCAACGTCATTAAGAATGCTATCAGAAAAGAATAATTTGAAATACTGTAATGGAGTAAGTTCCGTAGTGCATTCAGAGAAAATCGGCTTGTAAAATATTTCCGAAGGCTCTATATCGACCTTTCGCCATTGCATTCTCCTAGGAACTTCATGAGAAACATTTTCAATTGAGTCCTGAACTTCCTCCGAAGGAATTTCGATGCCATTTTCCTCTGAAATTGTTAAAAGTTATTCGAAACTAAAAATAAAAGTTATTTGAAATATACCGAATGTCGCTAATATAGTAGCTTCGTCTGTGTTGTTTAAAATTGCTGCTTCAGATCGCGCAATATTTGCTAAAACCTCGTATTCGTCTTCACTATCTTCAGCAGACTCCTCTTCAGAATTATCACCCTCCAACACCTTCAAAATTTCTCTTTCATTCAAAACCAAATTTTTCCCGGACCGTAACATCGTTCCTACGAAGTTTATAGCAATAGTAAGCTCTAAATTTACTAATATTAAACGAAACTAAAACACAAATATAACCAAATGGCTACCGCAGTATATTCACAAAAAGTGCTCTTTCGGCCCAATGTAGCCATTTGGCTACCAAGGTACTTTAGCACATATTTTCACTATCACCTGTACTTTTCGGCGTTTTCCGTTGATAATAACGTTTTTTAAGAATTTATTCACAGCAATAAAATTTTTGCTTAACAAAATATTAATTACAACACCTTTTTTTATTGAACGCGAACTTCAATAATGCAAAAACGCAAATCGAGCGGACAACGGTAAACAAATGTCAACAATTATCAATGTTGCCAATTTAACACAAAACATATTTCGCCGAAAACGTTTAGGGGAATGTTGCTTTTAAGCGATAAAATTCTTAGAATGGGGAACGAGTGTCTATTATACATTGAAATACTGAATTGAAATTTGGTAGCCATATGGCTACCATGGGAAGGAAAGGGTTAAATGTTTAACTAAATGTATGAATTTTCTTTTTTTCATATTTCATTTTTCATTCGCGATTTCTTGTAGGAAAATCGCATTGTTTCTTGACTTTAGCGGATTAGAAAATCAAAAAACTGGCAACACTGCGTCGCGCTGCGACAACACCAGCACAAGTAGTAAAATCTAAAATCCGAGGCTTTAAAACGCAGCGCGAGTGTGTCCGTTACACGTCGTAAGGACTCTCGAGTGCAAATTACTCGGAATTCAAAACGCGGCAATGCGAAACTGAGTAACAGCGTTTTCGCTGCGGCGCTCGTTTTACAAAATTTCGTTTCATTTTTTCATGGCGTTATAATAAATTTCGGCAGAAAAGTTAATTTATTATTAGACGCACACTCGCGCCGCGCATCATTGTTGTTGGTGAGGAGGCGTGGCCGCTGACGAGATTTTGAATTTTAAATATTTCAGTTTCATGGACAAAAGTGTTAAATTGACGGCATTCATTTTTGACAGCTGTCAGCGCGGCTGTGCAGTTGCTGGGGGGAGGGGGCAATTAGGGAACGCTAAGAGATCAAGAGATAGGGACGCGGTTGCGGAGGGGAAGCTGACGCTGAAAATAATCTATTAGTGTTTGCAAAGAATTATGGTGTTTGCATGGGTAAATTTATAAGCTGCGCGCGGGAAATTTGCGTGTTTTAATAATAAAATCTACAATGTGAAAACAGATAGTAGGATAATGCAATTTTTGACGCGCAAAGTGAAATGTGATGTGCTATTTATATACTGTGGGTACGTGTGTATTTAAATATATACATGAGTGGGTTCTGCACAAGCGAAAGTAACTGAATTGAAGGACAAATTTTGGACAAAACATTGCGGCAGATTACACTGATCAACAGCAAAATTGCTTTTCTGGGTTTGACATCAGTTCTAGGGTAATTAGGGAGCGCTGATTTCGAATCCGCAAACCATTATTAAAACTTAGTTTCCGTTTTCGCGAAAAATGGGCGTGTCACTTTTTCGGATTTTCCCTGACTTTTTTCACGTTTGGGATTGTCATTTCTAAACCAATAAACCGTTTGACATGATTTTCTCTTTGTGGCATTTACAACACCTTACGGCTTCTTTTCCAATGTAATTTATTTGTATAAGTTTTAAAAATCCGCGGCAATCGGACCTCAAAGTCGAAAAATATGGAATTTTAAGGCGTTTTCTTTGATGGTCAAAAGCATGCACATTTTTCGTAAATCAAGTATGAAGTTAGGTGTTAAATGAAAGCGGAAACATCAAGTAATAGAACACAGCCAAATTATTTGGTGTGATTCCTATTCTCATCGAAATAATAGCAAAAATGTACCATAGTCATTTTCATCAATTCTCATACTTGTTCCTCAAAAAATTAAGGGCCTCAAAATATGCTCTTTTCTATGTTCCATTTACAGTCTGGAATACAAGCAACAAACAAAAAATTTTGAATTGCTCAAAACAACTTTGCATATTTTGAGGCCCCAAATTTTTTGAGGAACAAGTATGAGAAATGATGAAAATGGCTATGGCACATTATTTTGATGCTAATGTGTATTCCGCCAAATAATTTGGCTGTGTTGTAATGTTTGATGTGTCGGCTTTCATTATACACCAAACTCGTTAATTGATTTACGAAAATTGTGCATGTTTTTGACCATCAAAGAAAACGCCTTAAAATTCCATATTTTCCGACTTTGAGGTCCAATTACCGCGGAATTTTAAAACTTATAAAAATAAATTGCATTGGAAAAGAAGCCGTGCGGTGTTGCTAATGCAACGAATTGAAAATGATGTCAACCGGTTTATTGGTTTAGAAAATACAATCCCAAACGTGAAAAAAGTCAGGGAAAATCCGAAAAAGTGACACGCCCATTTTTTGCGAAAACGGAAACTAAGTCTTAAAAACGGTTTGCTGATTCGAAATCAGCACTCCCTAATTGCCGTAGAACTGATGTCAAACCCAGAAAAGCCGACCAAAAGTCGAAATTTGTTGCCCTGTGTTATTTGAGGGAGGCTTCAAAAATTGTCTTTTGTGAAAAAAACCGCAATTGAAACCCTCTGACGCTGCACTATTCGAATTTCCAATTTTGACAAGGCGTTAGCGGTTGAAGTTGGCTGCGACTAACAAAAACGCCTGTAAAATTACAATTATTCAAATAAGAGCTAAGTTTTGCAAAATAATAATAATTTGTTGTTTTTTTGGCAACTAAATAGATTTTTTTTTACATTTCATGATTTTTACAATCCCAACGCAACGCTTCAATTTCGGTATGCCGCACTGAGCGAGAGCGTTGCGTCAGAAAACGCAACGCTCAACGCTCCAATTTAGGTTTGACTGTTAGTAAGAAAATCGAATTAAACTTAGTCAATTTGTTTAGTTTTCATTTAATCGTAAAGTAGTTTTTTGTTCAAAAACGGGTTTTGTAGGTGGTTTAAATTTCAGTAAGGGATCACCTATATGCTGCATTGCTGTAATTCAGTATACGTGCGAGGCTCGAGACACTATGAAATTACAGCTTTCTGTCACTACGACTTTAAAGTTGCTTTCGCTAGAGCGACTTCAAGAAAGAAGTCCGTTTGTTGTCTCATCTCTTGAACTTCATCATTGAGAGTGTTGGGCGCTAGGCTGATATGTGTCATAATGGTTCGAGCTTCATCAGCAGTGTACAGGTTCGTTGGCGCCATTAACGTCCATCGGTCGTAATAACCGAGAGGCAACTGCTGCTCTGTCGCCTATCCGTCCTATTCCTGACTAGCCTTCATTCGATGCTTTGATTCTGATTTCACTGACCCATATACTCTGAAATTACTTTACAATTCTCTGGTACGGTCTAAGCTGGAATATGCCGTCTTTATTTGGAGACCTTATCATATTTGTCATATCAATAGACTTGAACGCATTCAGAAATCGTTTGTACGATTTGTATTGAGATCGTTGAATTTTGTCGATCCGATTCCTTCTTATGACGCAAGATGTCTGTTAATCAATTTAAAATCACTACAGAGTAGGAGGGTTATCCTTTCACTTTCCTTTGTTTTCGATTGATTCTCCATGGCTGCTCGAGCGCATTTCCTTTCATATTCCTACTGGAAGCCTTTGGAGTAATGATGTATTTTTCCTTGAATGCGTCAGAACTGTGTATGCTTCCCATGCTCGCATATATAGAGCCTTAAAAGAATTAAATTTGCCATTTGGCCATTGACTTTTCCACTTCTAAAAATAACTTTAAGCTATTATTAAATGAATTAATTGCACAGTAATTAACTGTATTAGTCTCATTAGCTCTACATAATCTGTAAGGAATAATGTATTTCTACGAGGACGGGTCAATAAGTCCGTGACTTTTTGAATTTCCCGCCCCTTAATTGAAATGGCAACACTGCTCCCGTCAACAGTCATCTGTCAGTTGACTCTTGTCAAAAATTGAACAAACTGCGACATTTAGTTTGTTTTTGACAGCCGTTAATATCAGACTACCGCGTTGACTGAGAAGAAAATGGAAGTGAATTTCGTGTGCTCATTAAGCATTATTTTTTGCGGAAAAAATCCATTACGCAAACCAAGGCTAAGCTTGATAAATATTATGGGGGACTCTGCACCATCCATTTCCATTGTAAAAAAGTGGTTTACTGAATTCCGATGTGGCCGTACAAGCACGGAAGATGCCGAACGTTCTGGACGCCCAGTTGAGGTCTCCACATCCGAAACAATTGAAAAAATCCACGATATGGTTTTAGCCGATCGGCGATTAAAAGTGAGAGAGATTGTGGAAGCCATAGGCATCTCACATGGCTCAGTCGTTTCAATTTTGAATGATCATTTGGGCATGAGAAAGCTTTCCGCAAGATGGGTGCCGCGTTTGCTCACAATCGACCACAAACGCAACCGTGTGACAATTTCGCAGGAATGTTTGGCGTTGTTCAATCGCAATATGAACGAGTTTTTGCGCCGTTTCGTAACCGTGTACGAAACGTGGATCCACCACAACACACCGGAGACCAAACAGCAGTCAAAACAGGGGGTTTCTCGGGGTGAATCGGCGCCAAAGAAGACAAAGGTGGGTTTGAATTGATTTGGGTTTGGATTTTGAAGACCTCGACAAATCGTATTTTTCGGAAGGGATAAAAAAACTGGAGAAACGTTGGGCTAAGTGTATAGATCTCAAAGGAGACTACGTTGAAAAATAAAATAACTTTTTATCTAAAAACCTGTGTTTCATTCAAAAAGTCACGGACTTATTGACCCGCCCTCGTACATTATTTAATGACTAAATAAATAAATAATCTGGCAATTACGCTAAGGTTCCTACTGTGGCTAGAGTCGCAGATCGTGGGCGACAGGTGTACATTTGAGATTGTCAACTAATGTTTCTACTTTGTAAGTAATTAACACTGCACTGCTGAAGTCAGCCTGGAGATAAAACGAAGACCCGGTTTTGGTAGGTATAATTTAATTATATAATATAAAAAAGAGAATAATCCCCTCCGAAATTTACATTCCATAGAATATTGTAGTTTACTATACTCTGTTCGTGTTCCTTTAGGTATATAGCTACGCTAGGGGCGTCCGAAAGAAATGTACTTCGCAAAATCTTCGGCCCTGACGAAGCGGGGAAGCGTTGCTTTCATCGAAACTTCAACTAGACTAGGGACCAGCTGGAAAGAGTTCGCACGAAACAGACACACCAGGGGGAAGGCTTTGCAGCAAGAAATAACCCCGTAACAGGTAATAAAAACAATAAGCAACTATAGGGTTCAGTGGAAAACAAAGCTCTTTGAGTCAACTGTCTGCTAAGCAGTTAAAGCTTGTGCGGACCTTCTTCAGTAAGTTACATGATATGCACTCCTTGTCTGCTTCGCCTCGGTAACATCTACAAAAAGCCCCGATGAGAGAGAGAGGAGTTCGGGGAAGTTTCCAACCGGACTCGAGGTTTTCAAAGATCCGAATATTTTCATTGTGTGAGTTTGTACGCTACGTATGTATGCTAGGCTACGCTGGCTGGGCAATGAGGCTCCGGAGAAAAAGGCGTTCAATGCGGTAATTGGAGGTCGAAGAGGGAGATCGTGTCTGCGGTGGAAGGACCAACTTGAGGACGCCCTATCATCCCGTGATATCACCAACTGGAGAAGGCGCGCAAAGCAGAGGCGCCTGGAAATAACTTTTGCGGCAGGCCGTAACCCGTTCTGACTATGTCATATATGGTGTCATTTGTAGTCAGTTAAATGAGAACGGGTTGTCATATGGTGTCATTTGCGTTTGCCTGCATGTATGACTACGATTTGCCATACGAAACGACAATCAAATGAGAACGATCGAATTTGTGTCGAACGAACGATTTGACTACGTTTGCCGAGAAAACAAAAAATGTCAACATGCTGGCAAACCTTGTCATATGTATTTTTCGTCAGTTTTTGCTGTGCAATGAGAACGCATTTGACGACATAGGACGAACATGACATATATGGCAGTGTTTGTCGTCAGTGAATATGACACCATATATGACATAGTCAGAACGGGGCAAAATGGGCTGTTGTTGCCAGTTAAGAAAATATGTACTCGTATGTTTGAAAAGAGAGCTTTAGCACGAGAGTCTTGTGCCGATCTCCCAGGCAATACATTTCTTTTCACAACCCTATAACACCGTGCGACAGCATTTTTCACACCGGGAAATCTAGAGCGTGAAACTAGAGACCAAATAACATATGTCCACTAAATATTGAGACTAACTTCAGCCGTTTATTTGACTGCATAAGCAAACATGGAGATGTCACTCAATACACTTATCATACTTAAGTGGGCTTCTACTTAACTGCCAAACTCAAATTACGCAATACATTCCATTCAAAATGTCGTAAAAGCTGGGTTTAAGAAAATCTGTTGCCAATCTGTTTGGACGACTCACTACATGGGGAATTCTGGATGTGTTTAAAGAGAAGCCAATCTCCTGGGCGACTATTTTTCGTATTTTGAAAGATTGCCGTAATGGAAAAGGACCGGAAAACGAAGTCATACCTGGTTGCCTGCCAAAGTTAAGTGCCACAAGGACGAAAAACTGCTGACAAGTGCAAAAAACAAAATTGGCCAATCAACACGCAAATTAGCACGAAAATTTGGCATTTCAAAGTCTGGTGTTCACAAGATTTTGAAGAGGAACAATGTAATCTATCGCAAACGTAAACCAGCACCAAAGTATTCCACGAAACTACTCGAAAATATACCAAAATGCTGTCGTGCACTTCGTTGTGAACACTTCGCTAATGAAAAATTCATAATTTTGGATGTTGTATCGTACTTCACATTTTTGCACCAGAATTAAGCGGCAACGACGGGTTTTACATTGACAACATCGAAACAACACCAAACGGAGTTAAATACGCCAGCAAATCAAAATTTGAACCAAAGGTGCTAGTTTGGGTGGCCATTTCTTCGAAGGGTGTCTCAGCGCTATTGATTCGCACAAACAAAGCCAAAGCGGTCAATGCTGACGTTTATATCGGTCAATGCTTGCCAAAATTGAAGCAATTCACGGGCAAATATCACACTGGCGACGAAATCATGTTTTGGGCGGATCTTGCAAGCTGTCACTATGCGAAAAAAAGTTGGATTGGCTGACCGAGTATAAAATAAAATTTTTTGCCGAAGAAGGACAATCCTCCAAACGTATCTCAGGCACGTCCAACCGAAAATATCTGGGCAGTTTTCAAACGTATGGTGTACGAAAAGGGTTGGGAGGCACGGAACGAGCAAGAGTTGATTAATCGAACCAAGCAAAAGTTGAAACAAATCGAGATAAACACCGTCCAAAACCTAAATCGGGACATTCGTTTTACACGGAGAAAAATCGAAGACAGTGATCCATTGAGTGTACTCTAAGTGTATTTTTTGACAGATGACCTATAGACTGAAGTACCAAATAAAATAAATTTTTAATTCAATTGTCTGTTTTCAAATGGCGCGCGCCGGAAGTTAGTCTCAATATTTAGTGGACATATGTTATAGTAATACTGCGTACTCAGTTTTTCATTTCTACATCCTTTGTCTTTTTAAAAGGACTTCAAAATTTTGAAGGGGATAAAAAATAAAAAAAATATAAAAAATACTTGACCTCGTGTATATCAAATGAAAGAGGAAAGGCTCAAGAATTTAAATAAAATTAATTTTTATCTATTTGTAAAAAAGGATATGAAAAAGGTCCTCTGTAAAATTTTAATCCTTTATATCCATGTAAATTTATACAGAATTTTCTTGAAAAGTAAGTACGTCACGTGTCAAAATTTCATTACTCTAACTTTATTAGTTCGAAAGTTATTAAAAAAAAGGCAGAAGCTGCAATTCTAATGAAGTACAAAAATTCTAATTTATTTGAGTATCAGTATTTTAAATAATAAAAAGATACAAAATCAATGAAGCGAGAATAATGAAATTTTGACACGTGATCAAGGAGATTTGGGGTTTTAACATACTTACTGTTCAAGAAAATTCGATGTAAATTTTCAAGGATATAAAGGATTACAATTTTCAAAGGACCTTTTTCATATACTTTTTTTACAAATAGATAAAAAAATAATTTTATTTAAATTCTTGAGCCTTTCCTCCTTTTAACCCCTTCAACATTTTGAAGTCCTTTTAAAAAGACAAAGGATGTAGAAATAAAAAACTGAGTACGTAGTATTACTATGTTTGGTCTCTAGTTTCACGCCCATATGGATTTTTTCCGGTGTGAAATTTTTTTTTAATTTTTGTCGCACGGTGTAACAATACCAGCTTTTGAAACAATAAATCAACCACCTCGCAAGCTGAGCCATTGTATCTTTGGCTGTTAGTGCGAAGGTGATTTTATAGGTGATGTGCTGTTAAAATGACAATAGAGCTAAATGTTAAAATAGAGAATAGATCACCTTAAAATATTGACGCTGGACAAATCTAAAATTTGAGTGGTTTAACTAAGTTATCGCACTTAAATGAGGTGTTATCCACATATGGTCGTCAAATGGTTTAATATAACATTCTTGAAATTACTTTTATCATACAAGTTATATACGTAACAATTCGAACCTGACAAATGAAAACTTACAAATGAGATCAAGTGGGACAGTTGAGATATACTCGCATGTACCTTTATAAAAAATTAATATGAAATATTTCACCAGCAATTTTTTATTCAACAAATTATTGCCATACGTTTCTCGAAATATGTTACATACATACATCCTTCTGGTTCAATAGATTATAGCAGTTTGTAAGAAATGCCTCACTAGTGTTTCATGCGACGAATTTATTATTAAACAAAAAAGATAATATATGAGCGTAGAGCTCGTTGGCAGAAAACACGGCCAACGAATAGCAAATTGCCTCTGGGGAACAGGCCAAATAGTTTCCGACCATTTCGACCTCGATTACGCGCGCCCCACACCTCATCCCGATCTGCCGTGAGAAGCAAAAAATCTGTGCCGATGCGTGAGCGTGTGGCTGCGTGAATGCATGTGTGTTGGTGTGGATGCGGGTGTGCCGGTAGCAAATGACATGCGTCACGTGATGGATGGTTCATAAATTAGTCATTTCGAGCGGACGTTGTCGATGTCGTCGTTATCGGGCAGGCGGCTGGGAATTGGGTGCAGAGCGCTGGATTGCAGCAACGTAGCAACCGCGGGGGTGGCGGCGAAAGGAAGCGGCGCATCGAGCAGAGGTTGCGACGGCAGCTGAGCCAGGCAGGAAAAACTTTGGCGCTTTAGCACAAAAACTTTTACGTGCTGTACTTTTTTGATTTTTGTGTTTGGATTTTATATTGTTGTTGTTGTTGCTGTTATTGTTTGTTTTTGTGAGGCGTGGAGGTAATTTGTCATTGGCTGCTTAGCATCCGGCAATTCAACATCGCGACGCGCAGCCACTGCAGTGACGCCCCAACTCGGGCGTGGCGGTGGCCGGTGGGTTCGTGTGTGGTGTGTGTGTGTGTGCGTTGTCGGGGCGGCATAATGTGTTTGTGATGTTGACATATTAGCATAGCCATAAAAGCCGGCAAGCGCGCCCGGGGCGGCCAGCCTGCCAAGGTACGCAGATGCGTGACCAGTTAAGATAAAATGCCTAATGATGTTGCAGGACCTTAACGCTGAGGGTGTGGGCGAGGATATCGGAAAATTGCGAAACGCACGAGAAGGATAACGAATAACGGCCATTCGGGACATTTATTGACGTGGTATTGAGGACCGCTGATGGCCGCTGCTGGCTTGTGTTGATTTAATGAGTGAAATTAAACTGCCGCAATCAAACATGATGCATGGTGCTCGCTGACGTGGAAGCCGCGTCGCCGAAGTGTAGTTTTCGGATTTCGCTGTTTTTGATTTTATTTATTGCTTGTTGCGTCACTTTAAGTATTTTTAGCAATTGTCATGAATGGATTTCGCTTGCTGCGAGCGACTAAAACGCGTCGCATATGCTTCGTTGTATGTGCGTACATGAGTGTGTGTGTGCGAGGATGTGTTTATTGCAAGTAAATTAGGCTTAAATTAGTCATTAAGCAGTTAGTCATTAGGCAGTGTATTCTCTGGCTTATAGCAGTGTGAGGTAATTAAGCGTCACTTGTTGCAGACTGCATATGTCGCTGACAGCATTCGCCTACCTTCTGTCTGAGTGACTGAACGACCGCTTCGTATTCTGGGTATTTAAAACAGCCATGTTCCGCTGCGAGAGTGGACAAAAATAAGAAAAAAGATTTTCGCGGATTTTGACGAAAGTAGTATCATGTTAAAGGTGATGGGAAAAAAATTCATTAATCGATTATTGAATCATATGATTAATTGAAACAGAGCGATTATTAATTGCAATTAATCGAAGGAAATGGAAAATAATCGAGTATTCGAATGATATTTTTAATATTTTACCTTAACCGTGTAATTTTACAGTATGTTAATATGTGAATTTTTACCAAATGCCTTATAAAAACAATAACAATGAATTAATAAATGAAAATAAGCACATATCAAAGTAAAAAATATATACCTATTTTTATTTTATTTGTTCATTGCAGAGTTTAGAAATAATAGTTTTCACAGGCGCGAGGTCGTGAACCTGTTCCTCTTTTCAATGGCAGTTGAAAATAGGTGCTCTGCTGGTACCGAAGTTCCTAAAAGATAACAGTACCGACGAGTTATTATATACTTAGGGTACACCGTTCGCATTTCTTCCCACGCATTGATGACGTTGCGCTTCAGTTTCAAAACGGGAGCATTCAGAAAAAAGCTAAGCTCGTCCTGAATTTGGGTTAGGTCGTTGTCTTTTTTGCGACGTTTGTGAGCCAGCGACTTGTGGTGGGCCCATAAATCAAATTCAACATCGCATCAAGTGTCCATCTCAAGCTTTTATTTTGCGCGAAAAAAATGTAGTGATACGTTTTCTTTCGATTATTTTAGCATCTAATCGATTAACGTTTCGATACATCGAAACCCATTTTTCGATACAATTAAATCGTGAATTGAAAGAAAAAAAATCGATTATTGTGTATCAACTGATTAATCGTCCCATCACTACTTAAAGGTAACTGTTTAATTAAGCTGGATCCGAAATATTTTATCGAAAAATTGTCGTGATTGGGAAATATAGCTTGTCAAAATCGGATATATTTTAACAAAAATTTATGAAGGGAAAAAATTAAATTTAGGTACTGGTATAAAAAAAATTTTTTAAATGTATTTTTATAGGTAGGCCAACAGGATAGGAGTGGGACCGCTCATCGGTTTTTTTGTTTGGCAGAAATAGTTTTATTTTTACGAATTTTCAAATATGGATTTTTTTTTTGTCAATGAAAATGAAAAATAACCAAATTTAGAAAGGCAATTGAAATCGAATGGCATGAACTGGCGTAAATCCTTTTTACGACTTTTTCAAATGGACTTTCCTCTCTTAAATCCGCAAAAATATTCTGCGTCTTTTTGCGCCTTTGGAAAATATTCAATTGTTTCGGATCTACTAATGTTAGTTTTTTTACAGAAATCGCTTGAGTTAAAATTGCGACCAAATTGTGTAACCAAGTCAATGTCGCAAATTATGAATGTTTTTTATAAAAATAGATTAGGCACGCCTAGGAAACCCATTATGAGCCATATTATCAAATTTTTTCATTATTACGGAATTTGTTTGCTAAAGTGTGATTTAATGCTAATATATTAAAAAAAAGAAGGAATGTCTAATTTTGAAGAATAATTTTTATGATAGTCTCGCGGTTATAAATTGAGCTGTATTGCATCTTCATGGCTGTCTCATCTCCATGTTAAGCTGTAAGGATATCAAACAAAAAAATTATTTCCTTTAAGCAACTTCACCGCCCTTTTTCCACCCTTTAAAGGCCTTTAGAAAAACGCTGAAATATGTATTTCGTTATTGTTTTTTAGTATATGTATATCTACTTATATGTATACAAAATTTTAAAACAATACGACCAAAAACAATGTCCATCCATATAAGCTTCACCACCGCCTTTCCCCCCTTTCGAGGTCGACGTTTTTAAAATCGCTCCTTTTCAAGGGTTGGCTTTCTAATATACAACTTTTGACCAAATGTCATCATTCTAACTCCAGCGGTTTGGGCTCAGTAATGATCAAATAATCGGTTATATATTTTCGATTTTTTTTAACTATACCTATATTTTTTTTTGGAAATAAACGAAATTTTTGAAGTCAGTAGCCCAATTTCAAGTACTCCTTCTATTTTTGCCCCAATTTTATGAAGCTCATCATTTAACACCTAACTCGTTAGTTGATTTACGAAAAATTTGCATGTTTTTTCAACATCAAAGAAAACGCCATGAAATTCCATATTTTTCGACTTTGAGGTCCAATTACCGCGGAATTGTAAAACTTATAAACATAAATTACATTGAAAAAGAAGCGTGCGGTGCTGTAAATGCCACAAAGTGAAAATCATGTCAACCGGTTTATTGGTTTAGAAATTACAATCGAAAACGTGAAAAAAGTCAGGGAAAATCCGAAAAAGTGACACGCCTTTTTTTATTGCGAAAACGTAAACTAAGTTTTAAAAAAGGTTTGCGGATTCAAAATCAGCGGTTCCTAATTACCCTAGAACTGATGTCAAAACCAGAAAAGCCGACAAAATTGTTGCCCTGTGTTATTTTTTGAAAATCTGGGTTCATACAAGTTTTAATCAGTTGAAAACCTAGACAGAAGCCAGAAATGTTATTGGTCTACCGAAATCCAATGTTGCCAGATCAGGAGATTTCTTTCTAGATTTAGGAGATCTTTTAGGAGGAAGAATTATTTAGGAGAATGTTTAGGAGATTTTGATGGTGTTACATTTGGCATCATTAGTGGCACTGAAGCCTTCAATATTGAAAGCTAGTGTCTAATTTAATTTAGATAAATTTTATGGTTCATTTTATGCTTTTATGTATAATTTATGCAATGAATGAATGTTTGGTTTGTGCTAAGTTGTTGTTAAGCTGATGCTGAATTAATAAAAAGGCTGCAATAAAAAACTAAATATATTTTTATCTTTTATAAGAAGTTTAATTAATTAGTTTATAATAACAAAAACTATAAAAAAGTTGTTAGCAGATTTTTTAAATTTTTGGGAGGAAATTTTAATTTTTTTTTTAATTTAGGAGATAGGCATTTCAGGTGTCTGGCAACACTGCCGAAATCGTCTACCGATGTACATTTAATATGAAGTATTCTCGTAGACATGAATATTTCATATTAAATGTGTTCTTTGTTCACAATAACTAATCACCATTTCTCTCTTTAAATAAGTTTGAAAAATTTAATTTTTTTAATATAGATACCAACTAATTCATAGACAGTTTCCAATTTCCATTTTTTTCGCGAAATGTGCACACCTGACTGCAATTTTTAAATTGTATCTTAAAAATCCACACTTACATCTTTGTCGCCCAGGCGTTCGACGCGACAGTGCAAGAATCCAGTTTGGCCCACTGTGACAGTAAGATTGCGCGGCACATCGAAATCAAAATACGGCAGCAAATTTGCCGGCGACACCGTCGTCGTCGTTGTGGTCGTCGAGTACGTACTGAGCGATTCTGCAAAGAGGACAAAAAACAAAAATCGAAATCTTTCATCAATTTGAGTAAATTTGACAGAATGGATTTATTTTTAGTGGGCGCGAAATTGAAAAATTACCACTGTGACATGGCGACACATATGAGCGTCGTTTCGGAGTCCGAGCGTCGGCGTCGCGTGTGTGGACTTTGCGAGTGAATGATTTAGCCGCACACAGCAAACAAAACAAATCACAAGAATAAATAAAGGGAAATCCTCATAAAAATTCAAAACAAAATCCTTTTCGGAAAACTTTGTCGAGCGCCTGGCGCGCCGTCTCGCCCATTTCGCCCGCTTTGCCTTTACATACAATTGGCAATTTTGGCCAACTTTTCAATTGTGCCTTTTGTGCGTTTCTTTTGCGGCGCGCTTTTGTGCTGTTCTCATTGTTTACACTCTGTCTTTGTTGTCGCAATTGTGTGGCGTCCAAAGTGTGGCGCACAGCAAGGGGGCCGAAGCGAAAACTTTCACCAATTCTGGTCGTACGTGAAATTGAAAGATCTGCTGGCCGTGTTGTTGCCGTGAGCGTGACCCCAAAACAAGAAGCGCCATCGCCACCCACGACCTCGCTGCCATCATTTCAGATTGACTGCCTCGCGGCGGCGCTCACTACGCTCACCCGCAGGACAACAAAAACAATAGAACAACAACAACAGCAGCCCAATATATCGAAACAAAATAAAAGGCTAAAGGGGTTTATCTGCTGTTAGTCATTTTTGCGACAAAAGTGTGCATGTGGCTGTGTGTGTGTGAACGGGTGTATTTAGGTTTGTGTGAGTATGAGCTGAGCAGAAAAATGTTATTTGCATGCGTGTTTGTGTGTGCTCGGTTCAAATCTCGTGTGCACAGCAACACACCAAATACATATTGACATGATTTGGCGCAGCATGTGAAGAAGCGGCGACAACATAAAAACATTGTTGTCGACGACAGCAACAACGCACAGAACAGCAATAGACACAACAGCAAAACTTGTTTCAACATAAATGAATAAATAATGAAAACCACCTAAAAATATGCAATGCAACAGCCGGAGGCAGCGCAGGAAGAAATGCACAGCAAGCAAAGGACACCAAATGATATGTGGGGAAATGTGTCAACGTCTGTGCATGATTTGAGTTTTTCGCGAAATGTACAAATTATGGCGCTCAAGTGTGTGCGGGGCCGGGCGGAGGCAACTTTCAAGCTGATATGCGACATCCCTCGATTGAAATTGAAAAGTTTTCTCGAGAGCAGCGCACAGCAAGAGCAAAGCAAATATAAGAATTTTTGCCGACGCAAAGCAATACACTAATATGAGTCCTGCGAAAATCGAAAATGTCAACAATTTTATTGACAAACAATGAAATTGCCAAAATTATGCATTCAACATGTACGAAAACCATTCGGTGGCATTGGAAATGTGCCGCACGCTCGACTGCGTCACGGAATCGAATGCGGACTTTATTGTGTTGGTATGCTAAAGTTTTCTACCAGAAAAACAAAGCCAGAGAGACTTTCATAAAATTATTATCATTTAGCAGCCAAGAATAGTTATATTATTTGTATTATTTGCGTTATGTTTGTTTATGTATTCTTGTGTTATTTTTAACTTAAAAACCATTCATTTGAATTTCTATAAGAATAGTTAAATATTGTGCTTGAAATAGCATTTTATGTACTTAAAATTCGAAGTATACTTTCTAATTAGAGTAACTCTTCAGTAAGTGTAATTTAAATAATTTAATTTTTAGAGCAATTTTTAATTATACAACCCATATCTTTAATTCAAGACGAATCAATAAAAGTGACCGCGTTAGATGGACTGATTTGATTTTTGCCATTTTCAAAGCAATGAAACTATGACTTAAAAAAAGGAATAATTTCGACAATGAAAAACTCAATTGCTCTGAGCAACTGTGGGCCCCCTAGCATAGGCAACACGACAACACTGAATGGGCATTTGTCGGCAGAAGCAGCATTGCATACTTTTAGGGACATTCAGAGACGGTTCAAGACGATGCTGGAATGTTCGAAAACGCACGGATAAGAAATAAAGTGACTCTGGAAAATTGTATCTAAGTAAAGTGACTACCGCACAGTGATTCGACTCCATACAACCGCGGGACAAAATTAGAAGGAGTGGTCCGTTCTTCATAAAATTTGGTATACTAGTTAATCATGAATCTCTCATGAATCTGCTGAATTGAAATCTCTATGTTGTTTTTCTTAAAATTTTGTAGTTTGGAGAGCTATAGCCCCAAGTGTGTTGGCTAGATTTTTCAGATTTTACATTTAATCGGTAACGTCAACATTGATAATTGCAAAGAGTAACAAAAATTCTCTTAGGACTATGTAGTTTTACACTAAAAATTATAAAAATAGATGTATGTTTTGCATTTGTGCAGTTTTTTCAATTTTTCATGCTGATTGCATACTTTTAGGGATGAATGAAATAAATTTTGTCGAGAAATACGTGTTTAGACCACTTTTCAAATTGAATTATTTTCTGAGATCGGAAGATATCGGAGGATGTAATTACATTGTACGGCAAAGAAAGAATGCTTCTTAAATAATAAAAAATTCAGGAACATACTTTCACATACTTTTCAGACATTTTCGTCTAAGATTTGCTAATTTTCAGGTTTTTAATTTTGAAAAATATATTTTAAATTAAAAGTGAAGTAAAAGCCTCAGCTTTGCAAATTTTGAGAAAACATTAAAAGCGAAAATGGCCACATTATTTCTTAATCTATATTGAAAGGTTTAGAAACTTCTTGGTAACCATGTATTTTTAAAATTTTTTTTACTCAATAGACTAAAAAACAGAAAATATGTATCATACATTTTTTTGTGAAAAAAGTTTCAATTTTGAACCGCTTTTGCACAGACACTTATTGATTTTTGGCACAGATGTTTTTTTGTTTTTTTAGTTGGAGTTTTACATTTCAAATGACATCAAAATGGAACGAATCACTTTGTACCGTGGTGAACTGCGTTAAAGAATTTCAGTGTGTTTAATTTGGTACAATCCAATCATACGAACTACGCCAGGAATTATCTTAAGAATATATCAGGATATCCTTGTTATCATTGTGTTATGAATATCCCTTAATAAAATCTTATTTAATCAAACCAACAAAAGCCAAAGGTGGTCAGCTATTTGTGTGAAAAATCTTCACTACAACAATCAAATTCTCATTATGGCGTTAAATGAATCGAAAAAACTATGCTAACAATAGTCCGGCTACTTGTAAACTCTAAAATGCGCCCATAAACTTGAGTTGCATGAAAACAAGCTGACTCTGGTTTGGGTCATATTACGTCTTGCGGACAAAGCAAATTGAGTAGCAGACAGACTAACCTAAAAGGATCGAATCGGAAATGTACTTCTGTGAATGAGCTTCTTGTCGTTACTAGAAAAGGTAACAAGTAACGATTTCTTTATGTTAGAAGTAGACGAGTTTCTCTGCTCCAAAAATGGACCCCATATCTGACCGAATCAAATATAAATTTTCTGCCCATACAAACTTTGAGCTTATTGCTGTACTGGAAAAAACCTTTGTTGTTGCAAAAAAACAAAACTGAAAGTCATTTATGGAAGGAAAGTGATTATTTGGTTGTTACGAATGACTTAAAATGAAACATCCCAAATGAAGTCACAGAAGGCTTTGAAGAAGAAGAATTTATTAAAATGTTTATTATCAATTCTGTACATATATATGGTATATGTAATGATTTATTCATGAAATGACGTCATCGTTTTCCGTCGATAACTTTCAATTTTCAAAGTGTAAAAATTACTTTCAAATTAAAATGCCACAGCAAGCACGATTGACTGCTTCGGGTATGATAAAGTGCTTTCGATTTGTTTCAAAATTCACTTATTTTCGCTGCCTGTCCGTCTTCGCCACTACGCTCCCGCTCCCACTACGTTCGATGTTCTCAGAACTTTGCTACTTCGCGCTCACGTTTTCTGGATACGAGTTAAATTTTATGTTTATAAAAATACGTGCCAGCATGTAAATTGGCCACGGGGAAACGCACCGCAGCGCCATTTTGCTGTTGGTTGTTTTTGTACTTCTTGGCTGCGCCACAAAACAATGCGTTTTCTTCAAGGCTTAAGTGCGCATACGCGGTGCTTGCTTCACACGCCTCCGTCTGGCAATTTGGCTGACGATGGGCATTGCAGGCAGGCTGGCTGGCAGGCAAGGAGCTGCCAATTTATTATTTATCAATGCACGTCAGATTTATGGGCCGCTGTTGTGATTGTGTGTGGTCGGAGCTAATTTTAAGTTTATGCCAATTTGCTACGTGCCAAAAATTTCACGCGGCGCACAGTGCACTGTGCGCGCCCGGCAGCGGTAACAACGGCAACAGCAACAACAACAACAACGTAGACAGTTCTCATTTGTTGCGAATTTGTTCGGGCAGTTGTGCGCTCTTGGCAGCGGCATCAGGCGGCGGGAAACGGTTGCAGCGCAACGCCAGCGAATGTATCGCACTTTGTGGGAATTTATTTGGTGCGTGCAGGCGGAAGAGCGGCAGGGGGGTTGTTATCGCGCAAGGACGCGCCTTGGTGCGACTGAAGTGTGTGTGAGAAATGGCCGCGGCATTATGCGATAAAAATGATGAAAACGAAAATGGAAACACTTGCACGATAAAGACTACAAGCACATGAGCAAATATGTTTGTGGGCGTGCGTGTGTAAGTTTTATTGTTGGCGCAAAGTTTCAAGTGCAATATGCATAGTTTACATAAAGACTAGGCGGTAAATTTCTATGTGAAAGACGTGACTAAAATTGATTGCTATATAGTATAGTAATAGTAGTTCAATTGGGATATCATTTATAAGGCTATCATCTTTTAAAATGCGAAAAGTTCCACTAGGGAGATTATGTTGTTTCAACTTTATAGCGTTTCCAAGGTGGCTAGGATTTCTACTGGCAAGGAGCTGCCATAATTTGAAAGACGGAAGCATTCCAACGCAACCAACAAAAGTTCAGCCTAGAAGCGTGTAAGATGAAAGAGTCTTGTGCCTTATGCTCCAGAGAGGAGTGAACAAGGAAAACAAATATAACTAAATACTAAAGAAAACTCATAAAGTATCTATGCGCACTACGGGTCGTATGATATGATATGATATTCCAAAAAATCCAGTTTAACGCCATTTTTATACTTTCATTTTTGCGTATTATTTTTAATACATGTTGCATAAAATTTTAAGTAAAAGTTTTTTATTATTTTTATTTTGAATACAAGTTGTTTTTAGTCGATGTACTAGCATTAGCGTCTAGCTTAATACTGACTCTTAGCCTCTAGTTTAGTATTACTCAAGTACAGCTCTTCTAGTCTTGAAGCTGTTATACGATAAGTATAAGAGCTTAAGGCTATAGTATGACAGCTTGAGGACAGTATGCCACTTGTACATATGTATATTACATACATACATATATGTATACATACGTATACTAACATCAAATTCTTAAAACGAAAAATTCAAGTGACACGTATTTTTAAGTCATAAAATCCCAACTAAAAAAATCGAGTTTGTTTTAAGTTATGACATATTGAAAACTCCTTCTAATAGAATTACGAAAAACTTAAAAGACCTATTTTAAAAAGCATAACACAACAGCTATGTAAAATAAATCCAGAAAACAGAATAATAAAATTTATGACGTTCTGAAATTCAATTATGATAGGGGTGACCATGTTTCCATGTTTTCCATGTTTACACACAATTCACCAAAAAAATGTAACTGATGCATGGTGAATGCACTTGGCATGAAGCCTGCGTTTAACTACTACTTTGGTAAATAGTCAATACTTTCGGGAACACTAAAAATACAACCCTTCTGCGGGCATCCGGTTCTGGCCAGACCATAGCGAACTTTGGATCCACTTTAGTAATGTTGTAGTTAAGCTACAGGCTCATATTTCATGATATCCTCAACTGGTCCTTTCTAAGCACAAAAACCAAAACCATGGCCTGGCCAGACGGTGACGTATTTTCATACAAATTTGCCAGTTAGTTACAATTTTTTTGTTATTTCCCTCGTAATTATTGTCAGAATGGCTTAAAATTTTTTTTTGTTGGTTCCTTATTCAGTCCATTACGGAACATAGTTAGAGCTTCAACTATGCTTTCCCATTTGACTCAATTTGAAACCCTTTTGTGTGCCATCCCATGTAATTGTGCCATAAGTTAGTTGGCGCATAACATACCTGGTCCAAGTGTTTTTCACTCCCCTTGGCTTTTATTTTCTTTGGGTTATTAAATTAGAATTTTTGTTGGAAAATAATGTTGGAACATATTCAAAATTAATATTTATCCATTGTATTCATGGTTATGTCCGTGTTTTGGTGTCAATTCAATTACATTCCAGAAGTGAAGGAAGTATTTGTTGTCTTGTCGTGTCTGGTTTTTTATCAATTGGATTGTTTTCTGTGGCAGAAATGGAAGGAAGGGAAGGCTGTTTTGAGGATTAGGTGGACATTGTTTTTGAACCTCGACACTGGAGTAAAAATCAGAGAAGACAATTTCTCTGAAAAAATTGCGTAAGCAATAGCGGAAACCAATGCTTAAGAGCAATAAAATTAAGATATTAATTAATTTGCTGCTAGAGGTAATATTTGGCCCTGAACAAAATGAAGCTTCTGATACTGATAGAAAAAATGGTCGTTTAGATAGTTCAATGTGAAGATAGCGACGACGAAGGCGATAAAGAAAACGGCCATTTCAACCTGAACAATAACATGTTGAGCATGTTCTGCATGTTTTTCTTTGGCAAAGCAGTTCAGAATTGTTAACAGTTCAAGGAATCCAGAAATAATAATAGATATATCAAAAGGCGATTTCTATGTGTCCAATGTAAAATCTCAATGTGTTTGAGTCATGTTACTGAATTACATATATCGTTGCAATAATTGCATTGGTCAAGCAGTTGAAGCAGATTTACATTTATAAAATTTCTTTCTTTTCCTTTTTTTTTTGGATTTCAAAATTAATTCATTGAAGTTGAAACTCGCTATGTACTTAATTATTCTAGTATATTTGTCCCGTTTTACGTAAATAAAATCCTTTACTATCCTTTTATATCCTTTTGTTTACATCATGGTCTGGCCAGATCATGGGAGCTACTATGTACTAGGTTTTAAGTGGGTGATCACAAAGGTAACAAAAATAATAAAAATGTTTGCAGAATTCCATATTGTTACATCAAATTGGATAAATGAATTTATCCACCAAGGGGGGGGGATCCATCCTCCTAATCCCCCCCTGGGGACGCCACTGATGAGGAAATTTTGTTTTGGAAAGTGTTTTCGACATTTTATTCATAGTATGAATATCTAATATTTGGAGCACCTACTCCAAAAAATCCAACTAAATATTTCCACTCCAAGTGTCTCAATTCGTGTGCAGAATATCAAAGGTGGACCAAACTTTAACACTAGAATGCCCAAGGGAGTCATTTTGACAACATTGAGGTCTTTTATTGTAAATAACTTTTGTTGCATCGCTTTCTAAAAAAATATCTTACGTGACTTTTATTAATTTATAAAGCTAAATGGAATAAATAAATTCAAAATATTGTAAAAAACTTGTTTACCCCAATTTTGTAAAATTTACCTTAACTGCCCAATGGTAGTCATTTTGACTATTTATATACAATTTTCAGCAAATCTTACTGATAAATAGACACGTTCAATTACGAAATATGAAAATTTTATATAATTGCAAATATTAAAAAAAAATATCATAGTAGGTTGTGACAATTCCCAAGTTTTTCAATCAAAAATTCACTCACAAAATTCATTCACAAATTCCAAATTCCAAGTTTCATTCCATTTTATCCCATTGATGTGTAAAGCACGCCATTATATTTTAGTGAATTTTCTTTGTAAACCATAAAAAATAAAAATGAAGTACTTATTTTAATTTAATCTAATGTGCATTTATTAATATTTGCTACTTGAAAACCAATAAAATTAAAAAAAAAGTCAGTAAACAATATGGTAGTCAAAATGACTACCTATGGGCATTTTAGGTAGGTCAGATTTTCGGGCATTCTAGTGTTAAATCAAGTTTTCTTGGAACGCCTGTTCTTCAGTTAGTATTGTCAATTGCGAGAAAGCGGTTTGATCGATTTGGTTTTTTGTATTACTTATTGAAACGTTTTCTAGGCACTGACCCGAGTTTGTTCAAGTAAAACATTTTTTTTTTGTTTTTTTGTGTATTCCGAATGGATTTTGAATTTAAGCATAATTTGAGAATGGATGAAAATTTATTTATATACTCTAATCAATGCTTAACTGTAGGTTAACTCAAAACAACACATCATGATTTCGTCATATCAAATGAAAGTTTAGAACCCCACCTGCTGCACAGACTGATTCGAAAATTGTCTCCACTGCCACGACACCGATTGGTGACTAGCAAACCTAAAAAGGAATCCTGCACCAGTGGACTGTCAGATTGAATACACCAATTAAATGCTAAAAATTAATTCGATTTATTTTGTTGTTCACTGCTGACAACTTAAAAAAAAGTTCTTATTTTGGATAAAAAGGGATAAACAAATTTTGTATTTAACTCGTCTTTCAGCACATATGTATATAAATTTTGTCAATTGCTTTCAAATTTCGTTTAGTTGAAGTAACAAGAATTGAGCCCTTAACCCCTTCAAATCAATCACAAATCCAAAAAAATCATACTTCCAATTTCATGCACAGCTTTGTATTGTGTGAAGCTTTTTACAATAAATTTCTAAATTTCAATTCAATCAAAATCTCACTAGTTGGCCGACTAGTTTGCTTCATGTTCAATTATTGGCGACCTAGTTTTGTTGCTATTTAATGCGTTTAACAACAGTGATTTAACGCACACACACACACTCACAAGTCGAGTAGATGTCAGATTTTCCGGCGAAAGCAAAGTGAGTCACTTAACACTGAACGCAAATTCAACTCGATTATGCAAAAATGCGATATTCGCTAAAAAAAAAATAAATCAAAGTGCCACTCAATGCAGCGAAGATGCTCGAATTGCCAAGAAGCACAAACACACACATACATATATAGAAAATTAGTATTTGTGTGTGTGTGTGTGTGAGTGGTGTATGGCTGTAGCGCAGTTGTTGCAGCTGTCAAGCAATGACTCATTGCTGTGGCAAGTTGCAACGGCAAAATGTTGACGTTAGCTTCCAACAACCAAAAAAAAAATCCAACAACAAAAATGGCAGTGGCTGCTGCAAAGTGGCAACAGAAATGAAGGCAAGTGAGCGCTTGCCAGAGAACGTGGCCAGAAGCAAAGCATAAAGTACGCTCACGAGTGTGCACAGAGTGTTTCCTTTAACCCTTTGAGACTAGAATATTTTCAATGGCCCAGTGGAATATTGGAGGTCATTTATTGCATTTGCAAATTGTCGAGGTTTTCATAGAAAAAAAAATAAAACTTTAAACTTTTTAAAATCGTTAGAAAACAATTAAAACATTCTTTTTCAATTTCAAATATTATCTCTTTTACGACTCAAACCATAAATTTACTGTGCCAAAAATCGACAAGAATCCGTCAATAAACCGCAGCTGAGGTCGTAAAGGGTTAAGGCGTTATTGCAGTCGTCCTACACTTACACGCGTTCAACACACCCACGCACACTCACTCTGAGGGATGTGATGAAATTATTTTTCGAGTGTCGGCATGCAAATAAGTGCACACAATATTTGGTTGCGGCATATTAGGAGGCGAGGGAGCGGGGTGTTTGTTTTTCTAACAAATCGTTTTCTTATTTTCGGGAAATTTTTTCTTTGCCAACGCTGCGACAGCAACTTAAACGCAGGTCAAGTGCACTTAACGTCATTCACACGTCGAAGAAAACTCGCAAATACGCGCGCACTAATGTCCGCCCCAGCGAAAGTGTGTACGCTTGTATGTGTGCAAGTATGTGTCTAGGTATGAGTGCATGCGTGGGTGCGACGTAAATAGTCGATTCACGTCCGCTCAGCTGCTAAAGCTGTGCTTAGCACTCGCTCTGTTTTCATGCTTCTGCTTCCTCTTCTTCCATGTGATGCTCGCCCCGTCCCGTTTGATTGCACTTCCTGTCAACGTTGGGCGCTTACGCAGCGCGCACTGACAATGCGCCGCTGCACGTGCAGCATGACAGTGTCAGCGTCAGCCCTCGCGGCACATGACCTGCTTCGGCCCGACATTGCATGTCTCATTTGCCTGCATATTGATTACATTAGTGAAAGGTAAGTGGATTTGAGCGCGTCTGGCCTTCCTGACTGCCGCTGCCACTGCTGCGTCCCTATGGCTGGGCGGGTGTCTGCATGCGGCATGAAATTATTTTTGTTTCCTCTCTTCTTGTGTCCTTTTAATTTGAACGCAATTTTTACAAAATTATCTGTGCAGACAGCGCAATGTCGTTCGTTGCTTGTTTGCGTTAACATTGCTGACATTTTTATTATCCTCGAGTTGGCGCAGAGGTGTCGACAAGTGTGTGTATGTGTGTGCTTGCAAGTGCGGCGTGTTCATGTGTGTGTGCGCTGTGTGCTGTGCGCTGTTCATGTATTCCCAGCGATGTAGAGGTTTCGTTTATTAATTGAACTGCTTGTTAAACGCAATTGCCGACTCTGTCGCAGCGAAGATTTAAAGTTGCTCGCTACGGAAAAGTCCCAAGTACACTGCTTTGTGCCGAGGCAAAATAATGGCCTTGCAAGCATTTGAGAATTTAAATATTTATTAATCATTTGTTATTTAAAACTGCATAAAACAAGTATTACGGTTTAATTTTATGCTTAAGGTTTTGATTAAATTACTAACTTTGACTCTTTTCGTATGAAAGCTGAATGGGATTTTTTCAGTGATTCTAAATAAAGTCACACTTTCCTGTACTGAATCCATGGCAGACTGTTATATGGGACGTTTATATGGGACGTTATATGGGACACAATACTGAAAGTATTGAATTGTGTAGTGAATAGTAAATGCATCTGTGTCGGCCGTGTCAGTCAGGATAACTGCAGGCCTAGAGCTCATTTCCTTCACAAACTACTTATTGTGTAACTCCGGGCTAAGATATTTTTTTATTTCTTCTTAATTACGTTAATTCAATCTTTGAACAATTTCAAGGACAAAGTAACAAATCAATGTAAAATAATTTAAAATAAAAACGACAGAATTTGTATTTACCCTTAAATGCCCAAGAACGCTAAATTCTCCCAAAAAATATATGATGTGTAAAAATGTGAGCTAAATATGGTTTCCTCATTGAGTTTTTCGAAAAATCCATTTTTTTTTTAATTATTTGTAAAAAAGTGGTTGTATCTTAAAAGATACACTGGGAATTTATAGCATTTTTCACCTCACTCTCCAAAAGTATCGTTTTCAGTAAATATGTTAAGAAATTATCAATAAGACAGTTTATTTTGACAGAAAACATTTATTGGTTGAATTCAGATACACAAATACACATTTTAGATACATTTTAGAAAACAAATTATTAAGGTTGACATAGAATAACTAAAAAACAAATATTTTATAAGGAAATTCATTTCGTAAATAAAGCACAAATTGATTTAATTATATAATACTTAAAAAACAACACATAATTTTTTATAAGTGGTGATAATTGTGAAAGCAATTTCTATATGAAGTAATACATAAATTTCCCTTACATTTAGAACAGAAGATTTTTGTTTGACCTGAGCAATTTGGATACTTACATCTACCTTTAGTTCCCATCGTAGTCCAGTGATCCGTCATATCCAATCGGCTATCCTTAGATGGAGCATTGGATGAGTTTGGCTTTTTCCGTTTTTCCTCCAAAAGCGGTTGAAGACTAGGACGCCCACGCTTAACTTGTTCAACTGACTTCAAATTAAATAAAGTGTCAGCAACTTGTAACTTGAAATCAACAAGTCGCATTCCTTTATATCCTGGACGATCCTTATTGATTGTCTTATGCAGAATCCAAGCATTGGCACATGTCAAATCCAACAAGTGGTAAATCATTCTATTCGTCCACTTGCGACTTTTCATCGTAATCTTGTGACGACCCATGCAGCTGTCAAGTGAGTCTACGCCACCCATGTGGCGATTATACTCCTTTATTATTTGTGGGCACGAAATCATTTTTACAGTTTTATCTTTTTTATCAAAACGCTTTATAGATGACGGTGCCACAACTTCTTTTTGGCCCTGCGCCAATATGGGTTTCATACCGACATAAGTTGACACAAGATTAACAACTTTGTTGTCCTTCCACGACAAGGACGTTACATCAACGCCGTAAATTGAAGCGACAAATTCATGGCTGGTCCCGCGCTCGCATTTCGACATTGTTTTTTCATCGGAAAGTTTACACTTTTTGATCCGATTGCGACGAATAGTTCCAATAGAAAGTATACCTTGAGATCGTAGATATACTAGCAAAGGCAAGGTTGTGTAGTAGTTATCAAAGTATACGATATGATTTTGATAACGAGGAACTTCGCGTAGAAGCCTAACTACTATGTTTGCGGATGCGCACAGATTTGTTTCACCCCCGAGTGGTACAGTAGGTGCTCCAGAATAGATTCCAAATTTATAAGCAAATCCTGTTGAGTCACATAAAACAAATAACCTGAAACCCCATTTTTTAGGCTTGTTGGGTAAATACTGCTTCATATAATTTCTCATTTTTGATGAGCACATTTGTTCATCTACGCAAAGTCGGTCTAACTTCGGTATACTTCCAAATGTTTTATTTAAGGAGTCAATAACTGGTCTAATTAGATAAAGCCTATCTCGGTTCGGATCTTCAAAAGAAGGAGAATTAGTTTTGTCGTTGAAATGTAAAAACTGCCGTATTTTTTCAAACCGGGTTCTGGTCATAATTTTTTGTACAACTGGTACACAATGATCGCTTTTTTCACACCAATAATCTCTTGTACTAGGGAGATTAAAGTAGGACATATAAAATAAAATCCCAATAAATTTACGAAGATCAAATACATCGAAATGAAACACTTCATTCAATTCAGAATAAATATTGGTTTGTTCAACTATTTGTAGCTCCAAAAATTCGGGGAAAAGATGTGACCATACCTGAAAGGGAGTTTCTAGTCCTTTTAAATATTCAGGTATGCTACTATCCCCTCTAAACTTAATTTCCTCATCAGTATACTGAAAATGTCCTTCCTTCCAAATAACTCTTTCAAAACCTGAAGATTTGGGGTCAATGGTTAAATTTTGAAATGCTGAAGGAAACGAATTTGAAGCAACTCGTGAGGCGATAGGTTCATCTGATCCCGTAGCTGTCCCGCCCTCAATCAATAAACTTTGATTATTGTCGTCATTAATCCTATTCACAAAGGAATCGTTCAAGGAGGCATTAAGATTAATTTCTTCCTGAAAATTGTCATCGATTACTTGTAAATTATCGATTACTTCTAAATCATAATATATAGGATTCCTCTTGGGCGTCTGTAATAAATCTTCAAAGTCGGCCTCTAAATCATCAGAACTTTCGTAGCCAATCTCATCCGTGTCGCACAATATAGCGCACACGTCATCAGTACTCATCTTGACCCCATCAACTGTAATATAATCGGCCATGATATAGACGATTTTACTCAGATACATAAAATATATTTGTTTCCCACAAATCACAGCCCCCACGTCGAAGTTGTCCGGTAAAATGATTCAAACAATAAAATTCAAATACACTTCAACACAAGCGCAAGTTAATTCAAAAACATGCGGCAATGCCCAGAGTATCTTTAAAGATACAACCGTTATATTTCATCATATGCAGCAGGAGTGGCACGGAATCAGTTCAAACCGCATAATATCGTTAAGAAATATATTTCACCATAAGCGCATATCTTTTTGAGGTCCCGAAAGCCCCCCTGGGTCTGGATATTAGACCGTATGAACCTAACTTTATTTAATTAAAAAAATAATAATTTTTTGCCTTGGCAATCAAACTTTCTTGTAATTTAAGTATTATGGAAAGTTTTGATTTTTAAATGAAGCGCTAAGGTTTTCTCTTTGCAACAACATCCTTTCTGCACCTTTTTGTGGGGTAATAGTGAAATGAGGGCCTTTTTAATGGTTGTATCTTTAAAGATACTGTGGGCATTTAAGGGTTAATAAACAAAAGAAATTAAGTTTCAACAGCGAGGATTCAAACCCCAAACAATTTGAATTAGCATTTAGCTCAATCAATGATCGTGCTGCGGGCTAATGCAACTTGACAAGTGCGCGTACGAGTTAAAAAGTTAAAAGAACAATTTTATATTTAGGATTTTACATATTTTAATATCAAAAGTGCAATGCTTTAGGACCAAAAGTAAGACGCCTTTTTTATTCATTTATTTTCCGGATGTCGCTTGCACTTCTGTGGCGTTTACATCGGTTTTTACATGGTTGTATTTTTTCCCCTTAAATTAGAGTTCTATGTCGGCAACCGAGGGAATGAAGTCACAACTAAACCTGTCACGTTCTCCAGAGTGAGGTACACTATTTTTGGCACTAATAATCTAAACACCATAAACTTTAGCTCCTTAAAAATCCATGATATACTCAGATTAGTTCACAGATCGGCTAAATTCTCAGCTAAACAGTAAAGTGAAACAATGGTTTTATAAAATGGATGCTCTATTATGTGCCTTGTTGGCTTCAACAAAACAAGGATTACAACATAATGACGGATCAGTGCTCTATAAACCGTTTCAACTCATTTTGGGTTACACCTTCTAATTTTCACCCTCAACAAAATTCCCAATCGACATTTGTCCAAAACATATAACAAAGGAAATCTGTAAGGCCGAGTTCATAAAATGTGAAAGAAAATCTTCGTTAGTGAAAAGTTTGATTGTATTCACAGCTTTTAAATTCCCACAAATTGAAATTAAATGGCACGAAAAAATGTTAGAAAATATATTTGTAATAATATCTGATAAAAAATATCAATGCGAGCTGTAACGTCAACTACCGTCAAAATCAGTGACTTGTGATTTTTGTCCTCAACTAAAAGTCAACTTCATGGCCACATTTCAAACAGTTGAAATTGTTGTCACACACAAATACCTCCGCCCACTTCAATTCAATGCCACATCACATGCACACGTCACTCGCTCTATGCACTCGTCAAGGGGACATGGATTGTCAAAACAAGATTTTGTTAAACATTATTTTACCTTTTCATTTTCATGTGCATGTTTGTCGGTTTTTATAAAAGTGTCATTTTCAGGTTGCGCGAATTTTTTTGTTTTGGCGAAATGTGCCACGAGCAGCGAGCAGCGCACACTGCAGAACAATAAACTAAAATATTTTGATAATAACAAAGCAAACAGCAGCAAAACACCACAAGTGTCCTTGCGCAATTTCACTCTAGTCCCCCCCCCCCGCCTCCCACTCGCTCGTGGCATTGCAAACGGTTGCAATGTGCGGAATTTCGGCCGTTTGCTTGTGTGAGTGAGCGAAAAACGTGTCCACTTAGTTCGCTACACGATGTGTGCAACTTGTTGAACGTATATGCGAAAAACCGACAGCGGAAATTCATTGAAATGTGTGCAATTGTGAACGTTTTTTCACTAAATGTCAGACGTTACTTGTAAGCAAATTTGCTTAGTTGCAATATTGTGACACTTTCATAGCTAAAAATTGCTTAAGGCAAAACGCTTCCACTAAGAGCAACTTGTTAGTTATGTTCATTTTTTGTGGAACTACAAAACGAAGTTTTACACTAGAAACGTTTCTCAATACAAAATTTTAATTTTTATGAAAATTCGATAGATTCTACAAAAATTTTTTTTTACTATGGCAAATGGTATCGTCAGAAACAGTTTTGGCCGCGTTTCTGTAGAGTTGGGTAACAGCGACGCAAACTTGATTTTCAATTATTTTCTCTATTAGAGATTTTCATAAAATTTAATGGCAACATTTGCGTCTTTTTGGAAAATATGGAGTAGTAATATTCAATTAATTTCATTAAAAGAATTTGCAAAATTCAAAGCTCATTTATGTCAGTGCTTTTCGTTCTTATTTGAATAAGAACGGAAGGAGGGATTAATCAATTTTGAATGCTCCCATTGAGGCGATGACGCCATTGATACCAGAACATTCGTAGACTTAAGCCTCATAAGATCTAATGCTATGTCCTTGGAGGATCTGTCCACAGCCCATGATAGTGGCACAAGATGTGTTTTGTTATTTCCACAGCTTGATTACATTTCGTTGTCTTACTTGATTATTTAATTACCTAATTATCCAAAGGCTTACATCGTACTTAGTCCTAATACTCCATTATCCATCTAACTTCGAAGTATTTTTCAAATATTTTCCAATATGTCTAACCTTCTAGCTGCCTTAATATTTTGTTGCTATTTTTAGCTTCTTTCAAGCACAGTCTACAAGTTTTCTTCTCAGCTAGATTTCAGTCGTGGTTAATAACATCTGATGCTTTATTTCTTGTGATTATTCATTGACCCAAAACAACAGTAAGCAACAGTTGTGATAAATCGAGTCTCTGTGAACTAATTATAAAAATTGAAGTTAAATATTTTCTTCCTTCTTTTCTGTAATCTCTAATCTTAATCCCTACTCAGACAGCCAGCTAAATTGCGCAATTCAGACATTTTCTCAATTTATCATCAATTTAGGACTAAATTGAGCTCAATTTATCATTACAAAATCTCAATTTAGCTAATTGCAACTAGCGTTAAATTGACCATAAATTGAGTTCAACTTGCAACCTTGTGCCGTGCTATTATCGATTAACAAATTCATTCACAATAGACCGAACTAAAACAAAAGTGAGAAATTGACAGAAGCAAAAGACGTTTGATAACATTTGTTTGCTTTCAAATTTCGTTTAAAAATTGTGTGCATCAGTAGAGATGTTGAATAAATATTACTAAATGTTCAATAAATGCTTTTAAGAACGTTTTTTCTAACCATAAACAGAAAAAGCATTTCTTTCGTCAAAGCAAAAACATGTTGGATAAAATTATTGATAAAACATAAATTGAGCTGTGTGAACAGTTAAAGCGATAAAACTCAATTAACAGCTTAATTGCCTCAATTTATTTGGCTACCTGAACAGGACATTAAGGAATCTTTTCAAACTTTGTTTTGAAAAGGTGTTTGCTAGAAATTAATGAGGTTTGCAAATTTTTGTGCCAATTTAATATTAAAGGGTGATTTTTTAGCAACTTTTTTTTTGGCAACGCTGTTTTTGGCAGCTTGGTCTATAATTTAACCATGAATCGACTTACAAACGAAAAACGCTTGCAGGTTATTGAATTTTACTATCAAAATTCATGCTCGGTTAAGAAAGTGCATTGTGAACTTCTTCCATTTTATGGTCAGTTTGGGCGACCTTCTGAGGCAAATTTACCAAATTTACATTATTGGACATTAAACCACCAACACGCATACATAGAGTGCGGACAGAGGAAAATATCGCAGCTGTATCCGCCTTACAGCACTCGAAACAATGGCCCAATTGAGAGGCGAGTTCGGTGAACAGTTTATTTCACGTTTGGCGCCCGGACAATTGGCAATTAGATAGTGGGATTTACGTCTTTAGACTATTTATTGTGGGGATATGTTAAGGTTCATGTCTATAACCACAAGCCCGCAACGGTTGACGCACTAGAAGCCAATATTGAAGAATTTATTCGTGAGATACCGACCGATATGTTGGAGAGAGTATGCCAAAATCGGACCCAGCGTATGAACCATTTGAGGCACAGCCGCGGTCAACATTTACATGAAATCATCTTTAAACATTGAATTATATAGATCGTTCTATTGACTCAAATAAAGATTTCATACATTTCTCTAAATTGTATGTGTTTGTTTTTTAAATTAAATCCGAAGGCTATTAAAAAATCACCCTTTATATGCTTTTTAAAGTAAACTGCACTTTTCAAAGAGGGCATTTTGTGGTGGTGCCACCCATATGTGACTTAGTGCAATTAAAATTTCATGAAATTTGGTTCGAAGTAAAAGTATGTTTTTGTCACTGGTACAAAAATTCGATGCTAATTTGCAAAAAGCAAATATTAAGTTTTGCTTTAAAGTTGGTAGAACTTTTAGCGAAACATTTCAATTGATGAACCAAGTTTATGGTGATGATCGCTTATCCCATGGCAGAGTTCATGAGTGGTACACGCGATTTAAAAACGTTTGTCGGACATAAATGATGACCAACGTGTTAGCCAACTAAAACCCGCAATCAGCGCAGATTCCATCAAAACTTGACGGTAGTTCATCATAGATCAGCCTAAATCGACTTGAAATTGGGGTTAACCTTCGCTTTCCTTATACCCACCCGGGTGATCCTTTTAATATTCATGTTCAATATCTGCCACAGTGTTTATCCACAGTGTTTATTTAGTTATGATTTCGACTTACAGAACATATTCGACAGTATTTTTCAATAACATGAAATATATTTTTTGGAAATATTAGTCATGCTTTATTTGTTATTTTTGTTATTTTGTATACCACATACCCACACGGGTGGTCCCAGGCGCTTCCGTATCGCATTTAAGGGGGTCCTACCATGTAACACTTTCAAAAAATGCATTTTTTTTTGTTGCATTTTTCTAAAGTTAATGTATCTAAAAATAAGATACAAAAAGGAATTTGCTGAATTCCGAAGGGAAAACAGGTTTTACGGCAAGTTTTATCACGCTTTCCACTGAGTTCTCGCAGCGCGCCAAAACTTTAAACGCGTTTTTCTCAGAACCACTTTTTTCGAACTGGTACTCCGCATTTCTAAGGAACCAGTGGACGGATTTTGATAATTTTTTTTTAAATGTGTGTAAATGTTGTCGCTATCGTTCGGTACAAGATGAGCTTCCAATTGTTATAAACAAATAATAAAAAAATTGTTTGTATCTGCTTAAAAAACCGAAAAATGAGATTTTTTTTTACGATAGCGGCAAGTCTGCAGATTGTAAAAAACCTTTCCTTTTGTGTTTCAGACGAACAGTTTTTGCAAAATCGTGTGTACCATCAACCCACATACTTTTGGAAGGCCTTATTTCGCAGGGGTGCTGTGGCTACAGCATAACACTTATTTCTTAAACTTCGATTTTTTTATACTAAAAGGACCAATAAAAATTAAAAAAAAACCGCATTGGAAAATATTGAATACTTTTCCTTCTGCAAGATCCCAAAAACGCCTCGAAAAACCATCACCATTTAACCATCAACCACTCCTCGTTTTCACCTGATGCGGCATCGTGCGTCTTTCACCTTTTCAAAAAAATGCATTTACCGAAATAGCTATACTGAGCCTGAACTATTTAAAAAAATCAGATCGGTTTCACCAACAAAATTTTGTTTTATTCTTTCAAATGTTTAAAGGTGAAAAGACCTTCCTGCTAATGTAGGAACGTACATACCATGCATAGTGAGTACAAATTTTTAATAATTATAGGCCATGGGGGTTCTGACACCCCCCCGCCCCTCCTTGGCTACGCCCCTGGTCAGAAGGTTGCCATTGACTACGTAGACAGAAGTCACCACCTTTGCCATCTTCATTTCAAGCAGAATCTAGCAATAAATGTGCTGCGAAATATTGCAATAGAATTTAGCGCCTTGTTCGCGAGAGAACAGACGCCATACTGAAGCTTTATTGCCCAGCAATTTTACTCTGAAATACGTAAAATTTAATCCCAAATTCAATTTGGCAATTTTTATTAAAGTACTTATCACTGTATACCACTGTAAACAGTTCTCAATGCTCAAAACTGATAACGAAAATCCATAGCCAACTACTGCTGTTTTTGTATTGAAGCAATGACAACAACAACAAACATATAGAGTATGTACACATATACATGAAAACCCATAAACCGCTACCACTTGCATAATAAGCAACGACAAGGATTGCGCGTCGACATGCTCAGCAGGATCTGTGGTGCCATTGTTATGCATATCGCGCCAGCCAGCTAGTCAGCATCATTGAATATAAATTAATTTCTATTATGAAATCGCAGCATATAAATGAAGGAAAACAGCGTCTTTGCTGCTAAAATGAAAATGTGCCACAGATACACACGCACACAAAAAACAAGAATATTTCACTGGCTATGGCCAATTCAGCGCCCGGCCGTTGTGGCTTTGTTTCATGATTTGACTTAATTTTTCGACTATAAAAGTGTTTTATTTTCGCCACAGTCGCAACTTTAGTTGGGCGTTATTTAGCGATCTAAATTGGCGTTCGGTTGGGCTGAGAGCAGAGAGACTGGAACGTCTTGGTGTGTGCGCATAGGCGTCGGACAATCGGACAAATCAGGCAATCAAGCAACAAGGGGCGTCGCCATTTTTTATATAAATGACGGCAGATTGATATGCTTATGTGAATGTTTATGTGGAAATATGTGTTAATGTGTGTTAATATGTGTGTGTGTGCAGTGGAAGGAAACGATTTGCTGTGAACGAGACTGAGGGAGATTAGGGATGCGTAAGGCATTCACAACCGCGGAGCATCCCCCAGCATAATATCCTGCATCCCTATAAACGCTGCGATGATTAGAAAGTTTTTTTTATTATTCATGTCGTTTAAAACAAATAACTTATTTTCAAAAAGATAACGAATTTGGTAATAGCTGTGCCAAAACTTCTATGGATTATTGCTTTGGCATTTTAGTTGGTATTGCTATATTTTTTTGTTGCTTTCATAATTTTGCCAAGTAGTTCTATACCACTCAACGGAAGCAAGTAAGTAAGTAGTAAAAAGCTACTTTATCAATACAAATTAACTAACATTTTCCAATTAAAAAAACCCCGCGGGGGTTTTTCAACCCACTGTTGAGGCTCCGAGTTATGCAACAAAGTCATACAAAATTGAACCTCGATCACCGAGTACAGTAACAAAGTCGCGGAGGTCATTTGATCAACATAATTGTTAACAATGATATTGAATGTGTTTTAATACGTCACATTTCATGCACAATTCGTTTGAATCAATTCTAAAGCTTAGACACCCTGTTTGTATAGAAAAATTTGGGTCTTTGAGTATTCGCTTTCGCATTCGCTTATCAAACATTTTCGAGAATGCCAGAATCAATTCAATACACTTCCATGTACATAAATTCATTTGCAAGTTGTAAAAGTTTCCGAATTAAGTTGCAAGCAAAGTCGCTCTACGAAAAGCAGAGTGATTTGAACGCCCACCAACCATATTCTTTGCCTAATGGCGGGTTTCATTAAGTTGCATTTGGTGTTTGAAACTGCCTAATAATTTCGCTACATTTGGCCGCAAAACTGAAAACAATTTCAGAAAATACTTGAAAAACCACTCAAATTCATTGAAAAATCTCATTTTATTTTCCTTATATTTCCGTTTTTAGTTCACTTTTGGCTTTGTGCATGACTTTGCCTTTATTCTTTATCCAATATTTATTCGTTCTTAAATGGTGTTTGGAAATTTTTCTCAGTGTCCTTAATCCCATCGTATAAATTCGCGCACTAAATTCAAATTTTGACTGCCGCATTTTAGGCGCGTAATAACAATGAAACAGAACAAAAGCAAAAGCCAGCGCAAGCGAAGCAAATCTGAAAAGCAGCAAATTGTAATGAAACATTTGAAACGCTCGACACAATTTATGATCGCCATGCATGCCACACACACACACACTCACTCACTCACTCAAACACTCAGATAACTGGGCAAGTTTTGTTGTGGTTTTGTCTGTTTTTATTTCTTGCGCTGCTTTTCGTTTGTTATCGGTGCGACTCAGCTGAACTCATTGCGGCAGCAAAAAGTCAAGCAGTCAAAGTGCCAGCGACGGCTCCTGTCAGTCCGTTCATTCGTCGGTTGGTATGTACGAGTATGTCTGTTTGTTTGTCTGCCCATTGTGCTACATACTTTTATGGCCGAGAAATCGTGCCATCTTGCCGCAATTGGGCGCCAAAATATCGCACATTGCATGCGAATGAGGTAAATCAAAAATGACAAAAGAAAACAAAGCAAACAACAACAACATCAAGAATGTCACGCTAAGCTGCCAAAACTTCGGCAATGATATAAATACGTCATTTTGATTTACATACGAATTACATGTCAACGCCGTCACATGAAAGCGAAATCACAGATAAACCGTGCAACGTCGAAGCGAAGCACTGCGTGCGAAATGCGCGGATAATCAGTGCACAGTGGAAGATTTCGACAAATAAGGTGGACAAAAATCAATTGTATGATAGTTGAGAAAGAGTATTTATGAGAATTTTTATCATGGAAGGTAATTTTTATAATTTCAACAAGTTTTCGGCGAACTTGGCTTATGCCACGCTCACTCTTCATACGACTGAAGACAACATAATGACAGAACAATGACAGAATAATATTATAAAGTAAAATAATGTTGCAGTTCCGCATACTGATACATTTTCTCATAAAATCCCAAAATAAGGAGAGACCCGTTCGATTTTATTAAAATAATATCCTTGCACCGATCAAACGTTGCCCAAATTTCATAACTTTATAGAAACTATTCTCACTCTGAACTTATGATTTCTTAGGTTCTTTAATGCTGAAAAATACAAAATTTCATGAAACTCATTTTTGCATCTCTTTATGGACTGTGTGGTACGGTCTTTTGAGACTAAGACCACCAAATCATTGGCAGCACCCACTCAAGTTTATGCGAGTCATTTCTCACATCGATTCTGAACATTTTCAGTGGCTGTCATTGAGATTTATTGAGATTTTTGACAAAGTATACTGTTCATATAAACTCTTAACCCATTTTTGAACTCTTCGGAGGTTAAATTTCAATACAAACTCTTGACGTAGTTTTGAAGCCTTGAGATACAATTTTCAAAACACTGAAAAGTATCGCATTACTTCGGATTCGTAATACTTTCATCAAGTTTGAAATCTAGAAATTCATGAAAGTATCATTAATTCAGATGTATAACATTTTTAACCATTTTTGACCTTTTAGGGGAATTTTGAAAAATCCGATTGTTTTAATATTCTCACTAATATTTTCTATTTCTAATCCTCCTACTAAAATTTGTTATTTGTAATATCAGTGGCTTGGAGTTAACGATGATGAATCAGTCAATTAGTCAGTCAGGACAAACAATTATATAAATCGTTGACGTCTCATTGCGTCTTAAAAGTGCTTAAAAAGAACGCTTTAGTGCAGGAAGCGGTTATGGATTTTAAAAGTAGATATATGTATAACTTTGGTTATTTTCAATTTTGAGAAATAATGAAAGGTTGAAAAAATATGCCATAATAAATTAACTTCACCCTAACATTGATTGAATTTATTTTATAAAAATATTAAATACAAACTCTTGTTTTCTCTGTGAACATATTTAAACTCAATTATTCAAAAACTGCTGAATTAAATTTAATTAAATAGTTAGTCTTTTTCATTGTTTGGACAAAAAATTTTAGCATCACAAAAATGCGAAAATTGTACGAATTTGTTTTGATGCTTTTATATATTAAACAAGTCTTTGCACACAATGCAATTTTTTATAGGTATAAAACAAAATTTCTTGCACCTCAAACTTCACATCACAACACAACGCACAACTTTATTTTCTTTCCGCAAATTGCAATAAATCTGATACTGTGCAATGGCAAAAGTAGTCATCGAAGCAGACGGAGAATGCGTGGCAGTTGCACAACGGCCGACCGTCGAGGAGACGGCAACTTGACAAGAGTGCACATTGTTGTTGCACAGTCTTGTTGTTGTTGCTTTTATGTGCCAACCAACGGAGTTTCTCGTTTTCGTATTGCAAGCAAAATAAATGTAGATGACTGCGATATTCGTTTCAGATAAATTCAGATAAATTTAAAATACTAAATTCTTTATTCTGCATATCTTGTAGTCTCTCTCGAGTAGATAACAAGTTGAATGAAATATGGTTTTGTTTAAGTTTCGGTGCGCTTTCAAGTTCATTGAACCTTTTCCGATTGTCAGAGGTCGAAAACTTATTTATTGCCCGAATTACAGTAATCTAAGCACCAGTATGTATATGGTTGTGTAAGTATGTATAAATGAGGGACATAAACTTCATTTTTAGGGTAGCGTTCAATTTCGAATCGTTGCTAACATTGTTGGCTTTGCAAGCTATGAAAAGTTACATAAACAGCTTTAGTTAAATTGTGTACTGAAAACGCCACCAGAAAAGAAAGAAAGAAAGAAAGAAAGACAGTCTTTACAGTGAAGATTGTAATTGTAGCGTTCTAGCGGAGTTTCCACTTTTTGGCGAAGATATGATGAAAAATGATACAAATTCTCTTCATTATCCTTTAGTCTCTGCCACCCAGCGACAATTTCTACTAAACCCTGAAAAACTATCAGGTGTACAACTTTGCTTCCGCCGTTTTTTTCCAAAATTAAAAGCTTTATTGCGAAAAAGTGCTTACAGATGTATTATTCAAAGTATTGTCCGTCGCTAGCGACAACTTTCTCCCATCTTTCCGGCAATTTTCGGATCCCGGCTCGAAAAAAGGAGTCCTCTTTTGACGCTATCCATGAAGCAATCCATTTTTCCAATTCTTCGAAGGATTGAAAATGTTGATCTGCCAGGCCGTGTGCCATCGAACGGAATAGGTGGAAGTCAGAAGGGGCGACATCTGGGGAATACGGCGGGTGGGGCAAGACTTCCCATTTCAGCGTTTCCAGGTACTTTTTGACCACTTTTGCGACGTGAGGCCGAGCATTGTCGTGTTGGAGGATGTCTTTGTCATGTCGCTCTTGATATTGTGGCCGCTTTTCTTTTAGCGCGCGACGAAGGCGCATCAGTTGCGTTCGGTAGCGATCTCCTGTGATGGTTTCACCCGGTTTTAAGAGCTCGTAGTTCATCGTAGTTCATCTTTGAAGGTTTTTTCTCTTCCACCACCATGTTTGTCTTCGACATCGAAATCACCATTTTAAAACGTTGAAACCACTCCCGACACGTTCTTTCACTCAGAGCAGCATCACCGTAAGTTTCTGAGAGCATTCGATGCGCTTCAGCTGCATTTTTTTGCGAATTGTAACAGAAAAGTAAAACTTCCCGCAAATGGCGAGAATTGGGCACATAAACGGACATTTTCGAGCGTGAATAATACGAAAACAAGAACAACTGTCACTGAAACGGCGATGACAATTCGTTAGGCACTGTCCACACTCACTTTAAAGGCATTACCATCTATGTATTTCAACCAGCCTCAGCCGGTACAGCCACCTATCGGAAAACGGCGGAAGCAAAGTTGTACATCTGATAATTTTAACAATTGCTCGCTCAAGCTGTCGAAAGCATTGTTGGCTGATGTCGTTCTGCTATATTTATTACAACTTGCTCGAATTTCGGCCATCAATATTCGACACAATCGCTATCGCCGTTGACATCGGCCGAAACGCAAAAAAATCAAGGCCAACTGGAATGAACAAAGTGTGTCTCCAGTTACCAATTTGCAGCGCTTGCGTTTGCTGCACATTTACGTGTTGGCCCCTTTCCCCGCGAACACCACCAAGTGCGCTTTTATTAACACTTCTGTTACCTTGGGGTAATTTTTGATGAAAAATTAACTTTAAAGAGCCGTAACTTTCTTATTTCTGGTAAAGAATTGTTTTCCTTTGGACTCAGTGACTAATTTTATGCCATTTGAATATACGCTAAATTTAATTTTATTTGCAACACTGGTTTACGTGCAAATGAGCAACTATACAAATTTGACCTTAGCGTCATTTTATGACCCATAGTACTGAAGGCAAGAAATTGGTCGATGCGATGTAAACTTTATTAGATTTGGTTTCAAAGTGTCGTGGATAAATGTTTCTGGCATATTTGTTTTGTTTTGTGTTGGTAAGAGGGCGTGGCGCTAGCTAAGTAGAGTCCGACCGATTAATCGGCATCGGCTAGTATCGGCCAATAAAATTGGTATCGGCATCGGCTAGTATCGGCATCGGCCAAAAAAAAAAGAATCGGCATCGGCATCAGCCTTTTTTGGCCGATGCCACATCGGCCTTTTTTTGCCGATGCCGATGCCGATTATAATACCTTTAATTGCTATGTTGCAATTAAAGCTCGATGCAACAGATGATGATGACACAGAAATTGCAATGTTAAAAGAAAACTTAAAGCAATCATTGTTGAGGCGGTTTGCATTCATAAAGACAAATCTAGAGTTGCTTGTTTCAACACTACTAGATCCTCGTTTCAAAAATAAATATTTTTCTAGTGAAGAAATTCACAGATGCGAAATTTTAATAAATGAACAATTGAATGAAAATGATTGTAATGAAACAGTTCAAACTGCTTCTTCCAGTTCCCCTCATGGAAAAACTCACAGTGATAATCTGTGGGACTTTCACGATTGTGAAGTTTTATCACAAGGGGTGGAACTGGAAGAAGGCAGTTCGCCTTTAAAAAAACAGTTTGAGGCATATTTGGCGGAACAACGCATTCCTCGAGATTCCAATATTTTCGAATATTGGCATCAAAGTTCCTACTTGCTGTTAAAAAAAGTAGCTAAAAAGTATTTATCTGCACCTGCTTCGAGCGTTGCAAGCGAACAGCTATTTAGTGCCGCAGGTCAATTGTATAGCGATAGACGCACCAATTTACTAGGTGAAAATGCAAACAAACTTCTATTTCTGCATTACAATATAAAACTATTTAATTTTAATTATTAAAAAGAATTAAATTCTTTATTAAATTAAATAATTAAAAATTAAATTAAAAATGAAAATAATTAAATTAAATTAAATAAATAATTATATAGTTCGAATTTAATTATTTTTAATAATCAAAATTAAATAGTTTTATATTGTAAATCAGAAATAGAAGTTTGTTCGCATTTTCACCGAGTAAATTGGTGTGTCTATCGCTATACAACTGACCTGCAGCACTGAATAGCTGTTCGCCTGCAACGCTTGAAGCAGGCCTAGTTACTTTTTAGCTGCTTTTTTAAGGAAATAGCATCTTTGATGCCAATATTCGAAAATATTACAATCTCGAGGAATGCGTTGTTACGCCAGATATGCTTCAAACTGTTTTTATAAAGGCGAACTGCCTTCTTCCAGTTCCACCCCTTGTGATAAAAGTTCACAAGGGGTGGAGTTTTTGGGAGTGGGTTTTTCCATGAGGGGAACTAGAAGAAGCAGTTTGAACTGTTTCATTACAATCATTTTGATTCAATTGTTCATTTATTAAAATTTCGCATCTGTAAATTTCTTCACTAGAGAAATATTTATTTTTGAAACAATGAATTTATGAATTTATGAATGCAAACCAATTGCAAAGCAATTAAAGGTATTGTAATAGATGATAGATACATTGTTAATGTATTCAAATTTTGAATTTTTTTATAATTTTATTTAGTTTTTAATTGTTTATTTTCTTATTTTTGTTTGTTAATTTGTTATGAAATGAAATGTACTGTTATATGTAATAATTCCTTTTGTTATTTAAAAATATAAACTGTGTTTTGATTGAATTCATTCGTGTTGTTTTTTCTATGGAATCGGCATCGGCATCGGCATCGGCTTCGGCATCGGCATCGGCATCGGCGATTCTCGGCCTTTTGACCGATTAATCGGCATCGGCCTGAGAATTGGCCGATGCCGATTAATCGGCATCGGCATCGGCCAAAAAATTTGGTATCGGTCGGACTCTATAGCTAAGCAACCTTTTCTACTATAGAGTAAAATCGAAATTATGAGTCATACAGCATTGCAATTTCGTGCAGTTTCCACTGGAAATATTTAATGGGCGTGACACTCTTTTAACGATCCGAATTTTGTATATAACTTCGGAACTATAAGTTGCACATCAATGACACTCAGATCGAACTTACTATTGGGTCATGTTTTTCGAAAGGGAAGAAGGGGGGAAGAGGAAAACGGCATTTAATAAAGGGCGTAGCTTCGACCACACATCTCAATGAGCAGTAACAGAGCTTTTAAGTTTCAAGGGATTGTAACCCAATAGTACGAAAACTTTATGTTTGCTGGTATGAAATCTTAATTGAATCTTTCAATATAAATAGTACATATAGTACGATTTCTAGCAAGTAATAAATTTCTAAAAAATTTCCAAAAGGAGTGTGAACAAGCTAGATCACATTTCTGGAACATATTCGTGTCAGCGACAAACACACAATTTACTCGTGGTTGCAGTTCGCAACTCTATTACTCCTTGCGGCACCATTGCATTTGTGATGTGAAATTCATCCATGGAATGATAACGTAACGCCGTTTATTCTACAAAGAATTGGAAAAGTTACTTCCTGGGCTTCAATTTTGCGAAAAGAAAGGAAGCCAATAATATAATCGTGTGAGTTATCCTCAGCAGTACCTTCACCAAAGAAGAAGATACTCGGTGAAAGGAAACGATGGGGCGCAATCTGGGTCAGCCGAATATATTCATTTTCTTCTTCTTCGGGAAACCGAATAATGTTAATTAATACATTATATAATTTTGATTGATTCATTGGTGTCAATATCTAGTATAAGTTTAATATTTTGGCATACTTTTATAAATTAAACCTCTAAACTGAGTAATTTTTTGTGGGCCACGGGAACAGGTTTTCTTGCGAAATCATTTATTTTAGGGCGATTTACGATTAATGATTATAATCTGTTATATATAATATAATTGTCCAAAAATTAGTTGCGATATAGTTTTAACTTCTGAAGAAATCGCAAGAATTAAAGTGCCCGAGAAATCAAGAACCTGGACATGGTCTGCATGTTGAACATATTTGACTCCAGTAAGGCCAAATAATCGCTTATCAATAATAAAAGTAATAACTAATTGTTACAATCACATTGTCTAAAGTTTTGTGTACAAAATACAAAGAAATAAATCGGGGTCATTTTATGACCCGAAGGGTCAAATGTGCGAGTTTTTCCTAGGGCAAGAGAGGGGTTAATTACACTCAGCCATAGACAGCAACAACAACAACAACGACTAGAGCGAGGAGTCAACAATAAAACAATTGTGCCAACAGCAAATGTTCGGCTTTACGAGACAGAGCCAAAATGCGTAATTCACAGTGTGGCTGCTTGCACAAGTACAACAACAACAATGCCAACAACAAATTCAAGGATTCAGAAATTTGTCAAGTCAGACAGACAAAGTGGAATCTGCACGTCAGGCACGGCTTAGCTCACATTTTCAAAAACAAAAGACCGAAATCGCAGCAACAACCAACCGAGCAGCGGCAGTGCGAGCGCAAAAAACAGCGCCAGACGAACTAATTTAGTTATGCCGGAGTTGATGAGTTTTCAGAAATAGAAATGGTGCAGCGCACAGTCCGCCACATGCGCTCACATACACTGCTGCGGTCGCCAACGTCAGCTCTAATTGTCGCCGTTGCTGGTCGCGCTCCGGCCCGGGCAGCTTTTTTGCCCGCAGCTGGCAGACAGTCGCTTGCGCTGCCGTCGAGCACAAAAAGAAGATATTAGCCAAAGCCGTTGTTATGACAAGGACAAAAAACAGTCGCACTGTTAGGGACGAGGAAAAAAACTCAGTAGCCATTAAATGGAATTAGGCGAATTGCAAGTTGCATTTGTTCTGGCGCGCAACCATGTGCGGAATTAAAAACACAAAACGACGAAAAACTGCCAACTGGCCGCGAACTGGGCGCATCTCTTGAATCTTGTCAAATGTTCGGCTGCAGAGTCTGCAAACTTTTCAATGATTTAACGCAAAGTCTCGCTTCTTAATGACAAAGTTTTGCCCACGATGCAACCACCCACCTTTAAGCAGCAATGATGCAAACGTCGAACAGACTCAAAGTTGACACCAGTCGAAAAGCGTCTTTCACATTACGTAAACACGAAACTAATTGCTTTGTGAATGAGCAGCTGTCGTGCTTGAATGAGAGTGCAAAAGTTTTGCATTAATTTTACACGTTGTGGGTAGAGTTGCCAAATGGTGGTTCAAAGGACTTTTTAATTAAAAATTAACTGTTTTTATATTTTCAATTTTCACTCTCGACTTTTGAAACTTGAACTTTGGCTACTGTTATTTGAAGAGTTGACCAGGACACCAGGACTTAGTGAGACGAATGAAACGAACAAGTGAAACGTTAGATGTTCCACTAAATCGGAGAATGATATAGACTTGGAATGATTTTTGCTATAATTCCTACTTTTATAGTTGTTTTTTATTTCTGTTTAAATATTGATTACATAAATGTTTATTTGATTAAAATAAGTATATTGCGTTTCCCTATGAGTCCTATTTTTTTCTTTACATTGCTTACATCTGGTAATCATTTGCTGCGATCGTCAACTGTCAATTAGAAAGCTCTAAGTCTATCCTAAACACAAATTAATGTTTCCACAAATAATGTCTAAGAACATGACTTACTAAAGGAAGCCAAGCGTGCAAATATAGAAGACAATAAAATAAAATAAAATAAAATAAAATAAAATAAAATAAAATAAAATAAAATGAAATAAAATAAAATAAAATAAAATGAAATAAAATAAAACAAAATAAAATAAAATAAAATAAAACCAAATAAAATAAAACAAAACAAAACAAAATAAAATAAAATAAAATAAAATCCAATAAAATCAAATCAAATAAAGTAAAATAAAATAAAATAAAATAAAATAAAGTAAAATAAAATAAAATAAAATAAAATAAAAAATAAAAATTAAAAAAAAACTATTAAATAGTCAGCACTTAGTTTCAATTGGAACAGAACTGGATCCTGATTGCAATCAAAATATTGAAATAGTTTTAGATATTAAACTCCTCCTCCATCTGATTCCGATTCCAAGAACAACAACCCAGATGGTGAAGAGCAAAATGTATAGTTTCGCACTGAGAGATTTTGGTTACAGGAAGAGTCTAATCATAGCCCTGCCAGATCCGATAATTCAGTTTCTGTTGGCTTTTCTTAAGTTAGACAGAAACGCCGACTACAGAGCATGGAATCGGCATAGAAGTTGCTTAGGAAATATTAAATTGCTTCTGATTCCTCTTCATCGAAAAGAAGGTATTTAGTTTAGGAAAGCATTTTCTAAGTATTGGAGTTTGGTTCCGGACAAAATATCGCTTCCTCGATGCAAGGACGTCGTAACTTAAGCAATATCATTCCGAAAAAATCAATTTTAAAGTTTGACAGTTGAATAATTTCACTGAGTATCCAGGGTGCCTGGGGTAGTAGGTTAAGTGCCTATCCAGTAAAGTAAATCTTGCACCTAAGATGCGATGTAAATTGCTGTATCCTTTACTTTTTTGTAAACCGTGCACAAGTAGTCCTGGTGATTAAACTTTACTTTTAACTCGGTTAAGAAATTAGTGACAATTTGGATGCCAGTTTGGTTGCTTGTTGTTGCGGATGCTACTGTCGTGACAATTTTTACTTGCTTCTTATATCCAGTCTTCCACTCTAATCTGACTTACCTCCAGAGTTCTTCTAATAACAATTTGCTTGCATATGCAGTCAGAGCTTTAAGCTGCGTCTTACGGAGCTCCAAGGCAATGCAAAATACTTTAGCGTTTCATCCATTTAATTGCTGCCTATATGCCAACTATGACCAGACTCACAATGTTCAGATTATTTGATAAATAACTGGAGACATCACATCCACACCAGTTGTGACGTATTCCTATGTGCATTGAGTGCCAGCGACACTCTTCCTCCAGGCTTGAGACCCAACCGTAACAAAATATAGAAAAAAAATAATACATTTCTTCGGTCGTTGCTCCCGCAGCAGGAAATTACAAACCTTTAAACCTTTAGATTTATATTTAGATTTTTAAAATGGTTGTATACACTTTTTACACCTTTTACATCTATTTTGATCCTATAATGGTCCAAAAGACACGAGCAATTCCATCTATAGAACGTCGGTCAGATACATGTTTGTTAAAAATTCATAAAAATGGATCACTGGTTGAAGTAGTCGGCTCCTGTTCAAAAGGTATTTGAATCCTTGGTGTTTTAAAGCTTCGCCGTTTGTTATCACATGAAGTGATGGTTCCTCATTATCTGTACAGAACCTATAGATGCTACCTGAAGCTAGATCCTTGTTGAACATGTAGTCTGCATAGACCATTTAAAAATAATTATATAATTCTTACTTTACTCTTAGGCATGTTAACCCTTTCCGGTCAATTTCCACATTTCTTGAGATACAAATTTTTCCTTCAAAATATTCACTCTTATTGAACATTTTAGCAATCAAATACAAAAAAATTTCAAAAAAAAATTTTGGTTTAGAATTACAGCTTCATCAATTTTGTACGATATACCGTACAATGGTCCGCAAAGGAGTAAAAATTCATAAATTTTTGGTTTCGGTTTTTTAAGTTTTATGAACAATTCATTCAAAAACATTTTTTGGTAGAAAACATAAATTATAACAACAAAAAATCAAAACGTGATTTCATTTTGATCGGAAGTTTTGTAAATTATATATATAAACAATTGATTCACATTTATTCGGCCTTATATAACCGTTGTTGTTGTTGCAAAGCCCTTTTCCTCTCAATAAAACACAGAATCAATTAAAATTCGTACAGTTTTAGAGAAAGGCACTGAATATAGCCATTCTTATTATCGTAGTTGGAGTGGCAAGTACGCATGTCTAACCTTACATAACCCGTGTCTGCCCAGTAAAACACAAAATCGTCTAGTAATTCTTATTTTTAATCGAAAATTACCGAATAGTCGAATTTTATTAGCCACGTGATTTACAGATGGGCGTGGCAGGCATACAAACGCAAAAATCTGTTACCAAACCTATAACTTTAAAAAATGAAAACATAACTTGCAACCTTTGCTTTCCATTTGTACGATATATCGTACAAAGCTTTGCAACCCTTGTGGTCATTTGTACGATATATCGTAACATTTTTTTAAAGACTAGGGAAAAATATTTAGACGCAGAAAATGTTAAATTTAGTAAGTTCTATAAATCAACTGAGATTTAAACTTTGAAATTGTTTCGCTTTTTGGTACCAAAAAGTAGGTATTACATATTTAAAAATACCTACGCAGAAGTACCGTCATTTGCTGGTTTTTCAAATTTTTGCAAAAAGCTGCTTACAAAACGCACTCATACTGTGTAGCCACGGCTATTATGATTTATATTTTTAAACAGAATAATACAACACAGCCTACTTAATGAAAATTAAAAAGCTGTTCCATAAAAAATACGTTCGCTGTCAAATAAAAAATCTTCGAAAAAATTGTACGATATATCGTACAAATTTCCGGAAAGGGTTAAAAATTCATAAAAATGGATCAATGGTTGAAGTAGTCGGCTCTTGTTCACAAGGTATTTAAATCTTTGGTTTGTTATCAAATGAAGTGATGTTTCCTTATTCTCTGTACAGAACCTATAGATCCTACCTGAAGCTAGATCCTTGTTGAACATGTGGTCTGCATAGACGAATTAAAAAGAATTATATAATTCTTAGGTTACTCTTAGGCATGTTAATGAATTCTTTGGCCCCTTTTCGAATAAAATCTTCTGAAAATGTCTTAAGACTAATGCTAGTCCTAACCTTAGGCTCTAAAGATTTTCCAGGATTTACTTCCTTTATGACAAATCTTTGAGAGTAAAATCATTACCTAAGTCCAAAAAAGCTCTCAACACCGCGTGCGAAATGGACATAGAACGATATTAAATTGCCTACGCCACCTTCTCTCAGTTTGTTTGGTGGCTGGCGAATTGACCTAAGCATGAAAGAGCTCCAAGTCGCCATTCTAGATGGGCACAAGGTAAGACCTTCAGTCCATTAGTGCACAAATTCTGTTCTTCTGGTGTTGATGTTGTTCTTTGACGTTTTCGGATAATTAATGTCCACGGTTGATCGAACCCTTGTTCGAAATGCAACTGTGAAATGATTTCCTTTGCAATACCAACACATCATGCTGTCGTCCTTTATGTAAACACTTTACAAGTTTTAAGCCTTGCAGAAATTTCCATAAATTTAACCACAAATTGAAATTTTAAAGAGCTCATAAGAGATTTCCCTCATCCACAGCCAATAAGCAAAATAAATGGGCCGCTTAATTTTGGGGCTGCAATGCGAGACTAGCAGAGACCGCACAAACACAACTAAACCCGAAAAGTAGCCGATTGTGTATTTAGGATGGTTTTTGGCTTTATAATTTAACAAATATCGTTTAAATTGAATGTAACACAGGCACACACACACACACACACACACACCGTACAATATATACGCACACATTTATCAACTGCCCGGCACCCGCACCCGGCCGGCGGAGCGAAGAAAAATGACCGACGACCGCACGCTGCAGCCATCACACACGTTGCTGCAGTTCGATAAAAAATTTCGGACATATCAATAACCGCACCGCTTTTCGCATTACAGTCGATTTTGATTTATGGTGCCGAGCGGTTGGTGCAGCTTTTTGATATTTGCCCGAGTCGAGCGTGCGCGCGTGTGTCGCTCACAGGCTGCACACATAATAACGATGATGAAATGAAGTTCGACACACATATACACACGACCGCTTATCAAGAAATGGGAAATTTTTAGTTTCTCCATTTTACAAAAGTCAGCTCGTGGCGAGTCATTTTTCTTGCCTTGCACCGCACAGCGTCCGCGCCCGAAAGAGCTGCGTGAACTTTGCTCCACATTAGACGCGCAAATGCACTCGCTCCGTTTTTTTATTTTAATTATTCCCCAGAGGAAAATTAACTTAAACTTGGCATTAAACTGACTCGTCTGCCTGCGCCTAAGTTTGCCCGGCGGTCGACGCCCTGACTGGGCGCACTTCTCTCTCACTCTCGCACTCACACTCACACTCAGCCGCTGTTTGGACGTTGCGGTTCACAATTCTGCCGCAAATCACTAGCATTTCCTTGCGTCCTAGTTTCCGTCTGCTCGACAACCAACACAATTCTCCGCATTCAGCAGAAATTTCTTGCAAGGCCTCAGGCGCCTCACTGCTGCCCTATTTCGCACCCACACGGGCGAGCAAGTGTGCGCGCACACACAACACGCACACAGCGCTCAATGCGTAGACACATTAATCGAAGCATAAAATCGACTTTCAGCACTAATGCCATTACACACACTCACTTAGCTGCCGCACACATGCGACGTCTTGCGCAAGGACAAGCAAAATGAGCACGCAACGGCGAATGTGTAGTTACGCGCAAGTCTTCTGTATATTTCGTCATTGTGCACTAAACTCAAATCAACTCAACTTGCAATCGTTTCCGAATCTATCGTTAAAAATCCGTCTATTATCACCTGCGAAATGCGCAGCAGCCTGAGTCGGCCTTGTGAAGCGCCTCCAAATGCAGCGCTCGAATTTATCGAGTGGCAAATACTGCTAAAGACTTTTATGACTTGAAGCTATGTTCGTGCCGCAGCGAGTTATTTATGACTAAGCGTACGGCATTGCGACTGTGTTAGAATTGTCTACGATTTGTAAATATAATTCCTTGAGTGCTCAAAATATTAGTAAACAGTGGAGTATGGGAAAATTCAAAATTCTTAATGGCGATATATCACTTTGTTTTTTATTTTTCTATACATTTTTCAGAAACAAAAAGTATTCCGAGGAAAAGATTAAACTTACATGGCCGTATTCCACACTAACCAATACAAAATACTTATATATATCACCTGATGTCTCAGTTTGATTTCCGAAATTCAGAACAAAGTGTTGCAAGTTTCAGGCTTATTAATCTAAAAGCCTGAAACTTACACCGTGCGACAAAAACTAAAAAATTTCAAAACACACGAAAAAATCTATATACTCGCTAAACTAGGGGCCATATCTAGTAAAACTGCGTTTTTAGTTTTTCTCTCTGGCGTCAGGATTTTTTTTAAAGGGCTTTGAATTTTTAAGGACATGTTTATTTCAAAAAATTATTTTAAAAATCGAGCGCATTGTAGAATAACAATATGGGTATCAAATGAAAGAGAAATATCCTTAGAATCTTAGAAAGTTTAATGTTTTGGTGCAAAAGAGCGAAGGGTATTGAAAATGTTGTTTTAAAACTTTATCCTTAAATACCCTTGGCCGGAACAAATGCAGTATAGCGAACCCTCATGAAAAAAAAGGAAAATTGGGCCGTATAGAGCTTATTTTTGTGAATCTAAAAAACTAAACATTTTGCCTGGGAAACGCCCACAAGAGGCGTGGCTTGGGGTAAAAGTTCAAAGTTTTTATCAAAAAACTCAATTAATCTCCAACTGATTTACACGATATGGGTATCAAACGAGAGGTATAATGTTGTACATTAATAGAAAGGTATGAAAAAGACCTTTCGTTTGATACCCATATCGTGTAAATCAGTTGTAGATTAATTGAGTGTTTTTGATAAAAACTTTAAACTTTGACCCCGAGCCGCGCCTTTTATGGGCATTTTCCAGGCAAAATTTTTAGTTTGTTACATTCAGGAGCCAACCCTCTATATAAAAGCATACTCATTTATTTTTTTCACGAGGGTTCGCTATACTGCATTTATGCCCCTTGGCCCCTAGTTTCGCGAGTATATAGATTTTTTCATGTGTAAAATTTGATGTTGCACGGTGTTATACTAGTTGAAAGTCGAAATCAAACAAATGAAATAAGATTGCTGCAGTGATTGAGTATCTTGAATCATAGATCTGACGCAAAACAGTCGAGGATCGACAGGTCCTTCAAAACACTTAGTTTGAAAGTTTTCCCTGAGGAGTAAGACATCAGTATTTTATCTAATAACTGGAAGATGGAATCTTTTCGAAAGAAGTAAAGCGGATTTCCTTCCCGCATGTAAGTGTTGGAAAACTAGTCTGTAATTACAGTCAGTTATCTAGTAAGTCAACCCATATAGCATTGGTAAATAACTGCAGCATGAACCTGATCTCTCGATCGGATTGACCTCTAAATTGGCTATGGCCCGTGAAAACAGAATGACCCTTATGTGGATTAGGCGACATGGTGGGACAAAGCAAAAAAGCTGGAAAATGAAATTCCTAAGAAGAGTTTGGAAATAAGCTTCTGTATACTAGAATCCGGGATTGGATTAAGCCGGTGCACAGTGGCCGGAATAGCATAGCTAGGGTCATTTAAATAAAAAAATAGTCATCGAATTTTCGACGAAATTTTTTAGCAACCTTGTCGCAAAATGTCTAATTATGAAGTAAATCTAAAAACATGTATCAATATGCGAGGGCATATAACGTTTACAGTGCTCCAAACGTTACAGAAAAAAGAGTTGAAAAAAATACGTGCGCATGCGAGTTTAAGTAGTGCATTTTGAAAGCTTAATAACTTTTTGCAGAAGGAATATTTTTCTATAATTTTTTTTTCAACAAAACGCTAGACTGGGAATATTTGTTAGTAATCAAAATTTTGACAATTTAAGAAACGACGAGCTGGATTTTTAGTTACAAAGACGTTGGTTTTATTTGTAAGTATAATGAAAAATTTCAGATTTTTCGTAGACAAAATCTTTCTTATATGAACGAGTATGAAAGCCAAACTATACCCAGGCTTACACCTGTATGCTAATAGATTCTGTAAAAATCTTCTGCTCTTAGGTGCTGCACATATTTTCATTTTTCGAAAATGACTCCAAAAATTTCACGCAAAGAAATATTTGATGTTTGGTTGCAGACGGCTAGAAATGAACGATTAGATCGTATCACAGATTTCGTTTCGGGCAATATAGCCTTGGGGTCACGTAGCCAAATTGATATCGAAAAATTAAAGGTTTTTTTGAAAGGCTTTAATCAGCAAATGGAAATTAAATGGGCTAAATCACGAAGAATAAAGTCTCGATTTATCGTAGCGAATCAAAATTGGCTAGAAGTTGAAATTGACTTGACACAATTTGTCTGCAAAAAAAAGTTGCCACCATCTAATGGTAGGCCTACTAAACGTTTTAAAGATTGTTGTGAAAGAACAAACATGAAAAAAGCTAACGAAGTTGCGAAATCCACTGAAGAAGAAGCATTATTTTTGGCAGCGGGTAGCGCGCTGGCGTCTCACACCGAGGCCCTATGTTCGATTCCTAGCTCGGGCTGGTGAAACGCTCATCTGTGCTGTAACATATAGTATGTTGGAAAAAACAGTGTTGCACACACATTTCAAAACGGGTGAAATATGAGATATCACTCTCCTCTCCTTCCCTATCCGCCATGGGTATAGTACAATGGTCCAAAATGGACTGAGTGCTATGGAAGGCTTGTAGCCTTTCTGCCCACGCTCAAGAAAAATAAATAGGACTTGCGGTGGTCGAAGGCATTGTTGACAATTGGTTAGCGGCGAGGCGTCATTAATTGTAAGTTGGGAACTAATATCAATCTCGATTGGCTTTAAAGAAGATGAACCCAAAAAGGTTTTTAGTCACTCTGTAATGGCTGGCTGCATTAACCCATTCGCTGCCAAGCCTAAATTATATGAAGTCACTCCCATTGTCATGTATATTTTGTAATATTGATAACAGTTTCTCAAAATTGTATTTAAACGCTGTAAGAGGTCCTCGTCTGCTGCTTTATTAATTCTTTACAACACCGAAATTGGGTTAAGTTCATTGCGTCTTAGCATAGTACAGACATAAGCACGGACAGACGCTTGTTAAACAAAACTCTGCATACGCTTAAATTTCCCAATAGCTTTTTGTACTTTTAGAAACGCTCGTCAACTGGTAACAGCCATAAAGGCAAACTGGCGAATATGTTAAATGCCAATAAAATGTCAAATGCGCCATCAAGCACGCCCGAAAATTAAACTGGCAACCATCAAACATCCGTCACAGCCACGCCCGTTGGCCGCATGCCGATGCCGGGGAAGCGCACCCATCGCAACGCCCGCCACATGAAGGCGCACTGCCAATTAATCAAAGTAACGATTCGAAATTCGCCAACTCGACGTAACACGTCTGCCAAGTGCACGCGGCTATCGAGCAAGCCGGCTACGCGAGCCTTGCCTTGGCTTAAATTTCAACATGAGCCGGCACATGCTCGACGCTCGCCCGGCAACGCGACGTGCTCGTCCTGCGTGTCCTTGATATTAGCGCCGACAAGCGCCAAAACATGCCACGCATTCCGTATTCATGTTATGCATGAAATTGCCAGCCATCGTTCGGCATCACCGGAGCGCTACCCTCGCCCGGACGAATAATTAGTATGCCCCCGGCGCACGGCGGCTGCGTATAATTTATCGTTCGGCGACACTTGGAAAATAAATAGATTATTATGGGCCGCAAAGTACACGGTAATAGAAATCGCCGCTGCACCGACCGGTCATATAAAACAATATCGCCCGCGATACCTACGACGGAACGCCAATCTGCGATTTGATAGCGCCGAGCGGTCTGGCTCTGGGTCTCGGCGATAAGAATGCGGGCGCCGAGTGGGTGGCACCTTGTAATAAATTAAAGTGGCTGCCGGGGCGCTTTTTATGAATTACGCAGTTAATTAGGATTTTTCGTCTCACGAATTTTCCAGTGGCACTTCGAATTGTGCGCTCGTTGTGCGGAACACATCAAGTGGAATTGACAGCAGGAGTCGGCAGCGTGGGCGCCGTAAATTCCACAGCGACTCGCGCCGCTTGCCGATCGAATCCACTTGACTTGTGCTGATTTCTATGCATGAACGTCCCGCTGTCGCACCTTGTTTTATTGAGCCATTAATGAGTCAACTGAGATGAGCGCAGCCGGCATTTTATTGGCGCACTCTGCACCCAGGACATACATATGAACGATTTTTCGCTTTCAATACGAAGTTTTATGGCAAGTGGGTGAAAATCGACAAATTGCCTCGCACTTTGTCAGAAGTTGTTATAGAGTGTGGCTGCTGTAATCCGTCTACTCAGTCATCTACGGTGACACATAGCCCCGTGAGTGTACCCAGGAACAAATTTAGGGGGGCAGGACATAACAACATTTCAAAATTTATAATGTAGAATTCCAATAGAATGGAATAGAATACAGAATTCTAAGTATATATATATAGAATGTAGAGTTTCGAATTTTAGGGGGCAAGGGTAAATGCCCTTCTCTGCCATGGTACCCATGCATAGTCCAAAGAAAAAAGAAATGTCTTCGAAAGACTACAAAATAGTTAATTCGGGTTCACTATTTTTGATTTCCTTTAACCTCTTCCATTATTTATTTGTTGACAATCATTTTTATAAAAAATAACTAAACAAACGCAAATACTGCATGCAATTCAATTAAATGTAATTTAATTCGATTCAATTCAGTTCAGTTCAATGCAACACAACTCAACTCAATTCAATTCATTTCAATTCCATTTAATTTAATTCAATTCACTTCAATTCAGTTCAATTCAGTTAAACTCAGTTCAACTCAGTTCATTTCATTTTATTTAATTTCATTTCATTTAATTTTGATTCAATCCAGTTCAATTCCATTCATTTGAATTCAATTCAATTCAATTCAATTCAATTCAATTCAAAATAATTCAATTAAAATCAATTCAAATTAAAATTAATCAAATTTAATTCAGTTCAATTTAATTTAACTCAACTCATCTCAATTCAATTCATTTCAATTCCATTTAATTCAATTAAATTCATTTCAATTCCATTTAATTCAATTCAATTCAGTTCAATTCAGTTCAATTCAGTTAAATTCAGTTCAATTCAGTTAAAGTCAGTTCAATTCAATTCAGTTAATTTAATTTAATTTTATTTAATTTCATTTAATTCCGACTAACACCATCACCCATCACTTTTGGAAAAATCGCAAATCTAAAATCGAATCAATGATTAAATTTGGTATTGTGTGGGTGATGGGTGCCAGCCCCTTGTCCAGTACCCGTTCCGGTAGAAGGCGTAAGACTTAGGGAAGTCCTTAAATGTGGTGGATACCCAACTCTGACATCGAATTTATGATCAGCGAACCTATTTCCATAGAAAAAGTATAGTCGCAGTCACCGATCAGACATCTGTTTCCTTTGTGTGCCGATATTTTCAACGTAAAAAATATATATTGCAAAATAATAGTTACCACTCAACGTAAAAAAAATATGTCCCATTCACAATAGTTACTGGCAACGTAAAAAATATTTCTCACAAAATAAACGTTACCGAGCAACGTAAAAAATATTTCTCACAAAATAAACGTTACCGAGCAACGTAAAAAATATTTCTCACAAAATAAACGTTACCGAGCAACGTAAAACATATTTTTCTCTCATAACAGTTATGCGATGACGGAAAAAATATTTTTCAAAAAATAAACGTTACCGAGCAATGGAAAAAATATTTCTTGCTGATAATAGTTTTTAGGCAGCAGAAAAAATATTTGTCACGAATAATAGTTACGAAATGGCGAAAAAAAGTATTTTTTCCCTCATAATAGTTATTGTCCAACATTTATAAATATCTCTTAAAAATGGGCAACGTTTTCGAATTTTTAAAAATGCATAACTGTTATTTTGGGTCCCTGATTTAATTTCAATTCAATCCAGTTCAATCCCATTCATTTGCATTCAATTCAATTCAAAATAATTCAATTAAAATCAATTCAAATTAATTCAGTTCAAATCAATTTAATTCAGTTCAATTCAATTAAATTCAGTTCAATTAAATTCAATTTAATTTAACTCAACTCAACTCAACTCAACTCAACTCAATTCAATTCAATTTAATTCAATTGAAACTAATTCAATTAAAATCAATTCAAATTAATTCAGTTCAAATCAATTTAATTCAGTGCAATTCAATTAAATTAAATTCAGTTCAGTTAAATTCAATTTTATTTAACTCAACTCAATTCAATTCAGTTCAATTTAATTTAAATCAATTCATTTCATTTCAAATTCAATCAACTTAACTCAACTCAACTAAATTTAACTCAACTCAACTCAACTCGAATTCAATTCCATTCAATATATTCGATTCAGTTCTATTTAATTCAACACAATTCAATTTACTTTATTATTTATCTTCGTAATTCATCGTTCATAATTTTATTTCATTAAGTTAGTTTCATTTTATTGCCATTACATTACATTGTTACATTACATTTTGCAAATCAGCACTGAAATAATTCCTAACTAAGTAGTCACCAATTATTCAAATCATGAGTGCTGGTACTCTTGATGACAAATAAGGAATGCAAAGTGCTATTTCGTTACGTTTGATCCAGCATTATTTTTGGTCTACTTTTCAACCATCCGTTTTACCGGATAGATACAATTTTTGCTTGTTTCAAAATTTTAAAACCAAATAATTTAAATATTTCATACTTGTTACAGGAATATTTGTAAGAATTTTTATGAATATATCAAATGCCGATTCGCTACTTTAATCGACATTAATCAACATTGATTTGTGGTCATAGTCACAACTACAATTACTAGCCATTAGTCCGCTTTTAGTCATTTAAATGCCCAATGAATATTTACCTTTGCTTGGTTGATGGATTTTTGTGATCACATTGAGTGTTGCCCAGCAACTTTCTTGATACTGTTATGAAACTGTTCAACTATTTGCACTGTCATCAGTCAGTCAATCATTTGCTGCACACATTTGCTATCTCATCAAAATCAACAAAAAACCTCGCACAACACATTTGTAGCGAGGCAGACATTTATTGCGGCTGCCGTGTGCAGCGTTTGCTCGCATTGAATCGAAGTGCCTAACAAATCCAAATACTCATATTCGGATCTGTTCAAATATGTACGGCAACTTATTGACCTGTGGCTTCAAACATCGGCCCGGAAATGCCGGCAATGTGCGGCTGACGCTGTAAAATGGGAAACCCATATTTGAATTACAAATTTCTGACATCACACAGCAGTGTTGATAAATGAGTTTTCCCATTTTGTACCAAGAGGCCAAACAAAATGTACTAAAGTAGACAAAAAAGTACCAAATCATTTTATTAACAAATGCATTTTTATAATTCAATATTTATTTCCAGTATTAATTCAATGTTAAAGAATTTTAATCTTAAAATGCAAAAAATGGATTCATAAAAGACAAATTTAAATACTTATTTGCACATTGTTTAGTTTAAGAACTCATTCGTTTCTTTAAGATCATTTGGTATTTCAACTTCAAGTAAATCTTTCGAAATTTGTATGTTATAACAACAATTCTTTTTTGAGCTTTGATTATTTTTATACAAAACTATTGAATGATTTGTGAATCATTTACACAATATTTTAAAAGGTCCAATGCCTCGAATGGCAGTTTGTGCTCGGTCATGAAAAGGCTTAATTTGACCTCCAATTTTTTTGCCGCATAGGTCGCCGGGTTCAACATTGAATTGGAAGCAATGTACTCCGGCAACTTCGGTGTACTCTTAGCCAATTTCTCCGCTCGGATATGGCTTTCGGACGATGCAGGCGCTGAATGTGGGCAAGGCCACCGACACGCGATGAATTGCATATAACTAGCACACTTTTTTCCTTGAGGTGATTTCTCTTCTTCCAGCCACGAAAAATGTTCATTCCACTGGTGTCTAAAAGGGACTGTGTACCTTTCACGGCTTGATTCTGTTAGTAAGACCCATCAACAAATGCATTTGAAATACTAACGCATCAAAATCGCTGAGGCTCACATTGGCTGCTTTTGAATTGCTATTTTCGGGCAGTGCTAGTCGCCTATCGCTGCTTTCAGTTTTGCACCTATGTACATATAATTAGAAATATTATTAAAACATTTATAAATTCAATAATTTGCATTAATTACCTTTTTACAAATTGTTTCATTCCAATTTGAGCATCCAACGTCTTTTTCTTTGTGAAATTCAAAATGTATGCAGATAAGTTGGCGCATGCCGGGGAAGAAAATCAGCACGCACAGATATGAATATGCACTAATGATAAAACGCATGGTCCCATGAGGTTGAAGAGGATAACTAGATACTTAGTGGTTATCCTTATCTTTAGTTTCTCAGATAATTCGTAACTATTTGAAATCGAGATTTTCGAGATTAATGTTGCCACTTTACCAAAATGTACCAAATAAATCAATGTAGTACCAATGTACTTTTTAATTTCAAAATGTATCAAAAAAGTAGAATTGTACTAACAATATCAACACTGTCACACAGAGTCCACTGGATGCAGGCGAGCTAACAAAGTCGAATATTAGAATGGCCACAATACAACGACAGCAGCAACAAGAACAACGGCGCTGTCAAACTAAAGAGCACTCAGGCACTTGATGTCTCACTTGGGCTGCACGTGAACATGTGCAGTCTCGGTTATATGCAATGAATGTTCAATCAAATAGAAAATTTGTTTTCATTACTCGTTGGCTTTCCCATCATTTTTACTAAATTTGACTAGTGGCACTTGCCAAGTTTCCCAACAAAACTTGAATATAAAATAATTGAATGCAAAAATTTGAGCATGTCCTTCGAACCACGACAGGCACATCTCCGTGTGCCGAGGCACGTCACACGTGTGTGCTCGGCTCGCCCACTCAAACGAATGCAGACATAATCAAATACAACACCACGGGCACTCGTATCTGTGTGTGTGTGTGTGTAGCTACTGGGCTGGATTGGAGTTTTCCACATTTCAAGTTTGTTGCGTAGATGCATTAAAATAAATCAACGGCCAGTAAATCAACATTTGTTGATGTGTGCCTTGACTGACACGTGTGGCATGCTATGCCACAATGTTTTTCTCACTGGAAGTGATTCCGTGGCTTACTCTTATTTATTGACTGCATAAAAGAAATGAGGGCAGTGGACGCTTACCGAAGACCACAGTGTTTGATGAGACTGAGAACAAATTTAATATTTTATTTCTCATATCGAGCCATGGTCGCCAAAATATCGTAAGCGCCATTTTTTCGAAAAAGTTTTTTTGATTGAAATTAAAAGTTTAACATCAGACGGATCTGTCTGCAAAATTACAAATCTCAGTAACGAATAACTCCCGAGAAAATGAGTCGTAAATTTTATCGTTCGAATTGTTTACTTGTTTGCATAGTTGCAAAATTATCGTAAGCGCCACTATGCTAACAAGCAGCTTCCAACTTAAACCTTGTCAAGACAAACAGCTCCAACAAGTGATATGGAAATAACTGTAATTTTTAATTTTTCCTTACACACATATTATATTTTGTACGTGGTTACAAAAGCGTAACACGTAAATCATGGAATCTTTGGCTGCAAAGGTATTATGTTTTTTTAACCCTTTCGGGACAGCTTTTAACCCGGTTATGCAAAAAGTACAAAATTTCTCTATTAAACTATTTTAGACCTAAATAAGATATTTTAAAGATTTGAAAAGCTTATGTCCTTCCTACAAAGTCCTGTGAGAAGCGCTTATAAGCAACAATTGTCCATAGTGGTAAATAACACAGGACAACAAATTTCGCCATTTCTGGTTTTGACATCAGTTCTAGGCTAATAAAGGGTCGCTTAATTCGAATCCGCAAATCGTTTTTGAAACTTAGTTTGCGTTTTGGCAAAAAGTGGGCGTGTTTTCTACATTTCAGACCGTAACTTCTAAACCAATAAACCTATTAACATGATTTTTTTTATGTTGTTGCAATTACAACATCGCATGGCTTCTTTTCTGATACTACTCATTTTTATGCGTTCTAAAATTCCATGGTAATAGGGCTTCAAGGTCAGAAAATTTGGAATTTCAAGGTGTTTCTTTTGATGGCGAAAATAATACATATTTTTCGTTAATCAAGTAACGAGGTATAATTATATATATATCGAAAGATGACACATTATTCAATACAACCGAGGGAACAGTTGTGGTGCACAACAACAACATTCGCATCGAAATAATACCAAAAATGTGCCAAATGTGTGGGATCCAAAAAGTATATGTGAAAAGGGGATAGAAAGGTATCATAAAGAATACCTGGATATGAACTGCAATAAGCAAGTTCAAGATACCTTAGCAGAGACTGACATTGAAGATTAAAGAGAAAATAATTCAAAACAATTTTAAATACTTAGACTTTTAAATTTATTATTATTATTGAGGGGGAATAGTGCACTGCGACCTAGAAGATCTATTGTGCCCCCTTCATGGACCTCCGTCCTTCGTCCGTAAGTCCAGTATCCGAGAGAAATTTTAGTATGTTACCTAAACCTCTAGAAACCCAGTCCGTACCTGGTATAATAAAGTCTTCCAGGTGTTTCTTTCGTTTGTGCATAAGTACAGGGAATTCTTTTAGTATATGCATTGCGGTTTCATTTTCCTTTTCATTTTCGTTCTCGCGAATTCCTAGTTTAGTTAGATGACAGTTTTATCTACAATGCCCTGTAAGGATACCTGTAATAAACCTTAGATTATACTTTGAAAAGCTCATGCATTCCTCGAATCTTTTCCTATTATACGTCCCGATAATCGCCTTGGAATGTTCTAGTCCTGGTTGGTTGTCCCAGTATTGATTCCTATTGATTATCTCGTGTTTCCTGGTTAGGACGGATCGAGCTCCACAGCAATGGGGATAGTACCGACCCCCTTCCCCGCCCCTGTGGGCAACCCCGGGGGTACTTTTTCATTTACTTTGGATTGTTAAATTTTTCTTTTAAGCTGAAATGTAATTTGAAGTTGAAATGTAATTTGGCATTATTATTACTTTCGATACTTCTTTTTTGGGTTGGAATTACCCACTATTTTCTACTTTTTTTTAGTACTTTTACAATATTTCACAATTTCTAATAACTTTTGCGACTATATTATTATGAACAAGACAAGAAAACAAATTAAAAGGCAAGCCAACGCCAAACATTTTTATCGTAAGCGCCACAGCTTGTACGTGCTTCAGAATATTCGTGGTAGCGAAATTATCGTAAGCGCCATTAAATACGTTCCTGTTTTGCGAATCCAATTTTTTTTATCGGTATTCCAAAAATAACTTAAAACCAATAATGCATGCACAAAATAGAAGCATTTAATAATATAATATAAAAGGAAAACACAAAAACCTTCTCCCGTAAAATTACGAATTTGGCGCTTACGATATTTTGGCGACTATGGATCGATATTATGAACGCCTTTTCCTGGTGGGTTGTTTGTGGCTGGTTACACTTTTGACTTTTTTCGGCTTTTCTGGTTTTGACATCAGTTCTATGGTAATTAGGAACCGCTGATTTCGAACCCGCAAACCGTTTTTAAAACGTAGTTTCCGTTTTCGCAAAAAATGGGCATCTCTCTTTTTCGGAATTTCCCTGACTTTTTTCAAGTTTGGGATTGTTATTTCTACACCAATAAACCGGTTGACATGATTTTCACTTTATGGCATTTACAACACCTCACTGCTTCTTTTCCAATATAATTTATTTTTATAAGTTTTACTAGCTGACCCGGCGAACTTCGTCCCGCACGACACTTGTTGTTTTTTTATAATGAAATACGCGAGATGGCGAATCGATGGCGATGTGGCAAATAGCAAATTGACGAAGAAAACCAACTAAAGGAAGAGGAGGGAGCTACTGATTAACGCAATCGAGGCCCTTAAATAAGCAATGTTGCTGCTAAGTTTCAGTAAAGAAATGGATAGCGCTTGAACCATATTTAAGTTATATTGGCAGGGCCACGGTCCCTTATTCAATATCCGCACAATGCCCTCTGTCGAAGAAGAAAATGGTAGGTTCGTACTAAGTGTCATTGCTGAGCGACTTATAGTTCAGCGCAATATTTGGGTCACAAAAATGTGCCACGCCCCTTGTCCAACGCCCATCAAATCGACGGGTACTAAATTTCAGTGTTGTACGACTTACAATTTCAAAGATATTCTATATTAAAGATTTGGCTTGTATGGGCGGTGCCACGCCCCCTTGTTCAATACCCGCACCATTCCCTCTGTCGAAAGAGAAAATGGGAGGTTCGTACTTAGTTTCATTGTTGTGCGACTTAAAGTTCAGCAAAATATTTGGGTCACAACAAATGTGCCACGCCCCTTGCCCAACGCTTATAAAAACTTACCAGTAGAATGGCCCATCTATGGGACGACGGGGCACTAAATTTCAGTGTTGTACGACTAACAATTTCAAATATATTCTCTATTAAAAATTTTGTTGGTATGGGCAGTGCCACGCCCCCTTGTTCAATACCCTCATCATTCCCTCTGTCGAAAGATATGAATAAATGGTAGGTTCGTACTTAATTTCATTGCTGTGCGACCTATAGTTCAGCTGAATATTTGGATCACAAAAAATGTGCCACCCCCCTTGCCCAACGCCCATCAAATCCTACCAGTAGAATGATTCATCTGTGTGACGACGGGGTACTCAATTTCAGTGTTGTGCGACTTACAATTCCAAAGCGATTCCATATAAAAGATTTGAGTTGTATGGGCGGAGCCACGCCCTCTTGTTAAATACCCGCCTCATTCCCTCTGCCGAAAGATATGACTAAATGGTAGGTTCGTACCAAGTTTCATTGATGTGCGACTTACAGTTCTGCTGAAATGTTGGGTCAAACAAATGTGCCACGCCCCTTGTCCAACCCCCATCAAATTTTAACAATAGAATGACACTTCTATGGGACGATTTCGTACCAAATTTCAATGCTGTGCGGCCTACAATTCCGAAGCTATTCCATATAAAAGATTTGATTTGTATGGGCGGAGCCACGCCCTCTTGTTAAATACCCGCCCCATTCCCTCTGTCGAAAGCTATGACTAAATGGTAGGTTCGTACTAAGTTTCATTCATGTGCGACTAACAGTTCGAAAATTATGCGGATAGTTTGTGCCTAACAAATGTGCCACGCCCCTTGTCCAACGCCCATTAAATTTTAACAGTAGAATTACACTTCTATGGGAGGATGTCAAACCAAATTTCAATGCTGTGCGACTTACAATTCCGATGCTATTCCATATAAAAGATTTTAGTTGTATGGGCGGAGCCACGCCCTCTTGTTAAATACCCGCCCCATTCCCTCTGTCGAAAGATATGACTAAATGGTAGGTTCGTACTTAATTTCATTGCTGTGCGATTTATACTTCAGCGAAATGTTGGGTCATAAAAAATGTGCCACGCCCCTTGTTCAACGCCCATCAAATCTTAAGAGTAGAATGACACATCTATGAAACGACGGTACACCAAATTTCAATGCTGTGCGACTAACAATTCGGAAGCTATTCCATTTAAAAGATTTGAGTTGTATGTGCGGTGCCACACCCCCTTGTTCAATACCCACCCCATTCCCTCGGGCGAAGGACATGACTAAATAGTAAGTTCGTTCCAAATTTAATTGATGTGTGACTTATGGTTCCAAAGTTATTGTCTAAAAATGTATTCTTGTGGTGCCACGCCCCGTTTTCCCGACTTTTCTTTTTTCCTAAACCTTCACGTAACAATTTCAACAAACCAGCCGAAGGAAGTATCCAAGTTGGTCCAGTCGTTTTCAAGTTTTAAGCAGCCGAACGAACCACGATTCATTTTTATATATATAGATAATTCCGCGGTAAATTTACCTCAAAGTCGGAAATGTGGAATTTTAAGGCGTTTTCTTTGATGTTAAAAAACATGCACATTTTTCGTAAATCAATTATCGAGTTATGTATAACACGAAAGCGGAAATATCAAGTAGTACAACACAGCCAAATTATTTGGTGTGATTCCCATGCTCAGCGAAATAATAGCAAAAATGTACCATAGTCATTTTCATCATTTTTCATACTTCTTCCTTAACCCATTAAAACCTGACCCCCCAGGCTTGTGCGATTTCCATAAAATTTTACACAATCTTATTAATTGACCTAATCAAGAAAAAAAACCAAGCAAAAAATTCATACCATGTTTTTTTTTTTGTCATGTTTTTCGCAAACATTACACAAATAAACAAAATGAAACATTTGCGGAAAATAAAATGTGCCAATAAAATATCAGCTGCTTGGATTTTGACATTTTCACGCGTTGCGTTGTATGAAAATTGGCAGTGTTTAGGCCAACGTTGCATTCGCGTAACACAAAACTTAAAGCATATTTTTTGTTCAAAAAATTAAAAAAAAAAATTTTCAAAACTTATTTTTAAATAGTTTAGCATTGCAAAATGCAGCCCACTAAGGGATTTTGATAGGTTTGAAGAATAAGTATTTTTGATTGAATTTCAAAAATTCCCCAAAAAAAACCTTTGACTTTGGATCGAAAAAAACGTATGAATATTTAAATAATTTTGAAATTTGAGTATGGCAGAATCTAAAACGATCAATTCTAATCCAATTCTACCCATTTTCAAGTCTTATGTCTTTATGAATTACTTAATATAGCGAAATTCCCAAACGTTGCGCAAACGCAACGCTCAGGGCTTAATGGGTTAACCTTCACACTGTCACCAATTTTTATATACGGAAACCGTCACTATTAACATATGTTAATATTTTTCTGTTCATCCGTTTTATAAAGACAGCTTTCATTTTTTGAGCTAAGTTGGTAAGCAAAAACACAAAATGGACTGTGCTTAAGAGATTTTAGGTTCAAATGTGGAAGGAGGAAAAGGAATGAATGGGGTTTCAGCCCCCACAAAGTGGGCGAATTTGTTGCTTTTTTTAAAGAAATGCCATAAAGAGTGCATTTTCAAAGATATTCGCACAACATTTTTTATTTAAGATTTCTAGGTAATTCCGCATCACATATCCAAATTTGAACAAGATCGGGCAACTATAACATATAGCTGCCATAGAAACGATCGCTCAAAAATGTGTTGCATTGCGATTTGTACAAAAGGGCTAAACTAAGCATGCTTCGAAATGCTGTTGCTATGTTGTAACTATGGTTACAGATTTGCCACAGGAATTATAAACTGCGATGGTAAAAATTTAGTTTTTTGAAACTTTTGAACGTATCGGTTTTCTGATTACATATTTAGAAAGAGCTCGATAAATTGGCCACTGAGCCGAAGCCGCATGAAAATCGGACTTAAAACTAAAAAGTTATAGCAAAATCAAAATTTAAATATTAACATATGTTAATAGTGACAGTGTGAAGGTTAAAAAATTAGGGGCCTCAAAACACGAGTTATGTGTGAAACATGACAGATATTTTTATAGTACATTAAAGTAGATATAATACTATTAAAACTCGATACGAGAGGTCTGTGGCGTGTTCTGTTGCACAATTCAGACTGGAACTCACAAATGGTTTGATACATAGCTATAGAAGACCCTTTCGTGCAAAGGAACACGAAATAATGAAGCTGCCCAGAGAGTGTATGAGAAAAAAGTTCTTCCCAAAGTCTTTGACTTTGCTCGTGTAAGTGACGACTACCGTCAGATATACAATCTTAGATGCTATACAGTACAGAGTTCGTCCTGTAGTCGGATTATTAAACTAGCCTAGATGGTTCCGACTAAGAAAAGAATGGTGTGTGTGAGCAAACGACGTTGGAATTATCATCAGCACAACGCCGACTCCCCGTCTACGAATGACCCCCTGGAACCTTCAACGCAGTTAAATTTTACTGAATCTGACCGAACACAAAAAAGAAGATACCCCGCCCCCCATCTACCAACAAAAATGTCTGGAAATACTCGATGCACACACGGGTTGGAAAACTCTGTATAAGATGGCTCCAAGAGCGAAAACAATACCGGGTTCAGTGTTGTGGACGAAAATTCAACAATCGTGACAGCAATACTTCCAACTCACGCATCAGTCTTTACCGCCGAAGCTACAGCAATTCTTCAAGCATGTCAAATAGCAAAAGGAAGCAAATATAAATACAGTACAATCCGTTTAGCTGCCTATTCGCTTAGGTGCATTTTCTGCTTAGCTGCATTATTTGGCCAAAATACTACTTCGTAAACCGAATTTTCTTTGAAAATTTCACATTTAGCTGCATTTCACTTAGCTGCACTATTCCGTTTAACAGCCCTGTTTTTCAGCAAGTTTTCTTTGATTTGTATGAAAAATACTTCGTTTAGCAGCACTTGAAAATTTCGAAAAGTTTTTTTTGGAAAATAGTAGGTATCGAAACAAATTTCCACATTTTCGAAATGGAGGCAATAGTTGTGAAATTGTCAAAAAAGAAATATTCGCAGGGTAAAATTACCGATTATTTTATCTACATAAAAGCATATCAGTAAGAATATGTATATAAATATTTTCATTATATCCAGTGTATACATACATATTAGATATGCATAAGCATCTATAAGATAGCGGTTAATTTGCTAATAAAAATTTGTTCAGTCTTACACTGGTGTAATCTTTTCAAGAATTCAATAGATTCGTTCATGCAAAATTTTGATATATATAATATATCAATATTGATATAATATATATATATATAATATATATTTTGATATTTTTATATAGGTGCGCCAAGGATCTACTTTAAAAAAAAGTTTGCTGTTTCCAAAAACTTGTCTAGATATTCCGCTTAGCTGCATTTTTCGCTTAAGTGCCCCAAATCATGTGCATCGAAGGTGAATGCAGCTAAACGGAATGTACTGTATATTGTTTGCACGGATTCCTTATCAACAATCAAAGCCATATTAAACGTAAACTACACTGATCCAACCATATGGGGCATTCCACGCGAAGCGTATTTTGGTACTTAATAGGTATTAAAAATGCCAAAGTGATTTTATTTGATTGACAGTTTCACTAAACGCGCACAAGCGGCGGGCATCAGGCGCGGCGCTGGACGCCACCCTTCGGCAGTATTTTCAGTCTAGCTCCTAATCCACTTCCACGCCCATTATAAAAGTTGGCACCAATGTTCTATACAATATTAGCAATTTATATAAAAAAAATAAAAAAAAACGAACGGGTCTAACTTAGTGAAAATCAAGGAAAAAAAATTAATTGGTTTTTTTTTACGAAAAAAATTTGTTTTTTCTTTTCAAAAAAGACAATTAAAAAGCTCAGTAAATGAAGTAAGAAATCCAGTGGTTTAATTATTTTAATATATAATTTTATGACTCCATAATCGGCTTTGAAGTACTGCATGCCAACCGGTTGTCGAAAATTTCAAAGTCCCATAACTCTTTAACTAGTCATTATATCACAAAAATATTTGGTATACGTATCAATAATACGTATAGTTAGAAACTACTCAAATATTATTGAAATCGGAAACATCGAGTTTTTTACCTGTCCGCTTCGCGTGGAATGCCCCATATGCCAAATAAGGGAAATCCTAATCGCCAGCCCCGACAAAATCAAAATACTGTGGCTGCCTAGTCACGTGGGTATAAAAGGCAATACGCTCGCAGACGCCGCAGCCAAACTGGCGACTAGATCTCCTCTGAAGGTCATAAACTCATACAATAAAAATTACATAAAAACTATAGCCATCCAACACTACCGGAAATCAGTTATCGAAAACTGGGCTATTATAAATTGTTAAACCCCACCGGTAATTCCAATTTATACCCGGACACAACATCCAGACGACATAACATAATATATACCCGTTTCCGCCTCGGACATACTAGAATAACACACAAATACCTTTTCGAGCGCACATCAACACCCACCTGCCACTTCTGCTACAATGGGTACCTCACAATCGACCACATAGTAAAAACTTGTCCTGCATTAGAACAAAAGCGAAGCGAAATAAAAAACCACAATATTGAAGAACTACTAACTAGTGTTACGCATTCAAATATCAAAGAATTTATAAAGTACATCTGTAAACTAAACATATACTTTGAAATCTAGTTTAGTATGTTTTATATAATTTTCAACACTGTTTTATATTTTTGTATCTGTATATAACACATTACGCTAAGCCAATGTACAATTAGCTTTTAAATCTAAATAAGCTGATGGCCTTAGTCGCTCACGCTTACTTCCTTCCTTTCTTACTCCTTATTCAATAAATTAATAATAATAATAATTATTGCCCATCAATTCACTGAAAGGTTGACTGCCTCGTATTCTAACCGTCTGATCAACTTAATATTATATATTAAGCATTATATACATACATATACAATAATAATTAATAATTGACTGGCACGACAGCCCGCTTACGCGAGACTAAGGCCTAGCTTCCCGCAACCACCCGTGTCGTGCGTGTGAATTTGTACGCGGGTGGAAGGGACCTACAGTTTTATGCTGGTTCCGAACGGCAGGTTGGAAGCTCTTTCATAAGCAATTTTTACTCTCAGAGGTTTGCCACTTCCAGCTGAGAGGACAGCCACCGAAAGAGAAAACGAGTTTTCCCGTTATTTTTTTTAGGTGTTATTACAGGCAGTATTTGAACCTGGGTTGCTGCCTTCGACTCGCGGTCCAACGCACTAACCAACTGAGCCACGGCGGCTGCTACATATACAATACTCTATGTTATTTAAAAGCAATCAATGTTCTCGATTGGGCAGCCGCCTGCAACGTTCCTCGGGCAACACATTATTAAAATTACGACAAATCAGACAACTTTGAATGTCAATGTAAAGATTTGTGATCGCCTAGGATGTTTTCATTTCGATTAAGTATTTTTATCTTTCTTGTTATATCTGTCCGCGTTTCGTTGTTTATGCGTTGCTGACGAAGGCTCACACTATTTGTTTTTTTTATTGCATATTTTTGGGCTATAAATAATTTTCAATCTCTAAACTGGCTGAGTGAGGAACTTAAAAACGACGCTGTTTTTTTAGCGTTGAATAATGTGACTTGATTTATTTTTGAATTAATTGCAAAATTGTTTCAGTTAAATTTATGTGCATTGACCGTCAGCAGCACTTTAGCTCAAAGTTATTTATGCAATCAAAAACAACTAATATCAGAGTTTTACTTTGCCGAGTTTTAATAATAATTGCATTCATTTGTGTGGGAGAACATTTCATTGTTTTGCTGGAAATTTAACGTTTGTAAAATGAATTGAATGCAGCGAAACATTTGAGAATAAATGCAGAAATTCGTTTACTGTTTAAGTTCTTTTTATTTTTTAAATGCTGTGAACTATACGGCAAGAAGGCGTCACAGAACGGAAGAGTTGGCCGAGTACAATTGGCCCTCATCATGGCTAACTCAATTTAATTTTGTACGGCTTTGTGCAGCTGCTGGAGTTCCAGAAGACAGCAAAAAAAATGTTGAACTCACTGGAGGCACACAAAACTCTGCCGGAGCGAAAAAACACTAGAAAAGAAAAACGAAAAGGAGAATGAAGAGCATGAAGCCATTTCCTGCCAAGAAAACGGAAGCAAGAATAATCTGAAATTCTGCTTAAGTAAAAAAGAATGGCAATTGTAGTCTAAAAAGGCACAAAAGCAGCAAATTTTTTCGGTGGGCCGTAGTGTTTCTCCAGTAGGAAGCGCTTCATTGTGCCTGTGACGATGTGAGGATGTGGTGGTGCCCAAGTATACATTTGTGCGTATGTGTCGAGTGCAAACTCGATAGCCTTTGTGCTGCCTTCTGTTTGTGCGGTGCTCGTCTGCCGCTATGCGGCTCAGAGCCAGAAAGCCGGCTACGGCAAACATTGAACTTTCGTCCAGGACAGCGGCCGAAACGCACAAACAAAAGCAACATTTTTACGTAATTTTTCACAACGCTGCTAGCGCGCGTGTATGTGTGTGCGTCTGTGCTTGTGTGTGTGTAATATCAGTTTTCTAAACGGTCGACCACCCTCACGATTTTCTCGTAAAAACCCAAGCAGTAAAATCGTGACTGAAAATTCTGATGCAGACTTTCGGTCGCCACAGTTTGGTAATTTTATTTTTATATTTGTTTTTATTTTTGGCATACTTCTGCTTCTTCAATTGCCTTTTGCTGCGTGGCAGCGCGACCACCCTTTGGCCATCCTTGGCCTTCCTTTTATGTGCTTTTATGTTGGCTTATAAATTGTCGCGGGCCGCCTAAAGTGGCGGGGTGAGAGTAGTGCGCGCTCTGTTGGCGGCAAACGCTCAATTTAGACTCATTTTTTTGGCCTTTGTTCGCCGATAAGAGCAGCGTGAACGCCGCCAGTCACACTCACAAAGCAACAGCATTGTCGTTAATGACGCGACAACATGTCGCATGGTGTGTCGCTGCGGATAGGATAGGCAGCGTAAGGCTGGTCAGTTGCTATCATTTGCGGTATGTTGCGGTGTGTTGAACGAAATTCGATCATAATTTGAATTGACCAGAGCGTTGAATCCTTCAAGGCTGGTCGTTTAGGAATGCTGATCTTTTTTAACCACATTGCTGCACGTTTGAAACTACACGAATGCTCCGGTCGCTCGGAGCCTTTGTTTATAATATTTCTTATCTCCTGGTAGATATATACAATGGTATTATCCCAATGGTTACCTGTGCATGTACATTACTTAGGTAGAATGACCCAATGTGCATGGCAGCCTAAATAAACAGAACGATAAGAAAATGCTGGCCACACTCTGCCTATGTTACTTGAATTCTTGCAGCGGACACCACTTGATACGTGCAACAAGGTGTTGGTTATCTTGTGGTGCCGCACAGTGGGGCGTCCGTGGCCAAAAATAAAAAAATTAAATTCTTTGTTTTGCAAAAATAAGTAAGCACGATCGAAGCCAAATCTCCAACTAAGCTATATCAAAAGGAATTTGTAAAAAAAATTTTAAGTTTTGTAGTCTCACGAAGGTTATAAACTTCATATATTGCGTGAACACAAGTTTAAGGAAAAATAGAAATTTATCCTTGCGAAACTAAAGATGTTTTTTCTTATGGTTATTATTTTAGTATACCTGATTTTTTATTTTATGTTTTAGGTTTTTATAGTCAGGCAATGCCTTTGTTTTTGTTTTGGTTATTACTGTTCGCTAACTACCGTTATTTGAACGTAGAGCCATTTTGAGCCGTAGAAAAAGTTTAAGTGCAAACTTCAAAATTAAATATCTCGAAAAGCCCTAGGGAGCCTTTCCAATTTCGATTGTTTCACTAAATTACAAGTATGTAGAACACGTTTGCAAAGTTTCAGCTGCAGAGGCCTGCAGACCCGCATGTAATTCATTTTTTTTAGTGGAATCTTTTGTACAATTTCGTAAGCTATTTTATGTGTAGCTGCCGTCGCGTAGTTTAACTCGACCGGCTGGCACTACAAACGCATGCAAATATTTGTGGAAAATAAACTTAAGAGCGAATTGAAGAGGGGCCAACATGAAAAACATCGAAAACTTAAAAAAATGGCAAAATATACGTATGTACCGATTAATTAATTTGAGGCTTATACGAACTTTTAAAGTAGGCGTGGTAGACTACCCATTTTACTACCCATTATACCCTAGTGATATTGTGTATAAAATTGTATCTTTCTAGTGTTAGTAGTGGCCAAGTTATCGAATAACAAAGATTTTTTCAATATGGGGGGTGGGCGTGGCAGTAGTCCAATTTTCCCAAGTTTTCGTATTTTTCTTAATTACGCTAAAAAATGGGCGGATACCAAATTTCGTCAAATTAAACCACGTTTACTATTTTTGGCCATGCGACATATGGGGACGTCCCATTGTGCGTCGTTGCAAGATTCAATAAATTAAAACGGAACATTTATGTGACGGTGGTTGGGTTTAAATATTTGGTTGATTGCTATTCATCGAACAGGATTTGTCCTTAAGTAAGATCAGGTGGAGGCTTCCAAGGCAATACATACCAAGATAAACATAGCATAACTTTGACGTATCAAAGTTCTCACAATTGGAACCTCGTTTCTTCTGCTGGTTGCACTAATGGGAGCTGTTTCAAAGCTAATGGGGCTAATGAACTCAGCCTTCTATTTAATCAACTCACTTCCATAGAGTTTTAACAAAATCAGTAGCCCTGTTTTACTGTCTCACAGCGTGTCATGCACCCAGCACCAAAGTCTAAAAATGCAATCAAACATTTAATTACTTCAAACTGCAACATCTACTTCAAATCCAGCTCGTTAATTTAGTGAGCCGACGGGATACGCAAAACTGAACCCCAAACTGAATTACCCACAACCCAATTTTGGGTCCGCTAAAAATTCACTTTAACCTAAATTTCCATGCAGTTTTTTTTTCATTTTCACCTCATACAAAGCGCACCAGATTTCTGACGCTGGAACTTTTCAAAATCCCACTAACACGCAAACCGACTTTCAAAACGTGCTTTTGTATGCACTTTCACACACACTCAGAAAACAGGTGAAATTGCATTCATCGGGCAAAACGGAAAAGCAGCAAAATTTTGCACAAGTTTGAAGAAAGTTTTCTCGCGTCAACATGCTGACAATGCGCAGCATTATGCCGCACTGCAATAAAGACAAACCAAAAACCAACGACAATAAGAGACAAATTTGAAAATATGTCAGGCTTTCGGGCGCCGCTTTTACCTTTATGCCTTGAAAACCAAAACAACAACAACAACAATAGAAACACCCACCAAGCACAAAAACACATTCGCACTCAGAGAATGGCAATGCAATTCACGCAATACCCAAAAACACCCACACAACAAACACGTCCCGTGTCTCCCTCCTCTCCCCCTACCCGATGTACTGCATGAAGCTGCTGTTGCTGCTGCCAACATTTGTTGGTGGCATCAGTCACACGTCGGTTGTGGCAGCAGCAGCTGCCTGGCTGGCTGGTCGTGGCAAGAAGTCGTTGTCACGGCAGTGATGAACGTGTTGACAGCAATCGTTGCGGATAGCAAAATTTGTGGCATGCAACATGGCCGCTGCACGATTTTTGACATCTGTTGTGTTTACCCGGCACACCGACTGATAAATCTTTGACTCTGCGGGTGCGCAGTTGTTGTTGCAGTCTGCCTTTGCGAGTGCAATTTTTTTTTTGTAGATTTGGCACCTACTTTTATGGGGCGCACACATTCAAACTGGGGCACACCAGTGGTGACCTCAAGTGAGTCCTTTTGGTGCCACTGTCAGTAGATGAGAGCAAACAGCAGGCACACACACATACACACTCACTCATACATTGTTCTATTTTTGCACTTTTAGTAGTCGAATTTCTGCGATAACTATGTCGTACAATAGTTGACAGCATTGTCAACATTCGTTTGTGAATTTCCTGGTTTTGTTCCAATGAGCGCAAAATTCAAAGTGTCAATTTGCTAACGAATCGTCAGAGCGCATATGGCATCCGAATCAAGCAACATGCTTTCGTATGATGAGTGCGAATTGCGAAACTTTATTATACTAAAATGTCAACATTCCTAATTTTTAGAAATATCAATTAGGAACAAACTGAAAGTAGTTCTACAAATGAAAAAAAAAATAAAGTATACAAATTGCATCATTTGTGAGACTGAGTTGGCCAATGGGCTTATGATAAACTAGCAAGGCCTATGATTTAATTAATTAATCTGGATTCCCCTTAAAATACCATCCAACGTTAAATTATATTTCTTCACATAAATTGTTAATCATTTTTTAATCTTATCTCATGTTGATTTTTGAATTATTTCTGATTTTGAGTAGTTTCAAGGGGTCCAATAATTCACATTCTCTTAACCTTTTGTTGACCCTATTAGAATTGCATGACCAAAATTATGTCTAATTATTTTTTATTTTCAAGTTGGAATTCAATTGGTTCATGAATTCAATTTTTTCCACACAAACTGTTCACCCATCGTTGACCCGTCAAACCTTGAGTTTCGAAAAAATGTATTCAATTATTTTATTTTATTTAAAGTGGTTTAATTTAGTCTGAAGTAAAAAACCCATTAAAGCCCATTTGAAATCAATAGGCTAATTAATTCATGTCTTTTCATAGTCCTACAAACCTTATTAACCCACTTTTGGCTCTGTTAAATTTTGATTTTCGAAATTATTTTCGTCGAATTATTTTTGATTTCAAGTGATTTCACCAATTTTGAAGTCAATAGGTCCATTAATTAATGTGTTTTCACATTTCCTGTAAACAAACTTTTACCCAGTTGTTGACTCCGTCTGGTTTTGATTTACGAAAGAAAAATCCAAAACACATATTGAATTATTTCACAGGTGAAATGCTTTAACCATATTTGAAGTCAGTAGACCGTCTAAGTCATTTTTCTCCATACAAACTTTTAACCCATCCTTAATCCTTCAGATTTTGATTTAAAAAAAATGGAAAACATTTGTCTAATTACTTTTGATCAGGGATCGGAAATAACAGTTATTTATGAGAACTATATTATATTTGAAAAAAAATACTATGAAGGATAGGCCATGCAAATAAATGAAATATACGAATACATTTCTTTTCGCACGGAGAATCAAACTTGGCAATAAACCTTCTTTTTGCAATTTTTATGGAAAAATTAAAAATAAGAATTATTTTTTATTTATATTTTAAAAATCCTTAAATAACAATAATTTTGTATTTTTTCATATTAGCCCACAAATACCAGTTTTTTCGATTTTTATTTTAGTTGTGCTATGATAACAATTATTGGTGACTTTCAGCGGCGGATCCAGAAAAATATTTCGGGGGGGGGGAGGTTTCAAAAAGTAATTCTTTAATATTTATAAAATGCCTTTTAATTTGTATGTATTTTTAAAGTCGATCCTAATATTTCGGGGGGTTTCCCCAAAACCCCCCTGAATTCGCCACTGGTGACTTTTATTTGTAAAAGTCATCAACAAAAATCAGTCAGTGACTTTTCTTTTTTTAGTCATCAATAAAAATTAATCATTGACTTTTATTTTTTAAGTCGCAATATAAAAGTAATTTTCATTAATGCATACAAAAGTTATGATTCTTTCAGAAAACAGAAAAAAAATAACAGAATAGGCTCATTACTTCATGTGTTTTCACAGTTACTCACGTGTCTAATAATTTTTTTAAGTGCTTTCACTAATTTTTAAGTAAAGTTGAAAGCCATCGGCTAATGTTTTTTCCATAATTTACCCACATATGAACTTTAACCCACTGCTGACCCTGTAAAATTTTAATTTTCGAAAAATTGAAAAATACGTGTCAAATTATTTTTGATTTGAAATATTTTCACACCCTACCTCATGTTTTGCTCCGCCCGGAATTTTGAAAAAATCCCGTCTTTCGAAATGTATCTACAGTTTTAATTTTATATTTGTAGCTCCAGCGGTTTGGGCTGGGCGATGATGTCTGTCAGCCAGTCAGGACAATGAGTTGCATGTATTTATATAGATTACTCTGCACTTTCTCTGATTCTTGTGTATTATAAGGAAGTAAAAAAAGTGGCTGAAGCACTTGGACAGTTCCTCTTATAGGAATTGTAATAATTACTGCTTACTATGGAACTCTCACTAGATAAAAAATGTGCTTGGAAGAATAATAAATGCCAAAAAGAAAAAAATATCCAAGCTAAAAGATAACAACTACAAATTAGTCTGATTTCAAACTAAACTATCAAAACAAACTGTTAAACCTGAAATGATCAAAGCATGCTTAACCTTTACATTCCTTACCAATGAAAAACCCCTTCAGAATCGGCATAAAACTGGAGGTTTTTTCCATTCGTGTAAAAATCATAAATTTGTGATGTGGTTTGGCTTAATGATTTATGAATATTTCTAACCACTGTGATTCGTTCCATAGACAAAATTCAAAAAATGCATAGTCTCAGAATTTTACGATTTTGATGTCATTTGAAAGGTAAAACTCCAACTAAGAAAACCCCAAAAAATCTGTGCAGAAAATTAATTAGTGTCTGTGCAAAAGCGGCTTACAGTTGAAACTTTTTTCACAAAAAAATTTAAACATATATTTTTTGTTGGAAAAATAGATGGTTACCAAGAAGCTAAAATTGCTAAAATTTTCCATATAGATTAAGAAATAATGTGGCCATTTCCGCTTTTAATATTTTCTCAAACTTTGCAAAGCTGAGGCTTTTACTTCACTTTTAATTTAAAATATTTTTCTAAATTAAAATTCTGAAAATTGGCAAAACTTAGAGGAAAATATCTAAAAAGTATGTGAAAGTATGTTCCTGGATTTTTTTTATTTTAAGAAGCATTCGTTCTTTGTCGGATAATGTAATTACATCCTCCGATATCTTCCGATCTCAGAAAATAATTCAATTTGAAAAGTGGTCTAAACACGTATTTGTCGACAAAATTTATTTTATTCATCCCTAAAAGTATGCATGAAAAATTGAAAAAACTGCACAAATGCAAAACATACATCTATTATTATCGTTTTTATTGCAAAACCAGAGAGTCCTGAAGCAATTTCTGTTACTCTTTGCAATTATCAATGTTGAAGTTACCGATTAAATGTAAAATCTGAAAAATCTAGCCAACACACTCGATGCTATAGCTCACCAAAAATTGTAAATTTAAGTCTCAGACATTGCCAAACTACAAAAGTTTTAAAATAACAAAATAGAGATTTCAATTCAGCAGACCATGATTAACTAGTATACCAAATTTTATGAAGAGCGGACCACTCCTTCTAATTTTATCCCGCGGTTGTATGGAGTCGAATCACTGTGCACTGGTTTGCGTCAGAATCAGCTCACAGCGAGCATGGCAGACGAAATTAACACATCACTAACTCATCATCATTAAATTAACACATCGCCCGTTCCGCTTTTTGTAGGAAGCGGAAAAGAAATTGTTTTACCGTAGCCCCAGCCTTGCTGACATAAATATTGGAGCTTGGCACCATTCGACTACATGCTTCAACACCATTCAAAGCTGATTTGAGACCTAAAGGAAGGAGGGGATCTTGTGGGTGTAATCTTGTGGGCTCAAATGCGCTCTCATCCGAGAGCTGACACTTCTAATATCGGTCAGTTTATCTTGTTTCTTACAACTCAAAGTGAAGCATGCACTTGACTAACTCGGACGCAGAAAAGCAAAAATCTCCGATGAAGCCATTGAATCAAAGAGACAAGACATGTTCAACAGCGATGCGCAATAAATGAAATAAAATATACTGGGTAAATACGTAAATTATATTTATGAATAGCTTTTGTGATGTGCATATTCAATATCACTCATACGCCCCACGGCGCAAATATTTCATGTTTAATTTGCCGTAGACAATTTTCGGCAAGTACGCGCGGGTGGCACTTCCACTCAAAGTGCGCCATCATAAAACGAAATCGCGTTCATTCAAAAACTAAAGTAGCAAATGCCATTTTATTTGCCAATAATTTATTTCTCTCATGTCACCATGCCAAAATAATGCGCGCTCCGCCTTCGTCTCTGTCTCCCATTCCGACTCCTACTCGGTCAGCATCACTGCCTCGCGTTCAGCGGCTGCTTGCCGAAAACAAAAGTCGCAGCGGCGAAAAGCAGCACAAAAATTATTTAAAAAAAATAATAATTTTGCCGCCACAACACGGTCGATGAGCGCGCAAAGTATAAGAGCAGAAAATTTCAATAAATGCTGCCATTTATCATAATTTCAAATGTCAGCCGAGTACGAAAGTGACATTTGCTTATTATTTCAAAGCAATGAAAAAAATAATAATACAAATATTACAATAACAACAACGAGCAAAATAGGAACTGGAAAATATAAGAAATCGTTAACTGCCTGCGCTGCTATGGAGCTCAGGAGTGCGTGTCCACGCAACACGGCGGTTACACGTACTGCGCATTTCAGCTTTGGCCACAAACACACACAAACACAAGCACAGTCATAATGCGGTCGATTGCGCGAAAGCAACAAAATTGCAATGGAATTTTATTTATTTGGCAAAAAATACTGACAATTTATTAAATGTTAAAATGCGGCTCGCACCGACTGGCTGCGTTTGGGCGAAATTAATATTTGATGAAGAGGCGCAATTAAATTGCATATAAATTCAATTTGGCTGCTAACCGCATTTCGACGGTTTATTTTCATGCCCAATAACATCTAATTGAAGGTCGGATTGGCAAAATTTGAAGGCAGCTGACTGAGCGATGGGTGTGTGGGGTGGCACTGCAGCCGCAAATACAAAAGTCTGCACACAGTTCAACTGATCAATAAACTGATCATTGCGGCGCACTGACACCGTGTGAAACGGATGGACGCGGAGTGGACCACTTTGATTGCGAATTAACTACTTCGCAGAATGGTTCGAAAATGGAAATAATTATTCAACGAAATGAAATACTGAAATTGCAGTGAAAACAAATTTTTTCATTTAAATGCATTCAAAAATGTATTAGCAAATCATGTGGCGGATCAATAACTCATAATCCCAGTGTCGACACGTACCACGTTAAGGGGTCATTCTCATGCGCGGACAGGAAAAATGGACATTCTTCAGAGATTATTTCCTTTGTGAATACGAGGAATTATCAAAAAAAGATATGCCACTTTAATTTATTCATTGTTATGGTACAAAAATAAAAAAAATAAAAAAAAAATTTTTAATTTTTTCGAACACTTTTTTTCGATTAAAGACACGGCTTCTGCCGCGTCATGGTCAGCTGGTGGGAATGATTTTGAGTCACAGGATTATCTGAAACATAAATTTCAAAGAAATTCTTAATCAGTATGAACGTACCTCTCGTCCGTAGCAAATTTAAATTTTTTCATAAGAATCTCACAAAATGGCAGGCATTGGAAGTCAGAGCAGTAAAAAATTGTTGTTTTTGAAGATTTTATCAATGAAAAAAAATATGAAATTTTTAACATATCAGAGTGAATTTGCTAGGGACGATAGCTAACAGTATGTAGAATGACCCCTGCTTTGGTAGCCACCTTGTCGCGGTGCGGGGGCTTAGTTACGAGGATCCGGCCTGGCCATGCTGATGGGCGTGTTCGAACACTGTGTCGGTCACGTCCGGTGGGTTCAACCGTGTCAGACGGGCAGCCGGGGAGTACGAACTAAGCGCTACCATCTACCCAAACCCTCTCGAACCCATCCCTCTGATTCCCGTCACTTCTCTATCTCTTTCCTAAATCCAGGGGCGTCGGTTACCCATAGTGGGCGGCACCTGGTCTGCGTCTGACTCCAGAGGGGCGGCAGTTTTTCTTTCACCTGGCAGTAGGTATAAAATGCAAACCCCCCCTTTTTCAATGGTGAAGCCTACTCCAGGTTTATCTGCACGAGGTAACCAGACTTCTGGGAATCCTCCCGCCGATCCGTCGGCGGCTTGGGCATCGGATGTGCAGGCCCAAAGCTCACCTTCCCTTATGACCGAGACTGTCACCCAGGGTCCCGGAGGAAGCAAGTTACTAGCGGTGGACGATGGCACATTGACTATGTCAATGGAGAGCCTACTGTTGGAGGAGAATGTGGACAGACTAATGTCAGAAGCATCAAAGTCAGCCATCAAGGCTGATGGAGATGTGGAGATGTTAGATAGTCCATCTACTTCAACGAGTCGAATTCGGGTACCATGCGTATCTCCGAAAACGGTTAAACCTGGTGCGAACCAGGAGAGTGCCGGTAAGGAGGTTGCTGGCATCGGGGGTTCGAAGGCAGGTGAAGAGCTGTCTGCTAGACAGCGCAAAAGGATGAGGCAGAACAAGAGGAAAGCTGTCGCGAAAGCGGCGGCAAGTACTCAAGTTCTGCCAACTTCAACACCTGTGATGGCCACAGGAAAGCGTGACAGAACGGGCGATGATTCGTCTGCTATGGCACACTCTTCTGAGGCCGCTCTGGGGTCTGAGCACTCGGCTGTGAAGAGTAGCAAGGCAAAGAGGAGGAAGGTCCTTGGACCGGAATCGGACGTGCCGGCACGCTCGATGCAGGAGTCTGCAGGTCAGCCGTCTACTGACATGGAGAAGGCTGCAGGATCCCAGGAAATGTCGGATGACACTCAGCCGTCTACCTCTGGTGCCACGTTTGCGGGAGTGGCTGCCAAAGCGATGATGGTTGAGATACATACCGACAAAGGAAATGGTCTGTTGTCCCAAGGACAGCAAGACTATTTCGACTCCTACCTTTGGAAGGCAATCGGTGATTCGAAAGAAACACCGATGTTCGAAGGAAAGCGCGTTGAAAACGGCATCATTAAGGTGCAATGCTCCAACGCGGCTTCTCGAGAATGGCTGGAAAAAGTCGTAGCGAAGATGCCAGCCTGTGAAAAGAGTAAGTTCGTGCTCATGGACGGAAATAGCATCAGGCTGGTGAGGGCTTCAGCCTGGATACCGGGGATTCTCCGGAAACCAGGTGAAATCCTCGCACGTATCCGTGCCCAGAACGCAGGTCTGGACACGAGCCTATGGCGAATATACTCGCTTACCAAGGATGTATCGGCTGTCAATAAAGAGGTCGGTGCACACTTGGTGGTGGGTATTGACTTAGACTCGTTGAAGATCCTGAAGTCGAAGTACGGGTACCGTCCTCACCTACACCTGGGGCGGGTGCACTTCCGCCTACAGGATAAAGAGGAGGATAAGGCGTAACGGTAGTTTCAGTCCCTTACATGACTGAAATTATTATCACGCAAATCAACTTGCAGCATAGCAAATCGTCTACTGCTCTACTATGCAGCAGGCATGCGAAACTGCAAACATGTCCTCAAATAATATTAATCCAAGAGCCATGGGTGTGCTACAAGCGTATCTGTGGTCTGGGTGCCATTACCTGGGGACAAATCCTTCAACACGAAGGGAGTGATAGACCGCGCGCATGTATCATCATGCCGCGGTCGATCGAATGCACGATGCTTAGACAATTCTGTTCTCAAGATGTCGTTGCGGTTAAAATAAAGTACTGGGTTGGTGGAAACAGCGTCGAAACTGTAATAGTAACGGCCTACCTGCCGTATGACTCTATACTTCCTCCTCCATCGAGGGAGGTAATGGAAGTCGTCCAGTATGCTGAATCCAGGGGTTTGGGACTCATAGTGGGCTGTGACGCAAATTCACAGAACATTGTTTGGGGTAGCAGCAAATGCAATCCCAGGGGTACTAAACTTTTGGAATTCATTATGTCGGCTGATCTGGTGATTCAAAACGTTGGTAACAAACCAACTTTTGTGACCAGCAGAAGACAAGAAGTGATTGATCTGACACTAACCAATAGGAAAGTGGCAGATCAGATCATGCAATGGCGGGTTTTGGAGGAGGTCTCTCTTTCAGATCACCGCTTTATCGAATTCCGACTCGGTATTGATCTAATGTCGATACCAGGTGGACGGAATCCTCGCAAGGCGGACTGGAACAGGTTTGGTGAGCTTCTGACAGAGCGTATACCAATCCTGAAAAAACTCCGAAGTACAGCCAAGATTGAAGAAGCGACTAGGGAACTAGGAGTTACTTTGACTGGCTGCTATGAGGAGGTGTGTCCGCTGAGAGCGAGCAGACAAGGCAAAGCAGTTCCATGGTGGAGTGCTGAGCTTTCGAAGCTACGCAAACGATCCAGGAAGCTTCTGAATAGGGCCTTAAAAACCCGAAAAGAGAACGACTGGACCAACTATCACCTCGTCCAAAAGGAATTTAAGAAGAAAGTGAGGTCTGCCAAACTGGACTCTTTCAGAGACTTTTGCAATGAGGTTGAAGGTATGAAGGAGTCAGCAAGACTGTGTAGGGTTCTACAAAGAGACCGAACAGTTAAGCTTGATTCTCTTCGCTTGCCTGATGGCTCCTATACTACCTCTAAGTCGGAAACCTACAACACTCTCCTAGCGACCCATTTTCCGGGAAGCAGGATAATTCCCACTGTGGTGGACAGTTGTGAGGTCAATGACGCAGGTAATAGGACTAAAAGGCTTAACTGGTTTTCCGCGTCAGAAGTAGTAACGGAGGAGGCGGTAAGATTTTCTTTCTCTTCATTCGAAAACTACAAGTCCCCAGGACCTGATAAAGTTTACCCGATAATGCTAAAGAGGGGTGGAGACAAGCTGGTGAAAGCTCTTATAAAGATCTTCACGGCTTGCCTCGCTCATGGTTACATTCCAACTCTTTGGCGACAGGTCAGAGTGGTCTTCATTCCCAAACCAGGGAAGGACGACTATACGCTGACCAAGAGCTTTAGGCCAATCAGCCTGACTTCTTTCATGCTGAAAAGCTTAGAGCGAATGGTAGAAAAGCACATCCGAGCGAAGGTGCTGACAAGAAGCCCACTTAGTAGAAACCAACACGCTTACCAGAGTGGAAAATCATGCGACTCAGCCCTGCATGACATCGTATCCAAGATTGAAGCAGGGCTGGAAGCTGACCATTACACTTTGGGCGTCTTCGTGGATATTGAGGGGGCTTTTGACAATGCAACCTTTGACTCGATATGCTCAGCAGCCAGAATGCATGGGGTAAATGAGACCCTGATAAGGTGGATCCGCTCCATGCTCTCCGGGAGATTGCTGACCGTTGGTGAGAGTGATAGCAATTCGGTCACGGCAGAGGTCGGACGGGGATGTCCCCAGGGTGGTGTCCTCTCTCCGATGCTGTGGTGTTTCGTGGTCGACTCTCTACTAAGGGAGATGCAGGATCTCGGAATACATGTCCAAGCATACGCGGACGATGTCTGTGCACTAGTATCAGGACGATCCCTCAGGATAATTTGCAAGAAAATGCAGAAAGTCCTGGATAAGATTGATAACTGGTGCACAGGACAGGGTCTTTCCGTTAATCCCAGTAAAACGACTTTGGTCCTATTTACTAGGAAGCGGAAGCTGGATGGTCTCGAACTGCCAGTACTGAAAGGTGTGACCCTCAGTCTATCCACGGAGGTGAAATATCTAGGGGTTATCCTAGACAGGAAACTAACGTGGAAGATGCATGTCTTGACGAAAGTAGACCGTGCGCTGAAGGTTTTCCAACAGTGACGTCGAGCTTTTAGCAAGACCTGGGGCCTGAAGCCTGCGGTGGTCCTCTGGATATATACCGCACTCATCAGACCCATAATTACGTACGCATCGGTAGTCTGGTGGAGACGAACAATGGTTAAGTCCGCAGCTTTGGCTCTGAACAGACTACAAAGAAGTGTATGTATATGCATTACGGGTGCCATGAGCACTGTCTCGGGTGATGCCCTTAATGCCATGCTTGACCTGCTTCCCCTAGACCTAAAAGTTCAAGAGGAAGCGATGAAAGCGACATGTCGGCTATATTCCTATGGATACTGGCACGACAACAAGGGATCGGGTCATGGAGAAATCTTCAAGAGGTTGTCAGCGCAATATCCGTTGCTGCTGGCCCCTAAGGATTGCCTAATACCCGTAGTATCCTTTAGGAGGAACTTTGAAGTGAGGTTCCCAACGCGCGACCAATGGGACAACCCACAGGCCATGCTAGGGGATCTGACGGATATTTTCTTCACTGACGGATCCAAGACCGATAAAGGTACTGGAGCCGGATGGCACCTCGATGGAAGTGTCAACTGCTACTACTCACTGGGTGGGCTGACTACCGTCTTTCAGACGGAAGTCTTCGCCATTCTGAAGGTAGCGGAATGGATAATTGGGAGGAAATGGTGCGGGAAACATATAGGAGTCTGTAGTGATAGTCAAGCTGCACTTAAGGCCCTGGAGAACGCGCGTGTTACCTCTAAGATTGTCCAAGAATGTAAGTTGAAGCTAAAATCAGTCGCGAGACGTAATAAGCTCCAACTTATCTGGGTTCCGGGACACTGCGGTGTTCTAGGTAACGAAACTGCCGATGAACTGGCTAACTGTGGATCAGGGTGTACACCCATGGGACCAGAACCAATAATCGGCACCAGTCTAGCAGGAACCCTGGACTGGATCAGGTCCTGTGTAAATAACCTACACAGAGAACGTTGGTCTAGCTTGGGAAGCTGTAAAACTGCCAAGTGTTTTGTGAAAAGCCCGAACAGGAAAGCAGGGAATTTCCTCCTGAAGCTGGGAAGGAAAGACCTCCGTCGAATGGTCGGGTTAATCACAGGACACAATCCATGGGGGCGACATATGGCCAACATGGGCATCATCGAGGATCCGACTTGCATGTCTTGCCTGGAGGAGGTTGATAGTACAGAGCACTTTCTCTGTGCATGTCCTGCCTTCTCTAGAACGAGATTGCGCACGCTGGGTTCAGATGTAATGAGAATGGACGAAGTTCATTCTCTCACCCTGTGTGATCTCCTGAGATTCATTAATGAGTCCGGGAAATTTGCACAGGAGACCTCATAGCCCTTTCTCCCTTTCCATCCACTTTCTCTTTTTCTCTTTCCCAGTCCAATCTCCTCTATCAACCTTTTTCCTGAGCCTTAAGTACAATGGGCTATAAAGCCTGAGTGCTTGAGGTAATGACCTCCCTTAGGTTATTTCCTCGGCTCCCCCTCACATCCATCCATCCATCCATGTAGAATGACGTGACAAAATCGCAGAGAGATCGGATGAATGGTTTTTTTTAAATCATCCCCACCATTTCAAAAAAAAGCGTTCCGAGAAAAACACGTTTAAAGTTTTGACTAACCGCTAGAATCCTTGACCGCTCGTTATATAAAAGTCTGTAGGAGCCGAAGTACTTGAAATTTTCCAATAAAATTTTGACAGCACCTTCTTCAAGGATGATACATTCCAAATATGTTTAAAAAAAAATTGATTTTTACAAAATTTCACATGAGAATGACCCCTTAAGCGAGTTGAAAGCGCCGATGCCAGGCAACCCACTGTCGTCGCTCTCATGGCAACAGTTATCGGTAGCAGTTTGCCGAGAGTTTCCTGGAGAATTTTCTAATTCGAAAACACCGACTTAATTCTTATCGCATCAAAGGTCAGCGACAGCATCAGTGGATTTTGGCAGCTAAATATTTCAACAATTTCATGTTGTATCGGTTGACATATGTACCAACAGTTAACTGGGGAGCGTTCGAGTACACTCGTGGCTGAGTGGAGCCAGTGAAACGTCAACGTTACATGTCTTTGTTTTACTGTGCGTTGTTTGCAGGAGTACTTGAAATTCACTCAAATTTTGCAATGTAAATTATTTTGGGCTGCTGAATTCCAAAATTTTGTTTATTTCCAAAAAAATATATATGGTTAAAAAATCGAAAATATACTTAGTAGGGACATAAATATTGTTACAACATTGAACACACCCATTGTAATAGTTGAATTGAACATACCCCATTATTTCCACATGGTTTATGAAACATAACCTGTAAAGCGTTAGTCTGCACTGGGAATTCTAAATTGTTCTAGCTTTCACCATGGAGTGGTCAGATAACGAGAACCCTATCGCTGTTATAGCGCTATTTAAGTGTGAAATGAAAAAAGGTGATATTTTCAAAACGCTCCGCCCGCTCGGGATTAGTCGCATGTTCGTCTACCGGTGCATAAAACTGTTTGAGGAGACTAGAGATGTTAAAGACCGCCACCGGTCGAGCCGTCCGCGCACAGTTCGAACACCACAAGTCGTTAAAGCTGTCAAATCAAGAATTCAGCGAAATCCGCTCCGAAAACAAAAAATCATGGCCCGGGAGATGAATATCTCGCAAAAGTCCATGAGTCGAATTATTAAAAAAGACTTGGGACTTGGGGCTTTCAAACGCCGTACCGGACATTTGTTGACTGCAGCTTTGAAAAAAAAAAGAATGGAAAAATGCAAACGTCTTTTGGTGAAGCACGCTGAGAACTTGCACAGAAAAATCTTGTTTACCGATGAAAACATTTTTACCGTGCAGGAAAAATTTAACAAGCAAAATTATAGGGTGTATGCACGGTCATCTAAGAAAGCATCTGAACTGATTCCACGGGTCGAAAAGGGTTATCACCCAGCTTCAGTCATAGTTTGGTGGGGTGTCTCTTACGATGGGGTCACTGACTTGCATTTCTGCGAACAAGGGGTCAAAACATCGGCCACAGTTTACCAAAAACCGTTTTGAAAGCTGTTGTAAAACCACTTAACCATTCTTTGTTCCAAAACCAGCCGTGGACTTTCCAGCAAGATTTTGCGCCAGCCCATAAAGCTAAAACGACTCAAACCTGGCTCCAAAACAATTTACCAGCATTTATTTCCTCTGAAGAATGGCCCTCTGGCAGTCCTGATTTGAACCGGCTCGATTACAAATTGTGGGCAGTTTTAGAGGACATGGTTTGCCACAAAAGATACCTCAACATTGATTCTCTTAAGACAGCTTTGATTCGTGCTGTGGCCAATTTTCCGATGGACGAGGTGCGTGCGGCTATTGATGATTGGCCAGTCCGACGTAAGTCGTGCGTGAAGGCCAAAGGCGGACATTTCGAACGAATGTTTGCTTTTTGTATACAATATATATCAATAAATATGTAAACAAAAATTAGACCAAAAACACTCACTACTTTTAATTTTATAGCATAAAACGTGTGTAACAGTATTTATGTCCCTACTAAGTATAACCGATTATTTTATCATCACTGAGCCCAAACCGCTGGAGCTGTAATGATGAAATTTGGTCCAAAGTTGTATTTTAGAAAGTCAACCCCTAAAAAGGAGCGATTTTAAAAACGTCGATCTTGAAAGGGGGGATAGGCGGTGGTGAGACTTATATGAATGGACATTGTTTTTTTGGTCGGATTGTTTTAAAATGTTGTATATATACATATACTAAAAAAACAATAACGAAATACTTATTTCAGCGTTTTTCTAAAGGCCTTTAAAGGGTGGAAAAAGGGCGGTGAAGTTGCTTAAAGGAAATAATTTTTTTGTTTGATATCATTACAGCTTAACATGGACATGACACAGCCATGAAGATGCAATGCTCAGTTATAATTTATAACGGCGAGACTATCATAGAAATTATTGTTCAAAAATAGAGCTGCTTCAAAATTAGACATTCCTCCTTTTTTTAGAATATATTAGCATTACATCACATTTTAGCAAACAAAATCCATAATAATGAAAACATTTGATAATATGGCTCATAATGGGTTAACGAGGCGTGCCAAACCTATTTTTATAAAAAACATTCATAACTCGCGACATTGACTTGGTTACACAATTTTTTTTTATTTATTTTATTTTTTTTTATTTAATAAGCCAATGAACATAAAGAACTTACTGACTAAAGGAAAAAAAAACACAAATGAAGAAAACAGCTTCAACTTAAACTATTAACTAACTATTAACTATTAACAAATTTAACAAAGTCCCTTTGAGAAGTAGTTTAGAAAAAATTGAATATATGCCAAAGGCGCAAAAAGACGCAGAATTTTTTTGCGGATTTAAGAGAGGAAATTCCATTTAAAAAAAGCCGTAAAAAGGATTTACGCCAGTTCACGCCATTTGATTTTAACCCATTGCTGCCTAATGGGTAAAAATTTACCCATGAAAATTTACTTTTTAAAAAATCACAAAAAAGTCAAGGTTTGAGATCTCTCAAAACCATTGATAGGGATAGTTAGGGTAAAGATGGAACTACCTTAACCTAGTGAAGGTCACCCTAAAATTTCGCCATCTAGCTAGAGTTACCAGACTCCAAAAATGGTGAATTTTCCGGAGGTGGAAAATGTGGCTGTGGAAAATGGGAAAATGGAAAATTGAATCAAATCTGAAAACGATCATTTAGCCTCATATCTTGCCTTTCCATCGATACCAACATTTTCTCGATCGCTCCATTTATAAGAAAGTTATAGCTAATTTACCGCTTTGGGTAGTTTTTTACCCATTAGGCAGCAATGGTAGCTATTTTTCCGGTATTTTCGGGGTAACAAGATAATCATAATTTAGTATTGAAAAACGTCTTTTTTATTTATTTTATTTACTTTTAGTATAAAAAAGACCTTTTTATTGCTTTTGCTTATTTTTATATATATGCAAGAAATATGAAAAATTGTTTATTTAGATTTGGAAATTTTTGCTTGGTCGCGTGGATCATTGCTATGGTAGTTCACAAAGCACTGGGAATGTAGATTTACATTGCATTTTCGACATCCGTACAAAGTTTTTCCACCACACTGAACACAGCGAGAGCGTTTATTGACTTTAGTTATGAAATGGTCAACGTGGTCCATTCTTGAAGCCAATTCTGGTACGGAATTCATAGGCGGTTTACCCTCGTACTTTGCGAACAAGCAATGTAACTTCCAGGCATTCACCATCGCTGCGTCCAAAGCATTTGTAAAAAGTGGCCAGTACCATTTTTTTCCTCGGATACGAATACGATAATTGTTCATTGCATTGTCAAATAAATCAACGCCACCCATATTTTTATTATAGTTCTATAGTTCCTCTGTAAACAACACATTTGTTTGTTAACGTGCATAGCTGATCATTTCAAAAAGTTCAGAACCCATTTTACCCATTAGGCAGCATTGCTGCCTAATGGGTATAAAAATACCCAATGAATATCTCAGCAACGTGCAGAGATAGAAGGCTGAATTTTTTTTGTGATCATTTTGGGTCACTTCAAGGTCGTGTTTGAAATTTTATCAAAATCGTATGGGCGGAACTGGTACCAGGCAGCAATGGGTTAATTGCCTTTCTAAATTTGGAATTTTTTCATTTTCATTGATAAAAAATCATTCTTGAAAATTCGTAAAAAAAATATAAGTAGGGGAATTCTTTATAAGGTGCCACTCATTGTAAGGTGCCACCCCTGCTCGATTTCGACGTTCCAGCAATCCAAGCAAAAAAATTCCTACCGTCATTTAAGGTATATATAACAACATCAATTTTAATGTGGTTTTTGAGGGAACAGATGCAATAAAAGTGTCAAATTTGGTTAAGAAAAAACATAAAAATGAAAACTGAAGGTTTTTCTTGTGGTGAAAAAGTAACCAAAAACTTATAAAAAACTAAGGTAAATATCAGTGTTGGACTTAATTTTTAATGGTTTTTCATAATCCGAAATTATATCCGTGCATATCGTAAAAGGAAAAAATGTATACAATGATTTCCAAAATGGCATAAAAATGTAAAGTGCCACCTTTTTTTCTTTGTAAGGTGACACCCCCCTTTTTTCATTGTTTTGTTGTCCTATATCGGTAAAATGCCTTTTTGTTGCTCGGAATCGTCATTAAAAGGAATTTAAAGTGTTCTTAGTCAATTTTTTTTTTCAAATGAAATGTTACCTTGGATCATAGCTCTTTAACACGTAGAGTGCCACCATACAATCCGAAAATCTGTCCCCACAGGCCACAAATTTTTTTTTTTATTAACACTTAGATTTTAGCTACTACAATCGGAAAATGTTTTTAGAAAAATGTATTTGCTTGTTTATACCCGAATTTTACCGTAATTATTTTGCGGTGACACATTGGTCTCACGCGGCCATCAGGTATGTAGTAAATCCCGAGTGGCCGCGTGATGCCAATGTGTCACCGCAAATTCGAACGGGAGAAAAAGATTTAAGTAATTGTTTTCAGTAAGTGAATCTAGTTTGTGCTTGAATAAAAACGCAGCTAATGAGTTGAGCTAACAACGATTGAACGATTTGAGCTAACAAGTTACGTGTTTCAAACACTGAGAGGTAGTTTTCCCGGTGGCAAAAATTTGCGAATTAACAACAGTTGTGAAGAAAGTGAATTTACAAATTTGGAAAAATGTCTTACGAAAAAGCATAAAGTGGTATCGAAAATTAGCATTTGAGCTATTGACGGGGACTGCAGTTGTAAACGCTCATATTGCATATAAAGATATAACAAACAACAGAATGACCATAACCCAATTCAAGGAAGAGATTGTTAACGGTTTGCTAAATACCGTAGAGAATGAACAAGTACAAGAAGAGAACGAGCCAGAACATAAACTAGAACAGGTAACCCGTGCTAATAGACGTAGATGTGTCATCTGTTACCAGAAAATTACAGAAGAATCGGGGAGAACATTTGCATCACGAAAAACTCCGCAATCAACATTGAAATGCACTGCTTGCGAGAAACATTTTTGTTTGGAATGTTTTTTTGATGTGCACAAGGTCAAACAAATAAAAGAAATACATTCCTAGAGTATTTTCATGTTTCTATTTGTTTGTATAACGTTATTTTTGCTCTAATAAATATTAAGCCAAAAAAAAAATGTCTTTTTGTATAGCTAGTTCAAAGCTCCACACGGTGACACATTGGTCACACAGCCGAAAACCAAGACAACACTAACAATCTCTTGGGTGTATAGTTTACGATGGTATTAGATTCAATACATATTGTGAGTCCAATACAACGCTACGTACACAAATGCGTGTGAACCTACTGTGAGACCACGTTGGTCTCACGCGGCACAGGAGTCCCAAATTCGTGTGAGACCAACGTGGTCTCATGTGGCACTCAACGTGTTAAACCCTCTTTCCAACGGTATATTAACATTGGCGATACGTTAATTTTCTAACGAGTTATGCGCAAAAAAGCTATGGGGTGGCACCTTACAAAGAATTCCCCCTACATAATACGTTTTCTACAATTTTTTTTACAAGTACCTAAATTTAATTTTTCCCCTTCATAAATTTTTGTTAAAATTTATCCGACTTTGACAAGCAATACCTCCTAATCAGTGGCGTATCCAGGATTTCATGAAGGGGGGGATATTGGAAGAATTATTCAACATCTTTTTATACTTTTTTCAATATGGTTTACCCTTGTTTTCAACAATTTTTTACGTTTTAAGCTTTGCGTTTATTTGTTTTAATTGCTTTTCGCTCAAAGCAAAATCATATGTATAAGTACATTAAATTACACTGCACAACAGCATGTATGTTGCATGGAGTTTTTTACATGAATCTGAATCGGTTTTGCACGCTGTTTTCAAACCCATACTCCGTTTTTATGTTAAATCTCTAGTTTTTGCAAAAAATGGGGGTGTCACTTTTTCGAATTTTCCTCGGCTTTTTTCTCGTTTTTGACTGTAATTTCTGAACCAATAATACTATCGACATTATTTTTATATAGTTGCACTTACAACATCTCACGCCATCTTTTCTGACATTAATCAATTGTATGCGTTCTAAATTGGCGTTGTAATAAGGTTTCAAAGTGAGAAAATATTGAATTTCAAGGCGTTTTTTCTGATGGCGAAAATCGAACAGATGTTTCATAAATCCAGTTACGAAGTATATGAATATCTTAAGAAGAAACATCAAGCAATACAACACAGCCAAATTATTTGGCGGAATACACAATCGCATCGAAATATTAGCAAAAATGTACCATAGTCATTTTCAGTCTTTTTCCTTAAAAAATTAGGAGCCTCAAAATATGCAAAGTTTTTAATTTTTTTGTTTCGAGCAATTCAAAATATTTTTGTTTTTTGCTTGTATTTCAGACTATAAACGGAACATATAAAAGAGCATATTTTGAGGCCCCTAATTTTTTAAGGAAAAAGACTGAAAATGACTATGGTACATTTTTGCTATTATTTCGATGCGAATGTGTATTCCGCCAAATAATTTGGCTGTGTTGTAATGTTTGATGTGTCGGCTTTCATTATACACCTAACTCGTTAATTGATTTACGAAAATTGTGTATGGTTTTGACCATCAAAGAAAACGCTTTAAAATTCAATTTTTTCCGACTTTGAGGTCCAATTACCGCAGCATTTTAAAACTTATAAAACTAAATTGCATCGAAAAAGAAGCCGTGCGATGTTGTTAATGTGATAAGGTGAAAATCATGTCAATCGGTTTTTTGGTTTAGAAATTACGATCAAAAATATGAAAAAAGTAGAGGAAAAACTGAAAAAATAACATGGTACCTACATCTCACAAACTAGAGCTGCTAGAAAAAATCTGAGGATAGATTTGAAATCAGCGCACCGAAATTAGTAAGAAACAGTAGAAAAACTCCATGCAACAGAAAAAAAGTGTTTTTTTGTTGTGCTGTGTTATATATATATCACAGCAGCAAATCATTTACTAAATAATAGTCAAAGGGTGTGTTTCTTTTTGTATATTGAGTTTAAAATTTGATCAAAACATGGGCTGTATCAGTTCTTGCAAATGCCACGCAAGGCTTTCAATAAGCTCCCTGGTCCAACTGAGACTATGCTAGCCAATTGAATTGACTGAGCCAACTAAATTGAAACTTTAAGCGGCGGTCAGCAACTTTTTCCAATATTGGAAATACTGTGCTACAGTCAGGTTTCCATACATTGGTCATAATTTGCTGTCTGTCCTCTGACGTTAGATTAAGACGCTTCCGCGCAAAGCTCCCAATGTCGTTGCTTAACCCTTTCGGAAATTTGTACGATATATCGTAAAATTTTTTCCAAGATTTTTTATTTGAAAACGAACGCACCTTTTTTGGAACAGCTTTATAATTTTCATTAAGTAGGCTGTGTTGTATCATTCTGTTTTTAAATATAAATCATAATAGTCGTGGCTACACAGTATGAGTGCCTTTTGTAAGCAGCTTTTTGCAAGAATTTGAAAAACCAGCAAGTGACGATGCTTCCGTGGAGGAATTTTTAAATAAATAATACTTTTTGGTAGCAAAAAGCTAAACAATTTGAATCTCAGTTGATTTATAAAACTTACTAAATTTAAAATTTTTTGCGTCTAAATATATTTCCCGAGTGTTTAAAACAATTGTACGATATATCGTACAAATGACCACAAGGGTTGCAAAGCTTTGTACGATATATCGTACAAATGGAAGACAAAGGTTGCAAGTTATAGGTTTGGTAATAGAATTTGTGCGCTTGCATGCCTGCCCCGCCCATCTGTAAACCACGTGTCAAATAAAATTCGACTATTCGGCAATTTTCGATTAAAAATAAGAATTACTAGACGATTTTGTGTTTTACTGGGTAGACGCAGGTTATAAAAATTTGTATCTCAATAAATGCGGAAATTTACCGGAAAGGGTTAAGACAGACGACTGCTCGCTCACGCAAAGACTAGGAGGCAGAATAATTTCTGCAGCCGCATTTGTTTCTTCTACCGACTTTCTCCTCTTTAGCGCAGATTCCCTAGAGCTATGACCTCGTTTGAAAAAGTTTCTAATGTCCATCCTTTTTTTTGTATTTTTTTCTTTATATTTCTTTGTTTTGATAAAACACTCAAATGAACTTTCACTACTCACAATGACATTTGGAAATCCAATAAGAAAAAGAAAGCATTTTACACAGCTGACTCAGGGTTGCAAACGATTTTCTTTTTCGGCGATGCCAAATTTTGCTGAAAACAAAATTATGTACATTTTTTAAAATGTAAAAGAACTACATATTTTTGTAATCGTCCGACCAAGGGGGGATCTATCCCCCTAACCCCCCGCCCCCCCTGGATACGCCACTGCTCCTAATCACGACAATTTTTCGATAAAATATTTCTGATCCAGCTTAATTAAATCTTTAACAAGATACTATTTTCGCCAAAATTCGCGATAACTTTTTTTTCTTATTTTTGTCCACTTTCGAAGCACTGTGCGGCGCAATGATCTCGGATTGCGCTGTCGGCGCGCTCATAATGCGTGTAATCTCTGGTTAGAAGCAACAAAACTCAAACCCACAAGCAACGCTGACATTTTCAATCCAAAAAACAAACTAAAGAGCGGCGCTCGGGGCGTATACGCGACACGTTTCATTTTGCCGCCCGGACAAACACAGCTGCATGAACAATAACAACAAAAACAATAACAGTGAAATTTCATATGGTGACTGCGTTGTCCAGTGAAGTGTTTGTGTATGTGTTAGTGCTGGTGTGTATGTGTGTGTGTTGGTGCCGAAGTGCTCTTCAAACTAATTCATAGTCCACTCGCATTGTTGACACCTAAGCGTCTGTTCATGCGGCGTTATTAACCACTCGGCCGTTCATGATAGAGTCGAAAAATGCTAAGCAGCGGCATACGAAATTTGAAAATTCTTCCCCTAAAACATGTGTTGCGACGGAATGCATGCAAATAACCTGATTAACTTTCGTAGTTGGCCATTTGGCTTTGGCTTTATGCTTTTCATTTAACCATTTACCACACTGATCCTCTGTTCCAAATGGAAAAATTTACTTTTCATAGGTTTGTGTCCCCTCTCCCCCCCTCTGTGCAACACATTTTCGGCCAAACTAACGTTTAGTATTCTCGCAAGCAAATTATCAAACTGAAAAAGTAGGTATCAAGCAGATTACTTATTGTTGTTGTTGTGATTTATTTGTATGCTTTACATGCAAATTATGCAAATTCTTGCTTTCATAATGCAGCGCGCGAAAAAAGCGTGGGCCAACTTTAGGCACTGAAAATGGCATAACGCCAACAAACTGCAAATTGCTTCATAGTTTAATTTTTCTTGCTGCCGAAACATGCACCAAAATAAGGAAAGTAATGTTAAAGACAAATGAAAATTGTAAACGTTAAGCCGGTTGATTTTGTTGCATACTTGGTGGCGCATTACGCACTCATTTGCCGCAATTCGGAAGTTGGGCCTTGGGATTTTTATTCCTACTAGCATAATTTTACACATCATTTACCACGCAGGCCAACAACCGTAACCAAATGCTTACAAAATAACCACACCAACAATAACAAAAATAAGAACAACAACGATATTACGTAGTGTAACAGCCGGAAATGTCTCGTTGTTGCTGCTGCGCTGGCGTGCTTTACACTAATTTGCATGCGCTGGCTAAGATGCTAACGACGACGATGAATCCAACAACACTACCAACTATGAAAATGCTTAAAAGCTTTTGTTTTCACTAATACGAGTTGGGTTTCCTCGCCTAGTTGTGCACACACACACTGCTCGTAAGCGTCATACCACATTCGTCGCCGCAATTACATGGCCCGTTTAGTCGCTTGATGAGCTGACGGCAGTCTGACAAGCAAACGTATTTAGCATTCATGCAAGTTGACACATCAGAAACTACTTTAACCATACACGCACATACGTGTGTGTGTGTGTGTGTGTCTGTGAGTGAATGGAAATGTGCACGCGCCAGCCACACACACAGACGGGGAGCTGTCGCGCGCCCAACTCAAGTCAAACTTGTTAGAAATTTTAGTCAACGTTTGCAGCTTAACTTGGGTTGAGTGCCAAATCCAACTAAAGTCCTGACTTATGGCACGCTTTGTGGTGCTTTGGCCGCGCGCTGTGCGTTTGGCCAGAGTCAAAGTTAGTGAACCGCTCATCACTTCACATTAGCAATGAACGAAGCAATTTTAAAGAACGTTACAACATGGAATCAATCACTAGAGATGGCGGTGAAACTGAAAACACTGAATGATCATACAAGGTTAGGTTTAAATGGCAACTATCCTCCACATAGGCCAAGAAGCAGGCCCGTTGTGATACCATGTGCAGCTTTCTCCAAGATTAGCTTAATTTATCAAACGATTTGGACGATGCCATTAACCTAAGTAGGTCTTTAACATCTATAGAGAATATCTCGGCGAGGTTCCATAAAAACAGTGGTCCTATAGTATGAAGCCTCCTTCTACTAAGAGGTGGGCAGTGAAAGAGGAGACGCTGTACATTTTCTTCCTCCTTCGTGCACTCGCAGCTAAATATTTGTGATATTGTGTCGTATAACAAATTGTGTATTCATCTAAATCCCTTCTTCAGTTACTGTATGCAGCGGACTTTTATACATTCACATCGTTGAGTAGAGCCTCTTTCAAAATTTTACCCAACAGCCGATTTACACTTGAAGCCACCAGAGCCCACGTAATTTCGTGTTTCTTCTACTGCCACACTTTTCCAATGTCTGGAGCATCGACTGTAATTCAGACACAACTATCGCTCATACGCCGCGTATGACTGGCGTCGCGACGCGTCGTAGCATGAGTTGCCCGCCAGCTCTTCTCACCAAGTTCTGTGTTTGTGCGCTGCTCGGCTTTAGAAAAAATCCAGTTGATGCCATGATTGCCAACATGCAACATGCCGCAGCGGTATCGCGGCATTTACGTGTCGTGCATGCGAAAGTCATCAGTGCGACATATTAAATTCCAACTGAAATAAATCCGCACGGCGCAGCGCACAGCACAGCACTGAGTGAAGGTGACGGCAGCGCTAAAATACAGCCGCGTTCGTACAGCTGCGTCCCATTTAATGGAATTCTGTCGCGGGTTTTTTGCCGCGGCGCAGCTGGGGCTGCAGCAAAATAAAGACGCCCACTCGAGCACCGACGGCAGCGCAAGCAGGAAATTTCCCGCCATCGGCCATTTGGTATTCGCATTAGCAGGCGGCGCTCGTAAAGGCAAACGCCGACGCAAAAAAATAGGCAGCAGCAGCGGCCTGCAAAATTTATTTAACTAATTTTCATTAAAAGTGGCACAAAAGCAACGCACAACAAACACAACTAACAAAACTGCCCACGAAACAAATCAAGCGGTGTCGCGTTTAAATGTTCGCGACTAACGAAGCTGAATGAAAAAATTCACGAGCGCCGATTTAAAGTTGGCGGAAGAATTTATAAACTTAAGCATGACGGAATATTGCAGTAAATTGAATTAAATTGCGGCGTAATAACTCGAAGGCGGTAATTTGAATTTTTTCCCATTTTATATGCCCGGCAGCTGGCAGCGCGGTCTAGCGGCTGCCTTGAGCGTGGCGCAGATAACAAAGTCTGGCAAGCGACAGACGGCCGCAAAACGACAGATGAAAGGCCGGCCAAGTCGATGCAGCTGGAGCGGTGAGCACACGAAAGAAAATTGTGTGGATCAATTTGTCCGTCGGGCACGAATGCGCCAAACATAATTAAGTGTGGTCTCTTCAGTGGTGCCGACTTCAAAAGTGTTTGCATTTTTTGTTGTTGCTGTACTGATGAAGAACGGCCAACACCTCACATGCTCAACACGTGCACTGCGGCGATGAAACGCGCCAATTGTTCACTTATCACAACCACAAAGAAATGAAATAATTTAATAAAAAACACCAATTTTAATATAAAAGCAAACGATGCGGCAAAAAGGGAAAGAGATAATTTATATGTGTGAGTGTATGTGTTTGTGTTATGTGTGTGGTTGCCACATTGACTGTTGTAATATTCAGAACGGCTCAGCGTGTTTGGTTTGCGGTTAAAGATGGCAACAGTTTAGTTGAAAAACTGCGTGTCGAACGTGTGGAAAATTTTTCGCTGGCTAAATTAAAATGTAGTAAAGATTTTCCGCGTTAAAAAATTAATTGGAACTGAATACAGACGAATGTGTTCGACCCTCCAGTGATTTCTCAGAAATGCTAAGCCGCCAATGGCGACACTAACTTTTACACTTTGACTCTATAATTAAATAAAATTAAATTACTGATTTGCACAGCGTTCAAAAGAACAAATTTCCATTGAAAATTTTACACGAACTTTAATTTACGTCAATTGAATTGAATGACTGAACGTTATGTATGAAATACTAGCAAGGCCCGGTGGCTTTGAAGTCAATGGGTCCAATAAATTAAGTTTCTCCTAACTCTTTTTTGGCCCCGTCAGAATTTTATAAACAAATAATCAAGTTTATTTATTTCTCTGTTGAAGAGCTTTCACTACATTTGAACTCAATAGACCTATTAAATCATGTTTCTCCATCATTGAAACCGTAAGATTTTGATTTTAAAAAAATTTAAAACAAAATCATTTGAAATACTTTCGCCAAGTTTTAAGTTAAAAACCCCATTTCTCCATACAAACTCTTAGCCCATCGTTGAAACCGTAAGATTTTGATTTAAAAAAAAATTTAAAACAAAATAATTATACACATAATTTCTCATTTTAAATACTTTCGCCAAGTTTGAAGTTAAAAACATGTTCCTCCATACAAAATGTTAACCCTTAGTTTACTTCGTTAGATTTCGAATTTCAAAAAAATGAAAAGCACGTATCTAAATCTTTTTTATTTTAAATGTTCACCAATTGTGAAGTCAATAGGCCTATCGGTTCATGTTTTTTCATAGTTTACCCACATACTAACTTTAACCCATTGTTAACCCCGTTAAATTTTGATTTTAAAAAATTGAAAAATTCTTCTAGAATTATTTTTAATTTGAAGCATTTGTACCATCTTTGTTAAATGACATTTTTTCATACAGCACCTTAAGCTATGCTTTGCCGCTTTAGACCCCGAATTTTAAAAAATTCCGTTCCGTTCAAATTCCATTCGAGGTTAATTTCGACAATCGAAATGTATCTACAGGTTAAATTTCATGCTCGTAGCTTCAGCGGTTTGGGCTGGGCGATGATGAATCAGTCAGTAAGGACAACGAAAATTAGTTTGGCTGCCTATATATTTCTTTATTTTATTTTATTTATTAATTTGATTGTATCAGGTTGCACTACCTAAGAACATGTTTCTTTTAGAAGTGGATTGGGCTTAAAAATAAATCACACTAAACTCCTTTAACGCATTTCACCATTATTAGTAACTTTATTTACAATTTTACACCTTACTCTCTTTGCTGCTTGCCAGAACAAAACTTTCCCTAGTGAAGGCAAACATTATCGTCACAGTATATAGAAAGATTGAACTGGACAAATATTAGCAAAAAAATCCTTTACAAACTGCAATACTTTTCTGACGAAAAACATTAAATGAGTTAATGGATAAATAAAGTTAAAGTCTCCAAAAAAAAAACAACCAGATTACATCAAATTTTGTGAACTTTTCAAGTAAAGTGGCTCAAAACAAATTGTTGAACTGGAAATTGCTCTGCTGTTCAATTTATGCGCCTTTCATTCACATTTCGGCCGACGCTGCAGCCAAAGCACCTGGCGTGCAACACTTTGCGTTTCGATCGAAGCGATTCGATTAAATTTCCATAAACAAATTCACTTGGACGGCCGAGCGGCGCACAGTCCGCTCACCTCGCACAACGCGCATAAAATACAGCAGCAAAGCAAACAATAATAAAACAAAATGTTGGCATTAACGCATTGAAAGCAGCGCCGGCAAGCGGGCGGCAGAAAGCGAAAGCCGCACTGGCAACCGCTGGAAATGCCCTCAGCATGCCAAGCACAGAATGTCGAATACATATACACGCCAACCCACACACACACACACACACACCTTACACACTCACACAGCCACAGACAATTTTCTCAGCCGGCTGAAGGTTGTTCAATTCTGCGCGTCATTGCATTGCGGCTGGTCCCCGCATTTTTCGTCCTTTTTTGCATTTTTATTTCTTTGACAAACTTTGGCTCCCGCGCCGGACTTATTGCCGAATTCCAGCTTTGGCAAACATAGCGGCATTTACGAGTCAATACCAACTAGAATACAAAGAAGAAGAAGAAAAAATACAACAAACGCGGCGGCGGCGTCAGGTGCGGGTGCAACCCGGCCGGCCCGGAACGTGTGATCGCTTTTCACATCAAATTATAATGACCAGAGTATCAACACAAGGAACGCAAGCGACGCGACCGCCCGCACGGCCCATTGAAAAACAATAAAAATGCAAAACAATGGCCGTAAAGCGAACGCAACACAACGCGGCCTAACGCATCGGCACAGCGGTCGCAATTCGAGGAGCTGTCATTGCGGCCGCCATAATGGACGCCATTGTTCCTAGGCACTTAATGAGATTTTTATAACATTATTAAGTGCACACATACATACTCAACTTTTTTCTTAATTGACACATCGAATGAAACGAAAACAACAACCACAAAAAAATGGCCCCAAAATATGTTGGCTGCCTTTCTTTCAACGCGCATTGTTGAAGCAATATTCCACAGAACAACATTTGTTATACTATCAGCAGCAAATATGGTACACGCATGTATACGTGAATATGGCCAGCAGCGCGGAGTGTCAGCGACATCGCAGTGCGTCGCGTTGTTGGTGTTCATGCTGGCAAATTTTGTGTTTGCTCGGCTTAATTAGGCCATAAAAGTTTAATTATTAGACGCAATCTGGGTAAATCATTTCGAATTTATTGCGCCAATACACACGACCAGCCTTGGCCGACTAATAGACAAACGGGCGCAGACAGACGCAACCGTGGAGTGCCAAGAGCGCCGCCCACACGCATCATTCGGCGCCAGCTGCGGCGCAGATGAGCTGCCGAAGAGGCCGCACTCGCTTACCGGCCGACAGCTGAAGAGGAAATCCGTGGTTCGAGTGGCTCGCCGGCCTCTGCTGCGACCATAACTACAACGTTTGGTCGGTGAACGAGCGGGGGCAAAGCAAATTCTGCAATAAAAACGTTTCATCTCCAGCTCAACTGTAGCGACAATTGTGATTGGCCTTCGCCGTCGGCTTGGGACCAATCGCGCTTTAGGGCTATGCGAACTATACTACATATTTCATAGTACGATGGACGCACATGGATGTCCTTAACAAAATTTGATCTTTAAATATTGCTCTAAAAAAATTTCCATGTATTTTGTGGCAGACATATGAAATATTATAAGCTCGCTTTTCTGATGAAATACAGCTTTAATCTTAAACTCCAAACTGCGATATTCCAACACTTACTGCATGCAGACATTGAAGGCATTGAAGTAAAGCAACAATGAAATATCAAATTTCATCGAATATTAAACGCACACAACGAAGCACCGCACAACCGTTGAAGACGTTTAAATGATCAGACTAAATGAGCTAATGATGAATAACCAGCCGGTGGCTCGAATTATGCCGCCATTAACAACCATAACGGCGGCAATGCGAAATTACAACAGCAACAACCACAATGCCAACCAACACCCGACGCCTGCGAACAGCTTCGAGCCTCGAATGGGAGACAGTGCAGGCGTCGTTTATGATGCGACCAAATGTTGCTAATATTTCTATAAAATATTTGCATTTGCTTCTGAAGTATTTCGGTGGAAATGTTTATCACCTTCGCAGAAACAGCAACAATTGAAAATTTCAACAGAGTGCACCGAGTGATCGACTATTTTGTGGAGTTATGTGCAATATTTTCTGGTGTGAATTTATTGTTGGTGTAAAACATATAAGAAAAGTCTTTAAAAATTACATGAAAATGAGTTCTTTCAACTACAGTTCACTATACTTTTGAGCTCTTAATTCATCACCATAGGATGAATATTTAAATGTACATTGAACAATGCTCTTCCAGAGGCCATAACTTGGCGCTGGTAAGATTGATCAGATTTAAAAAAAATCAATGAATTGTTCATAAAACTCAAAACACCGAAACCAGAAATTCATGAATTTTTACTCATTTGCGGACCATTGTACGATATATCGTACAAAATTGATTGAGCTGTAATTCTCAACTTAAATATTTTTTTTTAAATTGTTTTGTATTTTATTGCTAAAATGTTCAATGAGAGTCAATATTTTGAAGAAAACATTTTTATCTCAAGAAATGTGGAAATTGACCGGAAAGGGTTAATGATCCTCAAAATTGTAGAAGAATTCTCAATAAGTTATATGACTTGAATATAGATTTATTAGAAGTTAAGGTAGAATTGCCATATGCAACTAATTTGCAAAATATTAAAACTTTTAAATAAGACATAATAAGTTGTACTTTTATATAGTCTGAGTGTGATCTCATTCCTAAATTGCTTATTTAATATGTATTTATAATTTCCTCAACTTTATACTGCATTCGAATTGTCAACAACTAATAAATTAAAAAAAGTTGTCAAAGTATTATGCCAATTCTACATAAATATGAACGATTGAAAAACTCACACTTTTCTTTATTTTTCCAAAAGATTATAAAACTTTTCCGAAAATAGAATACACACAACTTATAAGTGTTTCACTGCTTCGTCGCCGTTGAAATGCCAACGACATGACAATGCCATCATTGCCAATTATTTAGCTCCAGCACAATGCGAGTGATTTGGGCCAACAGCTGCTCCGGCTAAAGCGCAGACGGCTGGGCTTCTCGCAGCGACGCATTTACATTGGATTTTCGCACACAAGTGCGTAAAGTGCTCAATGCAATAATGCCGTGAAAGCAGATTTGCAACGAAAGCAAAAAAGAAACAAATTTGCGTATCTTTGCTTTTTGCCGCGTGATTTCATAGGCAAATTCGTCAAAACCGAATGTGGCACAAAGGACATGCAAACATGTTTCAGTTTAGTACAATTATTTACATTCACACACACGCGCTCTTTATTGTGTGTGTGTGTGTGTGTGTGTGTGTGTCTAATGGGGGTGAGTTCCTCCTTTGCGAAATCGTTAAATATTACAAATCCGCTTAAACACTTCCATATCCTTAAAACTTGAGACTCATTTCAGCTGAATTTGCAACTGCACAGCCCAACGCGTTCATGGTCTTTGTGACCCTACGACGAAAGGCAAACGTGCGTGAATGTGTATGTGTCTCGACTGCAGAGACAAATTGCTGTAGGGGCAATTTTCCCTTTCTAATGGAGACAGGCTCCGAGTGCGTGTAAGGGAACCCCATACTTCCACTCGGCATAGTAAGATAACCTTTTATCAAGGTTCAGTTGAATTTGTAGAATGTTTGTAAAAATTTCAATCACCGGATTCTAAAGTAAATGCTAAAAACTACTCAAGTCCTTGAAGCTAAAGTTTTGAAAAGTTGAAACATGAAAAACTCATTTAAATCATCTGGGTCGGCTTTGTGGGGCGACCTATTGAAAAAAGCTTTGCTTTGACAAAATGCTGGTTACGCCCCCTGCATAGTGAACCTAACCGCTGTAGCATACTTTGAAGCGCAAAACGCACACCTGTAACCAACTCACGCATTCTTATTTACAACTATGTGTACGTTGTTGCACAGAAAATTGAAAATGCTTCCTCATTGCTTGAGAGTGACCAAGCAGCACTCAACCAAAACTAGCCATCGGGCAAATGATTGTGTGTGTGTGTGTGCTCTTTTTTCACAAACAGTTTTTAAGTCACATTCCGCTTCTCTGCACTTCCTTTTCAGATTCTTTCCGGTGGCGCCGTTGTGATTCCTAACGGTGTAGTTGTTATTGTTGTAGCGGCGTTTGTGTTTGCGCACTCGGCAGCACACCTTAAGGACTTGTTTGCATTTGCCGTTTGCCTTTGCCTTGGAATTATTAATAGAAAATAAGTTTTTAATAGCTGTAAACATTTGCGAAGCGCAGCGCTGCTCGAATGCTCGGAATTCACGGCTTAGACTTGATTTGCGTGCACTCCCCCTGACTTCTGCCAATTCGCAACAACAATGTTCATTATGAGCGCATAATGACCACAATGAATGCAGGCGAACGTTCGCATTCCGTAGCGAAGCAATGTGGCACAATCTCTGCACTGCACTAAACGATTTTTAATTGTTGCACTTTTGCGTTCTACACCCTGAGCGTTTTTTCTTGCGTGCGCGATGAGAGTTCTTGGTTTCAACTGAAACTCTCTAAACTGCTGCAAAATCGAAAATGTGCTTTCTCACAAAACAGCTCCATGAAATGCTGAAGGGTGAACAATTTTCATATTTTTGCCCTGTCAACGCACAAATTGAACACAAAACACACATTGCTGCTGCGCTGCCGGAGATTCGATCGAAGCTTTAACTTTGCGATTTATGTGCAGTTCGAAATTTGTAATGGCTTTATTTGTCTGTTTACCCGGAACACGTTGCAGCATTTTCCGTACAGTTCAGGTACACATTCGAGTTGCCAATGTTGCGCTTGCACTCACCTGCAAATAAAGTAAACGAATCTTATTTGAGTGCTGATAATTTTTGGGGGAAATATCATATGTATGTACGATGCTGGTGTTTACTAGGAAATGAGCGTTATTTTCAAAATAAATAACAAGTAAGTAAATACTGCAAATGAAATGATGTGTAATTTGCGACAAGTTAGGTATTTCGAAATGAAATTGGTTGCAAATATTACATGTGAGCGAGGACAACAAAATTTGAAAAGGCATATTTTTCCATGAAGTCTGAATTTAATCAGAGCAATTCACTGATACATTTCAGAGTAAAAATACACAATTTATATCATCTAGTCATGAAATTTTGACAGCTTATTGCTCTGTTTTTTTCAGGTGGCAACACCATCGTTCTTCGCCATTATTAAAAAGCGTATTAAAGTTACTAAAGTTTATTATAAAAATTCGTGTTTTCGCGGGGTATGAACAATTAACAGCCGATATGATCGTCCAGCATTTTTGGTTGAACGGTTTCGTGAACACGTAAAATCTCCGCATTTGGTATCGAGAGTCTTTATTGCATGAAGAGAAACTTACTGTTTGCTGTGAACTTTAGTCAGGCGGCGTCATTGGCCCATAAATCTTCGAAAACATGAGGCAAGAACAACCAGACAGTTTTATTCTACAAGTTGTCGACACTTCAAAGGTTCCCTTGTCATCATTGGCAAACAACTCAACTAACACCAATTCACAATTTTCTCTTGAGGACAATTTTCTTACATCATTAAAGTTTTGCAAAAACAAAAAAACTCTAAGCCTCGAAGGGAAGATGCAGTAAACATCTGTCAAAGTTTTTATGGAACAAACTAATCTCCAATGAGCCAATGCTAATCGCTCACTAGCTTAACCCTTTCGACCCCAAAGTTGCCTGAGAGCAACTTCACCTATTTGTCATCTTATAGCAAAAGCTACGATTGATTTATGTGTTTAATTTAAATAGGTACCAACAAATTAATATTTTTAGAAGGGAATTCAAAGCAAATTACAAAAATTTTACTGTTATTCCCAAAATTATTTCCAATAACACTACTCGACAAAAAATGGGTTCATCGCGTGCTCCTAAAAACAAAAGTATTTTTAGACTAATCTTCGGCTGCTGAACACGAAACTGAAAATCAAAACATTTTCTTAAGAAGCGTTTTCGAAAAATCTTCGAAAAACACGTTTTTCCCCTCTTATTTCAGTTATGAGCACATATCTCGTAAACCAACCATCCGACTAACACAAGTGGCCCAAGTTCAAAATAGAAAATTTAGTTAAGAGGAGACAATTTTCCTCCTTAATTTGATACCCATTTCTTCATCATTGCACAATCGCAAATATTAAAAAAAATATTTGAAATGTGTATATCCTTAAAATTTTAAAGTCCTCTAAAAAAGGTTTTTGGGTCAGAAAATGAAAAACTGACTATGCCGGGATATTATAAATGACCTATAGTTTCACGTCTATATCAACATTTGGATGGCTCTCGGAAAAATTAAAAACTTTTTTCGCACGGTGTAATAAATGAAAAGTTGGTGTTTTCACTCCGTGCATCATAACTTTGTCATTTTTCTTTCAATTCTATTAATATTAGGCTTAATATTTGCTCAAATAATATATCTTTCATCTTAGAGGAGATCATTTATTTTATCTATAAAAAAATGATTCGAAAATGTATAATTTTTGAAAATGGTCAAAAAATTCAATTTTTCCAACTTTCATTGACAGTAACTTCCCCAAATCTCACCTGATTTGGACAATCGATATATCGATATCGAAAGTTTAGTTAATTTCCTTCTGAACGACGGGCCACTTGTGTTAGTCGGATGGTTGGTTTACGAGATATGTGACTGAAATAAGAGGGAACAAAATGTTTTTCGAAGATTTTTCGAAAACGCTTCTTAAGAAAATTTTTTTATTTTCAGTTTCATGTTCAGCAGCCGAAGGTTAGTCTAAAAAATACTTTTATTTTTAGGAGCATTTTTCGTATCGAGTAGTGTAATTTGCTGCGATATCAGGAAAAGTTTGTGTTCCAATTGAAGTCCACGAATTGGGCGCGTTTGATCGAAACCCTGTTTCTTTAATAATGGTTAAATAAAATCTAAAAGTGATAATTTTGTATTTTTCCATAAATATAAAATAATTTTTCTGTAATTAAAAAATATTGATACAAAATTTATTAAGCCCGTTTTAAACTAAAATTATTCAAAAGTAAACTAGCTTTAGAACTCTAACAAAGAGGCGTGGCGACTTCAAATGTCGTGTGCACACTTCGTAGGCAAGTGTTTCATGATTTAAATACCAAAAAGTGATATCGAGACACACGGTAAAATTCGGGGTCGAAAGGGTTAAAGCAATTGACTATCATTTATAATTCATTTCTTATTCCCACTCATCATACGTTTCAGAAATGACTCGATTTGATACCGTTCGGACGTTTGCTCTTGAAATTCAGTCCATTATTATTTTTGCGTCAATTGGTGTAACACTCAAACATCGAACTTTTGTTTAAATTCAGCTTCATGCAAATGGTAAAAAACTATATTGTGGTTGATTTGCAGCTTTTGAGCGACACTACAACTGCTTACACGCCACTCTGCTCTGATCAATTCCATGATTTTATCAAAAATTTTGAAGACGGATCTAATTGTGGAAAGTGAATTTTTTACATAAAAATTACCGGAACGGATTGGACAAAAAAATTGCACTTGATTGGCTGCGAGAGTATCGGGATAGTTTATTTTATTAAAGAAAATTTTAAATAGCCCGCTTAGGGATTTTACTTCGAAATTCAATGGCACAGTGATTTCTGAATGAACCCGCAGTGAAGAATTTACCATTATTAACAGGAATGCAACATCTATTCAGGCCTAATTTGATCCTGCGCAGTGGCTGTTTCTGACGGTATCCTGAAAACCTACTTTTTCCACATACAACCACATACATTAATTTTGGCAAGTATTTTGCATCCTTAAAATTTATTTCACAGTACACACATACACATGAAAGTCTAAGTCGCAATCATTTAGACACTAATGTGCTCGAACTCGTCTTCTGACATTCAGAAACAAATTTTCATTTACATCATATACAACAACAACTGCAGTCATAGCAAAGTTTAAGTTTTAGAAAGATATAGTACTTTGCATAAGTGCATTTTATGCCAAAGCTATTAGGCTAATGTAAGCCATTTCCAATTTCCATGAATATATATAAAAGCTAAATTAATAGTGCTGATTTTAATATGAAAATTGCAGAGAATGTTAACTGACATGCATTGATTTTCAATTGTTTAATATTTAGATGGAACATTTCCATAAACATATTTTCCATATGCATATGAAAATATGTGCGTACCTACGTACCAAATTCTTCAATAACCCAATCATTTTTTTTTTAAATAAAGGAAAATGAAAAATGCGTGGATTGCCATTTTAAAGAAGCAACGCTTTTGCACTCTTTGTGCGACCGTTTCTGCCAAGGAAAAAGCTAAAAATCCTAGACTCCTTGTTTTACGGCAGCCCAACTAATATTATTTAACTGTATTTATCAGAGAGATAGCAAGATTTATACTGTCGTCATCCATTTGACAATCATTTGGCTGATAAAACCAGAGTACAGGAGAGTAAACACGCTTTGGCGCTTAAAACTTTGCGTTTTCACACTTTTCATGGGCAAGTGACGGGAGCCATATATTTTCCTTACTGCTTAGCAGTAAACAGCCGGAACTCTAATTTTATAAAACACATTAAAGACAACAACCCCATCCCTCAGCCAAGTCAACCCACACCGCCAACCACAAGACGCAAGCACTCAACATAAAATCATTTTTGGTTAACTAAATTGGCACAGGTAAATATTGAGACAAGCAGTCGAGAAAATGAGTTCAGAAAATGTGTTGTGTCCTGGCTATGGCGCGCTGCCACCCCAACACAGACCAAGCGCGCAGCCATCAACAACTGCCAGCGTAGCCATCCACAATTATGGCCACCCCGCGCCAGCACGCAGCCAGTTCATTATCCTTCCATTTTTAATGTAAAAAAATGGTTAATAAGACATTTTCGTGCTGCTAAAGCGGTTAGAGTGCCTGGAAATAGCGTTGAATAAATACACTCGAGCGAAAGGATATTTTTCTTGAAGCAGCGTGCTGCCGGGAGAGCTTGAGTGCATTTTGTAATAAAAAAAGATTTGCAGGACGGTGCCTGTGAAGTGGATTAACAACGATGTCATATTCCAGAATGCGAATATTTTTGTGTAAAGTGTATGAATCATAATTTGTTTGCTTTGTTGCTCACTGCAATTTCCGCTTTGTTCAAGGCGGCCAGCAGATTTCCAGTCTCGGCTTGAGCTAATGCCAAAGACAACACAGACCCAAAGATTTCAACCAAATGCAAATTCAAAGTCGCAGAACATTAACAAAAATATGCTTGAAACAATTTCGTTTCGTAAGTAAAATGTGATTCCTTTTAATTTTTTGTACCAATTTGCATTTCAAATTCATTCGTATTCATATCTGTTCCCATTTCATTCATATACGTTGCACGCAAAAAATTCCATAGTACTTCTGAGTGGCTGCTGAAATGCATTTTAATATTTTTTCATCATAATTTGTGGAGTAATTTGCTTATACACTTCATTCTAATTAACCGAGCATTGTGCGAAAGCACTCACCGCTGTTATCGCAGCCAGAACGCTGTAGGAAATGTCACTTGTTTGCTGTGGTGTAACACGTCGTATACGCAACCAATTGCGGCAGCATTAACTTTCAACAGGCCAACGAGCGGGCAGCATTAAATTCTGGCTAAGCATAAAACAAATGTTATTGTTTTCTGCTTTGGGGAAATATGACAATGTGTGCGTAAGCATAGTGTCAAACTGACAGATTCATGACTGGTAGCCATAAAGTAAATTTGAATGCGCTTAAGCGGAATTTAAACTACATAGAGTGGAAGGGGTTAAAGGAACCTTCGAGGAAAGGAACCTTGTTATTCGATAAGAAAGTTTGGCTATGAGGCGCTGGCAATTCAGTTGAGATCTTTGTAAAGTGACCGTATTATGAAATCATAAAAATTGTTTATTTTATTAAGAGGGGACTTCTAGTTTGGAGACCACCTGAACTATTTTTCAATGGAAAATATTTATTTTTTTTAATATTCAACATTTTTCTCAAAATGTATTAAATGAAGGTTTCGTGTTTAAGGCTTTTTATTTTTTTGGGGGAAGTTTTGAGAAAGTTTTGGTGTTTGAAGACACCCTTATTTTTTAACGAGGAATATTTTCCCAAAAGACAATATAGTATTTTTTTCAATATTTTACTCAATACAAGCTTTTTATGAAACATTTTTCCGAAAAACATGAAAAAGGGGGGTAAGGAAAGGGGGACGGGGGTTCATGTGTACACAAAAAATATTCACATTTTTAATGCAAACAACTTTGTCTAAGACATCAAAGCTCTAGCTTTTCAAGTTTTTATACTTTCCGTGTAAAAGTCTATAGGGAACCTTTAACCTTTATGTTTAAATTACAAAAAACTCTGACGTGCTGGTCTATTACTTTGTTCGACAAAAATGATCAGTATGACGTCCTCTTTCAGAAATATACGGTCGTTAGTCTGTTGCAGAAATGCTGTTGTACAGTGTTATTAGGAAATCCCCTATTTTTTTCAATACATTGCCCTAGTAAACTGTATCTCGTGTTGTATAAGTGCGATCAGGTTATGCTAGAAGGAGTTAGAAAGATACAATTTCGTGCTAAAAAAAAATTTTCCGATAGTTTTGCTTGACCCATAGAAGTGCTTGACTTAGTTTTGCCAGCGAAGAGAAAATACAGTTTTTCTTCAATAAAGGCGGTAACGCAAAGAAGGTGGCTGAAAGTTTAAATAGTGTTTAGAGTTCGGATACAGTTTCATTGATTTAGTTCCATTAATTTTGTTGTCAAATATGCACAACTCTCTGCAATGCTCTAGGAATAAATGGAAATTGTCGAGTCAGACCATCTTGTAAGCGCTCTTTTGATTGCTCAGGAACTAAACATTGCGCAAAAGACCGTTTGGAACTACTTGAATAGGGCTGGATACAAAAATAAGCTCGATGTGTGGGTGCCACACGAGTAAAAGCAAAACAAGCTTGTGGATCGAATTTATATGTACCTGCGAATCGCTGCTGAATCGCAACCTAACCGACTCGTTTCGGAACTGAACGTAAAGGGAAACCGGTACTGGTCGAACCACATCAAAACTGACAGTCAGGAAGAGGTTTGCTATGTGTTTGATGGGATTGACAGGGAATCATCTACTATAAGCTGCCTCCTGTTCGTCCAAAATCTTAATTCGCGCTATACTGTCAACAATTTAACAACAGCTTTAGCCAATAGGAAAGAAACAACGTGAGGCTATACACATCAATAGTGACCCTCCAGAAGCTCCGGAAGCTTGACTAGACTTGATCGGTTTCTATGTATGCCGCTTATAAATAGTCCTGACCTGACACCGAAGTGATTACCACCTGTGTCTGTCCATGGCGAATGGTTTTACTGGTTAAAAATTTACATCAAGAGAAGCCAGTTCCAGTTTTTTGTCAATAGGGACGAGGGTTTCTAGGACAAAGGCATAATGGGACATTCTTGAAAATTACAACAAGTTATCGAATGAAACTGGGGCACACTTGACCATTATCGAATCATTCTAGCTATGCTAAGGAAAGCCATACATTTCATGCAAACATAGTTGGTGCTGTTTTGATGATATTTTATAAGCTACTACTACAGTTTACTAGTATGAAGCTGTAGCGAGAGGTTTAAAGGGCCTAATATACTTTTGTATAAATTAGAACTCTTCAACAAAGCTTGCAATATAAATAATATTCTTCAATACGCTTGTCGAGTGCGAAAACAAACGACGACTAAATGCTTCTTATACTTGAAAACTTAACTGCCAAATATACTTGACTTGACTACTTCAGAATCTCTTCAAGCAAATCCAACTTCGCGCAGTCTTTTGAATGGCACGCATTAAATATAAATTACTCACAAAAAAAAACCATAAAATGCGCACATTTTTTACTGTCATTTGTTCCCCCAATGCGGACGTACGTGCTCCGTGCCACTGTGGCAACCGGTGGAATAACACTTGACGGATTTGTAAATGTTAATTGTGTTTGCCGGGGGAGGAGACAACCCGAATCCCGGATCCCAAACCGAGCTGAAAGCTTTAGCACGCACCAATGTTTGCGGAAGCGCACAAGTTTCGGTGCGTTATTAGTCCGCGTCGAGCGTCGGCGTGCGAGCTCGTTAGACGCGTATGCAAACAATAATAATAATAACAACACATACATAAATATGACAGCAAGATGGGGCAATTTATTTGCAGCAAAGGAGAAATGAAAATGAAAATTAAATACAAGCCGCAAACACACACACAGATGAGCGCCGAAAAGCGACAAAGCGTCGCCGGCTGGCAGTGCGGCTTCAGCGAGAAATTAGCGTCGACCTATTTTCTTCATGATTTTCAGCATAATTAGTATTCGCGCGTGCGTATGGCTTGAATACGCCGCTGCTATGTACATGTATGCAAATGCATACATGTGTAAGTACATAAATCGCGCTGCTCAAGTATTTATGTGTTGTGAGTGTGTGTTGGTGTTGGTGCTGGTGCTGGGCGGAGCGGAGTGGGCGGTCTTCTCGCAGCGGTGATAGCAATGTGCGGTATGCGATTATTAGGCGCCGGAATAGTACAGCGACACCAACACACCACCCACACACACACACACAGACGCACTCACTCGACCGGCTTACAGCTGCATATGTTCGCATATGAATATTACAATGCTGCTTTGTATTTATTATCGGCGTTGCTTCAATTTCATTAATGAATTCCTCGAGTTGATAAGCGCCGCTTTGTACGCGCGCATCTAAACTGTCATCCTTGCCAATGCCCTTCCTTGCCTGCAAGTACCGTTGTCATCCCTCCACTCCCTGCTCTGCACTTTTACTTCGCCTGTCTGCCGTCGGAGCAAAAGAGTGTAAATGAAATTAATTTTAATTGCCTGCCGGCTGCCAAGATGTTGATATGACAGTGACAAATTTAAATAAAAGCGCCTTTTTGAATGCCACCCTTCCCTTTCTTCTCTGCAGTCCCACACCCCACCCGCCAACAATGGGGTTTTCTATTTGCTGAACTTTTTATTGTTGTCGTATCGCTGCTGTGCGCCCTAAACGCAACTCAGGCACGTGCACATAAGCCGATCAGCGCCCATTCAACCGCCAACATCACATCGGCGGTGGCGGCGGCGGCGCCGGCAGCAGCAGCGCTGCTGGTGATTGATTTGCGGTACTAAGCGTTTAACGTTACTTACTCTTGACATCCGTCTTCGCTAATTGTGTTGCCACATTTTTTGGTTGTTCAATTAAAGTATTTTTTGTCGTTCAAAATATGTATTAGAAAATTTTTAGGGTTTAATTAAATTTGTAGGCAAAACTTTTGTTGCTATATGTAGAGATGCAATTTTGACAGTTGTCTTGGTTTTAAATATCCCTTTTTAGGCCGGCATTAGTGTCGAAAATGTGTAAGCATTGAATAAAATTTGGAATTGGTGTACTACTGTGTCCAAAAAATAAGGTGACATTGTATTTATTTTGAAAATTCTTTATTTATTCTTCCAAATCAATTTCATCCCCTTCAAAGTAATCCCCTCCCGATGCAATGCACTTATGCCAACGGATTTTCCAATCTTCGAAACACTGATTGTAGTCACTTTCCGGGATAGCCTTCAGTTCCGTCTTCGCTGCGGCTTGAATCTCCTCTATCGTATCAAAACGATGTCCCCGGAGCGGTCTTTTGAGCTTGCTGAAGAGCCAGAAGTCGCACGGCGCCAGATCAGGTGAATACGGTGGTTGCGGAACGATATGGGTTGAGTTTTTGGCGAAATGATCACGAATTACGAGTGCAGTATGGGATGGTGCATTATCGTGGTGTAAAAAGCAAGAATTGTCTTTCCACAATTCCGGCCTTGTTAAGGCGGATAGCGTTACGCAAACGACGCATAACGTTCAAATAATATTCCTTGTTGACTAAAAAAAAAATAATTCTCCAAATCCTTCGACGCGCGCAGTTTAAATTCGAATGTCACCTTATTTTTTGGACACAGTAGTATATGTAAAAAAGATGCAAAGAGCGGGGAAAATTTTAGCTTTTATATCCCAAAGTACCTCAGGTCGTCCATACATATGCCACAACTTCAAAAGCGCAGAACTAAGTAAAACCCGAGACTGTGAGACTATGACCTGAGTGATATAACTTCACAGTTCGCTCGTGGTATCTCGTATTGATCGTTTCATTGAATAACCGGGTTAATGATTTCTCAACCTTATGTGCGCCTAGTGTGCAGTTGTCCGGCCTTGCAAAGTAGCAGGAGTTGCATTTTGGAGCAACATCCATATCAAATGATGAGTTATGGACCATTGAGCACAAGGACCTGCTGGAGCTAACAATGGATATAATCATCAGGAGGAAAGTCGATAACAACTGCAGACCTCTGAACGAGTAATCCTAAGACTTCATCTAGGGAACGGATAAGTGCCTGATTAAGTGGCCTATTCCGAAGAATTCCCAACCGAGCGGTTCTTTAGACTGCTGGAGCTAACAATGGGTATAGCCAGGAGGAACATGATAGCCACGGCAGGCGTCTGCGAGACTAATGTTTTTCAAGTAAGGTCCGATTAACCCTGCATTACTATTGTCTACTACACTAACGCCATTACTTATCTGTTTTACTTATCCATTGAGGTAAAATAAACAAAAACCAAATTTTTTCATAATCAGAACATCATAACATATAAAAACAAAAATAAATAGTATAATTTTGTTAATTCATTTATTTAATATAAACATTTGTTTATGGCATCTCATTTCAAGAAAAAAATATGAAATAAAAAGTTGTATTGGGAAAATAGCCACATCTTGCACAATATTTAAGCTATGTTTCTTGAGCTTAGTGATTTAGAAAGCTAAAAAAATAAGTAATAAATAATTATTTAATAATTTTTTTCGGATCGAGGTAAAATTTTGCGTAAAAACTCAAACAAATATAAACAATATACCTGCTACTTTTAAAGGTTACACCGTGCGACAAAAATCAAAAAATTTCCAAACACACGAAAAAATTTATATACTCGCGAAACTAGGGGCCAAATGTAGTAAAACTGCGTTTTTTGTTTTACTCTCTGACGACAGGATTTGTTTTAAAGGACTTTGAAATTTCAAGGATATGTTTATTTGAAGGAATTATTTTAAAAATTGAGCGCATTGAAGAATAACAATATTGGTATCGAATGAAAGAAAAAATCCTTAGAATCTTAGAAAATTTAATGTTTTGGTGCAAAAGGACGAAGAGGTATTGAAAATGTCCTTTTAACTTTAAACTAAACTTTATCCTTGAATATCCTTGGAAATTTCCAATAGTTTTGTTTTTTTTTAATATATCTTAAGGACTAATATGTACACTACTACATCCTCGACCTTTCGATCCGCACCTTTAAGATATAACAAATTTAATGTTATAAAAATTTTGTTACTTATCCTAGAGCATAATTTTTAAGGATTTTCTACTAAGTAAATGGTCTATACGTTATTTAAAAAAATTAACGCCAAAAAGTGAATAAAAATATATAAATGTATTTTATAAAAAATACAACTTCATTACTAACAATCGGTGTTAAGCATCCAGCAATTTTATAACGCCACTACTATCGTGGGTGTAACACACCCAGTGACTTTTGAAAACAATTGTATAAAAGCATCAGCTTTATTTATGCAACTGCAATGTACTCGAAAACCTTCCGAAATATGCAAATGTGGATTACATTATAACTTTATGTTGGGTTTGGTTATGTTGGGTTTGGTTTTACTAAGAAATTGAACTCACAGGGTGGATTCCACCCTGACGATAGTAATGGAGGGTTAAGTGCCTTATTTCGGTTAATTCTCAAACAGAAAGAGATTTTAGTTGGCAGGAATCGAGCATAACTGGCGATTCGAGTATATTTCTGTAGAATTTCACCCTCTATATTCATTAACTGGGACCCAAGTCCTAGCAGTGTCGTAATCTTAAGCTAGTGTTAGAGGATTTTGAACCTAATTACCACCAATGAAATAAAGCTCCCGCACAAGACAAACCACTGCTTAATGGAATACAGTAATTCATCGTTCTGATGATTACACTGGACAACAGCATGTCTGTTGCATGAAGTTTTTTACATGATTTTGGGTAGTGATTTCAAAACCATATTCGATTTTTACTTAACAGTTCTAGTTTTCGCAAAATATGGGTGTGTCACTTTTTCGAATTTTCCTCGGCTTTTTTCTCGTTTTCGACTGTAATTTTCGAACCAATAATCCTATCGGCATGATTTTTATATCGCTGCACTTACAACATCTTACGCCATCTTTTCTGACATAAATCAATTTTATGCGTTCTAAATTGGCGTTGTAATAAGGTTTCAAAGTAGGAAAATATTGAATTTCAAGGTGTTTTTTCTGATGGCGAAAATTGTACAGATGTTTCATAAATCAAGTTACGAAGTATATGAATATCTTAAGAAGAAACATCAAGCAATACAACACAGCCAAATTATTTGGCGGAATACACATTCGCATCGAAATAATAGCAAAAATGTACCATAGCCGTTTTCATCACTTTTCATACTTTTTCCTTAAAAAATTAGGGGCCTCAAAATATGCAAAGTTTTTAATTTTTTTTTGTTTCAAGCAATTCAAAATCTTTTTGTTTTTTGCTTGTATTTCAGACATATACGCAAAGTTTTTAATTTTTTTTTGTTTCGAGCAATTCAAAATCTTTTTGTTTTTTGCTTGTATTTGTCTGATATATGTAATACTTCTATATTGGTAGCAACCTATCTTCACAATGTGTTTTCATTCGAAAATCAAAGGGAGACAAGCGATGAGACAGAAAACACGAAATTTTGTGAATGTATTTCTATGCGTGTATACATGAGCACTTCAACACATGAACAACTGTCAAACTGCTCCAGGGGCGGTTGAAGAAAAAGGTACTATTTTCAGTTAATTTCGACAAATTTTTATTGTTTTCCAGTCAATTTTTTCCCGCCTGAACGCACCTGACTTTTTGACACTTTTGACATACTATATGTCAAGGTACATTCGTTTATACGCTTTCTCGCTCATACTTCACTATTGCTGTACTGTGATATTGGCGAATGTACCTTGAGCTTACTGCCAATATAGAAGTATTACATATATGATTTCAGACTATAAATGGAACATATAAAAGTGCATATTTTGAAAAAGTATGAAAAGTTATGAAAATGACTATGGTACATTTTTGCTAATATTTCGATGCGAATGTGTATTCCGCCAAATAATTTGGCTGTGTTGTACTGCTTGATATGTCGGCTTTCATTATACACCTAACTCGTTAATTGATTTAAAAAAAATGTGTATGTTTTTGACCATCAAAGAAAACGCCTTAAAATTCCATATTTTTCAACTTTGAGGTCCAATTACCGCGGAATTTTAAAACTTATAAAAATAAGTTGCATCGGAAAAGCCGTGCGGTGTTGTTAATGCAACAAGTTGAAAATTATGTCAACCGGTTTATTGGTTTTGAAATTACTATAAAAAATATGGAAAAAGCAGAAGAAAATCTGAACAATTACACGGTACCTGTATCTCACTAACTACAGCTGCTACAAAAAATCTGAGGGTAGATTCGCAATCAGCGCACCCAAATTAGTAAAAAACAGTGGAAAAACTCCATGCAACAGAAAAAAGTGCGATTTTGTTGTCCTGTGTTATCAGACTGAAGTTCCAACGTGAATCTTCCAATAGTAAAATCGTTAAAAACATTGTTCAATTCCGACATCCAATCCTGCAGTACCCAACTGTCGGCCAGCCTCGATAGTCTAGTGGGTAGTTCTCTGGCTTCTCATACCAACGACCCTAGGTTCGAATCCTAGCTCGAGCTGGCGAAACACTCATCTACTTCTATCGCTATTCACATGAAACGGATGAGAATTATAAGAATCGCACAAGTGCGCTCTTGGAATTCAGCAAATCTAAGCTTAGCTTGTTGAAATTGAAACAAACCTATTACCAGAGCATTTAAAGCATTCAACTCTGCAAAACCATGTCAAATAAGTAAAAAAACGATTTTGTGATTTAAAAGAGTTTTAATGCTTAAACTGCTTTAAAATACTTTTCCCAAATAACGTTTCGAGCGCGATTTTCCCGTCGCGTAATTTGTATTTGGAGCCAAACCAAAGGTTTTCCTATTGCTACGCCGGTCTACGCGTTGCTACTAAATTAAAAACAAAAACACTTTCACTCGGCATTAGACTAGATTTGCAGCTTTAGCCAAGCGATATGTCATGCCATGCTGGGCGCGTGCAATAACGCCACTGCACATGTAAAGGGGTTAATGGAAATGAATGTGTCCTGGGTGGCACACACACGCACACTCACACACACACACACATAGCCGCGTCGAGAACGTTCTCAGCCGGGCGACTTTATTCATCTGCAATTGCCAGCCAGCCGCACAGCGAGTCAAAAGTGAAGTCATAAATATTTTTAGTTTCTTTTTTGTATGCTCTGCGTGTACATATTTATGTATATGAATATGTATGGATATATGTGTACTTGTATTTTAGTTATTTTGTAATATTTCGTTTTCACTTTTTCTGAAATTGTTTCTCAGGGATTTTAACATAATGAATGGATGTGAGTTCGCTGTGACATTTTAACTAAAATATAAATCTCACACTCACTCACTGCCGCTGGCGCTGTGCGCGGTTATATCATCATCATCGAGTGCCTTGCATACTTTTAGGCAGTCTACAAAAGCGACAACTGAAGTGCGCTTGGATATCAATCATTCGGGATTATAAAACGCATTGAAACAGCACAACGGTAGCCATTACTCTGACAACAATAACAATGATAATGATAATCAACTGCATGCAACAACAACAAACAGACAAAAAATGAAACACACAAATTATAATAAAGTAAAACGACTGTCACACACGACATTCCATTAATATTTAATGCAGTCGAATGTAAGCACTAACGCCGACGAATGTCACACTTTTGGCGATCCAAAGTACCAATGGGTATTTTCCACTGGTGCGAGGAATATTTAAAAATGCCTCTGAGGATCTCTGAGCATGAAATTAGTGCTTATGAAACGCCATCAGCTCAGTCGATTAAAGCTGCTTTTACAAATCGTTCTGCTGTCTCAAGTATTGCAATTGTCCAATTCTTAACTCCAAAGTCCGTTGAGCCTTCAACCTCCAACACAAACCTCGACCTGTAACGATTTGTTAAATAAAGCAGTTCCGTCATTGCATAATGTGCATTACTGTAGCTTAAGCGGATAACTTGTATACTAAAAACGCAGTCAAACATAGTTAAATGTAATCAAATGTGTACACAGTGTCCTAAAATGTAGCATCAAGGCAACAGTCTGAACGGAAACAAGGCTGTGCGCCTAAAAGTGGTTGAGGAATTTCTACAGTCGCCCGTCTTTTTCTGCCATCAGTTTGCTCTTTCTTTTTACTCTTTTCCATAAAGTTTCTACACACACTCGCCCACACTCAGTATTATCAAATTTTGATCATGCTCAAGGCTGATGAAAAATTATATGCCGTCAAGTTTTTGTGAGTGACTGAAACAACAACAATTAACCATATATAAACCATGTGTAAAATTGTGCTCGTGTGCGTTATGTACCTGATGAGCTGAGCTCTTGGTGCGTTCATTATTTATGTGTTATGTCGAGCAATTTGTTTGATAGCAACATGAGGATGAGTTTTGCGCTCGCGTTTGTCCTCACAAGTGACAACATAACGACTTAAATCGTGTTATAATTAAAGCGTCAGTTCTAAAATTTGTTTTATGATATTTAAAACTTGACGTTTGACATGTGTAAATGTTGAGTACAACAACAATTAAGTTGACTGATCTTTTTGTTTCGTTTGGAACAAACAAGAATGTTTAGTTGAATGAGGCTAAATTGAATGTATTTCACTTCGTGTTGAGAGTAGGGAAAGTTTAAAATTTCGTTTAAATGTGCAAAAAACTTTTTTAAAGAAAACTCGTTCAACTTGAATGTTATTCAACTGACAGAGTTGGCAGAAATTAACAAACTTGTTTTATGACACTCGTGTTTTAAAAGAAAAAAATATTTATAAAGCTCTCCTTTCTTGTGAAGAAAAGTCCTAATGTTTGAAAGATAAGAAATGAGAAAATAATGGTGAATTTGAATGATGAAAAATAAATAAAAATTAACCAAAAAATTTATTTAAAAAGATCCTAAATAATCAGGAGATACAAGGCAAAACAAGCGGGTGTGAGTTAAATCCAAAACTATCAGAAAGTTGCAAAAACATTTAGCATAAATTACATCGATTAATAAGAATTGGTCTTTTTTTACAATACCTACTGGTCTCCCATACTGTAGACCAGAGCCAACACCAATACATATAAACGAATTCATATGCTAGACAACAACAAAACCTACCCTGTCGGACCTGAGACAACTGGTTCCCAAAATTCATTGGTTTTTCAACTGGTTTTTTGTAAGTCAATTGGACAACTAGTTGTCCAAGTAGCTGTCAGCGAATGCAGAAGTCAATCAGTTCGCGTCTAATCGTTCACGTTCTGTGTGCGCGTTCATAGGCAAGAAGAGACATGAAAATACGAAAGACGAAACAGAGGTGAAATAAACAACAAAACTCTGTTAAGGCTGATCTTGCAATACTTTCGTTACAACAACAACGTAGAAATGTTTGCAGTTTTCGAACATGTCTGTTTCTGACTCGAAGTTCGCTCGATTTGCACGTTTTGCCTTGTATGATTTCAGTTAGAATTTTGCGTGGTTGTGTAAAACAAGGAAGTGAAGCAGCAGTTGAATGGTATGTATTAATAAATTTATTTGTTTATTTATGTAATTATTTACTAATTAATTTATTTATTTATTAATTGCAGGCGAATTCAGGATGTTGTATTGCGTCATGCCCCAAACAGTGCCGGCAGAAATGTGCCAACAAGTCGAAGTTCATCTTGGTTCATCTTTAAATGCACCAATATTTTTTTTTTGATCGCGATGTTTTTTGTTTTTATTTTTAAATATTTTTAAAATAAAATAATTATTATTTAAAAATTACATTGTTTTTTCCCCCCCATAAAAATCAACTGGTTATAAAACTAATCCAGAATAAACTAGTTCGCAAACTAGTCGCTTCACAACTGGTTTCTGAACTGTTTTATTTCGGACTAACCTTGGACTAGTTGCAAATGGATACAAACGGGGACAATTGACTGTCGCCTAGGACACCGCCACGTTAAAAGGGTGAGTTTTCTCCAAGGAAACGAGTCGGTTCTGAAGTCAGCTATGACTGACAAGCAACCAGTTGAAAAACTACATTTGGACCAGTTCGAAATCCTACAGTGTACGTTGAAGATAACTGTCGCCAATTTGTACCAACAAAGCATACTGTGCTGTGTGTGTATACTAGAATGCTCAGCCTATGCCGAAGAGCATTTACAAAAACAAATGCGCAACCAGAGCATAGGGCATGGGCACATCTGCTGTAGACACTTCAAGTTAGGAATTTTACTTTGCATAATTACGGGAATTCCCAGAGCGACACAACGTGCTTCGGTCCTCCGGTTCCTCGACAATTGTAATGCATTGTTCCACTGCTATGCAGCAACAGCATTTCGCGAATTCTTTTACAAAGCATAAAAGTATACTACTTTTTTGCTTTTAAATTGCATTATACGCCAGCATGTAGCAATTTCTTTCACACGCTGAACGCTCCCCGCTTTGAATGTCTTTGCCTTAAATTTGTAATTTCGCTTCAACTTGCGACATTTTATTTTTACATTCGCAACAGCTTGGAGAGGCGGGTGCATTCATAATTTAAATTAATTACCCGGCAGCGGAAGGCGCAGCCCGAAAATATGCAATAAAATGTGCCGCCGACCAACTGTGGCAATGCCAGAAGTGCTAAAAGCACAAATGGCGACGACCAGAGAAGCATTGATACGAACAAATGCCGGAGTGATTATGATTGTGCGACAGCAATTTTAACTGAAATTAATAACATAATAAATGTAATCCTTTATGGCATAAAACAACATCAAAAGCCAGCAAGCGGCCAGGATAATGTAAGCCGGCTGGCTCAACGGCCGACAGCGCGTGGACGGCGAACGGCGGGCGAGCGCTCAGTAGTAAAGCTTTTCATTAAAATTTACTGCAATCGCCCATGTACACAGTGACACAATTGCAGTTACGAACACACACACACACATACATATATACATACACATTAAACAGTGTAGTAGTGAAAGAGCAAAAATTGCATGACGGCAACGAAGCTTCCAGTCGCCGACACAATAATTGGTATTTAAGCCTCAAAAGTGCTGCTAACGTCAACTGCAAGCGCCATGCAAAGCGACCACGTCGACTGCCGCTGCTGCTGGCTTCCTTTGCCTCCATTCCTTTGCCTCCCTTCCCTTACCACCCGACATCGTGCGCACGCCGCACGAACATTTCTCATCTCGTTTTCTTCGCAGCGCCACTTAACAAGTGCGTACAAATTTGTGAAAATCCTGCCGCATGAAAATAATTACAACAACTGCAATGGCAAAAAAGCAAAAACGCACACAGCAATGAGTGCCACACAGCGCGCCAAGTCCCCCAGCAGTCGAGCATTCGCCCCGCAGCTAAAAAGAAGAAGCAGGCGGCGAATGGGGCAATGTGGGACGTGCAGCGCGATTTGAAAGCCTTAACTCCTTTAGTTGTCAGAAACCAAATGCGAGCGTTCTGTGTGTGCGTTAACTTGCGAATAATTTGACCAGTGTGTGTTTGTGTACATGTTGCCATTTGTTCTTTTTTTTTTAGTAATGTCTCCATTATGGCAAAGTATGGAATACTCTCACATGCGACTGCATAAACCTGCGGATTTGGCCGACTTTGGGCTGCTGCTGGGCTGAGTCTTACCTGCCCAGCCTGACCGCCCAGTCTGACGAGTAGCCGAAATGCCGTCGACGTCTGATGCGTTCGCAACCTGATGTGAAGCGAACGCTGCTGCAGTGGTTTCCTTCTAGTTTTATTCGTTTCACTTACATTTTCAGGACAGCGGAAAATGTCGTTGATATAAATGTGTCACTGTGTTTTTCGTCTTGCTGCAACGAGCAGTCGCACACAATGCGCTCGTGAGCTTATGAAATATTCAAGTAATTAAGTGGAGGGCGGGAATTGTTAAGCGGATAATGTTCTAGTTGGTGGCACTTAAGTGCCGCCGCTAAACTGCTTACCAGCTTAGACGCATTAAATCACGAAAAAACACTAATTAATGTGACCAAAAGTTGTATCAGCTCAACACTTATGAACTAAATAAGACGAATAAATTATTAGTTGTAGAACAAAGAAATCCATTATTTTTCCATTATTTAGATGGCTAATCTATATCTTGCGTTGTATAGATGACATTAGAAGGAAACGATTTCTTACTAAAAAAAACTTCTCAGATAGTTTTGTGATTGCTTGGCTTTGTTTTGTTTGAACCTACACGTACATCAAAAATGGACACCAAATAAATAAATTACAGTCGAGTCCGCTTAGCTGCAAGTAGATTTTTCCGCCTTGGGATGAGTGAACTTCGGATGAGTGAATAGAAAAGACTTTCTATGTAATTTCGAAATTTTCTAATGTTTTTGCAATTTCAAAAGCCAATCACACCAACTAACGAAATCAGTTGATGCACTTATCAGGGATTTAATAATACGGACAAATAACACCGTGCGATAGCATTTTTCACACCGGGAAAATCCATTTGTGCGTGAAACTGGAGACCAAATATAGTAATACTGCGTACTCAGTTTTTCTTTTCTACATACATACATCCTTTGTCCTTTTAAAAAGACTTCAAAATTTTGAAGGGGATAAAAGATAAAAAAATATTAAAAATACGTAACCTCGTTAGACTATGGCGATATGTACATCAAATGAAATAGGGAAGGCTCAAGAATTTAAATAAAATTAAGTTTTTATCTATTTGTAAAAAAAGGATATGAAAAAGGTCCTTTGAAAATTTTAATCCTTTATATCCTTGAAAATTTACATCGGATTTTCTTGAAAAGTAAGTTTGTTAAAACCCCAAATCTTCCTGATCACGTGTCAAAATTTCATTACACTAACTTTATTAGTTCGAAAGTTATTAAAAAAAAGGCGGAAGCTGCAATTCTAATGAAGTACAAAAATTCTAATTTATTTGAGTATCAGTATTTTAAATAATAAAAAGATACAAAATCAATGAAGCGAGAATAATGAAATTTTGACACGTCATCAAGGAGATTTTTGGTTTTAACATACTTACTTTTCAAGAAAATTCGATGTAAATATATATATATATATATATGGATATAAAGGACTAAAATTTTAAAAGGACTTTTTTCATATCCTTTTGTTACAAATACTTAGATAAAAAATTAATTTTATTTCAATTCTTGAGCCTTTCCTCTTTCATTTGGTATACGGGGCATTTCACGTCAAGCGGACAACCCAAAAAAGTGAGGTCATGAATTTTGTTTATATTCTGGTCAGTTATACTTCTAGTAGACGTGGATGTGTACACCCAATTTTTTTTTCGTATGATGTTTTTTTGCTGAGTTATGAGCTTCTAAAAAGTGACTAAACATAAAGTCATCAATTTTTGGATGCTTATTATCTGTATCAATTAATTTGTAAAAAAAACTAAAAAGTATTGTTTCTGATAGTAAAAACGCTGTTCTTATTTGTTTTTGTCGAATTCTAAATTTTAATTTATTTTACGTATAGTAAACCGGAAGTGAAAATTTGAAATCGATATTTGAGTAACTTCGACACTTTTTTTTTTTTATTTTAACGTAAATTAAAGCTTCAAATGTACTGATTCTCCACAAAAAAAATTAAAACGTGATATCCAACCGTTTAAGACTTAGAGCACATACAGTATCTACACATAGCTGAAAATAATGGATTTTTACACTAAAATGTGCTCTAAGTCTTAAACGGTTGGAGATCACGTTTTAATTTTTTTGTGGAGAATCAGTACATTTAAAGCTTTAATTTACGTTAAAATAATTTAAAAAAAAGTGTCGAAGTTACTCAAATATCGATTTCAAATTTTCACTTCCGGTTTACTATACGTAAAAAAAATTAAAATTTAGAATTCGACAAAAACAAAAAAACAACACCTTTTTTACTATCAGAAACAGTACTTTTTAGTTTTTTTTTACAAATTAATTGATACAGATAATAAGCATCCAAAAATTGATGACTTTATGTTTAGTCACTTTTTAGAAGCTCATAACTCAGCAAAAAAACATCATACGAAAAAAAACTGGGTGTACACATCCACGTCTACTAGAAGTATAACTGACCAGAATATAAACAAAATTCATTTTTTTGGGATGTCCGCTTGACGTGAAATGCCCCATACATATCGCCATATTCTAACGAGGTTAAGTATTTTTTAAATTTTTTTATATTTTTTTATATTTTTTTATATTTTTTTAAATTTTTTATCCCCTTCAAAAGTTTGAAGTCTTTTTAAAAGCACAAAGGATGTAGAAATAAAAAACTGAGTACGCAGTATTACTATGTTTGGTCTCTAGTTTCGCGCCCATATGGATTTTTTCCGGTGTTAAAATTTTTTTTAATGTTTGTTGCACGGTGTAATAGCAGGGCAGTATTTTTTCACTTAGTTGGACTTGAAATAGTGTAAATTTACCCAAAACCATTTTTAACCCAAAATATTCTTTCACTTAACCCATTCGCCACAGGTTTTTACTGGGGGAAGTTAAAATTTAAATTTAAAATTTAATTTCTCAATTTAGTCTTCTTTGTGGTAACGTCAACAACATCCCATACAATTTTTTTAATTTTTGATACCGGACCCTGTTTTTTAGAGCGTTGTCATATGACAGCAACCATATCGTTGTGGCTGTAATAATTACTTAAACATAAAATTTTTTACGCATAACTAAAAATCGAATATTTCTTCATTTACTTCAGCTACAATTATTTACAAAATACATCTGAATTGAAATAAAAAGTCAAATTCAAAATTTTTCATATTTTTTCTACTTCTTCTTTCTTTACCATGTAGAGAAACATTAAAAAACATAACATTAAAAAATGCGCAAACATCTCTTCTTTAAACTTGAATATTCAGTTTATTAATTTCGTATTATTCCTAAAACCTTAAACTATTTTAAGGACCAACAACAAAATGTATTCTTGTAATCATAGAGCGGTCAGACGTCTAGAAAAAACCTTATAGACAAAATTTTGATCTGCGAGTCGCTGCTGAATCGCAACAAAACCGATTCATTTATGAAGCGGATACTGACTGTTGATCACTTACGACGTCAACGGAAATCGATAGTGGTCGAATCGCGTTGAGTAGAGCAGACGGTGGCCAAGCCAGGATTGCGTTTGGTGGGATTGACAGGAAATCATCTACTGTGAACGGGTTCCCTAAGGCCGATTTTGCCAATAGGAGAGGAATAGTGTTCCATCAGGACAACGCCAGGCCACGTACGTCGACAGAGACTTACCAGAAGCTTCGGAAGCTTGATCGGGAGATTCTTATGCATCCACTTCATAGTCCGGACCTGAAACCAAGTGATTACCAGCTGTTCCTGTCTATGGCGAACAATTTTGCTGGTGAAAAGTTTGCCACAAGATTAACTTGTGAAAATCGATTGCCCCAGATTTTTGCCAAAGGAACGAAGGTTTATTTTTCTTATGGAAATACCTTCAATATGACAACAAGTTATCACCAGTGACTTGACTTTGTAGAGCCATGCGAAGTTCGGTGTGGTTCAGATCACACCAAGAAGAACTATAACCATAAGGGACGACTACGACTTTTCACACTTCGGGCTTGTTAACCCTTTCACTATTTTGTTGCCATATGGCACATTGCTACTTTGTGGACATCTGAACCCTCTGTGGTTGCAAGAATAAATTTTTTGTTGGTCTTTAGAATAGGTTGAAGTTTTAGGAAAAATACGAAATTAATAAACCGAATATTTATGTTTAAAGAAGAGAAGTATACAGGTTTTTTTAATGGTATATCTTGACATAGTAAAGGAAGAAGAAGCAGAAAACTTTAGATAACTTTTTAATTTGCCGTTTTCTTTCAATTTAGATACTTTTTGTTTTTTAATTTTGGCTGAACTAAATGAAGAAATATTCAAATTTTCGTTATGCGTAAAAAGTTTTATTTTTAAGTAATTATGACAGCCACAATGATGTGGTTGCTCTCATAGAAAAACACTCTAAAATACAGGGTCCGAGTATGAAAATTAAAAAATTTCTTATGGAATGTGGCTAATATAAACACATAGAAGCCTAAAACATCAAATTAAAAATTTTAACTTTCCCCAGTAAAAACCTGTTGCGAAAGGGTTAAGTCGGCAGGCACCCAATAACCTGAGCTAACTTTTCTTCATTTCATCTTTTTTGAAAGTGACCTTTTTGGCATCGTTGTAACAAGCAACAAAGCAGACAAAGAGAGTCATAAAACTGAATTTCTTAATGAAATCGATTTTATATAAAATACATGAATATTAGATTCACGTTGACATTTTTGTGTTCCCAACATTCGCTACATTAAATTTTATTTGCATCCTCTGAGTTGAACCATTAAAACAAAAATCAATATTAAATATTTTTCCATGCTCATTTGTTTTTATCTGTTGCCTATTTTAACGACGCATATAGCAGTAAAATTTAATATCCAACTTGAAAAGCACTCATAATGTGAGTGCTGCCACTTCACACACACACACACACACACATACCTACATATATTTTTAAAATCTACACTATAATGAAACTTTGTACGAATTTGTCCATTAAGAAAAAGCCTTTCATGCACAATAGTCGGTGAAATACCTACATTTATACATTTTCACATTCGTACACATGTAAAAACGCACACAGATGCACCAAGTTCTAGCAACTCCCACGAGTGCTTTTGTGAACTTTACTTACAAATCACCCAAAAATGAAAGGAAATCATTTCAAGCGGCATTTCAACCACTTAGCTTACAACGAAATTCAAACTGACAAGACACAGTGCGAGCGCAAAACTCATTTCCAAACATTTCAACACACAAATTGGTCACATATGTTTAATTTCACAGGGGGCACATCAGGACACCGACTCCCCGCCCTCCACACATATAAACATTAAACATGCGTTGACCGTTATCAAATGTATGTGTGTGTGTGTGCGTGTGCTTTTCTCGGTGGTGTTCTCTAGTCCGACGCGTTCCACTCCACCCAGTCATTTTCTCATTTGCTGCCGAGTGAGCACATTCCGTTACATGCGTTGCGTTGCGTTTCGTTGGCTCGACATAAAACGGAAACGTTAGCTGGACACGGAGGGCTTTGGGGAATTCCCATACGCTACACACGCTCACTCGACCGCTTACGGTGGGTGGACGCGCGAGAGTGGCTGCCAAGGGACAAACACACCGAAATATTGTAAAAGGCGCCACCCACTCCAACGCAGACAAAACACATCAAACACACGCAACCAGCAACGGACAACGCAGACGGCAACAGTCGGGCGAAAAGCGGCAGCGGCGCAAGTCCCAGCAACCGGATGAGACACTGCGAAGAGACAATCTAAAATAATTTCCTCTTTGCGTCTTTGTAAGTCAGAAAGTACAATGGCGGCTATGTGCGAATGGGCCGAACAAGAAGAAGAAGCAGCAGCAACGGAAGAGGTACACAATGTGATCAACGTTGACGAAGGCGAAGGCGTCAGCAACTTTATTCAAGTACAAAATTACATACAATTGTTACGCTGCTATTAGCGCACGAATGTCTGTGTGCGTGTGTGTGTGTGTGTGTGTACCTCTCAACCAACGTGCCCATTTGACACTGACATTGTGCCAATGATGCCATTTTCTGCTGCCACACTGCCGTCTCGCCGAGTCGCCCCCGCCTTTGCCCCCCTGCCCCCAGCGCAAGTAGGCCGAGTAGGTCACTGACATCGTCAGCTGCTGACTTGGCGCTCGGTGTGAGATTTCCTTTCGTTGTGGTTGCTGCGCCATCACGTGCGCCGTCTGACGACTGTCGGTTCGTAGGGTGGCTTTGATTTTGCATTGTGTTGCGTGAGCACTGCAAAGACGCCATTCAGTGTGACTTTGTGACTTAGTGCCGTTGTGCACTGCCACACTTGCGAAGCTGTGGGCGTGAGATTGCAGCGCGCAACAATGGCGCTGAAATTGCGGCTGAAACCTAATTAACTACGGATGTGCTGAGCGCTGCTGTGCCTAAATGGACAATTTTTGTGAAGCTGCAATATGCACATTTTGCTTAAAAATACTTTTGTTACGTGTTATCAAGTTGGATGAATGGATGGATAATGCTTTGCCAGCAACTCAATAATTGGCAATTAACCAAATGGTTAAGTAATTTTTTTTTTTTTTTTTTTATTTACAAACTTACTGCAACTAGTTACAAAACAATAACTAACAAGCAATTTTTATTTGGTGGGATAAGGTTAAAGTGGTGAATGACATTTTCTGAACAATATGAATGACGATGACGATAATGACGGCATTTATACAATTAACATGATTTGGTAAAACATTGATTAATAATTAAGAAGTGGTTTAACATAACTATCAGGTCTTTTTTAGGATCTCAAATGGCCTTGTTCTCTTTAGTCTTCCCTCAGGATTCAGTTGGTGGAGAAGTGATGAGATTTCTTCGTTTTCATGGTTGGTAATTCTCTCCATATGGGCTCTGGCGTGTTTTTTATGGCATTTTCGACTGTTTCAATCTGGAGGTCTCGATGGAGGTCATTGTTTCGTATGTACCACGGAGCATTGACAATGCCTCGTAGTACTTTATTTTGGAACCTCTGGATTGCGTCGCGGTTGCTTTGGCTGGAGCATCCCCATAGTTGGCAGCCATATGTCCAGACAGGCTTTAACATTTGGTTATAAATTGCGATCTTATTTTGTATCGACAGGGTAGATTTTCTGCCGATGAGCCAATACATATCTTTATATCTGATGTCCAACTCTGCTTTTTTCTTCTTTATGTGTTCCTTCCACCGCAGTTTCGTGTCGAGCGTCATTCCAAGATATTTGGCTGAGTTTGAGTGTGGGACCTGGCCGCCATTGAGAAAGATTGGGAGGTAGTGTAAACGTTTATTTGAGAATATAACATTTACTGTCTTGCTGCTGTTAATTGAGATGCGCCACGACATTGCCCAGTTATAAAAATCGTTGACAGTTTTTTGTAGAACAGCGTTTGCTTCTTCTTCGGTTTGGCCAGTTGCAATGAGGGCGGTATCATCTGCAAATGTGGCTGTTTTGTACGTTTGGCAGAGTGGAACATCGCAGGTGAAGAGGAGATATAGAAGGGGCCCTAAAACACTTCCTTGGGGTACCCCAGCTCTTATCTTTTCAAGTTCAGAGTATTCGTTAGCTTGTTTAACACGAAAATATCTTCTTGTCAAGTAGGACTCGAGTATTGCAGAGAAATATTGAGGTAGCATCTGTTTAATTTTTGTAAGCAAGCCAGTGTGCCACACTTTATCGAAGGCTTTGGAGATATCAAGGAAGACAATCGAGCAAACTTTGTTTTCGTCGATGGCATTTTCGATGAGGTGTGTTATTCGATGTACCTGATCTAGTGTTGAGTGACCACTTCTGAATCCGCATTGGTGTGTAGGTATGATTTGCTTCTTTTCTATGATTTTGTTGAGTCGCTTGGCCAGCAGTTTTTCCAGAAGTTTAGACAGTATCGGCAGAAGTGATATCGGCCGGTAAGATGTAGGTTCGTGAGGACGCTTTCCTGGTTTGAGTATCATTAACACCTCAGACACCTTCCAAGCCATTGGGACATATCTAAGTCTGAACATGTTGTTGAATAGGTTTGTCAGCGCTATCAGAGGCTTTGCAGGAAGCTGATTTAATATTTCGGCCGTGATGAGGTCATATCCAGGTGCCTTTTTCTTCTTTAGTTTTGCGATCTCTGCTTTAACTTCGGATAGGCTAGTGTAAGTTATATCTGCTTCATCTTCTGGATTTTCGCGAGTGGTACCTGGGGTAGTTGCGGTGGGAACAGCTGGATTTGGAGTAAAACATTCTGCGAGGTACTTGGCAAATACGGCAGCCTTTTCCTTATCATTTTTTGCCCATTCGTTACTGGTGGTTTTAATAGGTACTGATTGTGTTGATGGTTGTTTAAGTTTTTTCGTGCATTTCCACAGAGAATAGTTCGTTTTCGCGTCGCTAGTAAGTGAGCTAATGTAGTTTTTGAAGGTTTCATTTTTAAATTCTTTAATTGCTGAGCGAATAGTGCTTGTTATTTTATTTAGGGCAGCCTTATCAGATGGACAACGTGTTTGTTGCCAACGCTTACGAAGTCTTCGCTTTTCTTTGACTTTATTTAGAATTTCTTTTGGATAAGCATTTCCACAAGTGGTGATTTTTTGAACAGGTGTACTTTCCCAGGCAGCATTTTGGATAATTCCTGTGAATGTTTCTACCTCATCGTCTAGTTCGTGAGGGCTGTTAACATTTGATGGATATTCGTTATGATTTTCCAGAATAGTTTTGAAGTACGCCCAATGGGTCAGATGATTTACAAGTGTTGGCGGTGGCTCTTTAAGCAAAACTTGTCCAAACAAAGTCAGATAAAGTAATTGTCTTATGAAAATCATTCCCAGCTTGCATACACTGTACAAAAACGATTCCGATTTTACGTCTATACACATACGACGACGCATATAACTGGTTAATTTGGTTCTTAATTTAATTTTGTTCAATTTGCTACGTTAATCATCCGACATAAGACGCCAATAAGTCAGTAAACATTTTATTGTATAAGGAAAATATTTTTTGGGGGAAAAAGGAAATCTCTTCTGATACCCCGTAGCAGTGGAGCACACTGGCCCGGAGTGTGTATATTTTCATATTTTAATAATTTTGATTTTAATGATGGTATGGTTTAGAAACTATCGATCCTGCATTATCTGCTAAGGCGATTTAAGAACTACGCCAACCGCTGCACTTGCATCTGATTGCATAACACTTGTAACGCTAACAATCTGCGGTTAAAAGAAAATAATGCAACACCACTCGACAAAAAATGGGTTAATCGCGTGCACCTAAAAACAAAACTATTTTCTAGACTAACTTTGGTCCGCTGAACACGAAACTGAAAATCAAAAAATTGTTCCCTCCCATATCTCCCATATCGTACAAGAATCATCCGACTAACACGAGCAGTCCGTCGTTCAGAAGATAATACCTTAGCCTTTCCAGCGATATATAGATTGTCGAAATCAGATGAGATTTTGTGAAGTTAGTGATGGTGAAATTTAAAAAAGTGAATTTTTCGACCATTTTCAAAAATCATAAATTTTCAAATTATTTTTTAATAGATACAATAATTTATTACCTCTGGTTTTAAAATCTAAGATGAAGGATATATTTTTTGTGCAAATATTAAGCCTAACAGAATCGAAAGAAAAATGACAAAGTTATGATGCTCTGAGTGAAAACACCAACTTTACATTTATTACACCGTGCGAAAAATTTTTTTTTTTTTGCCGAGACCCATCCAAATGTTGATTAGGCCTGAAGCTAGAGGTCATTTGTAGTAACCTGGCATAGTCAGTTTTTCATTTTCTGACCCAAACTCCTTTTAAAGGACTTTAAAATTTTAAGGATATACACACTTTTTTAAATATTTGCGGTTGTGCAATGATGAAAATATGGGTATCAAATGAAAGAGGAAAATTGGCTGCTTTCAACTAAATTATCCTCTGAACGACGGAGCTCGTGTTAGTTGGATGATTCGTTTGCGATAAATGTGCTCATAACTGAAACAACAGGGAAAACTGGTTTTTCGAAGATTTTTTGAAAACGCTTCTTAAAAAAATTGTTTGATTTTCAGTTTCGTGTTCAGCGGATAGTCTAGGAAACACTTTCATTTTTAGGTGCATTTTTCGTGTCGGATGGTGTTATTAACATATGCTGAAGTTTTAGGCAACTAACGCTCTGTGTCTGACCCGCTTACGCCCGAACCATGCTTGATACATTTGCCACTTATATGTTAAGAAGCGACCCCCTTGGCTCCACAGAATCTGCTCAGATTTCTCTGGAGATCGAGCTAATTTAAGAAAGATTAACAGCGAAACAGGAAATATTCTGCCTAAGTGCTGCGCTTGCTAGAAATAGTCACAGAGAACTATATCCATTCCCACACGAGCTATCGTAATTCTCTTCGAAAGTCAAACAGGCTATCTGGGCCCATGGATCTAACAAGACTGAGATAAGCTGTCGCAAATCTCGTTGCAAGATGACTGAACAGTTCAACATAAACCAAAACAGTAATATGAAAACATTCTGTGTAACATCCTAAAGGGAAACGAAATGTCTAGAAATGGCACAGGACATGCCAGTCATAATAAAAGTGATAAACGTTACCAGTGGCGCAGACAGGATTTCATTTCCGTACAACTTTTGAGCCGAATACCACTAGAAACCATATTTTGTACCAGCAATTTTTGTGTTTGAGGGGTTTGAACCCCCCGTATGCACCACTGAACGTTACGTACATAAACACAATTATACATTTCTCCTGGGTTAACAGAATAAATTAAATTGACACAGTATGTCTTCAGCTCATTTTCTGTTGAAAGCGAACACTTGCACATACATTGTTATATGAAATGATGTTGTGTTTAAAACTTTGTTCATTATATATAATTGTACGCTTATATAATTTTAATTTTAAAATCAACTTTCAATGACAGAATGTCACCAAAGGACTTCACGTATTCGTTACCCAATCCTCTTCACTTCCTTGCTTTTACACTCTCCCTAGCATTTGCAAAAAGCCCATTTGTCAACACGCTGCCTTAACTTAACCGGCGAGAATCCCATCATAAACATAAACATTAAAGCGTGCCGAATTTTATTTAGCCATTAATGTGCCACAAAAAGGAGTGAAGCAACAGCGAAAGCAATAAAACTGCAGCAACATTAAAAGGACATAATAGCATTTCGCTATTGTGGCGCAGCAATAAAACCCGACAGCAAATCACAAAATATTTGCACTTCGTCACAATAAAGTCACAAACTCAAGAATGGGAATAAAGACGGCAAGGAAGTAAAGATTAAATATCCATAAGATGTCTGCTAATGCGTATATGCTCATCTTCGCCCCTACAATTCCACCGCTAAAGCAACAACCACACTGCACAGAGCCGCTCCTCGTTACGCAAATGCGCAACAAAATTCGCACATTACTCATACGCCACCACGTCCGAGCATGCCGCAGCCACTATTTTTATGAACTCTATAAAAGCGGAAGCTGTTGCGCCGCAAGTCGTGTGTGCAGCAGCGCACAAAAATTGCTCAAGGATAACATTGTCGGCGCGTGTAAACTATCAACTCTTCAAGTATTCCGTTCGCTGCTAATCTCGCAGCCACGTCGCGAAGGCGTGTTGTGGCGGCGGCGTTGCTTCAATGCTGCGAATGTTTTGCCAAGCGGAAGTGTTTTGCCAATGCAAATTTATTTAGATTTTTACCTCATAAAGCAGCAAAAAGCTCCACCAGAGAGCGGCAGATATGAATAAAATTTGGTAAAGGTGGAACGGGAAAATGTTAGCATTTTGTACATGTTTTGCGTAACAGGTGAAGCATTTAATTTTCAGAGTACTCGGAAAGTAATCACAACGTAAACAACAAATCCACGAACATTTCAGAAGGATTATATAGATACCAGAGAATATATGTTTATACTTTGCATAAATAGTTAATAATTTTAGTGCTGTAGACAAGTAGAAGTAGGCATTATATAAGTAAGTAAAGTAAGTAAAGTAAAGTAAGTCAACAGGTTTCTTATATCTAGCAATCTGCGCTCAGTAAAATTTCGGAAAAGGCGCTTGCTTTCGTTCGGTCCTTCGCTGTTTGTTGTGTGCAATCCGAAGAGCGTTAAACAGATAAAAAATGTTTCCAACCAAAGTCATATTTGGGAAAAGAAATCAATTGACTGTTTCCACCTTCGCCCTTTGTTCAAAAGGGATACATCTGAATAGCGTTTAACAGATACGAAATTCGCTCAACCAAATCACATTTCGGAAAACACTCATTTGTATTTGCCACCTTCGTCCTTTGTTCGAATGAGTTAAATATGAGAAACTTTGAGCAGATCAGAAATGTGATTAACTAAATTTTGTATTTTGGTTAGTTTGAAGGCAGTTTTTCAACAGTTTTACAGCGTCCCAGCAGTTTCTAATTCCTTCTATAGGAACTCAAGCGAATGCAAATTTTGGGAGGGGACCAAAGTTGCAGCGTTGCAATGACATCGCAGCGCACATCGTCGATTCCCTTTTCGAGCACTCATAGTGCCGCATCTAATTAGTCCCCAATGCCACATTATCAGCTGCCCTCTTCGGTGAACGTGAAATTTCAACACGAGCAGTTTTTCAGATGAAATTTCAGATTTTTCAATTTTGAACACAATCAGTCGTTGCGCGCCACTTTGAGCAGCATGGCCGCCGCCGAAACCGCCGCCACAAACCGCACATATGCAAATGTTACGCGCGCGCTTGTTGACCATGTTTGCTTTCAGTTGTCGGTTTTGCTCTTCTTCGGGCGCATGTTGCAGTTTTACAAGTCCGGCGGTAAACTTGCAAAAAGTCAACGCCAGCAAGAAGCATTTTTCCCCCTTTTGCTGCTGACTTTTAATGCTGTTGATGGCGTTGTTAATGTGGCCGTTTCGTCGGCTGCGCGGCATCTAGGTCAGCCGACTGGGCGGGACGGGCGTGCCTGTGTCATAGTGTGTGTGTGTGTTTACCAACATGTCCCTACAACTATTTTTAGTATATTACAGCTTCAAAATTTTTCCAGCATTTTCATTTTTAATCTTTGTTTGTTGACATAAATGCAGTCGCATTACTTCCGAATGTTTCAAAGCCCGAAAGCAACAAACTCTCAAAGTTTTTATATGGCGCTGCAAATTTGCTGCCCGCCATTGCCGGTTGCCTTTGACTGCGGCGTGCCGCGTTCGTCTGATGGGATTTTATGGTTTGAAAGTTCGTGCGCGCACTTATTTATGGCCGCCGGAATGTGGGCGTTAAAAGCACGACGATGAGAATTTAAGCGCTTGCAGCGCTGCCGCCGCTGCTGTTGCTGGCAACTTTTTGAAAAGGTTTGCTTTTCTTGCACTAACCCCGTTAGCTGCTGCCGACCGCCTTTGTGCAGTTTGTTGTCTTTCGGCGCGCTCGCGCTTAATTACACGTCGCTGGCTTCGCGCCAACAGACACTCGGCTGTGCTTGTGCGGCATTTTTGCTGCTTTCATATTCGGTTTTAGCGGCCATTTGCCATTTCACTTGATGCCGCTTGGCCTCTCGCACACATTTTGTCGCGTGTCAATGTCGCATTTGCGGCGCAGTGCGTCAAACCGGCGACCAGTTGCGCCAGCAAATGCCAATAATTGCAAAATACGCCAATAAAACCGCAACTGACAAGCATAACGCTTCGCTTGCGTCCTCTCAACGTCCTCCCCGCACCACTTGCACTGTCCGCATTAACCAGTAGACATCACACGACTGAATTCATTAACACACACACCCATACATATATTTAAATGTATGTATGATGTCCACTCAAATTACATTTGTAATGCATACTTTTCGGCATCAATTGAAGTGAAAATAATCAGTCGCGTACTTAGGCGAGCATTAAATTGCATTTGTGAAAATTTTAATTAACCGCTACAACATTAAATGAACACAGATATTTGTACATTTTCCGGTGAAGCACAGCCACACAGCGACGCCTTAATAAGGCGCACCAAGAGCGCGAATTCGCCCCCAATTTAAAACAAAATACTTAAATATATGAACTTTTTTAAAAGCCAACAATTTTAGTTCATAACACTAGAAAGGCCATTGCGATCATTTTGACGATTTTTCTTTTTTAAATATCTGTATTTTCTTTAGTATTTCTACTAAATTTTGCTTTGGTGACTTTTATTTTTTTATCGGGTTCTATAATTAGTTCTACAATTAGGGTTCTACAAATACACTTGGCCTAGTCACTGACTTAAATTACCTTAAACCGCTGACTAGTCATCCAAACCCGCCTGTTAACGCTTTCAAGTGCGCCACTTTTGTGATGCAGCCCACCCATTAGTCTGCCCATTCGGCCGCCCGCCCAACAACCCTGACTTCCTGTTGACTTGCCATTTTGTCGTAATTAATACAAAGCTATGTATAAACACTGTCGAGTATCTGCCATGAGCAGCCTATAAATATGCAAAGATTTTTTGACCTCAAGTCAAAAAAACAGCGACAACCGCAGTGACACCCAACCACAACGTTCCAAATTTTCGATGCCAACGTACCGTAACGTTACGCGATGCCTGAAGAAACAAAACAAGTAGAAGTAATTTGGGCGGCTGTGGTCGACTTATTTATACTCTGCACCTAGAACAACTAAATATTGCCTTAGACAACAATGATGGTAAATACAAATATTTGTACAAAAGAATTTATTTTATTTTGGAAAAATAAGAAATAAGAAATAAAAATTTAAAGTTAAATAGCAAAATAAATAAATATAAAAAACAACATTTAAAATTTAAATTTAAAAATTAAAATTTAAAAAACTATTTACTATAAATTAAAAAGGCGAAATTAAAAAATAAAAATTAAAATAAAAATTTCAAATTTGAAACTAAAACATTAAAATGGAAATAAACGAAAAAAAATAAAATTAATTAAAAAATATAATTAAAAATAAAATTAAAATATAAAAAAAATGAAAACCCAAAAATTGAAATAAAAAGGAAGTAAAATTACCTACAAATATAAAAAACAAAATTAAAAGTTGATAGTAAAACTATAAAAATTAAAAAACTATTAAAACTTGAAATTTCAAATTAAAAATTAAAATAAAAAAATTCAATTACAAAGTTAAAAATTTAAATAAACAAAAAAAATTAAATTGCTTAAAAATATAATTAAAAATAAAATAAACATATAAGAGAAATAAAAACCAAAACAAAAAATTTACATATAAATATAAAAAAAATAAATATAGAAACTAAAATAATAGTACAAACAAATTTAAAACCTATTGCCTTCTATATATATAAATAAAATAAATGGTAAATATTAGACTTCATTCCGTTATCTCTATAATAAATCATACTGTACTAATATAGTTTAATAAAGAACAAATTTTACAATACATCGTACACCCATCGTAACCAAGTCGTAAGCAGCTATAAAATATACGATTTTTATTGTTTTTATTTAAAAATCATTTTTTTTTACATATTCCGGACTAATCATCATTCTGCCTAGAATTAAATGCACCACGCTTATTTATATAGTCGCTTATTTCTTATTCCCCTCGTTTTACCACGCAAAAATAAACAGTAAGTCAGTAACCAAAGCACACACCCACAAAGCCACACCCAATTTCACTAACTAATAAATTTTGTTGATTAATATCAACAACACTGCCAAAAAGTGGGCAGCTCATGCCCATGTCTGCTTTTAATTGGAGTATTAGCAGTATCTGGGTCAAATTGCATGCCAATATCTTTACTCATTTAAGAGTTATCGGGCTGGTTCAAGGATTGTCAGTCCTACGGATATTCCTGGATTCGACTGTTCAGTATTACAATTAATTTTCATATTTCTCAACATTGCTCAAACTGCTTCTCAAAGTGTATGTACCTTCTAAGCTCAGTGCAGGGTATAACAACAACAAAAAATGTCGCGCAGGCAGCAAATGGCAGCCGATGGCATTGTTGCGCATTGTGAAGCGCTGCGCGTGCAACAGCGCGACAACGCCTGTCACTGTCATCAGTGTCACCTCAACGCTTTAGCGATTCGATGCGGCGATGTGATCTGGCAGCAGTGCTTTGACGGAGGCGGCACCAAGGCCGTGTCACTGCGGCTACAAGGACGACAATGATTACACAACATTTTCTAACTAATTAAATTCGGTTGAGCTTAATTGCTAACGTTGTAATTATGGGCATGTACTGTATGTCTGTGTGTGTGTGTGAGTGAGTGAGTGAGTGTGAGAGTGCATGTACTACCCTACAAGACGTGGCTGACCGAAACTCCACTACATTCATAACATTTTTTAAATTTACCAATACATTCGCATGAAATTTGGCCCATTGTGAACTTGTCAGCAAGCATTGTGAACTTGTCATCAGAGTGCTTTGAAATTGACCTGCTGAGATGATCGCTTATACACGCATGTGTAAGAAGAAGAAGCACCTGCTGACAAGAACTCGCATCGGAGTTAATATAATTATTAAGAGCCGGAGGCTGCCGTAGCTACGTAGCTCAGCTGGCTAATGCGTGCGGCCGCGAGTCAAATGCGACGCGCGAATCGAAGTTCAATACTGGATTGCGTTGACACCGAAAAAAAAGGAAAAACGGATGAAGGATAGAATTCGAATTAAAATTTACTTTAAATAATATTATTTGAATATTTAAATAATTCTGCACTTTTCAGTAGCTTCAATATTGGGCCATAGCAAGTACCGAAGCCAATGATGCTAAGCAAACGCCTTCGATTGCGACAATATGGGATCGTCCAAGCAGGGACCGCAAATGAATTTTTTTAAATTCAATTTTTTTTTTATATTATTTCATTTAAATTAATTTAAAATAAATTCAGGCAGAAGTAAAAGCAAACGGTTTTTCCAAAAAATTTCAATAAAAACCTGCATTTTTTCAATATTGAGTATTGGTCATGAATGACCGATTTATACATCACATTGTGACCGATATTTGCATCAGCATTTCAGCTCGATTACGAGACATAGGCAATGTTAGGTTTGTCATTTCCTGCTGAGAGGACAGCCGCCGAAAGAAAAATTGAAAAAAAAAGTTGTTTTTCTTTTTTTTTCGGTGTTAACGCAATCCAGTATTGAACTTGGATTCGCGCGTCGCATTTGACTCGCGGCCGCACGCATTAGCCAGCTGAGCTACGTAGCTACGGCAGCCTCCGGCTCTTAATAATTATATTAACTCCGATGCGAGTTCTTGTCAGCAGATGCTTCTTCTTATCACACGTACACGAGAGTTTCTATCAGTTTTTTCACACCGCCTGTACAAAAATGATAGAAACTTTGTTCGGAGAGCTGACCGAAACTTCGGTCAGGCATGTCGGTCATATGACCGGTCAAATGACCGTCACTGTTCTTGTAGGGTACATATTTATATATTGGCCTAAGGGTATTCGAGTAAATAGCTGTGTGTGCATTTTGGTAAATTGTTGCTGACATTTTGTTTGTTTGGCTTCGAAGTGAAAAAATCTGTAGCAGATAAGTTAGGTTAGGTTAGGTTGCGGTGGCTGCCTCTGTATGGGACACACTTAGGCCTCTTAACGGGCCCGTTGTGATACCACAGATTCCACCCTTTGAAATGCGTATGCAACACTGTTTTTTCCAACATGTGATACAACACACATAAGATAAGTTACTTGATGGAATTCGAAAAGTCGAGAATAATTTTCAAGACAATGCGATTATTGGTAGATGAAGATGTTTGGTGGTTCCTGGCCCCTATTAAGGGTCCTCGCCCATAGCGAGCAATGCCAGAAGTGATTTCAGCGATCGACCCATGCGTCTCGATTTACACTCTAACTGCCAGTAGTTGGAATTTTCAGATGAGGTTCCACAATTTATACAAATCTTAATAATTTACAAGTAATAAATTCAATTTATAAAGTCTTGTAATTATTGTTTTCTTTAAACTATTCACACTATAATTTTTGTCGTAGTTCAGTAATCGTAAGAAATTTAATTTAGTTTCCTTTTGGTTTCTGTTAAATTTTCCTTCTACTCATGAGAATTGTAGCTTTCGAGAATTTTATTTCTTCATTAGTATTCTGGTTATTAAACATAAAAGCTGCTCCATAAAACCGCGCCCCGCCCGCACCTGGGTGCGTGCGTGTGTCTGACTTCGTGCAGCAGGTGTGAACGCTGCATAGCTGCCATGTGGATGGCAATTAAAATGAATTAATGACGCTAGTCAGCTGTGCTCAAGGTAGTCGAAATACGTGCCGAGACTTCTGGCAGCGTGTCATCAATACTGAATTTTGTTCCTTCAAAAAGTGCCGTGACACACTCTCGCATTATTATTCACACAAAAATTACTGTCGTAAAAGAGCTTACAATGTCTTGAAATGTCCCCCTGCAAGACATGACTGATGGAAACTCCAACACACATTCATGAAAACTCTCGCTAAAACTAATACATAGGCACATACTGGTCAACATTTTAATTACCCTGCCGGACCTCAGACAACTGGTTCCCAAAATTCATTGGTTTTTCAACTAGTTTTTTGTCAAAGTGAATTGGACAACTAGTTGTCCAAGTAGCTGTTAACGAATGCAGAAGTCAGTCAGTTACCGTCGAGAAGAGCACATGAAAATGAAAAAGACGAAGCGGAGGTGAAATGATCAGCAAAATATTGTTAGGTCTGACCTTACGATACTTTTGATACAACGACGATATAGAAATGCATTTGCAAAAAAATGCAAAATGCATTTTGTCAAGGCTCGCTCGATTTGCACGATTTGCCTTGAATGATTTAAGTTAGAATTTTGCGTAACTGTGTGAAGCAACGAATGGAAGCAGCAGTTGAAAAATATTCATTAATTAATTTTTGTTTTTTAATTTTTTATTAATTAATTAATTTATTTATTAATTGCAGGCGTAGTCAAAACTAATGAAAACTAACTTTGGACTTGTTGCAAATGAATGCAGACGGAGACAAAAAACTGTCGCCTAGGACATCGCCATGTTAAAAGGATAAGTTTGCTCCTAGGAAACGAACAAACGCACAGGGGATGATCCCTATTAATGCGAAGCATTGCGTTGGTTCAGAAGAATATAAAGGTTAGGAGATAGGGTTATGAGTGAAGTGAATATTTAAAACGTAGACCCAGCAAGACAGATCCCTGCAAGACGGAGGTGACGGAAACTCCAACACATGCTATCCAACAATTTTTGCTTTCTAATAGTACTATCACTCGAAATGGGCATCATGTAAAAAAGTTGCTTATAGTAGAACGTATTATGCAACCATTTTCATGTAACTCAATCCATGGTTGTCAATATTCATTGCAAAAAAGAAATAATAGTAAAATACCCAAAAACATGTAGTATACCTAATATAAAAAATTCTAGTTCACCACATGATGACCACATTTACCGTTACGCGCGCATTTCAATTTCGGGCATTGACTACTCGCAAGAATGAAAGAACTCCTTTACATTTCAATTTAATTCATTCTTCCATTTGTAAGAGTGAAACAAATATATACGTCACAGTCACCTGTTGACAGTGTTGCCATTGTGCGACTAAAGTGTCAAATTGACCCTTTCTGGAGACCGATGCCACCTGACACCGACTTTTTAAAAATAAGCGTATTTTGACACTTTTCTTCAAAATCATGCGACTTTTGCCCTTTTTTCTTGATCAAAAAGTTTATAAGTACATTTTGAAAGTTGTTTCGTAAAGTTAATTTTTTTAATTTTTGCGTGTTTAAAAATACTCAAAATATGCCTTCCTTTTAGTATTCACTTTTCAAAGGTACTTACACCTCTGTCAAAGTTTTTCCGCAAAAATGTACAAAATTAATCTGAATTAACGCGCTTTTTTGTGGCATTGCCTAAGTTATTTGTGCTAAATCAATTTTGATGACTCCCAATGGATAAGTAAGTATATCACGCATATGAAATGCAAATGTTTTCATAATAAATACAAAACATACATATTGGGACTTTTTAATATATCCCTCATCAATTAATTTAAGGAGGAAACAGTTTTTTTTCACAGACAATTATCTCCTTTAGAAACTTAATAGAAAGAATGAGTTTCGAAAGATAAAATAATGAAAGTATTGTATAGGGTGTTTTTTTTAGAGGTATAGAACTTCAAATTGAAATAAAACACAAGAAAATCGTTTTAATGTCCATCAATTTGGCTTTATTGGAAGGATAATTTTATGCCATTAATTTTTAAATATGATTTCGGGCATGTGGCCGCCGCGGCTGGCTCGAATAAAGCCAATTCTACAGGTCCAATTTTCAACCACTTTTTCGAGCATTTGGGGCCGTATGTCGGCAATAACGCCACGAATGTTGGCTTCCAAGTCCCCTAACGTTTCTGGTTTGTTGGCGTAGACGAGCGACTTCACATATCCCCAAAGAAAATAATCCAATGGTGTCAAATCACACGATCTTGGTGGCCAATTGACAAGTCCATTCCGCGAAATTATGCGCTCATCGAATGTTTCCTTCAATAAATCGATTGTGACGTGCGCTGTGTGGCATGTAGCGCCGTCTTGTTGGAACCACAACTCATCCACATTCATGTTGCGCAAAATCTTCCATAAAGTTGATGGACAAAGCTCCAATTGCTGTGCACGGTGGCGAATCGATTCATTCGGGTCCTCTTCAACATTTTGCTCTACAGCGGCAATTGTTTCTTCGGTGCGCACTGTTCGACGTCTCTGCGGATGCGTATTATCACATAGAGTAAACGTAGTGCGAAAACGACCCATGGTTAACCGAATTAATTGCTCTGATGGACGATTATGTCGACCATAAAATGGACGGAGCTTGCGGTAAACTTCGCGAACTGAACCATTATTTTCGAAATAAATTTGCACGATTTGCAAGCGTTGTTCTTTTGTCAACCTGTTCATGATGAAATGGCAAACCAAACTGAACATAAATGACATTAGAGTTGCCAGATTTGACCACAAAATGCCAGTTTTATCTCTATTCGAAAAACAAACCTCTAAAAAAAACACCCTATATATATATACATTGTATAAAAAAATTGGATCACTTGATGACCTTTTTTCCGGCTGTGACACTTTTTTTGCGACTTTTTAAAGTTTTTCAGCGGCCACACTGCCTGTCGTCATGTAAATGTCAGATTTGTGAATTTTGTGAGCTTTGGCGAAATAGGAAGCTGCTGAACAAGGAGCTGACAAAGAATTTGTTAAATACAAAGCGGAGAAAACACAAGATTTTGTTAGACAAGATACACGTGTTCATTATTTTATTTATCAAATTATAAACAAATAGTTTGCGAATAAGGAATAGGATATAAGCAAAAACATTATGAATAAAAAATCGTTTGCAAACAACATGAGTAGGGAAAAAAGAAATTTCGAAGCGAATATTAGGAAGTTTAGGAAATTAGACAATAAAATACAAGTATTTATCACCATATTTATTACTATGTACATAATTTGTGTTCTCTCTTTTAGATGCATTCAAGGCCCAAGTTCGAATTGTGTTTGAGAAGGGGATGAAAAAGGTGGTAGAGCGCTGCCACAATCGCGTCAAGCAAAAAAAATACAAATGCAAAAATGCGGCAAAATAATAAAATTCCAATAAAGCATTTTTTAAATAAAAAATAATTTGGTTATTTTACTGGTAACGGTACCGGTCAGGGGGCGTAGCCAGAACTTGGTTATGGGGGGGTTTTTAAATTTTGTTTGCCAGTTTAGTATTAGGTACGTGTTTTTTAAAGTAAAGTGCACTTTCCAAATAGGGCATTTTGTGATGGCTTATGTGACCTAATGCATTGAAAATTAAATGTGTTCCCGAGTTTTAGTTAAAATTTCATGAATTTTGGTGCAATGGAAGCGAAGATATTGCATCTGAAGTGAAAGTATGTTTGTGTCTTCGTACAAAAATAAGCATCGAACAAAGACCCAATATTAACTTTTGTTTTAAAAATGTTTAAACTTTAACCGAAGCATTTAAATTGATGAACCAAGTTTATGGTGATGATTGTTTTTACTGTGGTGGAGTTCATAAGTGGTAAACGCGATTTAAAAACGATTGCCAGGACATAAATGATGACCAACGTGTTAGCCAACTGAATTACCGCTCATCAAAACTGGGCGGTAATTCATAAAAGATTAGCCAAAATCTTCATTGAAATTCTTGAAATTGGATTTAACCTTCGCTTTACTTTACTTATGTTTAATATCTGCCAGAGTATTTAGCTATGATTTCGAATTAAGGACCGTACCTGTTATGATTTTTATCAAAAAGGTCAGATTTTAACTGTTATCTTTTTAACTTTTAAAAATAAAAGTTATTTTGTGCCTCTTTATCATTTCAGGCAAAAATTACTGTTATTTTTTACTTTTATTTTATCGGTCAAAAATAACAGTTATTTTGTGACTTTTATTTTTTTGGTCAAATCTATCAGGCAATTTGAATTTTTTCAAAGGCCGTCTACAATCTTAACCGTAGATCGAGCTTCAAAAAAATTTTAAAATCCTATCCTTTGTATCATTTTTGATACATACTAGAATTCATATGGAAAAATGAGAAATTTCGGTTATTATGTTAAAAATGTGTTTATATTTGAAGTTAACACTTGTTAGTGCAATCTATGCATATATTTTTTACATGTTTGTCTTTACAATAGGGTTTTTTACATAAATAGCAAAATAAAGAGGTCCATTTATTTTTGTTCATTCCAGAAAAATAGCATTCCTGGCATCTTGCTCGGTTTTTTTTGGGCGACTTATCAATTGTCAGTTGTTGTGCAGGCCCAGTCTCTTTATTTTCAGTATTAGAAAAATTGTCATGTGAAAGTTTCGAAAGCAACACCTTAGATGCATCGTTCCTTGGAAGTTGCTTTCTGTTTTGCATATAAGGTGAAGCCAACGAAATTGCAAGCTCATGCAAAAAACACTTACGTTTTGTATGCTTTTTTGTTTGTTTCCAGTTGGGGTCGATTTCGTTGTAAACTATGTAAGCATTTAACGCCGAAATATCGATTATATTGGAAAATACCGCCATACTCCAACGATTACTTTTACGCTTACAGCTATAGCAGCCCAACATTTTGTCAACTGTATCAACACCTCCTTTCGTTGAGTTGTAAAAAGAAATAATTTCCGGCAACTTCTTTGCATCGTTGGCAGCATTAGGACTGTGATGCATTGTGCTCATGACAATGGTGCATTTGTTTTTGTGGCTGATATATGAAACGAGAGTAGTATCAGGAGTAAATGCAAAAGCGGATTCATAACGCGGAATCTTTTTGCAAATCAACAATTTGGGAGGAATCGATTTTTTATTTCTTCTCATTGTTCCAACCATTGTCATATTCTTCTGTAATAACTTCTGGCCGAGACTGTGCGACGAAAAAAAGTTGTCCATCGTTACGTTGTAACCTTTCAGACCATCAACCAAATCTAAAACCACACGTTCTCCTTGATTTCGCTCAGGAACTCCGGACACACTTTTCCCTAAGTATGGCTGTATTTTCCATACGTAGCAGGTATTCGAATCAACAATAAGCCAAAACTTTATGCCATATCGTTCGGGTTTTGAGGGAATGTACTGGCGGAACTTGCAACGGCCATGAAATCCAAGTAATTGTTCATCAACAGTCACGGAATCATGAGGATTGTAAAAGGTGGGAAGTAGCTCAACCCATTTATCCCAAAGGTAACGAATCGGCGCAAATTTGTCATCACTTCTTTGGTTACGTCGACTTAGCACATCGTCAAAGCGAATAATTTTGTGCACGTATAGAAATATTTTTTCAGACATAACTGCTCGAAATATTGGTCGCCCATAAGTCTCATCGAATAAATCATGCAATGTTTCATTTTTGGATCTGTTAAAAATACAAATCGATGATATAGGTAGATATGCATATATCTAAATATAACACTGTTATGATATTTACTTATAGACACCGGCCAATAACAAAATTGCTAAGTAAGCGTGAAATAGTTCTTCATCAATGTCAATATGGTGGTCGCCATGTATGTCTCTTCCATACTTGTTGGAATTTTCAATTATAATTTTCGTTATTGATGGTGGAAAATATAATAGAAATGAATCCCGAATGGTGTTCACTCTACTTGATGCTGCTCTAGTTACACCTAGAAAACATTTACCTAAATTCTACTACACTGACAAAACAAAAATTGTTCCTACCTGGGCGCAAATTTGTAACATTTTCCTTTCTAAACCGACCGCTAGCGTATGGTTTGTCGCTCCAAATAGTGCCGTCTTTCGCTATATACAACGGGTCCACACCCGGGTTGCTGTCAATATCCTCATTACCCTCAGATGAATCGCTTTCTGTATCTGTTTCAATGTTAGAAACGTCTTCGACTTCGTCTTCGACTTCCTCTTCGACTTCGTCCTCTGAACTGTTTTCCAGTACGTCGTTAACCAGTTCCTCCAAAGTCAAGAATCTTGGACCCGACATTGCTCCGATAAGTAAACCACGAATATTTTTTAACACTTCTAACAAAAACGTGCAACAACGCCAACAATCAGAACACAAATAACATTCACTGCGGCAGAGAAATGTTCAAAATGCCATATGTATCAAAAGTGATACAAAGGAGAGAATTATAAAGTTTTCAAATTTCTCAAGGCCTACTTTTTAAAAAAGTTTGAAATATGGTTTGAAGCAAACATAATCCCAAAACAAACAAAGTCACAAAGAGTGGTTCAGTTAATTATATCCTGAATAAAGTTATCATAAAACAAAAACTGAAATGTATCATTTTTGATACAAAGCTCGATCTACGGTTAAATCTCAAAATGTGCGGTCTGCTGAGATTAAAAAAATGGTATAAAAATTGTAAAATAACAGTTATTTTCGGTCCCTGTTTCGAATAACTGCACACATTTGAAGGTCATTTTTAATAACCTGAACAAATATTTTTTTTTAGAAATTTTGTTCATGTTTAAACTTGATCCCAGGCGCTTTCGCAGCCATTTTGAATAAAACTCACAATAAATGTTTTTTGCGTACCTCATCAATAAAACCTCTAGAAATAAATTTTCTAATAAATATTTTCCATAGTTGCAAAATAAATCATTAGAGTTAGGCCTTTTTTCGAAAAACGAACTATCGCCAGAGGAAGATACTAAATACTGAGGTATGAAAAAAATGTATATATTATTATACCTTTATTGTGAGTTTTACTCAAAATAGCGGCGGAAGTGCCTGGGGTCATCCGGGTGACGACATTGGTAAACGACGTATACAAATATCTTTGGTAAGGCGGAGGTTAAGCATCTCAATAGCATAAATTTATCAATAGCACTTTAACTAAAGAGTTGGCTATCGAAGGATGCCATCTCGTCGATCGACACTTGTTTTGGCTTTTTTTTGTTTACTAAAAGTCGAATTTTAACCATTAACCACTCCTCGTTTTCACTTGATGCGGCACCGTGCGACTTTCACGTTTTCAAAAAATGCATTTGCTGATGAAAGAAACCGTTTTGAGAACGTAGAAACCATGCAAAAGGCTTGTACCGACATCTTGAAGGACAATCCGGTCGACGAACTAAACTACTCTTTAGACATGTTTTTAGAACATGCAAATCGCTGTATTGATCCTAAACGGGACTATTAAAAAACAATTTAGTTTCGCCCAACAAATTTTTTGTTATTATTCTTTTAAATGTTTAAAGATGAAAAGACCTTTTTGCTAATGTGCGACCGTACATACGATGCATAGTGATTGAAAATGTTGACAAATTATAGGCCATGGGGGGGAGGGGTTCTGACACCCTTGGCTACGCCCCTGGTACCGGTTATTTAATCGAAAGCAGTGTAGCCACTGCTTTCGATTAAATAAATATGTGGTAGAGGTGACTGGTTTATATGTTACCTACAATATTTACGTTACTGTTTTAGGAAAATTTCGGGTATTTTACCGGTTATACTCGTATACCCAGTAGTGCTAACGAGAGTGAGCGCACAAATGTGTGAGAATGGGATGGAAGATCACATGTATACATGAGTTTCAGTCAGTTTTTTCCCATCGCCCTTAACCTTCACTCTGTGCATGGGGTATATATTCCCCATAGCCACAGAAAATATGAATTTGTGAAGGTTTTTCCTTCTAAACGATATATTAATACATATATCATTGGATAGCTATTGATGAAAAGATTCTAAAAATAAAATCAGTTCTTTTTTTGAAGTGTGATTGGGCCATACCCATATTGGGTATATTGCACACAAACTGTTTGTTGTGCTTTGGGGAATAAATGACCCCGTTATACATTTTGTAAGCAAAACTTAGCCAAGTTCTGAACCACTCAAGTTATAAATCACGAGCACACTCACCGGTGGAATAACAAATTCAAAGACCGTGTGCAAATAAATAACAATAAAATACTAATACAAAAAAAACAAACAACAACAACATTAATAATATTTCATATTATAATGATAATAAGTATAATTATTTCCCAAAAAACTATTATTTTACTCATTCCCATACAAACTATACTGGTTCAAAAATGGGGAACTAAGTTCCCCATTGCACGGGATTAGGGTGCAAAAACCATGCACAGAGTGAAGGTTAAGAAAGTGATAGAAACTCCAGAACAAGCGGTGACTGAAACCTTCTCAGCACTACCAGTCAGATGACTGGTAATCTAACCGGTACGTGTCTTGCAGGGATGTAACCGAGTCACTAACACTTTTACAAAATTTTGGGCTTACACTAATACATACACATAAAAATTCCTGAACTTTTTACCAAGAGCGAAAGAGACCCGTTGGCTTTTTCTAAAAAGCATGTGTTGGAATAGCATATCAAATATCTACTAAAAGTCGGTATTCAATGATGCAAACCAAATATTGCAAACAAATTTTGACTCAAAGATTGCTTTGTGCCCATCAATTTGTAAACATTCAACACTGAACAAGACTAAGTGAAACAACAAAATTGTACATTCAAATGCAAAATACCTTCGCAAGAGTGAAACAACAACATTCCGAATATCACGTGGTTGTCGAGCTTGGACTTGAACAGCCATTTGTCAAAAGTGAAAAGGCGGCGAAAGAGTGAAATTGTATGGAATTTGTGAATTCAAGAAAAACTTGTGAATTTGTGAATTTCGCGGAACATCCAAAACAAAGGTAAGCTATATTTAAAATAGTACATAGTAGTAATTTAGTAGAAAAACATTTTTTACTGGAATTGTGTTGCAAAATGAATAGAAAAACCTTTTTTAATTCCATGAGCAAGGAAAAAAGGCTTTTCAATGTAGTGTAGAACCTGTTAAATGCACTGCAAGTTTCTCTAGCAGCGATAATAGGGATAGGTCAGAAGGTCAGAAGGAAGGTTTTTGGGTCAGAAAATGAAGAATTGACTATGCCAGGATATTATAAATTCCTTCTAGTTTCACGTCTATTACCATGTTTATACGACGGTCCCAGTCGATTCGCATTGACTCGATCCGCTCTCGTGCCAAGTGTTTACACATTGATTTCAGAAGCGAATTGACTGCAGACTGTTTCAAAAGTATGCTTTTCTTTTTCGGTTTTTTCTATTTTTTTGACGTTTAATGAATTTAAGCTGTTGGTGTTGCTTACTTTTTACTTGAAAATGCTCAAAAAACTGAGTGTACATCACCATCAGCTGATTTTCAAAGCACTTTGAAAATGTTTAACCGTTTATACGAATTTTCGAAGCGACTTGAAAATTTAAGAACTCATTTGAAAAGCGCTTTAACTCGATACGCCTAAAATGTTCAAAGCGGTTTGAAAACGTGTTTATACGACTGTATTGAGTCGATGTGTATTGACTCATAGCGACTTGAGCTGTCGTATAAATGGGGTATATATCAACATTTGGATGGGTCTCGGAAAAATAAAAAAATTTTTTCGCACGGTGTAATAAATAAAAAGTTGGTGTTTTCACTCCGTGCATCATAACTTTGTTATTTTTCTTTCAATTTTATTGATGTTAGGCTTAATATTTGCTCAAATAATATATCTTTCATCTTAGATTTTAAAACCAGAGGAGATCATTCATTTTATCTATAAAAAAACGATTCGAAAATGTATAATTTTTGAAAATGGTCGAAAAATTCACTTTTTTACAACTTTCATCGTCAGTAACTTACCCAAATCTCATCTGATTTGGACAATCGATATATCGTTGGAAAGGTTAGTTAATTGCCTTCTGAACGACGGCCCACTTGTGTTAGTCGGATGGTTGGTTTACGAGATATGTGCTCATAACTGAAATAAGAGGGGAAAAACGTGTTTTTCGAAGATTTTTCGAAAACGCTTCTTAAGAAAATGTTTTGATTTTCAGTTTCGTGTTCAGCAGCCGAAGATTAGTCTAAAAAATACTTTTGTTTTTAGGAGCATTTTTCGTGTCGAGTAGTGTTATCTATCTGTATCAATTAATTTGTAAAAAAAACTAAAAAGTATTGTTTCTGATAGTAAAAAAGTTGTTGTTTTTTTGTTTTTGTCGAATTCTAAATTTTAATTTTTTTTTACGTATAGTAAACCGGAAGTGAAAATTTGAAATCGATATTTGAGTAACTTCGACACTTTTTTTTTAAATTATTTTAACGTAAATTAAAGCTTCAAATGTGCTCATTCTCCACAAAAAAAATTAAAACGTGATCTCCAACCGTTTATATAATTTTTCAGCATATAAATTTGAAAACTATATGCAATATTTGAAAATGTTGATTAAAAATCCGAATCAAAATTTGCAACAATTACGATTAAGATTTGAAGAAAGACGCGATATATTATATATTTTATAATACAACAAAATTTGGATCATCTATATATATAAAAGAGAGTGGCAGTATGTGTGTGATAGCATCACGCTCAAACGGAACGGCCGATTTTCATGGGGTTTGTTTTGTTCGATTCGTATTAAGTCAGTTCAGGTTCGTGCGAAAAGAAAATTCCGGAAAATCTATTGGAAAAGTCGGAAAATCCATGCCATATTTGACCGTGAATTTTGCACATTTTCAGATAATAACTTTGGAACCATAAATCACACATCAATTAAATTCACTACGAACTTACTATTTAGTCATGTCCTTCGACAGAGCGAATGGGGCGAGTATTGGACGAGGGGGTGTGGCACCACCCATACATGCCAAATCTTAATAATGGAATATCTTTGAAATTGTAAGGCGCACAGCATTGAAATTTGGTATAGCGTCGACCCATAGATGAGTCATTCTACTGGTAAGATTTGATGGGCGTTGCACAAGGGGCGTGGCACATTTTTTGTGACCCAATTATTTCGCTGAACTATAGATCGCACAGCAATGCAATTAAGTACGAACCTACCATTTATTCATATCTTTCGACAAAGGGAATGGTGCGGGTATTGAACAAGGGGGCGTGGCACCGCCCATACAAGCCAAATCTTTAATATAGAATATCTTCGAAATTGTAAGGCGCACAGCATTGAAATTTAGTATAGCGTCGACCCATAGATGAGTCATTCTACTGGTCAGATTTAATGGGCGGTGGACAAGGGGCGTGGCGCATTTTTTGTGACCCAATTATTCCGCTGAACTATAAATCGCACAGCAATGAAACTTGGTACGAACCTACCATTTAGTCATATCTTTCGGCAGAGGGAATGAGGCGGGTATTGAACAAGGGGGCGTGGCACTGCCCATACAAACCAAATTTTTAATAGAGAATATCTTCGAAATTGTAAGGTGCACAGCATTGAAATTTAGTATAGTGTCGTCCCATAGATGAGTCATTCTACTGGTCAGATTTAATGGGCGGTGGACAAGGGGCGTGGCACATTTTTTGTGACCCAATTATTCCGCTGAACTATAAATCGCGCAGCAATGAAACTAAGTACGAACCTACCATTTATTCAAATCTTTCGACAGAGGGGATGGTGCGGGTATTGAACAAGGGGGCGTGGCATCACCTATATAACTTAAATCTATATACAGTCGTGTCTGGGTATAGTGAACACCCTATGTAGTGAACACTTCAATATAGTAGCATGGGCTGAGGACAACAGCACTGAATATGTTGGTATACAAGCGTAATCTACGAAAAAGTGGTTCAAAAGTAACTTTGTGAACGCAAGAAGCAAACGTCTATTCGCCATTTCTTTCAATAAGCATACATTAATGTTTTCCTACTAATTAATTTTAATGATCTCCCGAATTTATACACACAAAGTTTATTTTGAGCAAATAAAACGAGTTTTTGAACAAAAATTGTAACGTTGATATAGTGAACAACCTCAATACTGTGCAATAATTAGTTCACTATATCCAGACATGACTGTAAATATAAAAGAAAGTGGCTATATGTGAGTTATGGTATCACACTCAAACGGATCGTCTAATTTGCACGCGTATTTTTTGTTGGATTCGTCTAATGTGAGTTCAGGTTTAAACCTCAATAGGTGGCGTTACACTTTAATTCAACAGATGGCGTTCTACTTTAACGCCGACTTGACGAATTATCAGCTGCGTCGGCAACTTCAACATCGAGTTGACGAATAATCAACTGCGTCACCATTTTCAAATAATACTCTTTGTTTTTGTGGTGAATGAATTCATCTCCATCCATCCATCAGTGATTGTACGATTTTTTGATTTTGTCTTTTGTTTCATTGTTCATTGTTCGTCGTTCGTTGTCTATTATCGCAGCATTCAAGTTAGGATTGTTGTAAGAAGCGGTAAGTTCTCTTCTTTCGAATGATTGTAAATTGTTTGAGAATTGTCATACATTTATTGTGGCAAAAAGTTTCATTGGATTTTCATCGTATTTCATCAGAATTTCTAAGCGAATCTTTTTGCATAATGCCGAGCATCAGAAAGCCGAATATTGGGCGGCGTAGTCGTATGACTAATACTCAAAGACATTATCTTGCAAACTTGAGGCAAGCCGAAATGGATACTGCGCAAGAGCAAAGAACTGCAAGCATTCCTCACACGCGTGCGTTGGAGACAGCAGAGGAACGGCAAGTGGCAAATAACTCTCGGAGACTGCAAATACAAAGCCGTCGAGCTAATCAGTCTCAAAATGTATCTCTTCAAAATCAACATCGAGATAATAAAAAGAAACGCCAGAGAAGAAGTGCCGGAAATATTGAGTTGTTTAGATTAGCGTTTCGCTACAATTCTACTGTTGACTACTCCTCCCATTCAGCATTAAAAATAGGATTGATGGATGTTGTGTGCATTCGTTGTAATGCACTGAAATTCGCTGGAGAGACGCCTGGATTTTGCTGTCTCAATGGCAAGGTGCAATTGCCGCCATTACCATCACCACCTGAGCCGTTACGAACTTTTTTGGAAGGCGTAACGGCAGAATCGAGACAATTTTTGTCGAACGTTCAAAGTTACAACGGATCTTTCCAAATGACATCATTTGCGGCAACAATTATGAACGAAAGCGGATATAATCCGTCATTCAAGGTAATTGATGCCCGACAAATTATGCATTAGTTTTCTTTGGACGATTGTAAATAAAAAAATTCTTAATTGGCCGTTTGTGAAACAGATTCAAGGCCAAATTCATCATCGTCTTGGGGCGTTGTTACCACATCCCAACGGAGAGTTCAATTTTCTCCAAATTTATTTTATTGGCACTGAGTCCGAAGAAATAAACCGCCGTTGTAGTCTTTATGAACGTACTAGGCGAGAAATTATTGAACAATTGCAACGACTTCTCCACGCTAACAACCAATTGGTTCGACTTTTTAAAATTGCTTTGGATCGAATGCCATCGGATGACCACAGAATCGTCATTAAAGCAGATAAACGGCCAACCGGAACACATGCACGGCAGTATAATGCTCCAACTATTGACGAAGTGGGTATCATTGTTGTTGGTGAAAACGTGGAGTCGCGTGACATTGTTCTGACTCGCCGCAATAATGGAGAATTGCATCGCATCAGCGAAACGCATCGTTCTTACGATGCATTGCAATACCCCCCGATGTTCTGGAAAGGCGACGATGGATACCATATCAATATCAAAATGGTTAATCCATCGACTGGTGAGAAGCTTTTTTTATAGACACTTTTGGATTAATATTATCAAATCACATAAAATATTTAGTTTATTTCGGAATGAGACGAGTTTTCTGATTTATTGATTGTTATTTTAGGGGAAGAAACTACCAAAAAGGTCAGCGCTATGAACTATTACTCGCATCGGTTGATGATTCGTCAAAATTCTGAAAACTATTTGGTGTTATATCGTCGATTATTCCAACAATACTGTGTAGATATGTACGTGAAAATCGAAACTGAGCGCCTTAATTTCATTCGGTTTAATCAAGCCAAATTGCGTTCGGAGGAGTATATTCATTTGCGTGATGCAATCAGTACTGAAAGAGATTCAAGAAATCTAGGACGATTGACAATTCTACCAGCAACGTATGTTGGTAGTCCACGCCATATGCATGAATATGCTCAGGATGCGATGGCATACGTTCGTCAGTACGGTCGTCCATGTTTATTTATAACCTTTACTTGCAACTCAAAATGGAATGAAATTATGTGCCATTTACTTCCTGGTCAAACACCCAGTGATCGGCATGACATCACTGCACGTGTGTTCAAGCTAAAACTGAAGTCTTTCATGGATTTCATTGTTAAGCATTGTATATGTATTTGGTACTGTTCAGTGCTGGATGTACTCTGTTGAATAGCAGAAGAGGGGTTTGCCGCACGCGCACATTCTACTTTGGTTGGTTCAGAAGATTCGACCAGACCAAATTGATGATATCATTTGTGCAGAGATACCAGATCCAGACACCGATCATGAATTATATGACATAGTCATCAAGAATATGATTCATGGACCGTGTGGTGACAAACACATGGAATCACCGTGCATGGTTGGCGGTAAATGCTCAAAACGCTACCCACGTGCTCTTACTGCGGACACTGTCACTGGCAACGATGGATATCCCTTATATCGACGTCGTTCGCCCGAAGATAATGGCAGAACGGTTACGTTAAAAGTCAAACAAAATAATGTTGTGGTTAACAACAGTTGGATTGTTCCATATTCACCACTTCTTTGCAAAGTATTCAATGCGCATATCAATGTGGAAGATTGCAATTCGATTAAGGCGATCAAATACATTTGCAAGTATGTCACAAAAAGAAGTGATATGGCTGCTTTTGGTGTTCCTGATCCTAATGCCGATGATGAAGTGACACGCTTTCAAATTGGCAGATATGTCAGCTGCAACGAGGCGGTTTGGCGTATTTTTTCATTTCCCATTTATGAACGTTATCCAACTGTTGTTTATTTGTCTATACATCTTGAGAATGGTCAGCGTGTTTATTTTACTGAAACGGAAGTTTCAGTTTTTCAGTTTTTTTTCAGTGTGCCAGAGTGATCTATTCGCACGAACGTTGCTGTACTCTGAGATGCCACGTTATTACACTTGGATCGCTTCATCGAAGAGGTTTCAACGGCGTAAGCAAGGCAATCCGGTTCCAGATTATCCAGGTGTTTTTTCCACTGATGCTATTGGTCGCATTTATACAGTTCATCCATCAAAAAATGCTGAATGTTTTTACTTGCGTTTACTATTGGTGAATGTTCGTGGTCCACTTTCATTTGAGTCACTTCGAACTGTCAATGGCGAATTGTGTCCCACTTATCGTGATGCGTGTCAACGTCTTCATTTGCTTGAGCACGATACACATTGGGATTTGACACTTGCTGATGCAATTGTTTCTGCACCTGCAAGTCAAGTACGCGTATTGTTTGGAATCATTATTTCAACGTGCGCTCCATCTAATCCATCAACCCTGTGGGACAAGTACAAGAATGAAATGTCAGATGATATTTTACATCGAGTTCGTGTTGCAACAGGAGATTTTCACTATCAAGCGACGCTTGAGATCTACAACGAAGCGCTGATTTTGATTGAAGATATATGTAGGGAAAACACGTGCACTCGGTTTATTAGTTCAAAACAGTTTATTTATTGTTCCTTTTGTTATAAAAGTGTATTAAGCGTAAATGTATTATAATTTAATTTAGATGGAAATTGGCTGGCACTTAGCGGTGCGTACACTTAGCCATCACGGCAACAACTGCCGCGCTTTTGTATGGACGTTTCCGTTCGTCTTGTTCGTTTTGGTGTTGCCACCTCTTTCTTTATTTAACTTTCTCCTTTCTAGGCACTTCCTAATCCCCTTCCCACAACCGGTCGTCCTGACCTATTATTCGACCCCGAATAACTAGACCCAACGTTTCATATGTTCGGCTACTGTTGTGGTTCTGTTTGGTCCTTCCGTGTCTCCCACTTTCTGTACCTCATATCTCCCGTGCTGTAACTTTGCTGTTACTTTATATGGTCCAAGATATTCCGGTCTCAATTTCATGGCCGTCCCAAACTGAGTCTTTTTAATCGCTACTAAGTCATTTAAGTTATAATCGATCTCTATTTTTCTATTTTTGTTAAAAGTCTTACAGTTTTCATTTTGTATTTTTCTTATATTTTCTTGGGCATTTTCTCTTGCTTCATTTCTTTTGGTGTTTAATTCGTCTACCTCTAAGTCATTCAAAATATTTCGTAAGTCTGGGAAATCTGCTATACGCATGTCTAGTCCTGTAAGGATTTTGAAAGGTGCTGTTTTCGTGCTTCGGGGTGCAGTGTTATTTATAACTTGTTGCACTTTTGACACGTGTTTATACCATTGGGCCGCGTTACCCTGACACCTTTTTGCAAGCATTGGAATAACCGTTTTGTGGACGCGCTCCACCTGTCCATTTCCGCGAGGTACCCCTGTTGCAATCAGCAAGTGTTGGACGTTTTCGCGATTGCAATACTCCTTGAAAGCGTTTGATGTAAACGCCACCCCTCTGTCTGATACGATCCGTTTTGGGTTCCCAAAGATTGCTGCCTGTTTTTCTAACTTATCGATAACTTCCTCCACCCCCGTAGACTTCGTTGGGTATAGCCAAACGAATTTTGAAAATCCATCTACTATCACGAGAATGTGGTTATACCTTTTGCGCGTTTCTGTTAACGGCCCAACGTGGTCGATGTGGTACGTCCCCAAAGGTTCGGAGGCTTTATCGATTGGCGTCAATAACCCTTCCTTTTTCCCTCTTTTCGCATCTATTATGATGCATTCGACGCAACTTTTAACCGCATTACCTACTTTTTCTTTCAGATTTGGTATGTAATAGTTTTTCTCTATTAGCTCCTGAGTTTTTTTGGCCGCGTAATGCCCCTGATTATGCGCCAATTTTATTATTTCATTTTCCATTGCAGCGGGTACTACCAACAGCTCCTTGATGGGGTCGTAATACACCAATTCATTCCTCAAAAAAAAATTTTCGTAATCCCCGGATTTAAGGATTGTCCTTATTGCTCTCACCCAGTCGTCCTGTGTTTGCGCTTCTCTAAGCCTGAATTTTAGCGAATCTTCAGCTAAGAGGCAATACACGCGACTCAAGGCATCCACGTGTTTCATGCGAGAACCTGCTCTGTGCTCTACCACATAGTTGTATTCTTGTAGATACATTGCCCACCTCATGATTCTATCTGGTACGTCTTGTTTCTTTACTGTCATTGCAAAAGCATTGCAATCACTCACGATTTTGAACTTAATGTCTTTCAGGTAAATTCGCCATTTTTTTAGTGCCTTTATTACGGCTAATACCTCGAGTTCGTACGCCTTATACCGTTCTTCAGCTGGTGTGGTCTTACGACTCATGAACTCAACTGGGTGTAGCAATCGGTCTTCCGAGTCTCTTTGCAACAAAACTGCACCATACCCATGTTTTGAGGCATCCGCGTGTACTTCTGTTTCCGCTATTGGGTTAAACAATTTAAGGGCGGGTGTATTCACTAACGCGTGCTTTAACTCTTCAATTGCCAACAACTGTTCCTCGCTCAATCTAAACTTTTCGTCCTTTCTCAACAAATCTGACAGTGGTTTAGCGACTACTGCGTAATTTGGCACGAAACGTCTAAAGAATGACGTTAACCCCAAAAATCGTTGTACTTCCTTCCTATTTGTGGGTATAGGAAAGTTTTTAACGGCCTTTGTTTTCTCTTCTGATGGCAGAATGTTCCCGTTTTCGATAATGTACCCCAAGAAACTAATTTGCCTTTTCAGAAACTGGCACTTCTCCCACCTGATTTGCAGTCCACATTCACTCGCGCGCTCAAGGACTATCTGTAATTTTCGGAGACCTTCCGTTTCATCCTTAGCGGGAATGACGATGTCGTCCATGTATACAATTACGGTACCCTCCTTAAGTAAATCTTGAAAGATCGCGTGAATATATCGGCAAAAGACTGCCGGTGAATTTGTAATCCCAAATGGTACAAAACAAAATTCATATTGGCCACTGTGGGTCACAAACGCAGTATACTTTCGAGAATTCTGTTCAATCGGGACATGGAAAAACCCATTCTTAAGATCAAGTGTGGTAAAGACCTTTGCACCCTGCAATTTGTCTAACACTTCATCCACCAACGTCATTGGAAAGTTATCCCTCACGATTTTCTCGTTGACTTTGCGAAAATCGCAACAAAATCGTTTGGTCCCATTTTTCTTTGTCGTCAGTACGACCGGAGACGCGTACTCCGATGTACTCTCCTGAATTATGCCATCGCCCAGCATAATGGCCACCTGTTCATCTATATAGCTTTGGTCAGCGTACGATACGCGACGAGGGCGCTGATAAACGAGCCGGTCATCTGATAAAACGAGCTCCATTTGTATCGGCGAAACCTTTGGTTTCTCTGGCTTGTACGCGGCTATCAGTGCCTCTACAATTTCAGCTTCGCATTTCTCTAAGTGTGCCAATTCATTGTTCTCAGATTCCTTTTCTAACCCCGATTCTGCGGCCAACCACAATTGTGCAAATTCCTCCTTCAGGCCATTTTCACTCTCAGCTGTCATAAGGTTTGCCTCTACTACTCTTGCTGCGTCGGCACTTTCTCTAGCATTTCCCCCGTGGACTGACGGCACAGCTCCACCTGACGCACGTTCCCGTAAAACCTCACCGGGGCTTGACTCAACCACTTCCATATCTCTGTTCCCGAAACCATTGAAGCCTGACACAACCGCTTTACTACCAACCTTCGCAACATCTTTTTGGACTGGCACATCCACTCCAGCACCACACTTTGCAATCTCGCTACCCCAAGCAGATTCCTCGCTTACCGTGACCCTCTCGGCTACGGCCTTTTCAACCACCGCATTCTTTGGTTTTCGAAACTCAACGCTCCCTTGCCTAAAGACTAACTCCACGTCCTTAAGAACGTCATTACCAATCATCGCAGCATACGGTATGTCTCTTTCCTTTACGACGTGAAAGGTTATCCTTAACACCACCTCGTCAATGGCTATGTCGGCCTCGAAGCTGCCTAATGTCGTAAGCTTGCCTCTACCTACTCCAACCAATTGACGCTTTTCCTGACTGAGTTCTATATCGCCTAGCGACATGAGGGTATCGTATCTCATCAAGCATGTATCAGCTCCGGTATCCACTAGGGCACTAAAAGTAAAACCGTTAATCGTCACGTTGATGAAAATCATACCGCCATCTTTCCCACCTTTATATCGATTGCCCAACGTATTTACACGTTCCTTTTTTACCGACCCATTTGTCACCTCTTTTTTACATTCACTCGCAAAATGACCTTTTTGTTTGCACTTAAAACAAATAACGTTGTCTGAACCTGCATTTGGACATTCCTTGGCCAAATGGCCTTCACTGTCGCATTTAAAACACTTTCTTTTCTGCTGAGTTTTCTCGCCTGAGTTCCTATCTGAGAATACCTGAGGTGCGTTCGACTTATTTGACGATACTTGTGAACCTCTGATTTTTTCATACACGCGTATCTGCTCTTTTAGTTCCTTAACGCTCTTGGCCTGATACAACATGCTTTTATTCGCTCGCGTATCGGGTAGTCCCTCTATGAAATATTCCAAAACGCTTTTTTCGTCCAATGCGATAGCTTTTCCCATCTCTATTATGGCGTATAAGTATTCTTGAAAACTTTCTTTTGTATTTTTTCGCCTGTTCCTTAATGCTCTGTGCACCTCTGAAGCACATAGCTTTTCCCCGAATTCCTCGACCAGCGCCTGCTTTAGATTACCCCATCCTTTAACGCCTACCATACCGCGAACAAAGAGCTTAGCGGCCCCTTTTAGCAACTGTTTGGCGTACACGTACCTTTGTAAGTCATTCCAGCCCACCGTGTCAGCTACGTCATCAAACTCCGCGGCCCAGCGGTTCACGTCTTGATCACTGTCCCCCGAAAATGACGAAACACCATCTTCCACATCTCGCAACGTAAACATCACCTTATGTGCCCCTGCTAGATTTGTTGTTGCGTCCGCGTACAATGAATTTGACGACTCATTGTGGGACAAGTACAAGAATGAAATGTCAGATGATATTTTACATCGAGTTCGTGTTGCAACAGGAGATTTTCACTATCAAGCGACGCTTGAGATCTACAACGAAGCGCTGATTTTGATTGAAGATATATGTTTGCGTATTTCCGGCAATTTGTTGTGTAATTTAGGCATGCCAGCGCCAAATCGTTCAATGCACGATGCTTTTGATCAAGAATTGGAAAGAGAACAGGAGTATGACCGAGAAGCATTGAACCAATTGATTCAAGATAATATACCATTGTTAAATCAAGAGCAGAAAAATGCATATGACACATTGATGAAAGCGATTGAAGATGGAAATGGTGGAATATTTTTCATCGATGCACCTGGTGGAGCTGGCAAGACTTTTCTTATTTCACTGATTTTGGCTACGGTTCGTTCAAGATCTGAAATCACTTTGGCAGTCGCTTCTTCTGGCATAGCTGCCACATTGTTGGATGGAGGTCGGACGGCACATTCAGCACTAAAACTGCCATTGAATTTGCAAGTGGTTGAAGAACCGACATGCAACATATCAAAAAATTCTGCAATGGCAAAAGTGTTGCAGCGTTGTAAAGTTATCATCTGGGACGAATGCACAATGGCGCATAAGCGAGCATTGGAAGCAGTTAATCGGACCATGAAAGATTTGCGCGGTAATTCAACACTTTTTGGAAGCGCTATGATTTTATTGTCAGGCGATTTTCGCCAAACGCTCCCAGTCATTCCGAAATCAACTGCTGCCGATGAAATAAATGCGTCCTTAAAATTATCGTATTTGTGGCGCTTTGTAAAGAAATTGCAATTGAAGACGAATATGCGAGTGGCATTGCAAAGCGATCCCACGGCAGATATATTTTCCAAGCAACTGTTGGCTATTGGTAATGGGGAAGTTCCCGTCGATACCACCAGCGGTTTGATTTCATTTCCGTCGAATTTTTGTAATTTTGTCACATCGAAAGAAGAATTAATCGCTAAAGTTTTTCCGGACATTTTTGTTAATTGTTCAAATCATGATTGGTTGAGTGAACGAGCAATTCTAGCAGGAAGGAATAAGGATGTAGATGATCTGAATTTCAAAATTCAAAGCCAAATCAATGGTGCGTTACGTTTTTTCAAATCTATTGATTCTGTCATTAATGAAGACGAAGCTACGAATTATCCTACTGAGTTCTTAAACTCTTTAGATCCGCCTGGTTTGCCGCCACACAATTTACAATTAAAGGTTGGTTCGGTAGTAATAATGCTTCGAAATCTGAATCAACCTAAATTGTGTAACGGGCCACGTTTAGTGGTAAAGAAACTCATGGATAATGTCATTCTTGCAACAATTCTTAAAGGCAAATTTAAAGGAGAAGACGTTCGCATTCCTCGAATTCCGCTTATTCCAACAGACTTGCCTTTTGAATTCAGGCGCATTCAGTTCCCGCTTCGTCTTGCATTTGCGATGACAATCAATAAATCTCAAGGTCAATCTTTGAGTGTTTGTGGTTTAAATTTAGAAAATGAATGTTTTTCACATGGTCAGTTGTATGTGGCGTGTTCGCGTGTAGGCAAACCATCTGCTTTGTTTGTATTTGCACCTGATCAGAAGACAAAAAATGTTGTTTATAAAAGAGCGCTTCAATGAACCAGAAGGTTTGCCTGTACGTTAATTCCTTCATTTGAAATTTGAATTTGGTTTTTTCTTTGAGTTAAGTCATTATTTAAGCTCTTATCTAAGTCTCTTATTTAAGCTATTATAATAAAAATGTAATGTGTTCAGAAAATACAATTTCTTTATTTCATAAAAAAAATGATAAAAATTGGTTTTTAAAATTGGCAAGGTTCAAGCGCCGCCCATTTTTTACTGAAACTAAGCAGCAACATTACTGATTTGTGAGCCGCAATTATGTTAATCAGTGGTTGTTCCTCTTCCTTTAGTTGGTTTTTTTCGTCAATTTGCATCGCCATAGATTCGCCATCTCGCGTATTTCATTATAAGAAAACAAACAATTTCGTGCGGGACGAAGTTCGCCGGGTCAGCTAGTTTAATATAGATACGTTGAAAGAAAAAAACTTGGTCCCTTTAAAATCGTGAGCATTAAATCTGGGAGCAGTTCAATTTTAGTACGTTCATTTAAAAAAATGGAAAACTATTTTCATGAGCCTATTAATTCTCTCCCAGGACTGGGAAAAGCACTAGTAAGTTAATTAAGTACGAAACGGTAGAAATGAATAAAAAAGATATTGAATATAAATATTTTTGCATTCCCCAGGAGAACAAGTTCATTTGTATACCTATTTTGCATCATCTTTATCATGACTTTTCTAACTAAGTAGCTTGCTTGCATTTTATTAATTACAAATTTTTTTAATAACAACATCAAGAAATAACTGATAAAACGATCCTATTTGTAGATGGAATCTGTTTGCAGCAATAGTTCTAATGACGAGCCAACGGCAAAGAAAATTCTTCAAATAGTGATGGTAATACATTTGTTATATACATATTTTGTATTATTTAACTTATAAAATTGTACGTTATTACAGACATAAAAGGCATCCGTGCACAGATTTCAAAAAATCAGCTACGCTTGGAGCAAAAAGTGGATAGGATCGAAAAGTTGCTGGTTGAAAATGTCTGTGCAATTTTTTTTAATCATGTTTCACTTTATAACACCTCAATACATTCTTTCCACGATTTTTACAGATGGTAGAGAAGCCAGAGTTTATGGCACAAAACAAACAGGTGTGGGAAGTGAAGGTTGGCATTCACCATGTGCAACGCAGCCTAATGCGAATCACGGGGGCAGCGGTGGACGAGACAGAGGCGCAAATCGGAGCTCTGCTTCCACTCACTACTGTTGATGCAGTAATGGAAGTGAAGGGGTAATTGGAGCAAGCCGATTTTGCAGCATCAATGGTACTGGCAACCAGTGTTTATTGCTTTAATATGTAACATTTTGCATTTTTAAATTACATATCTTTTTTTTTTTTTTTTTTTTTATTACAAACATTATAACAATAAAAAGAACAATGTTTGATGACACTACAACTAGTTACTTAACTAACGAGCAGTTTGCATATATTAAATTGAGTTTATGTTAAGGAATAGAAGTTTCCTATTTCTTTAGTTAGCCATAAGTTCTTGAGGCCTTTTGCGTTTTAGGCGATGAGTAGCTCATACATTGCTAAGAATGCTTCTAGCTTCTTCGTTCACATGCGCTAGAAGTCTACAATGATGAGCACCTGATTGTTTTTTAATCTCGTCTTGTACCATGTTCACTTTAAGGTCACGGTGGATGTCGGCATTTCTGACAAACCAAGGTGCTTTAACGATGCCTCTAAGGACTTTATTTTGGAAACGTTGAATTATTTTTATGTTTTCATCGCTTGCACAACCCCACAATTGCGCCCCGTAGCTCCACATAGGTTTAAGAATTTGTTTATAAATTAAAAGTTTATTGTGAATGGACATTTTTGAGTTCCATCCGATTAGCCAGTTCATTTTCGAAAGTCTTATATTAAGTTCAGTTCGTTTAATTTTGATGTGTTCCTTCCAACGTAATTTTGCATCAAGGGTAATTCCGAGATATTTTGCTGTGTTAGCATATGGTATTTTATCACCAGCTAGTATTATTGGCATATATTGAATCTTTCTGTTTGTGAAGTTTACGTGCACTGATTTGCTGCTATTTAACTTTATTCTCCACGTTTTTGTCCATGCCAAAATTGAGTTCATTGCTTGCTGTAGGTTTTTTGCAGCTTTAGACTCTGTGTTCTCAACGCATAGTATAGCCGTGTCATCAGCAAAAGTTGCAGTCATACTACCTGGTGTAAGTGGTAAGTCTCTTGTAAATAAGAGGTACAGAATTGGCCCAAGGATACTTCCTTGTGGTACACCTGCCTTTATTTCAACAAGGTCAGAATATTCCTTCCCCTGCTTGATTCGAAAGTATCTTTGTGTAATATATGACTCAAGTAAGGCACAGAATTCACGTGGGAGGCAGGATTGTAGCTTAAAGATAAGTCCTTCATGCCAGACTTTGTCGAATGCCTGTGCGACATCAAGAAACACCGCTGAGCATAAATTTTTATCCTCCAAAGATTTTTCAATAATGGTGATAATTCTGTGAACTTGCTCCAAGGTTGAGTGTTTACGTCGGAAGCCAAATTGATGGGAGGGTATTAAGTTCTTTGACTCGATTATTGGTTTAACCTTTCTAGTATGAGTTTCTCAAATAGCTTTGAAAGTTGTGGCAATAAGGAGATAGGTCGATATGACGAAACAATATGAGGGTCTTTTCCAGGCTTTGGGATCATAATTACTTCAGCAACTTTCCACAGGTTTGGATAGTATTTAAGTCGAATTGCTGAATTGTACAGATAGGCTAGCCTTTCTAGAGCTGATTCTGGTAGTTGCTTCAATATCTCCGATGTAATGAAATCAAAACCCGGTGCTTTTTTTGTCTTTAACAATTTAATTTCCGTTTGCAGCTCATTCAAAGTGACTAATGGGATGTTTGTGCTTTCATTATAAGTGTTTTGCAGATCTACATCCACATTGCTTTCGTTAGGACGGAATGTATTTGCTAGATGTTTTGCAAATGCACAAGCCTTTTCCTTATCGCTTCTAGCCCACGTGTTGTTGTCATTTTTAATAGGAGGAATGTGACATATCGGTCTTTTTAAAAATTTTGTGCTTTTCCAAAGAGAATAATCATCTTTTTTGTCCGCTGAGAGTTCTGATAAATATTGTTGCATTGATGCAGTTTTTATGCTACTTAGTTCTTTTCTAAGGCCATCTGCTGCTTTATTGAGTTTAGCTTTATCAATCGGTGAACGCGTTTGCTGCCATTTACGGCGTAGCTTTCTTTTCATTGACAATAAGATCTTTACTTCTTTCGGATAATTAGCACCTTTTGTTGTTCGCCGTAACTTAGGTGTGTTGTTCCACGCAGCCTGCTGTATTTGCTTCATAAAGGTATCCACTTCTAATTCCAGTTCTTCAGCTGAAGATATTGGTGAACTGAAGCTAATCATACCCTCCAAGTCTTGTTTAAATGAATCCCAGTCGGTGTTTTTATTATGCAGTGTGCAGTCTTGTTGTTTTTCAATTATTGACTCACTAACTGTTAAGTAAATAGGTGAGTGATCTGAATATATATTTTGACCATCTTCTATTTGAACAAAGTTCTGAGCTATTTTCCTTATCATAAAGAAGTCAATTAGATCAGGTGTTTTATTAATGTCTGTTGGCCAATACGTTGGTTTTCCTGTCGAAACGAACTCGCACCCGGTCTCCGTTGCTGCTTTCATTAGTTCGCGTCCTTTAGTTGTGGTGAGACGTGAACCCCAATGAATGTGTTTCGCATTAAAGTCGCCGCCCATAATGAATTTGTGTTTGTGGATTCCAATAACTTCTTTGTATTCGTCACATGAAATAGAGTGTTTTGGAGGACAGTATATAGCCGTGATGGACATCCATTGCTTGATGGTTTTAACAGTAACGGTTGTAGTTTGAAAAACATTATTGCTGATTTTGGTGTCTTCATAATGGTCAATATTATTCCTTATAATAACTGCAGTGCCTCCTCGTGCGCAATTGCTAGGATGGATTGTGTGATAGACTTTGAAATTTTTAAATGATATGTAGCTCTGAGTAGTAAAATGTGTTTCAGAAATAAGACAGATATCAATTTTTTCTAGCTCTAGTAACATTTCAAGCTCTTTTTGATGTTTTAGCAAGCCATTCGAGTTCCATGCCATTAATCGGAACGTAGAATTCATGCCTTGATTTTCAATTTTTGTTCTAAAGACTGCAGTCTTTTTTCAAGATTTTTGTTAAATTCTTCTTGTTTGTTTAATTTATTAAGAATTTGCGTCAATACGTCTTCATTTGCTTCCGTCCGCTTAGATCCGGTTTTTTCAATATTATTCCTTATTACAGCTGAGTAAGAAGGCTTCAGATTTTTCCGGTTGGCTCCAGTACTACTGACTATCGTGTTAGTAATTGGTAGTTTTTCAATTAGTTGAGCGCGGCCAGTTAGTGGTTTATCGTTTTGTGGAGGATGAGAGGTATTCTCAGCTCGATTTTTAATTTTAAAATTACATATCTAATTTTTGTTTTGTTTCAATTTATATTAGATATATTTAAAAGTTTAGGCAGAAGCCAGTTTGAAGCGGCGGTTGAAAGGGCACATAACAGAATGAAACAAAAGAGATACAGAGAGAAAGGAGACAACAAGAAGGCGGAAGTGTCGCCACCATAAATTCTTATTAATTTTTTTCTTTTTTTTATGTTCATGTCTTTTGTTTTGCTATAAATTTCTTGTCCCTTTTTTTGTTTATTTAATTTTGTTAATTTATTTATTTTTGTATTAATGTCTTTTGATTTTAATGAATTACTTGTTCATTTTTTGTTGATTTATTTTTGTGGTGGCCCTGCTGCAGAACACATAAAATAGCAAAAGATGTGAGTTAAACCGTTATTTAAGAGTCTGCTTTAGTTTAGGTGTGAGAAACAATTAAAAAGTAAATAAGAAACAAGATCAAGAGGAAATGCCAGTAATATTTACACAGCGAAAAAATTTGCACTAGATATTTAAGTGAGGTTAATCAAGTGGCCGGCAGTGTATCTGTGTTCCGAAAACATTTTATTAAAAAAAGCATTTTTTTAATCAAAAATAAACGTTTATTCATGACATTTGTCATTAAATTGTGAAAAGTGCGTGGAAAGTTCGATGAAAAATAATATAAATTCTACGCGATAAATTAGAATTATATCTATAAATTATTATTATTATCTTTGGTTCAATCGTTCGATTCTTGAGGGTAAGAATCGCAAATTAATTAAAAAGATAGAAGAAACAATTAATGAATAAAGGAAAACTTGATCGCTTGAACAGTGATCAGTTTCTTTTCAAAAAATATATAATAATAATATCTTTCATCTTAGATTTTAAAACTAGGGGAGAGCATTTTTTTATCCATAAAAAAATATTCGAAAATTTATGATTTTTTGGTCGAAAACTTCACTTTGTTACAACTTTCCTTTGAATCTCATCTGATTTGAACAATCTATATATCACTAAAAAGGCTAAGGTATTATCTTCTTCTTTAACGACGGACAGCTCGTGTTAATCGGATAATTCTTTCAGGAGATATGTGCTCATAACTGAAACAACAGGGAAAACTCGTTTTTCGAAGATTTTTTGAAAACGAAGATTTCGAAGATTTTTTTTAATGGCCAGATCGTAGTAACGAAGCAAGATTTTCTGTTTTTTTAGTTTTTGAAATGGCGAGTTTGCTCTCCCAAATGTTTTCCTAATTTCACGAAAGTTTTTATCAAATTTGGAAAGATTTAGTAAGATTATCCTTTTATCCATTTTTCATTTTTTTTCTCTGGCATTCTATTGCTTTCTATAAAATTTCAAGCACATATGTATACGTTTCAAAATAATGTATCCCTTTACTGTTGAATGGAATACAAATTTTCAAAAAAAAATTAAAAAGCATAACCGGAAATTCCAGTTATTAGTTTTGTACGCAAACTTATTCTGCACCGTTTGTGGGGGCCCCCGAGCACCTTAAGCCACCACTGCATAGCTGGTCTTCAAGCATGATACAAAAATAGAAGGTAGAACCGCTGTCATTTGTTTTGACACTAAACGTGCTTATTGACGTTTCTCGTATTTGTCAAAAGCTTGGGTCGTGATGCCACTTCGTTGTAATACTAAATTAGGGCTATTTAAGGTTCTAAGGATTTTTTGATCTTTTTTAAAATAAACACGAAATAGACATTTCAATGTGACTAATTTATTTTGTTTAGTAATATTATTACCTGTTAGACAAGCAACAACGCAAAGAATAATACAAAGGTAAATTACTATGTAATTGTTTTTTTAAATTTCTTTTTAATATTAATTTTTTTTTGTGTTTGTAAATTGCGGTTTAAAAACCGTATCCTAAAAAAGGTTCGGCCTAAAAAGAACCGTTTCGCAACACGTTGCTCTAAAACCGTGCAATTTTGACTGTTTGTTAATAACTTGTCCATGTAGTTTGGTGTTTCCACCAAACTTTCACCGTTAATTTTGGTGAAAATTGTATTTAAAATTTGTAAAATTTGCAGGAATTCTGAAGTTGGTTTATGTAATCCCCCCTCTGAAAGGAGATTAACATATGTATAACTTTCATCGCCGCCAGACGCCGTCCGAAACCCGTAGTTTCCAAGTTTCATTTTGGTAACGATGTACCCTGCGAAATTTTCGAGGCCGTCGAATTCGACATCGCTTAATGGGGTTACTTCCTCCATTAAGGTGTCATGTTCTTGCTGATCTTCGAACTGTGAAGGATTATTTAATGAGTTAAAGAAGAAATAGAAAAATAATGAATTTACATCAAGCTGCTCTTCTGTCGAAATGTCCTCGGTGTCGAAAACATCTCTAAAGATGCTGTGGCTCAGAACTTGATCTGGGTCCGGAGCAGTAATGCCAAGTACATCGTCATTAGTCGATTGCGCATTAGCTTCACTGCAGAGTATGTGTTTAATCCGTCCTAGGTAAAGAAATATATTGTTACAACAACAAAGAAACAGAGAATAATACATTTTTTTAGAGATTATCGAAGAACACTACCTAGTAGAATGCCGCGAAACCGATACTTGAATTCAAGCGCCGACGGATGGTCATGTAGGCCGCCTTTGGCTCGTATTGTACTAAAAAAGTTTTCCAGACAGTCTTGATTCAGTCTTGCAGTAAGAATGTAGGAAATATTGTGTTGCTCCAATAAGTATTTATGAAGAAGCGGCAATGCATTATTGTTTTGCAAAATGCCCTTTTGGAATGGCAAGAGATTTGCAGATAGCCGAAATGGCAATAAATTAGGCACGATGGTGTCATTTTTTGAAGCACTTGCATTTGCTCCGGTAGAGACCTGCCAAATGCTTTGCTCAATGGGCGTGAGTCGTTCTGGGCGCTTGTGTTGAAAATGTCAAACCAATCATTAAATAATTGGAACATTTCAGAACACTCCATAAATGCCGATGCGTCCTGGCATAAACCCAATTGCACACATCTTTTAAATGCCGTGGCAATGGTATGTGAAAATAGCTTTGTTGCATATTTTACTTTTTGCCGCGCTATTGGAAAGACATTAAATTTTACATAAGAAAACATGTCGAACATATCTGTGACCACAAGGAATAACCGCCAATGAATGTTTTACGTGCCAAAATCTAAACAGCTAATCCCTTATGTCAGGCAATTATTTTAAAAGCAAAACTGCTCTCCTGAAAACTTCACAAAAACTTTGGCTGTTATTCCTTATATATAGAGTATTATTGGAAAGTACCTGCGCCTTTGACATGTAGTATTTCCAATGACATTGATTTTGTAATACTTAGGTCTGCATCTGATAATTTAAGTAGGTCTTCTACACAAGTTTTCTTTAAAAAAGTGGATTTATATAAAAACCCATTATCGACGAAATGATTCCTAAGTAGCTTGATTAGGTGGGGGACGTCAGCAAACACATGAATTCGTTTTTCCTCTGAGGAAGGGTGCTGGAAATATGGAGTCTCTGTAGTGATACCCATCGATTTCCACAGCTGTTGGTTTTCGGATCCCAAATCACTAACTGCCGCCACAACAGTGTATCCAATTGCGTATAGCTCCGATATGATAGACGTAACTATGGTGGCAGTCATTTTGCAGTCATATCGGTAGAATACAGGCTGCTTCCATCGGCCAAGCAATCCCCGCACCATTGCTACCTGAACCAATTTTTTCGGCCCCAGGATAACGTCACCTTTCCGGTCGTATGCCCACTCCTCGCGACACTTCATCTCATCGAAGGATAAAACGCATAGCTTTTGTTCAAGCGGCAAATCAAAAGACTTCATAAGGGAGAGAGTATGCGCTTGCAGTCCCGGCTCAACGCAAAGTTTTGAGGCCCATCGCCGTAATGTCGTTAGAGACGGTAGCGGGAAATTTTGTTTCCTTAACAGTTTGTAGCAGCGCGGTCCTGCCGAATATACTACTGTGTACAAAGAATACCCGGAATTCGATTTCTTCGATTATCGTGGTGTTGTGCATTATGAGTTCCTTCCGCCGGGCCAAACTGTCAACAAGGAATATTACTTGAGCGTTATGCGTCGTTTGCGTGAAGCTATTCGCAAAAAGAGGCCGGATTTATGGAGAGACAACTCTTGGTTTTTGCATCACGATAATGCACCATCTCACACGGCATTGGTTCTTCGTGAGCATTTCGCCAACTCATATCGTTCCACAGCCACCGTATTCGCCTGATTTAGCTCCTTGTGACTTCTGGCTATTCTCCAAACTCAAAAGACCACTTCGAGGACACCGTTTTGAATCGATTGAAGAGATTCAACGTGAATCGCCGCGCGCATTGAAGGCCATACCGGAAGGTGACTATTTGGCATGCTTCGAAGATTGGAAAGTCCGTTGGCATAAGTGCATTGCATCGGGGGGGGGGGGACTACTTTGAAGGCGATGAAATTGATTTGGAAGAATAAATAAAGATTTTTTGAATTATAAACAAATTCCGGGTATTCTTTGTACACAGTAGTATTTATAGAACCGTTATTTTTTCTTTGCTTTGACGACCGATATATAGAAAAGGACTAGATTGCCAAGTTGCATTGCTTACATTCGAAGTTTGAAAATAAAAACGAAGCTTAACAACAGGAACAACCCACCAAGCAAAATGTGAGAAATAGGCAAAAATTGTCAGTGGCAACAAATTGGCGATTCGCCGATTTATTGGCACAGCGACAAATTACAAAAACACTTTTTTTCTAGTACTTTGAAATATCGAATTGAACTATGTTTTGCATTTCAGTGAGATTGATCGTATTTGAAAAATTTGTATTCATTCGTCAACCGTTGATTCAAGCTCAAACATCAAACACCAAAACTATAAGTATAATGAGTTCATTGTGGAAAATATACATACGGAACAAATACATATTCACATTTTGACAATCTAAACCCAAAAACCCATGATACAAAAATAGATAATAAATAAATAAATAAATAGATAAAAAATAAATAATTGTATCATGCAAAAACCTAAACAAAATACATTTCAATTTTGTTGACGCAAAAAAATGTTCAAGGGATTTTCTAACAACAGTACGGTAGCACATTTTCAAAGAAGAACGTCAAAAAGACCTTTAGTGTCAGATGCGCAATATGGCGGCTGAGAAGAAGCATCGGCTCTACCTTCTATTATTGTATCATGTCTTCAAGCTAAATTTAAACAGCAGTTTGATATATTTTATATTAAATGCACATGCCTTTCGCTTCACTTATGTTCTTCATACGCGTGCAAAAAATTGCCATATGAAGTTGAACAACTTTGCACGTTACATTTTGACGTGGTTGAGTTCCAAAAAATTTGTTTAACACGTTCACGCCGGGGCCGATTTTCATTGGTTGTGCTGTGAGGCGGCGCTCAAATTAATGACGCGCTTCATCTGGCGGGGCGCGATTTTTGCCTGTTCAAACCTGCAAACGCGTTGTATGTTTGCTCAGTAGTACAGTGAGTGCTTATTGAATAAAACTTATGTTTATGATGCGTTATTAATAATAATTTTAATTAAAAAGAAATGGTTTTAATGAAAATACGTTACACTTTCATTATTTTAATTTTCAGCGTCTAATACCAGCGTCAAACGATGAGACAATCTAGCGCGGGCCACCGGTGGTACGCGCCGCCCCAAGAGACAATTTAGTGCGGGCCACCGGAGGCCCGCGCCGCCCGATGAGACAGTCTAGCGCGGGCCACCGGTGGCCCGCGCCGGCGTGAACGTGTTAAGTTGAAAAATTTGAACACATTTTGACGTGGTTGAATCTTAAAGAAGTTATTTAAATTGAAAAATTTTAACACATTTTGACGTGATTGAATCCAATATTGAATTTTTTCCTTTTGATATGGAACAATCATTAAAATTTGCTATGAATAGCAAGGCAAGGCGCCACATAAGTGGCAATAAATGTTGCCTTGCGCATTGTAATAAGTCGAGACGAGATTTTCCAAACATAAGACTTTTCAAATTTCCTGAATATGATGAATCTATTTTGATGCAATGGGCCAACAAATTTAACTTAAGCGAGTCATTCTTGGCTAGTTCTACCTCGCTATTTTTGTGCCAAGAACATTTGGAAAAAAATTCCACGCACGGGGAACAATTCGAGATAGAAACTTGACAGAAAGACAGGAACATTTTGAGAGTAACATCTCTTTTAGTGACGACATCGACCTAAGCCTAATTAACCCTTTGCACTCCGCTCTCCCCTCTCAGGGGACATCGTAATTCTAGCATATCACTCGGATGCCCCCTCTCAGGGGACATTCAAGTTTATTAATGATTACGGGGAATTGAGTTATTTCCGTGTGGCACCTTCACTAGTCAAAATCCGACTTGATCGGCATGCTGCAATTTAGGCGTTTGATAGTCAAAAATTGTAATCCAAACGGAGGCGAGACTGTAGCACCAACATTCACCAACGGCGACTGTGGAGCGACTGCCACACGGAGTAATTGAGCAAATACTTAAGTGTAAAGACAAACAAGTGTAAATTAGTAAATAAAGTAGTTGTTGGTTTATTTTATTGACTGCGTTTGAGAAACTAAGTGTGTTTTATTTTCAAATTACGCAATCCAGAGAAACGTACTAGCCCACTAGAACTAGCATTCGTAACATTTGGTGTCAGAAGTGGGATTGTGGAAAATTGAAAATAAACAAAAAAATAAAAAAAAAAAACTAAATAAATAAAACTATTGTATAAAAGCACGAACATGGTTAAACTCGAGCTTCTGAAGGTGGACCAGCTGAAGAAGGAGCTGGCTGCCTGGAATTTGCCGACTGCTGGCGGGAAAGTGGAGTTGCAGCTGCGCTTGAAAGAGGCGTGTGAATCGCGAGGCATCGATTGGGCTGCACACGAGTTCGGAACGCAGGAACAAGAGGCGTCGGCCAAAGTGGATGAATCGCCTGTGGGTGCTGCGTCGATGCAAAGTACAGCGGCTGCGCCACCACAAGCAATGGACATAAGCCAGCTAATAGTTGCAATGAGAGGCATGTTTCAGGAAAGTTCTGCGAAAATTGAGAATGTCAGTCGTGAAAATCGTGAAATGTCGGCGCAGATGGCAGCAAAAATGGAAACTGCGAATCAAGAGATGGCAGCGAAGCTGGAAACTACGAATCGAGAAATGGCAGCGAAAATGGAAACGGCGACCCATGAAATATCGGCGCAAGTGTCAGAGCGAATGGAAGTCAAGCATCAGGAAAATTCTGCGCGCTTGGAGCAGAAAGTGGAGGAAATCTCAGACAGGATTAATGGGAAAGGCGAGCACCTGGAGACGCGAGTAGAGCACTTGGATAAACGAGTCGACGACCTGGATGATTCCCTGAACAAACGAGTTGATAGTCTGGAAGACTCGGTGAACAGAAAAATCGACGAGCGGCTTAGAGAGATTCAGCTGCGAGCAAGGGTGCGGTCTGTTGAGGAAAGTTTTGTCATAGAAGTGCCTACCTATGATGGTACTACGTCGTTCGATGCATTCAAGCTACAGTTCGACCTGGCTGCTCTGGAAAATCAGTGGACCGATATCAGGAAAGGTCGGAGACTGATACTGGCTCTAAGAGGTCCTGCGGCTGAGGTAATAAAAACAGTGCCGGAAAGTTTGAGAGGTGATTACGAGACCGTCATAAGGGCGCTGGCAGCCAAATACAGTGACGAGCACAACAAAATGGTGTATTACTGCGAGCTGAAGAACCGTAGACAAAGAGCCAACGAGGCGCTGCAGACGTATGCGGCAGATATTGAGCGGCTGGTACCACTGACCTACCCAGAATTCAGCATGGAAGTTTTGGAAAGGCTGAAGATCGAGGCGTTTATCGAAGGCATTCTTGACCCGGAGACTCGTGTGAGTACCTTGATGATGATGAAGCCGACGTTCCACGAGACGGTGACAAGTGCATTGATGTATGAGGCTGCCGGGAGGGGAAGTTTTCGACATTCATCTGCGAAAAGGCGTCGAGTCCAATCTGGACGTGCCACGCAAACCCAGCCAGCGAGCTCAGAGGTACCAACGAGGCTGCGGGCAATGTCATCTAGAATCAGTTGCTGGCGATGTGGCAAGCAAGGCCACATTTCACGAGACTGCCATCTGCGAGAGAAGCGTTCCGGAGAACAGGCGTCACCAAGATGTGCTGACGCGCTGCCACTCCATCCGTGCAAAATCAAATACAGGCATTGTTCGCGAGCCGAAAGCAAAGAGCAGATAGTGGACGTCCGGTCGGTAAGCGTTATGCCAGAGGAAGAGTGGTCTGCGGAGAGGCTACAAAAGGACCAGCGTGAGGATGCGGATCTTGCAAAAATCGTCGAAGGCAAGGAGCAAGGCGCACGTCCAGACTGGCAGGAGATGGCCGGTGAAAGCCCGATCGCTAAGGCTTACTGGGTACAGTGGAAAAGTCTGCGGCTGAAAGAAGGATGCCTGTACCGCGAATGGGAGAGCGCGGATGGTCGCTGGTCCGACTCCTTAATGGTAGTGCCGAAATGCAGAATCAACGAGGTCATCGAGGCATACCATAACGACTCCAGTGGAGGGCACCTGGGCATCACCAAAACCGTCGCCAAAATAAAAAGACGATTCTACTGGGTAGGATGTCAGGAGTCTGTAACCGAGTGGATCAAGAGCTGCGACCGATGTTCAGTCGCGAAAGGGCCGACAAGAAGATCTCGAGGCCGCATGCAGCAGTACAATGTGGGAGCGCCCTTCGATGGATTACTTCAGCAAATGGCCCGAAGTGTACCCTATTCCTAACCAGGAGGCCACTACGATCTCGGAAAAGCTGGTAAACAACTGGGTAGCCAGGTTCGGAGTTCCACTCAGATCAAGGCCGGAATTTCGAGTCTGCGGTATTCAAGGAAGTGTGTGAGCTGCTGGGGATAAAGAAAACGCGTACCACTCCTTTGCACCCACAGTCCGACGGCATGGTGGAACGCTTTAACCGGACACTGGAGGAATACCTGCGGAAAGTGGTAGGCAGGAATCAAAAGGATTGGGACACGCATATCCCCCTGTTCCTGATGGCGTATAGGTCAGCCCCGCACGACACGACATCACTCACTCCAGCCCGAGCAGGGTTGCTTTGCACAGCGACAGACTGTCTTATCGTTACAATATGAAGGCCCTTACGTTTTATCAAAAACAATTATTTTCTTACAAAAAAACTTCGAGGCCAAAAGGAAGGAATTATCCTGCTAAAGCAGGATAATTCTAATTTGAAAAAAAAAGTATACGTTTAAAAACTAAATAAGATACTAATGTAAAGTATGACGTTGATAACATGGAATTAACTGGTAATGAAAAAATTTTAATTAAAATGCTTATGAAAAATAAAAAAGGCACACTCATAAAGTGGACTACCACTGAAAAATTATTTGCTCAGAGAATTTTTTACAGGTCAACGTCAGCATATATTTTTTTAAGAGATTCTCTACAATTGAATCTTCATAGTCAGGCATCTTTATACAGATGGAATAACATTAAAAAGCTGCAATCTGGAGACAATAAATGCCGATATGAAGCCCTTACTGATGCAGTCAAACAAATGAACAATTCTGATAAGGAATGTATTCTAGCTTGTGATGAGGTTGCAATAAAAAAACAATTAACATAGAATGCCGCAGTTGATGTTATTGATGGTGTAGAAGATCTAGGTGAGCGTTCTAATAAGTTGGGCAGCCACATATGCGTTTTTGTTTTACGTGGAATTTTTAATAAGTAGAAATTCGTCATTAACTATTTTGTGCCTGAAACAAACGTCAAAGGAGAAGATTTAAAAAAGCTGAGTTTTAAGAACATTGACATCGCTGAAAAAATTACTTTGTCTGTGAGGGGTATTACATATGATCAGGGGGGAAATAATCGAAAATGTAGTTCATTGCTTGGTGTCACAAAAGAAAACACGTTTTTTATCACAATGACAAAAAGTAGTATGTTTTCTATGACCACATCTTTTCAAGTCAATTCGAAATTCTTTCCTTAAAGCAAAATTGCAGACCCCTGATGGGTTAGTCGATTTTGATGTCATTAAGGAAGTATATGACCTAGAAAAAGGATCGGTTACTAGAATGACAAAGTTGACAAAGAGCCATGTGGAGCCAACTAGATTTGAGCTAATGCGTGTTTGTCTTGTGAGCCCCCTCTTAAAAAAAAATACCACCCCCGGCCCCCCATTTCAAGAAATAAAAATAATAAAACAAAAGGGCAGACAAGGTCAGCAGCACATCACAACGTTGGACAGACAACAATCAACAACACATAGAGGATATTCCCATTCTCGGGCACTGGGCCCCAATAAGATAAGCCCGAAAAATTGTATTAATACATATTAACAATCACATACACACATACATATATTTTACAAATAACAAAAAATTTGTCAAAAATCTCATTTCCCCTTATACATATATACCCACCCAATTACACTGTGCGACAGCTTTTTCTAACCCGGAACCGACCAAGACTAATCGATAGTAGTTACTCTTATAGAGTAACAAAACCCTAGCTGGGTTTTGCTAAGTTAGTTGCCTTTTAAAAGTTACAGCCGTGTAAAGTTTGTGTGTATTAGGGTTTTTATAACCAGTTTTTTCTTTATAAGTCTTAAGATATTCAAAATTTTGTATTGCTGTCTTCAGCAAACTTGCTGCTAATGCTTAGATGAACAAATTCTCTGAACACTGTGTAACAAAATTATTACACCTTATCGAAATTTTGGGGGCCAATGTTAAAAAAAATTGCCTTTTTTTGATTGCTACCATTACCTCACTCTGATAGCATCCCTCAACCAACATGCCCAAGCCCTGATCTTGTAACGGAATATACACGAAGGGAGAGTACGACCGTAATCTCCGAATATGTTCCTCCACAATCATCGTCGGGCCAGCCAATTCTAATTACACAAGAGAAATTGAATCAAATTGTGGTCAAATTGTTGGTGTAGTCAGCAAACGCAACCGGTGGATTTTAAGGAGAAAACGACGCTTAAACTGAATGCACAAAACTTTTCAAACAGACTGAAATATGTGGGTATACAATAAAAATTCAAATTTAGACTTGAAAATTTTTTCACTTTATTTTGCAAAATAAACATGCCTTTGTGACGTTAGAGGGTTTAGCATAGAGGGCTTAGCATATATTTTTTATTTTTGGCAATACAAATGCGTTTTTGCATTAATATTAATAGAATAAAAAACACAAACTTTACACGGCTGTAACTTTTAAAAGGCAACTAACTTAGCAAAACCCAGCTAGGGTTTTGTTACTCTATAAGAGTACTATCGATTAGTCTTGGTCGGTTCCGGGTTAGATTCCATGACCCCAAAATTGTCGCACAGTGTTATTTTGCCGTTGAATATTGTACATATATACAATATTCAACTGGACCAAAAAATCCCGCAAAAAGTGGTTCCGCTACTGCCCGGTTGCGGTTATATCCGCAACATTTCCCCTGCGCATAACAATTAGCGCTAATCCTAATTTCTGCACTTTTTTTTGTGTGCACATACCAAGGCAAGTAAGCGCCCCACTGCTGCCTGAAATCCAACTGCACATTTCCCCTCTTTTTCTTTCCAGCAGCAAACAGCCCAGCTGCTGATGGCTTTCGCCTATAATGATTCTTGCCAAAAAGCTTCTGCAAGAGCTTTGGCTTGAAGGCACTGGGTGGGATGAGTGCATAAAGCCAGGATCACTTGTCAAATCGCAGCAATTCATTGAAAACTTGCCAGCCATAGAACTTATCGAAATTCCCCGGTGGATTCACTACGCCCCCAATCGAAATGTTCAGATCAATGGATTTTGTGATGCCTCTGAAAAGGCATACTGTACAGCTCTGTACATACGTACTAGCACAAATGGTGACTGTCCCTCGGCACATCTCCTTGTTGCAAAAACAAGACTTGTACCTCTCCAAACAATAAGCTTACCTCGCTTAGAGCTTTGCCGAGCAGTTTTACTCTCCCAGCTCATCAAATCCCTTCGCTCTCATCTCGGGTTCGATAAATCGGTGATCCATTTATGGACCGATTCTGAAATTGTCCTTGCTTGGTTGGAAAAACCACCTTGCATATGGAAAACTTATGTTGCCAACCGCACGACTCAGATTCGTCAAAATGTGCACAATGCTCCCTGGCGACACACTGTGGTGGACTGGCCCCAAATGGCTGCAGCAAGCTTCCGATGCTTGGCCAAAGGGTCATTCTTGCAAAGTTCCTATCCCGTAACAACGAGGGATTGACTGCCACCACCTTCTCGAAGAGCAAGCCGACATTCTCGATCGGTTCTCCAGCTTCTCTCGAGCCCTGCGAGTAATCGCATACGTGTTCCGCTTTATCCATAACGGCATCTCCTCTCGTCGCCAACATAATCCCATACACGGTTGTCCCAAACAGATTTGGCATTTGTTAAGAATCGCCTTATAATTCTCGCGCAAAGTTCCTTTTATCCCCAGGAACGACAAGCGCTCTCTCAATCTCATCCCATATCCAAGAAAAGTTCTGTCTTGGTGCTCAATCCCTTCTTAGACAAACAGAAGGTAATGCGGCATTGTCGTACAATGAACGACATCCCATTATTCTCCCCCCAGAGTCCCGCTACTGCAGTTTGCTTCTTCGATTTCTTCGCAAGCTATTGCTGCATGCGGACCAACGACTCATGCTCCGTATGGTTCGGGAGGAATATTACGTTCCGCGCCTAAAGCCACAAATCAAAAAGTGCATTTTCCAATGCAAAACGTGTGTCCTCCATAAACAAAGGCTGCGAACTCAAATTATGGCAGCGCACCCCCCCGAACGATGCACACTTACTATTCTATTCGCCACAACCGGAATCGATTTTGCTGGTCCATTCCAGATCAAAGCTTCCATACTCCGTAGTTAAACCTACATCAAAGGTTATGGTGCAGTGTTCGTTTGCTTCTTCACGAAAGCCGTTCACTTGGAACTCTGTTAGGACCTTACAACCGAAGCGTTCCGCACAGCATTCGCCCGGTTCGCTGGTCGACGAGGGCTACCTCATAAGATCATGACCGACAACGGCAAAACGTTCGTCGGTGCTCAACGTGCCATGTCCAGAGACTTTGCCCAAGACATTCTCGACGGATACGGTCCCCAGGGCGTCGAGTGGCAATTCATCCCCCAAATGCTCCTCACATGGGAGGACTATGGGAGTCGGCAGTCAAAAGCTTTAAGACCCACCTTAAAAAGGTAGCCGGCTCTCATAAGTTCACATACGAAGAGTTTACGACTCTTCTTACTCGAATTGAAGGGACACTTAATTCCCGTTCACTCTCTCCTCAATCGCAGGACCCTAGCGATTTGGTGTCTCTGACCCCTAGCCACTTTCTCCGAGGCGACCCCCTCCCCCCCCCGAACCCGAGTGCTCCGAGCTGTCCCTCATCAACCGATGGGAAAAGCTCAAAGTCCTCCATCATCAATTTGCCCGAAGATGGAAGGACGAATATCTCAAGGATCTCCACAAGCGTTATAAGTGGCGGCTCGGCCGCATTCATAAGATTCATCGCGGTCCCGATAATCACGTCCGTGTCGTGGATATCCCCAACGACTCTGGCATCCTCACAAGACCAGTTGTCAAGCTATGCCTCCTAATAGCCTCTTAACCCCATGGTCTTAGCTCAAGCATTAACTACCGCTTGACTTATTACCCTGTATACCATTCTCTCATACACTCTCTCGTGCTCTACCAACTCACTGTTACCCTTTAGTGATAATTTTTGGTTTCTTTCAGGGCAATCCGGAAGCAGCAGTTAGTCCAGCAATGCCGGCTGTGCCACCACCTACACGGCATCCGGTGTTGCCGGGCCTTTCTGGCCATGGCACCGCAGCAGCGACAGCAGGTGGCCCGCGCCCAGGGGTACTGCACCATCTGCCTGGCGCGGTCCCATCCAACCGCTCGGTGCAGCTCCACCGCTCGCTGCAACAAGTGTGGCCGAGCGCACCACACAATGCTGCACTTCGGCGAAAGGCCAGCCACAGCAGCGGCGCCCAAAGCCACACCAAAGGGCGGCAAGAGCCGCAACGTCCCCGGCAGCAACCCGCTCCAGCAAAGCGCCCCGTCAAGCGCTCCGCCATCGCGGACCGGCTGACACGCCACCGCCGGCAGCCCCAACGCCAAACCAGCCGCCCCTCAGCCGAGGCAGCAGCAGAGCGCCAGCTGATCGCCTTCAGCGAGGATGAGGCCTCCACCGAAGGGATCCCTTAGACGCGCGTAGGAGCCCGCGCCCTTGGAACGGGCCTTGGAGGCATTGGGCCGCTCAGCGAGCAGCTACATCCCTAATGTTGCCAGAGGCAATGCGGGCCGCCATGGCTAAATGTATCGTTCCAGTGCTCTGTGGATTCTGCAATAATCCAATCCGCTCCCTTCCAATTCCCCTTTGTACACATGTTCCACTTTCCCAATCCACCGGCTCCGGCCGTTTGTGTCGTCCAATGTCTTTTGCCATTGTTATTCGTGTTTTAACAACTGGTGTGTGCTGTTACACCCCGCAATCCCGCGTTTTTTATTTCAAAACGATCCGCCGAACGGCTCCGCAAGAGACACTTGTTTACTGACGGTTTACCGACACGTAAACAGGTAGCGTACAATTGACCGTGAGAGAATACTGGAAATTCGAAGTTTCTCCCACAAATTCCCAAAGCAAGGCACAAGGCCAAATGTAGTTTTTATTTTAAATTGTTTGATTACAATTTCAGTTTTAGTTTCTAACTATCTCCGTTTGAGGTTTGTGCTGTACCGTGTCTGTTTTCCGAATGTCCGTCGTGTCACGTTCCACAGTCCCGTTATCTCAACTACGCGTGTCGTCCAGTCCGTGTCCGCTGCAGGTTTGCATTCCTGGTTTCGTTTAGTCCGGGTTACCCATCCGTCCGTATTCCTTCTTACATAAGTGCTAATTGCAAAGGCAATACGCACTGGAAATTTAAAACGTTTGAATTCAAACGGCAAATCGGATGGTATCACCTTTGAATTTTCCAATCAAAATAATGGCTACAATAACATTGCCCATCAACTTTTTCACAACAAGCCTCGTACCGTTGCAAACTTTTGGCTGATTGATATTACGAAGCATAATAATCGAAGATTATGCAGCGGCAATTCAGGTAAATCCAATGAATTCAGAAATTCGGTGGAAAAATTAACCACTTCTTCGTCATTGGTAACAGTATCAATAGATTTATACGAAACCAATGCACCAGGTATTTTGGATTGTATAGCGAAATTCAATTCATTAGCATCTTTATTATTGGCTGCCAAAATTGCTCTTTCGCTCAACCAACACTGAATTTTATATTGCTGGCCTATGTCAGGAAATATACTGTCAATCAATTCGTCTTTCGAAGGTGTAATACGACAACAATTTTGTGGCAACGTAATCAATCCAGTTTCATCAACAGTTCCAATCGTTAACAATTGCTTTGAAAATTCAAGTTGATCTTGTCGAAAATCTCCTGACAACAAAATCAAGGCCCCACCAAACAAAGCGGAATTAACTCGTAAATCTTTCAGTGCTCTTTCCAAAGCTTCAACTGATTTTTTATGAGCCATGGTGGCCTCATCCCACACAATAAGAGCAATACGCTGCAAAACTTTAGCCATTCCAGATGTTTTCGATATATTACATGTTTGTGTTTCATTGATTTGCATATTCAACGGTAGTTTCAGTGCAGAATGTGTAGTTCGACGAACTTCTAACAATGTAGATACATTACCAGAAGATGCCAGCGCTAGTGTAATTTTGTTTCGAGAACGTATTGTTGCTAAAAGCAGTGATATTAAAAAAGTTGTGCCTGTCTCTCCTGGAGCATCCAAAAAATAAAATCCTCCACTTACCTATACGCATAATTCTTTCATATACTCTTTTTTGCTGGTCATTCAATTTCGAAATATTTTCTTGGACATATGAATTCAAGCTGTTGCAATGATAATTCTGTTTACGCTGTAATTCTTGATTGAATATGTCATGCATAGAACGGTTTGGTGATGTCATTCTCAATTGTTCTAATGTTTTATTTGCTATCATCAAACACAAATTTCAAATTATGACCAATCACTACATTTTCCATCATTCATTCATGTCATTCTCAATTGTTCTAATGTTTCTAATGTTCTAATGTAATCACTACTTTTTCCAATAGTGATTTCCATGTTTTTTCCAAAACATAAACCATCGTATTGACATCTACTATCACACAAAAAGAATTTTGCCGAAAGAAGTTTTTTTTTATATATAAGTGGATGTTGGAGCTATTTAGAAAAAACAATATACAGAATGCGCATCTGGTGTAAAGAAAATTTTCTTTGCGGGTTCCAGCGGTAGGGCCCGTTTGTGGATGCGGGGGGAAGCAGTAAAGGGGACGAGAACGCACAGAGCGCGAGAGCGTAAAATGAGAAGCTGTGAGAGCGAAAAATCAAATGTTCGGAGAGCAAACAGATAAAAGTATTGATCGCATGCCGGTGTACAAAAGAGTAACGCGCCATATATGTGGTTGTTGTTGTTGGCCAACAAAGCGATGTGCCGCATGCATAGTGATGGTGGAAACACGTACAGGGGAAAGGCGGCAGCCTGTGGTTTTTGTTGTCGCTGGCTAACAACTGAAGTTAGAATAAATTTTTGTTTTGGCTGATTTCTGTAAGGAGCTCAGCGATCACAATACTACGATAAAAAAAAACGCCAATTGTGGGAATAAGTCAGGGAATAAGTTTGGTCAAAATAACCAGAGTTTTTTACGATTTTAGGATTTTAAGTTTTCGGGGTTTAGTTACATTTTCTTTTCTGAGGCCCATGAACAATGCTTCCTGAGAAGAACTAAGATCATAAAATCCAAAATTGTGTTTTTATGATCAGGACATGTGGAAAACCATTGTGGTGTAGCATTTTGACATTTAACTTTTATTAAATTTTGTATGCCTACAATTTGTGGCTGTTTTTCAAAAATGCTGCGGAAAATTGAAATGTGTACTTTGCTTATCTCTAATAGAATTTGCGATGGACTAATAAGATTGCCGAAATCTATGAGAGAGTTAAAGTTTTTGTGAAATATGAAAAGTTCACTGGGAACTGTTAGTACCTCATCTTCTTTTCTCAATTCACCTGCACATGTTTCACAGTTTATTTTGGGAAGTATTTTGTAAACAACATAACCCAAATAATATCTTAAAGACGCTAAATCAATGGTAAATTCAGAACAGTTCTGAAAATTATCATTTAATATGCAATCGGCCAGGATGGCTGTATTATTATCCACTTCGAAATCATCGGTTTGACTAGTTTCTTCGTTATGTTCAGGAGCTGAGTCGAGATTTAATACGATATTAGAAAGCGTTTCAAACGTAGTATCATTTAATTCTTCACAATTGCTGTGAGAACTCAATTGCACAATTTTGGCGGCCATTAAGCGTGCTAATATATTATTAATATCAGCCACTGATGGATTTATATTATTACCACCTTTTTGTCGTAGTATAGAAAACATATTTTCAAGTTTGTCTTGGTTTAATGTCCTTGTCATCAAAAAAACATTTCGGATTTTTTCTCAAAAAGCTCGTCTACTAATAGCAAAACAGCTTTTAGAGTAAGATTCATCCCATCTAGAAAAAATACTTTTTTCTTTTTGTCAACAAATGAGATTTCATCCAGGTTTTTAAGGAAGAATTTTATGTACTCATGTGATAAGCTGTTGAGTTGAATCGCAGATCTGTAAAAATTTTTGGAATATAATGAGCCACTGTTCAGGCAATCAAATTTTTTGTCAATATTTTCTATAAAGCTGGCCGTAGATAAAGCCAATTCTTTAGAGCAACTTTTGAAACCTATAGCTTCAGCAGTTGTCCTAATAGCAGCTTGAACAGTCCTACTGAAAATTTGGGTTGCCAGTTTTACTTTCATTTTCTCGAAAGAATTTGGAAAAATGTGTTGGCAGGTTAGGTTAGGACACATTTTTGTTGTGGATTTAAGTTCCATTTCAAATAGTTCCTGAACTACCCTAAAACTAGCAATTCCATTTGTTGTAGCTAAGTCGCATTTGAGCCAGCCATTTCTCAATGATTTAACAAGGTGCGGGAAATCATATATGCAGAACACTTTTCCATCATTATACATGACAAAATTCCTTTCCAAAGTTACACCCATATCCGAAAAGCACTTCCTATTGGAAGACATTTGATATTTGCAGAAAGTCCGTTTTTGGAAACAAAGTAATTTAGTACCAATGACCAGTTAGAAAACATTGATTTGACCATAAAAACACATAATTGTTTTCCTATTTGGCTTGTCCTTTCAACCCCATTTTCTTCATACCCATCAACCAAATCTAATTTAGGATTATATCGTAATTCCTTTCTAATTGGTATTTCATCCATTAATCGAATCATGTTGTTTTTTCGCTCTGGGTCAACCTCAACCGCTCTTATAACCTCAAAAGCAGAGTTCTTAAAACCTGGCTGCAGGAACTTAACAGGGGCCCATCGATTAACAGTCAAGATATGTGGCCAATTTAGATTTAGTTTATTTCTTAAAAATTGATATGTCGACTGCAACACATAATAAATATTTTGAGCCAAATCTTTTACATCTTCCGTATATTCTTTAGGACGGGAACTAAGAAGAAACTTACAAAATACCTTTGATTCTTTGCTCACGTTATTATAAAAGTCGATACGTTGGAGCACATCTGACTTTTTTGGAACTTTCTTCTGGTTTTTAATGTTTTGCCAAAATATTGTAATACTTCTTCCTGTAAAAATTTACGGATTTAGCATATGATTCGCAATTATTACAATACAATACCCATCTACGGACTCACTTTTTCGTCTCCTTTTAGTTGAACAATCGGGCTCTGAAAACTCATGTTTCTTCAACATTTTCCAAATTAAATGCAGGAACTGCTCCTGATTTTAAATATTTTTTCCCAATGTCAGAACTTGAGAAGTGATTAACGCATATAAATAATGGTTTGGTGTATTCTTTAGTTTTAATGCTAAATTTGTCTCGCCAAATTTGGCCCATAGCTGAGTCATAGGGCGGAAATTTAAACATTTTAGGTTTTTCATCATCCCGTCTAGATTTTCGGCAACGGGGTAGTAAATTTTTACTCGGAGCCGGATCCATTTTTCGTATACTAATAAAGTCAATGAATATGCCAAATCAAAGGTAATATAATGACCAGAAAGGATCAACTACGTCAAAATATCTGTAAAAATCTTTAATTTGGATCAACCACGTCAAAAAAATAGCAAAAAATTCAAAATTGGAATCAACCACGTAAAAATTTAGACAAATAATTATACTTGGAACTAGCCTTGTGAATATATTTGTACAAATTTTTATTTTGGATCAACCACGTCTAAATATTTGCAAAATTTAATATCAATTAATCTAAGCGCAGCATGAACAAAAAACGACCATTCAGCGTGAAGATTCGATTGATAATGACAATAAACAAATTCGCCGGCACGTGCTCGCTCTGCGCTTGCTTTTTTACAAACAAGAACAAGAAGCGGACAGGCAAAATTTGCATAGGAAAAAGTGACTGGCAATCGCTTTGCCAAAACAACCACCATTTCAAAGTGCCCGAGTAAAGCCAAGCTGGTTTGCTGCGGAAAACAACATTGCGTGTTGTTATCGAAATGAGAATAAACCAATTCATCGAATGAATTCGAGAATGCAAGAGAGGATCGCAAAGCAGCTCTCCGCTCGCTTGCGCTTATTCTCTCGGTTCCATATACATTTTCCTCATCTTGCTGCTTCCCGCCCGCGACCGAAATGAAATCGCAAAATTATTTCAGATGCGCCTTCTGTATACTGTTTATTCTGTGCTTGAGTTTATAATACTTGAATCCATTGGCGGGCAGAGGGGTTTTGGGGGTTCAAATCCCCCAAACACAAAAACTGCTGGTACAAAATATGGTATTAGTAGTAATGGTAATAGTATTCGGCTCAAAAGTTATACGCAAACCCCCCCAAAATGAAATCTTGTGTGCGCCACTGCTTAAATCATATCATATTACAAATAACCACCGAAGAAAATATTATGGAATAAATGGTTCATGTAATGGCAGCCTCTAAATACTTAAGATATAGATGCCCGTTTATTCGTATGAGAATCGGTCAAGACTTGTTCACCACTCGTGCTTTCATAAATAACAGCTGGGGTATATTTAATAAAATTTTATAAAATTTTTCCCAAGAGTTCCCAATGAGGATAAATTTTGTTTATGTGGCTAATCATTGGCTAACAGCCCTTCCAGGCAGGCAGCAGACATACATATGTATACCCCGCCTTTAGGGGCCTAATTTTGCAATTAAGTGAAATCCATAATATACCTAAATGGTTGGTACCTTCAATTGAATTCTTTCATAGAATCTTTGGGCAGCTGGTTTCTGAAAAATGATAAGTACTGGTTTTATTGCTTTTAATAAATTATTTACCTCAAATCCATAACTGATTTTGTTTGACGGCATTGGACACTGCTTGCATACGATCCAGAGTGAATCCGTTCAGCGGTGGGAGGGATTCATCCTCTTTCGTTTTCTCTTTAGAATTTCCTGAAAATGAAAAGCTAAATACTTAGCTAAAATATAAATTTTGTTCAAATTTGATTCTTACCTCTTTCACTTTGAAATTTATTATAATTCTGTGAGATTTTTGAATTGAACCACATTAGCTCCCAGTTCACAGGGGTTTTCAGTGAGTTTTTATACTTTTCGAAGTTTTCGGTAATGTTTTTAAACTTTAATTATTAAATTTGCATTTATGAAATGTATATAGTAGCTGGTTTAATAGAACAAGCAAATTGTTTTTTGTAGATATTAAAAAAACAGCTCAGCGATTAATGCGAGTCTGACGGTACAAGTGAGACTTTGATTACTACTATTGACTATTGATTAGAAATATTTTTCTAAAAAAATACCTATTCTTCGACAAGTATCCGATACTTAAAAGTATCCACACATACTAACGGTGTATTGAGTACCTTTGAGCGCTTAGAATCGATGCTTTCAAGCTTCGAGTTCTTTTGAGAATCGATAATGTTTACTACATACATATATCGGAATCTACTTCGGCGTCATTGTGCCCAAATGGTCGATAGCATTTCAAAATTTCGCAAACACAAACCAACATATCGAGTTGTAGCCTAATTAAATTAATCTGCCGATTGCCCAGTTTGCACAAGTGTTCAGTTCCGTAAATTCCGCGCCTCATATTTCAGCTGCTGTTAAGCAAAACTGCGCAATTACATCGATTTATTTCGCTTGAAAAGCACACATTGCGGAATAGTCGGCGCAATGTGTGCACTAGGGTGGCTCTTATTTTTCAAGTTTAATTTTTTGTTTGTGCTATCCCTCAAATTAGATCCTTTATATAAAAAAATGAGCGAAATAAAATTTTAAGTTAATCCGATAAGTGTAAAGTGCGCCCCTCGGCCCTCAAAAATGCAAAGTAATGAAAAATTCATATGAAAAATCAGTTGACTTTTGGTATCAAAAAATTTTTACCCAGTAATCACCCAAATCAAGTTCGGTGGAAAATTGCTTTGTTTACAGTATAAAAAAAGAGAAACAGATATATTATTGGCGTTACACCCGAATGTCGCACTACGAGATGGGCAAAAAATTTGATCGTAGTAAGTACTGCCAAGTAGGCGAGCATTTCGATTTTGAAATGACAGCGGTAATTCAAATCTTCATGGCTATTCCTTTTTCGAGGAAATACAATTTTATTAATCTTTGCTAAAAAAATATCAGTCGCGTTTAGCATTCGAAGTGAACACATTCGGTCGCACAATGTCACCACCTCTACCACCTTCCGTGTTCCAGGAGCTATCCATCATGCAAGGTGGATGGCAAAAGCTATTTATTGCTTGATAATATTCATGTTTCGCGATGAATTCAAATTATCACCGCATTAGGAAAACGCTATTTGAGATATTTGCATTTTTCTAATCAGTATATATCTCGAAGCGTGGGTTTGTGCACCTTCTGCAGCCAAAGCACCATATTTGGATTTCAGTGTTCTTTCACAAATTTATAAATATCAGATAATTGATCAAGACATCTCTCGTGTGGCTTTACAAACAATTAAAAATCATTTGTGGTATTTGTCCCCTGAATCCATCGCCTTGGCGTTCTTTGACCCTAATTTGCCTTCTGAAACAAAAATGAAAATGATGAAAGCATTGAATCGTGAAGCAGACTTTCCAGAAGAAAATGTTAAAAGGATAAAAGTGGAAATAAGTCAAATCCCACAAATATTAAACAATGGAATCGATCAATCTGTTTCTAATAAAACAAGGCAATTTTTCACCAGATTTGATTTCGTGAGTGACGAATTCCTTAATACAGACCCTTCGCAGTGGCATACAAATGAAGATTTCGTCAATGCTCTAAACCTGGTAAAGAAACTTAAAGTTATTAACAATACGGCGGAGAGAGGCGTGAAACTAATGGAGGACTACAATAACTTATTTACAAAAAACGAACAACAGGAGTATGTGCTTCAGGTAGTAAATGAGTATCGCCATGAATTCCCAGATAGCAGAAAACAAACTTTATCTAAGAATAAAGATTTCTAATTCATTTTCGTTTAATTTTCATTTTCTTTAATGAATTATTTACTTTTTTATTTGAAATTTATGTTTCTATTTTCTTACTAAATGTATAGCATTATTTTTCAAGTAAACTGAATTGAATTAAAGTAAGAGTCATATAGAATTATATAAGCTGTTAAGCTGAATTATATATACTGTATGGGTAATAATTCATTAGTTCAATTTATACATAATTAAATATAATTAAACACTAAAACTTTTTGTTAATTACTTATCTACTCTATAAAAAATTAAGAAAAAATAAATTGATTTTTAACCCTCAATCACCCACCCCTATTAAAATCCCGTATCTACCCACCCTGAGTCCCCGGGACTCACAATTTTTGTTTTGGCAATAACGCAACACCTATTCAATTTTTATGGTTTTTTATTTTTTTGTAGGCCATATTAAAACCTCTTGTAACATATATCATTCCATATCTTTACATAACTCAAATAAAAATTCACCTTTTAATTGATAGAAAAAAAATACTCTAAAAAAACATACACTAAACATTTTATAAAAAGAAAAGATATAAATAAATTAACAAAAACAATTCTTTTTACATAAATTACTTAAAAACCAAATAACTATTCAGAACAAAAACTTAAATACTTCATTATATAAAATAAGAAAACGTGCAGCAGGTTGAATTTCATATGTTGTGCACATACCTCACATACCTTTTTAGCACAACTAAGGCAAATTTTTAGTAGCAAAACTTCTCAAAGGGTTAACAATCTCAATTCTTGAACTTTTCGCAGCCATTTTGGCATCCTAAATTTAAACTAACACGATTTAAAAAAATTTACAAGTACAATTTTTGTAACACAAAACACCACCCTGAGTCCCTGGGACTCACTCCGTGCCAAAATTCACCCTTGTAATTGTAGTGCGCTAACTTCCGATCGTCTTCGCGTTCAGCGAGATCCTGTATGAAGGTATACGAAAGCTGGACGCCGAAACATAAAAACACAACCTGTACCAACTTATTAAAATTCGTAGTGAGTCCCCTGGACTCAGGGTGGGCGATTGAGGGTTAATGTAATTTATGGTTTATTTTGCACTTTCAAGGGCCCGGGGGCACACCTTTCCCTTATCCGATTGGCACTAAATTCCACAGAGCTCTTTTTTTTATAGAATAGAACCAAACTGAAGGGTAGCCCACAAAAAATTATTAGAATTTTCAAAAAATGTTAAATAAGAGCCATCCTAGTGTGCACTTTGTATACTTGCGGCGTTATTTGCAAAAGTGCGTCATTGCTCGCACGACTGCGGTCAAGGCAAGCCGGCAAAGGCGAATAGCCTGCGGCACAACCTTTCACAAATGCCTGCAAAACTTTTAATACACACAACCTGCGCGCATTCCCAGCCGAACTTTACACGTGCGTCGGTGCTTGGTGTTTGTGTGCATGTGTGTGTGTGTGTGAGGTTGAGGAGCACTGGTTTTCACGATTTCCATTTGCCTATTTTGGAGTGTTAACGATTTTCGCAAATGTTTGCGCCGGCAGCGAGTGTGGCGTGGCGGCCTACGCGTGCGTACCTTGTGGCTCTTGAACGCAATTTCTGCACACATCGTTGTTATTTTCTTTTGCGCTGCTAAAATGCTCCGCGCTGCCACCGTCGCCGCCACTGTATTTCATTACATTTCATTTCGTTCGCTTAGCTTCGTTTGGTTTCGTTTCATTTGCGCTCGCCGCCGTCTTTGCACTCGCGCTGTGTGTAATTGGATACGAAAAAGTATTTATATTGCTTTGTCATCGTTTTCGTAGACATGTCAGCGCCTACATAATTTCCGGCACGAATCCTTTTTAATAACTAGAGAGTTGCATAAATCAATTTATACTCGATGCCTTCACGTGCAGTTTCAAAAACGGAACACGTATCCGAAGAGAAGCCGAAAAAAAGGTACTCATTTTTCGGTACCTCTTAATTGTCGAGTAACTGCACGTTGTTACTCGATGCTGAGCGAGCAGCTTCTCGTTGCTACTCGACGCTAGCAGACTTCCTTCTCGTTGTTACGCAAATACTCGCGGAAGGTGTCGAGTATGTCGGAAGATTTGAAACTGCATGAGGTACCGCAAATACGTTGTGAAGTTTGAGTTGAATGTGCTTCAAAGGAATATTGCAAAGCATTGCGCGCATTGCGCATAATTTGCATAATTTTTTGTATTGCATAATTTTTTGTATTTTATATTTATTTATTTATTTATTTATAACGAATAATGTGAGCAAATATATGTTATTGTAAATATTAATTTATAAAAAAAACCTTTCCCTTCCCACATTAACAACATTCATTGATTTCAGCTTCCACGCGTAATCGCTCGAATTTTGATTACGGGATGATAAATGAATAAATAAATAAAATAACTAATAAATAAATATTTTAATTTTGATTTATATAGATTTAAAAATATTTAATTAAAATAAGTATTGAACAATTAATAATATAACTAATAAATAATATAACTATATTTTAAGATTTTAAATCAATTTACAGCATAAACATAGCAAAAACATTCTAAGTCTAACCACAACGCCATTAGCAGCAGCAATATCTGGTCTGTCGTTGACCTTGAAGCTGCAAAAATTCTCGAGCTTCCGTAGGAAGGTACCTCATACTCGCGGAAGTTTTGCTATTATGTTCCTATTTTTACATGTTCCGATTTTTCGGCTACCGCTTTATCACGGCTTCCTTCTCGTTGTTATACGAAATTCTGTGCTTCTCTTCTCTACGCGTGAGCAAGTGAGCGAGTAAGAGCAGTATACATACTCGACGGCGATCGAGTAAGTGAAGTATACGTATCCGACACCAAACTTCTCATGTGCAAAAAAAAGTAATCCGATGCCGCTCTCTATTAATAACCTTCGCCAGCGACACACACACACACGCACACACACACGCATCCGCCGAGCGAGCATTATTACCAACGCTGACGCTGGATGCTGCCGTCGCCGTCTCTGTTGTTGTTTTGCATGCCTGCTGCGCCCCCGGCTGCGCGCTCCATGGCTCCGAAAATGCCATTTGCTTTCGTTCGCCGCCGATATTTGGCGCTTGCCGCCTCCGTATTGAGTTTCATGAGAAAATATGTCGTATTGTTTTGGCGCCCAAAGGGCTACGCCACACACTACGCTGCGATGCGGGATGGGAGCGTCGAGAGCTTTAATTGCGTTTTGTAGTGTGACGGCATGAAACGGCCGTAAGTGCTGTAAAAGTAGGAATTTCTCAGGTCTTTGGGCTTCTCGTGCGGTTGACTATCACCGCTTCCGTAATGTGGAAAATGCCTCCACAATGTAATTAACATCTTTTCAATGAGGCAATTTTTTTAAGAGAGCTCCTCTGTCATAAGTAATATGTTGCTGCTTCCAATAGTTTACCTGACATGTTTTTACTTGACACATCGTTTCTAGGATAAATACATACAGTGAAGGACAATAGTACTAACACAGCAACAATCTTCAATAAAACAATCTTCAATATTTAAGTTAAATATCGAGCCCCAGGACTCCGATGTTTCAAGTTTTCTTTTCTTTCTTCAAAAATGTCGTCCTTACTTGTTCACTTATCGCAAGAGAGAGAGCGATCGTAACTTAGTTGCGTAACTCTCGATTAGCCTACCGGGTGACTCACATACATGAGTTTACACAGTGTTGCCACGTTATATCAAGTTACAAGTATTCAACTATAGATTACAAAATATAATAATTGTTATTTAATTTTTAATGTAAACTTATGCATTTATATCATTTAGAAAAAAAATCAGGAAATATGGATTTCATAGTTGGTTTCGGCATGGACAAAAGTATTGACACACTTATAAACTAACGAAACATTAGTGGAGTTCACTCTTCATAGCATTTTAGGTGTAAAGTTGCTATCGTAGCAACTTTTGAATTTTCGCAATGTTTTCGAAAGTAGTTGTAGCGACAGATTGCTACGATAGCAACATTACACCCAAAATGCTATAAAGAGTGAACTCCACTATTGAGTTATGAAATAGTTAACACTTTGTAACATTACCCATTATTTTCAATAGGTACTTCTTTTGAGCATTGATTTAACTACTTAAATGTTTTATATGTAATATCTGCTCCTATATTTTGCCATTCTAGTGAAAGGATATTCATTAATTGGCTCTTATTAGTTATATGTATATTGTGCTTTCGAACCCGTCTTTTCAATTCTTCCCAAAGGTGTTCGATCGGGTGATTGTGGCCGATGTGGTAGAATATGTGGAACATTGCATGTAAGCCACATACGGACGTCGAAAGTTGTGTGCTTAGGATCATGATGTTAAAAATAAAATATTTTTTGTAAATTCAATTTTTCAATGTTTTTCTATACGGTATACGGTTTAGTTTATGATTTCGTCTATTCTGTGTATCGTATTCTGTGTTTGGTCTTATCCACACTAATATTTTACCGTCAGATCGAAAAATGTTAAATTTACTCTCATCTGAGAATAAAACATTGTTCCAAAAGTCTTCAGATTTCATTTTGTATTGCGGGGCACAGTCTTTCGACTTTTTTCGACTTATTAGGCTAATGAAAGGTTTTACTCTACGTACAGTTTTCGGGTGAAGTTCCTTGTTGAATTCTTACTTTGCTTTCGCTGCGAGTTGGGTTGACGGATTTTTTGGGGTTTTCTTAATTTTTCTCCCAATTTGCGACTCTTCTCTAGCATTTAGCTTACGTGGTTGGCTGCAGCATTGTCTGATGATGATGATGCGAGGGTGGGCATCAAGGCTACAAGCCTTCCATAGCACTCAGTCCATTTGCACGATTTTACTATGCCCATGGGGGAAGGTAGGAGAAGGGAAAGGATAGGGGAGAAGAGTCGCACACCACATATTTCACACGTTTTTTTGAAATGTGTACGCAACACTGTTATTATTCCAACATGTGTTACTATCGAGTCCGGCGCTGCGTTGTCTACTCGCAAATTTCGTTGTGGCGCCAAACTGTTTAACGATGTATCGAATGGTAAGTCGGCTTTTCCCATAATTGCACCAATTTCAGCACACGATTTCCTTCCTGTTTATGCAAACATATAAGGATTTTTCGCTCTGCTCCAGTCGTTTGTTTTTGTTTTCGGGCCATATTTTAGTTTTTATAAAATTTTTGTAACAAGCAGCCCACTTTCAAATGTAAAAAATTTGACAATAATAAGTAATGGTATCTATCAAATGACAGTTTGACATAGTATTACCAGTTCGAACAAATTTAGAAATATTTATTGCATTGAAGTGTGGTGTGTCACTAATTTTGTTTATGCCCAAACCGAGTATAAAATAAATTTTTGTTTATTTTTTCTAAATGTAAGAAGTAATATGTAAATTAGCCCTGAAATGAATGTGAAATGAATGCATAAGTTGACATTAAAAATTAAATAATTAATTTTATATGTAGTTTATATGATTTTTGTTGTTTTATTGAAGAATTATTACTGTGTCAATACTATTGTCCGTCACTGTATTTGTGAGAGTAAATTAAAAAACAACTTGGACTGGAAGTGACACTATAAGCAACCCCCCAGACTAAGCGAGGATTAACGGAAGCTGGACAAAATGTCGGAGGAGATGGACGGAGGTGCCTTACAGCGAATATTTTTAATAATCATATTGTGAATGGAACATGCACACGCACAATTCTTAAAAAAAAATGAAAGAGAATTCACTACATGCGAAAAAATACCGGAAATGCGCAAAGTAAACAAATTCCTTGCTGGTTATTTAGCATAAAGCGAGAGCATATCACACAAAATCCTTTTTTAATAAAGGCAACTCTGCACCTACAGATGCAAATCAGCCCAGACTCAGCTCGCACAACCCACCCGCAGCTCCCGTACACATAGAAACACACTGCACAGTAATTCGACTCCATACCACCGCAGGACAAAATTAGGAGTGGTCTGTACTCAATAAATTTGTGTATACTAGTTAATCATAGTCTGGTGAATTGAAATCTCCATTTTGTTTTTCTTAAAGTTTTGTAGTTTGGCAATGCCTGAGATTTGAATTTGCAATTTTCGTCATTTTTGAAAAGCTATAGAACCAATTGTGTTGGCTAGATTTTTCAGATTTTTACATTTAATTGGTAACGTCAACATTGATAATTGCAAGGAATAACAGAAATTGTCTTAGGACGCTTTGGTTTGGCAAGAAAAATGATAATAATTATGCATGTTTTGCATTTGTGTAGTTTTCATTTCATTTTTCATGCCGATTGCATACTTTTAGGGATAAATAAAATATATTTTTTCGAAAAATAGGTGTTTAGACCACTTTTTAAATTGAATTATTCTCTGAGATCGGAAGATATCGGAGGATGTAATTACATTATCCGACAAAGAAATAATGCTTCTTAAAATAATAAAAAATCCAGGAGCACACTTGCACATACTTTTTAGATATTTTCCTCTAAGTTTTGGCAATTTTCAGGTTTTTAATTTCGACAAATATTTTTAATTAAATGTGAAGCAGAAAGCTTTACAAAGTTTGAGAAAAAGTTAAAAGCGAAAATGCCTACAACAATTCTTAATCTATATTGAAAGTGTTAGCAAGTTCTTGCTAACCATGTATTTTTACGATTTACTCAATAGACTAAAAATCAGAAAACATGTGTTTACATTTTTTTGTGAAATAAGTTTCGACTTTAACCAGCTATTGCACACACACTAATTAATTTTTTGCACAGATCTTTTGGGTTTTTTTTTAGTTGGAGTTTAACCTTTCAAATGACATCAAAATTGATAAATTCTGAGAGTATACATTTTTTGAATTTTGTCTATGGAACGAATCACTGTGCACTGGCGCGTCGTGTCCATACGCTCAGACCGAAACACTGTGACACAAAGAAATTCGCCCACCCATCGCATTGACTAAGTGAAGAAAACAATTTCATGCCTTTTTGCGCCTTGAGATTTTGCGAAAGCAACGTCACCCACTAACTTTGCGTAAGCGGGCGAAGAGAAACTAAAGTTGACTTGGCAGACGAACGAGCTGCAGCGAGAGCGATTGAATAATGCAGACAACGGATGGAAAAACATGGGCAAACAGTTTGGACGACGTGGCAAACGAAGCTAAACGGTGTCACTCACACACTCGCACACGAACAGGTTGGGACTTTGTGCCGGCGCCGTCACATAAATGTCAAAACAGGATATCTGGCAAAAAATGTGGCCGCTTTTGGAAAGCGGCGCACCCGTATGTGGAGCACGGAACAAGGAAATAAACATGAATACGAAAATAAATTGAAAAGATGAAGAATAAAGTGCGTTACACTTCGTGCCATAAAAACGTGCCCGCAGCGGCGGTAAGTGACGTTTAATGCGATGCTGACGGCCGCTGCAGAGCGCGGGATGCTTTCTATACGGACGTGTGTGCGTGCTTGTCTGCCATATTGCGAAAAAAATTAAGCAAATTTTGCCAAGCACGCACGCGAGCGCCTACGGCCGGACACAAAGCAAACTCGTAAAGGAAAAGGTGTTACTCAAGCGGTGCTCGATTCGTGTATGTTTTGCGTGCATTTAGGCGCGCAGCCACGCACTGCATACGCAAACGCCAAAGTGTGCGGTCTGTTGATAAAGAAAGCGAGCAGTGGAACATCGATTTTTGATCTCGAAACACGCACGCCCAGTTAAACTACTATCTACTGCCAGCTAGTAGAAGTTCGAACGAACGAACGATGCCCGATGTGTGTGTGTGTGTGTGTGTATGGGGGACGACGACCAATATTTACGTGTGATATGCCAATTACTTTCCTACTTATGGACTCCGGCGAGTTGCTGAAAGATGTGTGTGTGTGTGTGTGTGTGAGCATGGGTGTGTTCAGCGGCAACGGAAGCGCTTTTCCAATTCACAAGATTTGTGATTGCCAGGGCGTCGGCTCATAAATGCTTTTGTGCCTCGTCTCTATTCATATGCAAAGACACACACACATCTGCATAACAAAAGCGATGTGTGTATGTGTGTGTGCGTGCATTTATTTGTTTACCCATATTGCTGTCTGTGTGCGTGTGTGTTTGTTCACATAGTTGTATGTGCGTGCGGTAAAATACGCATTTGATTTGAAATATTGCGGAAAGATTGCTCCAGGGAGTGTTCATGCTTGAGTGTTGTCGAAGTGGCCGAAGTGGCAGTGAAAGTTTGTGGCTGAAGCATAGCGAAAAGGCCAAAGTCTTCAGTATACTCTTAGCATGAAATATAACACGTGACACTATATACGTACAGCCACATACTCAATGACTAAATTTACTCTTTATGGCATATAAATTTTTACATTAAATATAAGAAGTTCTGGACGGTTTGGAAGATTTGCTTTAAATTCAAAACGAATGATTGCCTTGGCGAATGAATACGTAACTTAAAAATTAAATATTGCGCAATAATTATATTTAAACAATGCCGTATTTTTAGGTATTGACTACAAGTACTAAAATTGTTAAATTGTTAAAGTTAAAAACAAGGAAATTAATTAATGTGTAACAATCAAAATGCGTAACTAGCATTAAATATCATCGGATCATAATGTAACTTTACTCATTTAACTTTATATAATTTAATTTAATCTTTATGTACCACTTTACTCCAACCATGCCAGTCTTTGTGACAAATACAATTTGCGTGAAGCGCTGATCTTTCTGCGTGACAACTTTCGGCCACATGTTGCAAAAGTCAGAAGGGAAAGTGAGGCGACGATTTAATGGTATATCGTACCCCACCCCCCGTATTCACCAGACTTTGCTTCTTCTGACTACCACTTGTTCCGGTCAATGACTCATGGCTTGGCCGAGCAGCACTTTACTTCTTATGAAAAAGAAATACTTAAATTTTGTCGCTTCTTGAATCGCCTCAAAAGACGCGGAATGTAGACATAAGCGTAGACATAAGCGTCATAAGCGAATCAATCGACTGACGTTCTGGATTTCCGTTAGTTTACCTTCTTCAACGCTTTAATTCATGTTTAGTTTTTTAATCAGAACAATATTTGAGAACAGCACTGCACAGTGATTCGTTCTATAGACAAAATTCAAAAAATTTATAGTCTCAGAATATAACGATTTTGATGTCATTTGAAAGGCAAAACTCCAACTAAGAAAACCCCAAAAAATCTGTACTAAAAATTAATTAGTGTGTGTGCAAAAGCGGCTCAAAGTTGAAACTTTTTTCATAAAAAAATATATACACATATTTTGTTTTGTAGTCTATTGAGTAAAAAAAATTGTAAAAATACAGGGTTATCAAGAAGTTGCTCAAACTTTCGCTATAGATTAAGAAATGATAAGGCCATTTTCGCTTTTAATATTTTCTCAAAATTTGCTGAGGCTTTTACTTCACTTTTAATTCAAAATATTTGTCTCAATGAAAAATCTGAAAATTGGCAAAACTTAGAGGAAAATATCTAAAAAGTATGTGAAAGTATGTTCCTGGATTTTTTTTATTTTAAGCAGCATTCTTTCTTTGTCGGATAATGTAATTACATCCTCCGATATTTTCCGATCTCAGAAAATAATTCAATTTGAAAAGTGGTCTAAACACGTATTTGTCGACAAAATTTATTTTATTCATCCCTAAAAGTATGCATGAAAAATTGAAAAAACTGCACAAATGCAAAACATACATCTATTTTTATCATTTTTATTGCAAAACTAAAGGGTCCTAAGAAAATTTCTGTTACTCTTTGGAATTATCAATGTTGACGTTACCAATTAAATGTAAAATCTGAAAAATCTAGCCAACACACTCGTTGCTATAGCTCACCAAAAATTACGAAAATTGCAAATTTAAGTCCCAGGCATTGCCAAACTACAAAACTTTAAGAAAAACAAAATAGAGATTTCAATTCAGCAGGCCATGATTAACTAGTATACCAAATTTTATGGAGAACGGACCACTCCTTCTAATTTTGTCCCGCGGTTGTATGGAGTCGAATCATTGTGCAACGGTGTGAATAACTGCCTGCGGAAACTGTAATATGGGCTTGTGTGCTAAATGCTTAAAAACACTATAATTTTTTGACGTAATTTTTAATTTTACTAATTTTATTGTGTAATATATAAAGTTTATTTTTTATTCGCCAGATGTTCCTTCTATTTAAAATAATGAAAAAATATGTATGCACTATGTGGATATGAGGACCAATGTGACGTATACGTCACAGGCTATATTGACGCCCCTGCCAACATTTGGAAAATTTTTTTTTCTGATTTGTATTTACTTAACTGTACAAAACTAGCATGTGCTAAAAATTTCAACATCGTACATACATTTTAAGGGCTCTGTCCTTAATGGGTTAACGCAAATCTAAATGCGGTGTCAACTTATGGTCAGAAGAGTAAATATTTAAAAAGGTTACATAAAACGGATTGCGCTATAAATTTCATTAACCAGAAGTTATTTGTGTATTTAAATATTTTTATTTTATTGCGTTTATGTATATCGCTTTAAAATTTTAAGGACATACATATCTCAAAGAATTTATTTTAATATTATTCATATTTTAATTAATGCTTAATATTTTTAATTAATATTTTAATATTTGTGCAGTTGTGTAATGACGAAGATATGGGTATCAAATAAACAAAAAATAAAAATTGTTGTCTCTAGACTACATTTCCTATTTTGTACTTTCAGGGCCAAAATATGTCAGTAAGATCCTTACAAATATATTTCCTTAAATGTGTATTCTGTATTGGTTCAGAGTGAAAAAATATGTTTTCATCCATAAGCAAAAATTAAATATGGAATACGCTGTTTATAAACTTATAAAAAGTTTTTAGGTATTATATTTACTACATATCACATAGGGGAGACCGGGGCAAATACGCCCACGGGGCAAATACGCCCACCCGTTGTTTCTTTTAAAGTATTCATTCAAATTCCGCGCCAATTTTTTTGTAAGTGCGCCTTAACTCGTAGACATAACCACAAAAAAATCGAGGCGATTGACATTGCGGTTAAAACGTTATAAATAAAAGCAGATTGTTTTGTCGTTCCATAGTCTGAACATCTAAGTTTTGCAGTTTGGGAAAAAATATCTACAATCTTCGTTTCTCGTTCCTTATGCAGCCAGGAAAGTTTTTCCTGTTATTTGAAGTAAGAAAAACTGTAGGCCAAAGTAGTTTTGTCGTAAAAAGTTTTTTTGTATTTTTTTTAATTTTTAAAAAAACATTTTGTTGTTTGGGGCAAATACGCCCAGTTCGTTTCGGGGCAAATACGCCCACCTAACGCATTTATCAAGGTTTTACTGCCTGAAGATTATAAATGACAATTTTATATTAATATACAGGGTGGTCCAGAAATACATCCACTTAATATACAGCGTGGTCCAGATAAATGACCTGCTTAATATACAGGGTGGTATGGAAGTTACGGACCAAAACCTAACGAAACTTTTTCTGTATTTTTCCGAATTTGAAAAATCCTTCGCCACTTTTCGCAGAACTCAAAATCGAAGAAAGTATTCAAGTTAGAAGTTTTAATAAATCATATTTGTTCAATTTTTTTCTAAAATATTTTTTTCAATTGATAGTTTTGTAAAAAGTGGTGAAGGACTTTTCATTTCAGAAAAATATGGAAAAATTAGAGTAAATTTATTTCCGTGGTTTCGTGACTACACTGGCAACAAGGCAAGAAATCTCAAGGCACTCCGAAGAAAAAAGGCCGAAAACGAAAATCAACTACTGCAGAGCCCCAAAAATTATCTGGCAGTTTGACACCCTTGACGAGCAGGAAATCTGCATCAAGAGCTAATGGAATACGACGCAGGAGGTTGCAAACTGGATGGAATTCTGAAGAGGAAGATGAACTTTGTTGCGAATGTTTGGAAGCCATTGACTCTCAACTGGATAACAAGCGATGCATCGAATGTCAAAGACCAGTTCATGATAAATGTGTGCGAACTTCGAAATTTATTTTCACTTGTAAAAACTGTCTCAGTGAATATTCTGATAGTGAAAATCAGACACTGTACATAAATAAAAACAAAGTATTTCGTTTCTGAAATGTTGTTTTCTATTACTTTCGTCCGAGATTCTTGAATTAATAAAGTGGGCGTATTTGCCCCGGGCAGTGGGCGTATTTCCCCGAGGGTTTTCCGAATGGCCAATTCGATATTACTTTAAATTTTTCGTTGAAACTTGAAAATAAATAGGAATCTATAAAAATGATAATGTGAGTTTTGTTCCTTAGGAAAGATACTAGCGCGTGACATATATTGTTATTCGAGAATCATTACTGTCATGTTGAAAAATAAATTTTCCAAAACGTGGGCGTATTTGCCCCGGTCTCCCCTACTGACAAATTTCGGTTCTGAAATTTCAAAATAGAAAATTTAGTCAAAAGGCGACAACTCTTTCATTTGATACTCATACTTTCGTCATTAAACAACTGCAAATATTTAAAAAAAAAAACGAAATGTGTATGTCCTTAAAAATTTAAAGCACTTTTAAAAGGACATCAGATCAGAAAATGATAAACTGAGTATACCAGGTTACTATGAATGATTTCTAGTTTCAAGCCTATATCATCTTTTGGATGGGTCAAAAGTACTATCGCACGCAGTATTCAGTCTACAGTAGAGTATTTACTTACATACTACGGGAAACAATCAGTGGCGCACGCTGGATTTTGTTTCGGGGAGGGTTTTGTGTAATTTTTTTTGAGAACTTTGAAATAGAATATAATTTAGATGTATGAATCTACAGACTGAGATCCAAAACATATATGTTTTCCCTACCTGACATTTTTTGGTCCTGAAAGTTCAAAATAGAAAATTTAGTTAAAAGGAGACAATTTTTCTCTTTCATTTGATACCCATATCTTCATCATTGCACAACCACAAACATAAAAAACATATTTGAAATGTGTATGTCCTTAAAATTTTAAAGTCCTTTAAAAAGGACTTTGGTCCTTCGAAACGGACTTTGGGTCAGAAAATGAAAAACTGACTATGCCAGGTTACTATAAATGACCTCTAGTTTCACACCTATATCAACATTAAGATTTGTTTTTTTCGCACGGTGTAATAAATGTAAAGTTGGTGTTTTCACTCAGTGCATCATAACTTTTAATATTTGCACAAATATATATCTTTCATCTTCGATTTTAAAACCAAAGGAGATAATTTATTTTATCTATAAAACAATCATTCGAAAATTTATGATTTTTGAAAATGGTCGAAAAATTCACTTTTTTACAAATTTAACTGTCGGTAATTTCTCCAAATCTCATCTGATTTGGACACTTTGTATATCTCTGCAAAGGCGGACAGCTTGTGTTAGTCGGATGATTCGTTTACGAGATATGTGCTCATAACTGAAACAACAGGGAAAAAAGATTTTTCGAAAACGCTTCTTACAAACATTTTTTGATCTTCAGTTTCGCGTTCAGCGGCCCAAAGTTAGTCTAGAAAACACTTTTATTTTTAGGTGAATTTTTTGTGTCGAGTAGTGTTATTGATGATTGAATATTGATGATTGAATATATATGCGACGGTTATAAATAAAAATCTGTACTAACTTAAAGATATTTCATGTGGGGTTTAAACCCCAAAAACCCTCCCCTGTGTGCGCCACTGGAAACAATAAGCACTTTGTAATCTATAAACCACCATGTAACTCTAAGTTATATTATTGTAAACATGTGTCGCATTTTTTTTTTTTGACAGATTTTTTCAACAATTTTTTTTTTGTTCTTTCTGTATATTAGCGTACCGCAAGGAATTTATTTGGTTAACTGTATAAAACAAATAAAGGAAATGTACTTCGTTCAAGTTACGAGCTCACTAATGAATCCTGAACCTTTTTGTTAACCACTTAAAACTCTCATGAGTGTTTTTATTCTCTCCTGACTGACAAAATCCCAGAATTTAAATGACAACAGTTTTGCAACACATTTAAAGGCCAATGTGCACAGGTGAGCTACAGTCACTTGAATTACAACAGAAATTTACAATAGAATTAATGTAATGAAAAAGCTGTTAACGTGCAGATGTGCGGACCACATACAAATGTTTGTATGTAGTGATTTATATGATTTACATATATGCGGAAAATGAATGCTAATTACTCTCGTAGTTTGAAATGCAATCAAAGTGAATATTGGCAATTTCTAAATTGTCCTCACGTATCGATAAATAAATAAACGCCCCCACTCACCGCCCCTCACATAGCACAACCACACATACCAGCACGCATTCACGTTAACAAGCTGACATTTGTGGGTAGTTTGTGTGCGTTTGGTCGCAATGATTGTCGCGCGAATAAATAGTATCACGCTGCTTAATAAATATTTTCTCTGCTCCGCACAAAGCAGTGATGAGTGCATGGCAAATAGCTGTGCAAATATGCATGCATGCAAGTGCGGCAGGAGTAGGAGGTGGGGCAGCCCCACACATGTGTCAATTCATAAAGCGGGCACACACACACGCTCGAGTCGATTGAAATCCAATGAACCACAGCAGCTACGGGATGCCGTCATGCGTCACCGCAGTGAATGACAATTGAGGCATTCAACGCTGCAATTCCCAACCAGAAATCCCAGGATCCTGAATCTATTTAGCATTTTTTAAAGCTGGGTGAGTCACAAATTATAAAGTATGCTTCTTCATTCCTTCCATCACACGCAAGCTTCTAAGACCGCTTGGAAGCCCCTTATACATTTCCATTCTTCCCGCTGACTTTAAAAAGTTCCTTTTCTAAGAAACTTTGATTTAATATCTCAAAACAAATTATTAAAAAAAATCTTTTTGGAAATACTTCCTTCCCACTTTGATGTTTTTAAATGGGAGGCTAACAAAACAAAGTAATATATTTATTAATTTAATTTCAGACTTTCGCAGAGAATAGAGCACTTAGTAGAAAATGTCTAAAAACCCGGCATAGCCATTTTATACCCTGAAATCCGGGGTATTCAAATTGCATCGGGATTGAATGTCTCAGTGGCAATTCGGCCCGCAACTGAACGAGGCGCCCCGAGACACACGGCAGGCATCGCGTAAATATTGACTGCGGATATTTGCACTGCACGCACATTTGCTGAGCGTTTTAATTGCCGCCACACAGCACAGATTTATTCAATCATGCATTCATTCATAAAAAACTTGATGCGGTAAAGCCATAAAAAATTATTTGTTCAAATACTCGATGACGTGTTTACTTATCTGTTGTATGTTTTATCACAATTTTGAAAGCACATTGAGCAAACTCGATTAATTACCAACATTTTGCCTTCTTTTTTGCTTAATCGCTTTTAGCCGCAGTTGCGGAAATTGATTCCGTGTCGACCGGTTTGTTGTTTTTGAACAAATAAACGCAGATATTCCAATTACCGAGAACAACAGCACTCTTCGGTACAATCAAATATGACAGAATGACAGCTAAAATGCGATGCAAAGCAGAGACAACAAATATACTTAGATAACAACACAGAATAAACAGTATACAGAAGACGCATCTGAAATAATTTTGCGATTTCATTTCGGACGCGGGCGGGAAGCAGCAAAGATGAGGAAAATGTATATGGAACCGAGAGAGTAAGCGCAAGCGAGCGGAGAGCTGCTTTGCGATCCTCTCTTGCATTCTCGCATTCATTCCATGGATTGGTTTATTCTCATTTCGACAACAACACGCAATGTTGTTGTTTTCCGCAGCAAGCCAGCTTGGCTTTACTCGGGCACTTTGAAATGGAGGTTGTTTTGGCAAAGCGATTGCCAGTCACAAAAACTTTAACTCTCTCAAAGATTTCGGCAATCTTATTAGTCCATCGCAAATTCTATTAGAGATAAGCAAAGTACACATTTCAATTTTCCGCAGCATTTTTGAAAAACAGCCACAAATTGTAGGCATACAAAATTTAATAAAAGTTAAATGTCAAAATGCTACACCACAATGGTTTTCCACATGTCCTGATCATAAAAACACAATTTTGGATTTTATAATCTTAGTTCTTCTCAGGAAGCATTGTTCATGGGCCTAAGAAAAGAAAAATGTAACTAAACCCCGAAAACTTAAAATCCTAAAATCGTAATAAACTCTGGTTATTTTGACCAAACTTATTCCCTGACTTATTCCCACAATTGGCGTTTTTTTTATCGTAGTATTGTGACCGCTGAGCTCCTTACAGAAATCAGCCAAAGCAAAAATTTATTCTAACTTCAGTTGTTAGCCAGCGACAACAAAAACCACAGGCTGTCGCCTTTCCCCTGTACGTGTTTCCACCATCACTATGCATGCGGCACATCGCTTTGTTGGCCAGTATTGATGTAGCGCGTATGAATATATGACCTCAGTCAATGAATTGTGGAAGCGAAGTGAAAATTTTATTTTTTCTAAACTTCAAATGTACAATAGAATTAGTTTGGAAAGTAGTTCAATAATATACAAAGTTGAACAAATATAATAAGGTACAGTTATTATCAACACGCCTTCTCAACTTTGAATTACTTTGAATTACAATCAACAATGCCAATAGCTTTAATACATATATTGTGTTTAGCTTTACAAAGTGGTTTGGTAAGAACATCAGCTGGCATCTCAGTTGTGGGAAGGTACTTTATAATAATTTGCTCGTTCTTAACTGCTTCTCGAATAAAATGGTATTTATATTCAATGTGTTTGGTTCTTGAGTGATGCCCTCCAAACGTCGCCATTTGCTGAGCACTTTGCGAGTCCGAATATAATACCATTGGTCCCGACGTTCCGTAGCCCATGTCATTTAGCAGGAAACTTAAATACCGCGCCTAGTTCGCTGCTTCCGAAAGCGCTACGTATTCTGATTCCGCGCTTGATGTTGCTACTACCCGCTGCTTTTTGGACTCCCATGAAATGACGCCACCTGCGAGAATAAAACAAAATCCAGTCTGAGATTTGCGATCGTTTACATCAGTGGCCCAGTTGGCGTCAACACAGCCAAAAAGTGGTTGACCAGTCTTCCGATATGTTAAAACAAAATCTTGTGTTGATTTTAAATATCGTACGACTTGAATCGCGGCGTTCCAGTGCTGCCTTCGTGGATCCTGGCAAAACTGTGATAACATGTTTACACTACATGATATATCAGGACGACTGTATACCGCGAGGTGTAAAAGTGAACCAATTATTTCTTGATATTTCGTTTTATCTATTTTTTCTGCCTCTCCAGAAATTGATGGTTCTTTTTCCAATGCAATTTTTGCTTGCATGGGAATTTTAACCGGTTTCGCATTTGTTTGCCCATATTTATCAATCAAATTTGTAATATATCTAGGCTGCGAAATTGACAACGTTCCGTTTCCAATTTTAATTCCCAGACCAATACAATTAGTTGGTTCCTTTAAATCTCGAATATCAAAATTTTCTTTATGTTTTCTTATTAGTTCTTCCGTTAAATTTTCGTTATTTGATGCAATAATTATATCATCAACGTAAAGTGCAACAATAAACTTGTTATTTTTGTAAGTGTATATACATTGATCATAATTTGATTGGGTTAAACCAAAATTTTTAAAAACACCATCTATTTTCTTGAACCATTGTCTTCCGGACTGTTTTAAACCATGTAATGCTTTTCGTAATTTGCAAACTTTTCCTCTTTTACATTCATCAATGTATCCTTCAGGTTGCTGCATATAAATTTCCTCTTCTAGATCTCCATTTAAATATGCAGTTGACACATCTAACTGCTGCAATTTTAGATCATGCTCAACAGCTAATGCATATATGAGTCGTAGTGAACTCTGTCGTACTACTGGTGCGAATGTATCTACGTAATCGATGCCAAATTTCTGAGTAAATCCTTGAGCGACCAATCTTGCCTTTCTTTTTTCGATTGTTCCATCGGGTCTTACTTTAGATTTGAAAACCCACTTGCAACCAATTGGCTTTCTATCTTTTGGTAAATCCACTAACTCCCACGTTTCGTTTTTCATAAGAGAGTCATATTCATTTTTAATGGCGTCCGCCCATTCCTTAGAATTTCCTGAAGACAAAGCTTCCCTGTAAGATTTCGGATCTTCTTCTTCAGCTCTTTTAGCTGATTCATTTCGACAACTCCATGATCGTAAACGTCTTTTAATTGAATGTTCAGGTACCTCATCTTGAAATTCTTGCATCTCTTCTCTATTATTTTCACCTTGCAAAATAACGTTTTTATTTGCTTGAGTATCGTTTGTTTCTGTGTCTGTTAATTCGACTTCTCCAATTTCATGTTCTTTATCTTTTCTTCCAAATATAAACTCTTGAAATCCCTTGTCCTCTTTGTCAATTTCTATTTTATCAACATTAAATTTGCCTTCTATTATTTTAACATCTCTGCTTTTGACGATTTTGCGCGTACCCCTTTTCCATAGACGGTATGCTTTCGATTCCTCTGAGTATCCTATTAAAATAAACTCTTCACTCTTTGATTCCCATTTAGATCTTCCTGGTTTTTTCTTCAAAACATAAGCTGTGCTTCCAATTTGACGAAAATAATTTACGTTGGGAACTTTTCCTGTCCATAATTCTTCTGGTGTCTTGTTGTAGTTTAACTTTGTCGGGCAACGGTTTCTAATATGTGCTGCCGTATATATTAATTCTGCCCATAAAAACTCCGGAAGTATCGCTTCAATCATAAGACACTTAGCCATCTCTACTAAAGTTCTATTCATCCGTTCTGCAACTTAGGTAGTCACTGAAATCTTGACTGACTAATTCCTTCGCGTTATCGCTACGCACGCATTTGATCTTCCTGCCAGTACTCAACTCAACTTCCCTTTTAAAATTCTTAAATGCTTCAAGATATTCATCCTTCCTGTATAAGAAATATACAAACACCTTCCTGGAATAGTCATCAGTAAAGGTCACGAAATACTTCTTGCTACTTATTGATTCTGTTCTCATTGGACCACACAAATCTGTGTGTATTAAGTCCAACACTGCGCTCGATGACTTGTTGTTTTTGTGTGGAAATGATTCTCTTGATTGTTTTCCACAAATGCAAGCTACGCAATCTAGCTTTTGATTTTTGAACGTAGGCAAACCTTTAACCATACGTTTCGATTGCAACTGATTCAGGTGGACCAAGTTTAAATGTCCGTACCTCTTATGCCACAGTTCTAACTCATTTTCAAATTTTTCCGTTGCTTCTTTACAGTCATCTGTCCAAGTTTTAAAATTCCTTACTAGAAATAAACCATTTGTTTTCGTTGCTTCTAAAAGAACTTCTCGGCCACGTTTGATATTTGCCTTGTTTGAACTCATAACTACTGTACAGTTATTGTCAGTGGCTTTTGCTGTTGAAATTAAATTACAGTGTAATTCTGGTACGTATAGTGTTTTGAATAATTTTACATTCTTTATTTCGTGGTTTATTTTTATTTTTAATCCAACAGTACCAATACCCTTTACATCTATTTCTTTTTCGTTAGCTAAACGCACCTTTCCCGAATAGCTTTTATCGATTGTATCAAAATGTGATTCTGACCAACACATATGTGATGTAGCGCCACTATCTAAGCACCACATATCTTTGTAATTACTGTGCCCCGCTGCAGCCACAAATCCTGTGGTCTTTTCCGCACAGTTACTTCGCTCTTTAACTTTGTGTTTGCAATCCCTTGCCTTATGGCCTTTCTTGCCACAGTTATAGCAATTGTAATGGAAGTGTTTTTGAAACATACCTGGTTTGTTTTCGTTTTCATATTTGTTACCGTTCCATTTCTTTGAGTTCTTGTACACCTTCATTGCTTCCTCTTCTTCTGCTGCTGTCGTTAACTTGTCGCCAATTTCCAATAATCTGGCACGCAAAAGTGTTAGAGATGGGAATTCGTTGGCAGTGTCAAATGCGGCGCGAATTTCTTTATATTTCGTTGATAAGCCGTCCAACATTAAAATAGTTAATAAATCCTGGTCAACTTCGACGCCCATCTCCGTCAAACAAGAAACGCACATGTCAAATTCGATGAGATAGTCTTTTATTAGTTGACCTTCACTCATTTTCAAATTTACCAACTTACGGTAGCACTCAGCCTTCCGCCTTGTGGACTTTCTATCATACGTATCTTGTAGGTAAAGCCACACCTCTTTTGCAGTCTTGAGCGTCTTGATCATCTGGACCACGCTTGCCTCCATGGCCATTATAAGTTCTGCTCGTGCATCCTGATCCTTATCGTCGTATTCGCGTTGCTCACTGCACCTTTTCTCGTAATTACTTGCTTGTGCTGCTGTGGGTGCTGCCGGCAGATCTATGTCCTTCGGCCGTTCTTCTAGCCCACGGACGATACGCAACAATCTGCTCCTATGCAACACCGCCTCCATTTGCACCTTCCACGTTTGATAGTTGTTTCCATTTAGTAATGGAATTCTTAAAGTTGATCCGGCCATTGCGAGCGTTCTAATTCTTGACTCCTTGTCCAATGAATTCAATTATCCTTCCGGTTTGGGTCTGGGCCCATAACCTATTGATGTAGCGCGTATGAATATATGACCTCAGTCAATGAATTGTGGAAGCGAAGTGAAAATTTTATTTTTTCTAAACTTCAAATGTACAATAGAATTAGTTTGGAAAGTAGTTCAATAATATACAAAGTTGAACAAATATAATAAGGTACAGTTATTATCAACAGCCAGCAACAACAACCACATATATGGTGCCTTATGGGCCAGTTACTCATGACATAACTTAGTTTTACTTGTCAGCTAGCACGACCTGGCATACCCGAAAGCTGTACAACTAGTTACCCGAGACATAGAACTTAACCGTAAACTTAGAAATCTGTTTCGTTTTGGTTTCTAAGTTTATGTTTACGGAAAACGCAAAAAATGTTGGCACTCTCTTCGGAATGAATTAAAAAGTAAACAAATGAAAATAATTTGTAAAATATACAAAATGGATTGCAATTTTTATTAGTTTCGTAAATATATTAATAATTTTAGTAGTTGGATGCTCAAACATTTAATAATTGCAAGTAAAAAAATGTCGCGAAAAGTTTGAATTTGATTGTTCACGAGATGGAGAAATCGAAGTGGCAATATTGTTTGTTTTATTTTCCTTTTGTCAAAAAGGAAAATCAGCTGATTTTTAAGTTTATGTTTACGGAAATAAAGTTTTGAGTAATTATGGTTTATGGTTAAGTTTATGTTCTGTGTCATGAGTAACTGGCCCATTACTGTTTTGTACACCGGCATGCGATCAATACTTTTATCTGTTTGCTCTCCGAACATTTGATTTTGCGCTCTCACAGCTTATCATTTTACGCATCTCGCGCTCTGTGCGTTCTCGTCTCCCTTACTGCTTCCCCCGCATCCACAAACGGTTCCAACCGCTGGAACCCGCATAGAAAATTTTCTTTACACCAGATGCGAATTCTGTATATTGTTTGTTCTGTGATAACAAGCAGCATGACGAACCAATACATAAATCTCAAACTAGGTCAAATCAGTCGGTTGGCCGCTTTAAGTAGAAAATTCCATTTCGCATCTCTGTGTGGCTGTGTGCTATATTTTATTCGAGTAAAAGACATATTTATGTAAGTCATATACATACATATATTTAAACTAATTTTCTTACACATTTATGTGTAGCTGTGTATATGTGTACGGGTGGCTTTGTGCTCTGTGCGTTGGACCATAAGTCAAAAGATCAAAAGAGTTTGATCATCGATTTAACTAAACCAAAAACAAACATTTTTCTTTCAATGGTTTCTCTTTCATCAGGTCATAGCGACCCTTGGAGAGTCAAACTGCTTTAAAAAATCATTAAGCTCATATTTTGCATAGTTTAAGCTTAGAACACATCGCATCTTACATTCACATCGCATGAAGTTGCATCAAGTTCAACAGTGCTACGGCGACTAATTTTTCATACATAGGTATATTAGTTTTGAATATGGCGAGTCTGAACCTGGACTCTTGGGCACGGTTGCCACAGTTGGTTAGTTTAAAACAAAAAACCTTAATTTTTTCCGTTTGGTTACTTGGTTACTTTATTTTCTGTTTCATGACTTTTTGCAAGGAAGCTAATGTACAAAAAGTGATAATGATGCACGCGACAAGCATTCAAGCAAACATTTTTTTTCTCGCACAAATACAGTTTGGCTATGGCTTACATATATCTGTTTTTGTTTGTTTACATATTTTATTTTGACATCATAGCCACGTAGAAAAGGTCCTTTCTGGCTGTTGGACAAAACAAGGAAGAAAGTTCTAAGCAAGTGTTTTGTTTTGTTTTTGAACTTCGTAACATTTGGTTACTTTTCCAAACAATTCTGGTTAAAAAAATGTTGGCCAAGTCGCAACCGCGTTCTTTTGTTGCCTTATGGCCCGAACACATAGACGCCGGCAGCGACACAACTGCATCTTTCAAAATAGAGAATCAGAACTTTCGTGTGGAAACGATTATGTTGACGACAGCATGACTAAGTACACTAACATCGAACACTTTGAACAACAATTACAAATTTTATTAGTATTTTAGTTAGTTGTAAAAATTATTACACATTGCCATTTCAATTGATTGTTCGACTGCGTAATGAATATAGACGAATGTTTAATAAAGAGAGAGCGAAAGCACTTAAATTTTATGTCTAGGAGCTCAAAAATATGATTGTGATCACGTTGCTGCTGCTTTCATTGTACTCACGTAGTTGACTACACGGCGACGCTCGAAGTCGACGCCATCTTGAAGTTGTGTAGCCGTGACGCTGCCGTCTTGAATGTGTTCGGGTCATTAGACTTGCGGTGCAATCAACCAAACACTAAGTCGACACAACCGCTCAGCTTCCGAGTTCGAATTAGGGTAAAGTGATTGTCTATTATATTGTCAATAATATTGACCTATATCCAGTAGTTGAAGCCATTGTGATAACACCAAACAAAAGAAATTTGATCTGGTTAAGTTCGAGGAACTCAAGAAGCTTACTTACACTCTGTATCTTTCTTTATGTCCTTTCTTGATAAATATTTTTATGTATTCGGGCAAACGTCGATTAAAGTTACGACTTTTAGTTTGAATTCAACTGGCGAATAATATATTTAAGCGCTTATATATTTTTAGGTAGCCTCGATAGCCTAGCGTGAGTGCACTAGACTGTCATCCCAGAGGTCCTGGGTTCAACTCCCGCCGCGTGCATGGTCCCCGCACTTTTCCAACCATTTTTTTTTAATTTTTCCTGTTCTCTAAATTTTCCTAAAAACCCTGCAACATATCCAAGTTCATTGATTCCCAACCCAATTATTCCTATCCCACTCACTTCCACGCAATAGTACGCGCAATTATGCGCTGTGAGGCTGATAAAAATAAACAAATAAACAGTTACACGGCACACGAACGACATCTGCAAGGGGAAGCGGACAACTGCGAAAACAGCGCACCAAATGGATCTAGCGAGGTCCCAAACCATTCTGCTGTAACCTCCTCACACAACAGATGGAGCTACGAGCGTTAGCTCGAAACAACGGAGGCGGCGTTCCTAAGCGGCGTTAGATGGCACCATCAATTAGGACTACCTGCGGCAGGCCAATCACCTACCCTGGCGGAACAACATAACCGATTAACGTAACCAACACAAGGCTGTCTTGTGGCGGCCCTATGCTTCAGAGAGGAGTGAACACGGAACAAAAAAAAAATATTTATGTGAGGTCTCAAAATTTGTAAACTCGGACTTTGCCTGACATATTTAGATGGGTTATGACAGTTAGATTATTGAGAAAGTATTCGCCAGAGCTGCTTAAAAAGGTAACACGGCAATGTTGTACTGTAGCCCAAGTCTTGCTGTGTGATGATTTAAAGGGCAATATCGATAGGAAAGCCAATTTTTTTTATATACCTTCGTAGGCGTGGGTTCGATGCCAGAAACGAGGCATCTTTTTTGGCAAAAATAATGGATTACATCATGAAGGGATCTTCTTCTGATCATCTGTCCATCGCGGTCAACCAGTTACCCCTACCTACCTTTTTAATGTCAACTGAGTTGAGTTCATCTATGACACTTGAAGAAGTTTGCGTCTATAGATCATCAAATAGTGAGGTGGTCGGTGTCTTAGAGTATTTCCTCCTCCTCCCTTCCGCTAAAGCAGCTTGGGTAAAAGTCACAAATGATTAGATGTAGCGACTTGGTATGACGTGCACAAAGTTGCCTAAGTCCAATTAAGATTTTCACAATTGCTTGGCGACCTAAGCTTTCTGCTACACTTGAAGTTAAAGTTGGACAAGAATCATTCTATGATGATGAAAGTTGCAACAGAAGAGTTCAACTTTTTGTAGTCTTCATCGAGAAAAGAAGCACAGGTGATTTGTTTACGTGTAGAAGAGTTCCTACAAAATATTAGAAAGCCTGAAACATTCCATTTTCCCATTAGTTGTCTTTGATGCTGCAGCATCTTGGAGTCCAAATGAAACAAGTTGAACTTTTTGAGTCCCACTAACACCACAATTGAGGTGGCGGAGATTTTTTTTAGGTCTTTGATTCTATTGTGATTGTCTGCTAAGAACGATTGTAGGAGAGATAATACCAGCTCCACTTGAAAAACATTCAAATAGTCCGAGCGGCGAAAACCACTTATTACCCTTAATCGCTCAATTTGCATGATTACCTAACTCATAGTTTTCAATAAACTCCCCTAAAAATGAGCCAATCTGCAAATAGTCCAGCAGAAATGGATTAAGTATGTGGACATTGTGAAATTTACCACTTACAAGCTGCAAAAGGTAGTAATTTTCCAATAGCGCAGTGTACCTAATAATTGATTTTAAATGAAAAACTACAAGCAGGGGTAAGTGCAGAGTCCATTTCTAGTAGCAACGAAAGAAAATTACACATTGTTATCCTTTAAAACGCTAAGCTTTGGCACGTCCCTTCATCAGCTGCCAACACACACCCATTCCACCCCACACCACATGAAGCCACGCAAATAATTGCAATTTTCTCTTGCCCACGCTTCTATGTACTATACATACATACATACATACATACATACACACAGTTTTGTGCCCCGACCCCGCTGCACTGTTTTCAGAACCAAAGTAAAAAAATCGAGAGAGCGTTGAAAAAGGTATTATTGCGCTTCAGTTTGTTTACATAAAACTAACCATGGCCTGGACTCATGCACAAACACACTCAAGTGGCCCCTACGTGCGAGTGTGTGAGTGAGTATAAGAAAAATTAAAACCCCATCGCTTCTACGGCGGCGTACGTCGATGCGTGGCTGTGTTTGTCTATTAGTTCTGCAGTATTTTTTTGCACTTATTGCTCCATGTCGTACACCGACGCAATATCCTGCGGACAAATTTTGACAAGTTGTTCACAACAGCTCGGAGCGGACAGCAGCGCACAACACAACGGCGAACCAGCATTTGCGCCGATGTGGGCGCTGCTGCCGCTGGGGCAGTGGGCGGACGGGCTCGCATTTGGCCGTCACGTCAGAAAAACTTGCAAAACCAATAACAGAAACGAGCACGACCCCGCTTTCAGTTGCGTTTGTTGTTATTGTTTTTATTATTGGTATTATTGTTGTTATGGTTTGTTTTTGTTGGTCTTATGATTACTGGTGCTACTATTGAGCTCTGTGTGATACTTTTATAATTCTCTCAACATAAATAAATCCATCAGAATAAATGTAGAAAATGGATAAATCTGAAGCTTTAAGTGTGGAGGCAATGGGCAAATTAAGACAAATTGCAATCGACTTTTATGAATATTGATTTCTGAGCGGCGGTTCCGTTTTGCCGAGAGATTATACTCTAAGGTCAACAAGCCACAAGCAATCGAAGGACTTGCTTCAGAGATAATCTTTCGGCGAGGTTTATTTTCCTTCTGTGTATTTTTCGTTTAATAAAAGAAAACCAGACGAAATTTGAACTGTTTTTACTGTTTCAAATAAAAACACTAATTGCCTAAATGATTTAGCAGAGAAAAAATATCTGCCTCTGTCTAGAATATAATTTGCAAGAAATAATAAAAGTAGCAAAGTACCAATTAAAGTGAAAGTGCAGGTCGGCAGATTGCTGCTTCTAAAACCGACTCAACAATTGCACAATAAAGATATCATTTCTTTTCACGATTACGTTCAGTTGTGATCTCCTAAACATAGTGTCAAACTAACCCTAAACCCTATAAAAGTTAAACGTACTAAAAATTTCTTTTTATGCCAATTTTGCAATTAGTCTTGTAACTGAAAATGTTCAACATTCCGAACAGCATCGAACCAACATCGACCAGCCATTAGCAGCAGCCGTTGGAGCTTTGCAAATTGTAAAAAAGAAAATAGAATCAATTACAAATTTTTAACTAACGGCACGCAGCGCTACACAGTGTCCGCGTCGCGTTAGAAAGTGCACACTGGCAACGCAAAACAATTGTGAAAGCAATTTTTTCCATGCCCCAACTACGACCACAAATAGCCAACTTTTAATTTTGAACAAATTCAAGTTCCGCGACTGCAAGCGAAATCGGATCGAAAACGGAAATGAAAACTAAACGCTAGTGTTGCCACCTACGTTCAATGACGAGAAGCAACAGATAATTCTTTTTACGTAGAGAAATTATTCATCCTAAGAACAAATTTGCTCTAATCTGAGTCTCCAGAGTGAGAAAACAGTTGTGAGAACCTTCGATGGTCTTGAAGATATTTCAACTGGCAGTACTAATGTCGAGTTGCTTGAGAGTTGAGAGAGTCTTGAGAGCGCAAGAACAGTTGAGATATTCTTCACTGCTCTTGAAGACATTTAAATTCATAATAGGTTAGATTAGGTTAGGGTGGCAGCTGAAGAGCTCACGTAGGCCATACTGCGGCCCGTTGTGATACCACGTGAAGGACGTGGCCGCCCTTCAGGATTGCACACTCCCCCGGGTGTTGGGCAGGAGCCATCCCGATTCCGCAATGAAACGGGCGATGCGGCCGATGCTGGGTCCTGTAAGGTCGGCCAAATTGCTGAAGAACGGCGCTCCCAGCACCCGGAGTCGTCTCCTCGCTAGTGCTGGGCAGTGACACATCAGGTGCTCAACGCTCTCCTCCTCGCTCTCATCATCGCAGCTGCGGCAATGGTCATTGAAGGGGAGGCCGAGTCTCCTGGCGTGTGCGCCGTTCGTCCGGTGTCCCGTTAGCACAGAAACTGTGGAATAGATGGAATTCCGCTTTAGTCGCAGTAATTCGCGTGTTCTGCCCTGGTTAAGCGACGGCCAGGTTTCCCTGGAGATCCTACAGAGGTTCTCCTCCGCCCAGAGTCGATTAGCCAGGCGGAGATAAGCCTGCCTGACCATCAACTTGACGGTCGCAAGGGGGATGCTACACTGTGTAGTAGGTGCTGGAAGTAGAGTGCCTTTTCTGGCCAACTCGTCTGCCAAAAAAATTCATTCAAAATTCATAATAACAAATAAATAAATTTGAAAACACCAAATTTAGTCAGACAATAATAAATAACTATGACGCTTGAATCGAACCAATATTTGAAGCAAACTTAACGTAGTGATTGGACATAGATGGGTTCTTAAGCTGAAACATGGCGGTATCAGAGAAACGCAAATGCAATCTAATAACAAGTGTGGTCTAAAGTACACCGAAGGACTTACTGAACACTAATTTCAGATGACCTTTTGAACGAATTTCAACGTATTCATATTTTAACTGATGGATCTCTGATGATTGGCAGAGGGAAAGACGAAATATATTTGTAAGAACTGAGCTTGATGCGCACTCTGCAATTTAGAGGATATAAGTATATCGTTTTAAAAAACACTTTATAAAAAGTTTTAAAAAGCAAAGTGCGTGGACTAATGTATGAAATCGATGATATCCTCTGAATTGGCTTTTGAATGTGTTCAGAAATAAGACGAATCTGAAATGAATTAAGGGACATATTAGCGCGAAGCAAAGAAGCTCACAGACAGCCAAAAAGGCTATCGAGATCGGGAGAAGACTTCTGCGCAGCCAAACCAAGAGTTGTTCTAAGAAGGTAGAAGTTTTAGTCCACAACGCCACAACCTAGACTAGTATGACCAAAGAAGAGAGACTAAGTCGGTCTAAAGAGAAGCCCAAAAACTAAATAACTTAAGAAAGTATTTGATTTTAAATGAATTTATAACAAGGAGTGTCCACTGATCCCTTTTCTATGTTTTTTGCAATTTTTTGGGAGCGCACCTCAACAGTAGGCTTTGCTTTTTCAAAATGCTTAAATTTCACAAAAACTAATTGCATTTAGTTTCATTTTGATTTTATATATTTTTTTTATTATATAATATAATATGGACAAATTTAAATACTATATTTGAATAATTTCTTGAAAAACGTCAAGTCATTCGCTGCCAAAATAGAGTCTTCCCACTCATTCCAGCTATACTAGTATACTGACTACGATTCAAAGCACTCTAAATTTACATAAGTCGGCATTCTACAATTGTCCTTACTAATAAGAAAGCACCCGTTCAGTCGTCAGATTTGTACTGTTTGGTATCGTTTGGCTGACTTAACTTCAAAACCAGCCACTTTAATAGCACCGCTCCAAATGATGTGGTTAGAGATAGCGCCTGATTATTGAAAAAAGCTGGATGCTGCTTGGTCTATATTTGGGACTTTTAACCTATAGGGTGTCCCATCTGTTGGTTGCATTTTGAACTAGCGAGTAAATCTACTTTGGCGGCACTTACGTCTGTCATTCTTTGACAGATAATTAATTTATTGTTTGCGGTTAACGAACATGGATCGCTTTTTGCTCGAAGAAAGCTGGGTAGTGTTGAAGTTTTACTTCCAAAGTGAATGTTCAGTCGCTGATCAGTCAGAAATCGTGTAATCAACCGTTTTGGAAATGTGCACTGGCCACCGCGCGATTTGACTCCGCTAGGCTATTTTTTGCGGGGAACCGTGAAGAATAGATGTTATGTGGACCTGTCAGCGTCGATTGATGGCTTGAAAGCCAATATTTGACAAGTCATCGGTGAGATAGAGACGCACACATTGGAAAATGTAGTGAGAAATTGGGTCGAAAGAATGACGAACTCTAAAGCCAGCAACGACAGTTATGTGAATGAAATTGTATTTTATACATAACGCCATGTGTGTACCTTTCTAATAAAAAAACCCCGTTTGGAAAAATACCTGTGCGTTCATTATTTTTCAGCCAATTTAAAATGCAAGTTTCTGTTGGGACATCCTGTAGTAATGATAAACTTTTACGAAAAACTTTCGCTGGTTAAAAAAAAATTTACAGTTTTTATTGCCAAAAACCGAGTTTCTTATAACAAAGTTGCGATACACTACTTATTAATTATTATTTTTTAACTAGGTGGCATCACTGTTCAATACAGCGCACACACGCATACACCTAGAGAATACAACGCGGCCAACAACTGTTGCCAGCAACAATTACAAAACGCTTTTACCGCCGCAATTCCATTTAATGACACACAAGTCGACAGACAGACAGTGCGGGGCCGCAGCTGCGGGTCCAGTTGCTGGCTGCTCGTTTCGTTTTTGGGGGCATGAAAATTTAGATCAAGTGCGAAATATGAAGCGGCCGCACACACTCACTTATTTCGCTTGCATTTATATGCGCGTATGTGCATGTGTGTGTGAGTGTTTGCGTGAATGTGTTTATTGGCGCAAAAAGTCGACTCACCAAAACAGCTGCAGTGAAAATAAATGGCGCTGCTGATAAAATGGAAATAAAATGGCGCAGCTCAAGTCCCTCGGGGGGCTAACGGGCCGCTCTCCCCAAGGAGCCCACGGCCGTGCACGATTGCATGAGCGCTAAATGGCCGCACGCCGAAAAGCTTCACTCGCGCCACAGCCATAGCCACAGCCAAAGCAACAGCGGCCGCCTAAATGTCGATGCCGCTGGCCACACTGCAGGCTGCAGATATGGAATAAACAAGTGGAGCAGCGCTCGTTAGGACGCAATATGACAACTGCAGCCGCGTTCGAGTGCTCTGCACCGAGAGGAGGCGACCCTGACCACCGGCCGCCAGTGCCGCGAAAGTGCCGCACCAACGTTGCTGGAGCCAGGCAAATTTGACGCTGTCGCTGCCATTGGCGAAACAAGCATTTCCATTTCACTTGACTCGTCTCATAATTTGTTTGAGTATTTCTCTGCGTTCGCATCGTGTATGCAAGTTTTTTACATAATTCCTATTTGTATTTTTTATTTTGGTTTTTACTTGTATTTCTGTTGCATGTTGTATGTAGGTTAGTTTCACTTTCTGTTACCGCCAGTGTGTGCCCTTTGTATGCGTCGCTGAATGGCAGCGGCAGCAAGTGAAGCGTATGAAAACTATCCATACGGCTGTATGCACTTCTACTCGTACGTGTGCGTGTGTGTGTGTGCGTGGCTGCAATATTTGCTACTTGCCTTGTGCGCCTGTGTGCACTTTGGAGTGTTATTGATGTTGCAATGCGGCGCGGTGCACGGGGTAGCCGTCAACCACTCGCACTGATTGCTTGCTCGGCCTTGCCCCTCTCTGCTCGTCCATGTGTGTGTGTCAATGGGCGCATCTGTGTGTGTGTGTGCTTATAGTTTTGATAAGAATTTTCACTTTGGTTTTTATGTGCGATGACATGTTGGTCCGTACAACTTTGCCGCAGTCTCGTGTTTTTATTGTGCACAAGTTGCAGTTCATCGGTCGCCGTCGGTTCAAGGACTCAACCCCTTTGTCCCGGGGCAACTGCTGTTGCATTTTCAGTGCATTGCAAATTGCTTGCGATTATATTATGCAAATGTGCAGCTGTCAAGTCTATTAAAAATTATTGAATTTCAAATTTGTTTTCATCTGGCACCAACTCGATTGTCCGGCGCTGCAGCATACAGAATGAACGGAACAAATTTCACATTAAAAACAAATACTCTTAATATCTCATTTTAATATGGCATCACCCCGGGTGATAATTTCATCATTTTGACCATTTTCAATATTTTGCATCATGCTCATTAATTGTTTTAATTACCTTTCAATTTGGTGGTTTCGTGTTGATTTTGTGGTTTATTTATATTTGCATGTGCAAATAACACTGCACAACAGCATGTCTGTTGCATGGAGTTTTTTACATGAATCTGAATCGTTTTTCCACGCTGTTTTCAAAACCATACTCCGTTTTTATGTAACAGCTCTAGTTTTCGCAAAAAATGGGCGTGTCACTTTTTCGAATTTTCCTCGGCTTTTTTCTCGTTTTCAACTGTAATTTCTGAACCAATAATCCTATCGACATGATTTTTATATAGTTGCACAACATTTCACGCCATTTTTTCTGACATTAATCAATTTTATGCGTTCTAAATTGACGTTGTAATAAGGTTTCAAAGTAGGAAAATATTGAATTTCAAGGCGTTTTTTCTGATGGCGAAATTGTACACATGTTTCATAAATCAAGTTACGAAGTATATGAATATCTTAAGAAGAAACATCAAACAATACAAGACAGCCAAATTATTTGGCGGAATGCTCATTCGCATCGAAATAATAGCAAAAATGTACCATAGTCAAATTCAGTATTTTTACTTAAAAAATTAGGAGCCTCAAAATATGCAGTTTTTAATTTTTTTTGTTTCGAGCAATTCAAAATATTTTTGTTTTTTGCTTGTATTTCAGACTATAAATGGAATATATAAAAGAGCATATTTTGAGGCCCCTAATTTTTTAAGGAAAACGACTGAATTTGACTATGGTACATTTTTGCTATTATTTCGATGCGAATGTGTATTCCGCCAAATAATTTGGCTGTGTTGTAATGTTTCACGTGTGGGCTTTCATTATACACCTAACTCGTTAATTGATTTACGAAAATTGTGTATGTTTTTCCATATTTTCCGACTTTGAGGTCCAATTACCGCGGCATTTTGAAACTTATAAAAATAAGTTGCATCGGAAAAGAAGCCGTGCGGTGTTGTTAATGCGATAAGGTGAAAATCTGTCTATCGGTTTTTTGGTTTAGAAATTACAATAAAAAATATGGAAAAAGTAGAGGAAAAACTGAAAAAATGACACGGTACCTATATCTCACAAACTAGAGCTGCTAGAAAAAATCTGAGGATAGATTCGAAATCAGCGCACCCAAATTAGTAAGAAACAGTAGAAAAACTCCATGCAACAGAAAAAAAGTATTTTTTTGTTGTGCTGTGTAATGCATTCATTTACACTGTGCTACAAATCAACATTGGAGTAGTTCGGATGAGAGAAAGAAACAAACAATTGGCTCTGGCTGTTTGCGGAAGAAAATTAAAGGCTAAAAGACGACACTGATGGATGGGCTTTAGGTCTTTGAAGGATAATGAGAGCACAAGTATATTTGAACAAACATTTTCATATGACATAAATAAAGGGCTTTGGAGAGAAAACCCGAGACGCTTTTGATATTGATGGATCAGAGCATAACTTTATCCTTTATCGAATTTGCAACTTTTAACGAAACTTCCCAGATGTATCTGCATACAAGGCAAAGCTCAATTAGTTTTAAATCGAAAGCTAACATCAATTGGTAAAAGAGATACACTAATTTAATATAATTTGATATATTAAAATATTGAATAATTTAATTATAATAAACATATTGAAGGAATCATAAAATTGCTAGCAATAAGTTTTAAGTCTGTAAGTTTTAGCTTTTAAACGATGATATGTACTGAGGTATGTAGGCTAGGTTGGAAATTACGGGAGTTAATGTAGGCCAAAGTTGACACAACAATGACCCGAAAAACGGCTCATTCTCGAACTAAACACCGTCGTAGATGGAAGAAGTGTTTATTTTCTAATAAATCGGGCAATACTGTTATGGCATTAATTGACAATTGTGCTCCGAGCAGACAATGCCTGTTCCTGCTCAAAGACGGATATACTACTATGTCCAAAAAATAAGGTGACATTGTATTTATTTTGAAAATTCTTTATTTATTCTTCCAAATCAATTTCATCCCCTTCAAAGTAATCCCCTCCCGATACAATGCACTTATGCCAACGGATTTTCCAATCTTCGAAACACTGATTGTAGTCATTTTCCGGGATGGCCTTCAGTTCCGTCTTCGCTGCGGCTTGAATCTCCTCTATCGTATCAAAATGGTGTCCCCGGAGCGGTCTTTTGAGCTTGCTGAAGAGCCAGAAGTCGCACGGCGCCAGATCAGGTGAATACGGTGGTTGCGGAACGATATGGGTTGAGTTTTTGGAGAAATGATCACGAATTACGAGTGCAGTATGGGATGGTGCATTATCGTGGTGTAAAAAGCAACAATTGTCTTTCCACAATTCCGGCCTTTTTAGGCGGATAGCGTTACGCAAACGACGCATAACGTTCAAATAGTATTCCTTGTTGACTGTTGACTAAAAAAAAAATAATTCTCCAAATCCTTCGACGCGCGCAGTTTAAATTCGAATGTCACCTTATTTTTTGGACACATTAGTATATGGAAAATAAGCTACAAAACATTGAAAAACACCGGCAATGATCATTGAAGTCACCCCCTTCAATGATCATTGCCGGTGTTTTCGGTAAAGACCAGTCAAACCTGATATCTTGATTAACTTGAAATACTCAAGCAGGGCTAATTGGTAATTGGTTCTATAATGTAGATATAACGTAGAAATTTCGGGCCATTTCCAATTCCCCCACTATGCGGGGCCGTGGGGAACATGGGACCCTACAGCTGAAGCCCTCTGCTTAAAAAATATTTAGAAAGATTACATACAACTACTAAATCCGAGAAAAATCTCCCGTTCTCCAGATCTGCCTTTGTGTCCAGAGACAGAACATTACTGCTGATAGTATTTACTAACAAATCAGTCCCATCAATCTAGTCCATAGAAGGGCACGCTGCTACTCGCGAGTAGCAGCGACGCTTACTCGCGTATACGAATACAAAGCAGCGAAGTTCCGAGCTCAGCTTCAGTGTCGTGTCAGACTTCATGCAAGCAACTTCATGCTCGTTTGCGGCTCGCATACTGCGAATATTTACGTTTTTGTGTACACTGAATATTCATGTAAATCAGAAAATGTTTAAGGTTGAATGGGAAATACAAATTTTTTCCTTTTTTTTAGTTCCTGTTATACCTGTCCGTTATTTGTCCGTCCGGCTTTGATATTTTTACGCTAGCAATATTTTTCAAGTTAAAATATTAGAGCTAAACAAATTTACGCCTTAATTTTGTGCAGTGTTTTTCACGCATACATTGCCAAAATGCGTGGTTGTGTTAGTGCCCATCACTGATCTAGTCCCATCAACATTAAACACAAATCGTATTTTTTCAGCTTTCTACTACCATAAAACAATATGTAAACTCCGAAGCACACAATGAATCTTTTGAAAAATTAAAAAATTACTTTAAAAAAAATCTTAAGTAAAAATTAATGCCTTCGAATTGTGCCACACGAAAACTTCTCACCGCGTGTAAATTGTGTTGTCATGCATCAAAATGACTTGGATTGTTAAATGTGCATTTCAAACAACAACATATTTGCAATTTTAAACTCCGAAAGGCTCAAGTTGTGAGCAACAAAAACCTTTTTAGATTTTAAAAACATCATAATTGCTGTTGTTGTTTATCAAATACAAAATGAAAAATAATTAAGTTCACATGAAATTGAACTACTTTGATGTGAATTTTATGATTTTGCGGAATCCGAAACCTTGCCGAAATATTCCATTAAAATTGAAATGTCAGGTCGTTAAAGCTATAAAAAAATGGAAATTTCATGAATGTGAAAATAATTAGTGTTAATTTGTGGTGATTATTTCATTTTCCATTCAATTCACGAGTGCATCTTTTTTGGACAGAACAGCAATGCGTATGCGTATGTAGCAATTGCGGTCTGTCCGTAACGTTGTAGTGGGTATTGTTCGAAGAAAGTGTGGCAAGTGTATTCGATTCTCAGCTATTCAAAGCAATAGGCTTCTTTTATTGAAGCATGGCTTCAAGAAAACTGAAGACAGAGAGCTTAGTGCATTTTATATAACCAGTAGAAAAGCGGGAGATTTACATAGAAAGTATGGCATGTTGTTCCCTTCTCTCTCACCTTTAGAAGGACTGGTAGGCTTTTGAACAATATAAATACGACAAACGATTCAAACAATTCGCATAAAAATGTTTTTATCAAAGTTTGTATCCCCGTTACTTCCAAAAGATGCCCGATGTCGTCACGCAATAAGCCTTCTCCAAAATATGTCAGGTAAGGAAAGCATACATGTTTTGGATCTCAGGCTGCAGCTTCATGCATCTAAATTCTATTTTGGTTCTGCAAGTTCAAAATAGAAAATTTATTTAAAAGGAGACAAACTTTCTCTTTCATTTGATAGAATATTGAAAAAAATATTTGAAGTGTGTATGTTCTTAAAATTTTAAAGTCCTTTAAAAGGACTTTGGGTCAGAAAATGTAAAACTGACTATGCTAGGTTACTAATAATAATATTACAAATGACCTCTAGTTGCAGGCCTAATCAACATTTGAATGGGTCACGACAAAAATTTTTTTTTTCGCACGGTGCAATAAATGTAAAGCTGGTGTTTTCACTCCGTGCTTTATAATAATGTTAGGCTTAATATTTGCACAAAAAATATATCCTTTATCTTAGATTTTAAAACCAGAGGAGATAATTTATTTTATCTATAAAAAAATAATTTGAAAATTTATGATTTTTGAAAAGTGTCGAAAAATTCCCTTTTTTAAATTTCATCATCACTTACTTCACCAAATCTCATCTGATTTCGACAATTTATATATCGCTGGAAAGGCTAAGGTATTATCTTCTTTTTTCAATATACTAAACTGAAAAAACTGGTTTTTCGAAGATTTTTTGAAAACGCTCTTACAAAAATTTTTGGATTTTCAGTTTCGTGTTCAGCGGCCCAAAGTTATTCTAGAAAACACTTTTATTTTTAAGTGCATTTTTTGTGTCGAGTAGTGTCATCGCTCTCACAGAAGAATTGCAGTCTCGATTAGGGTTTACTAACAGGTCACTGCCAGTTAGACAGCTCCGAGAGAAAGTCTGGAACCTCTTCTCTGCCTCTGCTCCGCGATCTCAGAATTCTGATTGGTTCAATGAGGTATTGCGCTGATTGAGGGACTAGAGGGGGCGTCCAGAATACAGACTAGTGCCCTTTTAAAGTTCTCTACTCTTAACGTTCAGGACATTCATCTGATAACGCTAAGGTCAGTCAGTTTAACCGAACATTACCTTACAAATTTATAACACTACTCGACACGAAAAATGCTCCTAAAAATAAAAGTATTTTTTAGACTAATCTTCGGCTGCTGAACACGAAACTGAAAATCAAAAAATTTTCTTAAGAAGCTTTTTCGAAAAATCTTGGAAAAACACGTTTTTCCCCTCTTATTTCAGTTATGAGCACATATCTCGTAAACCAACCATCCGATTAACACAAGTGGGTCGTTCAGAAGGCAATTAACTAACCTTTCCAACGATATATCGATTGTCCAAATCAGATCAGATGTGGGTAAGATACTGACGATGAAAGTTGTAAAAAAGTGAATTTTTCGACCATTTTCAAAAATTATACATTTTCGAATCGTTTTTTTATAGATAAAATAAATGATCTCCTCTGGATTTAAAATCTAAGATGAAAGATATATTATTTGAGCAAATATTAAGCCTAACATCAATAGAATTGAAAGAAAAATAACAAAGTTACGATGCACGGAGTGAAAACACCAACTTTTCATTTATTACACCGTGCGAAAAATTTTTTTTATTTTTCCGAGACCCATCCAAATGTTGATATAGACGTAAAACTAGAGGTATTTGTAGTATCCTGGCATAGTCAGTTTTTCATTTTCTGACCCAAAAAACAATTTTGCTTATATTATTTTGTAAAATAAATCGTCTAATCGAAGTTTGATTTCATCCAAACTTGGGCATTTATAAAAGAAAAAATACCAAAAATGTTCACCCGGGCAGGTACAGGTATGTGAAAATTTAAACTGAATTTAATTGTTGTCCTGCTCACTTCTACTCTAAACACAAAAGGCAACCCAGCCCGACTGCTCGACAAACTGTCGCTTGAGTACTGATTTCTCCAATCTCTCTCATGCCGAAACAGTTTCGTAACGAGTTTTATGGGTTGTCAGGGACATTAGGCACGGCGATTCATTAAGTTTGCCACTGCTTCAACAGATGATAAATGGAACTTTAAATTTTAACTACTCCCTAGCGACAAAAAGTATGCTAATGAAAACCAAACAGTTGAATAATTTAAAATCAGTTAAAGGCCAATGCAAATCAACTTTGTTGCCCCCGACGCTTAATTTTAAATGAGATGTGCAATCTCACGCCGCCTCGCGCCACTACCGCCTATAATTTGGCAAAAATTACAACTTTCCCAAACTAATTTCGAATTCCTTGCAAAATTGAAAAATTCCGAGCACAACCGGATTTTGTGTGCGCGAGAACTTTTCAACCAATTGGGCTGTTTTGCATCATTAGGCAAAGGAAATCAAGGCCGCTAAAGAAACTGTAGGACCAAACAATCAACAAGCAACAATGAACTGCTTCGCGCTAGAAGTGAAATGTCGATGTGGCCGTGGGGTGAATGGAGGAATCGACCGAGCAGCAAATTAAAGCATTGTGACGCATCGACGCCCAGCGGGAGATAATTTCGAGTGAAGCGTCGAGCACGCCAATGTTGCCGACTCACCTTTGATCGCTGCCAGCAGGAACAGCATCAATCCCAGTTCGCTGGCGCTCCAGCGCAGGCGGCGGCCCCTGCACATTTTGACACGGCGCGCCCGACAGCGACCTAAGCGCGCCGGCAGCACGACCGCATACACTTCCGCAGCTTCCGGCGCCGGTCGTCGGACGCCGAGGCGTTGGCTGTGGCTCGCAACAAAGAAGCGACGTTCGGCCGCTCGGCTGCCGCGCAATTTACGATTATAATTGCAGCAAATAAAGCGCCAAGCGGATGATGATGTTGTGACGGCTGCTTGAGGGGGCGTTGTTGTTGTTGTTGTTGTAGTTACGGTAATTGTTGGTGTGCCGTGGCGCGAAAATTTTCATAAATTGAAATACGCCCACAATAGAAGAAACGTCCAACAGCTCACGCAGTGTTAGCCGTCAGCCGCTGACAGTCGTAGAGTACAGCGGCAACAACAACAAGTCAAGAAACACTTTTCGAGCACATCTCCGCCGCTGGTGGTTGTTGTTGTCGAGTATTCGGCCGTTTTGCAATTTTCACTTTGCGTGCTTTTTTTCAATTCGTTTCGTTTCGTCTCGTTTTACTTTATTTTCACTTGGCGTTTAGTTTGTTGTTTGGTTTGGTTTGCTGTTGGCGTTGCCGCGGTTGGTTGGCCTTTGTTGTTTTATTGTTGTTGTTGTTGTGTTGATGGGCACAATGCGATTTGCCGTGTCAAACTTTTATTCCTTGCAGAAGGAATAAAGGAAAAGGCAATTGGCATATAAAGCAACCGACCCGCCACCGACCGAGTGACCGACGAAGCGATGTACGCTGCTGCTCTTGGCCCCAGTGCCAGCTGAAGATTTCATCAAATTAGTGCCGGCGAAATGCCGAAAAATGCCCTTTTTAAAAAACACTCACGGGACTAATAACGCAAAACGTTTGCGACTGCGGCACGACGCGATTGCGCGCCGCTGCCTTTTTTGCGCTTTAGTCGCTGCGCTTCCACGGCGCCCGACACACAACGTGGGCGACTAAATGGCCAACTGCTGAATGACTGTTCGTCTACGGGCGTGGAGCGAGGACGATGACTGCTTTGCTGATGTTTAGCTTTGTGGTGCGACTTGGCTGGCGGTCTGTGAAGCACACAAAGGGACAAAAGGTTGAGACAGACCGTTCTGTTGGTGCGCTCTGGAATTGAATTTGGTTTTCGTGTGGTGGGCGATTGGCATTTAAATTGATTTAAGCATTTGATTTGTTTTGTTGCTGTTGCGCTATTGTTAGCTTGCAAGCATTGTGGGTGGCGCCAGTTTGTGTGGAACTTTTTTCGAATGTCTGAATGAATGTGTTGGAAACTGTGTCAAACGTTGTCAAGATAAGTTCACAAAATCGCGTCGTCCAGTTGAATAATCTGCTGAGTCTTGCACGCTGCTTTAACAGTTCAAGCAAAGTCACTTTAATGTCTGCAACAGTCGTCTGTGTTGAAGACTTGACAAACTTGAAAACGTGTCAAACTTGTAACTTGTAACCATCTCTAAACACTAAACTCAACGCGCTGTTTTAAACTGCAACGTAAATTTTGTGCACTTGTTGTGCTGCCTAAAAGTATACTTTAACTCTTCACTTCACTTCACTACTCTGTCGCTCTTCCTATTTCACTTTACTTGCTTGTACGTAAGTCGACTCCAGGCGCACTCATTTATGGCTCAGCTTCCTGTAGCGCACACTTGCTGGCTTCAGTCGCCAAAAATATGCCATGTTTTCTATTCAATGTCATGTTCTCAAAATGCAAAGATAGTCGCGGGATCATCGCTCACTCGCATGCGTTCTGTAGGCTTTGTTTCATGCGGTGCGCCCAAAAATATGCTACCATTTATAAAGCTTATTTTCGTCTCAACACAATTTCACTGGAAACCCAAATAGCATTCAATTTATATTTACGCGGCAGAATTTTTTTGTATATATTTTTTTTGTTATATACTAGTACTTTTATATTTTTTATTTTGCTTCACATTGTTTTGCTAAGTTTTGCTTTCGGTGTAACCACTGGCAAAAAATCTAATTTATTTCCTTTTTTCGGCTGCTGCTATTCAAGGTAATCTCACACTCTGACTGCTATTTATCTTTTTGTCGTCGCCGTTGTTGTTGTCGTTTTTGTTGTTGTTGCTGTCGTGCTCATAATGGCTGCTGTTGACACTGACAATGCTGTCGTTGTCGTTGTTGCTTTGCTGATGTTCTGTTGCGTTTTTATCACTTTCACTTAGGCCGATGTGTGACAGCCTACTGGCAGGTTTTTCAACCGCCGCGCACCTGCTTAATGCCTAAACTGATTTTCCAAGTGGCTGCACCACATGTGCTCACTAATGGCCCGCAATTATTGTCAAAATTCACTGCCTACTTCGAGGCGCTTTACACTTGACGCTCACAAATTCAAATCAAAGCTTGCCTTTAATTGATAACCAAAATTTTTTCCTTTGTTTAGTTTTCGAAAACTTGAGTGCGTTTGGGCTCGCGAATTCCAACACTCAAACACAACTCACGTTAGTTGCGGCGCTCGGCTGCATTTGCATGTGAGCTGCTTTGCATCTGACTCCAATTGCGGCGTGCGCGCCGGTACACGAAAATGCGTGCTGCACACTCGACACACAGGACAAAACTATTGGCTGTGGCGGTGGATGGCAGCAGCTGAAATCGGTGCGCCGCAAAAACAACACTGCCTCATTGGGGGCGGCCAGCGAAGGCACGAGCGCGCTACGCGATGGCCATCAGCAGCCGAAACAGCAGCTGAGCGAGAAATGTATCCAACGCGAGCCAGTGTTAATATAAGAGAGAAATGTGCCGAAGCAAAGGACGCGTTGGCTTTCTTGTGGTACGCCGGTTGAAAGTTTATTCGGCTTACGAGTTCTGCCAAGCTCGAAGTATTTCAACAATGTGGCAAGTACTTGAAAACAAACAAATTTTTTAATAATTTCTTACTTTAGACGAGGTTTTTTTTTTACGAATTTGACAGACTTCCGCATTCTTAAAACTCTGCAGTGGTATTTCGTAGTGTTTTCAATGCTAACAACTGAAGAGTTGACCAGCCACTGTGGCCCGCAACGGCACACAACCTTCGACTGTGGTAGGTCAGTGTGGAAATCTCAACACGGAGTTGCCATTGCTCTCCGTATAAGAGCGCCACGCGCCTCCATTGTCCTCTCATACGTCACGTGGTGAAACTCGTTGGTTGGCGTTCGTCAGCCATATTTCACCAGCCCAAGAAAAATCCCATTTCCAATTCCAGTGTAACAACTCCATACTCACCACACACACTCTCTTAAGTTATATTTGAAATTAATTGCCGTTTTATTTAATTTTCCATTCAGTTGCAACTTTCCTTTGATTATCTGATTTATTTGCCGCTCTTGGTCTTATCTCTCGACCGCAGTTAATTGCGCAGTAAATCACTGAATTTATTTTTACCCCGACTTAAGCTCGCTTCCAGTGCCGCTGACGATTGGTCACTCATTGCGTTTCTTGAACACACATTTCACAATCTTCAGCTTGAATTTAATTACTTGACTCGCCGGCGGATATAAAATTGCAATTAGAAACAATTAAAGCCACCGTAAGCTGGCCGCGTGCCGCTTTGACTCTCCAGGCGTGCTGAGCAGCGCTAAGTTGCAAAGCTGATTAAATGGAAAATAAAAGTTATGTCCACGTTGCTATGGTCATTGCGTACAGTTGTCATCCCCCTTGTCGGTTATGTACTGGCTGCACTTACTACGCCTCCGCAAAGCCGCAGACGCAAGTTCGTTACTCAGCGAAAAAGTTTTTTAATTGAAACAATTTGTTTTCGGTGCAGTGAATATTTAAGCCACGACAGCATCAAATCGAGTAGTTGGCAGCAGCGCGTTTCGCCATAAAATTAGCTAAGTTTTAACCTTGGCTGCCTGATGTTTTTATCATTATGCACATCGTTCATGCTTTAATGTCATTCAATAAGTGTTTGTACTCTTCCATGCAACACAACTTTAAGGCATACAATTTATAATATTTTTTTAATGATTACACAAACCTGGCCCATTAGGTAAAAATAAAAAAACTGTGCATGAATTTTGAACTTCGTTGAATACCTACTTGAAAACAATTTAAAGCAAATCACGGCAGTAACCAAGAATTCTATAAACCTTGGCAGTAACTGTGTAAACGTAGAAAAAAATCAAAAGGTTAAGCATTTATTTTGTGCTTAATTTTCCTCGTAGCCTCAAGTCTTTTATTTATTTGTTTAGTAGTAGTCTTTGAACAATTCTTACAGACTAATTAACAAAATGGAACCTAAGCTTAAACTTAAAAGGGAAATTGAGAAAAAACAAAGGCAATGAATGAGGGCTTAGGTACAGACAGATCAAACATTGAAGAGGTCGACAGCACGTTTAGCGCGGCTAAGGCTCGAGGAATAGGAGCGTTACTACCATAACGCGTCCTAGAGAACTCAACAGAAAAAGGGGAAACATGTCTGAGGGAGCGAGATGGCACATTGAAAGCTATTTTGGACAAGAGAGAGGGGCAATCAATATTTCCATTGACTATGACAAAAATGAAAGTCATGGAAATGACAGCCCTCCTGGTTTCAAGTGATTTTACACCAAACAGAAGACATCTAGACCTGTAAGGACACTGGGGCTCAGAAAAACGAATGGAGCGAAGGGCAAACTTAAGGAATCTTTTTTGGATACGCTCTAAACGATTAGAATGCGACGCATGATAAGGTCTCCAGATGAAAGCAGCATATTCCAGTCTGGACCTAACAAAAGTAGTATACAAGAGCTTGAGCATTGTGTTGGTTCTGCTGACAACATTAAAAGTCCGGTTATGTCTTTCAAAAATCCAAATATCACCTTTTAGTTAAGTTAAGAATAATATTAGAAAACTATTCCTCGAATATTGAATAGCTTTACAAATTTGACGATTAATTTTCTGAAATGACTTAGGTTTTAGGTTATGTTACGCTACGTTAGGTTAGGTGAAGTTAGGTTAGGTGGCCTCTCCTCTGTGTGAGACAACTTGGACCTACATGGCTCGTTGTACTACCACAACTCCGTTTTTTCCAACATGAGGTTCAACACACATTTCAAACGAATAGGCAAGGATGTTGTAAATGTTCTAATAGTGAAGACCTATTTTATACACAATAGAGGCGTGTTTGGGCTTCACAATTGAGCCACTTTCTCTGATATTTAGTGCATTCGCATTACGTTCTCATCAGAAAGCTTTATGTACCATAGCCAACTGCGTTTATTGGTCTTTATAAAGATGAGATTTAGTTTAGCTCAGCTTAGATTAGGAAACGAAATGACGTACAGCGCAAGCAACACTTGAACTCTGACACCCAAATGGGCCATTGCGAATTCCTTCTGGTTGAACACTGGACACAACCATCAGTCTCCTTACGGCGCAAAACAGTTCAATCTAAAATTTAAACATTTCCCGTCCAAGCTACATACACAGTGCGACAACTATGTATTAAGACTCGAACCATATCTATGGGCGAGCACGTGCGTTTTGAAGCTTCAACCTTCCTCTACTAACTGTCAAAATTTCATGACATTTGGTTGACATTTAATATTTGGGGCATTCCACGCGAAGTGGACAGGTAAAAAAACTCGATGTTTCCGATTTCAGTAATACTTGAGTATGCTCTACCTATACGTATTATTGATACGTGTACCAAATATTTTTGTGATATAATGACTAGTTAAAGAGTTATGGGACTTTGAAGTTTTCGACAACCGGTTGGCGTGCAGTAATTCAAAGCCGATTATGGAGTCATAAAATTATATATTAAAATAATTAAACCACTGGATTTCTTACTTCATTTACTGAGCTTTTTAATTGTATTTTTGGAAAAGAAAAAAAATTTTTTTTCGTAATAAAAAAACCAATTAATTTTTTTTCCTTGATTTTCACTAAGTTAGACCCTTTCGTTTTTTTTAATTTTTTTTATATAAATTGCTAATATTGTATAGAACATTGGTGCCAACTTTTATAATGGGCGTTGAAGTGGATTAGGAGCTAGACTGAAAATACTGCCGAAGGGCGGGCATCAGGCGCGTGAAGTACTGCATGCCAACCGAAATCGGAAACATCGAGTTTTTTTACCTGTCCGCTTCGCGTGGAATGCCCCATTTATTAAAATTCATTTTGCAAAACACGCTTTCGTTTGATGTTGAAATTTTAACATGGAGCAAAGAGCGGTCATTAAGTTCCACGCAAAAAATGGTAAAAGTGCATCAGAAACATTCCGAATGATGCAACAAGCGTATGGCGATACTTGTTTATCAAGATCAAATGGTTTTTTATGGCATAAACGTTTTGTGGATGGCAGATAGTCGCTGGAAGATGAAATAAAAGAAGGAAGGCCAATTTCAGTTCGGACGCCGGAAATGATCCAGAAAGTTCGTGATTTTATTGCAGAAGACCGCAATGCTTCACTGAAAATGATGGAAGAGGCCTTAAACATCAACAGAGAAACTATCCGACTCATTCTTCATGAGGATTTGTGCAAAACAAAGGTCTGCGCAAAATTTGTTCCAAACACATTGAACGAGGAGCAAAAATTAATGAGAGTCAGTCATTCTACAGACATCGTTACAGCCGCAGAAAATGATTCAAACTTCCTGAAAACAATTGTTACGGGTGATGAAATATGGTGTTTCCAATACGATCCAGAAACCAAGCGTCAAAGTGCGGAATGGAAATCAAAAAACTCACCACAAGCCAAAAAACACGAAAAGTTCCATCAAAAATCAAAACAATGCTCATCGCATTCTTCTATAGCAAAGAAATTATCCACAAAGAATTTGTTCCAACTGGTCAAACAGTTACTGCCGCATATTACCTCGAAGTTTTGACGCGTTTGATGGCCAGAATCCGTCGTATTCGACCAGAATACCGCGATCCAAAAAGTTGGTCTCTGTTTCACGATAATGCACCGAGTCACACAGCACTCATTGCCCGTAAATTTTTGGGTCGGAATCAGGTCTGTGTGTTGAATCATCCGCCGTATTCACCTGATTTGGCACCGTGCAACTTCTCTTTGTTCCCGAAACTTAAATTGAAGTTGAAAGGATGCTTTTTTGATGACCATACAAGACCATACAACGGGCTTCGACGAGGGCACTGGAGGAAATTCCGCAAAATGAGCTGGAACACGCGTTTGAATCACTATTAAATCGATGTAACAAGTGTATTGAATCAGGAGGAGAATATTTCGAATAAATATACCGAAAAATTAGCAGATATTGTGTTTTAATTGTGTTTTCTAGAGGCAGTCTTAATACATAATTGTCACACTGTGTAGATCTATCATGAATCTTGAATACAGCGGTCGTACGAAAAGTGTAACAGGTATGCAACACTTGTTGTTGTTTTCTAGCATAAACCCAATAGTGCAATATCCAGTGATGACCCCAATCAACTGATGTCCAGAAGTTCGACTCAGGTACAATAAAAATGAGGGTTTCTTCATGAACAGAATGGTACTGGATACTGGTAGGCAAGTGCATCTTGCGGTCTTTGTCTTCTTGCTTGTATACCACCTTGATCAATAAATTTCCAGGCTTTGTTCGAAAAAGAAATAATACAATCAATAATAATACAACAATAAATCGAATTTCTATCGAGTTCTCAAAATGGTTGTGGTACTCAATTTTTAATAGGGGAAACTGGGGTACATTTGACTTTGGGGCACATTTGACTATGGCCGTTTTGAAATCAAATCGGTGGATGTAACAAAATTTCTCTATTGGGAACAATAAAATGCATGATTTCATAAAGCGTCATGAAGTTTGACAGTTTGTGCGCAAAATTTGGTGAAACAACACGTGCTTTTCTCTTTTTACGGGAGTTTCTGTTATTTTGTGACAGTGATACGTAAGGAATTTGTGAAGTGAGTTTAATAAATATCTCAAATTGGTAAACTAATTTTACTTACATTATTTTCTATTTTTTCGAAAAATGTTGCTAATTAAAGGTCATTAAAGTATTTTAGGTAAGAAAATTAAATCAAGTAAAATAAAGCATATGGGGCACATTTGACAAAGAAGATGTGACAGTAATTATGCGTATCGAAATCCAGTTAAAACTGCCAATTCCAGAAAATCCGGCTTCAACTTCACGTTGTCGTACAAAATATATATTTTTAAGATTAACTTGCCCAAATATTTTGTAAAATAAGTTTATTTTTATCCAAATTATTATTTTTTGTGTTAATTTTTTGTTAACTAGAGACTTATAAATGAAATATCAATTATTTATTTTTTCCTTCGCGTAAAATGAAATATTAATAAATATATAACGAAATTTTGCTTATTTTTAATCAGAAGCGATTTTATTTTCTTTCACAAATATAAATGTCAAATGTTCCCCTCCCAAAGTCAAATGTGCCCCTTGACTGGGGTACATTTGACAAAATGACTTTTTTCAAAAAATATGAAATTATAACGAGCAAAATCTTCTGTATAAAAAAATAACTTTAAATTTCCAAAATTTAATAATTTCTTTCGAGAAAGCAGCATTGATTTTTAAAATTAATCAATCACGTTTCGAGAAAAATAAGTTTAAAAAAAAGGTGTCAAATGTACCCCAGTTTCCCCTACGTCCTTCGATCTTTTTATTAGCTCCTCTCGACAGCTAAAACGCGTTCCACGTAATGATTTTTGAGGATAAAACAGGAAACAGAAAAAAAATCGCAGTCAGGTGAATTCGGTGGCTGCGGAATGGTATTCGTTACGTTTCTGCACGTCATTGTTGCAAAAATGTTTTCCACTGGAAAAATCTAAATCTGTAAACAAAAAAACAGATGTAGGCACTCAACACTGCCTCACTTTGATATATTCTAAGTTATGATGCTGAAATTTGGAAGGAACATTGCCGACAGGTGTAGCAGCCCGCAAGGAAGCCATCAAAAGCGCCACACGGTGGTGATTCCAGGAACTAATGACATTGATCTCTGTGACACGTATTGCAAAATCACAAAACAATAAATTTTGGTATACAATTGTGTTATTCTACGGGAAATGTAAAAAAATATTTCACATGTGGGTGAACAGAATACTGGCAACTACGAAATTTTATGTCGCAACTCCAGTCAACGCCGTCGTTCGTCAAAAGCAGCCACAAAAATCATAAGAACTACGCAAATCGATTATAACCTGACACTTGATAATTGAGGCCACGTGTCGTTTTTATGACACCGACACCGAACGCCAAAGTCAACGCTTCATTAGCAGCGCAAGGCTAAATGAAGCCATCGCTCGATAGGTACGAAAATTAATGACCAAGAAACCTGCGGCAAATTTACTCTACTCTGTACGCGTCGCCCTGGCATTATTTGCGGAAACCGAAAATTATGACGTGACATTCAGAAGTCAAATAACAGTAAAAGAGTGCGTCCTCTCGTTCATGTGGAAAAACGCCGGCACACACAGACAATTCACCAACACAAAAGCTTCGGCGGCGGACAACAACACTCGTGTGCGCTCGACTGCGCGCCATCCGTTCCGCAGCGCATGCAGTGGGTCGGAGTGAAGTGGCGTGACGTGGAGTTGTATAATTGACATTGCGCATCAAGTGACAGGCCGACTCACCGCCACACGCGCAAAAATAAAATCGCATAAAGCAAACAAGCCGATAACAACCGCAACCCCTTCGCATTATTCGACGGCATCGGCCCTTGCAAAGTGCAAATCACAGAAGCAATTGAAGGCCGACACACCCCTCGGAAGTGCCGGGCGAGTGAGTTGGCATTTAAAACAATTTCCACGCTGCCAAAAAGCAAAACACGGCCCGGCAATTGCGGCTTCATGCGGATTATCTGCCCTTTGCGGCGGCTCATCTGCGCTCCTGCGACTTGTTTGGTTGCTTGGCATTTTTCGGTTTATCTGGGCGGCTTCCATCGGCGATGCGTGTCTAGTTGCCACAAGTGCGAAGGGTAATTTTTGGCGGGAGCAACGGCGAAAACATGAAGTTCTATTGCGACGTGAGTTGCGGCGATGAGTTGCGGTGGTGAGCGGGCAGAGGTGACACACTTTGACACGCGGCCGTTGTCAGAAGCCGCACAGCCCCATGCGATATTAATTTACCGAACGTATATATCCGGTGCGCCATCTAAATGTGGTCGATGGAAATATTGAATAACTTGAACAATTCTCAATCGATTTTGGAAAACTATTTATTTTTATAAAATTTGAAGCTTTACAATTTTTTCCATTCAGTTTCCAAAAACAACGTCGATCAGATGACCACCTTCATTGCGGATACAAAATTCAGCTCTTTTTCTGGCATTTGCCAGCATCTTGGGTGATATCGCAGTGATTTCGGCTCGAATATTGTCCTTAAGCTCGTCTAAAGTCTTTGGTTTGTTGGCATACACTTTGCTTTTTAAAAATCCCCACAAAAAAAGTCCGGTGCCGTTAAATCTTTTTAGGCGCAGAACGACCGCGATACTTTTGACGATACGCACGCTGTGTTGCAACAACTGAACGATTACATTTAATGAACATTGTTACTATTTCCGCGCGTTCTTTGGGCGTGAATCGATTCATGGTTAAAATTGTAATGCAATAACCTTTCCGAAATGTGTTCGACGACGTCAATCGGTGTAAATCTGTCAAAGTTATTCAATATTTCCATCGACCACATTTAGATGGCGCACCCGATATAATTGGTCCGATGTGCAATTCTACTGCAAAGCACCGGTGCTATTAAAAACAAGTACTATAAATATAAGTGAAATGGGTTAAAGTGCTTTATGCCTCGGTCCGTAGGCCTTTTGGTTAGCCCCACTTTTTTTCTTGCCCTTACAACAAAACAATCTGCAACAAGTTCAAAAAGTTTGGCAAGGAAAAACGGGTTAATTTCGGTGCATAATAGGTTGCCACATTCACTTCATACATTCTGATACAAAAGAACCCGGAATTTGTAATTTGACATAGACGACCTCTTTGACAAGAGGTTGTTTTAGTCCGTAAAAATTGGACATGTTGATGGAAACGGGTTCAGCAGCATTTATAACGAATTCCACCTCCTGGTGGGGGAAAAAAATTGTTTTTAATTTGTTGAGCATTGTTTGGTAGCACTGTATTTAGTAATTATGCCGAACATGCACGTCATTCAAGTTTATAAGTGCAACTGGCTGAATCAGTCCACTGTGATAGTTCACACGATTCTGCATTAAATATTGTGTTGTGAACGAAATGTTGTGTGCCAGTTCGCCAAGAATATCAAAAAACTTTATCACTAGAGCCCGACCAATTAATCGGCTTCGGCTTCGGTTTTTTCCATTGTAGCCGATTAATCGGTTTCGGTTCAGTCGGTTCAGTCGAGCTCTATTTATAGCAAATTAATGGCAACAAATTCACGCTGTGTTAGCTTTTGTTCGTTGCAACTATTCTTCATGTACCCAAAATATTTTTTATTCCGCTTACGTTCGCTCTAAACTTGAATATTTTGCCTTCGTTCTAAGGCCTTTTCCTGCCTTTCGTTTAAACCGACTTGAACGAGTTCAGGTTTTTATTTGCTTTGCTCTTTGATCCTTGAATTTTATTAATCCAAATCTCCTATGACTCACTTTGTCAGAAGATCTTCTATGTCCTTATCATTTGACTTATTGACTGTCCCTGTATTCTTCAAAACATAAATTCCAATAATCCAGCCAGATATCTTTGACCATCTCAGCTTTGTAATGTTGACCTTAAAAAAACCAACTATCCAATTTCGACAGTTTTAAAAGCCTTTAAACTAAAAAATTGCTACACAACAGAAGATCTTCTATGTCCTTAACATTTCACTTATTAACTGTCCGTCTATTTTTGAAAAAATCAATTTCAATATTCCAGCCAAATATCTTCGACGATCTCAGAGAGTTTTAATTGCATTTAAAACATCTAAAATTCCTTAAACATTTATTTTGCTATCTCTAAGAAGGATTTTCGCGACATTCTCTTTTATTATAAGAACGACTCTTTTTTAATTAATTAATTTAATTGTTTGATATTTAAATTTGTTGACTTAATCTGCAAGTCTTTAGACATTAAAAGTAAATAAATAAATAAAAATCTGGGGTGGCTTTCCGTAATTCGATACTCGACCGTCGTTGGCTCGCCACATCGATTCGATATCGAACGCTCAACGAGACAGTTTCGCTTTCCGTAACTCGATATGAGAACTCTCGTTTTCATTTTTGGGGAAGTGTGTGGAAAGTACTTTGGAGCTCTCAGAAGCAGCGGGAAGTAAACAAAACGAAGAAAATTTGAAAAGTGAAGTTCTCAAAATAAACAAATTGAAAAAATATTCCGGAATAAAAATGTACAATTGGCGCTATTTATTGTTTTTGGAGGAGTTTGGTCGTGAAACTCCAATCACTAGACGAAGGTTAAGAGATTGCCATCCCTTCGTTGGCTTCATTGGAGGCCCATTATTGTTTAGCATTTCCTTGAATCTTAACCATAATTGTTTTTCTTGTCGCGGAAGTTGGCGCAATTTTGCAAACAATTTTTTGCTAATTCGTCTGTTGGTCCATAAATTCGATTAGCATCTTTATTTGAGCAGCGTTCGTTTGTTGACTCCTAACAAATTAAAAAAATATATTATAAACACAAAGAATTTCAAATTTCATACTTACATTTTGTTACGGTTGACAACGGAGAAAAAGCAAAACGAGAGCAAAATTGAAACACGACGACATTTTGTGTTACGGATAGCAAAAACGATAGTTAGTTCGATATACGTATTTGCTCGATATCGAATTATGGAAAGCCACCCCAGGTCTTACAATTTTTACAACTAATTGTTATTAGTCTTTCCGAATTACCTTAACCTTTTCGCTGTTTTGTTGCCATATGGCAACATGCTACTTTGTGGACGTCTGCATCCTCTATGGTTGCAAGAATAAATTTTTTTGTTAGTCTTTAGAATAGTTTAAAGTTTAGGAAAAATACGAAATTAATAAACTAAATATTTCAGTTTAAAGAAGAGAAGTATACACGGTTTTTTTAATGGTATATCTTGACAAAGTAAAGGAAGAAGAAGCAGAAATAATTAGAGAACTTTTAATTTGACGTTTTCTTTCAATTTAGATACGTTTTGTTTTTAATTTTGGCTGAAGTAAATGAAGATATATTCAAATTTTCGTTATGCGTAAAAATTTGTATGTTTAAGTAATTATTACAGCCACAACGATGTGGTTGCTCTCATAGAAAAACACTAAAATACAGGGTCCGAGTATAAATATTAAAAAAATTTCTTATGGAATGTTGCTAATACAACCACATAGAAGCCTAAAACGTAAAATTTAAAAATTTAACTTTCTCCAGTAAAAACCTGTAGCGAAAGGGTTAAAACCCTTCAACCGATGGCAACATTGAAAAAATGAAAGAAAGTTTTGCCGTTCAAATTTTAACGAAATTTTATTAATATGCATGGACCGCAACAAGGAATTAGTTATAAAATATTGCACCAAGGATTTCATATGGAAACAAGTCAATAGCCATCAGAATAGAGAGCAAAAGACGAGCCAAAAGACGAAATGAAAAGACAGAGATGACGTTCATTGGTTTCTCGGGCACTCATGATTTGATGACCACGCATTCATTCCAGAGACAACTTTTTTAAGCACATTGAATCATTTCAGTAAGAAGAGAAAAAATACCCGATTTTTGGGCAAAACAAGTCGTGGATTTTGGCACATTGTGGAGATGGCACATTGAAAGCTATTTTGGACAAGAGAGAGGGGCAATCAATATTTCCATTGACTATGACAAAAATGAAAGTCATGGAAATGACAGCCCTCCTGGTTTCAAGTGATTTTACACCAAACAGAAGACATCTAGACCTGTAAGGACACTGGGGCTCAGAAAAACGAATGGAGCGAAGGGCAAACTTAAGGAATCTTTTTTGGATACGCTCTAAACGATTAGAATGCGACGCATGATAAGGTCTCCAGATGAAAGCAGCATATTCCAGTCTGGACCTAACAAAAGTAGTATACAAGAGCTTGAGCATTGTGTTGGTTCTGCTGACAACATTAAAAGTCCGGTTATGTCTTTCAAAAATCCAAATATCACCTTTTAGTTAAGTTAAGAATAATATTAGAAAACTATTCCTCGAATATTGAATAGCTTTACAAATTTGACGATTAATTTTCTGAAATGACTTAGGTTTTAGGTTATGTTACGCTACGTTAGGTTAGGTGAAGTTAGGTTAGGTGGCCTCTCCTCTGTGTGAGACAACTTGGACCTACATGGCTCGTTGTACTACCACAACTCCGTTTTTTCCAACATGAGGTTCAACACACATTTCAAACGAATAGGCAAGGATGTTGTAAATGTTCTAATAGTGAAGACCTATTTTATACACAATAGAGGCGTGTTTGGGCTTCACAATTGAGCCACTTTCTCTGATATTTAGTGCATTCGCATTACGTTCTCATCAGAAAGCTTTATGTACCATAGCCAACTGCGTTTATTGGTCTTTATAAAGATGAGATTTAGTTTAGCTCAGCTTAGATTAGGAAACGAAATGACGTACAGCGCAAGCAACACTTGAACTCTGACACCCAAATGGGCCATTGCGAATTCCTTCTGGTTGAACACTGGACACAACCATCAGTCTCCTTACGGCGCAAAACAGTTCAATCTAAAATTTAAACATTTCCCGTCCAAGCTACATACACAGTGCGACAACTATGTATTAAGACTCGAACCATATCTATGGGCGAGCACGTGCGTTTTGAAGCTTCAACCTTCCTCTACTAACTGTCAAAATTTCATGACATTTGGTTGACATTTAATATTTGGGGCATTCCACGCGAAGTGGACAGGTAAAAAAACTCGATGTTTCCGATTTCAGTAATACTTGAGTATGCTCTACCTATACGTATTATTGATACGTGTACCAAATATTTTTGTGATATAATGACTAGTTAAAGAGTTATGGGACTTTGAAGTTTTCGACAACCGGTTGGCGTGCAGTAATTCAAAGCCGATTATGGAGTCATAAAATTATATATTAAAATAATTAAACCACTGGATTTCTTACTTCATTTACTGAGCTTTTTAATTGTATTTTTGGAAAAGAAAAAAAATTTTTTTTCGTAATAAAAAAACCAATTAATTTTTTTTCCTTGATTTTCACTAAGTTAGACCCTTTCGTTTTTTTTAATTTTTTTTATATAAATTGCTAATATTGTATAGAACATTGGTGCCAACTTTTATAATGGGCGTTGAAGTGGATTAGGAGCTAGACTGAAAATACTGCCGAAGGGCGGGCATCAGGCGCGTGAAGTACTGCATGCCAACCGAAATCGGAAACATCGAGTTTTTTTACCTGTCCGCTTCGCGTGGAATGCCCCATTTATTAAAATTCATTTTGCAAAACACGCTTTCGTTTGATGTTGAAATTTTAACATGGAGCAAAGAGCGGTCATTAAGTTCCACGCAAAAAATGGTAAAAGTGCATCAGAAACATTCCGAATGATGCAGCAAGCGTATGGCGATACTTGTTTATCAAGATCAAATGGTTTTTTATGGCATAAACGTTTTGTGGATGGCAGATAGTCGCTGGAAGATGAAATAAAAGAAGGAAGGCCAATTTCAGTTCGGACGCCGGAAATGATCCAGAAAGTTCGTGATTTTATTGCAGAAGACCGCAATGCTTCACTGAAAATGATGGAAGAGGCCTTAAACATCAACAGAGAAACTATCCGACTCATTCTTCATGAGGATTTGTGCAAAACAAAGGTCTGCGCAAAATTTGTTCCAAACACATTGAACGAGGAGCAAAAATTAATGAGAGTCAGTCATTCTACAGACATCGTTACAGCCGCAGAAAATGATTCAAACTTCCTGAAAACAATTGTTACGGGTGATGAAATATGGTGTTTCCAATACGATCCAGAAACCAAGCGTCAAAGTGCGGAATGGAAATCAAAAAACTCACCACAAGCCAAAAAACACGAAAAGTTCCATCAAAAATCAAAACAATGCTCATCGCATTCTTCTATAGCAAAGAAATTATCCACAAAGAATTTGTTCCAACTGGTCAAACAGTTACTGCCGCATATTACCTCGAAGTTTTGACGCGTTTGATGGCCAGAATCCGTCGTATTCGACCAGAATACCGCGATCCAAAAAGTTGGTCTCTGTTTCACGATAATGCACCGAGTCACACAGCACTCATTGCCCGTAAATTTTTGGGTCGGAATCAGGTCTGTGTGTTGAATCATCCGCCGTATTCACCTGATTTGGCACCGTGCAACTTCTCTTTGTTCCCGAAACTTAAATTGAAGTTGAAAGGATGCTTTTTTGATGACCATACAAGACCATACAACGGGCTTCGACGAGGGCACTGGAGGAAATTCCGCAAAATGAGCTGGAACACGCGTTTGAATCACTATTAAATCGATGTAACAAGTGTATTGAATCAGGAGGAGAATATTTCGAATAAATATACCGAAAAATTAGCAGATATTGTGTTTTAATTGTGTTTTCTAGAGGCAGTCTTAATACATAATTGTCACACTGTGTAGATCTATCATGAATCTTGAATACAGCGGTCGTACGAAAAGTGTAACAGGTATGCAACACTTGTTGTTGTTTTCTAGCATAAACCCAATAGTGCAATATCCAGTGATGACCCCAATCAACTGATGTCCAGAAGTTCGACTCAGGTACAATAAAAATGAGGGTTTCTTCATGAACAGAATGGTACTGGATACTGGTAGGCAAGTGCATCTTGCGGTCTTTGTCTTCTTGCTTGTATACCACCTTGATCAATAAATTTCCAGGCTTTGTTCGAAAAAGAAATAATACAATCAATAATAATACAACAATAAATCGAATTTCTATCGAGTTCTCAAAATGGTTGTGGTACTCAATTTTTAATAGGGGAAACTGGGGTACATTTGACTTTGGGGCACATTTGACTATGGCCGTTTTGAAATCAAATCGGTGGATGTAACAAAATTTCTCTATTGGGAACAATAAAATGCATGATTTCATAAAGCGTCATGAAGTTTGACAGTTTGTGCGCAAAATTTGGTGAAACAACACGTGCTTTTCTCTTTTTACGGGAGTTTCTGTTATTTTGTGACAGTGATACGTAAGGAATTTGTGAAGTGAGTTTAATAAATATCTCAAATTGGTAAACTAATTTTACTTACATTATTTTCTATTTTTTCGAAAAATGTTGCTAATTAAAGGTCATTAAAGTATTTTAGGTAAGAAAATTAAATCAAGTAAAATAAAGCATATGGGGCACATTTGACAAAGAAGATGTGACAGTAATTATGCGTATCGAAATCCAGTTAAAACTGCCAATTCCAGAAAATCCGGCTTCAACTTCACGTTGTCGTACAAAATATATATTTTTAAGATTAACTTGCCCAAATATTTTGTAAAATAAGTTTATTTTTATCCAAATTATTATTTTTTGTGTTAATTTTTTGTTAACTAGAGACTTATAAATGAAATATCAATTATTTATTTTTTCCTTCGCGTAAAATGAAATATTAATAAATATATAACGAAATTTTGCTTATTTTTAATCAGAAGCGATTTTATTTTCTTTCACAAATATAAATGTCAAATGTTCCCCTCCCAAAGTCAAATGTGCCCCTTGACTGGGGTACATTTGACAAAATGACTTTTTTCAAAAAATATGAAATTATAACGAGCAAAATCTTCTGTATAAAAAAATAACTTTAAATTTCCAAAATTTAATAATTTCTTTCGAGAAAGCAGCATTGATTTTTAAAATTAATCAATCACGTTTCGAGAAAAATAAGTTTAAAAAAAAGGTGTCAAATGTACCCCAGTTTCCCCTACGTCCTTCGATCTTTTTATTAGCTCCTCTCGACAGCTAAAACGCGTTCCACGTAATGATTTTTGAGGATAAAACAGGAAACAGAAAAAAAATCGCAGTCAGGTGAATTCGGTGGCTGCGGAATGGTATTCGTTACGTTTCTGCACGTCATTGTTGCAAAAATGTTTTCCACTGGAAAAATCTAAATCTGTAAACAAAAAAACAGATGTAGGCACTCAACACTGCCTCACTTTGATATATTCTAAGTTATGATGCTGAAATTTGGAAGGAACATTGCCGACAGGTGTAGCAGCCCGCAAGGAAGCCATCAAAAGCGCCACACGGTGGTGATTCCAGGAACTAATGACATTGATCTCTGTGACACGTATTGCAAAATCACAAAACAATAAATTTTGGTATACAATTGTGTTATTCTACGGGAAATGTAAAAAAATATTTCACATGTGGGTGAACAGAATACTGGCAACTACGAAATTTTATGTCGCAACTCCAGTCAACGCCGTCGTTCGTCAAAAGCAGCCACAAAAATCATAAGAACTACGCAAATCGATTATAACCTGACACTTGATAATTGAGGCCACGTGTCGTTTTTATGACACCGACACCGAACGCCAAAGTCAACGCTTCATTAGCAGCGCAAGGCTAAATGAAGCCATCGCTCGATAGGTACGAAAATTAATGACCAAGAAACCTGCGGCAAATTTACTCTACTCTGTACGCGTCGCCCTGGCATTATTTGCGGAAACCGAAAATTATGACGTGACATTCAGAAGTCAAATAACAGTAAAAGAGTGCGTCCTCTCGTTCATGTGGAAAAACGCCGGCACACACAGACAATTCACCAACACAAAAGCTTCGGCGGCGGACAACAACACTCGTGTGCGCTCGACTGCGCGCCATCCGTTCCGCAGCGCATGCAGTGGGTCGGAGTGAAGTGGCGTGACGTGGAGTTGTATAATTGACATTGCGCATCAAGTGACAGGCCGACTCACCGCCACACGCGCAAAAATAAAATCGCATAAAGCAAACAAGCCGATAACAACCGCAACCCCTTCGCATTATTCGACGGCATCGGCCCTTGCAAAGTGCAAATCACAGAAGCAATTGAAGGCCGACACACCCCTCGGAAGTGCCGGGCGAGTGAGTTGGCATTTAAAACAATTTCCACGCTGCCAAAAAGCAAAACACGGCCCGGCAATTGCGGCTTCATGCGGATTATCTGCCCTTTGCGGCGGCTCATCTGCGCTCCTGCGACTTGTTTGGTTGCTTGGCATTTTTCGGTTTATCTGGGCGGCTTCCATCGGCGATGCGTGTCTAGTTGCCACAAGTGCGAAGGGTAATTTTTGGCGGGAGCAACGGCGAAAACATGAAGTTCTATTGCGACGTGAGTTGCGGCGATGAGTTGCGGTGGTGAGCGGGCAGAGGTGACACACTTTGACACGCGGCCGTTGTCAGAAGCCGCACAGCCCCATGCGATATTAATTTACCGAACGTATATATCCGGTGCGCCATCTAAATGTGGTCGATGGAAATATTGAATAACTTGAACAATTCTCAATCGATTTTGGAAAACTATTTATTTTTATAAAATTTGAAGCTTTACAATTTTTTCCATTCAGTTTCCAAAAACAACGTCGATCAGATGACCACCTTCATTGCGGATACAAAATTCAGCTCTTTTTCTGGCATTTGCCAGCATCTTGGGTGATATCGCAGTGATTTCGGCTCGAATATTGTCCTTAAGCTCGTCTAAAGTCTTTGGTTTGTTGGCATACACTTTGCTTTTTAAAAATCCCCACAAAAAAAGTCCGGTGCCGTTAAATCTTTTTAGGCGCAGAACGACCGCGATACTTTTGACGATACGCACGCTGTGTTGCAACAACTGAACGATTACATTTAATGAACATTGTTACTATTTCCGCGCGTTCTTTGGGCGTGAATCGATTCATGGTTAAAATTGTAATGCAATAACCTTTCCGAAATGTGTTCGACGACGTCAATCGGTGTAAATCTGTCAAAGTTATTCAATATTTCCATCGACCACATTTAGATGGCGCACCCGATATAATTGGTCCGATGTGCAATTCTACTGCAAAGCACCGGTGCTATTAAAAACAAGTACTATAAATATAAGTGAAATGGGTTAAAGTGCTTTATGCCTCGGTCCGTAGGCCTTTTGGTTAGCCCCACTTTTTTTCTTGCCCTTACAACAAAACAATCTGCAACAAGTTCAAAAAGTTTGGCAAGGAAAAACGGGTTAATTTCGGTGCATAATAGGTTGCCACATTCACTTCATACATTCTGATACAAAAGAACCCGGAATTTGTAATTTGACATAGACGACCTCTTTGACAAGAGGTTGTTTTAGTCCGTAAAAATTGGACATGTTGATGGAAACGGGTTCAGCAGCATTTATAACGAATTCCACCTCCTGGTGGGGGAAAAAAATTGTTTTTAATTTGTTGAGCATTGTTTGGTAGCACTGTATTTAGTAATTATGCCGAACATGCACGTCATTCAAGTTTATAAGTGCAACTGGCTGAATCAGTCCACTGTGATAGTTCACACGATTCTGCATTAAATATTGTGTTGTGAACGAAATGTTGTGTGCCAGTTCGCCAAGAATATCAAAAAACCTTATCACTAGAGCCCGACCAATTAATCGGCTTCGGCTTCGGTTTTTTCCATTGTAGCCGATTAATCGGTTTCGGTTCAGTCGAGCTCTATTTATAGCAAATTAATGGCAACAAATTCACGCTGTGTTAGCTTTTGTTCGTTGCAACTATTCTTCATGTACCCAAAATATTTTTTATTCCGCTTACGTTCGCTCTAAACTTGAATATTTTGCCTTCGTTCTAAGGCCTTTTCCTGCCTTTCGTTTAAACCGACTTGAACGAGTTCAGGTTTTTATTTGCTTTGCTCTTTGATCCTTGAATTTTATTAATCCAAATCTCCTATGACTCACTTTGTCAGAAGATCTTCTATGTCCTTATCATTTGACTTATTGACTGTCCCTGTATTCTTCAAAACATAAATTCCAATAATCCAGCCAGATATCTTTGACCATCTCAGCTTTGTAATGTTGACCTTAAAAAAACCAACTATCCAATTTCGACAGTTTTAAAAGCCTTTAAACTAAAAAATTGCTACACAACAGAAGATCTTCTATGTCCTTAACATTTCACTTATTAACTGTCCGTCTATTTTTGAAAAAATCAATTTCAATATTCCAGCCAAATATCTTCGACGATCTCAGAGAGTTTTAATTGCATTTAAAACATCTAAAATTCCTTAAACATTTATTTTGCTATCTCTAAGAAGGATTTTCGCGACATTCTCTTTTATTATAAGAACGACTCTTTTTTAATTAATTAATTTAATTGTTTGATATTTAAATTTGTTGACTTAATCTGCAAGTCTTTAGACATTAAAAGTAAATAAATAAATAAAAATCTGGGGTGGCTTTCCGTAATTCGATACTCGACCGTCGTTGGCTCGCCACATCGATTCGATATCGAACGCTCAACGAGACAGTTTCGCTTTCCGTAACTCGATATGAGAACTCTCGTTTTCATTTTTGGGGAAGTGTGTGGAAAGTACTTTGGAGCTCTCAGAAGCAGCGGGAAGTAAACAAAACGAAGAAAATTTGAAAAGTGAAGTTCTCAAAATAAACAAATTGAAAAAATATTCCGGAATAAAAATGTACAATTGGCGCTATTTATTGTTTTTGGAGGAGTTTGGTCGTGAAACTCCAATCACTAGACGAAGGTTAAGAGATTGCCATCCCTTCGTTGGCTTCATTGGAGGCCCATTATTGTTTAGCATTTCCTTGAATCTTAACCATAATTGTTTTTCTTGTCGCGGAAGTTGGCGCAATTTTGCAAACAATTTTTTGCTAATTCGTCTGTTGGTCCATAAATTCGATTAGCATCTTTATTTGAGCAGCGTTCGTTTGTTGACTCCTAACAAATTAAAAAAATATATTATAAACACAAAGAATTTCAAATTTCATACTTACATTTTGTTACGGTTGACAACGGAGAAAAAGCAAAACGAGAGCAAAATTGAAACACGACGACATTTTGTGTTACGGATAGCAAAAACGATAGTTAGTTCGATATACGTATTTGCTCGATATCGAATTATGGAAAGCCACCCCAGGTCTTACAATTTTTACAACTAATTGTTATTAGTCTTTCCGAATTACCTTAACCTTTTCGCTGTTTTGTTGCCATATGGCAACATGCTACTTTGTGGACGTCTGCATCCTCTATGGTTGCAAGAATAAATTTTTTTGTTAGTCTTTAGAATAGTTTAAAGTTTAGGAAAAATACGAAATTAATAAACTAAATATTTCAGTTTAAAGAAGAGAAGTATACACGGTTTTTTTAATGGTATATCTTGACAAAGTAAAGGAAGAAGAAGCAGAAATAATTAGAGAACTTTTAATTTGACGTTTTCTTTCAATTTAGATACGTTTTGTTTTTAATTTTGGCTGAAGTAAATGAAGATATATTCAAATTTTCGTTATGCGTAAAAATTTGTATGTTTAAGTAATTATTACAGCCACAACGATGTGGTTGCTCTCATAGAAAAACACTAAAATACAGGGTCCGAGTATAAATATTAAAAAAATTTCTTATGGAATGTTGCTAATACAACCACATAGAAGCCTAAAACGTAAAATTTAAAAATTTAACTTTCTCCAGTAAAAACCTGTAGCGAAAGGGTTAAAACCCTTCAACCGATGGCAACATTGAAAAAATGAAAGAAAGTTTTGCCGTTCAAATTTTAACGAAATTTTATTAATATGCATGGACCGCAACAAGGAATTAGTTATAAAATATTGCACCAAGGATTTCATATGGAAACAAGTCAATAGCCATCAGAATAGAGAGCAAAAGACGAGCCAAAAGACGAAATGAAAAGACAGAGATGACGTTCATTGGTTTCTCGGGCACTCATGATTTGATGACCACGCATTCATTCCAGAGACAACTTTTTTAAGCACATTGAATCATTTCAGTAAGAAGAGAAAAAATACCCGATTTTTGGGCAAAACAAGTCGTGGATTTTTTTCGACGATATATACTCGTAATTGTTGTAACGCTATTGAAGACAAAAACCAAAACTCAACTCTGCGTTCATTGCAGCGACTAAAATTCCCACACCGGACAATCGTTTCATTTCGATTAAACTAAACTTTGTGAAATTTGTACTTTAAGTCTTATTTTATTGCAATAAATTTCTACACGTAGCATAACTAAAGATAAAAGATAACTCAACACCGTCAACAACTAAATGTTTATTGTACTTTGAATGCCTCATTAATGTTTCGACAACTAACCAAAACTATTTTGGGTACTTGCGGCTGGCTGTTTGATCACCACACAATTAACAGCGCCACCGGTGCCCGTTTGGGTTGTCGTGCCCGACTGCGTGCCGGTGCCAGTGCCTGTGTTCACTATTGTGTTGGTGCCGCCGTTCGTTGCAGTGCCAGTGGCCGGTGTTGATATGACTGTGGCTGTGGTCGGTGCTGTATTGGTGGTGGTCGCAGTTGTTGGTATGGATGTCAGTGTGTTGGTAGTGGTGCCGGTGCCAGTGCCAGTGACGGTGCCAGTGCCGGTCGCAGTGCCAGTGGTAGTGGCCTGTCTGCCCTGTGGCACGTCGTCTTCTTCGCTGTCGTAGATCTCATTCAGACTGCGACTTGTGAAGCAAACTTCCTGCGTTTGTTGTTGGTTACAGCTGCTGGAACTGCAACTACTGCCGGCAAGATTGAGACTACTCAAGGCGGCCGCGCCCAATATTGTGCCGCCAATCCCTTTGGCCAAGCCGAGTGCAAAGCCCGAGACGGCGGCAATGCCCTGAGTGACCACGCGTCCCTGCGGTATGGCGTCCTCGCGACCCGCTTCCTTCAATAGTTTGTAGACTTCGCGTGGCGAAAGTGGAAGCATCAATACACGTTTACCTGTTGAAAGAAAATATCGTAGAAAGTTGTGGCATAATACATTTAATAACGAAGTGAAAATAACCCTTTGCAGTTTTCTACCATTTTACTTAAAGGATTTTTAAATTTATTGGTATTCACAAACGGTGGCGGACAAAGCTTATATGTCGCCCGAGGCAAATTGTCAGAGTGCCGCCCCTAAATTTTTGTATTAAAATACTCACGAAAATTATCAACCACTTGTGATCTGTTTAAATTAAATTTTTTCATACAAATCGATCGATATTCAGAATTATAATAACATGTGGGAATATTTATATGAATGCAACTTAAAGACAATATTTTTCTCCGTCCGAGGCAAATTGTCAGAGTGCCGCCCCTAAATTTTTGTATTAAAATACTCACGAAAATTATCAACCACTTGTGATCTGTTTAAATTAAATTTTTTCCATACAAATCGATCGATATTCAGAATTATAATAACATTCGGGAATATTTATATGAATGCAACTTAAAGACAATATTTTTCTAAATAAATAAATTAAATTTGGCATAAATTTCAAATATTTTTTTCTTCACGTACAAAATTGATCGATTCGCTCGCAAATTTTGCCGCCCCTCCCAATATGTCGCCCTAGGCATTTGCCTCGTGCACTGACCGCCACCGTTCACAAACGTGGGTCAAGAAATTATTACTACTTGGTAATAAAATCAAGCCTCATCTGGATTTATTTGGTTTTTACAAATTTTTAGTCTCGCTCATCCCATATGCAATGCTATTCATTTTTATTTCTATTCAAAATTGATGCTGTGTTATTTACAACAGTCTACAGTTTCTCCATGATTAACTTAACCTCTTTCTTGAAGCAAAATTTAAAAATGTAATTTGTTGAGTGCATGTATAACACCGTGTGACAAAAATAAAAAAAATGGTCACACCGGAAAAAATCCATATGGGCGTGAAACTAGAGACCAAACATAGTGATACTGCATACTCAGTTTTTCATTTCTACATCCTTTGTCCTTTTAAAAGGACTTTAAATTTTTAAATGGGGTACAAAATTTTAAAAAATATAAAAAATACTTAACATCGTTAGAATATGGCGATATGTATATCAAATGAAAGGGGAAAGGCTCAAGAACTTAAATAAAATTGATCTTTTATATATTTGTAAAAAAGGATATGAAAAAGGTTCTTTCAAAATTTTAATCCTTTATATCCTTGAAAATTTATATCAAGTTTTCTTAAAAAGTAAGTACATATATTAAAACCCAAAACCTTCTTGATCACAATATAAATTTTCAAGGATATAAAAGGATTAAAATTTTCAAAGGACCTTTTTCATATCCTTTTTTTTACAAATAGATAAAAAAATCACTTATATTTAAATTCTTGAGCCTTTTCTCTTTCATTTGATTACATATCGCCATTTTCTAACGAGATTCAGTATTTTTTTTATTTTTTATCAACTTAAAAATTTTGAAGTGCTTTTAAAAGGGCAAAGGATGTAGAAATGAAAAACTGAGTACGCAGTATTACTATATTTGGTTTCTAGTTTCACGCACATATGGATTTTTCCCGGTGTGAAAAATGCTGTCGCACGGTGTAATGTGATCATATAGTCACGCTAGGCGCTACCGGGGTAATACAAAATATGTTGTATTGCTTTTCATTCACCATACATCAAACATTTGAACTGTTCCTTTTAAAGTGGAAAATTAAAATTTAATATGGAGTTGTCATAGCAAAATCGAGAGCAAGTTTTGCTATGGAAGCTTCGTCAGAAAACTTATACAAAAGAGGCGTTACAAAGTTATGCCAAATTAAAGATGGATAAGTAATAAATATCAGTCGGGGTCAAAGATAATTCCAACGTTTTTGATCTGGAAGTTATAACTAGTCTTAAGGACGAACCGAAATCTGAGCGCCCGCAAAAGTTCGATGATGACAAGTTGCGGAAACTAGAAGAACTTATTCACACACCAACAGTTGAGGAATTATATGAACAACTTCAATGAACCCATTCGTCTGCTAAAGGCACTTGAAAGCGATTGGGAAAGTGTCTAAACTGATGCCTCAAAAATTTACAGGAATGAGCTTGCAAAATTATCTTTCTCGTGGAACTTTTCCCAAACGGATTCTGAGATGTAATGCAAAGTGGATTATGTATTAAAATATTCAACGCAAAAATAAACAGCAGATCTCAACAGTGTTGCCAGATCAGGAGATTTCTTCCTATATTTAGGAGATTCTTGACCTTTTAGGAGAATTTTTAGGAGGAAGAATTGTTTAGGAGAAAGTTTAGGAGATTTATATTTAATGTTAGGGGATTTTTCAGATCCTTAGTGGATTTTTGGGAGATTTTTGGATAACGAAGTATGATGTATTGAGAACACTGGCACAAAAACATATTTTGGCAACTGTTTTAATAGTCAAAGCAGCGTATTGTGTTAAAAATTTGTAAGCTTACAAAATGTAAGCTCGTTCTATCTCGTTCTCACTTATTGCTGTCACAGTGAAATCCCAACAAAAATGGCACTTTTTATTGAATTCATTTGTTATATGTTTTGTTTTTGTAAAGTTTTTGTTGTTAAGCAGAAATTGAATTAAAAAAGGCTGCATTAAAACAAATTATAAGCCAATATTTTTATTTTTTTATGAGAAGTTTAATTCCTTTAAAGTGACGCAAATTATAAAAAAAATTTTACTTTTGGGAGGAAATTTCAGTATTTTGTTAAGATTTAGGAGAAAGTCATTTCAGGTATCTGGCAACACTGGATCTCAATGGCAACTCCAAAAGTGGATATCCATTCAAAGAAGGTTACCCACTATGAGCTGTGAAATAGAACAGAATAGTCCATAAGGAACTGTATTACGATTGATGACTTGACATGGTTAAAAGATGTTAGAGTAAGTTCGGGTAATGTGATATACCTGTTTGTTTTACAGCGATTCCCGACACATTTTGCCTTAAAACACACTTTTTTGGGTCTCAAACTGTTCACTGATGCATTATTTAGTATATCTATGATTATCAACGTTTTAAGATAAACTGTTGACGAGTTTTTTAATTAAAAATCAAAATATCCAAATATTGGCGTCTGATAAAAGTGGTGGGTAATGTGATATACCATTGGCGGGTAATGTGATATACCCGAAAAAACGTTAATTAACAGACCGATTAGTTTTAAACTTGGTAAAAATACTCCAAATCAAAAATAATTAGAGACGTGTTTCTCATTTTTTTGGAAAATCACAATCTGACGGGATAAACCAAGGGTTAAAAATTTTTATCGAGAAACATGATTTCATGGATTTTTTTAATCTAAAACTTAACCATAACAGATTTTTGAGAATATTCCACTTCAAATAGTATAAAATAAAGTATATATACATTTCTGTATACAAATAGTATTACTGTCATAAGTTTCGGTACTGTGATGTACTATATCACATTACCCGAAATTGACTTTTTGCGAAAAAAATGTTATAAAAAAACAATAATAATTTTGTTGAGAAGAGCGTACCTCGCAAACTCATAATCGATATCACTGATTTACTTCTGATTAGCCTCTAACTTTGTAATAATATTTTTTTTGTACCTTTTATGCTTTCAAACTTCGTGACCAAAAACTTGTGCAAGCCTACTCAAAGCACTTCATCACACTCACGGTAAACTATTTCCGCAAACACATCCAAAATCATGCAGCACAAGTTTTTTAGCTGTTTTGATGTTTTAAATGATGATTTTGATGTGTTAATTTTGAAACAGCTCAACGCACTTGTGAAATAAGCACCTGTATCACATTACCCGACCATATCACATTACCCGACCATATCACATTACCCGAACTTACTCTATTAAGGAAAAGGATCGCCTTAGCTACCAGGAGAGATGTAATTTGTCCCATGCCGCATGGGGCAAATTATCTTCGAAAACTGCATCATTTTGAATGAGAAATTATGAAATATCCACCATTTTCCTTCTGCACTTGGTCTCAAAAGATTTTCACGTTATTAGAAGAAGCAAAAGTCTGAAGAACCACATGAATGAAATGTCGTTCAATTCTGTAGCAGAGGTGCGAACCCATCTTACTCGCATCGCCATGGAATCGAAAATTTCCAAACAAGTTGAAAACACGTGCGACACTGAATACAAATGGACATTATGTTTTGGATAAAAATTGACCAACTTAAACCACATCACTTATGGAATGACCCAATATTGTTTACTCTGCTGCGCTGAGAACACAAATTTCTGTGTGTGTGTGTAATTTCTTTTGTATTTGCACAAAACTTTGTTGCTTGTTGCCTTTTTTTCGATGTTGTGAGTTTTCCACTGTCTACTAACTTTTACACATTTGTATATATTTTATATTTTAATTTTTTCCACAACACTGCTTTTGCAACTAACCTCCAATGGGTAAACTGATGCTAATTAATATCACCAAAATAGACAGTAAAGTGTAGTTGAAACGCATTTTGGCACTTCCGTTTCAAGATACACCAACACAAATGCACACAGACAAAGTTTTGTATCCTCTTTGGGCTCTTTATCCTTTAGAGCGTTTGCTGCGAAAATTACGCTCGAGTAGCTGAAATTCACGTTTCCGTTTCGCGCGCGTCTAACCAATGTCGCACCTTCGAACGGCACACACTCGAACTTTGTCACTGAAACTGTCATCAAAGGCGTCGCATCTTTTATTGGCAAGAAACTGGTAAACACTAATTAATTCAATTTAAAGTCAGTCTACGGCTTTCTATAACCCATTTATTTTAAGCGAGCGTGTCGCCAAGCTGATAAATATGCGTGTTACACAAAATGTTCAAAATACTTAAGATATAAAAAAGCAATAAAAAAGTCATAAATAAAAGTTATGAAGCAGCGTAAAAAATCCCAAAATAGTAATTACACAGGGCAACAAATTTCGACTTTGTGTCTGCTTTTCTGGGTTTGACATCAGTGCTAGGGTAATTAGGGACCGCTGATTTCGAATCCGCAAACCGTTTTCAAAACTTAGTTTCCGTTTTCGCAAAAAATGGGCGTGTCACTTTTTCGGATTTTCCCTGACTTTTTTCACGTTTGGGATTGTAATTTCTAAACCAACCAACCGGTTGACATGATTTTCACTTTGTGGCATTTACAACACCTCACGGCTTTTTTTTCAATGTAATTTATTTTTATGAGTTTTAAAATTCCGCGGTAATTGGACCTCAAAGTCGGAAAATATGGAATTTCAAGGCGTTTTCTTAGATGTTAAAAAACATGCACATTTTACGTAAATCAACTATCGAGTAAGGTATAACACGAAAGCGGAAACATCAAGCAACACAACACAGCCAAATTATTTGGCGAAATACACATTCGCATCGAAATAATAGCAAAAATGTACCATAGTCATTTTCATCAAAATGTGGGTAATTTCCTTAAAAAATTAGGTGCCTCAAAATATGCAAAGCTTTTAATTTTTTTTTGTTTGGAGCAATTCAAAATCATTTTGTTTTTTTGCTTGTATATCAGACTATAAATGGAACATATAAAAGAGCATATTTTGAGGCTCCTAATTTTTTAAGGAAATTACCCACATTGCACAGTGATTCGTTCCATAGACAAAATTACAAAAAAATTTATAGTCTCAGAATTTAACGATTTTGATGTCATTTGAAAGGTAAAACTCCAACTAAGAAAACCCCAAAAAATCTGTGCAAAAAATTAATTAGTGTCTGTGCAAAAGCGGCTCAAAGTTGAAACTTTTTTCACAAAAAAATTTAAACACATATTTTCTGTTTTTTAGTCTATTGAGTAAAAAAATTGTAAAAGTACATGGTTAGCACGAAGTTGCTCGACCTTTCAATATAGATTAGGAAATAATGAGGCCATTTTCGCTTTTAATGTTTCCTCAAAATTTGCAAAGCTGAGGCTTTTACGTCACTTTTAATTCAAAATATTTTTCTAAATTAAAAATCTGAAAATTGGCAAAACTTAGAGGAAAATATCTAAAAAGTATGTGAAAGTATGTTCCTGGATTTTTTTTATTTTCAGAAACATTCTTTCTTTGTCGGATAATGTAATTATATCCACCGATATCTTCCGATCTCAGAAAATAATTCAATTTGAAAAGTGGTCTAAACACGTATTTGTCGACAAAATTTATTTTATTCATCCCTAAAAGTATGCATGAAAAATTGAAAAAACTGCACAAATGCAAAACATACATCTATTATTATCGTTTTTATTGCAAAACCAGAGAGTCCTGAAGCAATTTCTGTTACTCTTTGCAATTATCAATGTTGATGTTACCGATGAAATGTAAAATTTGAAAAATATAGCTAACACACTTGGTGCTGTAGCTCTCCAAAAATGACGAAATTTGCAAATTTAAGTCTCAGACATTGCCAAACTACAACAGTTTAAGAAAAACAAAATGGAGATTTCAATTCAGCAGACCATGATTAACTAGTATACCAAATTTTATTAAGAACGGACCACTCCTTCTAATTTTGTCCCGCGGTTGTATGGAGTCGAATCACTGTGCATTGTGATGAAAATGACTATGGTACATTTTTGCTATTATTTCGATGCGAATGTGTATTTCGCCAAATAATTTGGCTGTGTTGTGTTGCTTGATGTTTCCGCTTTCGTGTTATACCTTACTCGATAGTTGATTTACGTAAAATGTGCATGTTTTTTAACATCTAAGAAAACGCCTTGAAATTCCATATTTTCCGACTTTGAGGTCCAATTACCGCGGAATTTTAAAACTCATAAAAATAAATTACATTGAAAAAAAAAGCCGTGAGGTGTTGTAAATGCCACAAAGTGAAAATCATGTCAACCGGTTGGTTGGTTTAGAAATTACAATCCCAAACGTGAAAAAAGTCAGGGAAAATCCGAAAAAGTGACACGCCCATTTTTTACGAAAACGGAAACTAAGTTTTGAAAACGGTTTGCGGATTCGAAATCAGCGGTCCCTAATTACCCTAGAACTGATGTCAAACCCACAAAAGCCATTTTGCTGTTGATCAGTGTTATCGATAACGAACAAAAATTTGTTTCTCATAACAGTTATTACGCAATGTAAAAATTAATTATAATCATCAAAAAAATTTATGTTGCATTGTTATAGTTACATTGCAATTATTTTCTTAAAAAACGTATATTACAATAGTTAAGTCCCTGAATACAAGTGGCTAAATAATGGTTCTATCTAAAAAATAAAACAAATAAATAAAAAATTATGAATACTCTTTTAAACGGTTCTAAATATTGATTTCAACTATTTTAGGATAAAGTCTCAGCAAAATGTGTACATATTTGCTTCAACAAAAATATAAACATTTCGGTTATTAAATCATTTAACAACTTTCAAGCATATTTTTACAATTTTTAAACAGTTTTTTCTTGTTTATTTTTTCATTAATCATAATTTGCTACTTAATACTAAGGGAAGGGCGTCTGCACCACAACACAGTTCACCGCCCCACCCGAGCCCGTTTGAGTGGTTCTGCCCGAGCGAGTGCCGGTACCGCCACGATTGTCGACGTACGTGCCAGTGCCGGCGGTATCGGATGTTCCATCCGTAGGGGGGGTGGCATAATCCAGCGTTGCCCGATTTGAAACGGATGTGAGCGTGTGGGGTGCGTCGGTGTAGTCGACATTTGTGACGCTGGTGGGCGTTCCCGTTTGTCTGCCCTCTGGGCCGTCTTCTTCTTCGCTGTCAATGATCTCGTTTAGGCTGCGACTTGTGAAGCACACTTCCAGCGATTGTTGTTGGCAGCAGCCGCTATTGGCGCTGGCAGTGAGACCAGCGAGACCGGTGAGCGCGGCCGCACCCAAAAGTGCCGTACCGCCGACGCCTTTGGCCAGGCCGAGTGCAAAGCCCGACACGGCTGCGATGCCTTGCGACACCACACGTCCCTCGGGCACGGCGTCCTCTTTGCCCGCCTGCTTCAATATTCGATAGACCTCTTGTGCGGACAGCGGCAGCATCAGGATGCGTATGCCTGCTGCAGAAGAAAATACAACGATTTATTAGCGAAATGATCCGAGTCCGGATAAATGATTAAATTATTGGCATGATTTTTGTGAACATTTAACACAGCTTCACAACAATTACAAAAGATTACTCAACTCGGCGTTCGGGTGAAATATGTACATACAAACACTTAATTGATATCAAGGGGCAAAATGCTACCTGGATGACTACCCAGAGGCCATTTTCAGGAATGGCTATGCCAATTTGTTGATTACAAATTTGTCAAGCAATGAGCTAAGTGCAAAGTAACACATTAGGCTAAAGGATAAAAGTGTCCTGTGAATTCCTAATGCTAAATCGAAAGAATCAGGTTCTCCGAGTTCTCATTGCGACGGAGGAATATTGCGTGGACTCCGAATGCTTATTCAATCCTTTGTACCACACTGAGCATTGATCGCTTCGATGTCATATCAAAAGAGTTGGAATATTCACCACAAAGTTCAACCAAGCCAAGGAAGCTCACTCCATGTCCTTTTTTAGTGGATATAAATTTCCGATAGCATATTTATTTCACCCCAAAGTAATAGAGGTGAATAAGTAGCTATAAATAGTTAAAGTACAGTAGTTTGTTAACTTTCGACGTCATATAAAATGAAGTATAATTGCGTCTGTCGTGACCACGTGGCTAGTGAGTTGAACAGCTATTCAGCTAGAGGATCATTCGTTTAAATGTTAAAACCCTTTCTCCTCCCCTGAATGGTTAGTGCCTGTCAAAAGATGTTCGTTCCTCAGTGGTAAATGCAATGAACTGCGATTCTAAGCATTCCCTCTAAGCAGGAAATGGAAAACATTTTCGTGATACAATAAGTAATACCCTAAAAAGAATTCGCCATAAGCCCGTAGGTAACTTTCGTATGTTTACTTTCGTTGCACGCACAGCACAGATGATTGTGAAAAACTTGACTCCACCAACATAGACTACTGCTTACCATTATTATACCTCTTTGACTCAAAATTTTCAATCCACATACCTCAAAGATAGGAGTGGGAACAACACAGGGTGTCTAGGACTAGAGTGTGTTTCTACACAGACGACTCCAAGTTGGACGGTAGAGTAGGGGACGGTGTTGACCCATTCATGGAAGCCATTTTTCGCCTTCCGGAGTTTTGAAGTGTCTTCCTAGCGGAAGTACAAGCCATTTTTAAAGCCCTACCCTGTGTACAACATTAGTCTGACTTGGGTACCAGGCCACAGAGACATCAAGGAAAAATGCGTAGCCGATGACCACACCTCTATTACAGCAGGCATCCCCACCTTCCCTCCTTCCTTCCAACCATTCTTCCTCGATATAGCCAACAAGCGGTGGCAGAAGAAGAGCACTTGCTCTATAACCAAACAACTATGGCCCACTTTCAATCCCGGGCGCACTAAAACTCTTGTCTTGCTTAGCAGAGAACATATCAGTATTATCATCTCGATCTTGACGGACATTGTCTATTCGGTCGTCATGCCTACAGACTAAGTCTGACTAGGTCTTGGAACTTTTACCGCATTTATCAAAACGAAGAGGAGGAAGCGACTATAACCTCACCTTCTCTGTCACTGCTCGCCTCTCTTCTTACGAATTTGGAAATCCCTAGGCTCTCCTTTTTTCGACAACTTGAATGACCTCAGATCAGTCATCTTAAGGGACTTGCTAGGTTTTATCCACAAACAAATTGACTTGTATAGGCACATCGACTTGCAGTAAGTCAGATCATTGGTTCCTTGTGGTATCACAATGGGTACTTTTTGCGGCCTAAATGTGTTGTAGTGGTACCACATGACCACTTATGCCGAAACCAGTCGATCGCGCTACACTTATTACTTCACATGTGTCAAATGACACCACGCGCACGACAGTGCAGCACTCAAGTGGCTGAGCCAGCGATTAGCCGAGCGGCGTGCCATCCGGCACCACCTACCGCAGTGCAATGTTCCACTTGATCGGCATGTTGTGTGATGTCACCTACCGCAGGGCACGGGCACTTGAGGAAAGTGCTGAGTTGACCCAATGGTCCAGTTACGCTGATTGGGCATAGCCTTTGGTCACTGGAATAATGGGCGGAGCGCTGGAAATGCTCCGCTGTATAACAGTTTGTAAATTAGTATTTAAGCACCCAATTTTCCGAAAATAAACCAGCTTGCTTAGAACCGTCACTCTGCGTGTGTTTCTTTTTGCAAGACACTGAGGCTCAAACTTAGCCATACCTTTTGAGGCGAGGTCCGCCAAAAGACCGAACTACACTTACACAAACACTATACACCCCTACAATGTCTTTCAACAGGCCTCACGCCCAGACAGCTACTTTAACCCAACCTAACCTAACCACCAAATCTATGCATGATTGTGAAAGACGGACGATGCCAACTTAAGTGGTTTTGTCCATATTAAAACAATCACTACGCAAATTTTGGTTTTGCTACGCTTTTTTGCAAGTGTCACTACGATTGTGTATTTGCCAGGTCCTAACACTGGCCTCGATAGTCCATCGCTATCCAGTAGCGCGCTGGCTTCTCATACCGAGGCCGCAGGTTTGATTCCTGGCTCGGGCTGGTGAAAAACTCGTCTACTTCTATCGCTATCCACATGAAGCAGATGAGAATTACAAGAATCGCACAAGTGCGCTCTTGGCAGGCGATGACAAAACCTCCAAGTGTGAAAGGAAAAATTGCCAAAAAACCGCCGTTCGGATTCGGCGTTAAACTGTAGGTCCCCTCCCCCCTTCTCCTATCCATTTGAAATGTGTGTTGTCATACATGTCGAAAAAACAGTGTTGCATACACATTTCAAACGGGTACAATTTGTGGTATCACAATGGGCCATATAGAGGCCTAAGTGTGTCTCATACAGAGGCAGCCACTACAACCTACCTACCTATGTATCACTTTCACACTTTCTCGTGTCCACCAACTCACCTTCCAGTGGCAAAGTAATGACTAATAACAACAGAATCACAATATTCCTTTAATCCTGCCACAGCGTGTAATGCGTTTCACTCGACTCTAGGGGCTTAGTTCGGCTCTAGATCCTTAGTAAGGATCATCGAAAATCGCGTATCCAAGCTTCAACTTTGAACGCATCGACCAAAATATTTGCACTGAAACCGTGGTACATCTGTTATTGGCAAAAATCATTTTTGTAATTAATTCAGCAAATATGTGCAAATTCGCAAACACACAGAGACAGAGATCAGAGGTTGGAGGCGGCTTTCTTTGGTGCGCTTTCTATGCCAATTCTATGCGCAAGTTTTTGCCAACATTTCACAACGGAAACCAGTCGAGCAACTGAGGTGTTGAACAGTGAAGGCCGACGAGCGTGGAGGAGATCGCACATACATATGGCCGTCGACCTTGATGCAGTTTCTGCAGTTGTTTTCCAGTACCGGCACTGTGCCGGTGGAAATGCGCCAAAAATTTTAAAAGAAGGACATTTTTATCGAATGCCAGTCAGTTTTGACTGGCTTTTTTATGCCCTTTCAATTTTCAAAATAGAATTTAGTGGTTCGCTTTCAAAGTTCTCTTAACTCATTAAAGCCGGGTACCAGTTCCGCCCATACGATTTTGATAAAATTTCATACACGCCCTGGAATGACCCAAAATGATCAGAAACAAAATTTCAGCTTTCTATCTCTGCACGTTGCTGAGATATTCATTAGGTATTATTTAATTATTTATTTAATTATTTATTTATTTATTGGTTGACTAAGGTTACACTACCTAAGAACATGGTTCTTTTATAAGTGCATCAACTAATATTAAGTAACAGTTGCATCGAGCTTAAAAAGAAAAATACAAACTTAATACTTAAGGCTATTACAGAAAAAGTACAGTATATAGGAGTTAAGATACAATGCAAAGAGTAAGAGATATGAGAAATAAGTTTTGATGATCTGCAATCGAAAGGCACACCCATTACAATAATTTATTGAAATAGTCGAAAATTCGCGCTTTATAGTTGTTTCTATTCAGTCCAGCTTTCAAAGTCTCCGGAAGAGAGTTCCATAGTCTTACGGCGTATTTTGTACCCATTACGCAGCAATGGTAGCTTTTTTTCATACTTTTTAAAGTGATCAGCTAAACACGTGAACAAAAGATGTATTGTTTACAGGCGAGTTAGAAGGCAGATTTTTGTGAAGTTCTAAGGCCACTACGTTTCGCCACATTTTCCACCTCTGGAAAATTCACAATTTTTGGAGTCTAGCCAGATGGCGGAATTTTAGGGTGACCTCTACTAGACTAAGGTAGTTCCATCTTTACCCCAACCATCCCTATCAATGATTTTGAGATATCTCTACCACGAACTTTTCTGTGACTTTTTTAAAAAGTAAATTTTCTTGGGTAAATTTTTACCTATTAGGCAGCAATGGGTTTACTCAAAATGCATTTTATTTCTATATTTATGTGTTTTTATTTACAAATATTAATTTTATTTTATATCAACGATCATTGCTTGTGTTGCATGGAAAGTGTAAATGTAAATAAATATTTAGAAAATTAAAAAATTAAATAAAAATAGTCAAGAAATAGACAGGCCGTACTTGTTTTGAAAGTATTACAAAAATCACCTACATTTACCACAAACGGGCTTCCGTGTACCTCGGGCCAGGACAAAACTCGGCCCGACGCATCTCTCTCGTCAGGACTGCCTAAAGTGGCCGGATCAAACCCATTTCGGTATTACATAGTTTACGTTCCGCTTTTAAGTGGGCGAATCATGCCCATATGAGTATCACTTCTTAGTTGCAATACCAAAAGTGTTTGCATTAAATTCCAATACTTTTAAGACATAACAGGCACATTGATGTGTATTTGCACTTTTTCACAGCCATCACGCCTCCTCCTCGCTTCTGATAGAAGTATATATTTCCGATCAGCTCGGTGCAGGTTAAAATGAATATTTATGTTTTTTGTCTATATATGTTGATCTCAGTATTTGACCTGCAACTCGCCGGCAAAAGTGTAGACGTTTATCTCTTTCGCATTCCTCACTTCACGGCTAAACCTGCTTGACCACTTGACCACTTTCCCGCAGACGTTCGGCCATCGACCGAGTTCTATTTATGCTCGATGTCTGATCAAATTTTGTGTTTACATTTCGTCTCGACGCCGCACTCGATTCGACGAGCGTCGCACGGCACAACTTGAAGCTTTTGAACCTTTTTTCGATGACATGCGAATATTCAAACAATTTCGAGTTTTTGCTTGAACACTCGGCACTGCAATGTAAAGGTTGCGCTTTTCACTCAAATTATTTTATTAAAACTCACTACAATAAATTAACAATAAATTACTTAAGTCCTAACTGTACATTGGCCAATCAGCTATCCGAATAGAATGTTGTTGTTGGTATTGGTGTTCGTTGGCGGTTGCTTGATGACGACGCAATTGATCGCGCCGCCAGTGCCCGTTTGTGTTGTCGTGCCCGACTGCGTGTTGGTGCCACCGCCATTGTCCACCGTCGTGCCGACGTTGGTGTTGGTGTCCGTGCCCGTTGTGGTGGGCGCATTCGTGAGCGTTGTTGAGGGAGTTGCGGTGGTTGTGGTGGTTGGCGTCGTGCCGGCCGTGTTTGTGATTGTGCCTGTCGGAATTGTGCCTGTCGGAATTGTGCCTATCGGAATTGTTGTCGGAGTTGTGGTGCCCGTAGTTTGGCGACCCTCGGGCACATCCTCGTCCTCGCCGTCGTAGATTTCGTCGAGGCTGCGACTGGCGAAGCACACCTCCTGCGTTTGCACCGGCTGCTGCTGTTGCTGCACGGTGCCGCCCAGCAGCCCGCTGGCAACGGCGAGATCCACCAGCAACGAGCCGCCGATGCCTTTTGTGAGGCCGAGCGCAAAGCCGGACACTGCGGCAATGCCCTGCGTGACGATGCGCCCCTCGGGAATGGCATCTTCGCGGCCGGCCTCGCGCAGCACGCGGTAGACATCGCGAGCCGACAGCGGAAACATTGTGATGCGTTTGCCTGGGAAAAAGTAAAAGTTGATTGTCAATAAAATTTCCAAAACAGTTAATCCTTTTTTGATCAAAGCCGTGAAATTCAAATTTGACCTATTTATCGCTTTGGTCTTGAAAAGGCTTAACTATCTAATAGACTTCATTATCCCATCACTCGGTCACAACTTGTGAAATAAATGTTTTTCTAATTCGCTTGTTCCTTCCTGGAATACTTCATTTTATACATTAAACTTGGAAACATAAAACTTGAAATTTGTCTTAAAATTGTTTCGAAAATTTTCACAAGCCAAGGCTTAATTGAAACAGAAGCGAGAGAAGTGGCCACACCGAAATTCTTTAGAAGAAGTGTTTCGAGAACTGAGAGTGAGAGGTGTTTCTAAGGATTTTGGAATGAGCTGCTACTGTGGCAGCCGCCGTGGCTCAGTTGGTTAGTGCGTTGGACCGCGAGTCGAAGGCAGCGACCCAGGTTCAAATACTGCCTGTAATAACACCTAAAAAAATAACGGGAAAACTCGTTTTCTCTTTTGGTGGCTGTCCTCTCAGCTGGAAATGGCAAACCTCTGAGAGTAAAAATTGCTTATGAAAGAGCTTCCAACCTGCCGTTCAGAACCGGCATAAAACTGTAGGTCCCTTCCACCCGCGTACAAATTCACACGCACGACACGGGTGGTTGCGGGAAGCTAGGCCTTAGTCTCGCGTAAGCGGGCTGTCGTGCCAGTCAATTAAAAATTATTAAATTGCTACTGTGGGCTTTTAACAAACACGTCAGCACACATGACAAGCTGTGAGCAGAAAAGGATTAAAATTTAGCATCACAAATTATCTTCAAAAGACATTTTCTGGTTGGATTAAAAGTTGCACACTTGTTTGATCTTTCATCACAAAAATAGGAAAAATATTAAGGACATAATTCAAGCACTCAAATAAAATTATGATTTTTTAGTCCTAATTGAAACCGACAGCATGATTCGTGAAAATCACATTTTCCTAAACAACGTTGGCAGAAATTCGAGTTCTCAAACACTTCAAGTTAATCCAATCGAGAGTTTCGGTTCTTTATCGTTAGCGATAAAAGTGGCGACTACTTATTTCTGTGATAATTGCATCTCGTCTCTAAATTCACTTATATCACAGATCTTGCACTTTCTCACAAATATTATTTCAAATATTCATATTTCGTCTTAAGAAATGAACAGTTCTTGGTAAAAATATTCCATCTCTTCACTTGGTATTTTTATTTTAGAGTCCAATCTCGCTCTCTCACCTTCCATAGGCAACGTTATGGTCACTAGTAGCACCGTCGTCACCGATATTACAAAACTTGACTTCATTTTGAACAGAAAAAATGCTCAAACAACAAATTAAATAAACTAAATTAAAATACAAATTAAAATAAATCCTCTGCGTGAATTTTACAATATGCGATTTGCCGATGTGAGGAAAGTTTTACACGCGAATGTTCAAAATTTTACACTGAAGCTGAAAACGAGCGGTGCTCATCTTTTATTGCCAAAATTCGGTAATTAAAGCCAACGAACATTTGCCGCATTGCGGTCATGTGGAAGCGCTTTCTTCCATGGCCGAAGAGTGTCCAACTGCAGCCGTAGACAGACAGTTTTTAGAACCGTGCATACCCTACACATGAAGGACGCGCATTTTCATGGGCATCTTTAGTTTTTCAAAGTAGCTGAGTATAAAAGAGTAACAGCTGAAAAGGTACATATCAGAGAATATATATTAGAAGTTACAACCTATAACAAATGGTGTATATACCTTGATTCTAGAACAAAACCTTTGATAAAGTTATGAAGTTCTAATAACTTTATTAAAGTAGCAGGAAGTTTGTATGAAGAAGGTTTGAAGAATAAAGATTTATAAAATTCCTCAAGTTATGAAATATCATTGGGTTCACAACCACAACCAGGCAACCAGGGCGAAAATGGTCAATTTTGACGATTTTTGAAAACAAAGAGACAGTAATACGGAGTCTTACTCAAATTCGCATAAATCGACTGACAATTTTGTAATTCCTTTAGAAAAACCGCATTTACAATGCCAAGACTATATGCGTATTTCGAAATACAAATAATCTGATCCGAATTGCGATCCTATGTCTTTCTCAAAATCGCAAACATATTCTAATCTTCTAATCTAGCAAGCAAAGTGTGTAGGGAGCGTAACACTTCGTCTTGAACGTTTTCAACTTTTTAATTGTTACTTCTTTTGACTTCTTCCACTAAAGCTTGTTGGCATAATTAATTTTGATAATTTATTGTTTCGATCAGTCAGTATTAACAGCTCACGCATGAGTAGATCGCAACTTGGCTTAGTAGCTACTGCCTGGAACTTTGTGCCAATGCTTTGCAAATTGGAGAGCTTTTGATAATATTCACGCACTATGTTTAGCATCTATTCCAGCTTGAATTATGTAAAGATGAGCATCAGTATTTTTATATTTTGCTGCTTCTAAAATTAGAGTTTCCATGGTCTCAAAGATAAAAAAGACGCCAAATACATTCAAATGTTAATAGAAGCTTTGAGCACAGAAAACTCCAGAAACCGTTTGAAAGAAGGTCTGCGGGTTTTCAATTATTAATTATATGCTCAACCTGACTTGCCTAATTGTTGTTGCTTGTTCTAACCAGACTACAAATGAGTAGATATGTATGTGAGATATGAAATACTTGTACTAAAATGGGTCATAGGAGAAATGATCATTAGTCGTGAATGTAGAGAATTTTAATGAATATAAAGGCTTGAAGGCTTGTGAGTCAGATAGATCGACTTTTGTCTTGCAGACCGACTTGACAAGTACTGGCGGATTGAAATGAATTGGCTCGATCTTAAGTTAACTTTGTCTGAATGAAAACAATGGAGTTATAAACAACATAATCTCCCAGCCTCAAATTCTTTAATCTGAAACGTCTAGACGTCCTCTGTAGTTCGGATCGCAGTAACTATAAGCAAACAGTGAATTGAAATAATTCATAATCGAAAGCTAACTTTGACGACAGGGAAACTATGGACTTATAAACGACAGAACATTTTTAATTGCTTTCTCAATTTCTTCTCTCAGACTAGAATGTATCTACTCTTGCTCTAAGATCTCAGACTAAGAGATAATGGACTGAAATGGCTCAAACTTAAAGGCTAATTTTCTTCGAACTTTGAAGAAACTCCTCCTCACCAACTCCTCCTCAGAAACTCCTCAAATTTCACCATTCATCCTCAACTTTCTCTATTTTTTGAAATGGTGAAATCCAACTATGCAGCAATTCACGAAACTCCAAAACATGTTCAAGTAATTCCACAAATCACAAAAAATCCGCTAGAGTTATGTACAGCAAATTTATTCCGATTTCCTGATAACAATGCAATTAATAGCGCCTTCGGGTGAGGTCTCCGTGGTGAATGTGGACGTGGTGCCCGCGCCCAGATTGGTGCCCATCGTTGTCGTGGGATTCGTCGTTTGCGTCGTGCGGGAGCTGGTCACTGTCGCGGTGGTCGTCGGATTGGCGGTCAGCGTAGTGCTCACCGGTGTCGAGTAGGTGAGCGTATCGGCGCTGGCCGTCTCGGTGTTGGTGCCGGTGCGCGAGCCTAAAGCCGGCGCGTTCTCGTACTGTGCGTCGCGATTCTTGATGCGCTTGTTGCCCTTGTGGCGCTCTTCCTGGCGCAGCTTTTTGCGTCGCTTCAGCTTGAGTATGCGGCCCACCTCACTGCTGCGAATGTGTTGCGGCTTGTCATCAGCTGCTGGCTGCTTGCTGTCGGCGCGCACCACCGCGTCCATGATGTCCTCGGCCTCCTGCAGGCTGCGCGCCTGCCGCGTGTCGAAGCAGATCTCTTGCGTGCTCACCAAAGTGCGCCGCTTGCCGGCGCCAATGAAGCGGCGTGTCAGGTTTGTGGCAAAGCCACCAATCGCGGCCAATCCCTGCGTCACTATGCGGCCTTCCGGCACTGCGTCGGTGCGTCCGGCCTCGTAGAGCAACAGGTAGACCTCGGCGGCACTCAGCGGCCGCATCACAGAACGTTTAGCTTGAGAGTGAATAGAAAACCATAAACATTGTGTACAGTATTGGAAATGGAATTAATGCCGAGTTTAGTTGTTGCGTGGTGTTTTCATTTCGCGGGCTCCGACAGCTACCTTCAGTCGTTGGCGCGTTGTGTACGGCGAGCAGCAGCAGCGCCAGCGCCGCAGTCCATTGCCTCGGCTCGAGCAGCATCTCTGCGCCCGACGGTTACACGTTTGCCGCGGCCACAATGCGCTTTCCCACTCTTCTAGCGTCTGTCGGTCGTCCGGGTGCGAGTTATTGCTATTCCGAATGTTTTACACTGACTCACTGCTTTTCCTCTGCCGAATGAATTTACATCGCAGCAATGCGCCATTTTTATAGTGTGTGCAAAAAGACACGCGCTGCTTTGTGAAAATTTCCAATGCGAATTTAAATATGCAAAGCGGCAGTAAAACATGACAGTAACTGCTGAAGTAAACAAATCGTTTAAGTTGACATGAAAACATATTCAACAGGCGAAGCAGCGTTGAAAAACGTATTGGGTACGAAGGGTACTGAAGGCCAAATTAAACATCTGGATACTTTTTGCTGGGTATTAAGGCTTACATCAGACTTTAAAACATTTCTAATTTGTAACTATCTGAACAATTTATGTCGGTAGGTAAATATATACTTTTAAAGAGAAGAATCATGAAATCAATCGTGATACCTAAATGCAAGCAAAGAATACATAAAAAAGTCAAATCATCATTGTTTTTTATTTGATTGAGAATTATTTTACTGTCAAACAAGAAGGTTACGTTCCAAAATATTGAATTAAAGACCAAAAATGCCAAATGAACAAGTGTCACTCGGTGTCTTTATTCTGTTTACTTCTCAACTGCAAGTTAACAAAAATGTAATCTGACCTCGCCAAACAAAGAGACGAGCCGGGAAGTCAATCTGAATCTGACCATCGAATATGAAATGTGTTTGAAATTGAACGTCCTTAATGTATGTATGTCCTTAATCTCCGCTCGCGAACACTTGTTTCTCTTTATTCTGATTCGAAAATGGTTTATTACGTAGGATCCAAGTCATCATTTCGCGCATCCTAACAAATCTATCCGGTTAATATTGGGGTGATCTAGCATTACGGTAAATGGAATGGTCCCCATGAGATAATTTCCTCAACACCTTTAATCTAGTGGGTTCAAGTCAAGTATCTACAAATCCTCTTTCAAAACCCTGTCTTCTAAATTTGGTATTTTTCCTGAACAAACGTAATGTTCCGCATTAATAGGAACATTTTGTATTACAAAAATTAAATTTGTATTAAAATTAGTTAAAACAAATAGGCAGGAATCCAAGTGTGCTATAAGAAATTCACGTTTTGTGACCAGGTCGCCATTGAACTACAGATCTACACTGAACTAAAGCTTCAAGAGGCACTTCTTTACCCTTAAGTAACGTCCTTGCGAGAAGTTTTCTCTGGTCTCATGATCTTAGAAAATCCATTCATTCAATTTCTTAACCCGATGATGAAAGAATCGTAACATTGATAGAAAATCTGCTCTGCCGTTTGCTCCGATTTCTGACAAACTCAACGCTTGTTTGGATTTGTTGGCTTATCCTGCAATATTCGTTCAAGAAATCCATAATTATTTGACTACCAGTCAGCTGTACCGATTCTCTGATTTCCATTTTGATTTTCCCTTTTATTCTTGAGATCTATGGGCCAGTGTTCGTAGCCCTAACTTTAACTTGACACTATTCCAAACCAATTGAGTTTGTTTTGCTATTTGTAAAGTCCTAAGGCATTTACTGCAAGAAAAAATTCAACACTCATTTGAACTTAATCTGAACCATCAAATCAAAACAGCTTCATCAACCTCGCAATTCCTAACCCCACTTCCTTGCTGTGCTTCAGTTTTTTTAAAATAAAAATCCTTCATCATGTAGAGGTTTCTGTACTAGTGTACTGAACCAAACAATATGTCCAAAAACGAATATAAAGACTAAAATAAATAAAGACTAAAACCTATATAACGACTCCTATATATATATAAACTAAATGCCTGTAGCCTTTGCTACTGCAAGTCTCTTTGGAACACTGTTGCCGAAAAATTCTGATTTCATATGAAACCGAATGCCTCAAAAATCGTGGCTTAAATATTTTCTTTTTTCAAAGCAGACACAAATGTATATTCACATACATGTATGTATATCCATACATACATAGTAAAGTATGCAGCTTATTTGCTTCTTTAAGCCACTTTGCATAAACTTTCACTTTCGAAACTTCACTACAATTTCGCTAGAAAACTTTCAGAAGCAAACTGTCCAATCAAACCTACAAAATAAATTAACAAAAATAAAAACAAAAAATAAAAAACATAAACACTTTCTTTCATTTCGGCGAAATGCTGAATTCGCCGCTACACAAAACAAATAAAATGCGCCACTTGGCTGTTTACTTCTTTCCTCACGTTCAACAGAAACATAATTAAATATTCTGATTTGCAAATTGATGATTGTTGAAAGTTTAACAACAAAACAACAAACAACAACAAGCATCAAGAAGTCAGTCAGTCAGTCGTGGTAGTAGTAAAATATGCAATCAAAATGTGAAGAAAGACGCCGATGAGATGCTGAAAGCAATTTTGTAAACATCCAACATCTGTTCAGCGTTCTCTGCTACAACGCAATGTGTGCCATAGTCGACCATAACAACAAAAAATGAAGACTACAGTAACGGTTATCTACATCAGACATTCGCTTCGTACCACACGTTGGTCGTCAAGCGCCACGCTCACCTTTGACTCCGTCGCGAAACGAGCCGAAAGAGCTTAACATTTCATTCAAGTTTCTGCTGTGCAGTTGTTGTTGTAGTTGTAATCATCATTAGCATCGATTTAGTGGAGACAGCGCCGACTATTTAGTGGATACTTTTTATTAGCGACTAAACCTAACAATGGAATTACAAAAACAAAATTTGTGCGAAGGAAATGCCAATGAAACTAAGCAAAAACTTGGCCTATTTCACTCAACGATACTGTAAGTGGAATGGAAAAAAAATTTAGAATCAACAAACAGGTAAACAATACACTATGGTCCAGCGAAAATTTTCCTGTGCACCTAACATTTACATTTCTATGAGGAATTTTATTTCAATTTGATTTGAGGGTTCAAACTCCCCCAAACACAAAAACTTCTGGTACAAAATATGGTTTCAAATGGTTTTCGGCTCAAGAGTTGCACGCAAAACCAACCCAATCCTGTGTGTGTCACTGGAAGAGACCTTTGCCAGAAGTAGGCCAATGTTTCTTAGTTCACCGTTCTTCATCAGCCTGACTAAGCTACATTGATAACGGAATCCTAGTGATTCCCAAGTTATAATTTCGAAGAGTCGGGCAGTCCAAATTGTGGAACCACAGTGAAACGCGTACGCGTAATTAACCCTTTCTGTTATTCCATGCCATATGGCATAGTCTCTTTTCAGTGCCTGTTTTAGGTCAAAAAACTTGTGGATACTATATTTTTATATATTTTGTATTTTTCTTTAAAGTTTCTTGTACCAAATAATGAAAAAAATATTTTGATTAGTGTACCCAGTAAATTGTAAGGGTTCAGAAAGAGCGCGTTCCTATCGAGCTGCGTATTTTGCAAAAAAAGATCACTTCGTACTTTTATTTATTCTATTACAAAAATCAATTTATTTCATAGCTTTATGTAAGTAATCTAGTAGGTATTTATTGCTTTAGTAAGTGTAAAAAAAGTTAGATCCCAAATATAGTTCACCAAGGCTGTACGATTTTTTTTATTTCTTACTATGCCAGCCATTAAAAATCATATTAACGCGTTTGTACTCTCCAATTTCAGTGATGCGGACAATGTAGTGGCGGCGCTGGAAGTACCTGGCTCCACGATATGGGTTACATCGACGTACATGGCCCACGATGACCCCGAGGATCCGCCCCCGATTCTGCTGAAAAATGCAGTGGCGGCGGCCAAGAGAAACAAAATGCCATTGGTTATCGGTACAGACGCCAATGCGCATCACACCATTTGGGGCAGTTCGGACATACATAAACCCGCGAGGTGAGTCACTCTTTGATTTTATTGTTAGAACCAATTTATACGTCGTAAATACTGGGCATGAGCCCACTTTTATCACCTCGGTTCGTAAAGAGGTTCTGGATTTGTCGTTGGTTAATGAATTTGCCACTAACTTGCTCAAAGAATGGAGAGTCTCCATAGAGCATTCTTTTTCTGACCACAGTTACATAGATTTTCGAATAGAAGTCACAACCACTCAGGTCACCCCTTATAGAAATAGAGTTCGAACTGACTGGGAAAAGTTCAGAGAAATTTTTGTGAGATCACTGCCAACTGATGGTCCCAGTGGGATTAACTCAGTCCAGAAGTTGGATAATGCGGTAGCAACCCTCACAGCTGCTTACAAGGTTGCCACTGTGGAGTCTTGCCCTGTGAGACCACTCTGGGGTAAAACGAAACCTAATTGGTGGAACTCTGAGGTAGCTGTGCTTAGAAAGGAGTGCCGCAAACTTTTCAATCGTGCCAGAGCGACAAACGACTGGTCCGTATATAAGGCCAGACTAAAGCTTTTCAAAAAAGCGGTGAGATCTGCTAAGCGATCCTCCTGGAGGCAGTTCTGCCAGAACATAGACTGCAATTCTGAGGCCAGTCGCCTTCGCAAGATCCTCGCATCCTGTCCAGCGATCCCCAGCTTTCTGCAAAGGGACAACGTCAAGCCAAGAGTCAATTGAACTCCTGGTCGATACTCATTTTCCGGGTAATAGCGGCACTGGTGAAACTATCCTGGGTACATTAAGTTCAATCTGCACACATCATAATATGGGGGTGCAAGACATAGTTAGCAGCGAAAAACTGCACTGGGCCATAAATAGTTTTCTGCCTTTCAAGTCTCCGGGGCCTGGCGGTATCATCCCAGCTGATCTGCAGCACACATCAGAATTGGTCGTGCCGTGGCTTCTGGAGATTTTTGTAGCTATTCTACACTTCTCTCATATTCCTACCACTTGGACTGAGGTAAACGTGATCTTCATACCTAAAGCGGGGAAGATCTCACACTCGAAAGCAAAAGATCACAGGCCTATTAGCCTGTCATCTTTTCTTCTCAAAGTCTTTGAAAGGCTCATTGACCTGTACATTAAGGACAAAGTGGGTCACCTTCTTTCACCCAATCAACATGCATATACGAAGGGTAAGTCCGTTGAGACGGCTCTTCATGCACTCGTAGGGCAGATTGAACACTCCCTCCTTTTCAGAGAATTCAGATTGGTGTCTTTTCTCGACATTGAGGGAGCTTTCCACAATATTATTCCAGCGGCCATTACTGGCTCAATGACCAACCTGAAACTATGTAAGCCGATAGTAGACATAGTTCACTTCATTTTAACAAATAGGGTTATTAACTCTTCGCTAGGTCACTCCTCCGTCAGGAGGTGGGTCTCCAGAGGCACCCCGCAGGGTGGAGTTCTTTCTCCCCTCCTTTGGAACATTGCGATAAATGACCTGCTCTTGCAACTGAGCCGTACGGGGTGTAAGGTAGTTGCATACGCAGACGATGTGGCTATAGCGGTATCTGGGAAGAACCTTCCGACACTGGTCGATCTTCTTCAAGGCGCCCTGAACCTATAGGGATCTTGGTGCTCTAGGAACGGTATGGGCGTTAACCCATCCAAAACCGATCTGGTCCTCTTTACAAGGAAGCACCAAGTTCCTACTTTTGACCCGCCCTCTCTTAACGGGACTAGTCTAACTGTCAGCTTTCAGGCCAAATACCTTGGTCTACTGCTGGATAGGAAACTAAACTGGAAAGCGAACATACTAGAAAGGGTTCGCAAGGCCACTTTTGCACTGTACTCTTGCAAAAGAGCAGTTGGTAAGAAATGGGGTCTTCAGCCACGCATTATGTACTGGTTGTACATCTCAGTGATTAGACCCATTCTTTTCTATGGAGCAATAGTATGGTGGAATGCCCTGGATAAGGGGATCAACCAGAAACCTCTGGACTCAGTTCAAAGATCGGCGGCGCTCATAATAACTGGGGCCATGCGATCGGCACCGTCCAAAGGACTCTACGCTCTGCTTCACTTTCTCCCTGTTGACCTTTTCGGTAAACAAGTGGCTACCCTCTCTGCAGTGAGACTAAACACCATCAACAGATGGACACGTACTGACTTCGGTCACTGCCAAATTCTGAACAGTTCACCTGACCTACGTGACAACATAGATTACTCGTTACCATCATTAGTCTTCGAATCTAGATTCTCAACCCTCATACCTCTTAGGAAGGAGTGGGAACAAGATAAGGTTCCGAAAACTGGAGTATGTTTTTTCACTGACGGCTCCAAATTGGATGGAAGAGTAGGGGGTGGAGTTATGTGCGTAAATCCACTCATTTTTCGTCTTCCAGATTACTGCAGCGTCTTCCAAGCGGAAGTTCTGGCCATTTTCAAAGCCCTGACTATGCTAAAGCAATGCAACCCTCCGGAAGGTACGATCCGTATTTTCACGGACAGCCAGGCAGCAATTAAAGCCCTCAAGAAGGTTTCAACCACATCGAAAGTGGTTACTCTTTGCCGCTCCCTACTAAATGAGTTAGGGTGCGTGTACAACATCTCCCTTATCTGGGTACCGGGCCACAAAGACATCAGTGGAAACTGTGCAGCTGATGAGCTTGCCAGACGTGGCACCACTCTCCCGCACTCCAATTCCATGGTTACGGTAGGCATTCCCCTTGCTTCCTGCAAACTAACGATCTGTTCCCTCTTCCTCGATAAGGCCAATAGGCGTTGGCAAGAGGAGAGCACGTGCACCATTACCAAACAGCTCTGGCCTGTCCTTAATCTTAGGCGAACAAGAGCACTTGTATTGCTTAGCAGGCAACACATTGGCACGGTCGTCGCAATCCTGACTGGCCACTGTCTTTTCGGACGCCATGCTTCCAGACTAGGTGTCAATTTTTGGGACTTCTGCCGCAGTTGTCACAATGAAGAGGAGGAGGAATCCATCAGCCATCTTTTCTGCAACTGTCCGGCTCTATCTAGACGAAGATGGAAAACCCTAGGTTCTCCTTTCTTCGACAACCTGAATGACCTCAGTTCAGCTAGAATCAATGCATTGCTTGAGTTCATTCACTCTTCGAAATGGCTTAAATAGGCCTCTCGGATTGCAGTAGACAGACCTCTCAACTTGTGGTATCACAACGGGCCCATTCCGCGGCCTATGTGTGTCTCTCGGCAAGTCCCAGGCCAAGGCAGCCAATTTAACCTAACCTAACCTAACCTACTATGCCATATGGCATCGATTTTACCCAACGGAAATACAATTTTTGATTTGATTGAATAGCGGCAGTGGCTGCACGCTTCATTTATAAGCAATACAATTTTCCTTTTTTATGTGTGCACTGCGACCTAAAAGATCTATTGTGCCCCCTTCTTGGCCTTCACAGTTCGTCCGTGAGTCCAGTATCCAAGAGGAATCTTAGTACATTTCCTAAGCCTCTGGAAACTTGGCCCGAACCTGGTATAATAAAAACACCCAGATGCTTTTTTCGTTTCGTTTATATTAGTGCAGGGCATATGCCTAGTATGTGTATTGCAGTTTCATTGTCCTGCAAACAGAACCTACAGAGTTCGTTCACCCTGTTTACCTAGTTTGGTTAGATGATAGTTCAGTCTACAATGCCCTGTCAATATACCTGTGATAATCCTTAGATTATTCTTTGAGAGACTCATACATTCCTCGAACCTTTTCTTGTTGTAAGAGCCAATAACCATCTTGGAATGTTCAAGGTCTGGTTGATTTTTCCAGTATTGATTCCGGATGGTTATCTCGTCGGATGGATAGTGCTCCTTTGCCTAGACCACAGACGGGTTCTGGGCCGACGAATGGGGTAGGCGCCCCCTTCTTGCAAGTTTGTCTGCCTGCTCATTCCCATCAATACCGGAACCCAGAGGACCCATACCTGATTGTAAGGGCCAAGTTCGTTCAGGTTCTCAAGGCATTCCGACACCAGTTTCGAGGATACCTGGTAGGATCTTAATGCCTTGATTGCCGCTTGGTTGTCTGACAGGATCGCGGTCTTCCGGTTCCGGTATTTCCTCACCAGATTGAAGTGAGCGCACCTTTCAATGGCGTATATTTCCGCCTGGCAAATGGTGGTCTGCTTTCCTGTAGGTTCCGAGTATCTAATCCCAGGTTCATACACCCCGATTCCGGTACCTTCCTCCGTTAGGGAGCCATCTGTGCACCAAGAAATCATGTACTGATCTATCAGATAGGTCTCTGATATACCTACCCAGCTTATTTTATTAGTAAGTTCTGTTTTAAATCTAATAAATAAATCTTAATAATTTAAAAAAATAATTTTTTTTTCCTTAAGTACATTCTATGCCATATGGCATGATGCCCAAAAACCACTTTTAACCCTTAAATGCATGGGGCAATTTTTTTCGAATCAATCTAGAGCAAGCACAAACATGATTTAAATTGATTCAACAGATGTACGAAGGATTTAGGAACTGTACCATATATGGTACGCTATGCATTTAAGGGTTAAACAGTAATAAAATGGAAACGAATGATTTTTAAAGTCTAAAACAAAAAAGAAGTACCGAAAGGTTTAAGTGTGGTTTCATGCAGAAGACAGCCACTCCAACCCATCTAAACCTAACTTAGCACATTTTAAAATTGACTCAGTCAGAGTTTTTCTTCAAAATATTTGCATATTTTGACCATTTTGCATTTAAAGCTTCATTTGTATAACATTTCTACGTAACTATTTTAAATCACATTTCTGTATGCAAATAAAATATTTATTTATTGAAATATTACATGCCAGACGAGAGCAATGCGACCTCTCAGCTAAAACTGTCAACGTCGGCTACTCGAGCTTTGTGCTTGAAAACAAAATAAAAATTTAAAATCTTTGAAAAAGGCAATTTTATAATATTATAATTTCCTTTTTCTCTGCGTCTGTATTTATTTTTCATTGCAAATATTGTAAAGTTTTGAAGCCAATTAAAAGGCAAAGATGATGTACATTTGCTTTAAATAAAATATCAAATATTGAGTAGTGAAAACAAAATTCAACAAAACGACACCATTACATTCTGTGAATGAGTCTCCGGGAAATGTTTACTAAAATGTTCGATTTTAATTGGTGCTGTGTCGCAGTGTTAGAACGAGTAGTCTGAAGCAGCAATTCTAGTTTTGAAAACAAAAAGAAGTCAATGGAATCAGATCTGTTCAATACTTTGGTTGATCGGTGTTTTTTGGCCTAAAAGTCAGTCAAAGCTGTCACTCTGTGCCATGGCCATTGTCATTGTGTAAATTCCAAGAATGGTTCTCTAAACAATTTTGTAGTTTCTGATGAATTTTGTCAAACGAATGCTTCAATATGGCCAAACAGTAAGAATACTGTTTGACTATCTGTACTTCTGGAACGGACCCATGATGCATCAAAATATAAATGTTAATGAAATTAGTGAGAATAATTTATTATAGACTTTGAAGTGTTTATTCTTAAGTTTCGGCTTGTTTTTTGTCCTTCTTTCGTGTCACAGTTGGATTTCACCATGGCACAATAATAAGGTAATAGCATGCCCGCAACACCAAAAACCACATGTATTTTGTTGGTAGGATTGTTTATGGTTACTGTCAAAATCAGCTGATATTTTCCGACGAAAGAGGGAGAAACTGAAAAAATACAAAAGTGATTGTTGCCAGACGGTGCTGTATTTGAGTGAAAAAACGGGAAAAGTGCTCAGGTCAGTTGTTTTCAGTCAGGTATTTTCATTTCAACCGATGCGGCAACACAGCACACCGACGATTTTGACAGAAGCCATAAACGATCAGCCGGTGGCTTGCTACAACCTTATAGTTGAACCATGGATTTCACAATGTTTGATGTCATACACAGTGTTGCCGTTTTGGTCCAATTGGACCAAAATTGGTAGCTTCGTTTCATAAATTAAGCCTAGGCGTATACGGAGACGCAGGCCTCACACGCAGCACAACTCAACGCAGTTTAGTTTTTTGTAAATAACGCAGTACCGTATAACGGCGTATACAGCGACATAGCCGCGTGCGGCGGAGAGACGTGCCTGCACACAACTGCGTCGCGTTGTAGTTGAAATACAGTTTCCTACGCGCAGCCGACACATACGCTTGCCAAAATTGAAGAAATAATTGAAAAAGTGCATGAACAGCCGATATTACACCCATATTATATTGTATAGGTTCTATTTCAAAGTCTAATTCAGACAAATAACTCGTATTGCTGGGTTTATGGAATGAATACGGAACACGTGTACTGGTTTTACGAGATTCGTATACGCAGTTCACATTTTTTCTGCCTCACAAAGTTTAATTTTCGCTGCGCTGTTTTGCGCGGCCTGCGTCTCCGTATATGCCTAGGCTAAGGCTTTGGTAGGTTGGTTGGTTTGTTGTGATTTTCAAGGAATTTTGGTAGGCAATACTGCATTACTAAATTTTCTATTAATTTTTTTATAATTTTAAAATTACTCTGTATGTATTTATATATTTTATGTTAATTTTAATGTAATACTTTTAATTGCAGCATATTTAATATGCTAAACTGTGTTGCTTTTGTACTGAATTTAATTGTTTTTGTGTTTGAAACTAAATTTTTGTTTAACAAATTTATTTTGGTAGGCTGAGATTGATTTTGGACCAATTTTGGTAGGGGAATAAAAATTCTTAGTGGCAACACTGGTCATAGACCCATCTTTCACCATTAGTTTTGATGCGTTCCATTATTTAAGATCAAAATTTACGTAATCCAACTTGTCTATTCATCATGTCTTTTTTTTAAGAAATCTTAAATTGTTACATGCACAACTAATAAACCGAAATCGAGATATGAGATATGTTAAGATTATGAGGAATTTGTCTAAAATTGTAAAGAATTCTAGAAGTGAAGAACTGTCCAATGATATCAAATAGTATTAATGGCTGGAACACATTGAAGACGGCAGCGATAGGGCCACACGACTAATACATGGCGTCGGCTTTAAACGTGACTGTGCAGTCAACTACTTGATTATAATGAAAACGGCAGCAACAACACCACAATCATAGTTTTTTTGCGTTTAATCAAAAATTGGAGGGTGCCTGCCTTCTATAATCAATTTAAAACAACAGGCGTTCTACTGCCAACAAAAGCATCCGTTATGAAGCAGTGGTGCCAATTGATTGGATTTTGTCGCCTGCGAAATTTGAAACAGTTCTAATGTTGGCGACAGCGACAACTGGTGTCGGTGGTCGTGTAGCCGTGCAGTCTCAAAATAATTGTCTCTATAATATCCTTCTGATTCTATATTTTGGCAGATGTGATCGTGTCGCTGCCGTTGTTAACCCTCAATCACCCACCCCTATTAAAATCACGTATCTACCCACCCTGAGTCCCCGGGACTCACAATTTTTGTTTACGAAATAACGCAACACCTATTAAATTTGTATGGTTTTTTATTTTTTTGTAGGCCACATTAAGACCTCTTGTAACAGATGTCATTCCATATCTTTACATAACTCAAATGAAAGTTCACCTTTTAATTGATAGAAAAAAAATACTCTAAAAAACATACTCTAAACATTTTATAAAAATAAAAGATATAAATAAATTAACGAAAACAATTCTTTTTACATAAATATATTCTTTATAAATATATTCTTTATAAATTCTTTTTACATAAATTCAGAAAAGAAACTTGAAGTAATACTTCATTATATAAAATAAGAAAACGTGCAGCAGGTTGAATTTCATATGTTGTGCACATACCTCACATACCTTTTTAGCACAACTAAGGCAAATTTTTAGTAGCAAAACTTCTCAAAGGGTTAACACTCTCAATTCTTTTGGCAGCCATTTTGGCATCCTAAATTTAAATTAACACGATTTAAAAAAAATTTACAAGTACAATTTTTGTAACACAAAACACCACCCTCACCACCACCAGGACTCACTCCGTGCCAAAACTCAGCCTTGTGATTGTAGTGCGCTAACTTCCGATCGTCTTCGCGTTCAGCGCGACCCTGTACGAAGGTATACGAAAGCTGGACGCCGAAACATAAAAACACAACCTGTGTACACCAACTTATTAAAGTTCGTAGTGAGTCCCCTGGACTCAGGGTGGGCGATTGAGGGTTAATGTGTTCGGGGCATGAAGACACAACATGAATACGCAGTGTTCGATTTCTTCATCTTTCATCGTTTTCTCAGCCCTACTCGGACGTTTTCTACAACCTGTTAATCGGCGTATTTAAATAAAAATGATTCGCATAAGATTATTCTTGCTTTTGTGGTGAAAAAAAAATTAGACGGCAGCACTTTTCTTGCAGGAATTGAATTAGCCGGCTACTGTAAAGACTTATTCAGTTCATTTATTAAATACAGTTCCGCTAATTTCTGTAAGATTTCATTCATTAGTGCTAAGCGTTTGATTAAAAATTCCCGGCACTGCTTTGACCAATTCCACAATATAACCAATTCTTCAAACATCTGTCGCAATCTAACTACCATGAATTTCATTTTTTTCTATAAGTTTCTAAAAAAATATATTTTAGTTGAAAACAGATTGAGGTACACGTTGTAGCTGGATTTTGTGGCCTACGAATATTAGCCGCAATTGCTGACAACAGGCCTTCAAAATTGCCAAACTTCTTAGCTGAGACTTGGCACGTTTTGGCCTGAAATCCTCATGGCTAATTCGTTCATTTTCGGACAGGCAAACATCTGCACAGAAAGTGGTAAGCATAACGGCATTAAAAGATAAACACGCGGCTTAACATTAAATTATTTTTCATTTCTCCACCGGCACACCGACACACTGTCGCTGAACGGCGGAGCACATCTGCCGTACAAATACTTCAGCCGCAAATTGGCTCAGAACTTTGCAATTGCCAATAATTTCATTTCGCTCGCAGAAAGTGAAAAACGAAAATAAAGTCACAGAAATACGAGTGCGGGCAGACGAGCAGCCAGCGGCGAAACTTTGCGGACACGCAAACCGTTGCAACAAGAAAACTGTGTGCAGTGCGAATGCGATTTTATCGTTTGTCGGCCGCTTATAACGCAACTTCAAAGCGATTTGCAGCTGCTGGGATTTGTGCGCCAGCCGCTCGGCCTCGCTGGCCGCACTTGTCACGCAGTCAACGCGGCGGCCAACTGTGGCGCGGCCACTTAAACTGCCAGCAACTGCGCGCCGCCGCTTCACGGCTGCGTTAGACATGTATCGGCCGGCCCACATGTTTGTCTGTTGCGCGACTGTTTGGCTGTGTGGCTGTTTGGTTGCTCGGCAATATCCTCCCAAAGTTTCTGTACAATGGGGAAAAATCGAAAGTTTTACATGAAAACGACTTGAGTTGCTGCAAGACGCATAAAAAGCAAACGAAAATTCAAACAAGTTGTGAATTTTAAAGAAAGCAAAGTTTCACTGTTGTATTTGTTGTGGCGATACGCGTTTTCAACCGAAAGAAGAAAATTGAAGAGAGAGCAAGAGGACAATTGCTATTGAAGGTTTGAAAAATGAACAAACTCGTAAACAAGCTGCAATATACTTCGTTGGGATTCTTCATGCAAAACGTGAGCGGTGTGAGTGCTGGGGAGTGGCTAATGGTTCCGGCTCAGTGCTCAATGAAGAGCTCAATTTCATAATTGCTGTTTTCAATCGTTTTATGGGCAAATAAACAGCTAATTATTTGCAAGGCTTTGCATTTCAAGAGTAATGAGTAAATGTGTGCAAGTTGTTAACGACCAAAATAAAATATTCCACAAATTATGAAAAAAAGCTTGATATATTGTGAATTCTCAAAAAGTAAAAGCGTGTTCATATATATGCAGTAAGGTCAAATCATATCGATTCGTTGCTTGGACCTTGTCATGTGAAAATCGAAAAAAAATGTTTAAATTAGCGCAATCAAACTTTTTAGGACGCGATTCTTGAGGTATGAAACAAGTAATTTAAATGCCTTCGTCGAGACTAAGGATTCAATTTTTTAGATATGTAAGTATGCAAAAAGCATTTACATGACCGTCATTCGACTTTATTAGGATATAATGCATTAGATATAGGAAAAAAAATCGTTTAAGATGTAAAGCCATTCCAGCGCCCGAAAAAAGTTTAACTTTGGTGAGTATGAAAAGGAAAGAGAGAGAAAATTATCATGTGACGGATTTCTCTTAAAGTAAAAACATGGCAATCGAAAGTTTAAATAAAAAGTTTCCTTTAATTTAAAACACCGATGCGCTGTGTTCAGACTGTGGTAGGGCTGCGACATCGACATCGATGTTTTATAAACATCTACGCACAATGATATTTTTCTGAAACACGACATCTTCCGAGAAAGGTCTGAGTAGTACCGGCGGCATCAAAGAGTTTGTAGCGACTAGCAGCGTTTCGATATCCCCAAAGCCTAGCAGTAGTACCAGGTCATCATTAGTGCTACCATTACATCAGCAAACTTCACAAATGTCTTTCGCAAATATGAATTCCTTCAAAGACGGCGGTGATAAGTGTAACAAAATAACAGAGGCTACAGATATGCAGGGACAGCCAACCCATCTCTATTGTGGAGGATGAGGGCTTTCGGCATTTGTTACAAATAACTTCTCCGTTGTATAAATCGAAAAAAACATTTGATTCTATTCTGGAGAAGAAGTACGATTTAATTTCAAATTTCCTTCCTTTTTCCTGTAAACTAGTCATATATACCTCTATTGAATTTGTCTATATACCTATGTTTGAATTGACTGAATATTTAAAATTTAACCCTTTCAGTCACAATGTCCAATATATTGGACTACAGCTCATACAATTCATACAGCCCGGCTTATTTTCATGTCGGAAAGGGTTAATTTTATTTTATATTTTTTTTAATTTTCATTTATATCCTTTAATTTTAATCATTTCAATTTATCCTTATACTTTGTTTTATAAATGTTTTTTTAAGTTTTTTAATTTTAATGTATTAAATATTATATTAAATTTAATTATAGTACAAATATTAAAAACTAGTCTTCATCTGTGAAACCATATCAAATAAAATATTTGTTTGCAATACACTTGTTGTGTTTTACAATTTTGAGGCATACTTTTAGGCAGTACTTTAGAGACGAATTGGAGAATCATAAATTCAAGTTGAGAATTATAGTTTTCTCCAGTTGAGACATTTGACGTTTGATATTCTAAGCAGAGACCACCTTGACACTACAGGATTCAGAATCTGCTTCTCAAGCAAAGGGACTTTGCCATGAATTTAGCTGACCATAACAACCCATTATTGGTTTACGGCCTGCCGCAAAAGCTCTCTCCAGGCACCTCTGCTTTGCGCGCGCCTCCTCTACCAGTTGGTCCCACCAAGAGAAGATGGGTCTCCTCAACTTGGTCCTTCCACCGGAGACACGGCCTCCCTCTTCGCCGTAGACCTCCAACATGAAACATGTGAAGCAATAATCAAGGTTCTCAAAGGTTTTATTTCAGTACCAAAGTACCAAAAACTATTCTTACAAAAAACAAAAACAACAACAATTTGAAAAAAAAACAAAAACAACAACAATGCAAAATACAAAAATTAAAAATGTTTCCAATGACTAATCGGGCTGTCGTGCCAGTCAATTAAAAATTAATTATTCCAATGACTAAAAATAGTTAGAATTGAAAGATCAGTTAGGAATACTGTTGATCGTTCCGCAGGTCAATTACCTTACCTTACTTCCTGGTCAATTATCCTTCCTGACTATTTTCAATTTGCTCCGATGTGATGGTGGAATTTGCTCGAGGTGGCATTGGATGCCGTATAGTAAACATATTTCTGGACGAGTAATGGTTACTTTGAAGCGACTGAACGGGTATAAATTCCACCGGACTTGAAAGGGGGTGGGAGTAAAATATTGTTGACGACCCTTCGGTGTGCTTTGTCCAAAGGATGTCGATGAAGTGTCGCTATTTAAAAAGCCTGTTAGCGGATATCTGCTTCCACGATCGTGATTTGGTATTTCGAACAATTTCGAAGAGTTTTCGTTCAAACGTCCCACAGCCCCTTGGTATAACACCTCCATGATTGTTTTGTTTGCAAATAGTTGTTGAGCAGGTTCAAGTTTTCTGAACAGGACTTCCCATGTCGCGCTAGGTACACTTGCTTTGGTTGCTTTGACTCATCTAAAGCTTTCACTGCTTTAGCAAGCAGCTCATTTCTTTTTCTTCGGCTGAAGTCTCGTTTACATCTTTTTGGGGCAGGTGTATTCTGTTAAATAAAAATAAAATTGTTTATCGTTTCAGTTGCCAAAAAATGAAGAATGGAAAACAATAGCCTCTGAATTTTATGAAATGTGGAATTTCCCGAATTGCCTCGGCGCTATCGATGGGAAGCATGTAAATATTACAAAACCACCGCATTCAGGATCATACTACTTCAACTACGAAAAGACTTGCAGTGTCGTACTGATGGCTTTAGTCAATGCAAAATATCAGTTCATAATGGTCGAAGTTGGAGCTAATGGAAGAGTGTCAGATGGGGGTGTATATGCAAACACTAAATTTTCGGCCTTGCACGATGATGGAAAATTAAAAATACCTCCTCCAAAAAAAATTCTCGGTTTTGACAATGAGCTACCTTTTGTTTTTGTCGCAGACGACGCTTTTGCACTGCACGAAAATTTTATGAAACCGTATAGCCAAAGTTGTCTAAACCAGCAACAGCAGCAGTACAACTATCGTGTGTCGCAAAGAATTTATTTTATTTTTCAATGTTTCTATATTAGCATTCGCATCAATTTCTTTAAATTTGCATAAAAGCACCTCATATGCTGCGTTTCTTTTACATTTATTTTTATATTGTTCACTTTTATCTTTCCACAGTTCGGGATGTTGTCTGTACACTTCAAAGAACTCCTTCCAAAACACTTAATTTTTTTGCCACGCCATCCTCACTGCTTACTGCCTACTAGAGCTGTGAAACTATCGATGGCACTATCGATAGTATCGATAGTTTAATTTTTTTTACTATCGATAGATAGTGAGACTATCGACTATCTATTTGTGTGCCGCTTGCTCATCACTAATTTGCTGACGAAATTGTAAAGTCGAGTAAGTAAAATAAATTTTTGTTTTTTTCGTAATTAAACGTTATTTGTTGATATTTTTAGGCCTGTATCAACGGGGAAATACTTGGAACTGTTCAATGGTAAGTAACAGTTATCAAATAAAGTGAAACATGCTCATTAAACTTTTTGCACTTTTTTGTGTACATGGCAATAGGAGATGTGCACTGCAACCAAAACATGTGGAAATGATTCTAAAATATAAGTGATCTCAAAGTTTATTCTTAAAAAAAATTTTCGTTATTTTTGTATTTTAAATACATAACATATATGAATGTATGATAACATACATTTTACAATTAAAATGTATGTTATTAATATTTTGTTATGATTACAAATGTATTAAATATATGAATAAAATGTATCGTTTTTGATTTTCTGAATAATTCGTATTAAAAGAGAGGTATGGGTACTGGCCAATATACATTTTAATGGATCCGTATGAACTTCGATACTATCGTCGATGTATCGATAGTTTAAACTATCCTATCGAAACTATCGATGGTGCCGACTATCGATAGTTTCACAGCTCTACTGCCTACCGATCGAATGACAAAATACACTATGTGCGTCACACAGCCGTTTACACGGTCGCACATGTGCGTGACGCCGACAGAGAAATCAAAAATTTTGAAAACCTGCAAACATGTTGGACGACACGAATTTCTTGCGTTTACACGCTCATTCTTCTCGTCACGCCGCATATGTTTTCAAACATGAACGACCGTGTAAAGGCCGCTTTAGACACGCACTTTTAAGGCTTGATTACACGTAACGAGTAGAGTGACGAGACAGCAACTCGAACGAGTACTCGTTTCGTCTAAACAGTGAGGCGAGTTGTTGATTGAGTCAGTGACCGAGTAGAGTGGCGAGAGAGTCACTAGAATCACATTTTGGTTACTAGGCCGAGTACTACTTTACCGTTATATTTTTCTTCTTTTCGCAGCGATTCGCTGAATCGCTCGTCACATGCGGAATGCGTCACACACCACTTTTCGCTCGGTTGAGTTTAATTGCGCGAGTTGCTTAGTTCATTTTGTGCATTGTAAAACCAAACTGACTCGCCACGTGTTAAAATACGTTTGAACAACTCGTCGCTTTTGCTCGCCATCCCAATTCTCTCGGTCTAGTACCATTTTGATGTCTCGCCACTCTACTCGTTACGTGTAATCAAGCCTTTAGAATACAGCGGCTTGCTATAATTTCGATATGGCAAGGATGGCTCGCGATGGTAATGGAAATTTTTAGTCCAATTGGAATGCTCGAGAACGTTCGGCGCGAGAGGCAGACAAGTATAAAAGGCAGCCGGGTACAGCGCAGAGAAACAGTCTTGTTTGAGCAAGCAAAGGTGAAACACGGAATAGTGGAATAAGTAATAAGTGTAAAGACAGTAAGAGTGAAATTGTAAATAAAGTGATTGCTGGTGCGTTAAACTGCGTTTAAGAATTGGTGTATTTTATTTTCGAAGCACAATCGAGAGACGAACAAGCCTACAGAACTAATTTTCGTAACAATATTTAGCGCAATCTGTTTTACATTCCTCTTAAATTTTTTTATAAATAGTTTATATAAATAATAATAATAATTTATATAAATAAAATTTGTTTTAATAGGAAATGACAATTCTGAATACATTTTAGTTTCTGGCCTTTTTTTCAGCTGCTCCTCAACTGCATGGAGTTTACTGTTGGTAATGATATTTCTTTCTATTTCTTTCTACATAAAATAAAAAGGAACGTTAAACGGAAGTGATACAAAGTCAAACGTTTTAAAACATTAAATAGTCTTACCTTCTATTTGTTTCATATGTATTTTTCAAAATAGTTTTTTGGTTTTCCAAGATGAGCGTAACATTGCGCTCTAAAGCCTCTAAACGAGCTGCTACGCTGTAGCCTGTAAAAACCAAACTGTTGTAAATGCATTTTGTGTTCAAAAAGAATTAAAAGTAATTCGAATCTTACCTGTAACTGAAAACTCGCTCATAGTTTTATACTTTGATGATTTTCCTATTTGTATAAGAAATTTAAGATGTTTAATATATTATTGTTATCACAAGATATTAGATTTAATTATTTTACTTAGTGTGTAAAATTGGAACTAGCAAATATTGATTGCTGTATGAAGGCACACAAATTTAAATATAATTGCAGTAACAAGAAAGTATTCATCTTTTCCATCAATTTCTCTATTTGCTATAACAATGCGCAAATTATTAAATCGATTTCGCATAGCGTCTTCAATATTATTTATAATAACACATTTTAATATTTGTATAGGAATAAAAGGACTAACGCATAGTAATATCGGGACAACGGCAAGCTGATGTTAAGAATTCACCAAAATAGTGTGTAATTTTTCTTTTAATTCAAAAACCATTTTTTTTCTTTAAAATCATTATTGTATTTAGAGAAATAATTATTTAGTTGCGCTAGGTGTTGAACACTGTGGACATTATAGGACAATCTTTTTGGCGGGTATAAACTACTGTAACTGCCCACAAAATCTGTAAACATTTGCTCAGCTATGCTTACGTTACTTTTGTAATTTGTTGACGAAAGTAAAGATAAGCACAATGAAATTCAAAAAATTTTAGTAATCATTATCAGGTAAAATATATTTTAGAACAAGTATGTACGGGCCATAAAATAAAAAGTCTATATTCCACCGCTTTCCATCGCGTCCTCTTGGCTTTCTTGCGAATTCGATAGAAATAAATCTCGAAGAAGTACAATGTTCTGAAGAAATATCTTGTATTAGCCCTAACTTGAATTTTAGAGTTGTAGGACAGTAAAATTGTTGGCAAGGAAATGCCTTGGGTCTAGCCAATTTCCTCCAATCTAAACTGTCGAAATTGAGAGAATGTTTTCTGGTATGTCATATCGTTTCTTGATGAAAATCTGAGTTTGTTCGTAGAGTCCCAGATGTGCTTGAAAAACCCGTTACTTTATCTATACGTGATCCCATTTGAGTACACTTTGAGCATCCATTTAAAGCATTATGACACAAATAAAAGATCTAATTTTTACTTCTTACTTACTTTTATAAAATTATTTAATTTATAAGTACTTCTTTATTTATTTTACTTCTTTTCTTTTTTCTACGTCTTCCTCGCTCGCCGGTCGGTTTAAGAAGAAGGCAGTCGCTTAGTTGCTAAATACTTGATCAGCTGACCGGGTGACTCACATGAATCAACTTATCCGGTGTTGCCACCTTCCAGAATTACCAGTATAGATTACAATTATAAAATCGCGAAGGCGTCTAATCTAGTCTAATCATCGAAGGCGTCTCGTGTAGGTTGATGTTTTTTATAAAACGCAATTAGTTTTTCTTTAATAGACATTCTTGGGTCTTGAAATATATCCTCCCAACTTTAATCACGAGATTTGATTGAATTATTTTCTTCTACATTTTGAGGCAAACTTATATTTTCATCTACAATAACAGTAGAGTTCATTTGACAATGAAAGGATAGATTGAGGTTCTAATTTGCTAGCTCCAATTTCTTTTTGGCAGCTATGCGCCGCATGTTTCGGCTTGAGAAGCCTCTCACATTTAAAATATTAATCTATCTACTAAAATTTAATTATTAAGTCAACAAAAATCTTACCTGCTTCCATTTATGACTGCACTTTTACTATAAAACGCGTCCACGAGGCGCAATCGGCAAAACTTTTACATATTTGAAACATGACAATTTTCATGGCATACTTTGGCTTACAGTTTTTGTTTTTTTTGAAGTTCAAATTTAAAGCATTCTTATGACTTTGCTTACCAATACCTGACCGGGTAAGCATCTACCCAAGAAATAAACAAGGTGGTGTAACTTGGTGACAGTTTCCTCGATTTTGGCAGTTCATGCTCCCTTGAAAAAAAAATTGTTGCTTCTTTTAAGAAATATTTATTTTTCCTTAGCAAAGAAAGATCGCAGTCAAGAAATAGTACTTTCCAGCAAGAAAACAAAACGAACAACATTGTCTCTAATTTGAATTAGATTACTTCAGAAAACGAACCATATGTGTAGGTTAGGACCTAATTGACCCAAAGTGTTCTCGATGTTTGAAAAAAATAAGTGTGTTCTCCGAAGGTTAATCAAATTGCAAAAATGGGAGACTTTGTTACATTTCTTGGAATATAAGTGCCAAGGGCTTAACATTTCATATTAAAAAACGAAAGCAACTGAGACGTAGTGATTTGTGAATTAATACGGTCCTTATTTTCAACAAATGGAACAATGTCTCAAAATTCGTGTTTAAATGTTGAAACTCGTGATATTGAAGATAATGACGACATCGAAATGTGCGATCAAACCTTGCATCGAATATGTAAACGAAAACCATTTTTAAATGGCAAATTTTCCGAAGTGGATTTAGAGAAGTCCAATAATTTAATTTAAAGTTCTATTTGCGAAATGTATTAATTGCCAGAATAAGACTAGAGAAGCGGCGTTATATTGTCGCTAGGTAAAACATAATCTGAGTGCATCATAAGCATAATAAATAAATTAAAAAAAAAAGATTTAAGGACTAACGGCACTAGTTTAGCGTTTCGAAGTCCAGCCCTGCCTAGTTGGCTGGCTTTCGTTTTCATTGGCAAATAAATACATATTCAAATACAACTGTAATAACTTCCTTGTATGGCTGCTGAAACAAGGCTCTGACAAGAGCATAGATGGATGGATGGTGTGGTGGACAGGAGAGTCAGTAGCCTGTAGGGAATTATTTTTATTCAATATTTTTAGTTTAACGCTTCAAAAAATATTTGTAGACTGTTTCCGGATGTAATATCGCGCACTTAGTATATATACATTAGTACTAAATTATTAACGCCATTTAGTGAAAAGCTCAAAAACTCCCCTTTTTCACTCCCTTTAAATGCAACCACTAAACAAGGGAATGTCAAACACGAACTGTTAGTATTTACACCACTTTGTTTATTTCATCATGGCGTCTGCCTTCGTTTGGTGGTCGTCTTTTTTATATTTTTCATACAAACTTTTCCTTACTTCTTTTCGTAAGCTTCAAATTGACGTATCCATCACTACTAGTGTCCGACCGAATATTCGGTTTCGGTTTCGGTTTCGGCCCAAATAAGTGGTTTCGGTTTCGGTTTCAGTTTCGGCCAAAAAATGGCCGAAAAGCCGAAACCGAAACTTTCTACAAAATTTCTTTACATTTTATTGTGTAGCAGATATATAATGAAAGGAGGAGTAATTTGGATGCCCCCAATGTAAATAAACTTTTTTTTAACATAAAATATTAAATTATTTAATTTTGAATATTAGGGAGTAAGGTATGAAAGGGTGATTTTTTCATGTTTATGTTTTTAAAATATGAATAAATTGTTTTTATTAATAAGTATTTATTTATTTATGTTATGTTTGTTCTTTATTTATTTAATGTAAAATTCGTTTGTTGAAAAATAATGCTTGATATGGTGATTTTTATTTTAACTAGAAAGTTTCGGTTCGGTTTCGGCCGAATATTAAAAAAAAAACCGAAACTCGGTTTCGGCCCAAAAAAGTGGTTTCGGTCGGACACTAATCACTACGCTTACGAATACCTTACTTCTGTAAACTTCTGTTTTTAGTATCCGAAATAAGGCAAAAATCATGCTTTAAAAAAAATCATTTTCTTTGGAATCACCTCTCACCTCGCTCTGAGGCTTGATTGGGTTGGGAACCGCGTCTCCTGTAACCAATTTTCCTATTTTTCGAAAACGCTACGTGTTTTTTTCATCTTCTCCTTGAACTGGTTTTCATAAATATGATAGAAGGTGTTTAACTGCAACAAAAAATACAAAGATAAATATTTGATGGTTGAATAACACAGCACAACAAAAAACACTTTTTTTCTGTTGCATGGAGTTTTTCTACTGTTTCTTACTAATTTCGGTGCGCTGATTTTGAATCTATCCTCAGATTTTTCTAGCAGCTCTAGTTAGTGAGATATAGGTACCGTGTCATTTTTTCAGTTTTTCCTCTACTTTTCCATATTTTTGATCGTAATTTCTAAACCAAAAAACCGATTGACATGATTTTCACCTTATCGCATTAGCAATACCGCACGGCTTCTTTTCCGATGCAACTTATTTTTATAAGTTTTAAAATTCCGCGGTAATTGGACCGCAAAGTCAGAAAATATGGAATTTTAAGGCGTTTTCTTTGATGGTAAAAACATACACATTTTTTATAAATCAATTAACGAGTTAGGTGTATAATGAAAGCCGACACATTAAGCAATGCAACACAGCCAAATTATTTGGCAGAATACACATTCGCATCGAAATAATAGCAAAAATGTACTATAGTAATTTTCAGTCTTTTTCCTTAAAAAATTAGGGGCCTCAAAATGTGCTCTTTTATATGTTCCATTTATAGTCTGAAATACAAGCAAAAACAAAAATATTTTGAATTGCTCGAACAAAAAAATTAAAAACTTTGCATATTTTGAGGCTCCTAATTTTTTAAGGAAAAAGTATGAAAAGTGATGAAAATGGCTTTGGTACATTTTTGCTATTATTTCGATGCGAATGTGTATTCCGCCAAATAATTTTGCTGTTTTGTATTGATTGATGTTTCTTCTTAAGATATTCATATACTTCGTAACTTGATTTATGAAACATCTGTACAATTTTCGCCATCAGAAAAACGCCTTGAAATTCAATATTTTCCTACTTTGAAAGCTTATTACAACGCCAATTTAGAACGCATAAAATTGATTAATGTCAGAAAAGATGGCGTGAGATGTTGTTAGTTCAACTATATAAAAATCATGTCGATAGGATTATTGATTCAGAAATTACAGTCGAAAACGAGAAAAAGGCCGAGGAAAATTCGAAAAAGTGACACGCCCATTTTTTGCGAAAACTAGAGCTGTTACATAAAAACGGAGTATGGTTTTGAAAACAGCGTGGAAAAACGATTCATATTCATGTAAAAAACTCCATGCAACAGACATGCTGTTGTGCAGTATAATTGTCGAAGAATCAAGAAAATCGCAATCGAGTTGAAAAAGACTGCACGATTTTCAACCGAACCCCCCCAGCACTTGAAGCTGATTGTTTTGTCATTTCCATTGGCTGCCTCATTGCGCTTCACGCCCGCAGCCCAACGCAATGTTTGCCGCAGAAATGCACACAAATGTTTCAACACATTTCACACTTTCGCGCATTCCGCACACCCCACCAGACGGAAACGGTGTCGGCTTCGTTGTCGGCGCTGGCTGGTTCCGCGCTCCCCAACTGTCACCAAAACGCCGCCTCATATAGTATTGCAGTTCGTTAAAAATGCGGCATGCACTAACAACAACAACAACAAGAATAATAATAACATCACGTTTTGGTCGCAACCAATTCGGCGCAGCGGCGTCGACGTACTTTGGTTTGCTTGTTTGTTCGCTCACGGCTCACCGCTGCCGTCGGTATGCGACACGCGTGTGCGCCTCCGGCTGGCGATGCGTGCAGGCGCTGCAGTCGCGTGATACGAGTACGCCTGATTTTACGTGATTTATTCGTATGGAGCGTGTGGCGTGGTACGTTGGGGTGTCGACTGCTGGCAGCGTGCGCACAAATAATTCGCAGCTCATTAATCTGCTGCGAGTGCTGGTGATGATGTCTTGCTGACAACCGCTGCCCCCAGCCGCTGTGCGTTCTGCATATATATGTAGGTACGAGAGGGCAGGAGCAGTAGGGCGTTGTACCAGTCGGAACGGTGCTGGGCAAATTCTGTTGCATTCGAGCGCGGAACTGCGGCAGCTAATAGTCTCACAAATGTGACAACTGGCAATCGGAGCCAATAATAAATGCGCCTACGATTGGTTGTGAACACACACACACACACACACACATGTGCGGCTATGTACAGATAAGTTTTTGTACCGAATTACTGATTCATCATTGCCGCATGCAGGCAAGTGAAGCTACGAATATAAAATTTACAAATGATAAAATAAATAAAATTGTGTGTTTACAAATAAATAAATAAAATTAAATTGTAACATGAAATTTGAACAACAGTTAAATTTTTTGAATTAAACTGCGCAATTTTTCCCCAACTAGTAGATTTATTGCGAGTATTAAAGTTAAAAAAGGAGCAAAAAAAGAAATCACAAACAAATTAGAATGCAATTTTTTTTTTGCTGCTGGAGTCAATGATTCTTTTAGTGGGGCACTTTCCTGTCTGAGTCTGATTTTCTCGGCTTCACTCCCCCTCATTGGCTGTGACTTTGAGTGCCATGTCCTGCTAAACCAGCTGCTTTTATGCAAAATTTCTTTATTGTTCCTTAATATTTTTATGGTTTTAGCAATTTCCCTCCAACGCTTTCCCGCCAACAGTGGCCGCACATCTTCGCTGTTGCTCCTTTTTCCAGCGTTTATGGGCACCAGCGTCAGCAACATCAAAGCCGCCGACAAGTGTCAAGTATAGTTGTTGTTGTTTTGCTACAAATCGTTGTTGCTGCTAAGTGTTGGAGAGCACAAAAGGTTGCATGTGTTGAAATTGACCAATAATAGTAAAAAAATTTTGAAACACTGTGCAAGACAATGACCGCCGACAGTGGGTAGAAAGCCAATTTGTTTTAAGGACACACGAATTTTTGGCCAAAATACATAAGAGTAACTAGTCGGTATTCATATCGGCTAAAAATTTCATAGTCTATATAATTATGTTTTTGTTATATCATTATCGGCATCAACTAAACCAGGATCAGTCTACCCACATGAGGCCGATAAATCGTCGGGGTCAGTATCGGCAAAAATATGTCTATAAGTTGGCACTACGAAACAATGCAAAAGTTCATCTGAGCTGGAGGCGCCGGGAACTACAAGAATTCAAATGGGATGGCAGTCATTGGAAGCAATAAAATCATTATCAACAATTATCACGTAGTGCCTGTTCCAGGCATGACAATTTCATTGAGCTTCCCATTGGTCAGCGTAGCTTCCCTTCATGAACTTTTTTATTCTTTAACAGAGAGACTTACAGCTTCATTCCGATATTTTAGCGAAACTTTAAAAATGTCCCTTCCCAAACAATTTTCTCACCAAGCCCGCTAAACAAATCGCCTCCACAGTTTAGAACGTTTCACTATCCACTAAAAAACCAAAAGTCTCTGTGCATAGTTTGCACGAAATAACGGTTCAAAAATATGCTCACACATTTTCCGCACTGCCTTCGTCCCACGCGCAGCTACATAGCCCAACAAATGCAGTATTTGTTCGAGTCAACTGGAAAAGCATAAAAAGAATTTACTGACGAGATAAAGTGATTTTAAGCGTATTCCATTTCTTTTTTAACGTCGCAGACTTTACGCGCACGCCTCACTAACCAGCGCCAATTTTCATAAATTTTCGCATTCTCCCCGATTTCCATAAGTCCCAGCACTCGACAGCAAAAATAACTGCAATCCTGCCGGCTGCTTCACAAAGGCGAACACAAAGCAACAGCGACGGCAGCCAGCTTTTTGGTCATTGGAAACGTTGCGCTTTTCCGCTGCAAGCGCAGCCGCACGTCGCACAGTGAGACAACGCCGGCATTAAATACAAGGAGTCATTGTAGAGCTCTGAAATTTTGCACAGGTTATTTTTGAGACAATTTCAGTTTTTTAAAAAAAAATTAAGAAAATTCGCCCACTTTTACGCCCACCTCCCATACAATCGAAATTTGTAAAATGCCGTATTGTCCGTAATACTTTAGGTATAACTTTCAATTTTGGTATACTTGAATGTTATATTGTTACAAACATTATCGGAAAAAAATTTTGAACTTTGGCCCACTTTTACCCCCCACCACCCATACAACCTCAACATAAAAAGTGCCATATTTTCTAAAATATTTTAGGTACAACCTTCAAATTTGATATTACTGTAATTTATATCATTTAAAATGTTTCATGCAAAAATTACAATAACACGCCCACTATTACGCCCACCTCCCATTGAAATGCAATAAAAAAGAACAATTTTTTTTTTCATTCTATCAATAATTTTTTTGTATGTTTAAAGTACTTTTGCAAACTTTTGCTATATGTTCTTTACTTTAAATGAAAGCTGAGACTTCAATCTTTCATTTGATATAAGTCTGCACCTAGGGCGAGGGGCTGCTCTATATTTCCTAGTCCATTGAAAATGCAAAATGTTCAATTTTTACACCACAATTCTGTTGTTAAGAAATTTTTTTTTGTGTTTTTTTTTTTTAAATTAATTTTTTCATATACTCATTCTACAACAACTAAATTAATTAAAAAAATACTTTAAAGTTATAATTATTATGTATTTTTTATTAATAAGCTTTTGAATATTACATATTGAACTAACATATTTCAAGCGCGTTGGCATACCTCAACTTTGACTTGCTCTAGACCAAAAAGTAATGAAGTTATGAGGCTGAAATTTCAGGGAATTGTTACTCATATATCTGTTAATATACTGTGAAAATTTCATCCAAATTGGACGACACGCCCAAAACCATTTTTTGCCGCAGTTACTATAGGGCTGTCTCACTGTGCGTCGCACGTCGCCCGCACAGCGACAACACTCGGCAGTGTGTGCACCTCGCGATTTTCGCGGTTTTTTGTCGTTCATAACTGCTAGAACAATCAGGGCCGAGTTCCCGAATTCCAAAATCACAGGATTCCGCTTCGTTTTAGCTTTGGACTTGTAGTCCGAATTTTTAATTTAATTTATTTAAATAAAGGTAGGTATGTAGGTAGGTGTGGTTGCCCTAAGGCGGAACCCACTTAGGTCATGAAGGCCCATTGTGATACCACATGTAGTCGAGCATAAGATCGGTCACTCATTGAACCGTAAGAAGCTCTACGAAGCTAAGTAGACAGCGAATGGTCTTGTTGGCTTGGTTCCCTAAACTGTCGAACAAGAAATTGCCTAAGTAGTTCATCCTTCTCCTGGATAAAGCAGAACAATTGCATAGAAGGTGAAGTGTATTTTCCTCCTCTTCCTCGTCCCTACAGTCATTCGAAAACAGCCCCGATCCTCTTGCGAGGGTGTAAATTAAACAGTGACGCGTTAGAGCACCAATCATGGTTCTAATCTGGGCTTTGTTAAGTGAGAGAAGTTCTCTAGAACGTCGGGCAAAGTTGGCTCGCAGAAAAACATTATATTCGGATATAAAAATAGTTAGCAATCATGTTTATAAATAAGAGGGAATCTAAAATCTGCTTCTCAACAGCTGGCAGGATTTTCTACAAAATGAATTTTTGTCTTGTAATCGAAACCTCAAAGGTTTTAGTGTTTGTGAGTTAAATATTTTTAGGATTAAATTCTATTAACCAACAGCTCTGCCTAAGAAACAAAAGTGACTCTAATGTGGGCTAGAAGGCATTTTGACATTTTGAAATCAAAAAATTAGCACATTCATCTGAACTATATGAAAGGAAATCGACTTCTGTGGACTCGAACGTCTATTTGGATTAAGTAGACAGTTGAAGATTTGGTTAACAACTCGCTAATGTCGAGACACCACGTAGATGGATTGGGACCACCAACTGTACACAATCCCGATCGGCCTTAAAGAAACTATTCGACAGTAAAACGTCCAATTGGAAAATTAGTTATCTACAGACATTACTTACCGGACGACGAGATAGATGCAGTGGTGCACACAGGGGGAGGGGTGGGGGGGTTCAAACCCCTCCAAACACAAAATATGGTATAATGGTATTCGGCTCAAAAGTTTTACGCAAAACCCCCCAAAATGAAATCCTGTGTGCGCCCCTGGACAACTCCACACATATTGTGTCCAGCACTAGCGAGTAGAAAAATGCTCGTAATGATATTTTAATATGAATTTAAAAAAGTAATATACAAAAATTTCTTCAGTCTTCAATTATTTTGATGATTTGATTTAATGAAACAAAAAAAGTAGGGGAATGTAACCGGTTGTGGGCCGGGTTTCGTTTTTTGCCCGTAACTTGCATTCAAGTATAAATTTTTCGAACTTGTGGGTACCAATGGAAAGCTAGAGGCAGTAGGTAACCAAAAAAAAAAAACAATTTTTCTATAATTTAAAAAAAAAAACAATTTTTGTAACAAATTTTGTAGAGCTTGTTTTTGGCCAAAAAAAATTGTGTAACCGGTTGTGGGCCACCCTGAAAAATCCACTTCAAATGCGAAATTATGAAGAAAAACCAGTAAAGAAATATGTATTATCAACATTTATTTATCAATGAAGCCTCTAGTGGCGAAAAAACATCAAGAAAATGTGACTTTTTCAAATTATTAATCATCCTCAACGGATTCGCAATTTTTGCATGAATAATAGCTCTTTTTTATAGCAGCGCATTTCAAATGCACAAACCGATCGCAGCCACCGTTGCATATGATCGAAATTGCTTTTGTCAATTTTGGTGGCAGAAGGTCCAAACAGATCAGACAAAAGTCCAAATCTTCTTCGTCAGAATCCTTCTTTGTTTGCTTCTTGCGTTTGGCCGACTTTTTGGCTGGTGGTGTTACCTTGCGTTTGGCCTTTTTAATGGGCTTTGGAGCAGCTCGCTTTTTTGTGCAAAGTAGCAACAGTTTTCGGTGACGTTAAAATGATGCTTGCCATTGGCTTTCGGCCGCGATTTGAAGATTTTCTGGGTGAAGCGGATTGCAAGGGGCCAAGTTCATCCAAAAGACAGCTAACAGAAGTCGATCGAGATGACGGTCCAGGTGTTGCAGGCACAACCTTCTCACGTCCAAGAAATGGCCCAACCACGATTAGACGCTGATCCTCCTCATCGATTGGCCCCTCAGTGGCAACCTCTGCCTCATTCGATTCAACGGCTTGAATATAGTCGACATCAGAAAAAATGTCCGGATCGTATGGACATATGCCGGTCGCTCTAAAACCAGACTTTATAACCGTAGGAGTCAAAGCCAGATCAAGAGCCTTACAAGACAGGCCAGCAATATGACGTATTTCTAATACCTAGAATCATTTCAAACGAAATCAGTTGAAAATTGGCGAAACAAAACAAATTTTAATAAGAGTGCTACCTTGTTTGCATTATTTTTCTGCCAAGCAGAACACTGAGACTTGTAATAAGCCTTCACCGGTCCAAAAACAGATACATCCAATGGTTGCAATCGATGACTGCAGTGCGGTGGAAAAGTGACAATATGAACGCCATTTTCAACGGCTAAGTCAATGGCTTCAACAGACAAATGTGAACAATGATTGTCCATCAGAAGAATCACCGGCGAAGCGAGCGATGGTTTCGCGAAGGCGATGAAATGGCGCATAAAATGAACAAACTCTTGCTGACACATCCAACCTGAATCGTTTGCATACCCAGCTGTTCCAGATGAAATATTGTCCAAAAAGCTGCTCTGCATGTTCTTTCTAGGAAAAAGGAAAAATGGTGGAATGCTGTTGCCGGCAGCACTCACTGTCAATGCCATCGTGATCACTGTTCCCCTTTCTGCAGCTTCCATTTTTCCGACGCGACGCATTCCCTTCAAAGCAATCACTTTGCCTATTTTCGATGGCACGGTAGAGAAGCCACTCTCGTCCATGTTGAAAATTTGGGTTGCCCCAAAGTCATGCCCCGAAGACAAAACCGGATTAAAATTAAAAAAAAACCGATCGATATTGGATTTACAAAATGCTTTTGCTCGATTCATTGAGGTTTGTTCAGGCGTGCGTAATACAAGTTGGGGGTGGCGTTTCATGAACTTATAATACCAATGCCGTGGGGCCATCTTTTCATCATCCCAACCGTCTGGGCAACCACCCATGTTTTTGGCGAGCTGATATGCTAATTCACGGAGCTCGGTGATGCTGAGCCCGTAGAAATGACCCATGCATTTCAAAATGTATTGAACGAGATCCTTTTCTTGATATTGGTTGAAAATCTGTTGAATAATTAGAAGAAAAAAACATTAAGAAAAGTCTGATGTGTTAGTGGGAAGTAAAAAAAAAAAACAAACCATATTCGAAGGTGTTCGTTGGCTGCATTTACGAAGGTACTCCATCAATTCACCATCTTGTACGGCAGAAACGTCGTCAAATTTCTCACCAACTTTCTTCAGATATCGCTGCAAATTGGTGCGAGGAACATTGTAGGCTCGAACAGCCTCTCTGACAGGCGTCTTTTCGATCAAGCAAAGCTTAATGGCTTGTACGATCACACTGAAATCAGTTTCCTTCGGTTCGTCTTTTTTTCTCGGGGTAGACATGGCTAAATAATAAACACTTCGATATTAAATACCTAATTAGGTCCGTGTAAAAATTTTTAAATTTTGGCGCCTTTTATAACGGAAATACAAATTTTTGTACTTCCAGAAAACTCCCAGAGAGGACTCTGGGAACCGCCTTGACAAGGAAGTCAAAAACACGATTTGCAATCATTTTCATGCAAAAAGCATGGTGGCCCACAACCGATTACAAAAGGTGGCCCACAACCGGTAACGGCAGCCATCCTTTAAGTGACTGGCGAAATTCTCGTGGCGAAAAATTTTGAGCAAACTCGATATAAAATCGGAAAATTTAACGCAAATACTGCATAAAAATGCATAACACTCACCTCTTTGCAATATTTCACTTCGCTTTATCACACTCGCAAAATCTTCAGAAATTACTTTCTTGAAAATTTCTTCGTCAATTTTTTTGTTTTGTTGTAGCTGCGGATCAGATGCGTCCTTTCACTTCAGTGTTTGCACTAATACTGTCTATTGTCAATGTAAACATAACCTCATACTCAGATCTGTCATATTTTATTAATGGCAAAAAATACAAAGGCTGGCCCACAACCGGTGATGGCCCACAGCCGGTAACATTCCCCTACTCATAAAACAATGAAAACATTATATTTTTTGTTATTCCATAAATTGAAAAACATCTTTTTCCAATGACCTCTTCATATTTAACAGAAAAAGTTAGTGTTTTAAAAAAATAAAATATGTTAATTTTTTTCGTTTAATAATATTTTCATATTAATCTCAATTAGATTAATTAAAAAAAAATACATTTCTTCACATTTAAATTGAACATTTAATGTTTTTACAAAACAATCACGAGAACAAAAAAATATGAAATAAAAAAATTCCGATATTTTCCGAAATTGTCATTTTTAAATCCCGAAATCCCGGTGGAATTAAAATGCTTCGCGATTGAAGGTCGCAGTATGTAAACACACAGGGAGGACAACGGCAGCGATTGACACTTGTCGCTATCGACACCCAGCCAGAGGGACATTTTTGTGAAAATATGCGCGCAAGGACTTTGTGGCGCTGCGGATTTTAATTCGGTTATAAAAAGCGCATTTAAGCGCCAACGCACCGAACAGCAAAACGTCGCGACGCGTCAGTGGCAGGTGCAGAGTGATGAGCAATGAATGCCGACGGATTACATTAGCGCTTACGCGGCCTCAGGTTGCACTTTGTCTCGCCGGCGAACTGTCACCGCGACCGACTTAGGCGCAGCGCGACTATAAAATTTCATGCTCTCGATTTGAATTTTGATGTGGTGGCAAATTTTCTGGCGACACTCCGAGACGACAGCACACACAGACACAACACACCAACACATCTTCAATGAATTCATATTAAATAAATTTCGACTGAAAATTTTCATGTTTGAAATTTGCAGTGTTGCCTTGAATCGGGTTTTAGGGTTAAACACTCATTATGTCCTGCTGATTTATGAGGCCGAATATTTCGAGTCGTTTCCATTTTTATTAATGGCCGTCACCGTAGGGCAGTTTATGATAATGAATGCATTTATGAGCCACTTATAATCTTTATAACCTCTTTTCTTTGTTGTTGTTGTCAATTTTGGTGCTCTTCTTGATTGGAGGATTGGTGGCCTTTGCACTGACAAGCCAAAACATTGTGCGGTCTTCATTCAGGCCGCTTGCCTGTGTGAAAGCCTAGGGGTCAGGGCGGAGTGCAGTGTCATCATAAATTCATTTCTTTTATTTATGGGCATCAGCTGCGAGATTACGTGCTCCCGAATGTTGGCGCGTCGGTAATAAAGCAGTGACGGCGTTCGTTGTATTTTGCATATTTTTGTGCTTTTATGTAGGCAGACTTAATCATCTTTGTAGCCCCTTTTGTTGCCATACACGAAGACATTTTTATTGATTTCGGATTATCACTGAAAAAGCGCAAATTGAAAGTGATCAAAATTGAATTGTAAAATGCACCTTGGTAAAAATTGTGATCTAATAAATCGCGTTAATCATGAGCCAAAATACACTGCTGGAAAATATTTACAAGTGTCGTATAGCTTAAAAACCTAATAGAAGGTGAAATTTCGTCTAAATATCACAGACGTTCGCACATTATGTACTTTCCATATCATAATCATTCTTGATGATTCATTCACTCGATTGCAGTCTGGATATAACAATGGATTTTTTCATTATTTGCAAATACTCCTACAAAAACTTAAGCCAGATTATGCAGTAAGATTTAATATAGCAAAACTTCTCAGGTGTAACACAATTAATGTTAAGCAGATAAAGTTCCTACTGGCTCAAACTAGTGTCCGACCGAAACATCTTTTTTGGGCCGAAACCGAATTTCAGTCTTTTTTTAATATTCGGCCGAAACCGAAACATTCTAGTTGAAATAAAAATCACCATATCAAGCATTTTTCAACAAACGAATTTTGCATTAAGTAAATAAAGAATAAACAAACAAACATAACATAAATAAATAAATACTTACTTATTAATAAAAACAATTTATTCATTTTTTAAAAACATAAACATGAAAAAATCACCCTTTCGTACCTTACTCGCTAATATTAAAAATTTAATAATTTAATATAATATGCTAAAAACAAAAGTTTATTTACATTGGTGGCATCTAAATTACTCCTCCTTCCACTATATATCTGCTACACAATAAAATGTAAAAAAATATTCTAGAAAGTTTCGGTTTCGGCCGTTCGGCCATTTTTTGGCCGAAACTGAAACCGAAACCACTTGTTTGGGCCGAAACCGAATATTCGGTCGGACACTAGCTCAAACCCATTTCTCTCATTCTCACCGCCAGTAGAAGTGAAAAGTTCCATTACGATCGATATTATCTCCCACATCTACAGCGCAAAAGCTTACAGCACCCAACGTTCTCCAATCAGAGCTAGAATGTTTTAACCCTTTCGACCCCGAATTTTACCCTGTGTCTCGATATTACTTTTTGGTATTTAAATCATTAAACATTTGCCTAAGAAGTGTGCACATGACATTTGAAGTCGCCACGCTTCTTTGTTAGAGTTCTAGAGCTAGTTTACTTTTGAACAATTTTAGCTTAAAACGGGTTAAATACATTTTGTTTCAATATTTTTTAATTACAGAAAATGTATTTAATATTTATGGAAAAATACAAAATTATCAGTTTTTGATTTTATTTAACCATTATTAAAGAAACAGGGTTTTGATCAAACGCGCCCAATTCGTGGACTTCAATTAGAACACAAACTTTCCCTGATATCGCTGCAAATTATTGGAAATTATTTTGGGGATAACAGTAAAAGTTTTGGAATTTGCTTTGAATTCACTTCTAAAAATATTAATTTGTTGGTGCCTACCGAAATTAAACCCATAAAACAATCGTAGCTTTTGCTATAAGATGACAAATAGGTGAAGTTGCTCTCAGGCAACTTTGGGGTCGAAAGGGTTGAAAACTTGAAATATGAATGCGTCATAACATAATTGGAATATTATCAACTAGCAAGGCCCCGCGGCTTTAACCCTTTATTAATCCCGTTAGATTTTTATGAAAAAGAACTTATCTACTTATTTCTAATTTGAAGTGCTTTCACCGCATTTGAAGTCAAAAGTCCATAATATCTTGTTTCTCCATACAAACTTTTAACCCAGCGTTGACCCCGTCAGATTTTGATTTTCGAAAAGTGAAAAACACGTATCGAATTATTTCTCACTAAGAATAGTTTCACCATGGTTGAAGTCAATAAGTCCATTAATTCATGTTTTTCCAGTTTCGCCATATAAACTTTTAACCCGTCGTTGACCCCGTCAGAATTTGATTTTAAAAAAAGTGAAAAACACTTGTCAAATTATTTAGCACGTTAAGTACTTTCACTAAATTTGAAGCCAAAAGGCACATTAATTCAAGGTTGTTCTAGTTTCCCCATATATATAAACTTTTAACCCATTGTTGACCCCGTTAGATTTTGATTTTCGAAAAAGCTACGTATCCAATTATTTTTTATTTGAAGTGTTCTTACCAAATTTGAAATCAATAAGCCCATTAAATCGCATTTCTTCGTATAACATCCTAATTCATGTTTTGCCCTTTTAGACCCCGAATTTTAAAAAAAACCTCGTCTTAGCGGAGATTTATTTTTCAAGATGACAGTTCAGCGGTTTGGGCTGAGCGATGGTGAATCAGTCAGTCAGCCAGTTAGGACAAACAATTATATGTCTGGAGATAAGCTCATTGAAGACACCCTAAATATGTTGAGGCCTTAACGGAATGAGCAAGAAGAACAAATTTACAGCAGTCCCAAGAAACTTGCTGTTTGGTGTGGGTTTTGGTCCTTACGTCGCACAGTGGGGCGTCCGTGGCCAAAAATAAAAAAATACAAATATTTTTTTTGAAAAAATAAGTAAGCACGATCGAAGCTAAATCTCCAACTAAGCTGTATCAAAAGGAATTTGTAAAAAAATTTTAAGTTTTGTAGTCTCACGAAGGTTTTAAACTTCATATATTGCGTGAACACAAGTTTAAGGAAAAATAGAAATTTATCCTTGCGAAACTAAAGATGTTTTTTCTTATGGGTACAGTTATTATTTTATTATACCTGATTTTTTATTTTATGTTTTAGGTTTTTATAGTCAGGCAATGCCTTTGTTTTTGTTTTGGTTATTACTGTTCGCTAACTACCGTTATTTGAACGTAGAGCCATTTTGAGCCGTAGAAAAAGTTTAAGTGCAAACTTCAAAATTAAATATCTCGAACAGCCCTAGGGAGCCTTTCCAATTTCGATTGTTTCACTAAATTACAAGTATGTAGAACACGTTTGGAAGATTTCAGCTGCAGAGGCCTGCAGACCCGCATGTAATTCATTTTTTTATAGTGGCATCTTTTGTACAATTTCGTAAGCTATTTTATGTGTAGCTGCCGTCGCGTAGTTTAACTCGACCGGCTGGCACTACAAATGCATGCAAATATTTGTGGAAAATAAACTTAAGAGCGAATTGAAGAGGGGCCAACATGAAAAACATCGAAAACTTAAAAACATGGCAAAATATACATATGTACCGATTAATTAATTTGAGGCTTATACGAACTTTTAAAGTAGGCGTGGTAGACTGCCCATTTTTGGCACAATTATAGATTATACCCTAGTGATATTGTGTATAGTGATAGTGATATTGTGTATAAAATTATCTTTCTAGTGTTAGTAGTGACCAAGTTATCAAATAACAAAGATTTTTTCAATATGGGAGGTGGGCGTGGCAGTAGTCCAATTTTCCCAAGTTTTCGTATTTTTCTTAATTACGCTAAAAAATGGGCGGATACCAAATTTCGTCAAAATTAAACCACGTTTACTATTTTTGGCCATGAGATATATGGGGACGCCCCACCGATGCCACAATTCCCGAAAGATGCTAAATGGTATCTAAAGTGTTCTTATCTGATCAGAAGATCCCTCATATCTTAAACACAATTTGTTTTATTCAATTTTTAATTTCAGACACGCTTAAGAATGCTTAACTTTGTAAGCTGTTTAAAGTTTAACCACAGCAATTTAACCGAAAACGCAGATAGGAGTCTGAATCCACCACAAACCAATCAAATTTTTTTCTACCAGAATTCCATGAAGCCCCTGACGAGTGTTGCTTTCCAAGTTGTCTACGGTGCGACAACTAAATTTCGAAGAAGTATTTAACACTAGAATGCCCAAGGGAGTCATTTTGTAAATAACTTTTGTTGCATCGCTTTCTAAAAAAATATCTTACGTGACTTTTATTAGTTTTTAAAGCTAAATGAAATAAATAAATGAAAAATATTGTAAAAAAATTGTTTACCCCAATTTTGCGAAATATACCTTAAAAGCCCAAAGGTAGTAATTTTGACCACCTATATACAATTTTCAGCAAATCTTACTGATAAAAGACAAATATGCATCTTCAATTGCGAAATATGAAAATTTCAAATAATTGCAAATATTAAAAAAAAAATATCATAGTAGGCTGTGACAATTCCCAAGTTTTTCAATCAAAAATTCACTCACAAAATTCATTCACAAATTCCAAATTCCAAATTTCATTCCATTTTATCCCATTGATGTGTAAAGTACGCCATTATATTTTAGTGAATTTTCTTTGTAAACCATAAAAAATAAAAATGGAGTACTTATTTTAAATTAATATAATGTGCATTTATTCATATTTGCTACTTGAAAACCAATAAAATTAAAAAAAAAGTCAGTAAACAATATGGTAGTCAAAATGACTACCTATGGGCATTTTAGGTAGGTCAGATTTTCGGGCATTCTAGTGTTAACCAGTTTTTACGTCAAATTAGTTCGTAACCACGGCCATAAATACCAAATGGTAAATTTGATAATCCCCGTGAACTGTTGCCTACATCGCAACATGCTGATTTTGAATGTTGAATGTGCAGTTTATCAAATTTTAAAACTACTTTTCCGCTGGCTTTTGAATTCCTTCCTCTTGTGGTAATGGAACCACGCAAGCGTGCGTGTGCGTGTGCAATTAATTGTTGTGTTATTTAATTGAATTATTTTTATCATTACTGCGGAACGCGCAACCATTAGAGCCGGAAAGTATACTTCATTTGCGGGACTTGGGTTGTTGGGCTTTCAGCACGCTAGACTCGCTGCCGTGCCACACACACATGTATGTACGAGTATATATATGTGTATGGATGCACGAGTGCTCGCTCACATCCAGTCGAGCATGTGTGGCGGCTGGCCCACTTGGCGGTAAGGTGAATGGATGCCTGCGCCGTCATTTGCCATAATGATGATGATTATGAACGCAATAAAATTTAGCAAATGTGCTCCGAATTTCTGCAACATGGCTGTTTAATGCATGCAAAAACAACAAGGACGACGGTAGGACGGCAGCCTCACGCAACGAATGGCCTAGATGAAGATACACATGATTTTTTTGTAATTATTTCACTTTTGCTCGGCACTCATTCAAGTCATTCAACTTAACCCCAGCCGGCGGCAGTGCTTTGTTTGAAAAATTGTGCTATTAGTCAACTAAATAAAGGACTTTGAATTAAATCGCACACGCTGCGTTGTGCTGTTTGTGCTCGCATGTCAGCCATTAGCTCTCGTAACGACAGGCCGGATTCGATGTCTCTCTCGGCCGCCGCCCAAATGCCGCAAGTGCCGGACGAAAGCGGGCGCGCAAAAGCCAGCTCGAGTTGAACTCGGGAAACACACGCAGCAAACTTTCGCCACAACTCAAATAACTCCAGCGACTCTAGAACTCTTGTTTTTTGTGCGAAAACAATTCGGCATACCACATTTGACTGCGTTCGCTTTTTCGATCTGACTTTTGCTTTTATTATTCCATTTTAGTCTCCGTCGAAACTTTTCGAACCTGGTTCCCTGAATTAATTATGAGATCATATCCGCCGCCGTCAAAAAGTTAAAGCGACGATTCACATATTCTACGAATACGTTGTCGGTCGCCGTTTCACAGTCACCCCGCCCAGCCCAACGCTGGCGCAGTCGTGGAATGTATCGACAAGTGCATAGGGCCACAGACCTGCGAGTAGCCGCTGACATGGAGCGCCGTGCATTAGTGTGCGGTTCAGTTGTTTGTGGGTCTGAGCATGTGCAATGTTTTTGTTGTTGTTGTTGTGTTGTTGGCATTTGCCTGTCTATTTACCTTGCTATGCCACTTAGTGGGAATTTATATGCGATTTTTGTTTTTCTCGTTTTCTCTTCTTGCTTTTAGCCTTTTCACGTCAACCCTCACAGAAAAATATTAGAGTGGACTAACAATAGTGGAGTTCACTCTTCATAGCATTTTAGGTGTAAAGTAGCTATTGTAGCAATCTGTCGCTACAACTGCTTTCGAAAACATTGCGAAAATTCAAAAATTGCTACGATAGCAACTTTACACCTAAAATGCTACGAAGGGTGAGTACCGCTAATACGAGGTGTGACCTGCGACCTGTGGTAAACCTGCGACCTTGAAATTCCCTTACCCGGCATCCTTCCCCTCTCCATTGATATATTTACCATCGCTCTAGCTTCTTTAGTTCGCCTGCTGTGTCGTGTTGAGTAGACGTGTGTTGGTGGTGCTCGTCACGAAAATGGAGAAACGAAATCAAGAGCAACGCGTCGCGATAGCGTTGCGTTTTGATAGCCCTGGAATCGTACACAAAGAATTTGTTCCATCGGGGCAAACCGTAAATCAAGTTTACTATCGCCAAGTACTCGAAAGATTGCGAAAACGAGTCAACAGGGAGCGCCCAGACATCGCTCGTAACTGGATCCTTCATCACGACAACGCGCCGTGCCACACCGCCCTCAGCGTGCCCCAGTATTTGGCCTCTAAAGGCATCGCCGTGTTGCAACAGCCACCTTATTCGCCCGATATGTCACCCTGTGATATTTTTTGTTCCCTAGAATAAAATCGGTGGTCAAAGGAATCCATTTTGAGTCGATTACGGACATCCAGGCGGCCGTGACGAGGGTACTCGCGGACATCCCAGTCGAAGCGTTCCAGAAATATTACGAAGCATGGAAAACGCGCTGGAATCGTTGTTTAGCTGCCCAAGGGGACTATTTTGAAGGGGATGGCAGAGTTGTAGAATAAGTTTTAAATATACGGTTTTTATGGAATCCGTCTCATTACTTAATTGTCACACCTCGTATATATTCCTGCAAATTTTGTTGATTGTCACGCGGTGTTCTATGAGTATGAAGAATAAGCGTTAGAAAATGAGTACACAAGGAATTCAGTCTCGATACTCAAATTGTCCTATATTGGTGACCTCTGGTGGTGAATTTTTCAATATTTGAAAATTGTGTATTTTTTATATTGCAACGTTGTGTGCTTCAGTAAAGAAATCGGTTGGCTATACGCGTGAAAAGCCGATAAGTACTCAATACTAAAACTGAAAGAATCGAACATCAAATAATTGCATTAATTAATTATATAAAAATGTTGAGCAACAGTCAAAGAATGTTTTAAATCGGTTGGGTATCTACTTGTGTCCGACCAAAGGTGGAATTTCGACCGAAGCCAAAGCAGAATATTCGGCATAACTAAAATATTTGGCCGAAGGCCAAAGCCGAAGTTGAATACTAATAAGAAATCTTTTAAGGAAAAAACTGACGGCTAAATTCAGCCGTTCTTTCTCTATTCATTTCTTTGTTCCACTAAAAAAACAAAAAAAAAAATTTAAAGTTTCCGTTTCTAAATCTAATAATTCAATTGACATAAATAGCTGATTAGAGATAATTTTTATTAATCGCAATATTGAGTCCGAAATATCGATAAAACCCGATATTTGATAAAATACTTCAAAGCGGAGCAAATTGACTTGCATTACAGGGCGAAAAGCTTTGGCTATTTTGGCCAAAGCCGAAGATTTAAAATTGGCCGAATAGGCCGAATACCAAAGCCGAAGGCGAATATTCGGTCGGACACTAGTATTTACTGATTTCTAACTAACAAAACTGGACATTTACCGAGGCGATGTTCTGGACTCTCCTCGTTGGTGTTTTGACCAACGAGGCTGAGTCCGGTAATGATTCCTACCAACCCTATGGAGCCTTTGTTCAGTCGGATCAGTTTTTTTTTTAGATCAATTTAGTGCACACAATTTTGTTGCGCTCACGAACTTTTCTCCTTGTGCGTACATTCTGTAGCGGCAGTGATGCGAGCTGCGGTTCGCACGCGCCATTGGCATCGGCATCGCAAATTAGCGCTAATGGCTAAAAAGTGTTCAATATGTCGGGCTGTCACTGCCAGTGTTGTGACTAATATATTAAAGTAGTGTAACTAATTACGTAGTATATTACTTTTGCTTTAAAAATGTAGTGTAACTAGTTACTTTTCCCGTAAGTAATCACCTTCAGTAATATTACTACTTTTTTTCAAGTTACTTATTACAATATTACTTCTTAATCAACAAAGTTCTAATTTTCATGTAAAACAGCAGCACTGATAACATGATTAAGATCTATTACAATTATACAACGCTGCACTTGTTCATACTAGACATAGCTCGGGTCTTTCATTTCCAACTGAGTTTGGTAGTGGAGGAACAATTAACATTTGCAAGCAAATTCAAGCGGTTTTAACAAAAAAGGTGACGAAATTCAAATTGTAATTCAAAATGAAATAAACATTTAAGCAGATTGTTTTTTTCTGGAAATTCCGCAAATATTTCGATTTGTTGACGGAAAATAATATATTACTTTTTGTGATACATTACTTGATACTTCCAGTAATAAGTAATGTAACGATATTACTTTCAAATGTCAGTAATGTGTAATAAGTACTATGTTACTGTCAAAAGTAATAAGTCCCACACTGGTCACTGCTCGCCGATTTCTTTTGCGTTGGCAGCACATAAAGCTTTATTGCGCGCATAATTCCGCTGCCCGAATTCAGCTCACAGCTAAGTACTTGCGCGACGCAAACTTGGCCACTGGATATTTGAATCGCCGCGAATCGAGTTGTAGTAGTTTCACTGCGAAGGCCAACCGCTCACGCAGCTGCCGGTGGATTTGTGCACTTCGGCCTTTGTTCTGGCCGCTGGGCGCACCACATGGCTACACCTCTCTGTTTGTTGGTTGCAAGTGTGTGTTTTTTTTTTTTTTTTTATTTTTTTTTTTTTATTATAGAGATGGAAAGCATCGAAAGCCAAAACCCCGTCAGTGTGGGACTTTAACCTCACTAAAACCACCTCTTTCTCGTCCTTTAGCCCGCCCGGTACTACCGTTAGGTTTTTCGTCGGGAGGAGGGTTTAAGCACTAGGCTCAATCGTCTGTCGATTGTTCGACGTTGTCACAGTACGGGTATGATTTTTACTACCTACATCTATTGCGCTGTCTTTCAGCAGCCCGCAGACCCGCGATGACCTCAGCTGCCATATTACAGGCTGCGTCCCATTTCGCTTTTGCTGACGTCATATGGGCAATCAAGTTTTCCGGCGTCGGTTGCTCACCGAGAACCGCCGTTAGTTGCTGTCGATCCCTATTGAACCGAGGACATACAAAGAAGACGTGAAAAGCGTCCTCATCTACATCTGTACAAGTTTCGCAGAATGGCGAGGAGTCCCTTTTAAACCTGTAAATGTATGCCCGGAAGCACCCATGTCCACTTAGTATTTGGGTTAAGTAGAAGTCTACTTCTCCCCACCTTCTGTTGATCCAGCTTTTAAGGTCTGGGATCAAACGATGTGTCCAGCGCCCGCTCTGCGCCGTGTTCCACTGATGTTGCCACTTCTGCGTACTGCTTCGCCGCAACTCGTCGCGAAGGTCCTTCCGTCGCTGACCCGCAGGAGCTTGCTGCACGGACTCTTGTGCCAAGATGTCGAATGGACACATTCCTGCTATAACCAACGCCGCTTCTTCTGAGACTGTGCGAAAGGCAGAACACACGCGGAGGGCGCACAGGCGGTAGGCTGATCTCGCCTCTCTACCATATGATCTGTGGTTTAGCGCCTGATGCCATATTGGAGCTCCGTACAAAAGTGTGCTTTTTACTACTCCAGCCAGTAGCTGCCTGCATCTTTGCCTTGGGCCCTTTGTGTTGGCCATTAGTCTTGCAAGGCCTGCGGCGGTTTTGGCCGCTTTTTTGCTTGCATTCTCGAGGTGGTTTTTGTACGAAAGCCTTGAATCAATCAATATCCCGAGATATTTTACCACTGGCTTTGACGTGATGTTGTGTTCACCCACCTTTATTGTTACTGTTTCTAGCTTTTTCCGGCTAGAAATCAGAACTGCTTCAGTTTTGTGTTCGGCAAGCTTCAACATTGCGCTCCTCAGCCACGACTGGATTATCTGCACTGTTTCATTTGTGATCCGCACAATGTCGCGTGTGTGTTTTGCCACTATGACTACCGTGGTTGCAAGTGTGTGTGTGTGTGTGTGTGTGTGGGGGGGGCGGGTGCAAGTGTGTGCAATTTTGATAATTAGCTGCTGGCAAGCGCAGCCAAGTGGGCTGTTGCCGTTGCACAAACGAGCTGATCGGCCAGTGCGGGGCTTTGTGTGTGCTGCACTTTGTGTGTTTGTGTGCATAGTTAGAGATGCGCATAGGTGGAGCAAGCGCGCTTGAGTCTGTGTGTGTGTGAGTGTGTGCAGATGTGTGCTTCCTATTCATTAAAAACTACTTCATTTTACAATTGACAAAGCTTTCCAATTAATTGCAATTTCTCAAAATACCAAATCTGATAGTGAAACGTGCTCAAGCTGCAATTTGTCACACAAGCAGGCGGACAAGCAACCGGACAACCAGGCAGGCAGACGGCGGGCGAAGGATGTGACACAGACAGACACAGACAAACAAAATCGCATCTACACATGTCTGCGTGCCTGACTAGCACTGCTCTCATTGGAATTGACTCTCTTCCCCTGACCGCTCTTCAATTGCAATTCATGTTTTTTTTCTTGAATTCTTTATACACGTAGAAACAAAAGCGCACATAGTTACCAGTGTGTCGCTGGAGAAGTAACAGCAGCAACAATGCCCTTTTCTACATCCTTGCGCTCAGTCGCGCGTTTTATTTGCGCCAAAGTGCCATCTAATTTCAAGATTACAATTGAATCATTGCACAAATAAACTGTTGCATTGCACGAAATTGGCTGATAGACACACAAGTGGGCGGTTAGCGTTGGGTGACAGAGTGTCGCGACATGCCGGTGTCTGTGTTCGTGTAAAATTGTTTTAGTGTTTTGCGGTTCGGTAAAGCGACAATGATTTCTCCTAATCACTTGAGCTGATTTTATGTTTTGAATCAAGATTTCAAAGAACGTTTCCTAATGAGTTCCGATAGCAAATATTCATTAAGAAAATCAGCAAAAATATCAGACTTCAATAATCGCCGAATACCTCAGTGTGTCGCTTGAGTGGGGGGGTTAATCGGCTTTTCCAAAATATTCACATTCTAGTAACTTCATGCATTCAGTGCATTTCGCGCTAGCTGTCAAAATCAATTTTCCGAAATTCCATCAACCCGTTAAAGCCATTCTTCGCCACAAAGGCCACAGGACGACTGCCGCTTATCACTGCTCATCACTCTTCGCTAATGCCACCTGCGCCAGTCGGACGAGCAGCGCCAAACTTCTAACTGCACTCGCGCCGCACGTCCATTTGCATTAATAAAAAATATCCGCCTCAATTCCATTTCGAAACTTGCCAATATTTTCAATGCCACGTAAATTCCCCCAACAGCGAAAACATAAACAAACCGAACCACCAGCGCACAAACAAGCTTTCCACTCGCTCGCCACTGCACACACAACCACCAAGCGCCATTTCGCTGTCGCTGTGGGGCTGCGTGTGTGTGTGTTGTGTATGTGTGTGTGTTTGTGTGTGGCGCATTCATCGGTGCTTCACGCTGCAATCGCAGCGCATTAACAATGCGAAATACGCTCGGTCAAAAGTTGAAAAAGCACGACGCGGCGAGAAACTAACACCGCCACCAAACTACACAAAACAAACAGCAAAGCACCAATAAAACAACAAAATAGCAAATTCCTCCAACAGTTGGCCGTTTTCAGCAGACTAACCACAAATATAAACAATCCAACTCCCTCTCCTTTCCCCTCCATGTCCTTCGTGTCCCCAATTTTGGCGCAAGTTGCACGTTGAAAAAGCCAGCATGGCAAACACAGTGAAAAGAAAAACTGATCATACTCGGGGGAATTGAAAATGGTAGCGGCAGATGGACGTTATCTATTTATATGCACCCTACAGGCAAGTTTTGCGGTCGTGTTGGTCCTAAAGTCTGCTTAGTGAAAAATTCAGGTTGAATATTATGACTGACAAAAATTTTTAAGCGCACTTACTCTTAATAATAATTTAATAATTGACTGGCACGACAGCCGGCTTACGCGAGACTAAGGCCTAGCTTCCCGCAACCACCTGTGCTGTGCGTGTGAATTTGTACGCGGGTGGAAGGGACCTACAGTTTTATGCCGGTTCCGAACGGCAGGTTGGGAGCTCTTTCATAAGCAATTTTTACTCTCAGAGGTTTGCCATTTCCAGCTGAGAGGACAGCCACCGAAAGAGAAAAGGAGTTTTCCCGTTATTTTTTTTAGGTGTTATTACAGGCAGTATTTGAATCTGGGTCGCTGCCTTCGACTCGCGGTCCAACGCACTAACTAACTGAGCCACGGCGGCTGCGCACTTACTCTTAGTTATAAATAATACATAAATCAGAGAAATAGCCAGCAAATTCAAAATGCCACTGATTGACAAAACATAATCCCCTTTATACAGAGCTTTAAACGTGTATAACACTATATCTTCTAAATTCAAGTTAGACCTGTTTCTTTCAAAAGATGTTTTTAAAAATAATCTAAAACATGTTCTCTTGTTTTAAGTTTAGTTTGTAATGTGTCTGTAAGAACAATCTGTTCATAGACTTAAATAAATAAATAATCTAATAAAAATGTGTTCTCGAAAAGACGCATTGAACCATTTAAAACTATTATCTATGCTCTCTTGCATACACCGTATGAAGTCCATGCATTGAGATATGAATGGATTTTTGAAGGAACTAAAAAAATCTACTTACCAACAACTTTTTTTTCGATATTTACATAAAATAATTCACATTTGAGGAGCAACTAGCCTTAAACTACGACTATGGTCGTCGTATGTTAATGGGCCTCGCTGGTCTAAGCATACTTGTATTCTAGAACTGCTTACTACTTTTTTCCTTTTCAATGAAAAATTGAAAAATTGACGTAAAATTCCAACGACAAAATTTCACGAAGGAACAAATAGATCAATGTGGTTCATAATGTGAGCCACAAACTACAATCGCGGCCTGTAAACATTCTTAACTTTCACTCTGTGCATGGGGTATAGAATTCCCCACCGCGACTTTTTGCAAAGGTATTTATTTCTTTCGATAGCTCGATAAGGGATCGCCTATATGCCGCATTGTCTGAACTTGGTATCCCTGCAAAGCTCGTGAGACTTTGCAGAGCGACGTTGAGCAATACGCGCAGCTCCATCAAGGTTGGAAGTGACCTCTCCGACCCATTTGATACCGTTCGAGGATTCAGACAGGGCGATCCTTTGTCCTGCGACCTCTTCAACTTCACCATGGAGAGTGTTCTGCGCAAGGCCGGTGTACATCGTAATGGCACAATTTTCAACAAAAGTGTCCAGCTCCTTGCCTACGCTGATGACATTGATGTCATCGGGCGTAACAAGCGAGATGTCACCGCTGCCTTTGCGGCTACCGAAAGAGAATCTGCCAAAATGGGTCTGGTGGTAAATGAGGGCAAGACGAAGTATACGCTGTCTACACGCAGGGACTCGCAGCGGCTAGGGTCTCACGTCGAGGCCGACAGGTATACCTTTGAAGTTGTCAAGGAATTCGTCTACCTTGGCACCGCCATCAACAGCAGCCATGATGTCAGCCTGGAGATAAAGCGAAGGATTACTCTTACCAACAGCTGCTACTACGGTCTCGATAGGCAATTGAGAAGTAGAGACCTCTCTCGACCGACAAAACTTGCACTCTATAGGACGCTTATCTTGCCCGTGCTCCTCTATGGCGCTGAAGCATGGACAATGACGCGAAACGACATAGCGGCCCTTGGAGTGTTCGAGAGGAAGGTACTTCGCATAATCTTCGGCCCTGTTCGTGTTGGTGACGACTATCGTATACGAACCAATAACGAGCTGTATGAGCTGTATAAGGACATGTACGTAGAACAGCGAATTAACATCTAGCGGCTGCGCTGGCTCGGTCATGTCCGCCGAATAGACGACGAAGCTCCGGCGAAAAAGGTGTTTGATGCGATGGTTGGAGGTCGACGGCGAAGAGGTGTCTCCGGTGGAAGGACCAAGTTGAAGAGGCCCTGGTATCTCTTGGTGTGACCAACTGGAGAAGGCGCGCGCAAAGCAGAGGCGCCTGGAGAGAAGTTTTGCGGCAGGCCGTAACCCGATAACGGGTTGTTATGGCCAGTTAAGTAAGGAAGTAAGTATTTATTTCTTAACGATGTAATCTTGTAATAGTTACAGTATTATTATTTTCCAAAACACTGTTTATTATTTTACTCATTCCCATACAAAATGTACCATGGTATAATCAGTGAGCCATTCAAATCTGCATGTACGGTTTAGGCCAGTGACGCACACAGGATTTCATTTTGGGGAGATTTGCGTACAACTTTTGAGCCGAATACCATTCGAAACTATATTTTGTGCCAGCAATTTTTGTGTTTTGGGGGGTTTGAACATACACATACATCTATATACATATATACTGTGTATTAAAAAGAAGTCCACTATGTTTGCATGAAACTGAAGGCTTTATTTTGCAAAGTTAGAATGATCCGATTGAGGTCAAATATGCTCCATTTTGCATGATAGCTGGTTGCCACTGTGAAGGTTTTTCCATAATGGCTCGTCCTTATTGGCAAAAACTGGGACAGTTGATTTTCACAAGCAATTTTTTAACAGCAAAATCATTCATCATAGACAGGAACAGATCCCATATATGCACTATAGAATGCGTAGAGAACCTCTCAGCTAATCTCCTCAAGGTTCTGGCAAGCCCCTCTCGATGTAAATATATGGCCTGGCGTTGTCCTGATGGAACACAATTCCTCTTCTATTGGCTAAAGCAGACCGCTTCTGGGCGATTGCTTCCATAAGACGGTCTAATTGTTGTACAGCTCCCAGTTGATGATTCCCTGTCAATCCTACCAAACACTCAGCAAAACCTTCCTGATCCTCAATCCTGGCTTGGCCGTTTGCGTTGGTTCACAACGATTCGCCAACGACTGTTTTCGCTTTTTGTTGTTGTAAGTGATCAATTTTCCATCACCAGTCATCATCCGCTTCAGAAATGTGGATGGAAAGTTGATTCATAAGGTTTTTTGCATTAACTCGTGTGGAACCCATACATTGAGTTTCCTTTGGTAACCAGTTTTATTCGAGCGGTTTGAAACTATTTTCTGTGCTATGGTTATGACGGTCGGACTGTACAATTTCTTTCCAGAGTGTGGTGTATCTTTGACATCAGAATTACCGAAATGGAATCGCTAAAATTTCGAGTGAAATTCACCTTTCAGTCACCTTTCTTTATCGAAGAAAAACTGTCAAATATGGCGTATTTTCTCTTTGCTAGTGTCCATCTTAGACGTGCTCTCAAAAGCAATCACAAAACTGTCTGACAAGTATTTTAATACGAAATACGATTTCATCATCTAGCATAGCCTGATTGCACTTATACAACACGAGATACAGTTTACCAAAGCCATCTATTGGAAAAAATAATGGATTTCAAATACTTGTGAGAAACATATAAATATTTGGGGGGTTTGGACACTTAAAACCACTTTAAGCAGATAATTCCCAGCAATGAGAGGTGCCAACTGGAGAGTTGTGAGAGCAGTTCATCGAAAGACGCAAAAGAATTTGAGACAATTACAATTTCTATTACAGATTTTCTAAATACTTTTTTATTTAGTAATGTTATACATTTTTGATTTATTTTTCATTTTTATAATTTTAATAGTTAATACAAATTTTGATTATTAAGTAAAGAGACGCGTGTCATCAGAACATGAGCTAAGAAAATTTGAGGTGACATGGCTTTTTGTATTTTATTTTGAAACCAAAACAAATATGTTGCCGTAATTAAAGTTAGAAAAACAGTGTGTTTACCTAAAAAGTGATTGCAGTGTAGTAGTGAATACAAAAGTGTGTATTGAGTTTTAGTGTAATCACCGGTCGACTTTGACCGGTCTGAATTGTGTTGACTTTTTGTACCAGCTTCTGTATCATTTTTCGCTGACAAAAGTGGCGGAGGATACAGCTTTTTGTTTTCAATTGATGATAGGAACATAAAAAAGTATAAACAACAACAATATTGTGAAAACAAACTCTTAATGTGTAAACAAAAACCACATAAGCTGTAGCATATTTTTTTTATTTGTCACTTTTCCACGCACGTTTCTTTAGCAATGAAAACGTAGCGCCACAAATATTGTGATGATTGTTAAAAAAAAGTTGTTAAATTGTATGGAAATGCTGTTCACACAAATTTCAAATAAATTAAGGAGACGTTTTTGGGGAAATTGAAATCTTTTGCAACAATAAACTATTTTTGTCAAAGAGAACAAAAAAGGAGCAAATTTTTAAATTCACTAAAACAGAAAGCATATTTTTAGTCGACTTCAATGGGCTGAAAGTTCATTAAGCTAAATGTAAACGACTTCATTATAACCACATCAGCAGTTTTTGGCCAATAACGCGAATTATGAAATCCTGCTGTATTCAAAATGCTGAGGAATTTAACTCCTCAGCTTGTGAGTGCATTGCGAATGGCATTGATTGCTTTACATAAAAGCGTTTGCGTGTTACTTTTGTTAATTTTTAATTTGACATCACGTTCCAGCGAATTTTTGCATATTTAATTCAAAACCTTATCAAAATTTGTTTCGTTTTCATTTAAGAAAACAATTAACAATTAAGAAGGAAAACAAGTTCCTTGCAAATACTGCACCCATCCTAAGTACGTCATTACCGCCTCTAGCGAAAATTTCCTTCTTAAAAATTTATCAAACACATTTCAACAAACTTCATCGCTGCTAATTTGTTGTTGCTGCCGAACTTGACGTCTTGACGCTATCATATTTCCAGCACCTGACTTCGGCTGTCATGACTGATTGCCGTCATTTTGCAGCTTCGTTAGACAAGACCAATGAAATTAAATTAATTAAAATGCTACGCTGCGCGCTGTCATCGGGCCAGGACGGCGCGTCCGCCAAAGGGTGCCTAAAAGTATGCAATTACTCGCAAATATTTCACCAAGTGAACGAGCGGCGCTAATCTTTTATTCATTTTTTAAATTTCCCCTTCGATTAGTGCCGAATTTGTGTTGTCGCCGCGTTCGTTCGTTCAGCGGCATGGCTGTCACTTTCGAGCTGACATTGCAGCGCAATCGAATATCGGATTAGCCGCCGACAGCCGTCAGGCAGCCGTTGACTGGCTGTATAGCGCGTTCAATGGAATGTGAGGGGGGCCGCGCGGCACAACTTTGGACAAGGACACTGGTGCGCTCGCTAGTCTATGATTTATTAATTCGCCGGACTTGTGTCGTCTCATTTTCGTCCCGTTCGCTTAATTGTTTATTAATGTTGTCAATTAGTGTGCCACAATTTTTGGCATGCAGAAAGCATTCGGCGTCATTCTTCACTGCGCTGATGGGCTTTCCGTGTCAGCGCGATCTGATATGCGGCCAAACAAAACGAACGAAATACTCGTATTTGTGTGACTTTCAACTGGCGTCGGCGTTTCTTGCTCCGCGATATTTGCTTAAAATGAACGCCAACTGGAAATTAATGGCGCGCGATTCAATTCCAAACGGCCAATTTGCCCATTCCGGCAGTAAATACATAATTTGCAAAGCAAATGAACCGCGCGCCACTGAATTTCTTTCAACTACGCCCGAAGCGTGCGTCTTTGCTTTCAGGGCACTTTTCGCTTTGTTTTCATCGTGGGCGATTTTTCATTTTTGCTTTCATTTTATTAAATTGGGGTTTTTACCGCTACTCTTTTTCATTGCTGACCTCCGACACTTGGCGTGTTTTTCTTTGTTCACATTTGGTTTGAGTTTTTGTTTTTTTCATTTTCATACCCTTTTAAAATCAACCTTCTATTCCTTGAAAAACTTTTACCATGCCCGACATTTGGCATTAGCATTCTGCAGCAGCAACAACAAGTGCGACAAGGCCCGGTCGCAGCTGTGGCCAACTGCGAACTTTTACTGGAAACTAATTTATCTGCTCACTTCAAATGTGCACTAACTTGCCCGCCATGTTTTTTTCTCGAACTACTCCCCCTCACGCTCCTTAGTGATCCATGGCCATAAGTGCTGTGCACAGTGGAGCAGTGGATATCAAATTGGAACTTAATGCAGTCAGGTTGTAGAGAAATTAAACATAATTTCGTATGTAGGATCAATACTATTTGAACTGTATTTGTATTTTGTATATCATATCTGATTGGCATTCTGCGTAAAAATTTTTAAGTATGTAATACTTTTTGGTACCAAAAAGCGAAGCAATTTCAAAGTTTAAATCTCAGTTGATTTATAGAACTTACTAAATTTAACATTTTTTGCGTCTAAATATTTTTCCCGAGTCTTTAAAAAAAATGTACGATATATCGTACAAATGACCACAAGGGTTGCAAAGCTTTGTACGATGTATCGTACAAATGGAAACCAAAGGTTGCAAGTTATGTTTGCATTTTTTTTAAGTTATAGGTTTGGTAACAGATTTTTTGCGTTTGTATGCCTGCCACGCCCATCTGTAAACCACGTGGCTAATAAAATTCGACTATTCGGAATTTTTGATTAAAAATAAGAATTACTAGACAATTTTGTGTTTTACTGGGCAGACACGGGTTATGTAAGGTTAGACATGCGTACTTGCCACTCCCACTACGATAAAAGGAATTGGCTATATTCAGTATCTTTCTGTAAAACTGTACGAATTTTAATTGATTCTGTGTTTTATTGAGAGGAAAAGGGCTTTGCAACAACAACAGCAACAACGGTTATATAAGGCCGAATAAATGTGAATCAATTGTTTATACATATAATTTATATAACTTTCGATCAAAATGAAATCACGTTTTAATTTTTTGTTGTTATAATTTATGTTTTTTATCAAAAAAATCAATGAATTGTTCATAAAACTTAAAAAACCGAAACCAAAAATTCATGAATTTTTACTCCTTTGCGGACCATTGTACGATATATCGTACAAATGTGGTGAAGCTGTTATTCTCAACCAAAATTATTTTTTTTATTTTTTTGTATTTTATTGATAAAATGTTCAATAAGAGTAAATATTTTGAAGGAAAAATTTTTATCTCAAGAAATGTGGAAATTGCCCGGAAAGGCCGGAAAGCGTGTTGCATATACATTTCCGTAAATTGTAAAATTCATCATGACGTCTGCATATCTGATTCTCATTTCACCCATATTACCAAAGAATCTAACCTGGGGTCGAGTGTCGCCCTTCAAACGCAAACCAGCGCACTAACCAATTGAACCACGTTGGCCGAATGCTTTGAACTTCCTAACCAAAATGCCACACTTTGTGCCAGTGTGCGGTGTGGAATGCCGCAAAAACCGTTACAAAAGATCTACTTTATGATTATTTCTTGTGAAACTTCATCTGCTTTGCCGTTTCGCTGTTGGTTTGTTAGTGATTGTTGTGATGTCGGCGTGTCTGCTGCATCCGCCTCCGCGTCTGCCGTTTTCTAATAAACCGCACAAACATTGGCCGTGACCATAAAAAGTTGCAACCAAAGTAGCGCAAATAATAAGCAACGCACTTCAACTTCATTAATTTTTTTGTGCGGAAAGCTTGCACTCGCTTTCAGCGCTGTGACGACGCGAAATCAAGTCGCCGTGGTTGCAGTTTCGCCGATTGAATTTCAAATGCAGCTAACCTCAGCAGCGAAATTCGCAGAGAGTTCACTTCTTGTGCTACTGCCAAGTGTAATAATAAAGTTTTCTTCGCAATGACGCACATTTATGCAAACCCGACTTGGCGGTTATTTAAAATGGCCGCAAAAGTTGGCGAGCGCTGGACAGACGAAAATTACGATATTTTCCCAAAACTATGCGCAACGTTATCGTTAATGAAAATCAATGCATAAATAGTGATGACTAAATTACTTTCCACGCGAAAGCATGTAGTTTTATAACCAAAATGAATTAAGTCAATATTTATAATATTGCTTCAACGAAATGTGCTGTCCACACATTGCAACTTGGTGTTAAGGACTTCAGTGCTTTTTCTTGCCAACAACAACAGTTGAGGTTTGGCCTCCTTTTTGTTCCATCTACCACTCATCATTTGTTGTGTAAAAGATATAAAGCTGACGCCTAACGTGGAGCCAGTCGAGTGTACTTTTACAAAAAGTTACGCCCAACGTGGGGCTTCTCCCCTTCCATTCAAGTCCATATTTTCCATGCGCATGCAACCGTGTGTCAGCTGATTGTGACAAATTTATGTGTAAGCTAGCATAGTGTTCTAAGTAGGAATGGAGTTTTGACATGTTTACGTTTTCGACAAATACGATAAAAAAAATAAAAGTATTTGGCTAAATGTATCGTTCCAGTGATCTGTGGATACTGCAACTTTCCAATCTTATTAATTAATTAATTAATTAATTTATTTATAGTTTTTACTTTAGCCAATGAATACAATAAAAATTCGATCCTTTCCAATTCCTTTTTGTAATCATATTCCACCGTTCCAGTCCATCGGCTCCGGCCGTTTGTGTTGTCCAATGTCGGTTTACATTGTCATTCGTGTTTCAACTGGCAAATAAACCGCAGCGCAAACCGCAACCCCGCGACTTTTTATTCAAATCACTCCGCCGACGCCTCAAGATTTTACAGTATTTCTACTGAAAGTTTTTTGAAAAAAAATGTGTTTTGTGTGTTGATTTGTGGCGTGTGAAATTTCAAATTTATAAAAACATGGAAGAAACTGGTGCAAGTTGTAAGACGGCATACGGGAACAAAGAATAAATTAAGTGGAGTCAAAGGCTGGGGCGCCAATTTATTTTTTTCTGATTTCACCTCTGCAAGACTGCGACGTCGACTTAAACCAAAAACTTTTTTTTGGAAAAGATTGTTAAAAAAAAATTGTTTCCCAAATTAAAGGTAACAATGAATTAATAAATTAATTAATTAATTAAATGTGATTAATTAATTAAAGTTATGTATCTGTAAATTTTAGGTTAATGGAATTTACTTTCAAGCTGTTATGCTCCGCCCCGCATGTCGGTGGAAGAGAATGCAGCGATGGGCGACAATATCAAAGCACCAGTATGAAATTTTGGCAAAAAACAACAAAAAATTCGGTAAAACTGTGGTTTTTGTGTATTAACCCTTTCCGGTCAATTTCCACATTTCTTGAGATAAAAATTTTTCCTTCAAAATAAAAAAAATAAAAAACTTGAGAATTACAGCTCAATCAATTTTGTACGATATATCGTACAATGGTGCGCAAAGGAGTAAAAATTCATGAATTTTTGGTTTCGGTTTTTAAGTTTTATGAATAATTCATTTATTTTTTTGAGAGAAAACATAAATTATAACAACAAAAAATCAAAACGTGATTTCATTTTGATCGAAAGTTATATAAATTATATACATAAACAATTGATTCACATTTATTCGGCCTTATATAACCGTTGTTGTTGTTGCAAACCTCTTTTCCTCTCAATAAAACATAGAATCAATTAAAATTCCTACAGCTTTACAGAAAGGCACTGAATATAGCCCATTTTTATTATCGTAGTGGGAGTGGCAAGTACGCATGTCTAACCTTACATAACCTGTGTCTGCCCAGTAAAACAGAAACTCGTCTAGTAATTCTTACTTTTAATCGAAAATTGCGGAATAGTCTAATTTTATTAATCACGTGGTTTACGGATGGGCGTGGCAGGCATACAAACGCAAAAAATCTGTTACCAAACCTATAACTTAAAAAAAACTGCAAACATAACTTGCAACCTTTGCTTTCCATTTGTACAATATATCGTACTAAGCTTTGCAACCCTTGTGGTCATTTGTACGATATATCTTACAGTTTTTTTAAAGACTCGGGAAAAATATTTAGACGCAAAAAATGTTAAATTTAGTAAGTTCTATAAATCAACTGAGATTCAAACTTTGAAATTGTTTCGCTTTTTTGTACCAAAAAGTATTACCGACATATTTAAAAATTTCTACGCAGGAGTATCGTCATGGTTTTTCAAATTCTTGCAAAAAGCTGCTTACAAAACGCACTCATACTGTGTAGCCACCGCTATTATGATTTATATTTTTAAACAGAATGATACAACACAGCCTACTTCATGAAAATTAAAAAGCTGTTCCATAGAAAGTGCGTTCGCTGTTAAATAAAAATTGTACGATATATCGTACAAATTTCCGGAAAGGGTTAATATATTGTAACGATAAGACAGTCTGTCGCTGTGCGAAGCAACCCTGGCGCTACGCGCCATGCTATAATTCAATCTGGCAACGACGGCCGCGATAATAAGGGAAACTTTTAGTCCAACCTGGCAATGATGAACACTTTTAGTCCAACCTGGCAATGATGGACACTTTTAGTCCAACCTGGCAATGATGGAAACTTTTAGTCCAACCTGGCAATGATGGCTCGCGATCATCATGGAAACCTTTAGTCCACTCTGGAATGTGCGAGAACGATCTGCGCGATAACCAGACAGGTATAAAAGGCAGCCGGGTACGGCGCAGCGAGGCAGTCTGATTTTGACTAGTGAAGGTGAAATTTGTGAAATAAAGTGACTGTTGGTTGTTATTGACTGCGTTTGAGAAATTAAGTGTGTTTTTATTTTAAATTGCACAATCCAGAGATACGTACTAGCCCACTAGAACTAGTATTCGTAACATTTGGTGTCAGAAGTGGGAATGTGTTACTGAAAGTAAAAAAAAAAATTCTAAAACGCAGACATGGTTAGGCTGGAGCAACTGAAGGTGGACCAGCTGAAGAAGGAGGTGGCCGCTTGGAATTTGCCGACTGCTGGCGGAAAGGTGGAGTTGCAGCTGCGCATGCGAGAGGCGGGTGAATCACGAGGCATCGATTGGACTGCGCACGAGTTCGGAACGCAGGAGCTAGAGGCGTCGGGCAAGGTGGAGGAATCGCCTGTGGATGCTGCGTCGATGCAAAGTACGGCTGCAGCGGCTGCGCCACCACAAGCCATGGACATGAGCCAGCTAATGGTCGCAATGGAAGGCATGTTTGAGGCTTCCAACCGGAAAATGGAAACTGCGAATCGAGAAATGGCAGCGAAACTGGAAGCAACGAATCGTGAAATGTCGGCGCAAATGGAAACGGCGAACCGGGAAATGTCAGCAAAACTTGAAAATGCAAATCGGGAGTTGTCCAGCAAGCTTCAGGAAAATTCTGCGCGCATAGAGCAAAAGGTGGAGGAAATTTCCAATAGGCTGAACGTGAAAGTTGAGCATCTCGAGACGCGAGTAGACAATTGGGACAAAGGAGTTGATGAAATGGGTGAATCCCTGAACACACAAGTTGACAACCTGGATGAGTCCTTGAACAAACGCGTTGATAGTCTGGAAGACTCGATGAACAGGAAAATGGACGAGCGGCTTAGAGAGGTACAGCCGCGAGAATGGTTGCCGCCGGTTCCGGAAAGTGTTGCCACCCGAGCAGAAGTGCCTACTTATGATGGAACTACGCCGTTCGATACATTCAAGCGGCAATTCGACCTGGCTGCTCTGGAAAATCAGTGGACCGATGTAAGGAAAGGTCGGAGATTGGCGCTGGCTCTCAAGGGTGCTGCGGCTGAGGTAATAAAATCAGTTCCAGAATGTTTGCGAAGTGAGTACGAGACCGTCATAAGGCCGCTGGCAGCCAAATACAGCGACGAGCACAACAGAACCCTGTACTACTGTGAGCTGAAGAACCGCAGGCAAAGATCCAACGAGGCGCTGCAGACATATGCAGCAGACATTGAGCGGCTCGTGCAGCTGTCCTACCCGTCCTTCGGCGCTGATGATCTCTACAGGATGAAGATTGAGGCGTTTATTGAAGGTCTTCATGATCCGGAGACACGTCGCAGTGCGTTGATGATGGGCAAGCCGACATTTAGGGAGACGGTGACCAGCGCGATGACATATGAGGCGACATGGATTGGGAGCACTCGGTATGCACCTGCAAGGATACGCCAGATCCAGCCAGCCAACGACATTACGATCCAGGCCATAAGCTCTGAGCCACCGGACAGGCCACGAGTGGTCTCCTCTAAAGTTGTTTGCTGTATATGTGGCAAGCAGGGCCACATATCACGAGACTGCCGCCAACGAAAGAGGCGTTCCCGTTCTCGATCGCAATCGCCTGAAGCGAGGAATACTGACAATCGAGGCTCAGCCAACAAGCGCAGGGCTGAGGACGAGGAGCCGTTAAACTAAAATGGGTCAGCCCAAAGGGGCGTGAGCTGATCCCCACAATCTGCTGCCCCACCGTCCTTGTCTCACAGCTGAAACGACAGCCCAGCAGCTTGACAATTGAAGGAAGGATAGATGGAAAGTTGCTCGTGTTGACACTGGATACTGGAGCGTCATATTCGATCATAAAAAGGAAGCTGCTGAAGAACTGGGAACCGCTGCATGGCATACAGCTGCGGACTGCGACTGGCGAGCGCGCGCCGGTAAGATGGAAAGTTACATAAACGATTACTATCGGCACCAGCAGCCTGGAACATGAGTTCATCGTCGCGGATATAATGGACGACGTGATTATCGGCGTGGATTTCATGATTAGGCACGGTTTTACGCTGGACCTGAAAGAACATGTGCTGAGATATGCCAACGTTGAATTCCCGCTGCAAACCGGCTATGAGCGAAGCGTGGCGGTAAGGAAGGTTGTATCGTGTCAAACCGGAGGATACCGGCGAATTCTGAGGCGATTGTGTGGGCAAAGGTGGACGACGACGATGGGACGAGTCGGCTGTGGGTTGTAGAAGCACCGAAACAAGGACACGACAACATCATCATCGGACGTACATTAGTGGAACCTAAGAATGGCAGAATACCGGTCAGAATACTGAACCCCCTGAATGCACCCAGATATGTCGGGAAAGATGAGGTAACTGGCGAGTGTAAGGAAGCTGTAGCAGTGGTCAATTGCGAGAGTAGCCCGCCTGGAGATAATAAGAAGAGCAGTTTTAACATGGACGCCATACCGCAGGAGAACCAGTGGAGCAGCAAGTTGACGGCCAGGCAGAAACAGAAGGCGAGGTCACTCCTGCAGCACTATGGGTCAATATTTGCGGCAGAAGCAGGCGGAAGAACAGCCATAATAAAGCACAACATCGACACTGGAAGTGCAAAACCGATTCGCCAACCGCCAAGACGAGTTCATCTGGCCAAGAGGGAAGAGGTCACAAATTTGATCGAAAACATGCGGAAAGAAAAGGTCATAGAGCCTTCTTCGGGCCCCTGGTGCTCGCCGGTCGTGCTAGTCAAGAAAAAGGATGGCAGTACCCGGTTTTGTGTGGACTATCGGAAGCTCAATGATGTGACCAAGAAGGACAGTTATCCACTACCGCGGATCGATGACACCCTGGACACGCTGTCAGCCACACAGTGGTTCTCCACGCTCGACTTACGCAGCGGCTATTGGCAGGTAGAGCTTGCTCTAAAGTTGACAAGGACAAGGAGAAACCGGCTTTCAGTGTTGGCGATGGTTTGTGGCAGTTCATCGTCATGCCGTTTGGACTCTGCAACGCACCAGCAACATTCGAGCGGCTAATGGAACGCGTGCTAAAGGGGCTGCATTGGCGGACGTGCCTGGTGTACCTCGACGACATAATCGTGATGGGTAAAAGCTTCGACGACCACCTGGGAAAGCTGAAGGAGGTATTCGAGCGGATACAAAAAGCTGGGCTTAAACTCAACCCGAAGAAGTGCTCGCTGTTCCAAAAAGAGGTCAAGTATCTGGGTCATACGGTTTCCGCCCGCGGAGTACATACGGATGAAGGCAAAATCACGGCGGTGAAGGAGTGGCCCCGGCCACGCAATCTACACGAACTCCGCAGTTTCCTGGGCCTGTGCACATACTACCGCCGATTTGTTCCGGGATTCGCGAACATAGCCAGCAGCTTGCACAAACTGACGAAAAAGAGCCAAGCTTTCGAGTGGAACGAAGAGCAGGAGCAGGCTTTTGCGCGTCTGAAGGAAAAACTGTGCAGTGCTCCAATTCTGGCCTTCCCCGTGCCTGGGGAGATGTTTGTGCTGGATACAGATGCAAGCGGGTATAGTATTGGCGGTGTGCTATCACAGATAATAGACGGCCAGGAACAAGTGATAGTGTACCAGGGGCGTAGCCAGAACTTGGTCATGGGGGGGGTTTTAAAAAAATTTGTTTGCCAGTCTAGTATTACATGTTTTTTAAAGTAAAGTGCACTTTCCAAATAGGGCATTTTGTTGTAGTTTATGTGACTTAATGCATTAAAAACTAAATTTTTTCCTGATTTTTAGTAAAAATTTCATGAAATTTGGTGGACTGAAAGCGAAGTTATTGCATCTGAAGTGGAAGTATGTTTGTGTCATCGTACAAAAATGTGCATCGAACAAAGATCCAATATTAACTATTGTTTTAAAAATGTTTAAACTTTAACCGAAGCATTTAAATTGATGGACCAAGTTTATGGTGATTTTTGTTTATACCGTGGTGGAGTTCATAAGTGGTAAACGCGATTTAAAAACGATTGTCAGAACATAAATGATGACCAAAGTGTTAACCAACTGAATCCGCGATCAGCGTAGATCAAGACTGGGCGGTAATTCATAAAAGATAAGTCAAAATCTTCATTGAAATTCTTGAAATTGGATTTAACCTTCGCTTTACTTATACCCACCCGGGTGATTTTTTTAATATTCATGTTTAATATCTGCATACATTTTAAGGTAATTTTCAATAACATGAAAAAATATTTTTTTGAAATTTTGTTTGAAACTTGAATTTTGCCATTTTTTATACAAATGTATCTGGGTGATCCCAGGCGCTTTCGCTACCATTTTGATTAAAACTCACGATAAATTTTTTTTGCGTACCTCATTATGTGTTCAATAAACCCTCTGGAAAGAAATCTAATATTTTCCATAGTCTCAAAATAAATCATTAAAGTTAGGCCTTTTTTCGAAATACGAACTATCGCCAGAGGAAGATACTAAATACTGAAGTATGAAAAAAATTTATAAATTATTATATATTTATTGTGAGTTTAACTCAAAATAGCGGCGGAAGTGCCTGGGATCATCTTTAGTAAGGCGAAGGTTAAGCATCTCAATAGCATAAATTTATTGCATTTTAACTGAACATTTGGCTATCGAAGGATGCCATCCCATCTATGTATTGACACTTGTTTTGACTGTTTTTTTGTTTTCACATGATGTGGCAGCGTGCGAATTTCACCTTTTCAAAGAATGCATTTGCCGATGAAAAAAAGCGTTTTGAGAACGTAGAAACCATCCAAAAGGCTTGTACCGACATCCTGAAGGACATTCCGGTCGACGAACTAAACTACTCTTTAGACATGTTTTTAGAACATGGAAAACGCTGCATTAAGACTAAACGTGGCTATTAAAAAAACAAATTAGTTTCGGTAAAAAAAAAGGGTTTTGTTAATATTCATTTAAATATTTAAAGATGAAAAGACCTTTTTGCTAATGTGGGAACGTACATACAATGCATAGTGATTGAAAATGTTGACAAATTATAGGCTATGGGGGGGGTTCTGACACCCTAAACCCCCACCTTGGCTACGCCCCTGTAGTGTACTACAGTAGGGTTCTGTCGAAACCGGAACGCAACTACTGTGTGACACGGAGGGAACTGCTGGCGGTATTGGACTGCGTAAAACACTTCCACAAATATCTGTATGGACAAAGGTTTCACCTGCGCACAGACCATGCGGCATTGAGATGGCTCCTGAACTTTAAGGATCCTGAAGGGCAATTGGCGCGGTGGATCGAGCGACTGCAGAGCTACGACTACACGATAGAGCATCGTAAGGGCAGTAGCCATGGAAATGCCGATGCCTTGTCACGCCGTCCGTGCAAAGTCGAATGCAGGCAGTGCTCGCGAGCCGAAAGCAAAGAACAGATAGTGGACGTCCGGTTGGTAAGCGTTATGCCAGAGGAAGAGTGGTCTGCGGAGAGGCTACAAAAAGACCAGCGTGAGGATGCGGATCTTGCAAAAATCGTCGAAGGCAAGGAGCAAGGCGCACGTCCAGACTGGCAGGAGATGGCCGGTGAAAGCCCGATCGCTAAGGCTTACTGGGCACAGTGGAAAAGTCTGCGGCTAAAGGAAGGGTGCCTGTACCGCGAATGGGAGAGCGCGGATGGTCGGACCAGCAACTCCCTAATGGTAGTGCCGAAATGCAAGATCAACGAGGTCATCGAGGCATACCATAGCGACTCCAATGGAGGGCACCTAGGCATCACCAAAACCGCCGCCAAAATAAAAAGACGATTCTACTGGGTAGGATGTCAGGAGTCTGTAGCAGAGTGGATTAAGAGCTGCGACCGATGTTCAGCCGCGAAAGGGCCGACAAGAAGATCTCGAGGCCGTATGCAGCAGTACAACGTGGGACCGCCCTTCGAGCGGATTGCTATGGACGTCGCCGGCCCATTCCCAACTAGCACTCAAGGCAACAAATATGTGCTGGTGGTAATGGATTACTTCAGCAAATGGCCCGAAGTGTACCCTATTCCTAACCAGGAGGCCACTACGATCTCGGAAAAGCTGGTAAACAACTGGGTAGCCAGGTTCGGAGTTCCGTTGGAGTTGCACTCAGATCAAGGCCGGAATTTCGAGTCTTCGGTATTCAAGGAAGTGTGTGAGCTGCTGGGGATAAAGAAAACGCGTACCACTCCTTTGCACCCACAGTCCGACGGCATGGTGGAACGCTTTAACCGGACACTGGAGGAATACCTGCGGAAAGTGGTAGGCAGGAATCAAAAGGATTGGGACACGCATATCCCCCTGTTCCTGATGGCGTATAGGTCAGCCCCGCACGACACGACATCACTCACTCCAGCCCGAGCAGTGTTCGGCACAGAGTTGCGGTTACCCGCTGACTTGAAGTTGGGGGTAGTCAGCACGACGGGAGGCGCTAAGACGGACTACGTGGTCAATAAGCGGGCGGAACTGGAGGAAATTCACCAGTTTATAAGGAGCCGCACCAAACTGGTCAGCGATAAGGCGAAAGATATGATCTACGGGCCAACTCAGCAGGGTTCCAAGAAGGCGATCTGGTAATGCTCTACAACCCGCAGCGGAGGAAAGGTTTGTCTTCGAAACTTCAGGCGTCATGGGAAGGACCGTACGAAGTCGTGACTAGGATTAACGACGTGGTATACAGGATTCAACGTTGTGGCAATAGAGGTGCTAAGCTGAAGGTAGTCCATTTGGAGCGCGTGGCGCCGTATCACAGCGGAGCCTCGGCACTTGTTCGGGACGAACAAGTCTAAGTGGTGGGCAGTGTAACGATAAGACAGTCTGTCGCTGTGCGAAGCAACCCTGGCGCTACGCGCCGTGCTATAATTCAATCTGGCAGCGACGGCCGCGATAATAAGGGAAACTTTTAGTCCAACCTGGCAATGATGAACACTTTTAGTCCAACCTGGCAATGATGGAAACTTTTAGTCCAACCTGGCAATGATGGCTCGCGATCATCATGGAAACCTTTAGTCCACTCTGGAATGTGCGAGAACGATCTGCGCGATAACCAGACAGGTATAAAAGGCAGCCGGGTACGGCGCAGCGAGGCAGTCTGATTTTGACTAGTGAAGGTGCCACACGGAGTAATTAAGCAAATAATTAAGTGTAAAGACCGTAAAGTGTGAAATTTGTGAAATAAAGTGACTGTTGGTTTTTATTGACTGCGTTTGAGAAATTAAGTGTGTTTTTATTTTAAATTGCACAATCCAGAGATACGTACTAGCTCACTAGAACTAGTATTCGTAACAATATTCAGATTCAAATTATTGTTATAGGTTATGACATATACCCGAGTTACCAAAGCTTGCAAAGTGCGAAAGTATTGTGCTATCCAAGTAACATAAAAATCACAGCAAGAAGCGTTTGTGCCTTTGCAGAGTCTTGTAAACCACACTGTATCTCGCCTATTGTTAACAATGCTGGATAAAATTTTTGTAAATGAAATTACCATTTTATACAAATGGGGGTTTGACGGTAGTTATGACCATGCAGATGTTCGGCAAGCTTTCGAAAGCTCGTCAGGTTCCGACTCCTCGGTTCTTATAACTACTTTGGTGCCGGTTCAAGTTTTAGACCTTCATATGATAAATCAATCCTGTGGCAAAACTCCAAATTTTCATCAACACGGTAAGTCCTAAACAATTTGCGTTATATTTCATGATTACAACAATCTGGTCTTAATCCATGATTTTAAGATATTGCCGCCCAATACGAATTGCATATAAAAAGAAAGTCAAGAAGCAATCCTAAAGGAGTACGCACGCATTGAGGCCGAAATTGCTAATTTAACAACCTACACCGAGACATTTAATGGCTCTTCGTTAATCACATTTTTTTATGAGGATGATAGATGGCAAGACTATTAATGTTATAGAAGGCAACAAAGCAACCACTATAAGAATTACAACTATAACGTATTGAAGATACGAAAGCATATATTTTTATTCTAGCGTTGTCACGTCTGCCGGTGCGGTTCTAAAGAATTGAACAATTTGAACAATATGAATGCTACAGCTGACTTGCAGCACAGAAATGAGCTGAAGCACGGAATTTCTCCACTTCACGCTCGCATCAAATTTTTTGAGTTCCTTCTACACCTGTCTTACAGGTACATAAACAGTTCCCATGGCATTTATTAATTTACAGTTTGAAAATAATATGTATTTTTTAGATTAACCTTGCCAGAGGAATCAAGAAAAATAAAGAAAAGCAGAGTATTCCTGATCGAAAAACACATATTCAAAATCAATTTCGGGAAAAGTTAGGTTTGACTGTTGACATACCTAAGCCAGGTAAACAACGAAATATGGAAAACTTTCAATTGCTTTAGCAATGTCTTTACACGATTTGGTTCATCCAACACTGGCAATACTGCCAGACAATTTTTTGAATATTCAAAAATTTCCTCGGAAATAACGGGAATCGATGAAAAATTCATCGATTTTACATAATTTTAACCGCCAGGAAGGCGATGCTCAGAAATTCGCTGCTTATGCCAGAGAAACCGCTCAACCGCGAGATATAAGACTGCCGATGACAATCACTGGCGATTTCACACACAGACAACTGTATGGGGTTCCTCAAGGACCAACGCAAACAACAAAACAAAAAGAGTATTATCCTTCTTGAGGCGTTTGCGGTGCTCGATATTGTGCTGCTCAACACAAGCAGGCAGCACATCTTCAGCAGTAATGACAGAAACGCCGAGAGTCTCGTGGATGTTCCCCCAAGGAAAAAACATTAATTTCAGTGACTAAGTTCAGAAATTATTTATAAAACAGGAATATGTGTACTTTAGGATAAAACAATTAAATCAATCAAATTCAAATCATTCACAGATGCAGATTGGGCCCAAAATTGTAAGGACAGAAAATAAAGCAGTGGATACAATTTTAAACACAGCGCAGCTGGAGTTGCCGAACGTAGGAACTTTTGTCGCTCTCATCAACTGAAGCAGAGTACATAGCAATGGCCGAAGTAGTATAGGGTTTTTCATTAAGGGCGCTCGGACTTTTTTTTAAATAAAACAAAAACGGATTAAGATATACAAAAAAAGTATTATTAATTATTATGCGTTCAAGTACATGTAGTGGCAATTGTGTATGAAATTCAATTTTCTTCGCATGACCACCACGGGCACGTTTGCAAAAGTCCAATCGTTGAATCCAATTTTCCACGACTTTTTCACATACATTGACCGGAATCGCAGCAATTTCACGTTCAATATTTGCTCTTAGCTCTTGTAACGTCGCCGGTTTATTGGTATAGACCAGGGGCGTAGCCAAGGGGGGGTTTAGGGTGTCAGAACCCCCCCATAGCCTATAATTTGTCACACATTAGCAAAAAGGTCTTTTCATCTTTAAATATTTAAAAGAATATTAACAAAACCCTTTTTTTACCGAATCTAATTTGTTTTTTAATAGTCACGTTTAGGCTTAATGCAGCGATTTGCATGTTCTAAAAACATGTCTAAAGAGTAGTTTAGTTCGTCGACCGGAATGTCCTTCAGGATGTCGGTACAAGCCTTTTGGATGGTTTCTACATTCTCAAAACGCTTTTTTTCATCGGCAAATGCATTCTTTGAAAAGGTGAAATTCGCACGGTGCCACATCATGTGAAAACAAAAAAACAGTCAAAACAAGTGTCATAAGATGGGATGGCATCCTTCGATAGCCAAATGTTCAGTTAAAATGCAATAAATTTATGCTATTGAGATGCTTAACCTTCGCCTTACTAAAGATGATCCTAGTCACTTCCGCCGCTATTTTGAGTAAAACTCACAATAAATATAAATAATTTATAAATTTTTTTCATACGTCAGTATTTAGTATCTTCCTCTGGCGATAGTTCGTATTTTGAAAAAAGGCCTAACTTTAATGATTTATTTTGAGACTATAGAAAATATTAGAAGATTTCTTTCCAGAGGGTTTATTGAACACATAATGAGGTACGCAAACAAAAATTTATCGTGAGTTTTAATCAAAATGGTAGCGAAAGCGCCTGGGATCACCCAGGTACATTTGTATAAAAAATGACAAAATTCAAGTTTAAACATGATCAAAATTTCAAAAAAAATATTTTTTCATGTTATTGAAAATTACCTTAAAATTTTTGCAGATATTAAACATGGATATTAAAAAGATCACTCGGGTGGGTATAAGTAAAGCGAAGGTTAAATCCAATTTCAAGAATTTCAATGAAGATTTTGGCTTATCTTTTATGAATTACCGCCCAGTTGTGATCTACGGTGATCGCGGATTCAGTTGGCTAACACTTTGGTCATAATTTATGTTCTGACAATCGTTTTTAAATCGCTTTTACCACTTGTGAACTCCACCACGGTATAAACAAATATCACCATAAACTTGGTCCATCAATTTAAATGCTTCGGTTAAAGTTTAAACATTTTTAAAACAATAGTTAATATTTCATGAAATTTTTACTAAAAATCAGGGACAAAATTTTGTTTTTAATGCATTAAGTCACATAAGCCTCAACAAAATGACCTATTTGGAAAGTGCAATTTACTTTAAAAAACATGTAATACAGTGCAAGCTCGATATTCGCGACTACCCATTATCGCGACGGCTTGATTTTTAACATTGCAGGTTCTATAATCACGACAGTTTGCAAAAAACGAGGTTCTAATTTGTTTAATCTGTTTTTTTAAATTTTATCACAATGTCTTTAACCAAAAAAAGGAAATCGCCGCCTTTTGGTATATTAACCTTTTTGGATTTTTAAGCCGACAACAGCACTATATGAACTACGTGATTCAGCTGTTATTTTAAAAAATTATTTGCCAGAAAAGCAACTCAAAATCTCCAACTTCTTTAAAAATGTTTAAAATGTAAATATATCAGTTAAAACAATTGTAATTTTAAAAATTACATACAATTTTTCAACAAAATTTTGGGTTCTGATATCGCGAAAATTCGGTTTTCGCGACATGTCTGGTTTTTAATTAGTCGCGAAAATCGAGCTTGCACTGTACTAAACTGGCAAAAAAATTTTTTAAAACCCCCCCCATGACCAAGTTCTGGCTACGCCCCTGGTATAGACTAATGACTTCACATAGCCCCAGAGAAAATAGTCTAAAGGCGTTAAATCGCACGATCGAGGCGGCCAATCGACTGGTCCATTTCTTGAAATAACACGTTCACCGAATTTGCTTTTCAATAAATCGATTGTAACGTGTGCTGTGTGGCTAGTGGCATCGTCTTGTTGAAACCACATATCGTCCAGGTCTATTCCGTCCAATTCGTGCCAAAAATAATCAGTTAGCATGGTGCGATAGCGATTTCCATTCACAGTAACGTGGCGATTTGCATCATCAACGAAAAAATATGGCCCAATGACACCACCAGCATGTAAACCGCACCAAACAGTGATTTTTTCGGGATGTAATGGTGCCTCGTGAGTCACGAGTGGATTGCTGCCTGACCAATAACGCATATTTTGCTTGTTGACAAATCCATTGAGCCAGAAATGAGCCTCATCGCTAAAGATGATTTTTCGATGAAAATCCGGATCATTTTCAAGTTGTTCTTCAGCCCAATTCACGAATCGGCGACGCTTCAGATGGTCAAGTGGTTTTAGTTCTTGTGTCAATTTGATCTTATATGGATGTAGGCCAAGATATTTCGCAAAATTCGCCACAATGACGTCACAGAGATGCCCAAATATTGAGAACGTCGTGTGAGTGATTGATTTGGGTCTTCTTGAACAGATGCTTGAGCGGCAGCAATATTTTCTTCACTTCGTGCATTTCTTTGTCTCACTGGCACTGGAACATTGTGTAGCGAAAATGTGGATTCAAATTTTTGCACTAGACGTCGAATTGTTGATTCGGCAGGCAAATGATGGCGTCGATAAAATGGTCGTAATGCTCTTAAAGTTGCGGTGTTCGAACGCGAATTTTGGTAATAAATTTGAATAACTTGCGAACGTTTTTCAAGTGTGTACTTCTCCATGATGATTTGCCAACTAAATACGAGAATAAATGTCAAAAGAACATGAAAAAATATGGCGTGATTTACCGTTCCTATCGAAAGCAAGTCCGAGCGTCCCTACTGAAAAACCCGTTACAAGAAGCAGACGTGCCCAGTTACAAGTGAAGAATTTTACGTGGGCAGACGTGCCCTTTTGTTGCTCCGCGTTTTTATAATGTTTTATTCGTTGTGCGCGTGCTAAATATTTGTCCGTTTGATGTGCCGTGTATTGTTCGACTGCCGCGTGTGGCTAACAAAATTCGCGCGGTCTAATTATTCAAATTAATAAAAATTTAAACGCAATATGCACTTGCAATTGTTAAATTGCAGTGCAAAACACCGTTACCTGTTCCTTGGATATTTTGTAGCTGCTATAGTGTCTTTAAAAGTTAAATTGGAGAGAGTTCAAGCACGAAATGAGTTGGAAGAGCTACCATACATATGTACTGATCTTATACAAATTAAATTATTAAAATTAATAAAAATTTAAACGCGATATGCCCTTCAAGTGTTAAACTGCAGTGCAAAAAACCGTTACCCACGTTCGCTGTCCGCCGCATCGACCACACAAAGGGCTTTTATGCCTCTGTACGCGTTGTGTTGCTGCTGCGTTTTTTTCTCGTGTTGTCTTTTTCCTACGTCCGTGTTCAGTAGCACTATATGCGGTCCTGTCCGACACTGAGAAGTTGACTGCTCTGTGGTAAAGGCATAAAACTTACTGCAGGGCAACATCAATTTTTCAGTGCGTCAGATCGCATTTCCGAGTACTTTCCTTGTCCTTTAACCCACCCAGGTCATGGTGCTGGACAAATTTCGCATAGCCGTCTGCAACATGCGCGGGCTCAGGGCGAACTTTTTCGCAGTATGTACGTACGTCAATCTCCATAAACCCCATGTAAAGGCACTGAGTGAGACCCAGGTGTGTGAGGGTGCAGGTCCACTGGTTTTTCACATTCCTGGGTACCTACTTCCATTATTCTCTCCCCACAGGGGTCTTGCCACCAGTGTCAGCAACACTTATTTCCCATATTCTGGAATTGCATCCGAATAGTGAAATTGTAGTTGTTAGCGATTTCAATATTCATAATTCCAATTGGCTACGCCATTTCAGCCGTACAACACCTGAAGACTTAACGGTTAACCCATTTTTTACCGCCGTGTCTTTAAAGACACGGCAACTTTCAGTTAAGTTAACAGTTTCTAACGCATATTAAATATTTTTACATTATCGGCAAGCTACATTCATTGGCTTTCAAACTGCGAACAACTATTTCCGAATTTTAGGGTTTCACTTAGTGTAAAACTGGTATAAACAGGACCACCTTTTTTAAGGGTTTTAAAAATTTTTTTTTTAATACAAAATGAATTTTTGTTTTTAATAAAACACTTAATACTGCTTACCAAAAAAACAAAGTTGACATACAAATTATGAAACTTTCAGTTTTCTAAAGTTTTAAGCGTGTTCTAGCGTGAAATATTTTGGTGTGTCCTTAAAAACACGGGAATCGCATTATTTATTTATTTATTTATTTATTCATTTATTCGGTCTACAGAAAAAGTTCTTACAGACTAATTAAAAATAGTAAACAGGTTAAGCTTAAATCTAGAGAAAGAGGAGTTAAAATCTATGATGCTGCTATACTTGTTGCACAGGTGTATGCATCTAGAAATTGGCTCATTAAATGCATAATTTGTTTTGCGAATAGCGCTGATGAAAAGACGGTTATTCCGCAAGGTTCGTTGGGGAATAAACGGATTTAAAAGATTTGCTAATTCAGCACAATGTATTTTGCCATTCGTGACTTTGTATGCGAAAACTAACGAGTAGTAAATTCTTCTATCGCATAATGACTGAAGCCCGAGCAATTTACGTCTGCCGATATAGGATGGTAAACCATCAGGCCAGTGCAGCTTGCGCAGAGCGATTCTCGTAAATACTTATTATATACAACTTTATCCTTGGTTGCAACTACTTTCGATTCGTAGTTAAAAAGAAACAGTAACTTAAACTTGAAAAACTGGTAATTTTCCGAATTTGGCTTACGTATTTTGCCAGCGTGTCTTAAAAGTCACATCTGCTCCAGTCAGTGGCGTATCCAGGATTTCATGAAGGGGGGGATATTGGAAGAATTATTCAACATATTTTTATACTTTTTTCAACATGGTTTACGCTTTTTTTCAACAATTTTTTACGCCTTAAGCTTTGCGTTTATTTGTTTTAATTGCTTTTTTTTCAAAGCAAAATCACATACATGAAATTATATAAAAATCTAATTTTTGTAATTAATAGGATATTACAAAATAAATCAAGCCTTCGTTGCTTAGTACACATTTTATCGATCACTTTTTCTGCCGTTCATCATGTGTACTGCCAACATTGCTAATATGGCGTTCAAACTGACTCATTTAAACTAGTTTAACCCTTTCGCTACAGGTTTTTACTGGGGAAAGATAAAATTTTAAATTTTACGTCTTAAACTTCTATGTGGTTATATTACCAACATTCCATAAAAAAATTTTTAATTTTTATACTCGGACCCTGTATTTTAGAGTGTTTTTCTATAAGAGCAACCACATCGTTGTGGCTGTAATAATTACGAAAACATTAAATTTTGTACGCATAACGAAAATTTGAATATTTTTTCATTTATTTCAGCCAAAATAAAAAAATAAATGTATCTAAATTGAAAGAAAACGTCAAATCAAAAAGGTTCTCTAATTTTTTTCTGCTTCTTCTTCCTCTACTATGTCAAGATATACTATTAAAAAACGTGTATTCTTCTCTTCTTTAAACTTTAATACTCAGTTTATTAATTTCGTATTTTTCCTAAAACTTCAAGCTATTCTAAAGACCAACAAAAAAAATCTATTCTTGCAACCATAGAGGATGCAGACTTTCACAAAGTAGCATGTTGCCATATGGCAACAAAATAGCGAAAGGGTTAAGTAAAAAGAGATTTTTGTTGAAGACGACCGTCCAGACTGCTCAATGAGGTTCAATTTGACAGCTGTTTATTTACAAACAACAAATAAATATTTTTGTGAACTAAAGTGCTGCGAGCATGATTCGAGCGAAATATTGGCGCATATTTCACAATCCACGGCAAAATACTCACCTTCGTCCAAATATTAGACGCCTTGTATTCAGATGCCATAAAAAGGCGATGAATGGAATGAAAGTAGTGCGAGCAAAACAATTTTTTTCATTCATTCCAAATTTTTTAAATTTTCAATTTTTCTTTGGTTTTGTTTTGATGAAATGACAGTTAAATTTTAAGGGATGTGTTTCATACATGAATAGTTGTGTTTCATTGGTAAAAAAGCTTTTTCATAGAAAGCTTTCGGATACAACCCTGCGCTAAACTCGTCTCAAAACATGTTAAATGGTTTAACACGTTTAACTTAAAACAACAATTGCATGTGAATAAACAGGTTTTCGAACTGGTTTTGTTCATTTAACTTGTTTAAGCACATTAAACACGTTTAAGTCGTCAGTTTGAACGCCATATAAACCATTCAGGCGTTCCTTGATTGAAATAAAAAAAAAAAACAAATTAAAAAAATGTTTTATTTTTATATCACACCCTTAATAAGTACCTGTCCAATGCTGTTCCGAAGATAAGTTTTCAGGCGTTTCAGTGTTGAAAATGATCGCTCTGATGTTGCTGTAGATACCGGCAGAGTAGCTAAAATGCTGAGCAATTTGTGCAAGTTAGAAAAAGAGACTTCATCATAATCTCTTGATAATCTGTAGAGTTACACAACAGCCAGACCAATTTTTCGTTCTGTCGGTGACAAAACCGCTCGCCAAGAACGTAACGGTTGTAATCAATAATGAACCTCGTTAACACCAATAAGAGATATATGAAAAAAGTGGGTTTAGTGACAACTGCTATGTTCGTCCTATGAAAAGGACACACTAAGTAAACAATTGCTGGGTTTTCGCCGAAGATGCCCCTTTGAGTACTTCTCATCATAACCAGGTTATGTTGGTGAAAAAAATTACCTGAAGTTATATCGTTTTACAAAAAGTCAAAAGAAGTAGTTGACACTTTAGACCATTTGGTTGTTCACTAACTATACCGTCAAGCGAAAAAATAATCGCTTTTGATCCCAGCTGGAATCAAAACAAAAAGTACAAGCGGCGAATTTTTCTTGAAGACTAAGCTTTGAGTTTAGTAAAGCTAAAGATTTTGCGTAGAGCAACGTTACCGAAAGGAAAATCTTCATGCTGACTTCTTATCTCAATACAGCCAATTTACCAAACCTTGTCTAAAAATCATAGCCGACCAAGGGGGGATCTATCCCCCTAATCCCCCCCCTGAATACGCCACTGGCTCCAGTCCAAAAAAAAAATTTTTTTTTTTTTTTTTGAAAGCAGAAATTGCATACGTAGGCTCTAAATAGGCTGTGTTATGAAAATTTTCAAAATCGGTCCACGGGATCTAGGGGCGGTAAAAAATGGGTTAATGCAGATGGCCTTAGTCGTTAATGCGTTAATTAAATTGTTAAGACATAATTATGCCTATTATCTTTCCACAATAAATCATAATAAAACAGAAAAGTATTAAAAATATGAAATAATGTGCAGGATATGCAGGTAGACATTTTTAGATAAACTCAAAATTGAATTGAATTAAATTTAAGAAATTTAGAGACGTTACATTGACTATATTTGCATTGAGCTCAAAAGTGTTATTTGAGCGAATTTATCGAAATACTAAGCCAAATCACGCATTTATGGGGAACAAATTCAATTCACTCATTTCATTTTATTTCAATTAAGGGCCGATAGCCCCGGTTGCTAGTGCCCTCTGGCCATGTAATATAATTATTTATAATTATATTTCATTGTAATAAATAAATAAAAAATATTTCAATTAATTTAATTTAATTTGAAAGCCCTCCAAAAGCTTTGAGAGAAGAAAAATATCAAATTTAATTTTTTCAGTTGAAATTTTCGTTTGTTTGAAATTTGTAGAATATTTGTAACATGATATCTATGTATGTAATAAACGTATGTATTTTAATAGTGTCTAGTGTAGAATATAAAGAAAGAAAAAAAAGTGAATTCTGTGTTCAGCAGCGGAAGAAGAGAGCTGCGCCGAGAGAGCATAAAGACAAATTAGCTGCCATACGAAATGCGATGGAGGCAATGTGAACACTTTGAAATCACCAGACATGGGGGTTTTGCACTAAAATCCAATACCACTACCACTACGAGGTCTGCTGGGACATTTTCCACTACCACTAAATACATTTAGTGATAGCTGAATATTTTCCACTAATCACTGATCTTTATTTAGTGGTAATGCAATTGTCTGCCACTAATTCCACTAACGGTTATAACCAAGCATTTTAACATTTTCGTTCGTTTCTTGCAAAGCGAAGACAAAATGTTCCTTGGATATTTTGAAGCTGCTTTAGTGTCTTTAAAAGTTAAATTGGAGAGAGTTCAAGCACGAAATGAGCAGGAAGCGCTATCATACATATGTACTGAGCTCTTACATTGCTTGGAAGAACGTTTTGAAAAATTATTTAAAGTGGATGAGAGCGCAGAAGACGCTATTGTTGCTGCAATAATATGTCCAAGCATTAAAGTAAAATTTGTTTCATGTTACGCCGCTCTGCACCTAACATCAACTTGGAATTCTTAAAGCAGATTTTCGTTCGACATGCTGCATCGCTCCATCCAAATTTAGCGCATCAAGCAGACTAAAATTTTCAGAGTGATGCCTTCTGTTGCAGAACGCCCCTGTATCTCCTACATTTTTCTGTCTGTTGCTGTAAATTTACCGCAGTGTACTCCCAACCGCTCTCCCGTTCGATTTCTATGTATTCCCGTTAACTGTGGCAGCCTTCGCTCAGAGCTTTGCTTTGAGTGACATTCATTCGTCGATCAGAAGCAGAGTGGAGAGAGTATACTGCGGTAAGTGACGTTATGTTCTGTTTCATCTTTATGATAAGTTTCATTTATAGAAATAAACCGTCCATTACGTTTGAGTGGAGTTTTATTTGGACGCGTTAAATTCGACCGCGCCGATCGACGACACCTTCCTAGATTTTGGAGAAGTACAAAGTGAGCATTTGTTAATTGTTGTTTATAAATTAAGTCCTAATAACTTGGTAGCATGGTGAATGATCCTCGTAGAAGGAATCTCACCGATGACAATTTTGAACGTCTGGTCTTAAATGAAAGCAAATAAAATGTTTAAATAAACCATATATTCTTGCACATATCGATATTAGTGGTTTATTTAATGGTAATGGATGTCCTTGTTTAGTGCACTATGCTTTTCACTACCACTGAATAAATTGTGTGATAGCTTTGTGGTCAATGCCTCCGTCCTGCAATTCTCTATTTTTGGCACAAGGGACTTGTTTGTTGAAATTGAAGCACAATGAGATCCTTGAGTTATTAAAGCTAGGCGGTTTTGCAATTGTGCCTGGAAAGGTTCGAATTTGCCAATTGCAGCATTCGGAGGATCTTTGCGGGTTCTGTGGTTTTTGCAAAAATCTATAAACGCGAACGCATCAAACAGTAGCTTTGTTAACTCGGCAACCCAAAAGTGAATACTTTCTTCTGAATTGATCTGAAGTCAATAGAATTTAAATTTTGAATGTTGTTTTATTTACACCAATTTGGTACCATTTACTCTTTCTGAGTTGTTTCTATGATTTGCTTTATTTTCACTTGTTAGGTGCCTTTACCCTTTCAGATTGAACCATCGGAATATTGATATAATGGTTTAACTATTAGCAAAACTAATAGATCTAAAATTTTCCGAAACCATAGGTTTTTTTATGATTTGTAATGATAAAAGTAATCAAAAAATTGCAAATATTTGCCACCACACTGAGTTTCCGATCTGCAAGGTTTAGGAAATATCGCAAATCTTCAACTCACTATGACTGCATATTTAATTCCACAAAATTATGTCCAAATCATGCGCGAAGCTGGCAAAGCCTGACAGAACTTAATTTCAACGTGCAACATGCGTAACTTGCAACGCCAAATGCGCACAAAACAAATTGTCATTGTCGGCAATTGACAACAAAATGCTCCATCACAATTCAATTATGATTTACGCATTTTAAATGTTGCACCATTTAAATGATACAAGGCAAATGTTAAATCAATTTCCCGGTGATTCCCCAGTGGCAGCTGGCATATGCAGCGTGTGGCTGGCAGCGCTGTCATGTCGCACATGTGTCATTCGTCGTGACAAGTGTAATGTAATGCGATCTGCATCAGCAGCACCATTAAATAGCTAAAGAGGAAATTAACATTTATTGCGCACATTCCAACGCCGCCGAGCCTCGGCGCACCGCACGCCCGGCTACAAAGCGAGCGATGCGGTGGCAGTGGTGTAACTGCACAGTCGACGTGTCAAGTTGTGCGTAATGCCACATCGATGTGCACACCAAGAGTGAAAAATTAACTAAAATTGCATAAATGTGCGGACATTTGAGATATGAGCGCAACATTTTGCATTTTTCACCCAGCCGGACAATCGAATGTTTAAATATTCATAAATGTTCAATACAGTTTAGTTGCAGAAATTTAACAATTCCGTATGACAACAACACCACCAACATGTCCCATCGGATGATTTACAGTATTTACGAGGCGATTCTAAATGACTCAATGTAGAGGTGTGCACGTGTGTTCTTTTTGTTTTTTTTTAACGAGAAGGGAAGAATCGGAAGCCTAGGTAGTGCGGGACTTTAAACCGCTAAACCCTCCTCTCGTCCAAACGGTTAACCTCGTGAGTCACCGATAGGTATTGCGTCAGGAGGCCGTCAGGAGTATTTCTGCTCAATCGTTCGTGTGGTAGTCAGTCCACCGTCATGTCCGGAGTTACCCTTACCAGAGGCCATACTACCTCTTCCCTGTTGCTGCTGCTGTCACCGCTGCTGGCGCTGTCAGGGCTGCACTAGACCATCGTCCGTGCTGTCTATTCGTCGTAGCGCTTTCCGTGCGCGCTCTGCCGCCCGCAGTTTTTTAATTATCTCGGCGGCTGCCGAGCTAACAGCCTCCCACTTCGCGGGTGCGTCGCACATATGAGCGACGAGGTTGGCCTCAGTTGCCTTCTCTCCGAGTACTGATTGTAGTTTGGCGTGGATGTCGGCGAAACGCGTGCATTGAAAGAAGACGTTCCGCGCATTTTCGTGCTCTGCTGGGCAGTGCGGACAAAGAGGGTCCTCCTCATGGCCGTATTTGCAGAGGTACTCTTTGAAGCAGCCGTGTCCGCTAAGTAGTTGCGTCAGGTAGTGGTCTAGTTCCCCGTGCTGTCGGTTAGTCCACTGCTCGATACTTGGAATGAGTCGGTAAGTCCACCGTCCCTTGGTTGACTGGTCCCATCTGAATTGCAATTCGCATGTTGTCGTTCTTCTCTCAGTTTCTTTGGCGGCGGCTGTCGCCTTTTGGTCACTCTTGTAGCAGCGCTAAAAGCAGGGGTGGTTTCCCAGCAATGACGGCAATGGCGTCATCCGACACTGTGCAGAATGCACAGGCGACGAGGAGTGCGCTGAGTCGGTGGTATACGGACCGGATACCTTTCGTGCGTTCACGGATCTTCGCAACATTCGCCCAGATCGGTGCTGCGTATAGCAGTATGGACCCCGTTACTGTTGAGAGCAGTTGTCGAGCGAAGACCGCCGATGGTTGGCATCATGCGTGCGAGCGCGCCATGGATGTGATGTTCTCTGAATGTCAACTTGGAGTCGATGATGACACCTAGGTATCGCAGGTAGGGCTGTGAAGAGATCATGTGGCCTCCGACCGTGAACACCTCGATGTTTGGCGACTGCTACGACCGCAATGTCATCTGCATAACCGATGATATGGACGTCTTCTGGCAGTTTCAGCCGAAGGACGCCATCGTACATCGTATTCCAAAGCGTAGTTCCTAGTACCGACTCTTGGGGTACGCCTCCAGTTACCTTGTACCACTGCACGCCTGCTTCTGTGTCGTAGAGTAACACCCTGTTGTCAAAATAGCTTCTGACTATGCGCTGCAAGCAGGAACCCTGAAGTTCTGCAGTCCGGTGATAACCATGCCCCAGTTTGCCGAGTTGAAGGAATTTTTATATCAAGGGTGATGATAGCGCAGTACTTCTTGGTGCCTCCCAGCCACCTCTTGCCGCTTGTTGCCTCTTGGTCAATGTCTATCAGGGTTCGAATTGCGTCTACGGTGGACCGTGATCTGCGAAAGCCAAACTTGCGGTCTGAGAGTCAACCAGGCCCCTCCAAAATTTCCTGTAGTCTGTGGCAGATAAGCCTCTCCAACACCTTCCCCATGGTATCTAACATACATAGTTGTCTGTATGACGACGGCTGTTCTGGCGGCTTTCCAGGCTTGAGTAGGAGCAGCAGTCTCTGCCTTTTCCACTGCTCAGGGAAAACTCCTTCCACGAGGCAAGCAGTGCAAAGCTGCGAGAAGATCTCCGGCCGCGTCTTCACCGCTGCCTTTAGCGCTACACTTGGTATGCCTTCCAGCCTCGATGGCTTATTATCGGCAATTATGGCAACACTTTGTAGCACTCGGCCATACTGATATTTGGGATTTCACCCAGGTCTTCGATCCCAGAGACAGTCGTTAGCTCCTCTTGCAGTGGAAAGATCCACCACCGCGCTCATGAGCGTCTGACGGTTGCGGCGATCTAGGTCCTTTTACTCACCTCCTGTGAATGTGTAGGTGTGTGTTTTTTCATATTTAACGAGGAGGAAGCATCGAAAGCTTAACCCCGTCAGTGTGAGACTTTAACACACTAAACCTCCTCACGTCATGTACCGGTTATCCCTCCGGACACTACCGTCAAGTTTTTCGTCGGAGGGCGGATTTGAGCGAGTTAACAAACGATACACAGTTTGATGGAATTTCTCATTATAGTTTCGTACGGAGCTAGTATTTTCGAGAGATTCGCTACGTGGTAAAGGTAAGCTGAGATGTTGTAGATATACACATCGTCTGTCTCTGTTAGTACATATTTCTTTCCGGTTAGGTCTGTAATTCTATCGGAAAGTCCGATTCGAATTATCGGAATTCTATCAGAAAGTCCGAGTGCAAATAACAACAACATTATGAATTCTGCTCCTGTGAAGTGCATGTTGTGCTTTGTTTCCGTATGCTTTCTTTATGTATTACTCTCCCCCTCACTGTTAAAATCGTGTCCCCGCGATCTTCTTTTACTTTATGTTTATTGTATTTCGTTGCAAGTTTATTGCGGCGGTCCGTTCGGCTATATATTAAATATGTCCCCGGTTGAAAAATACGTCTTCCGGTTTGTATCCTGTGGAGGAGTGGATAGTCCTATTATATTGGCGAACAGCGTTAAAAATTTCCTGACCGGGTGCGGTTTTGTTTTCAGCAGCTAAACTCTGTGTCAGTTCGATGAGTGTGCTGTCGACCATCGTTCGACCTGAGCGTTGGACGTTGAGTGATGTACTGGTGTCACCGAATGTGTTATATCCAGTCGGCTGTACAAAAATTTTACAATGTTCGCGTTAAAAATACTTTCGTTATCAGTCATAAGATATTTCGCGTTTGGGTATACTTGTGTAAGTACCTCTTCTATGAATTCGCAGTTTATTTTGTTTATCTTTGTGTCAAGTTTGCGTAGGAAACAGTATTTAGAGTATCTATCTACAGAGCTAAGGTACTGCATGTTATTAATATGGAATACGTCCATTTATATGTTCTCTCCTATTCGTGTTGGTATTGGGGTTTTTCCTAAAAGTTGTTTATTTGAGTGTCGTTCGTACTTGTGTTGTAGACATCTTTCACAACATATTGCCTCTTGTTTACACATTTTCCGTATGTCAGGCCAAAAATGTATCAACAATATTTCTTGTGCGTTATTCTTGTAGTTTCTATGTGCACGTTTATGTACCTGCGTAACTATTTCTTTTTGTTCGTTTACGGAAGTAACGTCCATAAGTTGGTTTTGAGCTAATACAAAAGTGCAATTTGGGAAGGTAGTATAATTGCATGGTAAGAATAATTGCCTCTTTTAAATGGAAAATTATTACTTCTGCTATTTTCAGCGCATTAGTGACATTTTGTCTAACAACATCTCTTAGTTTTGCTAACAAGTCTGGTGTGTCCTTAAAAAATATTGTGTGTCTAAATCGACCGGGAAATATTGTTTCGGTTAATGCTGCGTCTCGTTCGTTATCTTGTAGTAAAATTATTTGATTTTTGAATGAATTAAGTGGCTGCTTAACGTTTTTAATAATATTGTTTGGCGAGCTTTTTTGTGAATGATCTGAACAATTTGTAGTGTTATTAATTTGCTGACGTGATAGTGCATCTGCTACAACATTCTGATGTCCATGTTTATAAACTAATTTGGCACCATATTCTTCAATTAAATTTTTCCAACGTTTTAATTTTGCATTTGGGTTCTTCTCAGAAATATAAAAAATTAACGATTAGTGATCCGTGTAAATTGTTAAGTCTGCTACGCCATATTTTTGTTTTTAACGAGCCAACGCGCAGGGGATACCCTTATAAATGCGAGGCATTGCGCTGGTTCAGGAAGGATATATAGGTTGGGAGAAAGGATGATGGGTGAAGAATTTAAGACTCTTGCCTTGACTCCATCAAGATCATAAGTGCTGGGGAAAATATCTGCAGGGAGACTATTCCACAATCGCGCAGTACGAGCCAGGAACGAGCCTTCTCTGTAGTGCGTAGTGCGCTGGAACATCGTTTCGACCTGGAATGCATAAATAATTCCTAAGTTTTGTAAGGACCATACGATTGCTAATAACTCTTTCTCATTGGTACTATCATTTTGTTCTGTTTTGTTTAATGTACGTGATATAAATGCAATTGGTTGACGATTCTGTGCTAGAACTGCCCCAATAGCGACATTGCTTGCGTCTGTTGTCAAACTAAAAGGTTTGGAGAAATCTGGTTGGTAAAGTTCAACCTGTTCCTGTAATGCGTTTTTATTTTTTCTAGAGCTTCTACTGCCGCTGTGTCTAGATGTATGAGTGTCTTGGCACTTTGATTCTTCGTAATCATTCCTAATTCTCCTCTCAAATTAATGGTTAATGGTTTTGTAATTTTAGCAAAATCTTTTATAAATTTCCTATAATAACTAGCTAGTCCTAGAAAAGATCTCAATTCTTTTAAATTTTTGGGTTGTGAGTAGTTCTTTATAGTTTCGATTTTTTTAGGATCAACCGTTATCCTGTTGTGTTTAACAATATGTCCAAGTTATTCAATTGAATCCTGGAAGAAATGTGACTTTTCGTCAGAAATCTTCATGTTAGCATTGTGGAATGCGTTGATTATAATGTTAAGATGTTCCATATATTCTTCGGGTGTAGAGGAATATATTAACACCTCGTCTATATAAACATACCCGAATTTGCCAATGTATTCTCTAAGAATGTCGTCGATGCATCGTTGAAAAATGGATGGGGCATTCTTTAATCCGAATGGTATCCTAATAAATTCATACTTCGCACCGTTGACAGATAATGCTGTCTTTTCTCGATCAGATTCCTTAATTAATATTTGGTGAAAACCTGATTCTAAATCAATTGTGGAAAAAATTTTTGCTTTTCCCAAGTTTCGTATAGTCATATTGACATCTGGAATAGGATATTTGTCAGTAATCGTATGAGCGTTAATTTTCTGGAAGTCAACAACCATAAGTCTTTTGGGTCTACCTTGGTCATCGGTGCCCTTTTTTGGGACAGTCCATATAGGTGAATTATATGGGATTTTGCTAGCTTGAATAATGCCGTCATTTGACAATTTCTCAATCTCTTTCCTGACAAAGTCGTGATCAGACATGGGATATGGATATTGTTTTGTCCATATCGGATCTTCCGATTCAGTCCTAATTGATGCTTGTATAGTGGTTGTAAAAGGCAATGTTTCACTAATACAATTATTGCTTTTCATAAGTTCATATACTTCGTCCTTAAATTTATCATTTTTAATTGTATAATTAATCTTTGGTTCAACTTTTGGAACCTTCTTCTTCTGGTATTTTAAGCAATAATTAAATAAATTTACTTCTGCTTTTATATGGCGTAATCCTTGTTCTCCAAGAATCATGTCAAATTCGCTAAGCTCATTAATTTCAAAAAAGGTTAGATTATGACCATACATTGTAATTCTTTTTTTCGAATATATGACTGAGTGGCCATCTAAAGTTTTTGTTTTAAATGGTCTTATTTCCACTGATTTTCCAATTTCACATGTTATATTAATATAGTTATTGGTAGATCCTGTGTCTACTAAAAGGGTAACGGGTGTGCCTGTTAGACCGCACTTTGTTTGAATGCAGGGCAGCCCATTTACCCGCTTGAAAAAGGTACTGCCTGATTCATATTGTTCTTCATAGTTACAAAAATCCACAGATTCTAAATCTTAGTTAGTTAGTTTAGTTTGATTAATTTGCATTCTATTTTGTGGTGTAACCACATTCTGATTGCATTGTTGTAATTACCATTTACGGCATTGTTGTTCCTGGTTGTCCGTAAGAACTGTCTGGAATTATCCACGTCCATTGGGATTGGTGCAGGTTGCCGCTGTTGTGGTTGGTTGTTAAAACTTCTTGGTTGCTGGAGTTCGCTTCTCTGCATCCTTATATTTGGTCTATACTGTTGCTGCTGTCTCCTCTCGGTGTGGATGTGGATGGGCATTACGATTATCGTTGAAGCGTTGTCCGTATCCTGGACCGTTGTTGAATCTCACTGCAGTTGTTTGGATCTCGAACTGATGATTCAGGTTATCATGGTGAATTGTGCAGGCTATCGCATATGCGGATTCCAAATTTGTCGGGTTATTGCTCTATAATGTTCCGCTAGTGAATTTGGAGTTTAGCTCGATGATAAACGTTCTCACTGCTTCCTGGTTGGCATTCACTGCTTCATTGCTTCGTTGTTTTGTTGTGCGGACATCTCAATTTTCGATAGTGCCAAATTGAGTGCTTTGGACACCTCGCTATGAAACTCTTCTAGCGTTTTCCTGCCTTGCACGATCTTCTTCATCTCATCCAGCAAAACGTATAAGGGCCGTTGATCCGCAAAGGTGTAAACCAACCGACTGATAATCGCATAGAAATTCATTTTTGTGTTATGATTTGTAAGGATATCAGCGGCTGGTCCTATGATTTTTGTCCTCACGATTCCCAGGGCGCTATAGTACCTCAGATGTTGGCTATAGTCTTTTATTGCCTCTATGAAGGCCCATGCTTGTGACATCCATGATCTGTATTGGCTTTTGTTGCCGTCGAAGTTTGACAAGGATTTAAATAAATCGAGATCAATTTCTCTGGGATCATTTATGTTTAGTTGAACGTCCTCATGTTGATCAATTGATCTTGCCTGTGGAGACTTGCGTCATTCCACCGATTGAGTAAAATTATCCTGCTGTTCTTGCATGGCCGCGATAATTGAAGTAATTTGTGCGGTGAGTTGGGCCATTCTCTGCTCCATTTTTGTTTTTTTTTGGTGGGTTTAGATCGCTAAACACCGCCTGTAACGCGGCTCCCAAAAATAATATAATTGTCAATAATATTGTTGATATTGTTGAGGAGATCTGGCAACACCGCGCGAAAGTGAAGTCAGATTTTTTGTGCTCCCGAAAAAAAAAATTTTTGCAAATTTTTCGTTTTTTCGTTTTTTCCTTATCAAATCGCGCAATTTGAGTGGAAAGTACTCCACAGTGCTGTGAAGTGTTCGCGCACGATCGTTTTTCGGTGTGAAAAGTGCTTTTGTGACAGCAAAGGTGTTCTACAAGCGGAATTGGCACAAGGCACCTGTTGCCGTGGTACTTTTCGGCCATATTGCCTTTCGAGTTTTGTGGCTGCTGGTTTTTACCGCACTTCGTGCAAGTGGCGCAAGGAATTAAATTGCCGGTCCTGCTCGGTCGCAGCTTTCCCCACATCCCCACAGGTATTTGGTTTGCCTGCCGGCGTTGCGGGTGTTACTGGTGGTTTTTTTGCGGGTGACTCTGGTGGCTCAGGTGTGATGTGCAGAGATCGCGATATATTTTCTTGTTCGTTTTCAGTGCACATATGACGGAAAGTGCAGAAAAGTGTGCGGGCATGCAGCTCGGCACTAGCTCCGAGGATGAACTGTTGGCATCCAGCCAGGAGCTCGGCGTGGAGGGCGTGTCTGTGACGGCAGCCAAAAACGCGGCGATCGCAACAACAACAACAACAACAACGACAATTGGTGGAAGCAGCAGCAGTACGCCAATTCAAACTAAGACAACGGCAACTGGCACTCAAGGGCTGGCTGTGAAAAAGGGTGGAAGCAGTGGCAGTACACCTTTTCAGGGCAAGGGCGCCAGCACTGGCGGCCCAAAACAACAAAAGCCCAAATCAGAGGCCCTGGTCAGGAGGAGCCGGTACCAGAAAGCTCTCTTCATTCTTGGCAAGATTGCCAGAAATGAGGCAGCCGGTACGGTACACGAGTTCGACCAGGCTGATAAAGTAAAATACCAGGCAGTGGTCGACGAGTATGAGGAATACCAGGCCACTCTGGAGATCGACAAGGCGGCGAAGCGGAACCGGTCTCAGGACGAGACGGCCCTCTTGCGCAAAAACAAGGTCGCCAAGTTGTCGACATCTGCAAATATGCCCTCTACGAGCGCCAGAAGACCGTTCAATGAGGTGGTCCGGGATGACCTACAGGTTGCACTCATTGACGAAAAAACGAACAGCGGCAAGAAGGTGTTGGAGAAATGGGGGGAGATTGAGCCCAGGCTGGCGGAGATGGTGATGGAACACCTTCTCTCCAACCCGGATGCGTCCCCGCCTGGCTACGACTCTTCTGAGGTTCTTCGCGGCTGCAGGGTGTTCAGGTGCGACGATCGGCCGTCCGTGAATTTTCTGGGCGAATGCATTGCCAAGATTAGCGATGCATGGGAGGGCCTTAGGCTTAGGCTTATCCCAGCTCAGGAGATTCCTAGGCGGCCGAGAGCCCGTATCTGGCTGCCTGTTATGAAGCTGGAGCACGGGAAAGTCCTTCAGTTTCTGCAGCGGCAGAACCCCGCTGTTCCCATGCAGGACTGGAGCGTCATGAAAGACGAAGGTCCACAAAGGAACAGCATGTCCCTTCTCCTCTCCATTGACGAGGAATCGGTTAAGATCCTGGATGGTATGGGCTGCAAGATGCGGTTTGGCGTGAGGTACGCCAAACTAAAAATTTTCCGGCCGTCAGAAAATGACTGCGAGGCAGAAGAGCCGGACGCAGCTAATCTGGACGTGGACGACAAGCGTCGGGGTGATGCTCAAAGCACACCAAAAAAATCAGATGCCCATGATGAAGATCGTGCAGATTAACCTTCAGCATTCTAAGAATGCCTCGGATAATCTGGCCGTCTTTCTCGGAGAAGAGGACGTAGACATCGTCGCTATACAGGAGCCGTGGGTCAGAGGATCTGACGTGATGGGGCTCAGGATTAAAAACTATAGGACTCTATACACTAGAAATGCCGGCAGGGTGAGATCGTGTATTCTAGCTAAAAACAAAATTAATACTTTCCTCTGTCCCCAATTTAGCACAGGCGACCTAACAGCAGTTAGGATCGAGGTGCCGAGTGGACCAGACCTGATGATAGCATCGGTATACATGGCACATGACAGGAATGCACCACCGGAAGAGGTTGCGTCACTATTGGCCAGCTTAAACGCACGGGGAACCCCTCTACTCCTCTGCTGCGACGCAAATGCGAGGCACACCATATGGGGCAGCTCTGAGGACAACGCCAGGGGTGAGTCACTCTTTGATTTTATAAGCAGTTCCAATCTCACCATCTGTAACAGGGGTAATACACCCACTTTCACTTTCCCCAGCTCGGCGAGCTGCGCTGGGTGGGAAGAAGTTCTAGATCTTACCCTTCTGTCGGAAAATTCAAATTTTCGGGTTGAAAATTGGAGGGTGTCCAACAAAAAGTCCTTCTCGGACCACAGTTGGTTAATCTTCAATATTAATATAGCGAATAAGACCCCTGATCCTTTCAGAAATCCGAAAAGGATAAATTGGCGGATCTTTTCTCTGATAGCTAAGGCTAAACTTAAGGCAGTAAGTACAGCCTATTTAGACTCTACTAAGGAACTGGACAAGCAACTTGGAAAACTTGAGGTAGCTTTTAGTACAGCTTACAAGAGATCCTGTCCAGTGAGTAGAAGTGGTAAATCTCTCCCACCATGGTGGAACGAGGAACTCTCGGCTCTTAGAGAGGAAACTCGTAGGGCTTTTAACCAGTGTTACAGGGACAAAACCTGGAGCAAATACAAGGATTGCCTCAGGACCTACAAAAGAGCGATTAGGAAAGCCAAAAGGGATGGCTGGAGAAACTTTTGTGAGTCAATTGAGTCAACGGCAGCTTCTTCAAGACTCAGCAAGGCACTTTCCAAAGAAAGGAGCAATCCGTCATACCTGAAAAGGGAAGACGGCACCTGGACGGAAACATCTGCTGAGACACTTGACCTCTTACTTAAGACACACTTCCCGGGCTGTAAGGAGAGGGCAGCGGTCACCCCCTCCTCATCAGCTTCTCGATATCCGTGTATTTATGAATCTGTCTTTACGGAAGATAAAGTCAGGTATTCCATCAACAGTTTTTCCCCTTACAAGTCACCAGGTCTGGATGGTATTCTCCCTATCATGTTACAGAAAGTACAGGATATGGTGATTCCACAGTTAGTGACGATCTATAGGGCGTGCGTTAAATTAAATTATGTACCCCTCAGCTGGAGAAGGGTCAAAGTAGTCTTCATACCTAAGGCGGGAAAAATCGGTCACGAGACGGCCAAAGACTTTAGACCGATTAGCCGCACTTCTTTTCTGCTTAAGACTATGGAAAGGGTAATGGAAATACACCTAAGATCTTTAGCTGATCATTATCAAATTTCCAAATGCCAACATGCTTATCTTAAGGGTAGATCCACAGAGACGGCATTACATGAGGTTATTCGCACTGTTGAAAAGTCAATCTACTTCAAGCAGTTTTCAATGGCAGCCTTCCTGGATATCGAAGGAGCCTTCAACAATGTGAGCACTAAGGCAATCCAAGATTCCCTTACCACGGTGGGACTAGAAGGGGATCTAAGGAACTGGATAGTTACGATGCTCAAATCAAGGACTATTTTTGCAGAGCTAGGCAACACATCTCTGGTAAAACACGTCAGTAGAGGAACACCACAAGGAGGGGTGATTTCACCACTACTGTGGTTGCTGGTCATGGACAGCATACTCAAGGCGTTAGAAAAAACGGGGGTAAAAGTGGTAGCGTATGCGGACGACGTGGTGATAATAGTATCAGGAATGTTTCCGAGCACAATCAGTGAGATTATGCAAGGGGCTCTGGACAAAATCCACACGTGGGCCACAGGTTGTGGACTCAGTGTAAACCCGGGCAAACCCGAACTGGTACTGTTCACCACTAAGACCAAAATTCCACATTTTAACCTTCCATCGCTTAACGGGCAGCAGCTGAAGCTATCAGCGAAAGCCAAATATCTCGGGGTTCTGCTGGACGCAAAGCTAAACTGGAGATCAAATATTGAGCTACGGGTCAGGAAGGCCTACGTGGCTTTTTACTCCTGCAACAGGCTGTTTGGGAAAAGATGGGGCGTACACCCCCACATCACCCACTGGATGTACACGGCCATAGTGCGTCCAATCCTGACCTATGGATCACTGGTCTGGTGGCCAGCTCTAAGCAAGAGTTATTTGGTCCAGAAGCTCAGCAGGGTTCAGCGATCAGCATGTGTTGGCATCACGGGGGCACTACGCACATGCCCCACGGATGCACTGAACGTGCTCTTACACTTCCTCCCCATCGACTTACATATAATGTATATCACCCTCAACTCCGCAGCAAGGCTAAAGGCAATTGGCTGTTGGGCGGAGCGTAGTTATGGGCACAGCAAAGTGCTAAGCACACTACCAAACGTTAAGGTTAGTGGGATGACCGACTATATCGTGCCGTATCTAAGCTTTCAAACGGATTTCGGGACGAAATTCCCTACAAGGGCCGACTGGGAAAGAACCAGCCTTTTCAACGAATACGACATACACATCTTTACGGATGGATCCAAAATGGCGTGCGGGGTGGGTGCGGGGGTATACTCGCAGCATGTGGGGATAAATGAAGCCATACGTCTACCCAATGATGCCTCGGTCTTTCAGGCAGAAGTCTTGGCGGTCAGGGAGGCCTGTCGACTGGTAGAGAGACACATCATTTATAGGTGTAAGGTTGCAATATTCATTGACAGTCAGGCAGCAATAAAGGCTCTACATTCTACCACGGTCCAGTCAAGGTTGGTCGAGGAGTGTAGGACGGCTCTGGGCGCGCTAAGTCGCTGCGCTGATATCACCCTCATCTGGGTTCCCGGCCATAGGAACATTGAAGGGAATGAGAGAGCGGACGAATTGGCGCGCTCGGGGGCCTCGCTTGACGCATCACTGGCTGTCTCGGTTCCGACGCCTTTGGGAGTCGTCAGGAGGGGCTGCTATCTACACTATCTCAGCCTTGCCAATCGGAGGTGGAAGTCGCTGTCTTCCTGCCGTACCTCGCGGGAGATGTGGCCCTCCTACAACGAGCCGAGATCTCGCGAGCTTATTAACAAACCACGCACGGACGTCGCTAGGCTTACGGCGATCATCACAGGCCACTGGACTATAGGTCCACATGCGGAAAGGCTAAACATCCCCTTCAATACCCATTGCAGGAGCTGTGGGAATTTAGAAGAGAAAGAAACACCAAATCACTTCCTCTGTCACTGCCCAGCTCTGGCAAGGGCAAGATTTAAGTTTATGGGGAAACACTTCTTCACTTGTTTGACCGACTGCTCGACAGTTAGTCTGGGGAATCTTCTTGGATACCTAAATTCTACCAGGTGGATTTAGTTATACAACTAACAAGGTTTTAGTTTTCGGTGAGCATGTGGTACCAAAACGGCGTCTATGCGCTAATTGTGACTTGCAGGGGGACTGTGAGTCAGCCACCTCAACCAACCAACCAACCAATAATATTGTATTGTGTTTGTCATTTTTTTTATATGTACGGATAGCTACCCTGGCCATCCCGAAGGGAGCTTGCGCGGCCGGCGGGCACTCAACCTACGAACTCCGGCGAATTAACATCGGCCAACTCCGATCTACCCAAAAATTACATATATACCAACAAATATTTAACATTGAATAAAACATTACCAGAAAACACGACACAAAACTTAAACTTCTTTCATTTTTACAATCGTCGTGTTTTCTGGTAATGTTTTATGTTTATGTAACTTGGTTTTTGGGTTTAGTGCGTCGGTACGATAAGGAATGCATTCCTTAACTAGCGCTAGGCTCGTCGTTTATCGCTGTTCTAGTGTGGTTTGTCTCAAGCTGCACTTGCTTGCCTGCCTGTCAGCTAAATAACCGCCCTGTTCGGTTCGTCAACCCCACCACCCGGTTGGCACTAGTCCCGTCTGTTGGTCGCCGTACTAGACCCGTTCGTCTCTGGTGCCAGCGCTGGTCCTCAGGTACTGTTGCCGGAAGCGCGACTTCGCTGCTCAGCCTTCCTCAGCTCATTGTGATTGAGCACCGCCGCATCGCTCACCGCATTCCGTACGGCTCGCGAGCTTGACATCATGGACGTAAGGTTCTGCGGGCTTATGTCCTCTTCCGTCAACGCATTGATGCGACCTCGGACCGCTGCAAAGCGAAGGCAGTGGAACAGCACATGGTTCGCGTCTTCATCTACCTGGCAAACTGGGCATAGTGGCGACTCGGCGTGCCCGAATCGAAACAGGTAGCTCCATGGCCGGTGAGCAGTTGCGTCACATGAAAATTCAACTCGCCGTGGTTGCGCTGCACCCATCGCTCGATTTGGGGGATTAGGGTGTGCGTCCACCTGCCCTTTCATGAGCTGTCTCAACGGTCCTGCCAGCTGAGTACTGACGCCGCTCTGCTGCCAGAGGGCCCACTGCGCTCTTTTTGGCTATGCAATCGCCTGCATTCATCAACCATGATGTCGATTGGGACCATTCCCGCCAGCACTAGCGCCGCCGCGGAAAGCGATGATGACTCTCAATGCGGAGAGCCTGTAGACGCTCTGGAGCTGCGGCCTATTTGCTTTTAATCGCAGCGACGCACAGTGGGGCGTCCCCATATATCTCATGGCCAAAAATAGTAAACGTGGTTTAATTTTGACGAAATTTGGTATCCGCCCATTTTTTAGCGTAATTAAGAAACATACGAAAACTTGTGAAAATTGGACTACTGCCACGCCCACCCCCCATATTGAAAAAATCTTTGTTATTCGATAACTTGGCCACTACTAATACTAGAAAGATAAAATTTTATACACAATATCACTAGGGTATAATCTATAATTGTGCTAAAAATGGGTAGTCTACCACGCCTACTTTAAAAGTTCGTATAAGCCTCAAATGAATTAATCGGTACATATGTATATTTTGCCATTTTTTTAAGTTTCCGGTGTTTTTTATGTTGGCCCCTCTTCAATTCGCTCTTAAGTTTATTTTCCACAAATATTTGCATGCATTTGTAGTGCCAGCCGGTCGAGTTAAACTACGCGACTGCAGCTACACATAAAATAGCTTACGAAATTGTACAAAAGATGCCACTGTAAAAAAATGAATTACATGCGGGTCTGCAGGCCTCTGCAGCTGAAACTTTGCAAACGTGTTCTACATACTTGTAATTTAGTGAAACAATCGAAATTGGAAAGGCTCCCTAGGGCTTTTCGAGATATTTAATTTTGAAGTTTGCACTTAAACTTTTTCTACGGCTCAAAATGGCTCTACGTTCAAATAATGGTAGTTAGCGAACAGTAATAACCAAAACAAAAACAAAGACATTGCCTGACTATAAAAACCTAAAGCATAAAATAAAAAATCAGGTATATTAAAATAATAACTGTAACCATAAGAAAAAACATCTTTAGTTTCGCAAGGTTAAATTTCTATTTTTCCTTAAATTTGTGTTCACGCAATATATCAAGTTTAAAACTTTCGTGAGACTACAAAACTTAAAATTTTTTTAAAATTCCTTTTGATATAGCTTAGTTGGAGATTTGGCTTCGATCGAAATAAGTAAGCATTTTTTCAAAAAAAATATTTTTATTTTTTTATTTTTGGCCACGGACGCCCCACTGTGCGACGGGGCCCAGACTGGTGGGGCATATAGTAGCACCGAGCTTACTACTTTCGCCAATAGAAGCCTTCTGCTGCTCCTTGGGCCACCCAAATTGGCGAGATGCGATGGTGCAGCTACCAACCGTGAAGGTTGCAGTTTCCGGCTTCTTCCGGCTGCTGATTTGCACCGCCTCCGTCTTTTCCTGTGCCAGCGATAGACCGACATCTTCGAGCCACTGCCTTATCGTGTTGATGGCCGAGTTCGCATTTGATTCGACCTGCGCTATGTGCTTTGCCACCACCACGATAAAGCCACGTCGTCCGCGAAGCCAATAATTTTCACCAGGGGCGTAGCCAGAACTTGGTCATGGGGAGGGGGTTTTGAAAATTTGTTTGCCAATTTAATATTAAAGGGTGATTTTTAGCAACTTTTTTTTTGGCAACACTGTTTTTGGCAGCTTAGCTGTTTTCGTGTAACATGTTACTGTCAAACATGTTCAGTTTGGTCTATAATTTAACCATGAATCGACGTACAAACGAAAAACGCTTGCAGGTTATTGAATTTTACTATCAAAATTCATGCTCGGTTAAGAAAGTGCATTGTGAACTTCTTCCATTTTATGGTCAGTTTGGGCGACCTTCTGAGGGAAATTTACCAAATTTACATTATTGGACATTAAACCACCAACACGCATACATAGAGTGCGGACAGAGGAAAATATCGCAGCTGTATCCGCCACACAGCACGCGAAACAATGGCCCAATTGAGAGGCGAGTTCGGTGAACAGTTTATTTCACGTTTGGGGCCCGGACAATTGGCAATTAGATCGTGGGATTTACGTCTTTAGACTATTTATTGTGGGGCTATGTTAAGGCTCATGTCTATAGCGACAAGCCCGCAACTAGAAGCCAATATTGAAGAATTTATTCGTGAGATACCGACCGATATGTTGGAGAGAGTATGCCAAAATCGGACCCAGCGTATGAACCATTTGAGGCGCAGCCGCGGTCAACATTTACATGAAATCATCTTTAAACATTGAATTATATAGATCGTTCTATCGACTCAAATAAAGATTTCATACATTTCTCTAAATTGTATGTGTTTGTTTTTTAAATTAAATCCGAAGGCTATTAAAAAATCACCCTTTACATGCTTTTTAAAGTAAACTACACTTTTCAAAGAGGGCATTTTGTGGTGGTGCCACCCATATGTGACTTAGTGCAATTAAAATTTCATGAAATTTGGTTCGAAGTAAGAGTATGTTTTTGTCACTGGTACAAAAATTCGATGCTAATTTGCAAAAAGCAAGTATTAAGTTTTGCTTTAAAGTTGGTAGAACTTTTAGCGAAACATTTCAATTGATGAACCAAGTTTATGGTGATGATCGCTTATCCCGTGGCAGAGTTCATGAGTGGTACAAGCGATTTAAAAACAATTGTCGGACATAAATGATGACCAACGTGTTAGCCAACTAAAACCCGCAATCAGCGCAGATTCCATCAAAACTTGACGGTAGTTCATCATAGATCAGCCAAAATCGACTTGAAATTGGATTTAACCTTCGCTTTCCTTATACCCACCCGGGTGATCTTTTTAATATTCATGTTCAATATCTGCCAGAGTGTTTATCCAATATAGTTATGATTTCGACTTACAGAACATATTCGACAGTAGTTTTCAATAACATAAAATATATTTTTTGGAAATATTAGTCATGCTTTATTTGTTATTTTTGTTATTTTGTATACCACATACCCACACGGGTGGTCCCAGGCGCTTCCGTATCGCATTTAACTGAACTTTTGGCTATCGAAAGACGCCATCTCATCGATAGATTGTGACTGATTTTTGACTAATAGTCGAATTTTAACCATCAACCACTCCTCGTTTTCACGTTTTGCGGCATCGTACGTCTTTCACCTTTTCAAAAAAATGCATTTACCGATTAAACAAAGGCGTTTCGAGGACGTAGAAGCCATCCAAAAGGCTTGCACCGACATCCTGAAGGACATTCCAGCCGACGATCTAAAACACTCATTGGACATGCTTTTAGATCATGCAAATAGCTGTACTGAACCTGAACTATTTAAAAAAATCAAATCGGTTTCACCAACAAAATTTTTTTGTATTCTTTCAAATGTTTAAAGGTGAAAAGACCTTTCTGCTAATGTAAGAACATGCATACCATGCATAGTGAGTAAAAATTTTTAATAATTATAGGTCATGGGGGGGTTCTGACACCCTAACCCCCCCCCCCCCCCTTGGCTACGCCCCTGATTTTCACACCCTCTGGGTAAGACAGTTTGAAAATGCCATCATACATGATGTTCCACAGGGTTGGTACTAAAACAGACCCCTGTGGAACACCTGCTGTGACCGCGTATTTTTTTTGGCCCCTCGTTGCTGTCGTATTTGAGGATTCTGTTGCAAAAATTCAATTATTCTGTACAGGTATGCCGGCACGCCCATATTTTTAATCGCCGATAGCATAACATCCATTTGCATTTCTATGACATTTTCCATGGCTGGATATGAATAGAAACAACCTTATGCCACAATGTTATCATCCTATGCAATTCTATTAACTAGTCAATGTTGTATTCTATTGAAAGTTTGAGTAGAATTGCGAGACACCACAATTACAAGTTGTCTCATGTCAATTGAGTTACTCTGCTTAAATTTAATGCATTTCCTCTTAGACGTTCAGAAGTCTATGCAGCCAAACAGGCGGCCACACAGACAAGCCTCGCTGAAACAATAACCGGAAATTGCCAATTTTAGTTGACGCCGCTCCGGTTACCCGAAAGGCTGCCAGTTTTGAAGCTCTGGTTGCGACACCCTTCCCCAAAAAACCAAATTCACTAACTTGTTAGGTTGTGTGAGAAATTGGCGACAAAACTTGCCTGTGCCGCCTGCCTTCTAATTTTCTTGCACGTGGCGGTGATTAAATCCGTTAGCCCTGTCATAATGACTGCATAGGCACATAGTCCGCCACTGGCGGCCGACGCACCGAAGTGGCGTTTCCGCTGCACGGCTGCACAGTGTGCAGCAGCAACGTTGTCACCATCAACAATACCAACAACACTAACTCGAAAATCAACGTCAAGTACAGCAAACAGCAGGCAAATAATACCAAAGCATTTCCCAGACGCTAACGAAACTTCGACAACGGAAATTCGGTCGTGTGGCTGCGTGTGTGTGTGTATGTGTGTGTGGACTTGCAGCAGCGCGCAGCAGGTGTAAGCTTTGCTTAGCCGCAGTAACCGACAGTGCGTTGCCGCAGTTTCCGGGAGCCCCGCATAACCACCTAAGCATGGAAGAGCGGCAGCACTAACAACTAACCGTTATTCCCACGTTAAATGCGAGGAAACTGCAGATAACGACTTTCGGCTTCGGCAACATTTACATACATTTCCTCCAAACGCACACACACTGGTAACACGCAACGTGCCCCATTGGAAATGCAATCAAAATATCGACATTTTTTTTTTAAAACTTCTGTTGAAATATTTTTAGAGATTTTTCGATAATTGCATTAATAAGCTGCACACGAATTTACTCCACAAAAAATGGGAGAGTGAATCTTCTGTTGGGTTTTTTCTGAGTTCCTGCTACAACACTATTTCGAAGCTCAAAATTGCATGATGCATATATACAAGCATGATAAAATAAAGATTACAACATCCCACAGTGATTCATTCCATAGACAACAAAAAACTACAAAAAATCTGGGGGAAAAATTAATTAGTGTGTGTGCAAAAGCTGCTCAAAGTCGAAACTTTTTTCACAAAAAAATTTAAACATATGTTTTCTGTTTTTTAATACATTGAGTAAAAAAAAATCGTCAAAATTCATGGTTAGCAAAACATTTCAAAATTTCAAAATTAGCAAAGCTGAGGCTTCTCCTTCACTTTAATTTTAAAATATTAAAAAAAAATTTACAAAACTTAGAAGAAAATATCTAAAAAGTATTTATGTGAAAGTATTTTCTGGGATTTTTTAATTTTAAGAAGCATTCTTTCTTTGTAGAATAATGTAATTACATCCTCTGATATTTTCCGATCTCAGAAAATAATTCAACTTGAAAAGTGGTCTAAACACTTATTTTTCGACAAAATTTATTTATTTTCATTCTGCTTCAAAACTGCACAAAAGCAAAACATACATGTATAATTATCATTTTTATTGCAAAACTGAAGGGTCCCGATAGAATCTATTTTACTCTTTGCAACTTTTAATGTTGACGTAACTGATTAAATGTAAAATCTGAAAAGTCTAGCCTACACACTTGTTGCTATAGCTTACCAAAAATGACGAAAATTGCAAATTTAAGTCTCAGGCATTGCCAAACTACAAAAGTTTAAGAAAAACAAAATGGAGATTTCAACTCAGCTGACCAGGATTAACCATACCAAATTTCATGGAGAACTGTGTCGAATAACTGTGCATCCGGCTGATGACGTCATTGATGAAGATTTATAAGGTAACCATTTCAGAGTAAAATTTTTTATATTTATTACACTGATCAACAGCAAAATGGCTTTTCTGGTTTTGATATCAGTTCTAGGGTAATTAGGGACCGCTGATTTCGAATCCGCAAACCGTTTTTAGTTTCCGTTTTCGCAAAAAATGGGCGTGTCACTTTTTCGGATTTTCCTTGACTCATCACGTTTTCAATTGTAATTTCTAAACCAATAAACCGGTTGAGATGATTTTTACAATACCCCACGGCTTCTTTTCAAATGTAATTTATTTTTATAAGTTTTAAAAATCCGCGGAAATTGGACCTCAAAGTCGGAAAATATGGAATTTCATGGCATTTTCTTAAATGTTGCAAAACATGCACATTTTTTGTAAATCAATTAACAAGTTGGGTGTTAAATGAAAGCGGAAACATCAAGTAATACATCACAGCCAAATTGTTTGAAATGATTCCCATTCTCAACAAAATAATAGCAAAAATGTACCATAGTCATTTTCATAATTTTTCATACTATTTCCTTAAAAAATTAGAGGCCTCAAAATATGCTCTTTTATATGTTCCATTTATAGTCTGGAATACAAGCAAAACAAAGAACTTTGCATATTTTGAGGCTCTTACTTTTTAAAGGAAAAAAGCTGAAAGCTTTTGAAAATTACTTTGGCAAATTTTTGCTATTATTTCGATGAGAATGGGACTTACGCCAAAAAATGTGGCTGTGTTGTATTACTTGATATTTCCGCTTTGGTTATACACCTAACTCGTTAATTGATTTACGAAAAGTTTATATGTTTTTGACGATGAGAGAAAACGCCTTAAAATATTTTCCGACTTTGAGGTCTAATTACCGCGGAATTGTAAAACTTACAAAAATGAGTTACATTGGAAAAGAAGCCGTGGGGTGTTGTAAATGACACAAACAGAAAATCATGTCAACCGGTTTATTGGTTTAGAAATGACTATCGAAATCGTGACAAAAGTCAGGGAAAATCCGAAAAAGTGACATGCCATTTTTTGCGAAAACGGAAACTAAGTTTTAAAACAGGGTTTGTGGATTCGAAATCAGCGGTCCCTAATTACCCTAGAACTGATGTCAAAGCCAGAAAAGCCGACCAAAAGTCGAAATTTGTTGCCCTGTGTTATTGGTGCGTATATTCCTTTTCAAGATTGAAACCACGTTTATATGAATATTTTATGGCAGCTCAATCAATTTCTGAAAGTCGGTGGCTTGGAGTGAAAAGGAGCCAAGTGGACTTTTTTCCAAAAATAACATTTTGAGGAGAGCCAAAGGAGAGAAAAAATGCAGTACAATCCTGGCAAATAACTATAAAAAAAATACGCGATAAATCCATTGAACAATGTGTTCTACTAGAGAGCGTGGAATGAAAAATCCGAAATACATACATAGATTTTCTTGCGGAATATATTGCTATGTATGCTATGTATATAGGCATGGCCGCTCGAAAGAAGCCTGAACCATATGATGCAGTATATTTGGATCTAAAACTCTTAAAGACTTTCCATTTACAAAAAGCAATAAAATACACAACACATAAAGAATTCTTTTATAAATCGAGATTCTCCAACTCATGGCAACTTCTTCCTCAAAGGAATCTAGTGTGCCTTGAGATTGGTCTAGCTTACAACTACTTTACTGGGAAAGAAACAAATCACAGCCAGGAAATACAAAAATCTTCAATATTTTAAAACAACGTCATTAAAAGACCATCATAGATTTTATGATGAATTACCTCACGAGTGAATTATTTTTTGATAAGTGTACAATCAGCGGGTGGCGGTCAAAGCACGAGGCTTATGAGGCAAATGCCTAGGGCGGCATATTGGAAGAGGCGGCAAAAGTTTTGTACGTGAAGAAAAAAAATGCATATTCCCAAATCACGAAATAATTTTTATACGCATTTTAAATTATATGTAACTTTGTCTACGTCAGTTTGTTTAAATAAAAAAATTATAATTTTTATTCTAACTACAGTCGTGTCTGGGTATAGTAAACACCCTATATAGTGAACACCTCGATATAGTGAACACCCAAATTTTTACATGGAGCCTCTAAATCATGAACAAAATTTTGAAAGCAATTTCAAGCAAAAAGCAAAAAGTGTATTTTAAGCAAATAAAACAAGTTTTTGAACAAAAATGTTAACCTTGATATAGTGAACAACCTCAATACTGTGAACAGGCCTTGCAATAATTAGTTCACTATATCCAGACACGACTGTACTTCTTTCTTTCTGATACTATCATTTGTAATTTTGATCACATGTGGTTAATAATTTTCGTAAGAAATAAACAAGAAATTTAGGTGCGGCACTCCGGCGATTTGCTTCGGGCGACATACAAGCTTTGTCCGCCACCGCAAGCAGCAATGAAGAGAGACTGCATTGTTTAATTGTATACTTTTTTTTTAATATTATTTAATTAAGTCGCTGCAACGACGTAGGACTGTATAAATTCATTTTTACAATAAAATGCTACAGGTATTAAAAGTAATAAATTAGGTTGTAATTGATGCATATAGAAAAAGTTTTAGTTTTGTTTTTAAAATCTTATTCGGGGATTTAATTTGTTTGCTATTTCAATTAAGTCTCTAAAATGTTGGCCATCATATGTTTAATTTCGACATAAGGAATTATAGTGTGGTGAACAGTCTTGAAGAGAAATCGATCTCTGTGATCATTTTACACTTGCAACTTCAGCATCTTTGAAAACAATTAACTTAGTTTGTGGAAATTGGTAAATTGTGCAACTGCTTTATTCATTTTGTCACCTCAACAGGGAAATCTTCTTCATATGGATAGCTATAGAAGTAGATGAGTGTTCCACCAGCCCTAGCCGGCGCGCTACCCACTTGTAACTTGTAATTTTCTCAGGAATCAATTTTTCTGAAGTTATTTTCAGTGACAAAATTTTCACTTCATTTTCATTTTCAGTTCTTCAAATGTTCGACAGTGACTTGATTGTCCGCATAGACACAAACTGTTTTGTTTTTTAGTTGACTTCGCCGTATCTTTACATTACACCATTACACATTATTACACTTTCCGGCAACCTTCCCTGCAATAGAGCCAAAATGTGTCTTATTATGTGGCTTGCGATGTTCCCCTTTTCGAAACCTCAAATTGTCCAAATACATAACTTGACTAAAATCAAAAATTCTTTAAAAGCAAAACTTGAACAAGAAACCAATTGTTGTAGTATGGTTTGAAACGATCCATATTGTACACTGCTGTGCATCAATCAAACAAATGCCAGTTTTATTCATATTTTTATTTAAAAGATGTCAATTGCTTAGTTGCTTTAAACTATGAAATGGTTAACCCAGCTTCAATAAAGGAACTGACTAAATCGTATGAGAATTTTTTCCAGTGCAATTATACACCGAATACGAATTTAGAGCGTAGACAGAATTTTGCTAAGGCAGCCATAAAAATGTTTTATGAATTGATGTGTAAAAAATTAAATTAAAATTGTACGTAAATAAAGTAAGTACATTTTTATAGCAATGATAATTTTTTTACGAAATCTTATTTTTTAAAGCGAATGAATCCGCACTTGTTTTCAAAACTATACTACTTACGTTATTCTTCTTTACATTAAGACGAAATTTGTACATAAAATTGTGCAACAATTTGTGCTGTGATCGAAGTCAATTTTAGTGTACCTAATATTTACAATTGATTAATTTTATATTTTATTTATTTGTTCAATACCACGTTTCTCCTAAATGCAATGCAGAAATATATTTCGAAACTGTAAACAATTTGTTTAGTTTTATGGGTTATGGCTACCACGTCATAATAACATGTTGCTAAACTAATAATGTAATGTAACTTTCTTTTCTTAATCTGCAAAATTCTTAGACCTGAAGGTGTCCAAATTTTTGTTGCAGATTTCACGCAAGTGCATTCAGTGTTTATTTAACGCTCAAATGTGACCCACGATGTGACGAAACTTCAGACTGACAGCTACTATAGCTAAGTGGTTAGTGTGTTCAATTACAAGCCGTCCGAGAGCAGGGTCTCTCTGGAATTACGTGTTAGAACCACCAGGGCCGTACACGGTTTGACGACGATGATGATGATGATGGTAACTATGATGATGTGAGGGTGCGCAGGAAGGCTACAAGTCTTCCATAGCACTAAGTCCATTTGGACCATTGTACTATGTCCATGGGGCAGGGTAGGAAAAGGGAAAGGATAGGGGAAGAGAGTGATACCACACGGTGATACCACAGTACACGGCTTACTTATTGTTTCAAAATGCGATATTAAATTTAAAACTCTGGAGTCTGAAATATGATTAACATAATTGATTTGTAATTATTTTATGACCATATAGATTATGTGTCGCCGTCACTCAACCGGTTAGTGCTTTGGGCCGCGCATATGAAGTGAGTGCTGACTCCAACATCAAAATATAAATAATAATTCTTTCGGCGATTGCCCTCTCAACAGGGAATGGCAAACCTCTGAATGTAAAATCGACTATGAAAAAGCCCTCAACTCGCAATTTGGAATCGTCTTAAAACTGTAGGCCCTTCAATCCGAATACAAATTCCAACGCACAAAACAAATGGTTGCGGAAAGCCAGTCTTCAGTCTCGTAGCCAGGTTGTCGTGCCATGTATGGATTTTATGTCTAAATCATTTATAAAAAAATTGCACAAAACTGGACGATTGTGTTTGTTCTGTGAAACACAACACAATGGATACATTCTTTGGTATTCTAGGTTTACAAATAAGGTTGTAGTAAATTTTTTGGTTGTCTACTCGTACACGTGCAACTGTTTAATTCGAATCATTAGAGCTTAAGCCATTTTAAAGTATGCCGAACCCCATCGCGCTCACTGCTCACTGCTGCCGCTGCTCCGAAATGTAATGGAGAACATCAAAATGGCATAAAGTCTCAACAGAAAAGCGACTTTGCTTTTAATTGAATGATAGATTACCCGGTGCGTGCGGACAGTTTTGCATGCGGACGAAGGGCTGTGAAGAAAACTTTTCAAGTGGGTTGACAACTGACCGGCCGCCCATCTACGCCCACGTCAGCGCACGCCCTTCGTTTTGTCATTCTCACTACAACACTAACCATAACGGCAGCAACACCAACAAAAACCATCACATCACAAACGAAATTTCTTCTTGTTTGGCTTTTGATTTTTTGTTTCGTTTTGTTTTGTTTAAGCCGGCGCCCATTGCTGCGCGGAGGGCGGGAACGTGGCGACGAGCAGGGGGCCATCTGAACAACGAGGCCAGGATTGATGCCAGCGGAAAAGTGTTGAAGTAGAGACGAATGTGTATAATCAGTCAAAATTTATGACAACAAACCACAGAGTCAACTTAACGTAACGACTTAATTGGCAAATGGCAGAGGGCATTAAAACCCCTCGCCGGCAGCCGTCGTCCAGTTGTGTAGAGACCCGTCGAAGCAATGCCTCCCTCGATGGGCATCCATGTAGTGGTAACTTTACTAATTACCCTTGGCTCGAGCACAATTTAAAATCAAAAACCAAGAAGTCCTGACGAAGACTGTTTGGAGCATTTGAGCAGAAACGAAAAATGTATCTTCCACAGCGCCTACAGTGAAAGCCCAATTCTCATGCCATCCAACTTCCGGCGCCCTTCAAAATTGTGAGTACCCCTTTGTTTTGAAAAAATGTGCCAAGTCCAGTGCCCAAATTAAAAAAAACTGCAGAAGAGATCACAAAGTCACAAAAATTTATGTAAATCAATGGAAAATGTTTTTTTGTATTTCTTAATAATTTCTTCATTACTCTAAGATAAAGTTTAACATGACATGACAAAAGACAAAACTATTTATTTTCATTTATTTTTTTGTAATTTAAATTTTTGTCTCTCTTAACGAATTTAATTATAATACAAAATTAATGTGACAATTTTCCAATCATTCTGTGTTGGTGATTTACAAATCTGGTTAGTTTTAGTACTTTTAAGGGCCAATTTTTCAGTGCGAGTTTAAACCCAGTTCAAACGTAGTTTGCTTGAACTTCGTTTACATTTAAACTTAGTTTAAACGACAAAGCAGTTTTTCAGTGCTAGTTTAACTGGAGAAAATTTTTGTCATTTGAGTGTGGCAATACTGGCAATATTTTTATCTAGATAATAATTTTTCTTTGTTTTGATTGTCATTCGTAAATAAATTCTTTGCGCTCAAATATTGTACTTCGTCAAAAAAATTCAAAATAAGCAAACGTAGCGCAAATTTTCCGTCTCGAGAAATCGAAAGTCATCTTGTACTTGTGGGGAAAAATAAATAAGTGTAGGATGCTTTATATGAGGACCGATGAGCTGTAAAATAATATAAGCAGAAGCTTTGCTCATGCGGAAGCGATCGTAAAAGTCCTTGTAGCCCCAAATAAATGGAAGTGGTCCGGCCGCATTCTCACAATTTCTAATCTTCTCATCACCGTAATATTTAACACATCAAACATTTCTGCTTCGCTATGATCTTCCTCGTCAGAAGAACAACTCATTGCTATTTTTGGTCGAACTATATTTATTCTATACCGAAAAGTTGTAATTGCGCTTTTCAAATTTCCAAAATAAATGAACTGTCAGAAGCTGTTGACAGTTTAAAGTTAGTTTAACCGTGCAAGATTGGGCGTTTAGTTTGACTGATTTTGTCGATTTGCGTTTAAACTAAGTTTAAACTAGAAACTGAGTTAAACTCGCACTGACAGAGACACATTCGGAGGCCTGAAAGGCCCATTGTGATATCACATATTTCGCTCGTTTTTTGAAAATTTGTATGCAACACTAGAGATACTAGAGTTGCGTGTACGCTAGAAATTTTGTACCTTTTTCCATGCATACCATACGTTTTGGAAATGCTCATACTAAACAAACAAGAAATATGCACTAGCTGGCTTAGAGTGAAAAGGTGCTAAATCCACTTTTTCAAATGTTACAGGAAAGACAAAAAACTAAGTAAAAAAATTTATATATATGTTTATTTACATACCTAATAGTTTTATTTCTTTACGTAATGTTGCTAATTTTTACCTTGGAGTAATGAAGAGATTGTGAAGAAATAAAAAAAAAATGTTCCGCCGACTTGTGACTTAACACATTTTCTGCCGTTATTTTTAATTTGTGCTCTGGACTTTGTGCACTTTTTCACAAAGCAAGACTTTTTCTTTTTCTCTCTTTTCATGCATGTTCCGCCGACTTGTGACTTAAGACATTTTATGCCCGCAAGTAGCTGGTACCGGACATGTAATTTACGTCCGAAACTTAATTTTGGCAGAAATATGAGCATTTTTATAATTTTTGCAAAGAACAAGATACCTTTTAAAGTTTTTCTGTGTATTGTAAAAACTGTATGCTTATCAGTATTTTCTGTGCAGCCCTGCGCACGACTCCCATTCATAAGCACCTCTAATTTTTGTCGTTTGACATTGACATCCCATAGTACATGAAAAGTACTCTCCCTATCTGGCATACCTTGTTATTGTACCATGGTTTATCGCTTTTGTCAAAATCGTCGGTGTGCTGTGTTGCCGCATCGGTTGAAATGAAAATACCTGACTGAAAACAACTGACCTGAGCACTTTTCCCGTTTTTTCACTCAAATACGGCAACAATCACTTTTGTATGTTTTCAGTTTCGCCCTCTTTCGTCGGAAAATATCAGCTGATTTTGACAGTAGCGATAAACAATCCTACCAACAAAATACATGTGGTTTTTGGTGTTGCGGGGATGCTATAACCTTATTATTGAGCCATGCATTTCATTTCATTCATTTTCATTCGTTATGAAATATTTGATTCGCTAACAGCATTTTTTTGAATTATTCCATATTTTTACGCAAATTTTGGCCAAAACGATGTGGAATCTTTGCAAAAATACCAACAACAAAATTTAGAGGTGTCATGAAAACAGTGCACAAGAGTTGTGACGAGTTAAAAACACAAAAAAATTAAATGTGCAGTGGGCCAATGTCGGAAAAATAATGAAAAAAAATGCATTGCAAAGCAATGCAATGCATGCAATGATAATGCCCGTAATGTGTGAATTTAAATATTTGTGACGGTTGTGTCGTGTGCTGCATTGAAAATATTTAACATGCTTTTTACAAAATTTGTGTAAACCGCAGATTCACACGCGGTACATTACTTGAGGTTCCCAAAAGACGCACTGCAGAGAAGCATTTGGGCAACGTTAACGTTTTGTGGGCGCAACAACATCAATTTCAATATTGAAAAAATTTGCTCGCGTCACTTTAAGGATTTGAAGATGATCGATTTTGAAGATGATCTTCAATTTAAAATGGGTTTGATGTACAGGAAATCTGGCTTTGCCATCCATGCGAAAATACTGGATCTAGTTTCGAATGATTTTTCAGAAGCAGCAGAGTTGAGAAGGAAATTGAAATCGTACAGGACCTCCTGTGCAGCTGCCCAGCGTTTGCTGCTAACCGAAAGCTATATTGGTTCGACTATTTCTTTGACACCAGGCCGTAACCCGATAACTGGTTGGCATGGTCAGTTTACAAACCTTCGCTTTATTTATACCCACTCATATTTTTTGTTTAATATCTGCCCGAGTATTGATCCAATATAGTAATGATTTCGACTCACTCCATAATGTGCGACAGAGTTTAAAACAGCTGCGATAGACGACCTACTCAAAGTTTTAAGTAAAATTACTCCTGAGCTTCCATAATGTACGAGAATATTAAAAAATAAGCCAAAAGTGGCAAGGGTTCAGGAGAATATGTACACTTACGACTTGAAGACGTGTTGACAGATATTTTAATAGATACAAAATAAATTTAAGAAACATTTTTTAAGCTTAAGAGCTAAAAGCTAAGAGCTCCAATCATCAGATATGTATGGCCCATTTTAATAAATGTCAATAAATCAAATGATGCCAGGGTCGTAGACCGGAAATGTCAATGATTTTCTGCAAACATTTATAAATGAGCTCATGGCATTGATGAATAGCAGAATATTTATTAAAGAGATGCATTCTTTTGTCGTCCGATGCATCTGTAAGGACATTTTTACTAGGTACAAAAAGCCATTCTGGATATTCTTGTTGTCCAAAATGTACACAACAGATGAGTCGAAATATCACAAAATTATATTTTTAAAAGAAAACCCATACCCAAGAAATCCCCATCGAACTGATTTTGGCTTTCGTGCGCGGACCAATAAAAATTAATAACATTAATTACATTATCTATATTATTTAAGGTAGAAGAATTGTCGTAAGTGACGTCTCAATAAATTCTGATAAATTCGTCAAACCAGCTTGACGCAAACTTTTGTGTGATGAGGCTGCACAAACTCTTTGCAGTAAAGTGTCAGCGAAAGCGTTTGCTGTGACAGCCGCACTAAGAAGTATAAATTACCTAAACAAAGTTTCTCATTTACCTTTAAATGTTTTCAGGTAAATTTTCCTCTAAGTTTGAAATAGCAAATTTCCGACACCGAATTTAAGCGAACTTCCACACCAAAACAAGATTAAAAAAAAATTATCCAAAATTAATCCAATTTTGCTTAGACGTTCTTTCGTCCTTGTACAATCGTTGGTGTTGAAGCGGAGAAATCTAATATACGAAACCTAAGGCATTCAAGCGAAAACAAAGAAGTCAATCGAAAGCAGTGATACTTAAAAAAATACACGCGATACAGTCGATGGATGATTGACAAAGCAAAACTGGACTCTAAGCATTTTCCAAAGACAGAGAATTGAGAACGATTTTCAGAAGAGATTTGCCGAGAATGCAGAAGTAGGATTGAGGAGACTAAACGCGATTTTGGCTGGAACGCCATTGATGATGATCGATACTATTCATCACTAATTATAACCATATGAATCCAATAAAAAGGACCAACGACAGTAACATTCCTACTGGGCATTTCCTGAGTGCACATGTATGTAAAAATGTGGAGATTTTTTTGTCCGTGTGTGTGTTTGCATACGGGCTAAAGCGTAATGACGTTATGCCAATTATAAACTGAAATTTCATTCTAACGTCAGCAACAGACCGACAGAAAACAGACAAGCCACCGCCCCGCAGACCGCCCCTTTCGCCGACAGCTGCTTGTGAAAAGCCAGCACAATAAATGTCCTCCATGAAGCGCGTACAAGTGTTGTCGCACAAGGGCCGCCACACTCCAGCGCGCCTTGCACACTTCGAAGTGCACATATATGTACATACATAGGGATTGCAATCCCGGACCAGTTTTACAATTCCGAGATTTTCGGTACTGAAAATCGCAATCCCGGAATCCCGGGTTTTTTCGGGATTGAATATATTATTTTAAGGAACTAAATCAGACGTCTATTTCAATCAATAAATTTGATTTTATCATATCAAATACAACTATGTGTTCTTACCTTAAAACTAGGAACTAGAATTAATAACATAAAAATGCATTTAATTGCGAATCTATCTGGCAAACCTGCTAATAAAAAGCATTTGACTGGTTCAATACCAGTAGGTGAAATCGTATGTAAATTTTGATATACTATTTGAAAGTTTTGGCCATTCAAATAAATCGAATTCGGTCTAAGTGATATCAATAATTCAAGTTGCCCCAAAGCTTTAAACCTCAAATTAAACTTTTACATCAGCTGTTTCTTTCTTTAACCCTTAATTTAAATGGGGTTTGCCTTTTTCGAAGTTAAGGGGGTAGTCAGGTAGATTTTTTTCAAAAAATCGAAAATTTTTTTTTTGCAGTTTTGGTCTATTTAAACCCTTAGGAATCATGTAGAAACCTTCCTTTACCTCGGATAGTATCCGAAAGCGATTGAAAATGAGATTAGCTGTAAGGGCTCGCGCGCTCGAATCGCACACCTGGCGCATGAAGTAGATGCTGTTGGTTTGAGCTGGCTGACACGATTACGGCCGATCTACTGCACCGATTTGCTTAAACTTTTTTTATATTTTCAGAAAAGGTTTGGCTATCGCATGAACTACGATCATTATTGTCCATTTCTATGTAACAACGTTATGACACAATTATTAACAAAAAACAAACAAAAAAAGAGAAAAAACTTTACAATTGCACTAAATGTTTATTTATTAATATTTTTTACCGTTGTGGTTCAAACGAGAGCCATTTATTTGTACTTCAAAATGAAATTTGTTTGGTATGTTTCAGATCATCCCAAATGGAGAAATCGTGTCAGCCAGATTTCAAAATGGCGTCTTCCGGTCGCCCATATCTCAGTTTTGTTCAGTACTCAAAACTATGTACAGTAACATATAAAAAAATTGTTAATGTGGAATAAAAATTTGTATGAAAAAAAAATTATTTAAAAATATGGTCGATTCTACCTGACTACCCCCTTAAGGTGACAAAAGCAAAAAGTAAGTTTTTTTATGTTTCGATACCCGGATAAGATTTTGTCAACCCCAAGATTTTTCGGGACTAAAGTTGTCCGGAGTTCCGGGATTTCGGTATCCCGCAATTGCAATCCCTAATACATACGTATTGACGTTTATTGGGCATTGGGCAATTATAATCAAATGTGACTGTCACATTCGGCACAGATATGTGAATGTTTTTCCGACAGTGGAGATGTGTGCGTGGAATTTGTTAATGTCTGGCGTCGCGTCGTCAATCGAAATGCGCAATTCGAATATCTTTACATATTGGCTAATGATGCGCTGTGTTTGGTGCAAAATTGAAATCAGTTCGCCTCTAATTGTCGCGACCGCAAATCGTCGATGGGTGATGCGGATGGGTGACGCTCTTGGCTGTGCCAACCATTTTGCCAATAGCCGCCCTGCAAAAGCGAAATAATATTCGACGCGTCGCTTTTATTGCAATCGACAGCGTTTAGCATTTAAAGCTCGCAATTCGCTTCCCACTTATGAACTCAATTCAATTACAAGCTGTCAGTCCAGCAGTTTGGCGCGAAAACGAGCAAAAGCCGACTAGTATAGTCGCTGGTATCATTTCTACCAGCAGTGATGCTCGAATTATTGCAATAACGGTCGTTGTGGTCACTCAGTTTTGATCCAAAAGCGTGTTTGATATTTGAAATCTTTGCAAGTCCCAAATGCCATTTTAAATAAATAAACAAATATTAAAACACAACAAATATCTGCATTATTTAACTTATATGTTTTGATTTTTAGCAGTGAAGAATTGTTTTAATATAATTGAAGTTGGAAATAAAAAACCAACACAATGACTGCAAAAATCAATCAGAAGAAATATCCGTAAAATCAGTGAAATTAAAAAGAATTATTGAAACATTAAATTTGCATAAATTTCAAATCATGCATGAAATTTGCGAACTCATACTAAGAAAAGTCAATAACAATGTGTTTTACAATTCTCGACTAATGGTGTGTAACGACCACAAACTTTGGGCATTTCTCCAAATGACCGCATCGCCATCGACACAATGAATTTTCTTCCAATATTTCTTTTGCATACACACATATCAGTGGCGCACACAGGGGAATTTTGGTGGTTCAAACCCGCGAAAAACAAAAATTCGTGGTGCAAAATATGGTTTCGAATGATATTCAACTCAAAAGTTGTACGGAGAACCCTTCTCCCAAAAAATAATGAAATCCTGCATGAATGAATGAATGTATACTCTACACTGTAGAGGTATGGTAGAGGTAATCGCCAAATACAATAATTCTCGTAGTTACTTACGGCCAATTTATCAGTGCGAGCTTAAACCCAGTCCAAACCCAGTTCGAACGTAGTTTGCTTGAACTTGGTTTAAATTTGAACCCAGTTTAAACGACAATGCAGTTTTTCAGTAGTTTAACTAGAACAAATTTTTGTCATTTCAGTGTGGCAATACTGGCAATATTTTTATCTAGATAACAGTTATTCTTTGTTTTGATTGTCATTCGTAAATAAATTCTTTGCGCTCAAATAATGAATTTCATAAACAAAAATTCAAAATGAGCGAACGTAGCGCAAATTGTTCGTCTCGGGAAATCGAGCACTTGTGGGAAAAAATAAATAAAAAAATAAATGAATATCTAAAAAAAAGTGCAAAAAAGAATTTCAGACAGACAAGAGCTGTACAAAACAGGAGCAGGCAGAAAACCGTGTGGACGAAATGATTCTGGAAATATGCCAATCCGGGCAGCTTACCGGACTAACTGCCACATATGACGACAACGCTCAAAGCGCAGCAGGTAATCGTTTGACTAAAATTAATGAACATGTACATATGTACATTGCATTTATATATTTCCTTATATCATAACGGAAGACTGCATTGTTCGGGAAACCAACCACTTCACAATTGCAGGCTAAGCCCAGTTAACTATTGTTACAATTTCAAATAATATACAAAGTTTTGTTCTTTACAGCAAACATGGAAAAGTGTTTGGCTTTTTGGGACAAACTTTTTGAAGAAACCGCACCATGACTCTCTGCAAGCAAAAAAAGGGAAGCAACAACAAACATGTGGGCTGACGTTGCGGAGAAGAGATTGAAAAAATACGAGATGGAAATGAATAAAACAAAGAAAAGATGGAGTTAGAAATTAAGCAAATGAAAGAGTTGCACGAATTGGATAAAATTAAACGAAACCTAGAGATACAGACTTTACGACAGCAAAACGAAATTTTGAGTAAACAGTTAAATTAAAGTAGTTAAGTTATTTGTTATTTACATTTGTATTACTAATATTTGTATGTATTTGTTCGTAGCTGTGAAATTATAATATAATGGATTATAAATGTTGACTGATTAAAACTGATCTCGTTCTGTTATTGATATTTGAATTTCCTCCAGTTCTATTATTTGGCACAGATATAACGAAATCTATAGCTTCTGAAACATTGTGTTTAGATCGCTAAACACTGCCGGCCGCGCGGCTCTTAGAAATGCCAATATTATTGTATTATGTTGTCCATTTATGTGTTTATATGTACGGATGGCAACCCTGGCCATCCCGAAGGGAGCTTGCGCGACCGGCGGACACTCGAAGTACGAACTCCGGTCGACGAACACCGTTCCCCCGCGATCAATTTTAAACTAAAACTTAATCTCTAAAATATTTAACAAACACTCAACAATTAATAAAACTTTTCACAAAAAACCGACACAAAACATTTACTTCTTTTTATTTAAATCCGTTTGCGCGATCGCCGCTCCTCTGAGTTTTGAATATGGTCCTTCGAGCCGGATACTGGCATCTCAAACAACATTAAACAATAAAAAGTGAAGACATTGTGTGCAAAAGGTGACACTTAGCAAACGCAAAAAAACTGAAAACAAGCAGTGCAAGTGCATAAACAAAACAACAGCAAATCGCACAGTGGAAGACAATTGAAATTACAGTCATAAATAAAAAACAAACCAAAAATTACAATAACACACAGTCCCAAACGCGCAAACGAAGAAAATAACCACTCTTATAATGAATATTCGGGTGAAAAATTTCACCAGCGGAATATTTCGTTCACCCGAAATAGTTCACCTTACCCATAGTATAATAATAAAGTAGTCTAATCAAAACTCTCCCGCTCAAAATAAACAAAATATTTTGAAATGACGTCAATTTTGATGTCTGAAATTTGTCAGTTCAAAAAATGTTCAACCACAGTCGCAACTTCATTCAAATAAAATCGTAATAAAAGCAAAAGAAAAATGCTTAGGTATATTTTAATACAACTTTGTTTACTCTGCTGATGACTTTTTTGACAATATTTGTCAATCAAAATAGAGGTACATTAGGGGTACTCTCTTTAATTAGACTACTTTATTATTATACTATGACCTTACCATGAATGTGAAACGATTTCGGGTGAACGACATTTCACATCGAAATTTCGAATTTCATGTCAAAGTGACATGAAGTGAAATTTCATTCAAAATACAGATTTAAACGTATGTACATATTTATTAAATTTATGAAAATTTTAAGAATATTTTGCGATTTTACCCGGCGCGAATGTTTATTATTTGTCTAAAGTGAATAATTTAATGATAATCAAAATGATAAACATAAATTTAGGAAGACAGCTTTTAGAAGATGAAAATGTGCGCGATGAACGAGTTGCCATCAGAGACAATGCTCTTGTCGTAAGTATTGTTAAATGATACATAAATATATTCTATAGGTCTGTATGTTTATGTTAAACACATCTAGGTTTGTGACGAAAAAATTAGGTTCAGGTTTGTTGATGCGTCGCATCCAGGGGCTTGTCACGACTCTCTAGTGTGGAATGTTTAAAAACTAAGAAGACATCTTTGCAATAATCGCAGCAACTTTTATATGCTAGGTAAATTAGTTGAAATAAAGTTTATTTACGAATTTAAATACCAATTTCATCTATAGGAGACGCCGGATATTCCCTGGAACCCTGGTTAATAACTCCTTTTAGAACACCAAATGAAGGAAGCATTGAGGCAAAATTTAATTTAGCACATTCTCGCTGCCGAAACATTGTAGAACGCACAATTGGATTACGTAAAAGTCGTTGGAGGTGTTTGCTTGGGGCTAGAGAACTACACTCCAGTCCGCAAAAAGCAGCTAAAATATTCATTGTGTGTGCAATGTTACACAACTTATGCATTCACTTCAATGATCATTTTTATGAAATCAATCCAACTTTTGATTGTGATGGGGACGAATGCCAGGAGTCCTTTACGCAAAGCGTCACAGAGTTGGAAATGCAAACACTACATGAAGCGCAAAGAATTAGAAACCGTATAGCTTATTCACTCCCTTAAAGTTTATCAATAGTTTCAATACTAATTCGATCAGAATATATTAAAACACCAACAACTTCTGTAACACAAAACATTTTTCTATTTATTTAGATTGAAATTCAGTTAAAGTATAAAAAATGTATTTGAAATGAAGTTAAAAATAAATGCATTAAAGCTGTGCCATTCACATTTTAAAGTTAACCTTTATTATGAAACATATATTAAACATATATTATTCCTTTGTTGAAAGCTTAAGTTCTTCAATTTCGTGAATTCTCTTAGTTTTCTCCAATTTTATTTCTATTTCCCTTTTCCTCAGGTTTTCCATTTCCATGTTATGTCGCTTACTTTCCAACGTTTGCTTTTTAATTTCTTTTAATTCTTCTTCCTTAAACTTTATAAATTTTCCAAAACTTTTATTCAAGGCCCTCGTATTGTCTTCTATTCTTTTTCATTCGTTTTACAATTTCTTTTTGTACTTCTACCTCCTCTTCTAATATAGTTGAAGTGGTCTTTCTTTTAGAACATGAAGGCACTTCGTTGCGGATAGTTTTGGTAGTTTGTGGGGGGTTTCGTTAGTGCTGTCATTCTCTTGAGTCACTTCATCTAAAATTGTTGGCAGTGGCTCAAAGCCGCACGAAACAACTCCTTCTAACCCCTGTACGCTATCTGTCATACCCGTTATTGCAGCAATGGTCTCCTCTGAAGCTGATAGCTTGTGGCACAAGTTTGGTCCCCCACCAGTGCATTTAGTTTGTTGCATATTAAAAGCGAGCTTCTTGCGCACATATCGCTTCTGGTCATTCCACACCTTAAATAAAAGTGCACTATTATTTTAGAATTATATTAACCTTATATTAAAATTACCCTTTTCCATTCCGAAACCGACTTAGTTGGAGGTCCAGCACTGTTTAATTCCTCCGCCGTTTCGCTCCAAACCGCTTCTTGCTGGCCCTTTGCTCCTTTAAAAAAACCAGCCGCGACTTCTTTATTTGCCATCATTTTGTTAAGTAAAATTTCACTTTGTGTTTTGTTTATGGATTTCGACCTTAACCCTTTCCGACATGAAAATAAACCCGTTCTGTATAAATTGTATAGGCTGTAGTCCAATATATTGGACATTGTGACTGAAAGGGTTAAAATAGTTATTTTAAATTTAAAATACGGAAATTGTAACACTTTTTAAGGATACTTACATGGTTAAAATTTATTTTGCGCACAAAAATATAACGAGTAATTTCACCGAAAAATGACAGCTATTTCACCGGTGAATATTTTTCATGATAAGGTGAATAAAATTCGAAACGAATTACTTCGCTTGGTGAATATCTAAGATGCCATTGTGAACGGAATAGGCGAAATGTGAACCATTTCACCCGAAATGAAAATTCACGATAAGGCCGAACAAGTACCTATAAACACATGCACAAATAGTCGCACGATCACCACTAACAACCACGTAAGGAGCACTAAACTCAGTATCCGATCACCGGCGACGACACCACGCGATCCACGATCAACCACATTCAACACGATTCCAACATTTCCACTAAACACAAGCATTACCAAATAAACATATTTTATAACGCTTCAAGAAATTCATTGCGTTGCTTATTTAGTGCGCGATCGCCATTTTCATCGTGAGTAAAACACATTGGTAGGTAGATTTGGCAATTCCGTTTTATTATTCACACAACACATGTTATGCAACACAGCAGTGGCAAGAATTATGCTTTGAAGTTTTTTATCATTTAAACGTATCCTTAATGACAAAATGGGAAACCGCCTCTTTCAAACATCATAGCTCCTTTCGACACAACACCGAGTTCTTATTAGTGATGCGTTGTACAGATTTTCCTCTGGGCTTCTAACGTTTGTCAAGGGAGTCAAAAGAAACTGTTTATTTGGATATCCACTGTCCGCTATCGCCAACTTCAAATCGAGAGTAAACCTTAGAATTCCTGAAGATATTCGAGTGGTGCACAGATCCTGGCCAACGAGCAACTATATTTAAAATCTTCAGATTTGCATCGCACTTAATCTGTACATTTATTGAAAAAAAATCCTTTCCGATTTCGATATATGGAGATAACGATGTCTCCACCTGAAATGAAAAATTAAGGTTAGAAATGCGATAATATCCAAAGTAGTTATATTACAATTTTCAATTCAAAAAGGCATAACGAAAAAATTGTCGGTGGACTTTTTGAAATATACCGTTATGACCGTAATGGCCTCAGCTTCACGAATATTAAACGCCTTTTAAATTTTCGATTTTTACTATAAAAGTTAAAATTAACTGTTATTTTGTGCCTATTGATACCATTTTTTTTTGTCTCAGCAGATCGCACATTCTGAGCTAAACGACTTGTGCGATGAAAAAATGGTATCAAACGTTTTTTTGTCGGTCAAACGGCCTTTGAAAAAATTCAAATTGGCTGAATATTTGACCGAAAAAATAAGTCACAAAATAACTGTTATTTTTGACTGATAAAATAAAAGTCAAAAGGAACAGTTATTTTTGCCTGATATATATATATAAAGGCACAAAATAACTTTTATTTTTGTCGGGAAAAATAAAAGTTAAAAGATAACAGTTAAAATCTGACTTTTTTGATAAAAACCATAATCGGTACGTTCACCGCATGTAAGTATGTAATTGAATTTCAGCACCTGGTGAAGTTATTCTTATAAGATATGTATGTACGTACAATCGCTGAGCAAGGCACTAGAATACTTTACTTGGCATACTTTTAGGGGCCTGATTATTACGCTAGAACATTCGCAAATATGACTCACGATGATACTGGAAATTTTGAGTCCAATTGGAATGTGCGAGAACGATCTGTGCGATAAGCACACAAGTATAAAAGGTGGCCGGGTACAGGGAAGAGTTTGGTTTTAGCAAGCAAAGGTGCAACACGGGGTCTAGTGAGGAGCACCTATCGTATGCAATGCAATTACTGACTTACCAATTTGTGGGATGCTTTATATGAGAACTGATGAGCTCTAAAATATTATAAGCTGAAGCGTTGCTCATGCGTAAGCGATCGTAAAAGTCCTTGTCGCTAAATAAATGGAAGTGGTCCGGACGCATTCTCACAATTTTTTATTTTCTCATCAGCGTAATATTTAACACATCAAACATTTCTGCATCGCTTTGATCTTCCTCGTCAGAAGAAAACTTCCTTACTGTTTTTGGTCGAACTATATTTATTTTATACTGAAAAATTGAAATTGCGCTTTTCAAATTTTCAAAATAAATGAACTGTCAGAAGCTGTTGACAGTTTAAAGTTAGTTTGACCGCGCAGGATTGGGCATCTAAACTGAGTTTAAACTTCATTCAAGTTTGACTGAAAAATTCGATTTTGCATTTAAACTAAGTTTAAACAATAAACTGAGTTAAACTCGCTGAAAAGTTGGACCTTAGTACGTTTAAATTTTAAACAATTGCTCCACGGTTTTAAAAAATTATTGATTTTCTTGGAGCTCCACTGGACAACGCATCTATGATTAAATTTTAGTTTGAAAAATTAACTGTCATGTATGAATGACAAATGATTGTCAAATTAATAAAATCTAACCTCAAATCAGTCACTTAAATAATTTTTCTGAAATATTTCCCTTTATTAATTAATTAACTAATTAATTAATTACGTTAATGAAATCGCTGTGAGCAATTATTTCTGCCACAAGGGAAATATTTCAGAACAATTATTGAGAGGTTGAAACCAGTGGCGGCTTAAGGTGCTCGGGGGCCCGGGGCGGCGACGGCTGAGGGGCCCCCACAAACGGTGCAAAATAAGTTTGCGTACAAAACTAATAACTGGAATTTCCGGTTATGCTTTTTAATTTTTTTTTGAAAATTTGTATTCCATTGAACAGTAAATGTACAGTAAAGGGACAAATTATTTTGAAACGTATATGTGCTTGAAATTTTATAGAAAGCAATAGAATCCCAGAGAAAAAAATGAAAAATGGATAAAAGGATAATCTTACTAAATCTTTCCAAATTTGATAAAAACTTTCGTGAAATTAGGAAAACATTTGGGAGAGCAAACTCGTCATTTCAAAAAGGCATCTGAAAACTAAAAAAAAACAGAAAATCTTGCTTCGTTACTACGATCTGGCCATTATTTTAAGCAACCCGAGCAGGAGGATTAGATTGTTTTGCGATCAGTGCATCATTGCACTACTCGACAAAAAATGGGCCAATCGCGTGCATAGATAAAGTGTTTTCTAGACTAACTTTGGCCGCTGAACACGAAACTGAAAATAAAAAAATTTTTCTAGGATCGTTTTCAAAAAATCTTCGAAAACGAGTTTTTTCCTGTTGTTTCAGTTATGAGCACATATCTCCTGAAAGAATTATCCGATTAACACGAGCTGTCCGGCGTTCAAGAAGAAGATAATACCTTAGCCTTTTTAGTGATATATAGATTGTTCAAATCAGATGAGATTTCGTCATACTTGTCAGTAACTTCCCCAAAGAAAAGTTGTAACAAAGTGAATTTTTCGACCAAAAAATCAGAAATTTTCGAATATTTTTTTATGGATAAAAAAAATTATCTCCCCTAGTTTTAAAATCTAAGATGAAAGATATATTATTATTATATATTTTTTGAGCAAACATATTACTTGAGCAAATATTAAGCCTAACATCAATAGAATTGAAAGAAAAATTACAAAGTTATGATGCACGGAGTGAAAACACCAACTTTACATTTATTACACTGCACAGTGATTCGACTCCATACAACCGCGGGACAAAATTAGAAGGAGTGGTCCGTTCTTCATAAAATTTGATACACTAGTTAATTATGGTGTGCTGAATTTAAATCTAAATTTGGTTTTTCTTAAACTGTTGTAGTTTGCCAATGCCTGAGACTTAAATTTGCTAATTTCGTCATATTTGGAGAGCTATAGCACCAAGTGTGTTGGTTAGATTTTTCAGATTTTACATTTAATCGATAACGTCAACATTGATTATTCCAAAGAGTAACAGAAATTGTCTTAGAACCCTCTGGTTTTGCAATAAAAACGATAATAATAGATGTATGTTTTGCATTTTTGCAGATTTTATCATTTTTCATGCTGATTGCATACTTTTAGGCATAAATAAAATTAATTTTGTCGAAAAATACGTGTGGTATTGCTGCATACTTTCAGGCAGCAGATTAACAATATGGCAACAATTTGGCAACAATTTGGCAACACAATTATTTTTTTGGCAAACACATTGACACACACACAAACACACAACACAATTGTTGCCATTGGTAACAATATGGCAACAATTTGGCAACACAACTTTGGCAACAATATGGCAACAATTTGGCAACATTCGCAACGGAATTTTGAGTTTTGTACGGACGGAGTTTTGTACGCAAACTTATTCTGCACCGTTTTGTGGGGGCTATTCAGTTATTCAAATTACTTTTCAAATTGAATTATTTTCTGAGATCGGAAGATATCGGAGGATGTAATTACATTATCCGACAAAGGAAGAATGCTTCTTAAAATAAAAAAAATCCAGGAACATACTTTCACATACTTTTAAGATATTTTCCTCTAAGTTTTGCCAATTTTCAGATTTTTAATTTAGAAAAATATTTTGAATTAAAAGTGAAGTAAAAGCCTCAACTTTAGAAATTTTGAGAAAACATTAAAAGCGAAAATGGCCACATCATTTCTTATTTGATATTGAAAGTTTAAGCAACTTCTTGGTAACCATGTATTTTTTAAATTTTTTTCACTCAATAGACTCAAAAACAGAAAATATGAGTTTCAATTTTTTTGAGAAAAAAGTTTCAACTTTGAGCCGCTTTTGCACACACACTAATTCATTTTTTGCACAGATTTTTTGGGGTTTTCTTAGTTAGAGTTTGGAGTCCAAATTTGGATATAGACGTGAAACTAGAGATCATTTATAGTAATCTGGCATAGTAAGTTTTTCATTTTCTGGCCCAAAGATATGCGGTGGTGCAATGATGGAAATATGGGTATCAAATGAAAGACATCCTTTTAACTAAATTTTCAATTTTGAAGTTTCAGGACCAAAATATGTCAGGTAAACATACATACATACATGATTTGGATTTCAGTCTGTAGATTCATACATCTAAATTTTATTCTATTTCAAAGTTCCAGTCTAGAAAACACTTTTATTTTTAGGTGCATTTTTCGTGTCGAGTAGTTTAGAAATGTACAGAAATATTTTATAAAACCCAGTAGCAGTAGCTTACTTACAAGGAACATAGAACTGCTTTCGTAAAAGAGTCTATCAAAGAAGAAACCCGGATTTCCGCGACGATGTGTTGTTATCCAACCAATAATTATAAAAATAATAATAATAACTGTAAATTTGTTTGACGTCTACAAAGTTTAATGAGGTTAAGTAATTGCGTAATTCGCACTAGTTTACAAGCAAACTCTACGATTGCGATATTTAATTTTTAACTTAGAATTTTGTATTTGCATACTTTGCACAAAATTTTAAGTTAAAAATTAAATATTGCAATCTTCGAGGGAAAATTTTTTGAAAATTTGCAAACAATTGTTATTTAGAAAGGATGTTTTCTTGCTTTTATTGAACTGAATTTTTTATTGCAATTTCAAAGTCAATTGTCGATAATGTGTCTCTTTCAATTGATAAAAGTGACAAACAACCTTTCAACAACCATTGTGGAGCGCAAATAGTGTTTTACAAGTTTCAGTTTTGAAAAACTTTAAATTTTTATATACAAGCTTCTCTCGGGGGACCCCCGCAGCCCGGGGCCCGGGGCGGTCCGCCCCTCCGCCCGTTAAGCCGCTACTGGTTGAAACCTAACCTCAAATCAGTCACTTAAATAACACTGATCAACAACAAAATAGCTTTTCTGGGTTTGACATCAGTTCTAGGGTAATTAGGGAGCGCTGATTTCGAATCCGCAAACCGTTTTTAAAACTTAGTTTCCGTTTTCGCAAAAAATGGGCGTGTCACTTTTTCGGATTTTCCCTGACATTTTTCACGTTTGGGATTGTAATTTCTAAACAAATAAACCGGTTGACATCATTTTCACCTCGTTGCATTATCAACACCGCACGGCTTCTTTTCCAATGCAATTTATTTGTATAAGTTTTAAAATTCCACGGTAATTGGACCCCAAAGTCGGAAAATATGGAATTTTAAGGCGTTTTCTTTGATGGTCAAAAACATGCACATTTTTCGTAAATCAAGTATCAATTTAGGTGTTAAATGAAAGCGGAAACATCAAGTAATAGAACACAGCCAAATTATTTGATGTGATTCCCATTCTCATCGAAATAATAGCAAAAATGTACCATAGTCATTTTCATCATTTTTCATACTTATTCCTCAAAAAATTTGGGGCCTCAAAACATGCAAAGTTTTGAATTTTGTTTTGTTTTGAGCAATTCAAAATTTTTTGTTTGTTGCTTGTATTCCAGACTGTAAATGGAACATATTTTGAGGCCCTTAATTTTTTAAGGAAAAGTTATGAAAAATTATGAAAATGACTATGGTACATTTTTGCAATTATTTCGATGAGAATGGGAATCACACCAAATAATTTGGCTGTGTTCTATTACTTGATGTTTTCGCTTTCATGTTATACCTAACTCGATAATTGATTTACGAAAAATGTGCATGTTTTCAACATTAAATAAAACGCCATGAAATTCCATATTTTCCGACTTTGAGGTCCAATTGCCGCGGATTTTTAAAACTTATACAAATAAATTACATTGAAAAAGAAGCCGTGCAGTGTTGTTAATGCGATAAGGTGAAAATCATGTCAATCGGTTTTTTGGTTTAGAAACTACGATAAAAAATATGGAAAAAGTAGAGGAAAAACTGAAAAAATGCTAGAAAAAATCTGAGGATAGATTCGAAATCAGCGCACCCAAGTTAGTAAAAAACAGTAGAAAAACTCAATGCAACAAAAAATTAGTGTTTTTTTTTGTTGTGCTGTGTTATTTAAGTGACTGATTAGAGGTTAGGTTGTAACCTCTCAATAATTGTTCTGAAATATTTCCCTTATGGCAGAAATAATTGCTCACAGCGATTTCATTAACGTAATTGTGATAGCCTCAGGCTTTTACTTACGCACATTCAAACATTCACACACCCCAACTGCCAGAAATCACTGCGTCTACTCGGCCATTCAAATATTCGTTTATCCAAAGGCAAAGCGTTCAGAGTCGCGCTGTTCCACGCTCAGCGCGCAGCAATGACAGTTCTTTACCTGTTCCCCTTGCCGCAGACGGTCTACCAGTGCACTGCCTTCTTCGCGCTGCTGCAGTTCCTAGCCTCTTGCAATAGCTTGTGGTACTATCGCGGCCGATTCGTGGTCAACAACTGGACCCGGCTCTACTCGATCGCCTGGGCCGGCTGCTCGTACGGCAGCCTCGCCTACATCGCTCGCTTGCTGTTCACCGATCCCGTCGCGAGCGAACGCATCGTTCACATGGACACGCTGCTGCTGTCCATCTCCGGCCTCGAGCTGTTCATATCCGCCTGCAGCGACGTGGCCACCATTGCCTCCATGCAGCGCAATGCACGCCGCCACCTGCAGCTGTACGACCGCATCCATGCGCTCGACCAGCGGCTGCAGCGCGAGTTCGGCGCCAACCTCAGCTACCATAAGCTGATGCGCAAGAACGTCATCGAGGTGAGTTTACTGGCGAGCGCGTACCTGGCCGCCGTTTGCAGCACCGTCGTTCAGATGGCGCCCCGCAAGCCATGGGTTATGTTCCTGGGCGCCTGCTACTACGTTTTCGTCACGAGCGGACCGCACTTCACCTGTTACCTGCACACGAACTTCAGCGAAATGCTGCGCATTCGCTTTCGCCTGCTGCAGACGATTCTCAATCCGCACTACTTGCGTCGACGCTTCCCGGACGCAGCAATGCGCGAGCAGCGCCTGCTGAGCGCCATTGAGACAGTGAAGCAGCTGCACGTCCTCGTCGGCGACATCAATGCCGTCTACGCGACGAGCCTCATGGTGTCGCTGACGCACGACTTTTCGCTCACCACCAGCCTGCTGTACCTGATCTTCGGTCACTCCATCAACGGACGCACCAGCTACCAGCTGCTCGCTTACGGTGCCGCCTGCCTGCTGCAGCCATTCTACAAAATGGCCACCGGGCCTGTGTCCTGTGACATGGCAATAAAAGAGGTAAGTGGCAAAGCTGCCACGGAGCTGTTCTCATTCGTCGCATTTCTGCATAATTCACAGGGCAAAAAGTGTCTGCGTTTGATTGAGCAAGCGGAACTCTTGTATCCTGACAGTAAAGTCACAGTGGCATCGCTAATGTACTGGCGACTGGAAAATAAAATCGAATTCACGTGTGGCCTGAAAATTGGCTACAATCGCGCCATTATTTCTACGGTAGGTTGAAACCTGAAATATTTTTTTTTATTTATAATATTTTTCATAGCTCAAAATAAATCCTCGAAATTCATATCGTTGAGAATAAGAAAGGAAGCTTTTCAGCTATTTGTAGTCTGCCTGCATTCAGTGTGACTTTGATGGCTTCATACCTACGACTTTCGTGACAAAATCATATAAATTATATTTGTATACTCTGCTTTGTATAATTCGTAGTTCTTAAGCTTGAGAGAATGGTGATTTTATATAATTTTAACTTTATATATACTGTTACGAAAATCCAAGTTCTCTAAGTTCGTTTTGGATTGTGCTTGAAAATAAAACTACTTCAGTTACTCAGCGCCAACGCAGTCAAAAATCAACAATCACTTTATTTACAAATTAACACTTGTTACTACTTTACACTACTGCTATTGCATGTTTCCCCTCTGCTTGCTCAACACAGACTCGACCCCTTGCGCTGCACACTGCTGCTTTTATACCAGTTTTCTTATCGCGCCGAAGTTTCTTGCAACTTCCAATTGGAAAACGCTCGACCATTCTCGCACAGCCCATTCCTTCGCGAACCATCCTTGCCATATCGGACTATACCAAGCGAATTATACCAAATTTGCCGTACTCCAAAGTGCATGCCTAAAAGTATGCTATGCATTCATGCATAACACAGCACAAAGTGCTTCATCGTGACAATACATACACTTATATATTTGTTTTATATTGTATGACTTATAGTTATTGTATATACTATACTATAACTATAAGTTATAGTTAGTATAATTCCTCAATCAATTTTACAACTGTATTTTTTCTCTTACAGAGCACCGCCCTCGTTTTCAATTATTTGCTCATATTGATTCAGTTCCGTTTGACGCAATTGATGGGCGAACAAATTGAAGAACAGAAAAACATTTTGCAAGACTGGATTGGAGATATTTAATTTTAATTGTACATCCTTTTAATATTTCATTTCGCTTTGCGTAACTGCGCAATTGCGGGCCCCCTACCATAGACTACACGACACAACACGACTGAACGGTCGACGGCTGCAGCATTGCATACTTTTAGGAAGCATGGTAAATTCAATGCAATTATCACAGAGACGATTCAAGGCGATGCACAGTGATTCGTTCCATAGACGAAATTCAAAAAATGTATAGTCTCAGAATTTAACGATGTTGATGTAATTTGAAAGGCAAGGCTCCAACTAAGAAAACCCCAAAAGATCTGTGCAAAAAAAATTCGTGTGTGTGCAAAAGCTGCTCAAAGTCGAAACTTTTTTCACAAAAATTTACAAACACATGTTTCCTGTTTTTTAGTCTATTAATAAAAAAAAATCGCCAAAATACATGGTTAGCAAGAAGTTGCTAGAACTTTCAATATAGATAAGGAATTGGTGCGGGCATTTTCGCTTTTAATGAAGTTTCTACTTCACATTTAATTTAAAATATTTTTTGAATTGTAAAACCTGAAAATTGCCAAAACTTAGTAGAAAATACCTAAAAAGTATGTGAAAGTATGTTCCTGGATTTTTTGTATTTTCTTTCTTCGTCGATAAATGTAATTACATCCTCCGATATCTTCCGATCCATCTATATAAAATAATTCAATTTGAAAAGTGGTCTAAACACCTATTTTTCGACAAAATATATTTAATTTATTCCTAAAAGTATGCAATCAGCACGAAAAATGAAAAAAAAACTGCACAAGTGCAAAACAGACATAGTTTTTTATCATTTTATTGCAAAACTAAAGGGTTCTCATACAATTTCTTTTATTCTTTGCAATTATCAATGTTGACGTAACTGATTAAATGTAAAATCTGAAAAATCTAGCCAACACACTTGGTTCTATAGCTTTCCAAAAATTAGGAAAATTGCAAATTTAAGTCTCAGACATTGCTAAACTACAAAAGTTTAAAAAAACAATATAGAGATTTCAATTCAACAGACCATGATTAACTAGCATACCAAATTTTATTAAGAACAGACCACTCCTAATTTTGTCTCGCTGTTGTATGGAGTCGAATCCCTGTGCGATGCTAGTAAGTATGTAAGTAGGAAGTATAAAAGCCGGGTACAGCGCAGTGAGAAGAGACACAGATCATAAACTTATCCGTAATCATAAAACTAGATAGATGTTCCCCTCAGTTCCCGACACCCATTTTTATATACGGAAACCGAGACTATTAACATACTGTGACGATGAGGCACCCTGTCGCTGTCCTATGCACAATAATGCTTTTATGGGCATACTTTTAGGCACGCACTTTTAGAATACGGCCGGCTTGCTATAATTTCGCTATGACAAGGATGGCTCGCGATGGTAATGGGAATTTCAAGTCCAATTGGAATGTGCGAGAATGATCTACGCGACAAGCAAACAAGTATAAAAGCACAGAATAAACAGTATATTATTATTACTGTATTATAGTATAACTGTTTATAAATAAAACTGTTTATAGAATAAACAGTATGTTATTATTACTGTATTATAGTATAACTGTTTATTCTGTGATAAAAGGCAGCCGGGTACAGCGCAGAGGGACAGTTTAGTTTTGGCAAGCAAAGGTGAAACACGGAATACTTAGTCCGATAAGCAAAAAGTGTAAAGACAGTAAAGTGTGAACTTGTAAATAAAGGGCTTGCCGGTTATTAACTGCGTTTAAGAACTGAAGTGAGTTTTATTCTGAAGCACAATCCAGAGAGACGAACAAGCCTACACAACTAATTTTCGTAACAATTTGTACCTGAGGTACCGCAGGATGGTACCTCATACTCGGGGAAGTTTAGCTTACATGTTCCGATTTTTCCGGTAACGCTTTTTCGCGGCTCCTTTACTTAGTTATCCGAAATGCTGTACTTCCCTTCTCTTCTCTACTCGCTACCGGGAGAGCGAGTAGAAGTAGTATACATACCCGAGCAGTGGCGCACACAGGGAGGCGGGGGTTGGGGGTTCAAACCCCCCGAAATATTTTTAAGTTAGTACATAAATTTAATTTAAAACCGTCACATATATGTTCAATCATCAATAACACTACTCGACACAAAAAATGCACCTAAAAAAAGTGTTTTCTAGACTAACAGCCTAATTCTGTACACTTGATAAATTCACCATATTGACTACTTGTCAAGTTTTTACTATTTTTCAAGAATTGGTATTCTATTCCTAAAAATAGAAGCTCTTTTCTTGATAAATTGTCAAAAGTGTGAATGCTATTGGCAACAGCATACAAATTGAAATTTTGCCTATTGAAAATGGAAGAATTGTTCATGTTTACACTTTTAACGGTTGAGGAGGATAGAAGAGAAGAAATCAGAAGCAGAAGAAAACAAATAATTTGCCTCCGTTGAGCGAAGAAGAATTCATGAAGAATTTCCGGCTAACTCGATCCTTGTGGCCCATACGCGTTCTGGCGGCATTGCATTTTTTTGGACATGGATCCTACCAAAAATGCGTTGATAAAAACTGTAATTTGCCTATGAGCCAATCATCTGTCTCACAAAATTGTAAAAATTTTTAATACAAATTTCAAAATAATTTCAAAATTACTTCTTTCAATTTGTCTAATTTTTTGACAATTTGACAACTATCGCATATTCACCTTATGTTAAATTAAATGAGTTTTTTACTTTATCAATGTTGCATCAGAATGCCAACAAAGCTTTTGCTTGATAAAAATCTTGACAAAATACCTTGATAAAAAATTTGTCAAGAATACACGGAATCAGGCTGTAACTTTGGGCCGCTGAACACGAAACTGAAGATCAAAACATTTTGTGAGAAGCGTTTTCAAATCTTCGAAAAACCAGTTTTTTTAAACGAACCATCCGACTAACACAAGATGTCCGTCGGTAGCTTTTCCAGAGATATACAAATTGTCCAAATCAGATGAGATTTGGAGAAACTACTGACGGTGAAAATTGTAAAAAAGTGAATTTTCTACCATTTTCAAAAATTATAATGTTTTTTTATAGATAAAATAAATTATTTCCTTTGGTTTTAAAACCTAAGATGAAAAATATATTATTTGTGCAAATATTAAGCCTACCATCAATGGAATCGAAAGAAAAATGACAAAGTTATGATGCACTGAGTGAAAACACCAACTTTACATTAATTACACTGTGACCCATCCAAATGTTGATGTAGGCGTGTAACTAGAGGTCATTTACCTGGCATATTCAGTTTTCATTTTCTGACTCAAAGTGATTTTTAAAGGACTTTACAATTTTAAGGACATACACATTTCAAATATTTTTTAAAATTTGTGCGGTTGTGCAATAATGAAGATATGGGTATCAAATAAAAGAGAAAAATCGTTTCCTTTTAAATAAATTTTCTATTTTCAGGTAGGTCAGGTAGGGGAAACATACATGTTTTGGATCTCAGTCTGTAGATTCATACATCTAAATTTTATTATATTTCAAAGTTCTCAAAAAAGTTACGAAACCCCCCCGAAATAAAATCCTGCGTGCGCCACTGTACCCGAGTATATTCATATTCATATAACGACTACATGTACTACAAATATATTTGTTGTTGTTGTTTTTATAAAAACTCATTAATCGACATCGAACATTGTTGTTTGTTTTCTTCGGAATAAATCTTCGAATCCATGCAAAAACCCAGATTTGTTTTGCAAGGCGTTACTTTTAAAATGTCTGTCAATTGCAGAATATGGATTCTTTTTTAATTGCTTAAAATAAATTATCACAACTAAAAACAACAGTGTCAAATTGTTGCCAACCACATCAAACAGTGCTAACAAAATTACAAAATTGGTTATTTTCATAATCAAATAAATTTTTTTTCAAATCGGCCACATTTTGCTACGCCAAAAACTACGCGCTGTCATATGGAAATCCATTTGAATATTGCTCTTGTTTGTAACCGCCACCCACACACACACACACACAAACACAACACCTGCCGACTTTTTCGCCGACGACAATTGAATAAAAAGAGTATGTGGAGCATATGCAAATCAAATTTTTGTCGAATATTTTGCGTACGCCGAACGCGCAAGTTTGCTGTCTGTCGTCGATGCTTTCGGCAAATGATAAACTTTTTTAATAACGGCAAAAGCTGAGCAGTTCCTTTGCTAGGCGCCGGTTGTTGATGGCCTGGCTTGATAGTAGCCAACGAACAGGTTGTTGTCAGCGAACGCACAAGCACCAGAAGTTGGCAAATAAACTTTGATGCAGACTTTTTGGTGCCATCCGATTTTTTGGCTTGGCATTTTTTCTTTTGGTAGCTATCAAAACAAACAAAAAACCAGGGGACGATGTGCAAATATTTGAATTTATAAATTTGTAAATATGTTCCTACATAACTGTGTATGTAAATGGTTGTATTTTTATTGACTGATTGATGGCTTGAAAGACGAGAGATAAATAACGAGTGCGCCAACTTTTATCAATGGACCCCAACTATGAAGTTATTATGGGTGATTAGTGGCACTGAAAGCATAAGAATGACTTGAGAAACCACTACTTTGTTTTCACTGCTAATTGTCATGAACACAAACAGCGAAAGGCTCGCACCAACATCGCGGCAACTAATTTAAAAAGCCATTACTTTTATGTAATCAGTGCTTCCGGCGGAAGATGCTACTCCATCACGCGGTATTAATAACGATTACTAATACACATTAGTGCATATTTTACGCGCCGCCAAAACACGTTCTTGCCACACAAACGGCTCCATTAAATCCCATTATCCTTTAATGGGCATTCGCTTAGCAGCCAACCCGACCAGCAGCGCCCGGCTGATTGCAATTGTCGCAAACGCGTTTTATGATTGAATGGACAGAGACGACGGTTATGTCGCTCCCCCACCTCCCGCCCCTCCGCGCCAACGAGTCGCGCCTCAGCTGCGTGAAATTCGGTGAATTTACAATCGAATTTTAATTGCCAAACTAAATTTGCGCAATTTCACTTAATCTCAGCGCATTATGTTTAAACAGTAACTAACATTACATATAAATAACAACAATAACGGCAATAATTGTGCTATTAGAACTATTGCTTGTTGCGGTTAATGAGGTAATTATGGGCAAATCGGTGCATAAAACTTGCTGGTGTTAATACGTCGAAATTAACTGGCAATCAAAACTTTTTGTTTGCGGGTTGTGCATAGCTTGCATAGCTTTTAATAAAGTTTGTGTGTACGTTTTTTATGGAAAATATATGGTTTTCCTCAAAGTGCTGGGCTTCGATAAACCGGAGCTCGGTCGTAGAGGCATTCAGATGCACCACGTTGGACATTAAGTCCAAAAGGCTGTATTTATTCTTGAATGGATTGGTTCGCCAGCTTTAAAGTTATTCAGCTTGAAAGTAAGTAGATGTCCTCGACATAAGCTAGAAATTATAGAAAAGAGTTGTTAAACTGGCGCTCTATTTGTGTCCCCGAAAGCAGCACCACTCAGAACTTTTGCTATGACAAAGAGAAATAGAAGTGGAGAAAAGATGTACCCATACTCAATTCATGTTTTCATGTTTTGCAAATAATAAAGTTCATATTATTGCGAGTTCACTTTACTCGCATTGCATAGATAGCTAGAAATTAAAAACTAAATCAAACATTAACATAGAAATAAAATATATGAAAACATTTTTTTTCCCAAAACTGAGCCAGTTGCCTGGTCGAACCGTCACTTTGTCTTATCGCACCAAACAAGACAGACACTTCCGCCAACTTCGCTTCTACATATTTATTGCAACACTAAGCACATAAACATGGCAACAAGCAAAGCCAATTGAATTGGCCGCACTGCATTGGCGCTGATAGTCGCGGAACTGGCCCATAAAGTTAACAGTTTAATCAAACATTTGCCTAGTGGCCATCGCTTGCACGTCCTTCGCTCGTAAGTAACGTGCACTCTGAGCTCATTTTGCGCTCCTTTCTGCTTTGTTTTGTTTATGGCGCTCATTTCATGTGAATTTTATGCAAATTATGTACAACATTAGTGCGGTACTTATCAACTACCGTTGCGGTCACAGGCGGAGACGGTCATAGTTCAAGATACTCGCGAACCAAACAGTCACTGCGTAGCGAAAAGAGACAAATGGGTAGATCGGAAAAAGAACGAAGTGATATGAAGTCGTTACAGGTTTAAAAGTTTACACGTGCAAAGTGGAGAAAAGTTCATTCCGAACTCATGATGCGAGTTTAAAGAGGCTTAGCGATCAGCCTAAAAATATACTACAACAAATGATACTTACTTAGTGGAATGAGGTTAGGTTATGTTGCAAGGCGCACAGTGTTGCGAGTTCATATAGCAAAGTGACAAAAATAGGAGTGGTGGTACATAAAAGAAATTTGGTATACAGTTATTAGAGTTATTGCTCGTAGAGGGTTAAAATCTTAGACTGACCCCCACTAATTTTTGCTCCTGAATATTTCTTTCAAACATAGCTACCTCCTTTTTCCAACCTTTAATAAGGCTCCCATACAAAATCATCGGATTAAGAAACTGGGTTCCCGCTGCTCTCAGGTTGGTCCCAGACATACCATATGTAAGACTGTTCCCCATTTATTTTCCCTTCCGAATGTTTTTTCTATACACACTTAACCGCTTATCCAACTCTTAAGGTGACTGCCATACAAAACTAGTAATTTTCAATGGAACTGGCTACACACTTGCAAATGTAGTAAAGTAAGCGAGTAAACATCATATCTGGGAAACTACTGAACCGATTTGAATGATTTATTCAATAATCGTCAAAATTCCTGAGCGCAAAAAATACACAATTAATTAGAGTTCAAAAATTCTCCACCAGAGGGCGTCTCCCATACAAGTGAAATAGTTAAGTTGCCAACTTTTGGGTTTGTACGAAAAAAAATCAACGTGTAGTGCCGAAACTCCATTAACCGATCTATTTCGAATATAATAGCAATCGTAATTGATTTTCCGAAGCTATCTTCAACAAATTTTTCCATCAGCAACAGAGCATTAGTTGACCGATTGCTATTGTCATTCCACCAAATGGTGAAAATATCGCGAATTTGCACTCAAGTCTTCACCGAAAAATACCAACAACTTGCATTCGCGCCAATATGCGAAGCTGAAAATTTTACAATGTACATTTTACAATGTACATACTTGCCAAAACAAAATATCAAAAATTTCGAAAGTGATAAATTTAATTTTCTTGTTTAATTTTCTTCACAACAGTACTGCGAAGAATCAGCGGAATTTTGGTCTTGCCAGACCAAAATTGTATTAAACTTTAGACAACAGTAAGTTTTAGGGAGCCGCTCATAATTGATTTTGAAATATTGAACCTCAAAGTGAAAGCAAAAATGTGCTGTTTGTATACAATTTTTTTCAACGCTGTGAGAGTGTACTTTAAGAGCTCATAACTTCTATTTTATCCAATATTTTTTTCTTATAACTTGGGTTTTCTTTTAATTGAAATATTTTCAACAAAACCTCATACTCAGATTTTTGTGGTTATAACATTGCATTTTGGCATTTTTGTCACTACTCGCAACACGGTGAGGCGTGTGTGCAGTAAAAGCCGCACTTTCACTCGGAACCCTAAAAAAAGCCCATTTAAGTAACTTCAGATAAGTGGATGAGTATCCAACTGTCTCTAATTAGTGGTGTGGTGGTTCTTCGGAAGGTATGTATGTCCTCTACAACACCTTCTCGCTTAGTGACAATTTTGTACCACAAAGAAGTTTCCTGAGGATTGGAAACAGTTAAAGACAGAGGGAAAATTTGAAGTGAACAAGCAATTCAAAATTTCTTTTCTTGATTTTTTACATGTTTAAAAAACTCTTGTGAGCTGTGAGATGTTTTGTGTTGATAAAAAGACCCCTTTCTTCTTCACGAATTCATTCATTCAATTGATGCAAAAGAAGCAATGGTAAACTGACTGAAAACATTTCAACTTTAACGACCTCTAACATCTCAGACGAAGTTGCGACAACTTCGGTGGCAAAGTACAAGGTTCGGGAACCTCAAATCACCGTTCAATGGATAGATACACTGTTTGAAGTTTGCGCTTGCTAGACTGTTCCGACAAAAGAAAGAAAAACCTGGTTCAACTTCTTGTCGGGATCGTAGTTATTCATCCAAGTTAGAAATCAGGATCTTAGTTATGCACTCAAGTCTCATTCATAGTGATGAATCGACTAACAAAACCATTTTTGTTAGAAGAAAAATTTCATTCAACATTATTTGTATTCGATCGTTAACAACACACAGCTTTTCCAAACCCAACACTTCAGTTAATATATTGTAACGATAATTAATTATTAATAATATATAAATAATAATAAATTAATTATTGTGACGATGACGCACTCCGCGCAGCGTAACAATCAATGACGCAGTTTATGTCGATGGCGCATTTCGCTAAGCGTAACACCAAAGAATATGTATAATTATTCATTCATATTAATTTATATTACTTCAGTTTCGTTGGTAACACGCAATGGCGCACCAGATTAATGGTCATGCACCTTGCTCTGGCATAGGAGACCTGTCACGGTAACAACAACCGAACGGGCATGTGTCGACCGCAACTGCATTGCCCACTTTTAGGCGGCAGGTTAATTGCGACGTAGTATGGCAGAGACGGTTCGAGGCGATGCTGGAATGTTCGAGAACCAGTCGCGTTCCAGTCAGGCAGATATAAAAAGCCGCCGGCTACGACGCAGGAGGCAATTTTGTTTTGACCAGCGACGATAAAACGCCGAGAAAATAAGTGAAATGGTCTTCACATCCACTTATATACTTGGACCACTAAGCTAGCAGCAAGGGTGATCCTCGCGCCGGATTATTAATTTTAAATTTACATTAAACATTAAATTAAAAATTTTGAATAGTGATAGTGAAAAATTTTAAATAGATATCCATATTGAAGCAAAACTGTCACAAGCCTTCTTTAAACAGCTGTAAGCTAAAAATTATTGATAAATCAAATAAATAGCAATTTTATAAAAATATGCTATGTATGATTATAAATCCCAGCCTTGCATGCAGAAATCACAAAGACTAAATAGTTCACGAACGTTTCTTTCATTGCACCGTGCGACAGCATTTTTCACACCGAGAAAAATCCATATGGGCGTGAAACTAGAGATCAAACATAGTAATACTGCGTACTCAGTACTTTTATGGAAAAGGTCCTTTACAAATTTTAATCCTTTATATCCTTGAAAATTTATATAGAATTTTCTTGAAAAGTAAGTATGTTAAAACCCAAAATCTCCTTGATCACGAGTCAAAATTTCATTATTCTCGCTTCATTGATTTCATAGTTACTAAAATGCCTCCTTTTTTTAATAACTTTCGAACCAATAAACTTAGAGTCATGAAATTTTGACACGTGATCAAGGAGATTTTGGGTTTTAACATACTTACTTTTCAAGAAAATTCTATAAAAATTTTCAAGGATATAAAGGATTAAAATTTTCAAAGGACCTTTTTCTTATCCTTTTTTTTTACAAATAGATAAAAATTCAATTTTATTTAAATTCTTGAGCCTTTCCTCTTTCATTGGAGATATGTACATATAGCCATATTCTAACGTAGTTAAGTATTTTTCATATTTTTTTTTTATTTTTTATCCTCTTCAAAATTTTGAAGTCCTTTTAAAAGGACAAAGGATGTAGAAATGAAGAACTGACTACGCAGTATTACTATGTGTTGTTATATACTTGGTACACATATACTTGTACTTGTTTATGTTTTCAATGGTTTTGTATTCATTATCCTGTATGTCCTGTTTTCAAATATTTTTCACTTCAAAACTACTTGTGCTCCACATAGGACGAAATAAATATTTCTTCTTCATCAAATACAATCTTTGTGTTTTGTGTGTTCCGGACTAAAGACATCAGGTTATGGGCCATCAAGCAAGTAACGGAATACCCCAATTTAACGGAGAAGGCTATGATGACTGGCAGTTCAGAGTCAGGATTCATCTGGACTCGCTGGGGCTGGCGGACGTTCTAACCGGCGATCCACCAGCAGAAGAAAATGAAAGGAAGGAATTCGAAAAGAGGGATAGGAAGGCAATGGACAGGTTGGTCAACTTCATCCACTCGGATTGCCTATCTTACGTGCGTGAAAAGAAGTCATCAAAAGAAATGTGGCACTCCTTAGAAGAAGGATTTGCAAAACCATCTTTGATAACGCAACTTATGTTAAAGAAGCAGATGGCAAAATTAAGAATGAAAGACGGTGAGTCAGTGCGATCACATTTAGCTGTGTTCGAAAACTTAACGCGGCAGCTGAAGTTGGCTGGAGCCAAATTGGATGAAACAGATATTTTGGCTCAGCTATTCACCACTTTGCCGGAGAAATATGACCCACTGGTAACCACATTGCAAAATATGGAATCGGAGAAGATAAACTTTAATATGGTGAAGCAAAGATTAATTAACGAAGAAATCAAGTTCAACGATCGGAATGCTGAAGAAGCCGAAGAGAAAACAGCATTTGCTGGGAAGAAGAAGTTTTTCAAGAAATTTAAGGGAAAATGCTTCAAGTGCATCAAATTCGGACACAAATCAAGTGACTGTCGACAAGGAGAAGCGCGAAGTCTTACCAACAAAGGGATGAGCTTCATGATGCGAAGAAATGAGAAAATCCATGCAAGTACGAAATTAAGTTCTAAATTAGATTCTGGAGCAAGTGATCATTTCGCAAATGAGAAGTGGTGCTTTACTGATCTGAAAACTTTAAGTACACCGGTTGAAATCAACGGAGCTAAAGAGAAGCAATCTTTGCTAGCTAAAGAGAGTGGAATGATTTGCGGCATAAGCAACAAAGGCGCGAAATTGTACATGAAGGATGTTCTTTACATTCCTGAATTGAGGGATAATCTTCTATCAGTGCGAAAATTAACAAATGCTGGAGCGGAAGTAAAATTTTGTGGAAAGAAAGCATTAATTCTCAAAGGAAGTGAGCTGATGGCGACGGCGTATCTCAAAGGAAGTTTGTACGAGCTCGAGATGGAAGTGTCGAAACCAGAGGCCAGGGGCGTAGCCATAACTTGGCCATGGGGGGGTTTTGAAAATTTGTTTGCCAATTTAATATTAAAGGGTTATTTTTTAGCAACTTTTTTTTGGCAACACTGTTTTTGGCAGCTTAGCTGTTTTCGTGTAACATGTTACTGTGAAACATGTTCAGTTTGGTCTATAATTTAACCATGAATCGACTTACAAACGAAAAACGCTTGCAGATTATTGAATTTTACTATCAAAATACATGCTCGGTTAAGAAAGTGCATTGTGCACTTCTTCCATTTTATGGTCAGTTTGGGCGACCTTCTGAGGCGGCTATTCGGAATTGTGTGACAAAATTTCGCACCAAATTTACATTATTGGACATTAAACCACCAACACGCATACGTAGAGTGCAGACAGAGGAAAATATCGCAGTATCCGCCACACAGCACGCGAAACAATGGCCCAATGGAGAGGCGAGTTCGGTGAAACTGTTCACGTTTGGGGCCGGACAATTGGCCGCCTAGATCGTGGGATTTACGCCTTTAGACTATTTTTTGTAGGGCTATGTTAAGGCTCATGTCTATAGCGACAAGCCCGTAACGGTTGACGCTTAGAAGCCAATATTGAAGAATTTATTCGTGAGATACCGACCGATATGTTGGAGAGAGTATGCCAAAATCGGACCCAAAAATTAAATATTAAATAAATTTTATGTGTTTGTTTTTTAAATTAAATCCGAACGCTATTAAAAAACCCTTTACATGCTTTTTAAAGTAAACTGCACTTTTCAAAGAGAGCATTTTGTGGTGGTGCCACCCATATGTGACTTAGTGCAATTAAAATTTCATGAAATTTGGTTCGAAGTAAGAGTATGTTTTTGTCACTGGTACAAAAATTCGATGCTAATTTGCAAAAAGCAAATATTAAGTTTTGGTTTAAAGTTGGTAGAACTTTAAGCGAAACATTTCAATTGATGGACCAAGTTTATGGTGATGATCGCTTATCCCGTGGCAGAGTTCATGAGTGGTACACGCGATTTAAAAACAATTGTCGGACATAAATGATGACCAACGTGTTAGCCAACTGAAACCCGCAATCAGCGCAGATTCCATCAAAACTTGACGGTAGTTCATCATAGATCAGCCAAAATCGACTTGAAATTGGATTTAACCTTCGCTTTCCTTATACCCACCCGGGTGATCTTTTTAATATTCATGTTTAATTCTGCCAGAGTGTTTATCCAAAGTAGTTATGATTTCGACTTACAGAACATATTCGACAGTAGTTTTCAATAACATAAAATAAATTTTTTTGGAAATATTAGTCATGCTTTATTTGTTATTTTTGTTATTTTGTATACCACATACCCACATGGGTGGTCCCAGGCGCTTCCGTATCGCATTTACCTGAACTTTTGGCTATCGAAAGACGCCATCTCATCGATAGACACTTGTGACTGATTTTTGACTAAAAGTTGAATTTTAACCATCAACCACTCCTCGTTTTCACCTGATGCGGCATCGTGCGTCTTTCACCTTTTCAAAAAAATGCATTTACCGATTAAACAAAGGCGTTTTGAGGACGTAGAAGCCATCCAAAAGGCTTGCACCGACATCCTGAAGGACATTCCAGCCGACGATCTAAAACACTCATTGGACATGCTTTTAGATCATGCAAATAGCTATACTGAGCCTGAAGGGGACTATTTAAAACAATCATATCGTTTTCACCAACAAAATTGTTTGTTATTCTTTCAAATGTTTAAAGGTGAAAAGACCTTTCTGCTAATGTAGGAACGTACATACCATGCATAGTGAGTACAAATTTTGAATAATTATAGGCCATGGGGGGTTCTGACACCCTAAACCCCCCCTTGGCTACGCCCCTGCCAGAGGCAAATATGTGTGGTAAAGACGACGCGAAACTGTGGCATCGACGTTTGGGACACATTGGACAACAACTAGTAGAATGTATGGAACAACTAGTAGAAACGAGATTAATTCCTGATATGAATCGAAAGGCATGTAACATTGGGTTGTGCGATGCTTGCATTGAAGGTAAGCAAAATCGAGAACCATTTCATGGCACGCGTACAAAGGCTAAAAGGCAGCTGGAAAGAATTCATTCAGACGTTTGCGGACCTATTGATCCGATTGCGAGAGATGGGTCAAAGTATTTTGTTTCATTTATTGATGACTATTCCCATTTCACTATAATATATAATCTTAAAAAGAAATCCCAAGTTTTTGAAGCATTTCAGGAATACGAGGCGTTATCCTCAGCAATGTTTGGGAATGCAATCTCGAAGTTGACTGTGGATCAAGGACGCGAATATTGTTCAAAAGAACAAGAGGCGTGGTACAAAGTAAAGGGCATCCAAATTGAGCCAACCATAGCGTACACTCCGCAACAAAATGGAGTTGCAGAACGTTTTAATAGAACATTAGCTGATAAAGTAAGGGCAATGTTAGTGGAATCGGAAATGCCGAAAAGTTTTTGGAATGAAGCTGCACTCACGGCCGTTTACTTAATAAACCGAAGTCCTACACGTGCATTGAAGAATTCAATAACACCAGCTGAATTGTGGTATGGTTGCAAACCAGATTTAACCAAACTTCGTGTTTTTGGCTGCAAAGCTTTTGCCTGGATTGCAAGTCAATGTCGGAAAAAGCTGGACTCAAAGAGTCGAAAAGCGATAATGCTGGGTTAAGTTTCAAATGGTTACAAGCTTTGGGATGTAGATTTGCAGAAGACGTTTACGTCACGAGATGTTAAATTTGATGAAAGCAGTTTCCCGTATAAAAGTGGTGAAGTGAGAAAAGAACGTCAACAGTTAGAAATACAATGCAGCCTCGAGCAAGAGGGGGAAGGTGGAACTGTCGAGTCTGGCACCCAAGATGATGCTGAAGATATTTTTGAGGACGCCACATCCGACGAAGTGGTTCCATAAATTCTACAGCCGCCAGAAGTACGACGCAGCACAAGAGAACACCGCTTACCATGTAAACTGTTAGATTACATAACAGGCTCAAAAGCGCATGTGGCGACGGTCGAGGATACAAGTGTCATTCCACAAAATTACAAGGAGATATTCAATAGAAGTGATACCGATGACTGGTTACATGCTGTGAGGGATGAACTTTTATCCATGGACAAGAACAGTGTGTGGAATCTGACACAGCTGCCACCCAACATAAAACCATTAAAGTCAAAGTGGGTATTTCGTATTAAGGAAGATGAAAATGGAAAACCAGTGAAGTACAAAGCAAGGTTAGTGGCAAAAGGATTTTTGCAAAAATATGGGATAGATTATAATGAGACTTACGCGCCTGTTGCAAAACTAACCACGATACGTGTTGTGTTGGCGGTAAGCTCTAAACGCAAATACTTCGGTCATCAGTTAGACGTAAAGACAGCATTCTTGCACGGAGACCTGAAAGAAGATATCTATATGGAGATACCTGAGGGAGTTAAAGCCGAGAAAGGGATGGTTTGCAAGCTAGCCAAATCTTTATATGGATTGAAGCAGTCACCACGCTGCTGGAACGAAAAATTGAACGACGTCCTTTTGGAGCTTGGGTTTATTCGTTCACGACACGGCTATTGTCTCTATACGAAGATAGATGACACCAAAAATAATACCGTAATAATAATTATGTATGTGGACGACCTGCTGATAGCTGGAAGCAAACAAGACACAATCCACCAAGTGAAGAAGGAACTAATGAAGCGTTTCGAAATGTCGGATTGTGGTCCTCTTAAACATTTTCTGGGGATGAAAATTGAAGTTAAAGAACATCGAATTAACATATCGCAAGAAAGCAGCATAGATAAAGTTTTAGACAAATTTGGAATGATGGACTGTAATTCGGTTAAAACACCTTTGGGGAAAGGCGTCCAACTGCAAGTAAAAGAAAATCAAGAATCACTAAATAAACCTTACCGAGAACTTCTAGGTAGCATAATGTATATAATGCTCTGTTCAAGACCGGATATATGTTTCGCAGTTTCTTATATGGGTCGTTTTCAACAAAATCCTTCAGAGCAACATTGGCAGCATTTAAAGCGAATCGTCAGGTACTTGAAGGGAACGAAAACAATGAAGCTGGAGTATGATTCAACAAGCGATATTGCAATCGTTGGATATGCAGACGCTGATTGGGCAGGCGACTTGAGTGATAGGAAATCTGTGAGCGGATACATATTTAAGGTGTATGGCTGTACTGTGTCTTGGTCTTCCAAAAAGCAATCAACCGTAGCAACTTCATCAAGTGAAGCTGAATACGTTGCCCTAAGCTCGGCTACAACAGAATCCATCTGGCTCCGTGGAATAATGACCGATCTAAAGGAAATAAAATCTGAGTCAGTGACAATATACGAAGATAACAGGGGTTGCATTGGAATGGCAAACAACTTGGAGATCAAGCGAGTCAAACATATAGATATAAAGCACCATTTCATTCGTACAATATTGCTTCTGGATTCATTAAAGTAGAAGGTATTGGAACCAAGGATCAACTTGCTGACATTTTCACGAAATCTACTGATGTGACAACATTTAGCAAGATGCGGCAGGACATTGGAGTTACCGATTAAGAAGGGTTGTTGATTTATTTATTTATTTATTTATTTTTTATTTATTTATTTATTTATTTAATAAGCCAATGAACATAAAGAACTTACTGACTATAGGAACAATTAGAAAAAAAAAACCCAAATGAAGAAAACAGCTTCAACTTAAACTATTCATTAACAAATTTAACAAAGTCCCTCTGGGAAGGGATACATCAAGGTCGGTGACACTATTCAGTTCCGCGAGGGCTCTAGCCAGAGGCGCATTCCTAGCATAGTTTGACCTGTAAAAGCTGATGTGGAAAGTCTCTACGTGCCGTAGGTTACGTACAGGAACATTAAAACCCACTTTACTCAAAAGGGCCGGGCAATCTATAGACCCGTTTAATAACCCAACAATGAAGGAGCATGCAAGATACGTTCGCCTAGAGCTTAGACTCAATAAGTTTATAAGGCGGCAGCGGGAAATATACGACGGCAACGGATCAGTAAAGTTCAGCGACCTTAGGGCGAACCGCATAAAAACCTTTTGGATGCGCTCAATGCGATTAATGTGAGTAACTTGATATGGCCTCCATATAAACGAAGCATATTCCAGCCTTGATCTAACGAAAGCCGTGAACAACAGTTTAAACGTATATGGATCAGAGAATGACGCACTGTTCCGACGAACGAAACCCAACATGGCATTTGATTTGGCAATAATGAAATCAATGTGACTAGAAAAACAAAGTTTTGTGTCGAAAAACACACCCAAATCTTTGATTTCTTGGACTGACTGCAACAGTGAACCTGACAGGGAGTAGGACAAGTGCAAAGGACTGTGTTTCCTAGAAAAAGTTACATGAAAACACTTACTAATGTTTAAGAAAAGGTGATTTCTCGTACACCATGCCTGAACTCTGTCTAGGTCACCCTGCAGAGCCAGCGAGTCTGCCACGTTATTAATCGCAGCATAAATCTTCAGATCATCCACATAGAGTAAAAATTTTGCAAACGAAAAGCAGGAGCCAATGTCGTTAATAAATAAAACAAACAACAGAGGACCAAGTATGCTACCTTGAGGAACGCCGGAAGTAGCAACAAACGGTTGTGAAAGATGATTATCAACAGCCACAACACACTGTCTGTTGGAAAGGTATGATTTCACCCAATCAAGAAATGATGAGTGAAAGCCCAAGCAATTTAATTTAGATATCAGAATTGAATGACAAACTCTGTCAAAGGCTTTAGCAAAATCTGTGTAGATAGTATCTACTTGACTCCCTTCTTGGAAAGCAGACAGACAATCTTCGACAAAAATCGCGAGATTGGATACAGTAGATCTGCCCCTAACAAAACCGTGTTGGTTTTGACAAATTGCATTATTGACACAAAACATAAGTTTTTCATTGACTATGCATTCAAAAAGTTTAGACACCGACGTGAGTTTCGAGATGGGTCTGTAATTTGCGATATCATTCTTATTGCCACTCTTAAATATTGGAGTTATTGATGCTTTTTTCCAATCATCTATAAAAATACCTGACGAAAGGGATTTGTTAAAGATCAATAGGAGTGGCTCAACAAGAGAGCTGCAATTCTTCAAGAGTACAGCGGAGAGCCCATCTGGATCTGTATGCATTGAAAATTTAAGATTGTTGATGCCCTTTTTGACATCGTCGGCAGTTAAGGTCAACGACCCAAAGGTAAATAAGGAGTCAGGACTGAAAGTGTCAGCCAAAACAGCGCTTCCATCTGTGACAAAATTTGAGCTGAAGAACTGTGCGAATAAGTTAGCGGCATCATCCGCGGATTCGGCGACTTTGTCCTTGAAAAAAACCGAGGACGGTATATCGGAGACCGATTTTTTTGATTTAATAAAATTCCAAAAGAGTTTTGGATTACTTTTGATGCCAACTTCATAATTACGAATGTAACTGTTGTACAGCGACTTCGCCAACTTGTTGTAACTTCTAAGATGTGATTGATAGTAATTAAAGTAAATGGGACAATTAGTCGCCTTGAACTTTTTATAAAATTTGTTTCTCAAATTTTTCAGTTTTTTAAGTTCTTTTGTAACCCACGGCAGTTTATGAACTTTCCCAGGGAAGATAGGGATCGACTTCAGGCAAAGGTCAAAAACTATAGATTTAAAGGTGGAAAAACAAGTAGCAGTGTCGCCACTGGACAGTATTTCCTCCCAATGCACGTCAAGGAACAAGTTGTTCAATGCCTCGAAATCGCAGAGCTTGTAGTTAAATGAAATAGGTCTTGAACTAGAAGGGGCATTATAGAACTCATAAAATTCAAGATCGATAACAAGCGGTGTGTGATGCAAACATACCTGCGAAATAGGTGAGCAGCATTCGACAACCTTAGAGTTAAGATTACCCGAGATAAAAACCAAATCCAAAAAACGACCAAGTTTATTAGGATGGGCATTGATCTGCAGCAAGCCAAAGCTAAGAAAGTTATCAATTAAGAAAAATTTCGTGCGCGCAGTGTACATTTGAGGGAGTCAGAGCAGCTGAGTTACCCATATGAGACCATGTAACACTACCAAGATTGAAATCACCCAGAACGCACAACTGGTTTTCCCCAATCCGAGCTTGCAGTGCCGAAACATTGTCGACATGTAATTTGTATAAAGCTTCACTACTATTCGGAGGAATATACGATACGCAAATGAAGAGCAAGCCGGACGCTCCCCTGACTTGTACACAAAGTTGATCCAACAAGGAATCATTGTTCACTAGTTGCAACTGTGCTGAGTGTAGTTTGCGTTTGGTAGCAATCAAAACACCACCACCCCTATTAAGGCCCGTTTTGAGAGAGTCTCTATCCTTCCTGAACACATTATAAAGGTGTGGGTCAAAAAATTCCGAATCAAAGAATGTAGAATTAAGCCAAGATTCTGTGATTACAAAGACATCGTAGTCCAGTGAGGAGCTCATCAAGCGCACATAATCAGCCTTTGTTCTCATACCAGATACATTTTGATAGTAGATATTTAAATGATTACTTAAGCTACCGGGCATATGAGATAACTGTGAGCTACCGCTGTCTGGGTTAGCAATTATAGGAACAGACACAGCATCTGAAGAGAGTGCTAGGCACTCAGTGGCGGGTACTCTATTCTCGGAAAAAAACGAAAAGAGCGCACCTTAACGTTAGCTGGCCAAACTGCGGGATTGAGAAGCTTAGCATAATATGACGAAACAACGCCTAATTTAAAATTAATGCGTTTAAGCGAGTCCGAAGGCACGCCACTCTTAACTAATTTATAGCAAGAGAGATGCTGCCTGTCGATACAGGTCTGACAGGCCACATAATCAATTAGGCTCTCTTCCGTAAGGGCGCTGTTATGCAGACGGTCAAATGACCGTCGGTCACGATAGTTGTTGTTGCTTCAATGTAAAATGAAAAATTGAGAGAGAGAGCGGGAGAGTAAAATTTGACCGCGTCGGTCAAAAATGATGAGGCTCTCGATGCCAAATCATGCGATCAAAACAGTGTTGCGTTGTTAAATTATTCACAACACATGTGTTTTCGGAGCAAAATGGCACACTTGTCGCGAAAATATGTATCTAATGACGGAAAAAATGGTTCGTAGCAACCCTCATCGTTTGTTTAGTGTACTGGTGACCGGCGATCAAATGACCGTCTGCATAACAGGGTTTTGGCACAGAGTAGAAAAAACAAAACGAGAGCGTAAAAAGTATCGTGACCGACGGTCATTTGACCGTCTGCATAACAGCGCCCTAACTGATGGTAAAAATGATGATAGATGCAGCCATTTCTTCCTCACGGCAACCTCAAGACCCGAGTTCTCATTAGATCCAACAACGACCAGCTTTTGTTTATCCCGCTTTTTGTCGCGCACAGTGACCCAAGCGTTAGAGGCATTGGGCGGCTCAGCAACCGAAGCGAGCAACGAACGAGCGTGTAAAGGCGGATCGTCAGCAGTATGAGAAGCAGCAGATGATGGCTGAGGCAGCGAATGAGCGGCTGGAGAAAGCGCGACAACGTTGGAAGAGCGAGCAGCAGCATCAGGAACCACAAGTATTACTGGGGATGCGGGTGCAACTGCACTAATAGCAGCGGTAACATCAGCGTCAGCAGCAGTGGCGCCTTTAGCAGGTGCGGCAGCGCTCGTAGCAGCGATTACATTACCAGCAGCGATCTTGTTTGCAGGAGCGTTTACGTTAGCAGTCGTGGCATTAGCAGGTGCAGTAGAAGTCGCAGCTGTGATAGCAGAGTCAGCAGCGTTTACATTGGCGGCAGCGTTCATGACGGCAGGAGCAATAACATTAGCAGCAGCAGTAGCGTTAGCGGCGACGGCGCTAGCTTTGACAGCAGCGACTGTGCTAACAGTAGCAGCATTAGCAGCGAGAGTAGAGTTAGGTGAGGGCGGCAAAGTTCTCCCACCTTTCTTACTAGTTGTTTTCACTAGCAAAGGCGAGCGCGCGACATCAACAGCAGAGTTCGGTACAGCAATGCGAGCGTCCGCAGCTTTGGAGCGAGTGAAACGAGAGACGGCCGGTGCCGGCTTAATCGCCGTCGTTGACTTGGAGCCCAAATTGTCGGCACAAATCTTCTCCGATTGAGGCACCGCTAGCGAATCGATGAGAGCACGTACTTCGCTCAGCTTTCCAAGCAGCAACGGCACAATAGATGGGCAGGCAGGTCGAGAGTTTCCGAAGCACAACTCACAGCAAAAAATTATTTGTCGATTAATGTTAATGATTTCAGCAGCCTCCTTACTGATGCTTGCACATTTAAGGTGCCACTTAGAGCAACAGGTGCCACACGACACCAAGTCATAAGCACTGCAATGCAACTTGCACTTCGAACAATTTGTCATAGCGGAGCACAAAAGAAACGTCCGCACCGAATGACAGTCGAACTTAGACTTGATTTAGACTTAGATTTGATTCGTAATTTTTAAACGATTGAGAGGGGGTGTTGTTATATACTTGGTACACATATACTTGTACTTCTTTATGTTTTCAATCGTTTTTGTATTCATTATCCCGTATGTCCTGTTTTCAAATATTTTTCACTTCAAAACTACTTGTGCTCCACATAGGACGAAATAAATATTTCTTCTTCATCAAATACAATCTTTGTGTTTTGTGTGTTCCGGACTAAAGACATCACTATGTTTGGTCTCTAGTTTCACGCAGATATGGATATTTTGTGAATTTTTTTTTAAATTTTTGTCGCACTGTAATATTAAACAATTTAAAAAAATTGCAGATGGTTAGTGATTAGTTCAGCCATTTTTTGTTTTAATCCAATTAAGTAGTAATTATGAAATAATTGGAGCAAAACGTCATATCTCCTAAATATGAAGCAGTCTTAATCTAAGCCGAACATGTTTAGGCGCTTTTCAATAAATGCAAACGGAAATGACTTCAGTGCTGTTATGAGAATTAAGTGCCAATGATGAAAATATTTAAACCAACCAACTAAATTCCAAACAACAATACACATTTATTCCCATCAACATCGGGATATGCGCTAGCTATCGAAAATTCGGCCAGCGTATTTGGTTATTTTCAATAACATCGAAATGCGCTGACAACATCTAAGTCCTCGTTATGGGTCGCGATCTGTATGGCATTTCTAAATTCAATACCCACAAATCAAATATGCCAATTGAGAGCGTTTAGTTTTCAAGTTGAATTAAAACTAAGCTTCCGCCACGTGATGGCACATGTGGGGGAATTTTTTTAATGCAATATTAACGAAAAAATGCGACATAATTAATTACACTTCTATTTGGCCGCCGCCACAATTTACCATTGCCGCATACGCAAAATCCGCACATCAATTATTGCGAGCAACGCCGCTAAATCCAGCGCTCAATGCCGCACTGTATACAAAATGGGCGTGCGCCCATAAAAATCTGTTGCTGAATTATTTTCAATACTTTAATCCGTTCGCTGAAATCTTCTGCTACTGCAGTCCGCAGCGAAATGGAAATTTATTTCGGCTGTGCCCCTCCTCAGCACGGCGATCTGCCTCGGCGATACTTATTGGCGACAGCGCCATAAAGTATACTTCATTATGCGGCAATTTGATTTTTCATTAAAGTTCTGCCACGTTAAATCGTCCAGCTGCCGTGAGTGCGTCGGTCGGCCTCTTCGCGGGAGTGGGTAATCATATGCTATGATTATAAATGATCATAATTATGATTGTAATTAATTAAAGCTGTGCATACATGTTTACAACAGCAGCAACACGTCGCGCGTCGCCGACGTAATAATACAACGTCGGCTGAGTTTGTTGCGGCGCGAGCGGCGACTGTGCAATTTGCGCTGCACAATTTATTGCGTAGGTGTGTCTGTGTGTGCGTATTGAATATTAAAATTTTCATTAATTGGTACAGTTCGCCGCAAATCTTCTGCGCAAATGTGCCTACATATGAAAGCGCATCAATGCAAAGCATACTTTTAGACGCGCAAAGTTATTATTGCAGGTTAATAGCGTGCACACTATGTATGTTTGTGTGTGCGTGCATGCGCCGTGTCGGCAGCACGAGTTGGCGCATTTGTCACGCGGCCCACACACTGCACTCGTAAATATGCATTCCGACACTTCCACCTGCCTGCGCTCGTTCACTTTCATCCGTACAAACAATATTAATGTGATTGCTTTGTTGGCGTTGCCATTGTTGTCGACATTGTGGCCATTATTGTTGCTGTTATTGGCTTCACGATTGTTGATTTTGCTCTTTTCGTTAGTGTTATCGATATCGCCCAGCGAATGTCATGCAACAATGTTGTGTTGCTGGGCGCGTAATGAATTTCGCGCACTGCCCCACCATTCTATGAAAATTCTCTGAATTATCAGCAAGCAGTGAACGTGAGAAAATCTCATACAAACAAACAAAAATATTGAATACAGTTGGTATGTACTCAGATGAAATATGTGTTGTGCATGGTTTTTCGATTTTGACAGTTGAAATCATTCATTTTGTGAGGTTTGATGAGAAAAATGAACTAATAGCCTGCAACTGCTCAGATTGGGTTCTTAGAGGCAGTTCGGGTCAGAAGATGGGTTGAGACTGGAAGTCGAACTTTCACTTTTAAACGTTTTCCCCAAACATGTTCACCTCCTGTTGCCAATCTAAAAGCAGTGTCAATACAAAATTAACTTTTTTCTCTAATGTGTTTCCACTGCTGTCATGTTTCCTCCAAAACAGTGATCGATAATCAACTCACCTTATACCTTCTAATATTTATACGCCTTATATACATTTTAATATTTAGACGATAATAATTTATTAATTAATTTCAATATTTAGAGATATTTTAATCTATGACAGATGTAGTCCGCAATAGATTTCCAAATAAATCAATTTAAAATTCGTGCCGAGACAAAACATTTTAATAAGATAACACTACTCAACACGAAAAATGCACCTAAAAATAAAAATGTTTTCCAGACTAACTTTGGACCGCTGAACACGAAACTGAAAATCAAAAAAAGCGTTTTCGAAAAATCTTCGCAGGGCCAAAATAGACTAAAGTTTAGATGTATGAATCTACAGACTGAGATCCAAAGCATGTATGTTTTCCTTACCTGTCATATTTTGGACCTGAAAGTTCAAAATAGAAAATTTAGTTAAAAGGAAATAATTTTCCTCTTTCATTTGATATCCATATCTTCATTATTGCACAACCACAAATATAAAAAAAATATTTGAAATGTGTATGTCTTTAAAATTTTAAAGTCCTTTAAAAAGGACTTTGGATCAGAAAATGAAAAATAGACTATACCAGGTTACTATAAATTACTTCCAGTTTCACGCCTACATCAACATTTGAATGGGTCTCGACAAAAAATTTTTGTTTTGCACGATGCACAGTGATTCGACTCCATACAACCGCGGGACAAAATTAGAAGGAGTGGTCCGTTCTTCATAAAATTTGGTATACTAGTTAATCATGGTCTGCTGAATTGAAATCTCCATTTTGTTTTTCTTAAACTGTTGTAGTTTGGCAATGCCTGAGACTTAAATTTCCAAATTTCGTCATTTTTGGAGAGCTATAGCAACGAGTGTGTTGGCTAGATTTTTCAGATTTTACATTTCATCGGTAACATCAACATTGATAATTGCAAAGAGTAACAGAAATTGTCTCAGGACCCTCTGGTTTTGCAATAAAAACGATAATAATAGATGTATGTTTTGCATTTGTGCAGATTTTATCATTTTTCATGCTGATTGCATACTTTTAGGCATAAATAAAATTAATTTTGTCGAAAAATACGTGTGGTATTGCTGCATACTTTCAGGCAGCAGATTAACAATATGGCAACAATTTGGCAACAATTTGGCAACACAACTTTGGCAACAATATGGCAACAATTTGGCAACACAACTTTGGCTGCATACTTTCAGGCAGCAGATTAACAATATGGCAACAATTTGGCAACAATATGGCAACAATTTGGCAACATTGAGTTTTGTACGGACGGAGTTTTGTACGCAAACTTATTCTGCACCGTTTTGTGGGGGCTATTCAGTTATTCAAATTACTTTTCAAATTGAATTATTTTCTGAGATCGGAGGATATCGGTGGATACAATTACATTATCCGACAAAGAAAGAATGCTTCTTAAAATAAAAAAAATCCAGGAACATACTTTCACATACTTTTTAGATATTTTCCTCTAAGTTTTGCCAATTTTCAGATTTTTAATTTAGAAAAATATTTTGAATTAAAAGTGACGTAAAAGCCTGAGCTTTGCAAATTTTGAGAAAACATTAAAGGCGAAAATGGCCACATTATTTCCTAATCTATATTGAAAGGTCGAGCAACTTCGTGCTAACCATGTACTTTTAAAATTTTTTTTACTCAATAGACTAAAAAGCAGAAAATATGTGTTTACATTTTTTTGTGAAAAAAGTTTCAACTTTGAGCAGCTTTTGCACAGACACTAATTAATTTTTTACACAGATTCTTTGGGGTTTTCTTAGTTGGAGTTTTACCTTTCAAATGACATCAAAATCGTTAAATTCTGAGACTATAAATTTTTTGAATTTTGTCTATGGAACGAATCACTGTGCGATGCAATAAATGTAAAGTTGGTGTTTTCACTCAATGTTTCATAACTTTGTAATTTTTCGTTCGATTCTTAGGCTTAATATTTGCACAAATAATATATCTTTCATCTTAGATTTTAAAATCAGAGGAGATAATTTATTTTATCTATAAAACAATCATTCGAAAAATTATAATTTTTTAAAATGGTCGAAAAATTCACTATTTTCAAACTTTCACCATCAGTAACTTTACCAAATCTCATCTGATTTAAACAATGTATACAGGTATATATATTATATCGCTGGGACGGCTAAGGTATTATCTTTTCAACGACGGACGGCTTGTGCTAGTCGGATGATTCCTTTACGAGGTATGTGCTCATAACTGAAACAACAGGGAAAAAACTGGTTTTTCAAAGATTTTTCGAAAACGCTTCTTAAAAAAATTGTTTGATTACACTGCACAACAGTATGTCTGTTGCATGGAGTTTTTTACATGAATCTGAATCGTTTTTCCACGCTGTTTTCAAAACCATACTCCGTTTTTATGTAACAGCTCTAGTTTTCGCAAAAAATGGGCGTGTCACTTTTTCGAATTTTCCTCGGCTTTTTTCTCGTTTTCGACTGCATTTTCTGAACCAATAATCCTATCGACATGATTTTTATATAGTTGCACTTACAACATTTCACGCCATTTTTTCTGACATTAATCAATTTTATGCGTTCCAAATTGGCGTTGTAATAAGGTTTCAAAGTCGGAAAATATGGAATTTTAAGGCGTTTTTTCTGATGGCGAAAATTGTACAGATGTTTCATAAATCAAGTTACGAAGTATATGAATATCTTAAGAAGAAACATCAAGCAATACAAAACAGCCAAGTTATTTGGCGGAATACACATTCGCATCGAAATAATAGCAAAATGTACCAAAGCCATTTTCATCACTTTTCATACTTTTTCCTTAAAAAATTAGGGGCCTAAAAATATGCAAAGTTTTTAATTTTTTTAATTCGAGCAATTCAAAATCTTTTTATTTTTTGCTTGTGTTTCAGACTAGAAATGTAACATATAAAAGAACATATTTTGAGGCTCCTAATTTTTTAAGGAAATCTCACACATTTTGATGAAAATGACTATGGTACATTCTTGCTATTATTTCGATGCGAATGTGTATTCCGCCAAATAACTTGGCTGTTTTGTATTGCTTGATGTTTCTTCTTAAGATATTCATAGAGTAAGTTCGGATAATGTGATATACCTGTTTGTTTTACAGCGATTCCCGACACATTTTGCCTTAAAACACACTTTTTTGGTCTCAAACTGTTCACTGATGCATTATTTAGTATATCTATTGGGTGTACAAGTAGAAAACCGCCGTTTTTTTTTCATAATTTGAGGCTTTATTGCGTATAAATAGCTACATACTGATTATTCAAAATATTTTCCATCGCTAGCCACAACTTTCTACCATCTTTCTGGCAGCATGTGAATTCCGCGTCGAAAAAATTTTTCTTCTTTGGACGCGATCCATGTATCCAGCCAATTTTTGACCTCTTCGTAAGACTGGAAGTGCTGTTCAGCTAGACCATGCGTCATCGATCGAAACAAGTGAAAATCGGAAGGAGCGATGTCTGGAGAGTAGGGCGGGTGGGGTAGGATGTCCCATTTCTGTGTTTCCAGGTAAGTTTTTACGACCTTGGAAACATGAGGCCGGGCGTTGTCGTGTAGGAGTATCACTTTATCGTGCCTTTCCTTGTATTGTGGCCGTTTTTCCTTCAGCGCTCGGCTCATGCGCATCAGCTGGGTCCGATAGAGAGCTCCTGTGATGGAGTCTCCAAACAGAGTCTCCAAAGCTGCATCTTCAAACTTTTTCACGGGACCCGGCCGATCCTTGTCTTTCACGTCATAATCACCATTTTTGAATTTCACGAGCCATTCTCGACACGTTCTTTCACTGATACACGACTCACTATAAGTTGCTACAATCATTCGACGCGCTTCAGCTGCAGATTTTTTCGAATGAAACGCGAAAAGCAAAATCTCCCGCAAATGACGCTTATTCGGTTCAAATTTCGACATCTTCACGCACCAACAAAAAAATGGACAATAAGAATAAACAAGCGAGAAGATGTGGAGTTGTTAACCGATATCTTAGCTTGCCATGTGATGTTTCTGATCGGAATTTTTTCACCGATTTCCAAAGGTGGCACCACCCAGTGGAAAACGGCGGTTTTCTACTTGTACACCTGATATGATTATTAACTCTTTAAGATAAACTGTTGACGAGTTTTTTAATTAAAAATCAAAATATCCTAATATTGGCGTCTGATAAAAGTGGCGGGTAATGTGATATGCCATTGGCGGGTAATGTGATATACCCGAAAAATCGTTATTTAACAGACATATTAGTTTCAAACTTGGTGAAAATACTCCAAATCAAAAATAACACAGGGCAACAAATTTCGACTTTTGGTCGGCTTTTCTGGGTTTGACATCAGTTCTAGGGTAATTAGGGAGCGCTGATTTCGAATCCGCAAACCGTTTTTAAAACTTAGTTTCCGTTTTCGCAAAAAATGGGCGTGTCACTTTTTCGGATTTTCCCTGACTTTTTCACGTTTGGGATTGTAATTTCTAAACCAATAAACCGGTTGACATCATTTTCACCTCGTTGCATTAGTAACACCGCGCGGCTTCTTTTCCAATGCAATTTATTTTTATAAGTTTTAAAATTCCGCGGTAATTGGACCTCAAAGTCGGAAAATATGGAATTTTAAGGCGTTTTCTTTGATGGTCAAAAACATGCACATTTTTCGTAAATCAAGTATCAACTTAGGTGTTAAATGAAAGCGGAAACATCAAGTAATAGAACACAGCCAAATTATTTGGTGTGATTCCCATTCTCATCGAAATAATAGCAAAAATGTACCATAGTCATTTTCATCATTTCTCATACTTGTTCCTCAAAAAATTTGGGGCCTCAAAATTGAATTTCAAGGTGATTCTCCAATTGGTCTCAAAAGTACTGCCTAAAAGTATGCCTCAAAAATGTAAAACACAACAAGTATATTGCAAACAAATATTTTATTAGCTATGTGCAGACTAGCTTTTAGTATTTCTACTATAATTTATTATTATAATTAATAATTAATTAATAACAATAAAATTAATAATAAAATTAAAAAACTTAAACATTTATAAAACAAATTACAAGGATTAATTAAAATTACTAAAAATCAAAGGATATAAATGAAAATAACAAAACATATAAAATGAAATAAAATTTGAAAATAACAAAATATATAAAATGAAATAAAATATTAAATATTCAGTTAATTCACAAATCTCTTATCTACTATATTTAATGCAACTTTTTTGCTGATTCCGAATCTGCCTTCGCATCAAAAGTTTCCAAGTTTGTTGAGTTATTTTAGGTCGTAGCAACTAAACCAAGAGTACGATTTGAGTAGATTAACGAAGTGATGGAAGGAATAGTATCCGGAAACTTTTAAAACTTGTGCTGAAAGAGATCAAAACAAATAGTAGATAGATATTAGTAGAAATAGATATTAGTATTGAGACTAATTTCGGGCGACTTATATGAATTTTTAGTAAGAAAATCGGTCAGCGCATCCTCAAGTCCGTAGTGAATATATTCTCCTGACCCCATTTTCTCAACTGGTGCTACCTTTGGAGTTGATTTTAATGTTCTCGCATCTTTTGGAATACCCCCTATATGTTGCCCCAAGATTCCAAGCAGACTATTTGTGGCTGCATTCGAAATATTAAACCTAACCGCCCAAGCAGCTAGCTCTTCCTTCAACTTGTAGGGTTCCTCTTCTGGACTATCGCTGGAGGAGAAAGTCTCCTCGTCTTCACTACAAAAAATTGGGGAATTTTGGCGGGCAGCTGCTGTCGACGGCCCCGGTGCCAAAGCGTCCCCAGTATTTGGGCGTTCCGACAGCAGATCCACCACTTGCCTCACTTCCCTATTTATTTTTTTTATTTTTTTCATCCTTTTATCTTACCTTTTATTTTATTTCCAGCTTCACTTCACTTTTCACTTTTAAAAAATTTTGTCGAATAATTTAAATCATATGATTCACAAGCATTACCAGACATACATTTTCGCGAATTCAATTGCAACATTGCCACATACAAAATATTTTCAAATTTTCTCAAGTGTAACTCCACTGTTTCTCAAGTTGAAATCATATGTTGGAGAAAATGTTGTAATTCAAGTTGAGAATTATGTTGAGAATCATAGAAATCTCAAACGTTGGAGAAATATTTTTTGATGTTTATTGGGTAAACTATTTAAGCAAACACATCCAAAATCATGCAGCACGAGTTTTTTAGCTGTTATGATGTTTTAAAAAGGTTAATTTTGAAGAAGGTCAACGCACTTGTGAAATAAGCCACTATATCACATTATCCGACCATATCACATTACCCGAACTTACTCTATACTTCGTAACTTGATTTATGAAACATCTGTACAATTTTCGCCATCAGAAAAAACGCCTTGAAATTCCATATTTTTCGACTTTGAGGTCCAGTTACCGCGGAATTTTAAAACTTATAAAAATAAGTTGCATCGGAAAAGAAGCCGTGTGGTGTTGTTAATGCGATAAGGTGAAAATCATGTCAATCGGTTTTTTGGTTTAGAAATTACGATCAAAAATATGGAAAAAGTAGAGGAAAAACTGAAAAAATGACATGGTACCTATATCTCACTAACTAGAGCTGCTAAAAAAAATCTGAGGATAGATTCGAAATCAGTGCACCCAAATTAGTAAGAAACAGTAGAAAAACTCCATGCAACAGAAAAACAGTGTTTTTTTGTTGTGCTGTGTTATCAGTTAAATAAAATATTTTTTAATATGAAAGTATTCATTTTACGAAATGCAAGTACAAAAAAACTGAGGGCCAGTTTTTTTTGGCAAAACTTTGAATTTTTTTTAAACAATTTTGAATATAATTATTTTAAAATGAACATAACTACCTTAGAATTTTAGTTGGTTTTCACATTGATTACGTTTTGTTGAAGAACACAAACTTTTTAAATTCTGCAAGGTTTTAGTTAACAAGAAAAGTGTTAAATATATCACGAGCCAAACCATTTTCAACCATTGTGGTTCAAGTGTGTGTTCGATCCAATTCATTATCTTCGTATTGCATAACAAATTTTTGAGCTTTTCTTTAAAGTGACAAAGCCGCTCGTTAAAATATAGATTGATAAAAAAAATTTGTGGTAATAATGAGTATAATAGTTATGCAGTATCTGTTCTTTGTAATGGTAAACTAATCATCTAAAATCTAAACCTAAAAAACCGATTTAGGCCAAAGAATCCGATCACTGGAGGCATAGTGAATTGGTTAAAAATAATTATGAGCCACAAAACGAACCACTTTACAAATTTTTTTGATTAACAGCGCTGAACTTATATTGTTTTTTTTGTTGTATTTCTTTTGTAGGTCTATATGAAGAAATTTTAAACGTTGGGACCGATATAACCACAAAAGCTTATAAGAAAAAGTCATCAAAAATTACGTCGAATGGATCAACTACAAAACAAGGTCCAGAGGCGGTCATATAACTGAAATGTTTTCATAATTTTAAGTATAACAATTATTGTTCCATTAAGAAATCAAAACCATCGAAACAAGGAAACCCAAACAATCAAGAATACTAATACAATTTGTTGTAAACAAATCCTTGAATTTATAATTTGGGAATGGCGAAACAGTAAAGTAGATATCATCCCTGGAAGGGTGAAGTTGAAGACGTCCTATCATCCCTTGGTGCCACCAAAGTGAAGAAGGCGCGCGCAAAGCAGAGGCGCCAAGAGTGAACTTTTGCGGCAGACCGTAATCGAGTAAGGGATTGTTATGGCCAGTTAAGTAAGTACAGAATCACATAAAAAAATTTGCAAACATTTTCATGATATTTCTCATTTCAGTTGAATTACTTTGTTGGCTACAAAATTCCAATGTTTGAATTTTTTTTCTTTCAATTTGATCAAACGCGCAGGGGACGAACCCTATTATACTGAAAGATTTGTGAACTAGACTTTTATACTTTTTATCAAATATTTCTTGTTATTGATAGATCGATTTTCGTGTTGAATTAACTAATTAAAAATAATGAAACTATTAAGCCATCATCGTTGAAATTAAGGGAATTACTTGTCCCCGCGCAATAACTCACAAAAAACGCTCTTGCCTCTCTCTCTTTCTTTCCAGCCTGCCGCGGCCAATTCGGCTGTCATTCAATTTATCCATCTATCCGCTCCGCCGTTCTCGTTCCGACAGTCGAAATACCCGCCCAGTCCTGCCCCAAACTGCTGTCCACCGCTGCATATCGCTTCCATTGGCAATTTATGTGCGTGCATTAAATGTTGTCATTTCATGAATATTTTCGTAATTGAATAACATTCGCATTGTCCACACACGCCCGCCCCATCTCCCGCCCTTCTGCCACCGCCTATTTTAGCTTTATTTCCCTTATTTATTTTGTATTTTCCCAGCCTGTCACATTGTGAAAAGTTTCGGTTCGCTAAAGAAAATCGCCATTTTTTCGTGTTTGTAGTTATTGTTGTTGATGTTGTCATTATTGCCATTACGTTGTTGCTATCACTCACTGACTGCCGCCGCGGTTATTGTTGTTTTTATTGCTGTTGACGGAATGTGTTGCGTGGCATGTCGTGTTTTTTTTTTTTCCAGTAGGGGAAAGCATCGAAAGCCAAACGAGTGCGAGACTTTAACACGCTAAAACCCCTGTGTTCACAGTCCGTGTACCTTCATCGTGGCACCACCGCGAGGTATTACTTCACGATGAAGGCGGATATGTTAGCGTTCAGCTACGTCCAGGCATGAGTCATGAGATGCTCTGCCGAAAAGTGTCGTGTTCGGACGGACGGATGGTCAGTCGTTGGCATTTGTCACCGGACAGTCCCGTATGTCTCGTCTCTGTAAGAGCATTATACGAGCAATACTCCTGCATGCTCGGTCCCATGATTCTGGCGACGCAAGCATGTATGACACCAGTGAGGATGGTGTCATGGCACCGCCGATAGCCTCTTCGATGTCGGCTCTTTCATCGGCGTATTTGGCGCATTCGAAAAACGTATGGTGGACCGTTTCCGCCACCCCTATGCACTGATTGCAGTGAGGGCTCTCTGCGTGCTTGAATCTGTGCAGGTATGCGCGGAAGCATCCATGGCCAGAGAGAAACTGTGTGAGGAAGAAATTCAGCTCGCCATGCGTCCGCTTTAACCACGGTGCCAGCACTGGGATGAGCGTTCGCGTCCAATTGCCTTTCGAGGACGAACTCCATCTACGTTGCCATGCAGCTATCGTGTCTTCGGCTGAGACCTGCGCACCTCGTTTCTGCCAGTACGCATTTGCCTGTTGCAGGATCACTAGCTGGATAGGTGGTCTACCAGCGATCACGTCGGCCGCCTCGTCCGAGACCGTTCTAAACGCGCGGCAGACTCGTAGCGAGTTAAGCCGGTACGCTGCTTTTAGCTGCCTGCTGTATGAGGCCACCGTCATCGCTTTGTGCCACACTGGACAGGCGTAAGTTGAGACAGCAGTGTTTACGACTGCAAGCAGAGTTCTTGCTTGGGTAGAGGGACCACCAATATTCGGCATTAGCCGCGAGAGCCTGGCTGTTACTTTTAGGGCCTTCTCGCCGGCATGCGATAGGTGCGCCTTGTAACTCAGACGGCAGTCCAGCAATACGCCGAGATACTTTATTTCGGGGCGCGACTGTATGAGATGCCCTCCGACATTTACCGTCACGCTTTCCACGCATTTTCTGCTGCTTATCAGCACTGCTTCAGTCTTTTCACCTGCCAGTTGCAGGCCTGCTTCTGTCAGCCAGGCTGTAAGCCGAGAGATCGACTCGTTTGCCTTGGCTTCGATTTCGTGTAGATGTTTGGCCACTACGACTAGCGCTACATCGTCAGCGTATCCAACGGTGGTTACTCCGTTAGGCAACTCGGTACGCAACAGGCCGTCGTACATTACGTTCCATAACAATGGTCCAAGGACAGAACCTTGTGGAACGCCACACGTGATGGTGTATTTGCAGACACCCTCGCTGGTGTCATAAGTAAGCTGCCTATTGCTAAGGTAGCTGTCGATTACACGAAGTAGGTAGGCTGGAGTTCCTAGATCTCTAAGAGCATCGAGAATTCTGGTCCACTTGGCAGAGTTGAAGGCGTTTCGTACATCGAGCGTGACGACCGCGCAGTATTGCTTGGAGCCCTCTCTCCAGCGCTTTCCTTCAATTGCCTGCGCGGCGATGTCGACCACTGCAGCTATGGCATCGACAGTACTACGGCCTTTGCGGAAGCCGAACTGGAGTGGAGAGAGACCATTTGGGCCTTCCGTGTATTGTTCTAGCCTGACGCAAAGCAGTCTTTCATAGAGTTTGCCCATGGTATCAAGCATGCAGAGTGGTCTGTAGGCAGATGCATCGCCAGGAGATTTCCCTGCTTTGGGCAGGAGTACAAGGCGCTGAGTTTTCCAGCAGCATGGGAAGATGCCGGCTTGTAGGCAATAGGAGAAAACGTCAGAGAAAACTTGTGGCTTTGCGACTATTACTGCCTTGAGTAAGGCGTTTGGTATGCCGTCGGGGCCTGGCGCTTTGTTGGCTTTAAGCCTGTGCGCCGCAGCAAGAACCTCATCTATTGAGAAGTCTTCAAAGCTGTCGCCAAAACAGGCCCGGGGAAAGAGGCCTTGACGACGCAGGGGGGATTGCGGAAACAGTGTGCAAACTATCCGTCTCAGCATCATGGGACATGTCGGTGGCTGGGGTTTCTGCTGCGCCAGTTTTTTGACTACAATCTTGTAGGCATTCCCCCATGGGTTATCTTCAACCTGCTCGACGAGTTCACTGAACGTTTTCTTTTTGCTTGCCTTAATTGCCTTGCGCAAAGCAGCTTTCTTGCGTTTCAGCTCGGCACTGTATATGTCCGGCCTATCACGTCTGACAGCGCGCTGTTGTAGCCGCCTCAGCCGGAGGCAGTCGGCGCGGAGGGCTGCTATGTCGTGATTCCACCAATATACTGGCTTCTTGTAGACTCCAGCACCCTTTCTCGGCATGGTAGCATCACACACGTCTTTGAGTTGGTGAATGAAGCTGCCTATGCTTTTCCTTAAACTCGGCCGTGGAGTGAAAGTCAGCTCTTTGAGCAAGAGCTCTAGGGTACCGCGGTCCAGTTTGTGGGGTAGCCAGCCTGGTTTTACTCGTTGCTTCACAGTTCGCGGGGCGACGTTTAATTCGAAACGGATAGCGTTGTGATCGCTGTACGTAAACGCATCATCCACCTGCCATTTTGAGTCCCGAGCGAGGCGATCACTGGCGAAACTGAGATCAATGACAGAGGATGCGTTACCCTTCACAAACGTTGGTGTATTGCCTACATTAAGAAGCGTCACGTTAAGCGCTGAGAACGCCATGAGCAGAGCGGAACCACGCTTGTTTGTGCGTGCGCTGCCCCAGGTTGTTGACCACGCATTGAAGTCTCCTGCAATCACAGTCGGCACATTGCCACCTGCGTCGTTTACAAGGACATCAAGTGCATGCTCAAAAGCGTCGTGTGTCAAGCTAGGGGGAAAGTAGCAACTGAAGAAGCGTATACCGCAAATAACGGCCTGGGCATGAAAACTTCTTGCTTGGGGAGCTGATTCGACAGCGTGACCACCACAAACCCAAATGGCTGCCTTTTTTGTTGAATCCGCAATCCAGTTGGAGTTTTGCGAATGCACACGGTACGGCTCGCTCAGCAGCGCGATATCAATGTTATCCTCTTCAACTGTACGCTGCAGAAGATCTTGTGCAGCCTCGCAGTGATTGAGGTTCAACTGCAGGACCTTCATGGGCGCGCTGGTCCTTTTTGCGCAGCTGGGCAGTTAAAACTCCCGATACGATGACCGTGGGATGCGCCTGCAGCCTTGCACAGTGGGCAGCTCGGTGTATTGCTGCAGTCCTTAGCAAAATGTCCTTTTGTCCCGCATTTTATACAGCACTCTGATCTGTCATCGCCTTGACACGTTCTGGCGGTGTGGCCAAGGGCGAGACACCGATAGCATCGTGTATGTGCCACTTTTTCGCGTATGCGGGCAATTGTGAGGCCAATTCGGACTTTTCCAGCCTTTAGTAGCGTATTCGCCACCGTGGCTGGCACGCTAATGCACGCGGTCAGAGTACCGCCATGCGCCGCCCGCATGCTTTTAATCGACTCCGCGCTAAAGGGGAGGAGCGAGGGGAACGCCTGAGCTAGGTCGTCAGCCACTTCTTCTCGTGTAGTGAACTCAGCTATATCACGGAGTTCAACCTGGCACTCTTGCGTTTTGGCCTTGATTTCTGCCCGCTCGCCAACTACTTGCGCAATTTTACCGCTAAGCAAGGTCGTGTCTTCCTTGCTGCTTTTTGCCAGCTGAAAGAGCATTTCGCCTTTCGCGGTTCTGCGGATTTTCACAATATTTTCCGAAACGCTTTTAAGGCTCGGATCGGTTTTCACCATCTTCAAGATGTCGCTGTACGACGTTTCTCCTTTCGCTTGAAGAATTATGGCATCGGGCCGGCTTCGTATAGCTGCGCGGGCTTTTTGCGCTTGCTTTGGTTGCAGCGGGGTCGGCGCTTCTGCCTGTCGCCGTTTTTTCTTTGCTGGGTTGGTCACTGTTATGAATGGGGCTTCAGTGCTCGTATCCCCTAGGCTTGCTGAACGCGTCCTCTTATTGAGCTGCTCCGCCGGCTTATGTTTGGCAGAGACGCTAGAGCTTTGTGAATGCCGTTGGGGGGAGTGACTCACAGTACGGTCCTTGTTTCCGGTTTTATTAACCTCATCGGTCACCGTAGCAATTTGAGCCTGTATGAGGCCGAACATTTTTCTATGAGCTCTGGTGACAGTTCTGCGATCCAAATCTAGAAAAAGTTCGGCACCTAGCTCCTTGAGCAGCCTCTCTAGTTTTGCCACTTGCTCTTTTAACCCGCAGGGTTCGGGGGCGGCAGGCTTCGGCGAGGAGTTGGGGATAGGTTCTATCACCGCGTTGCGCATTGGGTTTATGCCACCATCATTTTTCACCGGCGGGGTTCTAAGTATTTTAGCCGATTTGGCAAAGACCGTGGCCGAAGGTGAGCACTCCGGATTCGCTTCATCTTCCACATTGCTGCTACGTGTCAGCCGAAGCGGAGGTGGCTCGCCTGCCGAAGGCTTCGGCATCGTCCACTAGATCAGCCGGCACAACTACTGACAGCCCTGTTCCGTATGTCGGTAAAGCAGTGTCGATAACGCAGTGTGCAGTATGGCAGTAAGCTAAACACGGCTTGATCAGCTGATATTTGTTTATCCGCTGATAAGTGATTTGCGCTTTTTTTTTTTTTTTTTGTTGTGCACGAGCGCAAAGAGAATATGCAGAAAAGCAAAGAAAAAAGTAGTTCTACTCACTGCACCAGCTAACTTAACTTTGGGAAAAAGTCCAAGAAGCTGTCAACCGATCCAGGGGAACACACTTCAGCAGCTGTCATCCAAGCGCCGCAGCTTCCACTACCTTTCGGTGCACTAATCACAAAAATGTAAAGGTTTAAAACCACGAAAACACAAAACTTTACAGAGCCAAAAGAAAACGCAGCTCTAGCAAAACAAAGTGTTAAAACACCCCACCCATGCGAAAAGTATACATATATGGAATATGATTCACACGTGCCACTTTTGTTGTGAAATGTTTTTATATTTGCTTTGTAGTAAAAATAATGAAAAAAAAACAGTATTTGTGACAAGCATTCGTGTGACCAGCAGAAGCGCTGCAGTGTGTCTGACTGTCATCGGGCATAAATTATGCCAGTCAAGCTTGCTTACGTAACATTCACTTGGTCACCATTTGCCTTGGTCGTATTTCCTTTGCTAATTAACTGCCCGTAATTAAGTGATTAGGTCGTAAGTGTCCTCTGCGCCGCAATGCGCTTCGTCATTCGTTCTACTAGCAATTTTTGAATTGGCCAGCTCGCGATCCCATGAACTGCTCATTCATCATTTTCAATTAATGCTGCAGCTGCCGCTCCTAAATCACCGCCCGCTCCGCCTGAACCAGGTAATTCAGCGCAGCATTGCGTCCATCTCGCATTCAGTCAGACCACTTGGCAAGGATAACACTCCAGTTCCGGCCCATAAAGCGGTACTTCATTTCACATTGACCACATGCGCTGAGGTTGATTAATTTCGCCTCGCCTAATTACGCTCGCAGTTAAGACGACTCCCCCAAGCGCAGCGGTGCGCATCCAATGCACAAGCAACACGGCGGACGCCGGTCACTGCTCAAGGATATTGCGGCAATATTTTTCTCGAAGCAGTGACGCTTCTCTGTGGGGCGCGCCTGCGTCGTGTGGCTTTTGCAAATGTGTGCTCGGTGCGGCCGAGGCATCATCAACGGCCGGAGTGGCCGACATTACGCAGCCACTTATTGGCTCAATTTGCACCGAGCATCAGGCTCGCATATGCAATGCATCAGTTTCAGTCATCGCTGTTAACAATTAATGCATTAACCCATTAATGTCGGACGGGTATTTAAATACCTGTAATACAGTAGCAACCATATCTGGGAAAAAATATTAAACTTGTAACCGTTCTTAACCCTTCGCTGCACGACATTGCATATAAAAAATGTTAATTTCTCGTAGATCTGGGAACTATTCCATTCAGCATTTGACAATCCAAAACATTTGATAAAACATTTGATTTCTGACAATTATGTGAAAAGAGTCAAACAAACCACACGTATTTCGATTTAGTGAAATATTTTTGTTTATTGATGGCGATGGTGATATGGCGGTCGCCGTCGCTCAGCTGTTTAGTGCGTTGGATTGCGAGTATACAGTGTCGCTCGACCTAGGTTCGACTCCCCGTAGTAGTAGTACAATCAAATATAGACAAACCCAATTATTTTTTCAATGACAGCCACCTCAGCAGGATATAGCAAATTTTCGGAAAACTTCCTCATCAAATTTTAATTTTTAAATTTTGTTTTTTTGTGAAAATGCACAAAAAACTGAGTGAACATCACCTTCAGCTGATTTTCAAAGCACTTTGAAAATGTTTAACCGTTTATACGAATTTTCGAAGCGACTTGAAAATTTAAGAACTCATTTGAAAAGCGCTTTGACTCGATACGCTTAAAATGTTCAAAGCGGTTTGAAATCGTGTTTATAATAATAAGAATGTTTCTTAAAATAAAAAAAATTCAGGAATATACTTTCACATACTTTTTAGATACTTTCCCCTAAGTTTTGCCAATATTCAGGTTTTTAATTTTGAAAAATGTTTTAAACTTAAAGTGTAGTAGAAGCCACAGCTTTGGAACTTTGAGAAAACTTTAAAAACGAAAATGCCACATCAATTCTTAATCTATATTGAAAGTTTTAGCAACTTCTTGCCAACCTTGAATTTTTACGATTTTTTTACTCAATAGACTAAAAAACAGAAAATATGTTACACACACTAATAAAATTCTTTCACAGATTTTTTGGGGTTTCTTAGTTGGAGTTTTACGTTTTAAATTACATCAAAATCGTTAAATTCTGAGACTATACATTTTTTGAATTTTGTCTATGGAACGAATTACTGTCCATTGATCTAAAAATACAGTACCTTCTCCAAAAATGGTTTGAGAACAAAATCATACCTTTTTACAGAGCACTGGTTTATCTCCTGTTGGCTCTAATTGATTTTGAAAAGGAGGACACGTTTGTACACTTAGACATCTCCGAGGGTTGGACAGCCAAAGTGAAATCAATAGAGCCAAAATCCAAGATTTATCTTTTGAGGACGAACTTCAATCCTTCGATGGAGATTCAGCAGATATTAACGATCGTTGTGCACATACTTACTACTTAGGGACATAAATATTGTTACAACATTGAACACACCCATTGTAATAGTTGAATTGAACATACCCCGTTATTTCCACATTGTTTATGAAACATAACCTGTAAAGCGTTAGTCTGCACCGGGAATTCTAAATTGTTCTAGCTTTCACCATGGAGTGGTCATATAACGAGAACCCTATCGCTGTTATAGCGCTATTTAAGTGTGAAATGAAAAAAGTGATATTTTCAAAACGCTCACGTTCGTCTACCGGTGCATACAACTGTTTGAGGAGACTGGAGATGTTAAAGACCGCCACCGGTCGGGCCGTCCGCGCACAGTTCGAACACCACAAGTCGTTAAAGCTGTCAAATCAAGAATTCAGCGAAAACCGTTCCGAAAACAGAAAATCATGGCCCGGGAGATGAATATCTCGCAAAAGTCCATGAGTCGAATTATTAAAAAAGACTTGAGACTTGGGGCTTTCAAATGCCGTACCGGACATTTATTGACTGCAGCTTTGAAAAAAAAAAGAATGGAAAAATGCAAAAGTCTTTTGGTAAAGCACGCTGAGAACTTGCACAGAAAAATCTTGTATACCGATGAAAAAATTGTTACCGTGCAGGAAAAATTTAACAAGCAAAATGATAGGGTGTATACACGGTCATCTAAGGAAGCATCTGAACTGATTCCACGGGTCGAAAAGGGTCATCACCCAGCTTCAGTCATGGTTTGGTGGGGTGTCTGTTACGATGGGGTCACTGACTTGCATTTCTGCGAACAAGGGGTCAAAACATCGGCCACAGTTTACCAAGAAACCGTTTTGAAAGCTGTTGTAAAACCACTTAACCATTCTTTGTTCCAAAACCAGCTGTGGACTTTCCAGCAAGATTCTGCCCCGGCCCATAAAGCTAAAACGACTCAAACCTGGCTCCAAAACAATTTACCAGCATTTATTTCCTCTGAAGAATGGCCCTCTGGCAGTCCTGATTTGAACCCGCTCGATTACAAATTGTGGACAGTTTTAGAGGATATGATTTGCCACAAAAGATACCCAACATTGATTCTCTTAAGACAGCTTTGATTCGTGCTGTGGCCAATTTTCCGATGGACGAGGTGCGTGCGGCTATTGATGATTGGCCAGTCCGACTTAAGTCTTGCGTGAAGGCCAAAGGCGGACATTTCGAATGAATGTTTGCTTTTTGTATACAATATATATCAATAAATATGTAAACAAAAATTAGCCCAAAAACATTCACTACTTTTAATTTTATAGCATAAAACGTGTGTAACAGTATTTTTGTCCCTACTAAGTACAATGTTAGATATTTTATCAAAAGGTACCGCTGGCAACTTATTAGACATGTTCTCTAATCGAAAAGTTGATAACATCTGGCAACTCTTATATATTTTCTCTTCCTGTTTATTCATTATCTGTTTATTCAATAATATTTGTATCAAATAACTATAATAAAATTTGTAAAAAGACAAGAACTCACTCAAAACACACATATACACATATGTATATAATTTGTAATGTAATTATTGTTTATAAATTTATTCAACATGATTTAGAATTTCTAATTCCATAATAAATAAAAAATGTATCATAAAAAGATATATGAGATAAAAATCGATAGTAAATTAATGCTTCTCTCTGAAAGTTTTAAACAAGGTACCCCAAAGTGTAGTCGTAATAAGGAACTCCGAGATATTTGTACAAGTGTGTTGCTCACTCGGCTGGCAGTAATTTGTCTCGGTTTGCATGGAGACAGTTCAACATGTTTATTTGCGGTTGTGAGTGTAATTGATCTGTTGGAGCACGGAAACGGCAAATGTTGATATTTCAATATTTAAAATCTGTGTTTAAATTTGTAAAAATATTTATTATTAGGCAGACTTACTCAAAACTTACATTAGATATATCACTAACTCCAGAAATGTAGAGAACCCGTCATTTAGGTTTGTAATGTACTACACCTGGCGTCATAGAATAGCACTGGCCAAGCTCTCTGTACATCATTTTACACTGCAATGCAATCACAAACTTGGTAAGGTCTGAAACAAATGATTTTATGCGGCCGGGTAACACAATATTTTGTCTTACTAACTATTCGTTATCGTAATGTCAGACTAACCACAAACGTCCATGAGTTCTGCAAATAGTGCTTCTGAATACTTGGCTGTGTTTGTCACGTTTCCAAGTCATACATTTGCACTTGCGCGACAAACGACATAATTTCACATGTGTGTAGGGACGGCAAAGAATACGTAAACTCGCAGCATACTGTAAGTGGTTACCTAATTCAAAATGGAAATATTTACACGTGCAGTGTAACTTAATTACCATAAAAACGAAAGAAAAACGAGAATAGAAGGACCGCAAATATCATAAATTAATGATGGCTTAATTGAAAGACACAGTTACAAAAAGTTCTCATTCTGTACATATGTATGTTTGTTTATGTAATACCGAATGGTACTAACGAAACGATTTTCAACATAACAGATTCATAACTTTTGGAAATATGTAGTTGTCGGTCGGTATTAATTTCTTCTCCATTACTAAGGCGGATCGATTGGACTCATAATTGTGGAGTAAACTTGATTTAGCAGAAATACTCAAATCGATGCTTTAATAATCACGTATTGCCGATTCTTTTGACATTAAGTAATTCTTTTATATTCCACTATATTCTCCTGTATTCTTCTAAATTTTTTATTCGAAAGGCAGACCGATCGGTGCATCGTACTCCTTTTGAACTAATAAGTATTTCTTTATTTTTATCTTTTACAATTGGCAGTCACTATGACAAATCTTCTTTCTTTCTCTTCCCAAAGTGAAGAACAATAATTAAAAAATAAAATAAATTCCTGTTTAGGTAATTTGAGGCACAATTAACTGAAATTATTGATTACACAGGACAACAAAATCGCACTTTGTTTCTGTTGCATGGAGTTTTCTACTGTTTTTTACTAACTTGGGTGCGCTGATTTCGAATCTACCTTCAGATTTTTGTAGCAGCTCTAGTTACTGAGATAAAGGGACCGCGTCATTTTTTCAGTTTTTCCTCTACTTTTTCCATATTTTTGATCGTAATTTCTAAACCAAAAAACCGATTGACATGATTGTCACCTTATCGCATTAACAACACCGCACGGCTTCTTTTCCGATGCAACTTATTTTTATAAGTTTTAAAATTCCGCGGTAATTGGACCGCAAAGTCGGAAAATATGGAATTTTAAGGCGTTTTCTTTGATGGTAAAAACATACACATTTTTTGTAAATCAATTAACGAGTTAGGTGTATACCCTGTGGGAAATCGGACTGGTCCAAGTCTAGTTTTTCAACTGGTCGCTTGACAGTCATATATGACCTCAGAATCGACTCGTTTTCTTGTAGCAAACTCACCCTTTTAACATGGCGGTGTCCTAGGCGAGGGTCAATTGTCCTCGTCTGCATCCATTTGCAACTAGTCCAAGGTTAGTCCAAAGTAAACCAGTTTTCAAAGTAAACCAGTTTGCAAACTAGTTTATTCTGGATTAGTTTTCTAACCACTCGATTTTTATGGGGAAAATAAAGCAGTGCATTTTTTAAATAATTATTTTATTTTAAAAATATTTTCGAATTTTTTAAATTTTAAATTTTTTAAATAGTTATTTTATTTTAAAAATATTTAAAAATAAAAACAAAAAATCATCGCGAATAAAAAAAATTTTGGTGCATTTAACACGTTCCGGCGCATTTTTTCGATGTTTTTACGCATTGCGTGCACGAGATTGACAAGTTGCTTTTTTACTGCGCATCGCACATTTGTGGACCACCAGTGGTCCGCAGTGGTCCACCGCAGTGCCCGTGAACCACCGGTGGTCCAGGCCGGGTAGAACGTGTTAAAGATGAACTGGAACTGTTTGGGGCCTGATGCAATACAACATCCTGACTTCGCCTGCAATAAATAAATAAATTAATTAATTAATAAATAATTACATAAATAAATAAATAAATATATTAATACACACCTTTCAGCTGCCGCTGCAATTCGTTGCTTTACGCAACCACGCAAAATTCTAACTGAAATCATTCAAGACAAAACGTGCAAATCGAGCAAACTTCGTGTCATAGAAACAGAAAGTTCGAAAAATGCAAACATTTCTACGTTGTTGTTGTAGCAGAACAATCGCAAGATCAGCCTTAACAGTATTTTTTTGCTTCTCTCACCTCTGTTTCGTTTTTCTCATTTTTATGTGCTCTTCTCGCCTATGAACGCGCACACAGAACGTGAACGATTAGACGCGAACTGCCTGACTTCTGCATCCTCTGACAGTCACTTGGACAACTAGTTGTCCAATTGACTACAAAAAACCAGTTGAAAGACCAATGAATTTTGGGAACTAGTTGTCTCAGGTCCGACAGGGTAATGAAAGCTGACACATCAAGCAATACACACAGACAAATTATTTGGCGGAATACACATTCACAAATGTACCATAGCCATTTTCATCACTTTTCATACTTTTTCCTTAAAAAATTAGGGGCCTCAAAATATGCTCTTTTATATATTCCATTTATAATCTGAAATACAAGCAAAAAACAAAAATATTTTGAATTGCTCGAAACAAAAAAAAATTAAAAACTTTGCATATTTTGAGGCTCCTAATTTTTTAAGGAAAACGACTGAATTTGACTATGGTACATTTTTGCTATTATTTCGATGCGAATGTGTATTCCACCAAATAATTTGGCTGTGTTGTATTGCTTGATGTTTCTTCTTAAGATATTCATATACTTCGTAACTTGATTTATGAAACAACTGTACAATTTTCGCCATCAGAAAAAAACGCCTTGAAGTTCAATATTTTCCTACTTGAAACCGTAGTACAACGCCAATTTGGAACGCATAAAATTGATTATTGTCAGAAAAGATGGTGTGAGATGTTGTTAATGCAATTATATAAAAATCATGTCGATAGGATTATTGGTTCAGAAATTACAGTGGAAAACGAGAAAAAAGCCGAGGAAAATTCGAACAAGTGGCCCATTTTTTGCGAAAACTAGAGCTGTTACATAAAAACGTAATATGGTTTTGAAATCAGCGTGGAAAAACTATTCAGTTTCATGTAAAAACTCCATGCAACAGACATGCTGTTGTGCAGTGTTATCAAGACGATTGATATTTTTTTTCGTTTTAATTAAAATTACTCATACGTAAATAGTTATGTTAGAAAACTATGTTTTATGGACTGGACTGAACCTGACTAGACTTGAGTGCCGACGTATGCCGGGATTTTGTTATGGAGTTTGTAACGCTTAGCTCGAAAAAGTGCACATTATCGGATGCAGTGTGTGCTTTTGCTTTTAAAATCAAACTTGACACATATTTGACTAATTTGACTATTTGACTATTCGCCTTCTTTAAGCAGAGTTGCTACAATAAAATATTTTAAAAAATATGAAAATATGAAATAAAACGAATTGATGTATAAAAAGTTGTGTCAAACCTTTTGACTAGTGTCCGGTTTTCACAAAGCCAACGCTTTCTAACAGTTGTACTGAAAACTGATTAAGGTGCGCTGTCATCGGCGATCTGGCTCGGTCATATTTGTAACTGTTACACGTAACTGGTTGTGTGTGTGGAATACAAGAATACCCACGTCTGTCTACCAACACTTAATACCGCATTTTGCACCTATTTTGTAGCTCATTATATTTACGCGGGTCAGCGAGCAGCAGCATGTAAACAGCCGTATATGAATTTGTGTACATGTATGTGTATGCTGGCCAGCAATAAATAACAGTGCTGCAGGTAGGTTGCCGGCGGCGCCATATGGACTGACATGAATGGACAGATTGGCGCGTACAATGCACTCGGCTTGTGTGCGTCTGCGAAGGACGAAAGGAGGCGCTACCGTGCAAGGCCGCTGGCACGCAGCAAATGCGCTTAGACACGCATGTTATGTTCTGCTGCGGCGGCCGCAGTGCATATCGGTAATGCGTTTATTGTGCAAAGATGAGCTGCACTCGCTTCAGTGGCTTTCGCTGTTTGTACGGCATTGCTTTGCTTTCACATTCAAACACAAGTAAGTGAAACATGTTAACTTACCAACGTTGCAAAATTGATGGAATCAAGCTTAGCATATGCACAACAGTAACTAAAACGGAGCCCAGTGGGCGCAAACAGTGCACAAATGGTCAAATTGGCTTAACATTGCTTGTGCCAAATTCTGCAATAGTTACATAGCGACATCTTTTCAAATGCGGTTCAGTTCTATGTTCTGTATTAGAAATGCTTAGCCGAATTAAAATTCAAAAAAACATATTTATTTACTCATCAAGATTTCGGTCGAAACTGAAGAAGTCCTGTAGAACGTTCAGCTGAATGCAGTTATGGAATCAGATTCATTCATAACCGTGCACTGCTTACCTACATTCTTGACACGAGATTTAAACCCAAAACTTTAAAGCTAGCGCACAGTGATTCGATTCCATACAACCACGGGTCAAAATTAGAAGGTCGTCTGTGCTTACACAAAATACACAAAAATCCAAAAACATACTTTTACATACTTTAGATATTTTCTTCTAAGTTTTGCCAATTTTCAGGTTTTTAATTTTGAAAAATATTTTAAATTAAATGCGGAGTAGAAGTGCTATATAGTGCTTGTTGATATAATTTTTTTATATTTTTGTTAAAATTCAACTTGAGAGTGAAAAAGAACCAGGATCCAATTGAACTCAAAAGTAGTATACTTTCAGGATGACCTTTAATTAGTTTAATTTCAATCACGATTGCCCGCAATATGATTAAATTATGTACTCGTAAGTTACGGGTTCATTATAACGACGAAAAAATATTGTTTAGCTTCAAATGCTATAACGATCTTTTATATCTTAATTGCTGTTAACCCTAATTCCCAGAAGTGAGCCTCTCAGTCTCACTAAAGATTTCAAATGGTGATAAATCCTATACCAAAAGATTTTCGATTCCAATTTTTTTATGTAATCCTCTAATGGAATGTTAGAATTATATTTCATTTATAAATTTGACTTTTTAGACAGTTTTTCTACTTTTTTTAAAATGCAACGTAACCCCAGAAGTGAGCCTCAGAAGCTCATTTGAACAAAAACTCAAATTTACTCAGAATTCCTTGACTTTTTGTCCACCATATGGAAGAATACAGTCAGAGTCAAAAGTTAGTATACAGCAGTTATTTATGCTCATAATCACAAATTGCATCTATATGTAAGAACATGTCATAAAATTGTTGTATTCATATGTATGTATGATATGTCTTATAGTTCAACATTTAAATGCTTTAAGTCACATTCGCGAAAATAACACAGAGCAACAAAATCGACATTTTTTTTTCTAAAATCAAACTATACTTTTCTAAAGGATTTTTGGACGCTGATTACAACTGTGTACTTAGTTTTTTGATTGTTTGAGCGGCTTAGGAAATATTTATGGTTTTCCTTGGAGGGCGTTTTACATGTTTTTTGAACATTACATGCATGTAGCTCCTACAAACCTGAAGTCTTAAATGCCATTTTTTTAACATAGATTAACAATACTCTAACTATGTATTTAAAAACACTAAAATCGGTTCAAATTTGCAAGAGTTATTCATTTGCAAAGTCAAATTTTCAGTTACTTTGCAAGATTGCGAATACACAAAATAATTTTTCTTATAAAAAATATATATTGTCATATAGTGAAAGAAGTGTAGGGTAAAAGTAGCTACCTTGCCTCAACTAAGTGCATGTGTAATTGTTTTGTGTAATTTGGTCTATTGGCGGACCTCGCCTCAACAGGGGATGGCTATGTTTGAGCCTCAGTGTCTTCGAAATAGAAACGCATGAAATGACAATTCTAAAGAAGCTAACTTTATTTCGTAAAACTACGGCTTATAAAGGAAAAATATAACTGTTATAATCGCGTAGCATTTCCAATACTCCGCCCATTATTCCAGAGCACAGTTTAATTGACCAATCCGTGGGTTAGGACCAAAATAGCTGATCTTGCACATTTCCGTTAGGAACAGTGCGCTGCGGTAGGTGGCGTTGAACTCGCTCGGCCGCCGCCACAAGTGCTGACTTGCTTTGTTTACAACTGCGGCGACAACTGCGGCGCGCGTAACCTGCCTGACACCCGTGCAAAACGGAATATGCAATTGCACGATCAGACGGATAGTGTCGGTGTGGGTGACCATGTGGTACCACTACAGAAGAATGTTGGGGCTTTCAATTAAAAAAGAAATTTTTGAAATACGATGTTTGTAATAGAGTATGTGCACAAATATGTAAGTTCTCCATGCATAAATTCAGCAACAAAAGCAAGGATTTACTTTTGAACTATAATATCGGAGCATAATTTTAGGCAGCAGTATGAAAATTCTCACATTCATCAAACGCCCTTAATTCATAAAATTTTCAGCTTTCGTATTTTGATTTTTTTGCGCCCTAAAAATATGTCGCAATGAAATATGGAAAAACAGCAAGTAGTTTGCTAAGTGTGTGTGGTTGAAATTTTTACTTGTGTGATGCAACTCTTTTTAGAACAGCACCTACAGTAATGAACCAATTCAAATTTTGTTAATGCCCTTGAAAAGACATATATTGACGCTTGCGAAAATACTTTAGATACTTTCGTCAATGACGCGAAGAGCATTAGAAGATTTCAATACAAACACGTGTTCAGAAGGTGAAGTCGCATTTACACTCTAATGAGTATAGGCCGAGAATGGCACATGCAACACAAAAAATCTGTTCTATAAGTTTAAGTTACAACCTTACACTATACCTTGCATACTAACTCCTAGTTGAAAATTGCAACCCCGAATTTAAATGAATTTTTATAACAAATTCGCGAAAATTGAACTTTGAAGAGCCATAGCCGTGTTAACCCTTGACCAATCGAAATCGACTATGGTCAAAATTATAGTTTGAGGATTCGTTATTGTGTCATAAAAAAATTATCGTGTTTTTCAACATATTATAAATGCAATAAAAATTCAAAGATGAAAAATCGTGGAAAACACCTCCTAGCAAAACCACCAATAACTTACAAACCGCTCAAACAATCAAAAAGCTAAGTACGCAGTTGTGATCAGTGTCCAAAAATCCTTTAGAAAAGGTTTACTAGAACTCGGAAAAATTTTGGCTGTTGCTCAGTGTAATTGATTGTCAACTTTTAAACGTCATCAAACAGAAAATCTCCTAAAAATATGAGTCAAAAGTTTTGTATACACTTGTTTAACTTGCATAAAAATTTACGTTGTAAATAGACTTACATACCTTAGCTTTGTAAAATTTTGTAAAAATTTATATAAAACAAAGTCGGAAGGAATAATTTGTTCCCTTCGCGGCAACTCGTTGTGTGATATTTGTGCGAAAATGGCTCGTGGAAAGGATCTTCCGGTACAAATGTGAAATATAATTGTTCAACACAGTAAAGATGGCAAATCGTTGGGTCAGATTACAAAAATTACAAAAACAAGTCGAGCCACGGTTCAGAAAATTATCGAAAGATATAACTTGCGGGGTAAAACCAAAACCGCTCCCCGATCAGGTCGACCAAGTGCATTAACAGAAGCGGTAAGAAGGAAGGTGGTAAGAAAAGTGAAGAAAACGCCAAAATCCAGCGCTGTGGTAACTGTAAAAAGCATTTCCCAAGAAGAACAGCAACCAGTAAGTGCATCCACCATACGCAGAGTACTGAATAAAGCTGGGTTACATGGACGAGTGCCACGAATAAAGCCATGTACAGTCTGTCCAGTAGAAGCGTGATCGTCGTAACTTGGAAACTATTTGTACGATTTGTTTCAAACAAACTGCATTTTATGCGTTTATAATATTTATTGTACGCAATATATTTAATTACAGATATAGTCGCCGCCATTAGCCATTATGGCCTCACACCCCCGACCCATACTTTGTGTTCAGTTCTGAGCAAGTTGCCGAGGCAATCGACTCCAAATCAGCCGAATATGTCTCAATAACTATTTTGCTGTCCATATAGTTTTTCCTCTGAGTTTCTGCTTTACTTTACTGCCCACACATTTTCTATCGGGTTGGCATCAGGCGACTGTGAGGGCCAATCTAACACCTCTACCCCATTTTGCTGTTTCCACTCAGCACACATTCGGCTGCGATGTTTGGGGTCGTTGTCTTCTTGTAAAATCCAAGAGAGTCCTCTTCTCCCGAATATCTTCGCAGCTGATGGTAATAAAGCCTTTTCATAAATTTTGTTCATCAAAACCGCGTTCAAGGTGGTGGTAATAACGAAAAGGCGCCCAAATCCTTTTTCTGAGGAACAGCCCCCCAAACATGGACCTTTACTGGGTCTTTAACAGTTCGTTGGAGTAATCGATTGTTAGCGATACACCAAGATCGATTTATGCTACTAGTTGTCCACAATTAGGATTCATCCGTGAATATTACATCATTCCAATTCCGATCTGAATCGGCATAAGCCCAGGCAAGTCGTTTTTGAACGTGTGGTGATGAGAGCAACAGTTTTTTCAAAGAGCTTCGGTATTTAACGTTGTTAGATCTTAAACGTCCTCGAATCGTCTCTTTTGATATTTGAACACCATTTTTCTCTAAAACTGCTTTAGCTTTACGCAATGATAAGCCCGGCTTCGTCGCAAGCAAATCAATGACTTTCTTGTCCTGTTTTGGGGAGGTATTTTTTTCAAGGCCCCGCCCAGCCACATCGTCGACATTTTTTGCTTCCATATACCGATTCGTCCACCTCGTTACGAATGACTTTGACTTCTTCATATATTTTGCTGCAGCTAAACGTGACATTTACGGCCCTCTAGGGTGTAGACAAAGGAACACGGCTTCAAGTCAGTTCTCTCACGCGGAACTCATCTTGTTAAAACACCGTATACTTTGTAATTGTTTCACGAGACTGACAATTTTTACAGTGCGTATTACAAAAATGATGAGGCTACTTAAGTGCATTCAAATTTTTTTGATAACGGTACTCTAAGTTAAAATTCTTCTTCTTCTGCTTCTACTGGACAGACTGTATATCTGCTGCCAATCACAAAAAGCGTGTTTCATTCGCAAAAAGCCACAAAAACGAGCCGCTGACATATTGGAATAATGTGCTTTTTAGCGATGAAAGCAAATTTGAGATTTTTGACGCAAGAAGAAGTGGTAAAGTCTGGAGAACAGCTAACAGCGAACTACAACCCGAAAACGTCACGTCAACAGTTAAGCATGGTGGAGGTTCAGTAATGGTTTGGGGGTGTATGTCGGCCGCGGGTACTGGAAAACTGGTTTTCATTAAGTCAACAATGAACCACTTGCACTATCATGACATTTTAAAGAATAAAATGAAAGTAAGTGCGCAGCAATTAGGACTGACGATGCCATGGGTTTTCCAACAAGACAATGACCCAAAGCATACAGCCAGAACAGTCCGTGAATGGCTGCTATACAATGCCCCAAAACAGTTAAGCTCTCCACCACAGTCTCCAGACCTTAACCCAATAGAACACTTGTGGGAAATACTGGACCGAAACATTCGAAAACGTACCATTTCTTCAAAGGAAGGTCTAATGTCAGCTCTGACTGAAGAATGGATAAAGATCTCCTCAGAAGTTACTACAAATTTGGTGACTTCGATGCCCAGAAGACTGCAAGCTGTTCTCGCCGCGAAAGGAGGCTCAACAAAGTATTAGTTCACCCTTTTTACCACGAGTGTAAGTCGATGAAAGACTTTTACGTGCTGCTGTATACTAACTTTTGACTCAATTTTTCAGTGCTGTTTCTGGTTAATGGCGAATAAAACCTTACAAATATGAATATTTGCAAATGTAACAAAAACTAGTAAAAACAATCATAATAAGCCTTTCTATGGCGTAAAAACCATTTGTAAACTCCTAGGAAATTTGTGATTACAAGGATAAATAGTTGCTGTATACTAACTTTTGACTCTGACTATATTTATATTTTTCATGTTTAGGTGCATTTTTATCGTATCAAGTTCAAAGTTTTTGAGTCTAGCACTCATCTAGTCGGCATGGGATGAAGGTAGGTAGGTAGCGGCGACTGCGTGTCCACTGAGCACGCCCAATTAGCACTTTTTGTGCCGTTTTGTTGTCGCTTCCTCGACTAGGTCTTCCCTGCGTGGGAGAAGATATTGGGCCTTAAAGCCATCCCGCATCATCCAAATAGGACTTGATGCATCTCAGTCTTGTCTCAGACAGATCAGCTAGAGAGCTAATCAGACTGTTCCCCAAAGAATTTAGTCTTTTAAATGCTAAGGCAGGGCAGCCGCAGAGGAAGTGTTCGAGTGTCTCACTCTCGTTGATTTCCCTGCAGCTTCTGCAAAAAGGGTTGTGGGGGATTCCCAATCTCGCCGCGTGTAGACCAATTGGCCAGTGACCCGTGATCACGGCTGTTAGCCTAGAAACATTCCTACGAGAATTTAGCAGCAGGTCGTTGGTTCTGTGGGAATTGTAGCGTGGCCAGATCTGCCGAGCCACTCTGCAGCTGGAAAGATTGCGCCACCTACTATCCGCTTTCCGCAGGAAATAATCCTTTAACTGTCTTAGCCTTGCACTTAAAGGCGGTGCCACCCTTTCGGGCTGTGTGTCCATGGCAGATCCCACTTTGGCCAGCTCGCCAGCCGACTCGTTTCCGCAGATTCCCGCGTGACCGGGTATCCAACAGATGGTAAGATCCACCCGCCCGCTCGCCAGCCTTAGCAACTCCTTACAGTCTCTGTCTTAGTTTGGATTTGACTATCGGCTTGGTGAGCTTGGTGAGCCTTAATGGCTGCTTGGCTGTCTGAGATAAACATCCCTGCCTCGGACTTCTTGTTGTAGGAGAATCCTGCAGGCTTCTCTTATTGCAAAGACTTCCGCTTGAAAGACACTACATATATCTGGTAGGTGAAAGGCTTTTTCCACTACCAAATCCCTAGAGTAAATTCCTGCCCCAACTCCACAGTCCATCTTTGAACCGTCTGTGTACAGTGAGGTTCCTGCGTTTGTAAGAGAAGATGCGTAACGCTTCCATTCCCTTCTGGAAGGGAAGAGCGTGGCAAACCCAACATCAAAGTCGGCACCCTTTGTGGTGTAGTCCGTATCCCCCCTTAGGTCCATTGGAACCTTCGTGAGGATATTACTATGTCCGTAAGGTCTTTCCGCCCATTGGGATGATTCTCTCAGTCTCAATGCGCTCGAAGCGGCCATCCGTCTTATAAAAGATTCAATTGGCAGCAGATGGAGAAGCGTGTTCAAAGCGTCAGAAGGGCAGGACCTCAAGGCCCCCGTAATCCCGACACACGCCGCCCTCTGCACTGCACTGAGTCTATTGATGTTGTGGTTCCTCTCCAGCGCCGGCCACCACACCAGTGCTCCGTACGTGAGAATTGGTCGAACAATTGCTGTGTAGGTCCAACGAACCATCTTCGGTTATAGGCCCCATTTTTTACCGAAGAGTCTGCTGCACGAGTAGTACGCTACCAGTGCCTTCTTGGCCCTTTCTTTTATATTAATTTTCCAGCTGAGTTTGGTGTCTAATATGACTCCAAGATATTTAGCTTCTGAGGATAGCCTAAGCTCGCTCCCATTGAGCTTTGGCAGTCGAAATGGGGGTACCTTGTACCTTCTTGTAAACAGTAGCAGCTCTGTTTTGGTAGGATTAATCCCCAGCCCGCATCGAGCGGCCCAGCTGCTCAGAGTCCTAAGAGCACCCTCCAAGATGCCACTAATTGTATCTAGGAAGGGTCCTGTCACCATAATAACGATGTCATCGGCGTACGCAACTACCTTGACCCCACCCTGGTTAAGAGCCTTCAGTATGGGGTTCAAAGTAATTAACCACAGCAATGGAGATATTACCCCTCCTTGGGGTGTTCCCCTGTTTGCATATCGTGTGACACTAGAGTTGCTGAGTTCAGCCTGGATCTGTCTGCTACTTAGCAGAGCCGAGATCCACGAACAGATGCAACCCTCGACTTGTAGGTCTAACAGGGAGTTAACTATGGCTTCTTTGTCCACCGGCATGGGATGAAGTCAAATAAAAATTTTAAAAATACTGCGATCTACGACATAATATGAAGAATTTATGGCTTGTCGAAGTTGATGTTAGTTCATACAGTTTATGTCTTCCAATCCCGATAAATATGTAATCAGAATATGGAAGTGCGATGGTGCTAATACCTCCTGAAATGCCATACACATGCAAATACGGTAATCAAGGAGCTGAGGGTCCTGCGAAAAAGGTGCTGAAAAACTGTTTGAGACTTACAAACACAAATGTAATAATGACCAGCTAGTTCACCAGTAAGGAATTAGCCGATAGTTTATTGGATCAAAGACAATTAAACAATAAGATGTCTTACGGCCATACAACCGAATGGCATAGGGCGAGCTCGAATTTGCAAAATTTTCATTATCGAGAGCAAGCAAGCGTCGGTACAGTGAGAGCGTAATAATATTAACGCTCTTTGTTTTGCTCACACAAAGCACAACGGCTTTAATCACTGCCAAGCAAAAGCAGTTTCTCGTATTTTGAAGTTATTTTCTGAAAATTTCTGGAGTTTCTTAAAAATACAAAACTTACTTAATTATTTAGGCGAGAAATTTGCATATTGTTCAAAGTATAAAGTTTGATACAAAAGTACTTAATTATGAAGTAGCTAACGCGACTTTGCTTCTGGAGTTGTCTGGAGTTTTTCATAAAGATGTCAACTCCGTCGGTTGTCATAGCCCAGAACCAATTTTGATTTTGTGTCTCATAACGTCATATTCCCCCAAGGCCAAAAACCGCAAGCAAATGGGCCATCATAACGTCGGACTTTCACCAAGCAATGCAGCCTGTGCCTTAAGTCGCACTCATGACTCATTAATAGGCAATGGATTCACGCCTAACGGCTGAAAAGGCCGATTTCGAGCTGACGTGGTCAGTTTCCAAGTTGATTTCCGTCAGTTGCGCTGTGAAACTGGTTGCGGAAACGAACGTCCGTTGCAACTAGGCTTCCCAACTATTAACACTAGAAGTACCGAGCGGTCATTTGACGGTTTTCAGTTTTTGATTAACCGTAGCTCGAAAACGGTTTAAGTTACGAATCTTGTTCTCCTTGACTTTTAATATTTTGCAAAATATTGTTAGTGCAAAATATTAAAAGTCAAGGAGAACAAGATTCGTAACTTAAACCGTTTTCGAGCTACGGTTAATCAAAAACTGAAAACCGTCAAATGACCGCTCGGTACTTCTAGTGTTAAAACGGTTTAGGGAGGACAAAATTTGGCTTGAGGAGGACTTTATATGGGAACTACTTTGTTTCAGGAGGACATCACATTCCTTCAATATTTTACAATGTTTTTAGAAAATGCAAGTGTAAAAACAGAAAACCTAAAAGCACAAGTAAATTTGAACTTTTTAGCCACTTTAAAAAATAAAACAAAACGCGACTGTAATCAACAATATCAAACAATATTTTCAATATAAAGATCGAGATCACACAATGCTTTTTTAATGCACTTTGTATTATGTGCGCGTGACAATTGCCTTTTAATATATTTTGGTTTGAATTCTTAAGATTAACGAAAAGGGACTTATTTTTACCAAAGTTTGCATTCGCATTATCAGCAGGCACACAACATTTTTTATTTTTAAGTCTAGTGTTTCCAATGCGGCCTTAATCATGTTGAACATTCCAGCAGCTGACTCATCCAGATTTTCAATTCATTTATAATTTTATTTTGAATGCCTAAAGCAGCATCGAAATATTGGACACAAATTGGAAAAATTTTCCTCATTAATTGATTAAGTTGCCACACTTGAGTAAAAAAAAAAAAAAATTGAAATTTAATTTGAGCTTGAGGAGGACGGAGGACATTTTCTGTTCAAGGAGGACGGTTGGGAAGCCTAGTTGCAACGGTTATTCATTTATTCGTGGGGAGTAGTCAATTAAAATGCACAGCCACACGGCGTGCATTTGCTCGCCGCAAAATTCAATTTCATGTCTATAAGCAATGCTTCTTACATACATACATACATAACTACTTACATAGTAGGGACCCCAACCCCAGCACCACTGCCGTGACGAACTGTGTACGGGGACAGGTGCTGCTGCCAATTGACAAGTACAACTGCGGAAATAACAACTGCTCATCAGATTTGCACAAAAAGTGCACCGTCACCACACATTGGAACTGGCCGGAATGCTGTAACTTACATACCTACACTGTAAAAATTGTCAGCAAGAAGGACAGTAAGCATGTAAGTCATGGTTGGAAGAATCAATGCTCATTAGGTGCGATTATTACAACTCAGTCAACACGACTCTGCATTAAAAAAATGACCTTTGAATGATCTTCTATCCCTTCCGCTCCAATCAGTTGTGATGAGTAGTTCACAGCAGATTTGTATATCCAAAAATTGTACTAGCACAACAACAACACCAGTAGCAGCACAAGTTCAGACTAAGGGCGCTGTTATGCAGACGGTCAAATGACCGTCGGTCACGATACTTTTTACGCTCTCGTTTTGTTTTTTCTACTCTGTGCCAAAACCCTGTTATGCAGACGGTCATTTGATCGCCGGTCACCAGTACACTAAACAAACGATGAGGGTTGCTACGAACCATTTTTTCCGTCATTAGATACATATTTTCGCGACAAGTGTGCCATTTTGCTCCGAAAACACATGTTTTGTGAATAATTTAACAACGCAACACTGTTTTGATTGCATGATTTGGCATCGAGTGCCTCATCATTTTTGACCGACGCGGTCAAATTTTACTCTCCCGCTCTCTCTCTCAATTTTTCATTTTACATTGAAGCAACAACAACTATCGTGACCGACGGTCATTTGACCGTCTGCATAACAGCGCCCTAACGGAAATATGTCGCAGTGCATCTGTTATCCAAAATAAACTCATCAAAGCCTCAAACCTTTTCGTTCTCCAACAACACCTCATACCTAGCAGCATCGGAAGCACAGAGGGCGCTCTACACAACCCAGTAATAAACTTTCACATACGTAGGCGTTGCTCCTAGAGAACAACAGACCCCAGCCTCATTACTTAGGACTTCTGGCGATGGGCTAATCATGCACTCTGACACAACTCATCATGAACTTTGACAAGCGGAGTGAACAAGGAGAGACAAATTATATAAAATCAATTTTGTTTTGATTCACTTACTGAAACCGTAAGCCTGACTACCATCAGCAATGTTGCTCACCTTCGACTTAGGGTCTTGACTTACCTACCTGTTGCGTTATTGTGCGGTATTGTGACAAAAAAGTACCCGGAAATTGTAAATAAAACGCAAAATATTTAATTATTCATCAATATTGTAGCGATGAGGCACTGTTCTGAATGCTTTTCTATGCACGAATGCTTTTCCAAGCATACTTTTAGGCATGCACTTTGAAGTACGGCAAATTTGGTATAATTCGCTTGGTATTGTCCGATATGGCAAGGATGGTTCGCGAAGGAATGGGCTGTGCGAGAATGGTCGAGCGTTTTCCAATTGGAAGTTGCAAGAAACTTCGGCGCGATAAGAAAACTGGTATAAAACCAACAGTGTGCAGCGCAAGGAGTCGAGTCTGTGTTGAGCAAGCAGAGGGGAAACATGCAATAGCAGTAGTGTAAAGTAGTAACAAGTGTAAATTTGTAAATAAAGTGATTGTTGATTTTTGACTGCGTTTGCGCTGAATGAGTGAAGTTGTTTTATTTTCAAGCACAATCCAGTATACGAACTTAGAGAAGTCATTTTCGTAACAATATTTATTTTGTCGCCTTCAAGTAATCCCCATGAGATGCAATACACTTATGCCAACAATTTTTCCAGTCCTCGAAACACTTTTCATAAGCACTTTTTGGGATGGGCTTCAGCTCCTTCAGCGAATTTGGTTTTATCTCTTCGATCGACTGAAAACGGGTTCCACGGAGGGGCAATTTCAGTTTGGGGAACAAGAAAAAATCACCAAACACCAAACCACGAATATCGAAAAAAACAATGAGCATCACCTTGATTTTTGAGCGGCTTTGGCGTGGTTTTTGGTTTCGGCTCGTTTTTCCCCTCCATTCCGATGATTGTTGACTTGCTTGCATGTCAAACTCATAGACCCATGTCTTATCGCCAGTTATAATGCTCTTCATGAATGTGGGATCAGAATTCGCACGATCAAGCATGTCCAAAGAGACCTGTTCACGGTACTCTTTTTGAAGCAAATTCACAACAAAATCGCAATGCACTACTGAGGTGTACCGACTTAATCAGCTGCTGTAAACAAACTGGTTGACAGATCGCGCTCATATTTGGCATAGTAATTAAGGACAGTCCTACGAACTTAACAAAATACATTTTTTTGAAATATCATTTACCCGGGGAATTTAAATTACAATTTCCGGGTACTTTTTTGTCACAATGTAAGTTAAAAAATTAGGCATGAATTCGCTTATTTTCTTTATTTAACTTTTCGCACCGTGTACTTGTACCTTCTCGAGCTTATGTACGTACAATTTGAATGTAGTGGTATATAATGTACATGTGTAAATGTGTGCGGCTTTTCAAATAAATATGCCGCACTATGCCGTTTGTCTGCTGGGAGAGTGTCATGTCGCAAAACTCCCTCGTTGTCGCTGCCACCTGCCAGTCATTCAGGCAGCCATATGCCCAGTTGATTGCCTGTCCGGGCAACTGTGCACTTCCCTGCCTATCCACCTGTCCCTGTGTATGTGCGAGCGCGACAATTCCGACTTCCATCACCTCCGCTTCACGTGTGTGTGTGTGTGTTTGTGTGTGTGTGTGATTTCGCTTTGATTGTGCTGCACGCTGTTTTTGTGCGTTGTGTTTGTGATCTTTGGGGAAATTTTACCACATTTCAAATGCAAATCCATTTAATTAAAGCAATTTGAGTAAATTTCATCTTGCGGTGCACTTTGAGTTCGTCTCATATAAAATTCATTAGCGCACAAACTGTTTTAGTGGCGCGCACAAACTGTTTTAGTGGCGCGCATAGAAATAATGAATTTTCATAATAAAAACACTAACTAACTGTAGTTGATCATTCATGCAACCGGTTCGTGCCAAAACAAAAACAAAAACATATTTCTAAAGAATGATCAATTAACACGGCAAATGATAATGTTCTTTATTGTGGTTGTTGCTGTTGCTGCGGCAACGTTCATTTCATTTCCAATTACTGTCGCATTAGTGCAACGACTAATGAATTTTACTTTGCAGCACATTATTAGTGCAGCATCTACTAGCAACTGTTTTCCGCGCTCGTCGCTCGCCGCGCTCTTTGCGGCAGACTGTAGCGTGTTTGTCTTCTAATTACGCACAAAGTTGCGCAAGTCTATGTTTTTTATTGTAATTTCCTCTGAATATGTCATTAAGTGCGCTTTCACCAACGCCAGTAACAGCCCATTAGACACTTTGTTTTGCTGCACTTTAGGCTTTAGGCGAAGGCGAAGGAACTTTGGCAAACTGTTGATTGCACAAGTTTAGGGCCATTCTAAAAAAAAATAAAACTAAAACTAAGCAAGTCTACTTCGGAGTACGGGAAAAGCCCACATATAATTGGAGTTTTAGAACTGCAACTTGGGCAAGTGGGGTCCAGGGGAATTAGATAATTAAATTTGTAAGCGTCACGAACATATCAACTCGGTTGAAATTTAAAAAAAATCAATTTTAGAATATTAAAAAAATTTTTTTAAAAATTGGGAACTGGTAAAAGGACCAAATATTGATCTAGTCTGAAGAAGGATATTTAAAAAAAGATTGAAATTAACACAATTTGCAGCTATTTGAGAACTTATATTCGATTTTGTATCTTTTTCCAGAATCACGTCGATAAGATTCTGGTAGAGGCATAAGAGATATTTAAGTTAGTCGGCTTAGCAGATCCTAAGATATCGTAGTGTCCGTTGTCACGAATACAATTTCGAGAAAATCATTCAGCCCTACTAGCTTCCATGAAGTCATAGCTTTATTGATATTAACACTGAGGCACCACATACGTTTTCGTGTCAACCTACTGAAGAGCCCACGTCTTTGGCAGTGCATTCAGTCCTTAGACTCTTATACCGATATCAGAAATTTATTCCTGTGTTGGAGAATCGCCACCATAATCTCTTATTCCTTTCACCTTTTGATCATCTTTTTGGATTTTTGGTAGATGCACTTAACCCTTTCGCTACAGGTTTTTACTGGGGTAAGTTAAAATTTTATATTTTACGTCTTAGGCTTCTATGTGATTATATTAGCAACATTCCATTATAAATTTTTTTAATATTTCTACTCGGACCCTGTATTTTAGAATGTTTTTCTATGAGAGTAACCACATCGTTGTGGCTGTAATCAGGGGCGTAGCCAAGGGGGGTTTAGGGTGTCAGAACCCCTCCATAGCCTATAATTTGTCAACATTTTCAATCACTATGCATGGTATGTACGTTCCCACATTAGCAAAAAGGTCTTTTCATCTTTAAATATTTAAAAGAATATTAACAAAACCCTTTTTGTACCGAAACTAAATTGTTTTTTTAATAGTCACGTTTAGGCTTAATGCAGCGATTTGCATGTTCTAAAAAGATGTCTAAAGAGTAGTTTAGTTCGTCGACCGGAATGTCCTTCAGGATGTCGGTACAAGCCTTTTGGATGGTTTCTACGTTCTCAAAACGCTTTTTTTCATCGGCAAATGCATTCTTTAAAGAAGTGAAATTCGCACGGTGTCACATCATGTGAAAACAAAAAAACAGTCAAAACAAGTGTCAATAGATGGGATGGCATCCTTCGATAGCCAAATGTTCAGTTAAAATGCAATAAATTTTTGCAATTGAGATGCTTAACCTTCGCCTTACTAAAGATGATCCCAGGCACTTCCCGCTGCTATTTTGAGTAAAACTCACAATAAATATATAATAATTTATTTAGTATCTTCCTCTGGCGATAGTTCGTATTTCGAAAAAAGGCTTAACTTTAATGATTTATTTTGAGACTATGGAAAATATTAGAAGATTTCTTTCCAGAGGGTTTATTGAACACATAATGAGGTACACAAAAAAAATGTATCGTGAGTTTTAATCAAAATGGAAGCGAAAGCGCCTGGGATCACCCAGATACATTTGTATAAAAAATGACAAAATTCAAGTTTAAACATGAACAAAATTTCAAAAAATATTTTTTCATGTTATTGAAAATTACCTTAAAATTTGTGCAGATATTAAACATGATTATTAAAAAGATCACCCGGGTGGGTATAGGTAAAGCGAAGGTTAAATCCAATTTCAAGAATTTCAATGAAGATTTTGGCTTATCTTTTATGAATTACCGCCCAGTTTTGATCTACGGTGATCGCGGATTCAGTTGGCTAACACTTTGCTCATCATTTATGTTCTGGCAATCGTTTTTAAATCGCTTTTACCACTTATGAACTCCGCCACGGTATAAACAAAAATCACCATAAACTGGGTTCATCAATTTAAATGCTTCGGTTAAAGTTTAAACATTTTTAAAACAAAAGTTAAAGGATCTTTGTTCGATGCTCGTTTTTGTACGATGACACAAACATACTTCCACTTCAGATGCAATAACTTCGCTTTCAGTCCACCAAATTTCATGAAATTTTTACTAAAAATCAGGGAAAAAATTTAGTTTTTAATGCATTAAGTCACATAAGCCACAACAAAATGCCCTATTTGGAAAGTGCACTTTACTTAAAAAAAACATGTAATACTAAACTGGGAAAAATTTTTTTAAAACCCCCCCATGACCAAGTTCTGGCTACGCCCCTGGTTGTAATAATTATCATACTTAAACATAAAACTTTTTACGCATAACGAAAATTTGAATATTTCTTCATTTACTTCAGCCAGAATTAAAAAAAAAGTATCTAAATTGAAAGAAAACGTCAAATTAAAAAGTTCTCTAATTTTGTCTGCTTCTTCTTCCTTTACTATGTCAAGATATACCATTAAAAAAACGTGTATACTACTCTTCTTTAAACTTAAATATTCAGTTTATTAATTTCGTATTTTTCCTAAAACTTCAAACTATTCTAAAGACCAACAAAAAATGTATTCTTGCAACCATAGAGGATGCAGACGTCCACAAAGTAGCATGTTAAAGACTCCACCGTCCACATAGTAGATTCTGTTAGCGTTGTGGATCAATTTCTAAAGGTCGTCTGGCACGGAGAAGTCTCCGTATCCCTGTTGCAACTACAATATTAACCTAAGAAAAATCAGCACACGTCACTTATAAAAGAATCGTCGGTTTATAAAAGAATCAGACTATTTTCCCTCTGACAATCCATATACATAAGTTTAGTTAATCTCAATCATAGTGTGTTCATTCGACATGATTTAGTGCACGATTTTTTGATTTCGATGATGAAGTACCTCTAACTTTATGCAATTTGTTAAAAAAGTAGATGAGTCAAAAAATTGTGGGGCTAGAGTGGATTTAAATGGCGTCGCATCGAGGTCAAAGTTTACAAAAAAGGCAGAAATTCGACAAATCGCACCACAGCTGCTCAGAAGTTGCTCTTAGAGGGTTAAAATCTATGACTGACCCCCACTAGTTTTCCTTACTGAACATTTCTTCCAAACATATTTATACCTTATATCCAACCTTTAGTGGCGCTCCCATACAAAATGACCGTTTTTATAAAATAGGCTCCAACTGCTCCCAGGTTAGTCCCAGATGTGTCAAATCTAAGACCGACACTCATTTATTTTCTCTTCCGAATGATTCTTCCAAACATACCTACCCGCTGTCTCCAAGGCTTAAAGGGGCTGAAGTACCAAATTGGCCATTCCCCACTCTTAAATGTAGTAGTTAAGTAAACGAGGAAACATCGTATCTCGGAAACTACTGAACCGATTTAAATGATTTCTTCAGCGATCGGCAACATTATTGAGTAAAAAAAATAAAAATTTGATTAAGGTTCATAAGTTCACCACCAGATAGCTTTTGCCATACAATCAGAGTTGTGTGATTGTAAAATTTTGGGTTTCTACGAAGCAAAAATCAAAATGTATTGTCAAAACCCCATTAACCTCCCAAAGGAACCTTGAACTGTCTATAGTGGCACATACATTCTATCATAACTAACTCGCCATGCCGATAACAAAACCGATTCTAATTTGAAAATTTGAAGCTTTTCATGGGAAATTTCAATCTCAGACGTTGAGGCAGCCGTTAGCAATTCACCTCTGCGCCACACTTCAACGTTTTAGAGCGCTTTGCCGTATCAATGTTGCATGCGAATTTACTAAAATGTTTACATGTGGCACATTTTTCGAAACCTTGCACTCCGGCAACTCACACAGACATACACAAACACACAACGCTGGCTCCTTTTTCGTTTATCTAGCTCGCTTGCATGGTGTTTGTTCTCCGTTCGAGCCCCTCTGCGAACTTCAAGTGCACAGATCCTTGAACAGAGCAGCTGCACTTTTTATTGCTGCTGTTATTTCAGCTGTACTTCTTCGCTTTTCGCTTAGAATTGCGGTCTGTGTGCTGAGTAAATTACGAGTATTTTTGTTGCTGCCGCCGCTGGCGCTGACATTGCGTGCGCCTTTGCTGCCAGTGCAATGTTGTTGGCTGTGCAATGCAACATTTGTATTCTTATCGCCTCGCGTGCCAGCGGCCCCTGCTGGGGTTGAGCAGGCACTTCTCTCCGGTTCGTTGTATTTGTATTTTTTCCATAACTTGCGCATGACGGTGTGTTTTCATTTTTCGTGTTGATGCTGTTTTTGTGAATGTCATTAAATTTGCACTAACTGCTAACTAGTAAGCAGTTTTTTGTTGCTTTCTATGCAATGTTTATCCTTTCAATTCTCAAGTTTGCACATTTTTCAGTCGCGCCGAGAATTTTCAGTAGTTTAAAATACAACTTGAAGCGCTCTCTAACCTCCATAGTTGTGACGCCTGATTACCAAAACTTCTAAAAATTCATTCGGAAATACTTCAGTACAGTATCTAACTTTGGTAATTCAAGAATTTTGTAATAATAACAATAAGAGTATTTCTTACAAAACCTATTACATAATACAAATTCTATTTGAATCTCGACCACATTCAAACAACCACAAATCTAAAGGTTGCAATATACAAAACAACAGAATAATGGTACAACTAAATTTACTGATTTGTCAAGTCACAGAATGAATACTGTGAATACCGCTTTTTTGGTCCAAATATTTCGAATAAAATGCACCAGCGGGCATATTCAAGTGTCTTTGTGTTGCACATGTTGTCGCAATTGTGTCGAAAAGGTTAAGTCAGTATGCAGATGGCCACCTATGTACGTGCGTATGTAATTTTGACTATTTGCAATATAAAACCACACTGTCCTAACAAAGCAATAGCAGAAAATGTTTGCATGCGTTACCTGTACTCGCTGCAGCTCTGAATGCCAGAGCAGCGCTGAGAAAGTGCGGGCGCCAGAAGGCCTCAAGCCCCCCAAGGGCAAGCGTGGTCATAGTTAAGTACACAACACTTTTGCCTTAGCGTTTCGTTGCCTTTTGGAGGTGTTCGCACAGATGCCACTTGAGCTTGTTCTGCTGCCACGCTTGTAGTTTTTTTCTTGTTAGCTTAAGCAGAAAGCGTAAAATCACATGCACTCACATTAACCCCACGTAACGGCCGCACACACGCACACGCCGGAAGGTGTGCAGGTAAACACACAGCCAGAGACATCTGTGCGGGTCCGTGCGCTCGCTTGAAAACTAAAACTAACGTCAAGGTCGCCTGCACACAAACGGTCGGGCAGGCAGCAGCCACTCGCCTGCATTGCGTATACGCCGCGTAGCCCGCATGCGAAAATCTGAATATCTGTGCGTGTGTTTGTGTGTTTGGCTGCAGGTTAAGTATGTCGATTCGTGCGCATTCATACACGCGCCGCTGTGTCGGCACAACGGTCTTCCAGTGTTGCCAACTCGGCAGCTGCACGAAAATGTGAACATTTCGTGCTCGTTGTGTGCTTTTCCGCGCTTTTCCTCTTTGACGCTACTTTCCATCTTAATTTATATTTCATTAATGCGCTTGTAATTGTACGTCTAAGTGTGCACTACTTGGCGCAACCCTTTCGCGCTGCCTTTGCCTTGGCATTTGCACACACACGCCGACAAGATGGGCGCGTTCAGCACGTTTCGGTGCATAACTGATGAGCCTCCACTTAACGTGTGTCAGTGTCATTTAAACGCCTTCCTTCGTCACACTCGCACTCATACCCAGCCACCACACATATCTGCCAGCAGTATTGACATTCAACTCAACACTGGGCGCGAAGCAGAGTTCAGCGCGCGCCTGAGAGCGCCAAGCATCGTTTAACGCAAAACATGAGCGCCCGCTTCGGTGTGGGGTGGAAGGCGCCGGTTGTACAGACATAAATTGGCATATAGCACCGTTGTACGTGTGTGCGTGTGTGTGTTTGATGTGCTGCTGTATATTAAAATATTAAAACAAAAATTAAGAAACTTTAATTAAAGCCGACATTTTCACGTGCTGCAAGTGCAGTACACACTGTGACGGCTTAGAAACTTTTAATTGTTGCTGCACCTTTTCGGCAACTCGGTTTTTACTGCTCACAAATTGCAGCAGTTGCAATTTCGGCACTGCCACAGCTATAACCAGTGTTTCTGATCCTTGATGCGAAAAAGTTAGGTAAGCGTTAATCGTTGGTAGCTTTCAAACGCTAACCGCTGATGTCACACAAATTTCACGCGATTAGCAAGAGCCAGGCCAATCTTGTCATTAAGCCTTGGCTTTCCTAGACGTAAGAATTCACTCATGGAAAAATTTTATTTCTTCAAAATTTAATAAAAAAAAAAACAGAATGAATTGAAGTCATGAAATAACATTTTTACAAGACTGCTTAACTGCTGCGAGATATTCAATCAATAAACGATATTCACCACGATTTAGGAGAACAATGAAATGATTTACAAATATTTGTTCAAATCACAATTCGATGCCTGCCGCCAGTTGCCATTGTTCCAACCGAAGGTTAGTGCACTCAATTGCGATTCATTGCGCCAATTACCATGTGCCATGTATTTATTACACATACAACTGAGCGCCAATTGTAGTAATTGTAACAGTGACATGTCACGCCACACCAACAACGACACCACAGGCACTGCCTCCGCAACGATTGCGCAAAGTAATCCACTAAATGGGTGTTTCAATAATTTTCAATTATTAGCATTAAAGCGTGCGGCGGTCGCAACGACCTGCCAGAATAGAGCCGGACACAGCTTCCGTGTCGTTGGGCGTCCGGCAGTAAGTTCGGTTATTTGTAGTTCTTTATTGTCGTCATGCCGCCGGAGCTATGACATTGCGCTGCGTTTGTGCTGTGACATTGTTTGCGACGCATTCGTGTGATTGTTTGATTATTTATGTGTGGGCGACGTCAGAGGTGGCGCTCCGGCCATTCGTTACGGAAATTAGTGTTGCGACATGTACCACCAGCTGACGGCGGCCACGGCGCAAGTGAAGAGTTCAAGTTGAGTTGGGTGCAGCAGTAAATGTGAAATTCATTAGCGAGCCATTTGTCAGTCGTAGGTATACAATGCAATACATAGGGTCGATGGATTTTGAGGCTTGAGGGTGGGACGGCCTCCCTGTGACGCGATGCTTAGTGGCAGCTCTGCAGGCACAAACGGGCTGGCAATAAGAAGTAGGGACGAAAAAAAGGGTTTTAGGCAGAGACCTAAAATAATTATTATACATATTTTTGGGAATAAAAACATTGCCCTAATTTAAGAAATTTCTATAATTATTGCTTTATAACAATTATTCTCAATAAGACATTTTTTACGTCGCCTATAACTATTATCATGTAATAAATATTTTTGAGTTGCATAATAACTCTTATAAGTTACAAGTATATTTTTCGTTGTCGATAATTATTATTTTGGGATTTTTATTTTTTACATTGCTTCATAACTTTTATTAATGACTTTTTTAATTTACGTTACTGATAACTATTATTTTGAGAAATTGTTTTTTTACGTTGCTTCATAACTTTTATTTATGATTTTTTTTCATTTACGTTGCCGATAACTATTATTTTGGAAAAAAATGTTTACGTTGAGTTACCACATATGGATATATGGATATGAATTGATTTTTAATTGTTTTAAATTGACAAACGCAAATTAACTGCAGAAACCTAATTTCCCCTAACAACTAAACAATTAAAAATCAATTCATACTCAAAATTTGGTAAGGCAACGTAAAAAAAAATTTCTTTCATAAAAGTTATGAAAGAACGTAAAAAAAATTGTCTTTCAAATAATAGTTATCGGTAACGTAAATAAAAAAAATCATAAATAAAAGTTATGAAGCAACGTAAAAAAAATTTTCTCAAAACAATTGTTATCGGCAACGTAAATACAAAAAAATCATAAATAAAAGTTATGAAGCAACGTAAACAAAAAAAAATCCAAAATAATAATTATCGAGAACGAAAAAAAAAATTGTTTCTCATAACAGTTATTACGCAACGTAAAAATTAACTATCGCAAATAACACTACTCGACACGAAAAATGCTCCTAAAAAAAACTTTGAAATAGAAAAAAATGTAGATGTATGAATCTACAGACTGAGATCCAAAACATTTATGCATACCTGACATATTAATTATTCGCACGGTGTAATAAGTGAAAAGTTGGTGTTTTCACTCCGTGCATCATAACTTTGTGATTTTTCTTTCAATTCTATTGATGTTAGGCTCAATATTTGCTCAAATAATATACGAGGGCGGGTCAATAAGTCCGTGACTTTTTGAATGAAACACAGGTTTTTAGATAAAAAGTTATTTTATTTTTCAACGTAGTCTCCTTTGAGATCTATACACTTAGCCCAACGTTTCTCCAGTTTTTTTATCCCTTCCGAAAAATATGATTTGTCGAGGTCTTCAAAATAGGCATTTGTTTGTGAGATGACTTCGTCATTGGAGGCAAATCTCTTTCCGCCGAGCCATTTCTTCAAGTTTGGGAACAAGAAATAGTCACTTGGGGCTAGATCGGGTGAATAGGCGGGATGAGGGAGCAATTCGTAGCCCAATTCATGGATTTTTGCCATGGAAACTGCACATGTGTGCACCCGTGCATTGTCCTGGTTGTGTGGTCGATTGTGAGCAAACGCGGCACCCATCTTGCGGAAAGCTTTCTCATACCCAAATGATCATTCAAAATTGAAACGACTGAGCCATGTGAGATGCCTATGGCTTCCACAATCTCTCTCACTTTTAATCGCCGATCGGCTAAAACCATATCGTGGATTTTTTCAATTGTTTCGGATGTGGAGACCTCAACTGGGCGTCCAGAACGTTCGGTATCTTCCGTGCTTGTACGGCCACATCGGAATTCAGTAAACCACTTTTTTACCATGGAAATGGATGGTGCAGAGTCCCCATAATATTTATCAAGCTTAGCCTTGGTTTGCGTAATGGATTTTTTCCGCAAAAAATAATGCTTAATGAGCACACGAAATTCACTTTTTTCCATTTTCTTCTCAGTCAACGCGGTAATCTGATATTAACGGCTGTCAAAAACAAACTAAATGTCGCAGCTTGTTCAATTTTTGACAAGAGTCAACTGACAGATGACTGTTGACGGGAGCAGAGTTGCCATTTCAATTAAGAGGCGGGCAATTCAAAAAGTCACGGACTTATTGACCCGCCCTCGCATCTTTCATCTTAGATTTTAAAACCAGAGGAGATCATTTATTTTATCTATAAAAAAACCATTCGAAAATGTATAATTTTTGAAAATGGTCAAAAAATTCAATTTTTTCAAATTTCATCTTCAGTAACTCCCCCAAATCTCATCTGATTTCGACAATCTATATATTGTTTTAAAGGTTAGTTAATTACCTTCTGAACGACGGGCCACTTGTGTTAGTCGGATGGTTGGTGTTTTTCGAAGATTTTTCGAAAACGCTTCTTAAGAAAATGCTTTGATTTTCAGTTTCAGCAGCCGAAGGTTAGTCTAAAAATACTTTTGTTTTTAGGAGCACGCGATGAACCCATCTTTTGTCGAGTAGTGTAATAATTATTATATATATATATATATTGTAATAGTTACATTGCAATTATTTTCTTAAAAAACTTATAATAGTTAAGTCCCTAGTTTTAGGTGGTAAGAATCGTGTCTAAGAAGATTTGCAGCCCCTACGAAAAAAAAGCTGTTTTCTTCCAATTTTTAATATAGTTAAATAGTGAACTTCATTAACTGAAGGCCGAATTTATCGGTTGAAGCAGCAACGATTAGTTTGAATTTAATCAAATGTCAGAGTCTTAGTACTAAACAATTTTCCCCGACCTCAAAAATAAAAACACATACACACAAATTGTTGGGTACTCGGAACAATTACTTTTTGTTCCGATCACCCACAACATTTCCGTTACGGCACAACGGAAACTTCCACTTGATATTTGTGATTTCATTATAATTACTTAAATGCAAACTCATAATTGGAATGACCGCAACGCACAAACACGCCTCCGCCGTAGACCCGAAAACGTGCATCATATCCGAAAGCAATGTTGTTGTTGTTGGCGCACATTGCCAACAGCACCCACAGCCACAGCCAGAAGGTGCAAATTCCAGCCACTGCTGCCATCGTTCACTGCCATTAAATCCACTCATTCCGCTCTGCTCTGCGCTGCTTCGCTCGGCCCAGGAATTTAAGTCTTTTCAGTCGCCTGTTAGGCCGACAAGATTTATGGCGTCCAGCATTTTTCGGCCAGAGCCCAGCACAGGCCGAGTCGACGTCCCACCGGACCATTGGAATAGGAACGAGCGAACAGCGGACAGCCGAGTGAATGAATGAGTAGTTGTGCATGGGACTAGGAAGTAATGTGGGCTAATGGGCTCATGGGCAGCTGAGCAGCTGTGCGACGCACACAAAGGGAGCGGGTTGGCGGTTGGAGCAACGAAGGGCTTAAACGCGCAAACACAGAATCAGCCGCATTGTGTTCGTTGTGGTGCAGAATCTTACGATACTCGGCCGTTTTTGTTTTAACGCTGCACATTTTCGATTTGCAGAAATGGCACACAAAAGTGTAATTTTTAGATATTTATTGGTATTTAATTTAAATACGCGAAATTGCAAAGTGAAGCCCACAATACGATTTTTCGCTTTCATGTCGCTAAATAGATTTGAATTTCTGCGAAATGAATTAAGCCGGCCGGACGCTATGGCAATGCACGCTCAATGTGTGTGTAAATAAAATGTGTATAGCATACTTTGCGGTGCTTAAAGTTGGTTTATGGCGGCCGAGTTGCGGCGGTGCGGCGGCAAAATTGATTTATAAGTCATTCACCGCACACCACACCAGCAACGACATTGTTATTTCAGTAATTGCTGGCGGCGTGGGTGCGGTGGGCAAAGAACAAGAGCGAGGAAATGTTAAGGAAATTGTGCCGCCAACAGCAGCGTCGCCCTTCTACCGCCACAGACGCGTCCTGTCGTCCGCAGCGTTGTTTCTGCAATGTTTTTGTGCGGCAATATTTTCGTTGTTATTGCGTTTTTTGTTTTTCCCATTTTCGATTGATATTGTTGAAGAATATGGTGCAAAGGGCCAACGTGAGGTGACAGCAATTTTCCGATCGGAAATTTCGTGCGCAAAAGCCGGCGAGGCTTCTGCCTTCTACTTTGCGGCAGAGGCTTTGAACAATTCACAAAATCCGCGCGCACGTGAGCATTCGACGGGGTGTTTTGTTTTGCCACAGTGGCAGCTTTTGGTTTTGACAAACATGAGTCCTGCTTCATGCAAGTTACGGTTTGTTGGGAAGTGCCTGCTTGTCCAGTGCATGCACGATGTGTTTGATTTAAATATTTTAACGTCTGTGTAGAAAAGCAATTATTTCAAAAATTGTTGGCATATTGATACTCGTTCTATTCTGAAAAATAACAAACAAACTGGAAGAAACTCACTCAGAAGTGCAAAAATTAGACAATAGCAACGGCTCAGACGGCTGACTTTGACATTTTAATGTCAAAGTGATTAGTTTACGCATGAAAAATACCTCGGAAATTTGTACTGTTTGTAGGTTAATTTTATTTTTATAGAAAATGAGTAGATGAGTAATTATATTTTCATTGAATCCATTGAAGAATACGTAATAATTTTTATAAAAACCGATGTGCCGTTCTAGACGAACATTTTTATTTTGAGATTTGTGGCTTAACTATTGGGAGTACAAATAGATTTCGAGCGATTTATAAAAGATGCCGTAAGTAGCATTAAATGAAATACAATTATCTTGTAATTTCTCTCGCTCTCTTTTCGCTGAAGTGCAACTATCTTTTTGCTTTAACATGCCAACCTTTGTACCTACAAAATACAATTTGCGGTACAAAGTGACCTTTCTGTATGATAACACTCGGTCACATGTTGCTAAAGTCTGCAGGGAAACTCTAGAGGCTCTTCAATGAAATGTTCTACTCCACTCGCCGTATTGACCCGTATTGCTGTCTAAAAGATGGGTAAAATTCGCAGCTACTGATGGACAATACTTTGAATCGAATTAAATTTCTCTGAATAAAGGTTAAAAGTTACAAAAACCAGGGACTTAACTAAGTTTTTTAAGAAAATAATTGCAATGTAACTATTACAATGCAACATAAATTTTATTTGTTGATTATAATTATTATTTGCGACAGTTAATTTTTACGTTGCGTAATAACTAGTGTCCGACCGAATATTCGGTTTCGGTTTCGGTTTCGGCCCAAATAAGTGGTTTCGGTTTCGGTTTCAGTTTCGGCCAAAAAATGGCCGAATAGCCGAAACCGAAACTTTCTAGAATATTTTTTACATTTTATTGTGTAGCAGATATATAGTGAAAGGAGGAATAATTTAGATACCACCAATGTAAATAAACGTCTTTTTTTAGCATGTAATATTAAATTATTTTATTTTGAATATTAGCGAGTAAGGTACGAAAGGGTGACTTTTTCATGTTTACGTTTTTAAAAAATGAATAAATTGTTTTTTTTTTAATAAGTATTTATTTATTTATGCTATGTTTGTTTGTTTGTTCTTTATTTACTTAATGTAAAATTCGTTTGTTGAAAAAAGTGCTTGATATGGTGATTTTTATTTCAACTAGAAAGTTGCGGTTTCGGCCGAATATTAAAAAAAAACCGAATATTCGGTTTCGGTTTCGGCCCAAAAAAGTGGTTTCGGTCGGACACTAGTAATAACTGTTATGAGAAAAAAAATTTTTTTCGTTCCTTCATAACTTTTATGAAAGACATTTTTTTTACGTTGCCTTACCACAGTTTGAATATGAATTGATTTTTAATTGTTTAGTTGTTGGGGGAAATTAGGTTTCTACAGTTAATTTGCGTTTGTCAATTTAAAACAATTAAAAATTAATTCATATCCAAAATGTGGTAATTCAACGTAAACATTTTTTTTTCAAAATAATAGTTATCGGCAACGTAAATGAAAAAAAATCATAAATAAAAGTTATGAAGCAACGTAAAAAAACAATTTCTCAAAATAATAGTTATCGGTAACGTAAATTAAAAAAGTCATTAATAAAAGTTATGAAGCAATGTAAAAAATAAAAATCCCAAAATAATAATTATCGACAACGAAAAATATACTTGTAACTTATAAGAGTTATTATGTAACTCAAAAATATTTATTACATGATAATAGTTATAAGCAACGTAAAAAATGTCTTATTCAGAATAATTATTATAAAGCAATAATTATAGAAATTTCTTAAGGTATAATGGCACGTTAGAAAGGGGAATTTTTAATGATTTACGAAATTATTTATTTTTCAGCTCCTTTATTATCAATCTTTTTGAAATATATTGAAGGTTTAAGAAACAGTAACAAAATTTTCTTTTTTGTTTTTTTTTAGCATATTGTCTCTTATATAGGTGGAGCTGAAGTCGCGTAGAAAAAAAAAACATCTCCATTACGGGCACTTAATCTCCGGATTGGCTAATCTGAAACAAAAAACCAAAAAATATTCATAGTTATTAAGCTTTCGGACACAGGAATTCACCAGAAAAATAAAAAAAACGCTAAAAATAAAAGGATAGGAGTCAAAGTGTCAAAAATTTACTGCGTTTTTTACCTTTTTTCCCCAGAAAAAGTACTTTAAATAAAAAATTTTCTTAAATATTGTGGTGGATTCTTGTATAAAATAAGTTAATAAAAAGAACTAAAAAAATTTTTTTTAAATCGGTCGAGCCAATCCGGAGATTAAGTGTCCGTAATGGAGGTTGTGTTTTTTTTTTTCTACGCGACTTCAGCTCCACCTATATAAGAGACAATATGCTAAAAACTAAAAAAAAATGTGTTCCTTAAACCTTCAATATATTGTAAAAAAATTTTAAAAAGATTGATAATAAAGGAGCTGAAAAAGAAATAATTTTGTTAGTCATTAAAAATTCCCCTTTCTAACGTGCCATGATACCTTAAATTAGGACAATTTTTTTATTCCGAAAAATATGGATAATAATTATTTTAGGTCTCTGACAAAAACTCTCAAACCTTATTTGTACTTATTTGTATTTGATTTAGACTGAAAACTATGTATCCTAGAACCAATTGAGACTCTTCAGTACACCAAGCACATTCACAGCCATTGAACTAATCTTCAATTCCAGCAGCCGAAATCTATAAAATTTAAATCCAGCCGATTATTGTAAAAATCTGACAAGATGCTGCAGTGCCAAGGAGCGCAGAAAATAGCTTTCTAATACACAAAAAGTAGCGCGTCTACATAACAGTTTCCCCACAAACAGGACACAAGGCAGTCAGTGTTAACGCCTCTTAGCTGATATTTCAACGTTCTCCACATGCTTAATTGAATGAAAGTGACAAAAATTACGACATCCTTTGGTGAGTCGCTCGCCAATCCACAGTCAATAAATACTCGGTCAACAATCAAATTGTGACTGCACATGCGGCATCAAAAACAAATATTACACTTGTAGTTTTTCATTTCAATTTCAACACGCACACATTGCACACGTCGTACGCAGTTTTACACGAAAAAACACGCTTATGGCTGCAAGCACAGCGACCCCCAGCGGCGTTACGTATACGCCCCGTGCACTCGCACTCGTGACATATTAACATGACGCTCCTAAAGGACGCCTTCGCAAATAATGCCCAATAATACATTCGGATAATGAAAATTGAAAATATCAAAAAATCTCGTCGCCTGAGAATCGATAAAAGGCACAGCGGGGCGTGCAGCTCGCTCGTGCTTTATTGACAGGAACGCTTTATTGCATGCTTTATCAACAGCGGAATTGAATGTAAACAATAAAAGAGCACAGAGCCTATATTGCGCGAAATATCGAGCGCGAGAGGTCGCATGGAAATAAAAGAAATGCCTTGAATCTAATAAAATTAACACCCCGCCAGAATAAACATTCAAAGCCGCAGTCCAACACTGCGCGATAAGTCCACACAAAGACGAACACAGCAATTCACATGTGTATCCAGTAAGCATGCACACACATGACGACAAACTTGTGTACAAATGGAAGAGTGCGTGCCGTTTGACATCCTCTTTCAGAGCCAACAATCGCAACAAAACAACACAAACACCGAACATAACCTACAGAGAAGCCAAAGGCATTGAAATGAAAGTCGCTGATGACCCAAAAAATGGCATTCCACTGACAGACAGACAGACGGACAGCGCGAAAAGCGAACATACTAACCCAGAGCGGCATAAATGAAAGTGTAAAAGTTAACAACGATGTACGTGCTGGAATATCGAAGTGGATTTATTACACTTTATCGTACAAAGGCATCAAATCGGGAGCACAGTGAATGCCGACATTTGCAGTGAAAATGAAAAGGAGTGACGGATACTGAAGCGGATGTGTGGCAAGAGTTGAGGTAAATGCGGAATCAATGCAGTCGATTTCAATATGAAGCAATTTGCATAACAAATTTTCATGGATAATACACCAACAACAAAGGCAACACAAATAGCACACAAGAATCGTAACAGTGGCAACAAAACTGAGTGCAACCATTCAAAAGCAGTTGCACATCGATACATACGCACACAGAGCCAGAACTACAAAAGAGAAAGTGACTACGTTCGTTCGTCGGCCAAAAGTTAGTAAATTTTAACTTTTGGCGTTCATTAGTTTATTTTATCATAACTTGCACAAACCTTGCACTACGTCTATCTTTCGATGTGGCCCATTCATATTTTCAGTATAGACAAACGACTATAATTGTATCCTACTAAGGCCCAAAAGATCCTATTTAAGGATATTAACCACTGCCTGGCTCTCCAGAGGCCAGAGTTGAAACAATTTTAGACCTACTCTGCTTCAGTAAAAGGTTGATCTGGTTTTTCTCGGATTGAGACTGATTGTTATTTAAAGAGTACAACAAAAAAAGAGATTCACAATGGGTAATTTGGGCCGCCGAGTCAGTGTTGCCAGAAGCTTTTGAAAAAAGCTAGGAAAAACCTAAAACAAATTTTTGTTCCAATTTTTTATCCAGCACAATCGGTTTTTCGATATGGACATTTTGAGCGATGCTTCCACTGACTTGCATGTACAGTGCAAGCTCGATTTTCGCGACTAATTAAAAACCAGAGCTGTCGCGAAAACTGAATTTTCGCGATAACAGAACCCAAAATTTGATTGAAAAATTTTATGTAATTTATAGTATATATATTTATATATATATAGTTATATTTACATTTTAAACATTTTTTAAAGAAATTGGATATTTATAGTTGCTTTTTTTGCAAATTATTTTTTAAAATAACAGCTGAATCACGTAGTTCATATAGTGCTGTTGTCGGCTTAAAAATCCAAGAAGGTTAATATACCAAAAGACGGGATTTCCCTTATTTGGTTATAGACATTTTAATAAAATAAAAAAACAGATAAATGTCGCGAAAATAGAACCTCGTTTTTCGTAAACTGTCGCGATTATAGAACCTGCAATGTTAAAAATTAAGCCGTCGCGATAACCGGGACGTGGCGATACTGGGTAGTCGCGAATACCGAGCTTGCACTGTACCTTCTTCATGCAGTTTCCCGTGGGAAACCTTTAAAAATCGCAAAATATCGGCAAATTAGTAGTTTCCAAGATTATCACAAATGTCTAATCGCACAGCGTCAAAAACTTGGTCCTTTGACGCATGCGCGCTGTGCCGCGTAATAAGACGCCGCCTCGAAATCCGCCGACTTCGCGCACCGCTCCGCCCTGCACGCAGCCGCAAAGGCGGCCGTTCGGCGCAGTGCAAACACTCGAAATTGCTCTGAAATTTAAATTTAAATCCGCCAAACAATTTCGCAAAGCGAAATTGCTTCCCGACGATGCCATAATTACAAGCAGCGAGCGCAGCCGGAAACTTTCCGCACATGGCAGCGGCAATCCACTCGCCCGCCAACTCGTTATTTTCCAAGTGTGCTCGCCGTTTGGCAGCGAGCGGCGGTTTTCGGATTGCGCCAAATTGACTGACAATATACAAATTGAAATTTGCCGCTCGAAGAAAGCAGTGCCACAGCTGCCAGCCGCCGCACACTCTGCTTTTCGCGCATCACTGCCCCGCTCTCGCCGCGCACTGCCGCTTCAGCGCCAGTGTCTGCGGTGGCATTGCGGCGGCGGGAGTTTGCCAACAATTTAATTGGAGTAAAATAACATGCGCAGTGTTTCGGCAAAAGTTCTCACTGCCGCATCAGCGTTGCCACATGCAGCTGCACTCCAAACCTTTTCTCCGATTCCTTTTCGTTTTCGGTTTTTTTGTGCATTCAGAAGCGAAACTGTTACAGTTGCAATTACCGTTGCAATTGAGTGCGTTGTGTTGCAGGTGCAATGCTCTCAAAGCGTCGCTCGAGTGTTGATCCACTTTGCGACTTCACGGTGACAATTGGCGGAAGCGGTGGCGTCGGTGCAAATTTCGGGCCCTTTCACACGAAATGTTTTTTCATTGAAGCAAAACTCAATTAAAAAGATAAACCTCTAAGTAAAAATTTTTGTATATCTCTTAATTTTCGAGATAATGCAGGTTTGAATGTGAAAAATTGAAGACAATTTTATTAACATTTTGGATTTAACTTTGAGAAAATGAGCAAAACATAAGATATACAAACTTTAACACGTTTATCAAATAGATAATTCGAATTTCCTTAATTTTCGACATACTTATAGAAAGTTACAATTTGAAAAATTGATGAGAATTCGATAATGTTGTTTTGTAAAATAAGTAAAAAATACTTAATAAATAATTTCGGTATTAAATTATCGACATAAAATTACGAAAATTCAAAAAAAAATTGAACCTGGAGAAAATGAAAAAACACGAACACAAACGAGAATTTGTTTTGTTTTGATTAATCACGGAGGTCCTTCAAAAACATTTAATAAACTTCTTTCGGTTTTTTAAACCTTAACTACATTCTTTAAGTTTTTACAGTAAGAGCACCTGTTCCAGATTTCATCTCAACAGCTTTACTCGGCCAAGTGCTTTCGTGCCAAATACAGTGCAAGCTCGGTATTCGCGACTACCCATTATCGCGACGTCCCGGTTATCGCGAAGGCTTAATTTTTAACATTGCAGGTTCTATAATCGCGACAGTTTACGAAAAACGAGGTTCTATTTTCGCGACTTTTATCTGTTTTTTTTATTATTTTATTACAATGTCTTTAACCAAAAAAGGAAAATCCCCGCTTTTTGGTATATTAACCTTTTTGGATTTTTGAGCCGACAACAGCAGTATATGAACTACGTGATTCAGCTGTTATTTCAAAAAATTATTTGCCAAAAAAGCAACTCAAAATCTCCAACTTCTTTAAAAATGTTTAATATGTAAATATATCAGTTAAAACAATTGTAATTTTAAAAATTACATACAATTTTTCAACAAAAGTTTGGGTTCTGTTATCGCGAAAATTCGGTTTTCGCGACATGGCTGGTTTTTAATTAGTCGCGAAAATCGACCTTGCACTGTAGCTGGAAGACCGAAAAACAGACGAATATTGCTTAATCGATTCACAGTTTCTAGCGCTACACCGCAAAATCAACGTAAAATCTGTAGCTTTTATGATCTAATCCAAAGTTAGACATACCTCGATGCTTAGATTAGGTAAATATGCTTCCTTACGGCAGTGGCCAACCAGAAGACCGGTTATCTATAGCAGCTGGTTTGAATCTAGGCTCAGATAGATTAAGCTCCTTTTGTAATCAATGGTCTTTAAGATTTTTTAATTCTTCAAAGCGAGGCAGAGTAAGGTTCAAAGAACACCCCAAATCTCACCATATGTTGAAAAGAGACGATCGGAGTTACATCCAGTGCGACCTACCGCAGGGCATTGGTGTACTGTTTCGCAAGGGAAGTAAATGTGGTACGAAATTTTAAAATACCGTACTACGAATTACTCTTCAGCAAGTTGATTATGACAATTTACTGAATTTGAGACTCATTTTCTGAATTGAATTCAAATAAATTCCACCTACACATAGTAAAATCAAACAAGTGAACCACGTAAAATGATATCCTCTATTTTGTATGACAAAAAGAAAACAATTAAGGAATTCAATTAAAATTTATTTTAATTAAAAATTGTCTCCAGGTAATAATAAATAATAATTATAATTATTATAATAATACACAATAGTTTGAAACTGGATGAGGTTTCAAAGAAAATTTTTAAATCAAGAAAATTACAGAAAATCGCGAGCTGCGAAAGACTGATTGAGCAGTGAAAATTTTGAAGCGATATGAAGCTATGCGGACGGCGATAGCGAAAACATTGATTGACAGTGCGGAATGGCACAAATTCTACCTGCGGTAAGAGACATTTTCCGGGCATCGAACTTAATGAAGATCTGCTACAATCACTTAAAATTTCCAGAAGATGATGGTACACTCTTTTTTAAATATTTTTTAAGGCCATATTAGACAAATTTTTGATTTTAACTACTAAAGAAATGCCAAGAAATGTGAATGTCAATTCCAGAACACACGCAATGCTTCGCAGTAACAGAATCATACTTATTCTGCACGCTGGATTATATAAAAAACCAAAAATAAATGGTAAAAATGTAATTCTATTCATTTCACATAGAAATGTTGGTGTAATCCAATTTTCTAAAACCGATGTTTCAAAAGTTATAAACAAATGACGCTATGTATGTTTTGGGGTTTTTCCTTACTTCTTGCTGGATGTAAAAATAATATAGTTTTTTCATTAACTCTTTGAAGTATTCTTTAATTTAACCCTTTCGACCCCAAAGTTGCCTGAGAGCAACTTCACCTATTTGTCATCTTATAGCAAAAGCTACGATTGATTTATGGATTTAATTTAAGTAGGCACCAACAAATTAATATTTTTAGAAGAGAATTCAAAGCAAATTACAAAAAAATTTACTGTCATCCCCAAAATAATTTCCAATAATTTGCAGCGATATCAGGGGAAGTTTGTGTTCTAATTGAAGTCTACGAATTGGGCACGTTTGATCCAAACCCTGTTTCTTTAAGAATGGTTGAATAAAATCAAAAAGTTATAGGCGCATAATCATAGTCCCGCATAAAAGCCGGCTTTAGTTAGCAAAAGACTAAAAAGATAAAGTCGACTTTAATTTTTCAGTTACCATAGTCAGTTTAGAACATGCTTCTACGTAGCAGCGACTTTTTGAAACAGCAAACGAAAGCAACGGCAACTCTACAAAAACTAGCGATTCGGTGTTACAAATGAGAATTTATTTACGGAATTATGCCCACCCCGATTTATGTTGTAATCAATTATTTTGCAATATTTGTTTTCCTGAACACTAATAAGCAGTTAAAAGTAGATGTCTACGGTCGATTACTTGTGGAAAGCAGACGGCAGCACAAAAAAATCGATTGCACAGTTTTCCGAGGATTAATCTGCCCATCTCTGACATAAACAAACAGCTGATTGATTTTGAATTTGAATTTTTGTTTACTTCGAAAGCGACAAAGCAGGATGGCAGACGTAAGCAGCGTAAGTAAATTTGTACAATTTGCATGTAACAGCTATTATACCATTTATCTAAACATCTACCTAAATTAGGGAAGAAATCGGGAACCGAATTGGACGGCCGCAGAAAAAGACTGCTTGCGGGAGTTAATAAACAGCCACATTAACATCGTTGAGAGCAAACGGAACAATATGTCGCTCATCAGAAAGAAGGATGCTTGGGAGAGTATCCGGATGGATATGCAGGCATCCGGATTCAATCGGGACATACCCCGATTGAAGCAGCAGTGGATGCGCATGAAGATGGGTGCCAAAAAAGCTGTGGCACAAGTGAAGAGAGCGACTGTGGCCACAGGAAATGTTGTCGCCATTCCGACGATAAATGAAGAGGACGAACAAATTCAGTCGATGATTTCGTTCGACCTTCAAGAGGACACTATTCTTATCGACAGCAATACCGATCCATCCACGCATATCCCTACCTGCAGCCCAGTCCGTTTATGTCAGGCATCTCCGACAGCTGGTGATGGCGCTGCTTGCAGTACTACGCTTGCAGCTGCTAGCGTACCTAAACGCAATGAAGGTCTTCTCAAGCGGTTACAGAATCTTCCAAAGAAAAGAACGATCAAAGATGATGTCATCAAGGAAAGACAGCAGTAAATTGCAAAGGAATCGGAGCACACCGACGAAATTCATTCGCTTCGGATGGAACAACTCCAGGCTGAAATTGCTCATCAGTCCCGGATGCAAAAACGACAGGAAGAGCAGTCGGATGAGCTGCACGCCCTAAAGTGCCACCATCTTCGCCTTCAAATAAGGCAGCAGGAATTGATCAACGAACGTTTAGCATCTGTAACCGTTCTTGAAGACCAGAACAATTGCATGTGAAAACACAGGGCAACAAATTTATACTTTTTCTAACCACTTCTGGTTCTGACATCAGTTCTAATGCTATAAGGGATCGCTGATTTCGAATACGTAAACCGTTTGTAAAACTTAAAGAAAAGTCGCTTTTCGGATTTGCCCATATTTTTAATCGTTATTTCTAAACCAATAATCCTATCGACATAATTTTCATGTTTTTGCACTAACAGCATCTTGCGCTTTCTTTTCTGATACTCATTTCTAAGCGTTCTGAACTGCCGTGGTAATAAGGCTTCAAAATAGGAAAATGTATGCATATTTATTGTTGGTTTAGAAATTTCGATAAAAAATAAGGGCAAATCCGAAAAGCGACACGTCAGTTTTTTCTTTAAGTTTTACAAACGGTTTACGTATTCGAAATCAGCGATCCCTTATTGCATTAGAACTGATGTCAGAACCAGAAGTGGTGTTTTGTGATTGATCAATGTAATTTAATGTGAAGAAGCTTTTGAAGTATTTTGAGTTAAGACTGGTATCGCTCATGGAGAGCATGTGATTTAATTTTGTTATATTTAGAGTTTAAGCAGTTTTTGCAGTACGCACTTAGTTTTAGTTATTCGTGTGCCTTACAGAGTTTTTGTTTTGTAGATTTTAAGGGCGTTCAATGCGACAAACAGCGTGTCGCATTTTTTCAATATGAAAATATGAATTCTATTCTATGAATAGCAAATATAAAAACGTTTGAATTATGTTTAGAAATGTGTATTTATAAATGCAGCTCTGTACGCTCTGCCAGAATTCGATAAAGGTATTTCTATGCCATCACTGCTTTCTGCGACTGAAATTTGTTCCACAGAGGATGAAATGTCCAAAACTGTAGGATATTTGTTTAAAATATGTTAGGTAGTGTAATGTAATAAAAGACCTACATGAAATATTTCGTTCTTTGGCAATGTTGTGAAGTACAGCAACAGCTACAACTATATTTTTAGCTGTATTTAAGTCAACCCTTAATCGTTCAAATATTGACCGGAACTTAGATTTCAGCTGTCCATTTAAACACTCAATTTTGCTTCGTGTCGCGATATGGCTTCTGTTATACCTAAAACGGGAAAGATTTCAAGTAGGAAGAATAATTGGAAAGCATTTCAATTTACCTTTCTTCTTTAGATGTTGAGGGATTTCTGACTGGCGTTATTAATATTGGTGAATTAGGATAGCCTGCATCTCCAACTAGTACCCCATTGTGTTGAGGTTTGCTGGCTTCCAATCTGGTTCTTAGACTGCATCTGTCCCAAATTCGGGCATCGTGTATTGAACCACGAGATCTTGCGACGATATCAAGAATTCTGCAGTCTGCATCGCAAACAATCTGAATCATTATGCAATTTTTTTTTAATCTAGCAGAGCAGCATGCACCTTTGAAGAAATACCTGCACATTCAGGGAATAATATCCCTTTCTATTGAGATAATGGCCTGCCATCACTGGTCCAACATATCTTGCTGGACATTTAATGCGCACGTGGGTGCAGTCGATAGTTCCAATAACTTTCGGAAATCCAGCTATTTGGTAAAATTTATTTTTTACTTCATTTAGTTCATTGCTGTTTGGAAATCGAATAAAATGTGGCAGCAATAACGCAATTCTTTTGGAGATATCTTTTATTATTCTTCCAACGGTAGTCTGAGATAAACCATGCAGATCAGCTGTAATGCATTGATAAAATTAAATATTTAAGGTACAAACTGGACAAGGGAACAATTGTATTGGAGCAACTTACCAATATCACTTTGATGAACATTTCTTCCAAGGAAGCGCAAAGTGCAGAGGACTTGTATATTTATCGGTACCGGAAGGCCTCTGTTGCTGCTCGGTTCTTGAATGTTCAAAACATCAATTACAAACTGAGCAGCAACTTTATCGAGCCGGTAACGACTATAGAAGTCCTCGTCATCTAACTCGAATGGATCGATGCGGCTTTTGTATACTTTTCGCCGTCTCAGCACAATGTCGTCGTTTATTATATTGAAGTCTCTTTCAATTTGCTCAAAATGAAACATTTTACTTTGATTTGATTCCTTTCCTTTGATTTACGTTTTCGAATTTTATAAAAGTGACATTTCTGCTCATTTTGACTTATTGCTAACTGGTTTAGCAACAGCTTTTGCTTGTTTTAAAGTTAGAGTATACTTTAAGCGTTAAAGTATGCTCTAACTCGACTATGATTGACTTAGAGCCTACTTTATTTAAAAGTATACTTTATTCATCTTAAAGTGTACTTTATTTCGACTATGACTATGCGCCATAATTTTGTATTTTTCCATAAATATTAAATAACACAGGGCAACAAATTTCGACTTTTGGTCGGCTTTTCTGGGTTTGACATCAGTTCTAGCGTAATTAGGGAGCGCTGATTACGAATCCGCAAACCATTTTTAAAACTTAGTTTCCGTTTTCGCAAAAAATGGGCGTATCACTTTTTCGGATTTTCCCTGACTTTTTTTACGTTTGGGATTGTAATTTCTAAACCAATAAACCGGTTGACATCATTTTCACCTCGTTGCATTAGCAACACCGCACGGCTTCTTTTCCAATGCAATTTATTTTTATAAGTTTTAAAATTCCGCGGTAATTGGACCTCAAAGTCGGAAAATATGGAATTTTAAGGCGTTTTCTTTGATGGTAAAAAACATGCACATTTTTCGTAAATCAAGTATCAAGTTAGGTGTTAAATGAAAGCGGAAACATCAAGTAATAGAACACAGCCAAATTATTTGATGTGATTCCCATTCTCATCGAAATAATAGCAAAAATGTACCATAGTCATTTTCATCATTTCTCATACTTGTTCCTCAAAAAATTTGGGGCCTCAAAATATGCAAAGTTTTGAATTTTGTTTTGTTTTGAGCAATTCAAAATTTTTTGTTTGTTGCTTGTATTCCAGACTGTAAATGGAACATAGAAAAGAGCAAAGAGAAAATCATGTCAACCGGTTTATTGGTTTAGAAATTACAATCCCAAACGTGAAAAAGTCAGGGAAAATCCGAAAAAGTGACACGCCCATTTTTTGCGAAAACGGAAACTAAGTTTTAAAAACGGTTTGCGGATTCGAAATCAGCGCTCCCTAATTACCCTAGAACTGATGTCAAACCCAGAAAAGCAATTTTGCTGTTGATCAGTGTAATTTTTCTGTAATTCAAAAATATTGCTACCAAATTTATTTAACCCGTTTTAAGCTAAAATTTTTCAAAAGTAAACTAGCTCTAGAACTTTAACAAAGAGGCGTGGTGTCTTCAACGACATTTGCATACTTCTTAGACAAGTGTTTCATGATTTAAATACCAAAAAGTGATATCGAGACACAGGGTAAAGTTCGGGGTCGAAAGGGCTAATTTAATTTTAATTTTCTGTAATTCAACTTGTAAAATAGTCTTTTACGAATTCCTTGCTTATGGTATATGTTGTAATAGTTGTAACACTAGCAATGTTTATACCAAGTTTCATCGTGATACCTTTACTTCGCTTCCGTGAAAAATTGATTTAAAATTTGGTGCGGTTCAGTTTACAACCAAACGTGAGTTTGAAATTCTGAGGTACTTGGAGAAGAAGATCCTGAAAACCTTAGACAATGATGTTATGAAAACAATTTTTAAAAACATTATTCAATTTTCCAACAATTTTTACCACAATGCTTCACCAATTCCAACGATAAGTTTTTAAGTTTGCAAGAGGAAACCCTTCAATTATCGCCGCATGAAGACTGTTTGGCATCGCTTGCCGTCATCTAGTTACACCCAGTGTATTCAAAACAACACTGATTACCTCAGGAGATCAATTTCTAAGTTGGGGTCAATTTGAGTGTTGTAAAAGTCCCCATCTCATTGGAAACACTTACTTACTTAACTTATAATCACTAATCCCCGTGTTAATTGATCAACTTTATTTGGCATAAGACAACTGGAGAAAATACGCGCTGACATTAGGCCCACATCTGCAGCATCACCATTAGAAAACTGTAGATCGTGCGTGTTATCTGCAACACGTGTGTACTTAGTTCAGCAGATTTGTGGTTATGTTTTATGTTGCAAGCAAGTTACCATTAAAACCGTGCTGACCTTCAGCGGCATAATGCCAGCAACGTCGATTTTTCGTGGCAACTGCAACTGCATCAGGATAAGTCGCATTACCTTTCGCTCCCGCACACGCAGCTGGTACCAGTTTTTGTTGTAAATTTCCGTACAGAACTCGTCATTCTTCACGGCAACAAAAAAACAAATCGAATGTGTTTTGACTTGTGTTGCGTCGGTTAACAATTTCTATTCAACTTACGCAAATATCGATGCGAGTGCCCAGAATGCTGTACATATACAGCCAGACGAAACTCACCACCAGGTACGCATAGGCACCCGGCCAATCCTTGACGAAGATGATGAGCAGCGTAGAAAAGATGCCCAGAGTGGTGCGGAGCATGCAATCGGCCAGTAGGCAATTTGGTTGCAATCCTCGTTGAAGCTGGAGCAGTGTTAGAACTACGCACCCGGGGTCTGCCTGGCCAACCCTTCTTACCGCAAGTAGAATTTATGCCACTCCACAATGTCAATCAACACTCCCGGTATTCGCTCATCCTGGTTGTTCACCGCCAGTATGGCATGTAAGTCCTCCACGATGAAGCGTTGCGTCGTGTTGATGTCAAATCCGGGCATATAGCACATCAATACCATATGACGGTTACCGTTTTAGAGAATTAATGTCAACGGAACGGCTATGATGAGCTTGGCCACCATCGCATAGAGGCCACCCACAATGGCCAGAATTTTTTTCATTTGGTCCAAGCATTCGAACAACTTTCGCTCATACTTCTCACCCCGGTCCTGGTATTCTTTGTAGATGGCTTCCAGTTGCTTGTTGACAATACGTACACGCATATTTTACGACTGAAATCAGTTTCGCCAGACCCTGCGTGCAGCAGCTCACCGGCGGAAATACCTCAAAGATGCCAGTCCAGTCATTCGAAAGCAATTTTAATACGGTTATAAATGAGAATAGATAGTGGATACAGATGGCGAATACGACGAAACCTGTCATGGCATTGAATTTGTAATTGTCGTCAAAAATGTCGACACCGATGAGACGCGCGCAGAGGCGAATAATTTTCGTTAAATCGCGGTATTTGTTCAAAGGACGGGGTTTCGTCAACACTTCGAAGCTTGTTTTTTCAATGCCATTTCCGAAACTGCTTCGCTCGCTTTCCAAGTGCGAAATAAGGCAAAACAAAGTGCAGAAGTGCAAAGACGTCAATAATATGTCTGATGCTCAGTTGCTCCAGGAGGACATTGACAATGTCCACGCTTGGTGCTGCAGTAATTGCCTATCTTTAAACATCAGAAAATGTCATTATTCGACCTACTCTAAGTGTCCAACTGTCCTGAAAACTTCTTACTGCATTTCTAATTTCCCCTTGAAGGTGGTATCAGAAACCAAAGACTTGGGTGTAATCTTTGATCCAAAGTTCTCGTTCTCCAGTCACATGAATTCCACTATTTCTAAGGCATATGCTATGTTGGCGGTTGTAAGGCGCAATAGCTCCGAATTTTCCAACCCATACAAGCTCAAATTGCTTTACACCTCTTTTGTTCGCTCAATGCTCGTTTGTCACATTAATCGTATTGACCGACTTTAGCAAGTTTTTCTTCGCTTCGCCCTGCGCTCTCTTCGCTTTGTGGATCCGTTCCCCTCCTATACAGCGCGGCTTAAGCTTATCAATTTAAAGTCCCTTCAAAGCAGGAGAAGTATCCTTTCTCTCTCCTTCGTTTTCGATATAATTAATGGTACTGTTAATTGTCCTGCTCTGTTAGGCAGGATTTTCTTTAATTCGCCGCTAAAATTCCTTCGGAGTCCTGTGCCGTTTTATGTCAGCTTCGTGAGAACAACTTACGCTCTTTCAAGAGCTTTGATCGAGCTCAATGGACTTTATGTGTCCTTGAACTTCGATTTTGCGCTTCCCAAATCAAAATTTTTATAGTGTCTCAATCTTGCCCTTAATTAGTCCACTTTGAATTTCCTTTAGAGGCTTTTATTTTTTTAGTTTTAGCGCCTTAGTATGTAAGGACATTGTTATAGTCTGTAAGAATTGTTGTTGACTGAATTAATAAATAAATAAAAATAAATAAATAAATATTCCTTGCAAATTAACACATCACTGTCATCGTTTAATTGACGACCTTAGCTGGACGTGTGAGCACGAAATGTGCAGCGCAATTATATAAAACGTAGACAACTAAATATCTATTTAATATAATTATGTATACACGAGTGCGCAAACGCCCGCGCCTCGAGCGATCGTTTTGCGAAAAGCCGTTTCTTTATATAAAAAATCAATAGGTTTAAAAAACCCATATATGTTCAATTGGATCAGTTCCAATTTTTATAAAGGAATGTAGTTTTTGCAGAGTTCATGTAGACCGTACACCGTCACTCGCTCGCTTCGTTGAAAATAACGACAGTAATTTCTAGACTTAAGGCTTGATTACACGTAACGAGTAGAGTGACGAGACAGGAACTCCAACGAGTACTCGTTTCGTCTAAACAGTAAGGCGAGTTGTTGATTGAGTCAGTGACCGAGTAGAGTGGCGAGAGAGTCACTAGAATCACATTTTGTTTACTAGGCCGAGTAGTATATTACTTTAGCGTTATATTTTTCTTCTTTTCGCAGCGATTCGCTAAATCGCTCGTCACATGCGGAATGCGTCACACACCACTTTTCGCTCGGTTGAGTTTAATTGCGCGAGTTGCTTAGTTCATTTTGTGCATTGTAAAACCGAACTGAGTCGCCACGTGTCAAAATACGTTTGAACAATCCGTCGCTTCTGCTCGCCATTCCAATTCTTTCGGCCTAGTACCATTTTGATGACTGTACTCGTTACGTGTAATCAAGCCTTTAGGGATGAGCAGTATGAGTTATATATCTGGTTGGTCAGGGGTAATGTTGCCATCATGCCACATGAAATTATTGTACGGTGATCAGGGTGTGTTCGAGGAAATATGAAGAGATTTTTATCCCCAGAATACGGTGGAACATCTGTTAGGATATAAGAGAGTACAATATCCACTCAATGTGTTTGCTGTTATTGACTTGATAGTTCATTATTATTTGCATGGACTCTCTCAATTTGGCCCAGCAATCAATAGTTGAGGATAGATTTGTCTATGTTTAAATTTTTCACCATTATTTACCGCGACCAGTTGTAATATTTTGATTTATCTCTTTAGCTTGAAGCCCTTTATTATTTTTTGCACTCTTTGGTTTTCCAAGTTCCAGAATCTTCTTCGGAGAAATCTTTTTCCTGCACACATACGAGAAGAAAATTCTATTTTTTTTTAATGATACCTGAGTAAACAGTGACCGTTCAGCTATCCAGTGAGGATGCGGCGGACCCCTTTCTTCAGTATGAGGAGTTTTCTGGATACTGTTCTGTCCGGGGTTAAGAACCGTTTTGACTTGTATAGCCCCGTACTTGGCAAAATTTTGCTCTACTCCTTTCCTTACCCATTCTTGTATGTGTCCTCTGGGAAGTTCACATATTGGTTCGGGGCCTAAAAGGAAGAACGGCCCGTTTGTTGCCTTCGTGACCTTCGTATACAGAGATCCAGTGTAACTCTATACAGTTACGACCCCACAGTTCGTTCAGGGAAGTACGGCAATCGTTGAGACCATGATACAAAAAAATAAAGGTAGAACCGCTGTCAAATTGTTTGACACTAAACGTGTTTATTGACGTTCTTGGTATTCGTAAAAAGCTTGAGTCGTGATACCACTTCGATATAATATTAAATTAGAGATATTTAAGGTTTTAAGAATTGTAAGATCTTTTTTAAAATAAACACGGAATATACCTTTCACTGTGACTAATATATTGTTTCGAATATGACTTCCCTAAGTTCGTCTCTGGATTGTGCTTGAAAAATAAAACACCTTCAATTACTCAGCGCAAAACGCAGTCAAAAACCAACAATCACTTTATTTACAAATTTACACCTTGCTTGTCTTTACACTTGCTACCACTTTGCTTGTTCAAATAAGACTTGTGCGCTGCAACCGGCTGCCTTTTATACTTGGCTGCTTATCGCGCCGATTGTTCTCGCACATTCCAATTGGACTATCTCTCGACCGTTCTCGCACATCCCATTACCATCGCGAACCATCCTTGCCATATCGGAATTATAGCAAGCCGGCCGTACTCTAAAGTGTATGCCCAAAAGTATGCCCGTAAAAGCATTCACGCATAGCACAGCGACAGGGTGCCTCATCGTTACAATATTTTGGGCGAAAGTAAAAAAAATGTTAATGCGAATTCAACAGCAGATAATACATTGCAGTATTACAAAAAATGTTCAATAGCTTTTCTAACAACAGTACGGTAGCACAATTTCAAAGGAGAACGCCAAAAAATCGTTTAGTGTCAGATGCGCAACATGGTCGCTGAGAAAAAGCATTGGCTCTACCTTTATTTTTTGTATCATAGTGGAGACGATACTGAATTATGGGCCAGTTACTCATGACACAGAACATAAACTTAACCATAAACATAAACTTAGAAAATTTGAGCGATTACTCAAAACTTTATTTCCGTAAACATAAACTTAAAAATCAGCTGATTTTCCTTTTTGACAAAAGGAAAATAAAACAAACAATATTGCCACTTCGATTTCTCCATCTCGTGAACAATCAAATTCAAACTTTTCGCGACATTTTTTTACTTGCAATTATTAAATGTTTGAGCATCCAACGACTAAAATTATAAATATATTGTTACGAATATGAGTTTTAGTGGGCTAGTACGTATCTCTGGATTGCGTAATTTGAAAATAAAACACACTTAGTTCCTCAACCGCAGTCAATAAAATAAACCAACAATCACTTTATTTCACAGGTTTACACTTTACTGTCTTTACACTTAATTATTCGCTCAATTACTCCGTGTGGCACCTTCACTAGTCAAAATCAGACTGACTCGCTGCGCCGCACCCGGCTGTCTTTTATACCTGTCCGGCCATCGCGCAGATCGTTCTCGCACATTCCGGAGTGGACTAAAGGTTTCCATGATGATCGCGACCATCATTGCCAGATTGGACTAAAGTTGCCATCATTGTCGCGGCCGTCGTTGCCAGATTGAATTATAGCACGGCGCGTAGCGACAGGGTTGCTTTGCACAGCGACAAACTGTCTTATCGTTACACTGCCCACCACTTAGACTTGTTCGTCCCGAACAAGTGCCGAGGTTCCGCTGTGATAAGGCGCCAGGCGCTGCAAATGGACTACCTTCAGCTTAGCGCCTTTATTGCTGCAACGTTGAATCCTGTATACGACGTCGTTTATCCTAGTCACGACTTCGTAAGGTCCTTCCCATGACGCTTGAAGTTTCGGAGACAAACCTTTCCTCCGCTGCGGGTTGTAGAGCATTACCAGATCGCCTTCTTGGAACCCTGCTGAGTTGGCCCGTAGATCATATCTGGCTTTCGCCTTATCGCTGACCAGTTTGGTGCGGCTCCTTATAAACTGGTGAATCTCCTCCAGTTCCGCCCGCTTATTGGCCACGTAGTCCGTCTTAGCGCCTCCCGTCGTGCTGACTACCCCGAACTTCAAGTCAGCGGGTAACCGCAACTCTGTGCCGAACACTGCTCGGGCTGGAGTGAGTGATGTCGTGTCGTGCGGGGCTGACCTATACGCCATCAGGAACAGGGGGATATGCGTGTCCCAATCGTTTTGATTCCTGCCTACCACTCTCCGCAGGTATTCCTCCAGTGTCCGGTTAAAGCGTTCCACCATGCCGTCGGACTGTGGGTGCAAAGGGGTGGTACGCGTTTTCTTTATCCCCAGCAGGTCACACACTTCCTTGAATACCGCAGACTCGAAATTCCGGCCTTGATCTGAGTGCAACTCCAACGGAACTCCGAACCTGGCTACCCAGTTGTTTACCAGCTTTTCCGAGATCGTAGTGGCCTCCTGGTTAGGAATTGGGTACACTTCGGGCCATTTGCTGAAGTAATCCATTACCACCAGCACATATTTGTTGCCTTGAGTACTAGTTGGGAATGGGCCGGCGACGTCCATAGCAATCCGCTCGAAGGGCGCTCCCACGTTGTACTGCTGCATGCGGCCTCGAGATCTTCTTGTTGGCCCTTTCGCTGCTGAACATCGGTCGCAGCTCTTAATCCACTCGGCTACAGACTCCTGACATCCTACCCAGTAGAATCGTCTTTTTATTTTGGCGACGGTTTTGGTGATGCCTAGGTGCCCTCCACTGGAGTCGTTATGGTATGCCTGGATGACCTCGTTGATTCTGCATTTCGGCACTACCATTAGGGAGTTGCTGGTCCGTCCATCCGCGCGCTCCCATTCGCGGTACAGGCATCCTTCCTTCAGCCGCAGACTTTTCCACTGTGCCCAGTAAGCCTTGGCGATCGGGCTTTCACCGGCCATCTCCTGCCAGTCTGGACGTGCGCCTTGCTCTTTGCCTTCGACGATTTTTGCAAGATCCGCATCCTCACGCTGGTCCTTTTGTAGCCTCTCCGCAGACCACTCTTCCTCTGGCATAACGCTCACCAACCGGACGTCCACTATCTGTTCTTTGCTTTCGGCTCGCGAGCACTGCCTGCATTCGACTTTGCACGGACGGCGTGACAGCGCGTCAGCACATCTTGGTGACGCCTGCTCTCCGGAACGATTCTCTCGCAGATGGCAGTCTCGTGAAATGTGGCCTTGCTTGCCACATCGCCAGCAACTGATTCTAGATGCCATTGCCCGCAGCCTCGTTGGTACCTCTGAGCTCACTGGCTGGCTTTGCGTGGCACGTCCAGATTGGACTCGACGCCTTTCCGCAGATGAATGTCTAAAACTTCCCCTCCAGGCAGCTTCATACATCAATGCACTTGTCACCGTCTCCTGGAACGTCGGCTTCATCATCATCAAGGTACTCACACGAGTCTCCGGGTCAAGAATGCCTTCGATAAACGCCTCGATCTTCAGCCTTTCCAAAACTTCCATGCTGAATTCTGGGTAGGTCAGCGGTACCAGCCGCTCAATATCTGCCGCATACGCCTGCAGCGCCTCGTTGGCTCTTTGTCTACGGTTCTTCAGCTCGCAGTAATACACCATTTTGTTGTGCTCGTCACTGTATTTGGCTGCCAGCGCCCTTATGACGGTCTCGTAATCACCTCTCAAACTTTCCGGCACTGTTTTTATTACTTCAGCCGAAGGACCTCTTAGAGCCAGTATCAATCTCCGACCTTTCCTGATATCGGTCCACTGATTTTCCAGAGCAGCCAGGTCGAACTGTAGTTTGAATGTGTCGAACGACGTAGTACCATCATAAGTAGGCACTTCTATGGCAAAACTTTCCTCAACAGACCGCACCCTTGCTCGCAGCTGAATCTCTCTAAGCCGCTCGTCCATTTTTCTGTGCATCGAATCTTCCAGACTGTCAACTCGTTTGTTCAGGGAATCGTCAAGATCGCCAACACGTTTGTTCAGGAAATCATCCAGGTCGTCGACTCGTTTATCCAAATGTTCCACTCGAGTTCCCAGGTGCTCCACCTTCACATTCAGCTGGTTGGCGATTTCTTCCACTTTCTGCTCCCAGCGCGCAGAATTTTCCTGAAGCTTGTTTTCCATTCGCTCTGCCATTTCCCGATTTGCAGTCTCGACTTTTGCCGAAATTTCGAGATTCGTAGTTTCCAGCTTCGCTGCCATCTTTTGATTCGCAGTTTCCATTTTCGCTGCCATCTCTTGATTCGCAGTTTCCATTTTCGCTGCCATCTCTTGGTTGGAAGTCTCGAACATGCCTTTAAGTGCAACCATTAGCTGGCTCATGTCCAATGCTTGTACCGTACTTTGCATCGACGCAGCACCCGCAGGCGATTCCTCCACTTTGGCCGACGAATCTAGCTCCTGCGTCCCGAACTCGTGCGCAGTCCAATCAATGCCTCGTGATTCACACGCCTCTCGCAAGCGCAGCTGCAACTCCACCTTTCCGCCAGCAGTCGGCAAATTCCAAGCGGCCAGCTCCTTCTTCAGCTGGTCCACCTTCAGTTGCTCCAGTCTAACCATGTCTGCGTTTTATAATTAATTTTTATTTTCCTTACTTTCAGTAACACAATCCCACTTCTGACACCAAATGTTACGAATATGAGTTTTAGTGGGCTAGTACGTATCTCTGGATTGCGTAATTTGAAAATAAAACACACTTAGTTCCTCAACCGCAGTCAATAAAATAAACCAACAATCACTTTATTTCACAGGTTTACACTTTACTGTCTTTACACTTAATTATTCGCTCAATTACTCCGTGTGGCACCTTCACTAGTCAAAATCAGACTGACTCGCTGCGCCGCACCCGGCTGTCTTTTATACCTGTCCGGCCATCGCGCAGATCGTTCTCGCACATTCCGGAGTGGACTAAAGGTTTCCATGATGATCGCGACCATCATTGCCAGATTGGACTAAAGTTGCCATCATTGTCGCGGCCGTCGTTGCCAGATTGAATTATAGCACGGCGCGTAGCGACAGGGTTGCTTTGCACAGCGACAAACTGTCTTATCGTTACAATATTTACGAAACTAATAAAAATTGCAATCCATTTTGTATATTTTACAAATTATTTTAATTTGTTTACTTTTCAATTCATTCCGAAGAGAGTGGCAACATTTTTTGCGTTTTCCGTAAACATAAACTTAGAAACCAAAACGAAACAGATTTGTAAGTTGACGGTTAAGTTCTAAGTTTATGTTCTATGTCTCGGGTAACCAGTTGTACAGCTTTCGGGTATGCCAGGTCGTGCTAGCTGACAAGTAAAACTAAGTTATGTCATGAGTAATGGGCCAGTTACTCATGACACAGAACATAAACTTAACCATAAACATAAACTTAGAAAATTTGAGCGATTACTCAAAACTTTATTTCCGTAAACATAACAAAACGACAATATTGCCACTTCGATTTCTCCATCTCGTGAACAATCAAATTCAAACTTTTCGCGACATTTTTTTACTTGCTATTATTAAATGTTTGAGCATCCAACGACTAAAATTATTAATATATTTACGAAACTAATAAAAATTGCAATCCATTTTGTATATTTTACAAATTATTTTAATTTGTTTACTTTTCAATTCATTCCGAAGAGAGTGGCAACATTTTTTGCGTTTTCCGTAAACATAAACTTAGAAATCAAAACGAAACAGGTTTCTAAGTTTACGGTTAAGTTCTAAGTTTATGTTCTATGTCTCGGGTAACCAGTTGTACAGCTTTCGGGTATGCCAGGTCGTGCTAGCTGACAAGTAAAACTAAGTTATGTCATGAGTAATGGGCCAGTTACTCATGACACAGAACATAAACTTAACCATAAACATAAACTTAGAAAATTTGAGCGATTACTCAAAACTTTATTTCCGTAAACATAACAAAACGACAATATTGCCACTTCGATTTCTCCATCTCGTGAACAATCAAATTCAAACTTTTCGCGACATTTTTTTACTTGCTATTATTAAATGTTTGAGCATCCAACGACTAAAATTATTAATATATTTACGAAACTAATAAAAATTGCAATCCATTTTGTATATTTTACAAATTATTTTAATTTGTTTACTTTTCAATTCATTCCGAAGAGAGTGGCAACATTTTTTGCGTTTTCCGTAAACATAAACTTAGAAACCAAAACGAAACAGATTTGTAAGTTGACGGTTAAGTTCTAAGTTTATGTTCTATGTCTCGGGTAACCAGTTGTACAGCTTTCGGGTATGCCAGGTCGTGCTAGCTGACAAGTAAAACTAAGTTATGTCATGAGTAACTGGCCCATTATACTCGGATTTTTTTAACAGTCTCAGCAAATAAGTAAATTTGATTTGACTGTTTCAAGTGAATTTTCAATGAAAAATAAATTAATGCTTGAAACAGAAATTTCAATATTTGTAGCAAATCTTAGCAAAAAACGTAAGTTTGAAAAGCAGAAAACGATTGAAAAAAGCTGTGAAGCTGAACACCGAATTTTAAGACTAAATGGTGAAATAAAACACGACATCTAGCCTGAAGAAGGCTAAAGTGGCCACACTGATCTTAACTGAAATTAATCTTAATCTTAACTTTAATCTTTTAATTTTTGTTCTTGTTTTCTTTTTATTTCTTTAATGAGTAACAGTATATGAACTAGACATAATTTTGTATTATAACACATACCTTAACGTTGCTTTATTTAGAAACCTTTGTTTTGTGCTTCAACTTGTCCGTGACATCGTCCAAGATTTTCCGCTCTACCTCGTCAGAGTTGCACCAAGGTTTACGTTCGAACGTTTTCGATGTATTCGCACAGATGGATGAATTGACGGGTTACTCTACTAGCTGCACAAACATTGTAAACATGCTGAAAATTAGGCGCGTAATCTGTACATAAATTCACAATCAACAGTTCAACTTCAACACGTATTTATTAGCTGAAAATCGTACGTTGTACCTTGAGAGCTGTGCTCACCGTCAACGACAACACGTCGACAATTAGAATATTGCGTGGCGACTGGGACTTGAGCAACATCATATGCACCGTCTTCTGCTGCTTTGCGCTGAGCGCATACCATCTGAGGTTGTAGATCTCGGAGCAGAAGCTGTCATTCTAGAAACAAGTAAGTGATATCAAGCGAGGTTGGTAGGACCTAGCAGGACACACTGGCCGAGCGACTGGTTTTCGATGGATTTCAGGTTTTTGTCCGAATTTTTAATCGAAATTTAACGAAAAGAAAAACTCAACAACTTTTCCAGTGCGTTTCCAGCTTAGCGCTTAGACAGAGTTCTTACACAAATTTCAATGCGCGTGCCCAGTATGCAGTATATGTAAAGTGCATTGATGCTTATGATTAAATAGCTGTAGGCACCGGGCCAACGACCCGTCAGGATAATGAACAGAGTTGCAATCATTGCCACAGTCGAGCAGATGACTTGCGCCGAGATAACCCAATAGAACAAGGAATTGCAATTGTCGTTGAAACTGAATGAAACGAAATGGGCCGATAAACACACTCCTCGATCTGTATCTATGCCAACAGCCATACCTCAGATACAACTGATGCCACTCCGCGATGTCAGTCAACGCCTCCGTGACCGAGTTGTCCTCAGCACTCTCGTCCAGCATAGTGTGCAAGTCTTCCACTTTCAAAATGAAAATGTCGTAAAAGATCAGAGAGTGGGTCAGGTAGATCAGCACATATAGATCACCGCCGTAGAGTCCGAAACAGCCCATCGTCACGCATATGACATGGAATACTAAAAGGATGCTTTGTCCAGTGTCTGTTTTCGTGTTCAAAACCGGTATTTCAATTAAAAGCATCAAGGGCCACTCGCCATTGTAAAAGAAAATTATGAATGGCGTCGCCAAAATCAAGGCACCGCCGAACACGTACACCAAACCGACGCCCACGATGATTCTCCGCATTTGGTCACATCGCTTACCCAGCTTTTCCGCATATCTTTCATCAATCGTCTGATACTTTTCGTAAATGCCTTCCAGCTGACTATGAATGGTGTAGAACCGACCTGGATAAGAAACGGCTGTCAAAATCTTGGCTAGACCCTGCGTACCAGCGCTGAGATTGCCGAACACCAGCAGCACTATGGTCCAGTCCTCGGAGAAGCGCTTCACTATGGTCAAAATCCCGAAAATGTGAAACAAACCAATAAAGAGGAACACGGTGCAAGCGATCCAATTGATTTTATAATTCGGATTGGCCACGTCGGTGCCAAGGAGGCGTGTGACGAGGCGCACAACGCCGATTATTTTGTTGAACTTGTCCACTGGCCGCATTGCTGGCATGGCGAATTGAAACTAAAGTGCGCACAAACGAACGGTGCGTCGTAACTGGAATGAGTTACTTGCATCAACGCACTATCCGTGAGGCTCTGGTGAGTTTGCTTTATTTAAACCTCGACTTGCCGTATATAAAGGCAGTTATTTCTTAAGCAAAGAGAACATTGCAATTCCCTATAATACGATTTTTATTCAATAGTATGCCTCATTCATCTTGCAAACTATACAAGACAATTTGTTAAGTGAGAAAACTAATCTAAAGTGAGAACCTTGTCGAGCTATTTAGATGAATTGGATTTGAGTTTGACTCCACTATATACCCAATGCACGCAAAAAATAGTTAACGGAGATGTAGCGCGTTTTCCGTTCGTATTTGATTGGGTTAAAGTATATGCACGTATATCGACGCACGTGGATTGCTTTTAAAATAATTACACTGACATTCTGACATCCTTGCAACGTCTTAATAAAGCATTTAATAACTTAGGACAGCTTAATTGTGACGGAGCAATTTGAGAAAAGCCTTCATATATCATACTAGTCCTCATTCTTAACATCACTCACACATTGAGGTTCTTATATGAACCTTATTGGACCTTTTTGGTTCTACGATGTTCGTTCGACCAAGAACCGCACTTGTCTGAATTTCAGTCTTTTAGCAGCTAAATAAAACAGTGAACTGTTTCCTATCATATCTTACTAGCTGATTGCAATTTATTTTTCTGGAAAAGATTGAAATCTTCATAGCTACTGAACCACCCTTTTCTAACAGCATGCCGGACTTTGGACTCTTACCGACTAAATCCATCTCCTGTTATGCAGATCATTTAGTGGGCCCGTTTTTATCTTCTGTTTGTTTAGCTGTTCAGAACTGCTGACTTTTACCGACCTCCCTGCTTTTACCTACGTCTATTTCGAGTAGGTTTTAGTGACTGATGGTCGATTAAAAGAACACTACCTGCCTCATCGTTCTCTGAGCATAGCCTGCAGACATGTTAACCTCCTCAGCAAGGTTTCGCTGTACTAAGTGCCTTCTGGAGTTTCCATGCCTTGCACTATGAGCCAGCGGCCTGCTATTTTTGTCATAAAATCAATATTTTTTGTTCGCTACAGAAAAAATAGTTAATACATATAATTAATAACACTGTGCGTATCTTTAAAAACCAATTCTTTTATGGTCAGGCCACCCTGTTTATTTACCGTACGTTCAAAGTTAAAAATTTCAATCATATGTTTTTCTGATTCGTATGAAGAATAATAACTCAAAGTGCAAGTGCTCCAAATTGTTAAGGGTTGCAAAATTATTTTTTTCTAAAAATGGAAAATAATTCTAAAAGTATCTAATATAAAACGTTATATCTACCATTTGTTTAATTATTGTTGTGAGTGATATTTAATTACATGTAAGTGTGTGGTTTTGTAGTTTAAGTTCAAGAACGTGTTTGTGTTCTGTGGAGTAAAACATTGCTTCATTTTGGTCCATTTTGAATAAACGATCTATCAGGTGAAAGGTGAGAATGGGAACTTTCAAGTGGCAATTCTAATTTTTGCGAATATTTGCGAATGTTCAAAATAATGTGTGTTTTCAGAAACAATTAACCTCAAAAATGAAGATATTTTTAATGCATTGTTAGAAAACAACAAAATGAAATAAACAGAAATATAAATGAAGAAGAAATGGAAGCGAAGCATAAATCGAAAATGGATCAAATATAAAATGTCATTAACTCGTTTTAATTGGTTTTTATTGAACTTTTGGAGTTCAATGGAGTGCTACGATATGAAGATGTTCTCTGAATAGTCTTTTGAGTTAGAAGTTAATGATTTGATTGATGATTTGATGATCATGATTTGGAATAATGTATGGTTATAATGTAATTCCTTTCGAAAATTACACATTGAATGTTCTTCTTTCAGACAAATTTGTAGCTGTCAAAAATCCGTTTGTGTTTGCCTGAAATGTATTTACAAATGAAAATAAACATTCAAAAACATTAAATTTGTTACTTTATATTAACCATTCTTGCATAAAATAAATTCCTTTTTATAAACCATTGAAGCATTCACATTTTACTGAATTTTTAATATTTTATTTCTTCGAGTGGTAGTGCGATTCCGCCCAAATTTTTACAGAGGTCTTTGAAATAAGTGAAAAGCATATTTTCTCAATTTCAGCGCTCTAGAACCTTTACCTGATTTTATGCCAGAAAGAGAGTTCTGGACCATAGTACCTTGTATTAAGTGCATTTAGCAGTCTAACTGTTGAACTTGCTTGGCTTTACTTTTTAATGGCTTTTTTCTAGATATAAATTGTCTAAAATTTGTAGCCATAACGGATCGTTCATGGTGTTTCGAGGTTAACCAATTTTTAAGCTGATCGTCGACCGACAAATTGCTGAATCAAATCCAAGGTGCAGGTTCACATCACAACATCTTAGATTCGCACTGTTTTTACAGTCACTCTTGTTCAGTGTATTGACGCATTCCAGAGTCAGTTTAGAGGTAAATGTTGCTTTAGGAATCGATCTTCCTTCCTACAAATCGCGTTGTTTGCTCCCAAATCCTACATCTCTGTGCTCTACTTACACTCTTTGGTTATTGTAAATGAAATAAATGGATCTGTTTTGAAGTTTGTTTGAAACTAAAGGGCCCCATATTACTTGGGCCCACATACTGTATCCAAAAGTTCCGCTACTGGCATAAACTTCAGCTGCAAAGTTGCGCGAAACTTCTCAGTTTTCATTCCGGCAAACGTCAGCCGCCGTCGCTCGTGTTCAAGCAACGTTTGCGTCGATTAATAAGTCAAAAATGGCGGTTAAGTGGTTGCAGCGCTCACAATCAGAGCACGAATCGGAATTTGTTTTCTCGCACTGATAGTTTTCTAGAGCACTCGTTCATGTCAGTACAAGAACATTCGTAAATGTCAAATAAGACAGAGATATACATATTTGGCCAACAACAAAACTGACGCAAACTTGCAAACTGTGCAAACTATAATAAAATATTTCGACTGTAAACATTCGCAGGAAAATCGAGTTAGCCACCTTTTATAAGTTGTTGAAAATCGTCTTTGCCCAATAATCAATGAAATCGGCAAACAATTTAGGTCAATCAAATAATGTAAACAACTTTTATAGAGTATAATTTCGACAGCAATTTATTACGGCTCTGAGAAATAATGCCAACAAATTGTAGAAAAATCAAAGTTGAAAAGTTTAAATCGCTTCATCAAGAAGTTTGTTCCGATAAAGGACTAATGGATTGGGCCTTTTTTGGCCGCCGATAGGAAGTGTGACTGCACTGAGTGCACACTTTCCAATCTTACCTAACTAAACCTACATTTCATCAACGCTTAGAAGCTAACTTCGGACAAATTTTTCAATTATGATTTATTGTCATTCATTTTATGTATTAAGCTCTTAATTTCTATGAAGATCATCACAATTGCAATGAGTAATTAGGAGTAAAGATGTTTTGAAGCTGCCACCAAGTCTACAGCTCCTTTTAATTGGCAAGCAAACTATTAAAAATTATCTTTTAGCATTCTGTGAAATCAAATGCGTCCCGATATTGAATGCATCCTGTAAGCCAGAACTTACTTATTATTTCGATGTCGCACAATTTTAGTGCCGCAGCAATTATTTCGACTTAAATCTGGTCCGACTGCACCAGAGAAAATCCCTGCAGCGCATGAACAAATTTGAAAAACTTGTGCCCGCGCAACAACAAACAGCATTTCAAACGTAGTGTTACATGTCAGCGTCATTTATTCACGCAGCTTTAACATTTAATTAAAAAAATTAATTTAAAATTAAGGCCACAGTCAACATTAATTTTAGCACTATTTAAATCGGCCTTATTGAGGCGGACGCCAGAATGGTGCAGCGGGCGCAAGCCGTCGTTGCATTAACCTTGCGCCGGTCGGTCAGCGTGTCCTTGTCGCATGGTGAATGGTGAGTGCGAGCGCGCTGGTCGCCCTAATACAGCCACATACACACATGTGAATACGCACACACCGGCCCACACACACACACGCGTACGTGTGTCGAAACACGAACAAGAGGTTTCATTTCCATTTGCCACATCGCACAGTGATTCGACTCCATATAACCGCGGGACAAAATTAGAAGGAGTGGTCCGTTCTTCATAAAATTTGGTATACTAGTTAATCATTGTCTGCTGAATTGAAATCTCCATATTGTTTTTCTTAAACTTTTGTAGTTTGGCAATGCCTGAGACTCAAATTTGCAAATTTCGTCATTTTTGGAGAGCTATAGCACCAAGTGTGTTGGCTAGATTTTTCGGATTTTACATTTAATCGGTAACGTCAACATTGATAATTGCAAAAAGTAACAGAAATTGTCTTAGGACCCTTTAGTTTTGCAATAAAAACGATAATAATAGACGTTTTTTGCAGTTTTCTCAGTTTTTCATGCTGATTGCATACTTTTAGGGATGAAAAAAGAAATTTTGTCGAAAAATAGGTGTTCAGACCACTTTTCAAATTGAATTATTTTCTGAGATGGGAAAATATCGGAGGATGTAATTACATTATCCGACAAAGAAAGAATGCTGCTTAAAATAAAAAAAAATCCAGGAACATACTTTCACATACTTTTTAGATAATTTTGCCAATTTTCAGATTTTTAATTTAGAAAAATATTTTGAATTAAAAGTGATGTAGAAGCCTCAGCTTGGCAAATTTTAAGAAAACAGTAAAAACGAAAATGGCCACATCATTTCTTAACCTATATTGAAAGTTTTAGCAACTTCTTGCTAACCATGTATTTTTAAAATTTTTTTTACTCAATAGACTAAAAAACCGAAAATATGTGTTTACATTTTTTTTGTGAAAAAAGTTTCAACTTTGAGCCGCTTTTGCACACACACACTAATTAATTTTTTGCACCGTTTTTTGGGGGTTTTCTTAGTTGGAGTTTTAACTTTCAAATGACATTAAAATCATTAAATTCTGAGACTATAAAATTTTTGAATTTTGTCTATGGAACGAATCACTGTGCATCGGTGGCGAATTTTTACCCTTGAAAAGCTTTCACTCTTCGCTACTTTTCGCATAAATAAGACATGATCTGGTGAACCAAGAACGCGCCCGCCGACCGGACGGACGACCGCCGTAGTCCGCACAAATGACATGCGGCGTGAAAATGCAAATGCAAATGCACAGGGACAGCAGCAACGAACCGCTAGTGGCTGCTTGTCGGTCCCATCCGTTTGCAGCTAAAGTGATATTTTATTGCGGCAACAATTTGCGCGGTCGTGGCAGAATATTCATCAAAGTTGTGTGCCGTTAGTGTATTGTCCTTGAATGACTGTCATTGCTGACTAAAGTTGCTGCTGCGTGCATTGGTAGGCGAATCAGTGAGGCAGTGCGAAGAGCGTTTACACGTTCAACATCAATTAAACTTCTATTATGCTTCGAAAAGTCAAATTTTCTCAGTGTGTATGTTGGTTAATTGTGTGATTTTGTATGTTTTTTTTTTTTGTAGAGGGGAAAAAGCATTGAAAGCCGAAGTGAGGGACTTGAAACACCCACTAAAAAACCCCTCTCTCCTAACCTGCTAGCGCGGGACTTTCTGTCAAAAATTACTTCACGTCTAGCAGTTGCGGCGCAGCTAAGCGCTTACCACATTAGACACTGTTCGCAGCGTTTGCTTCAGCTCTACGCTGGCGTTCGATCACGCGCAGCTCCTTCATAATTCGGACGGACGTGGAGCTTACCGCCTCCCATTTCTCCAGTGTGTCGCACATGTGGTTTGTGAGGTTCGCCGCTGTGGGACATTGCCCAAATACCGATCGCAGCGAGCTACGGGCCTCGCTAAAAAGCGGAAATTCCAGCAGCACGTGATGCGCATTCTCTGGCACTCCCGGACAAAGAGGACAAAAGGGGTCTTGCTCGTATTTGAACCTAAACAGATACTCTTTAAAACACCCGTGCCCACTGAGTATCTGGGTCAGGTGATGGTTGAGCTCGCCATGCTTCCTGTTTACCCAGCGATCTATGTCGGGTATTAGCTGGTGGGTCTATCTCCCCTTGCTGGGCTGGTCCCACTTCTGTTGCCACTCTCTAATAGTGGCGATGCGCTCCGCCGCTTTAGTTAAAGTAGCAGGTCTTGTACCAGCCTTGTAAAGGCGCTGCATTTCTTTCGCCAGCAGGTCGATTGGCGGTTTTCCAGCAATGATGCATATGGCGTCGTCCGACACCGTGCGGAAGGCGCTTGCGACGCGGAGTGCGCTAAGTCGGTGGGTGGCTCGGGCACCTTTTGTGTACGCCTTAAACCTCACGGCGTCTGCCCAGACTGGCGCCGCATATACACGGGTCAAAATAATTCATAAAAATCTTATGAACGGCGTTCATAAACCTTTACTTTGAACTTTTTATGAAAAATGCATAAAATTTTTGATTTTTTTCATAAAATTTATGAAACAGTTCATACATGTTTATGAACGCGTTCATAACATTTGTGAAACTTCGTTCATAAACCATTTCTTAAAAGCCGAATCTCACAATTTTGGTTCGGGTACGAGCCGAGCGGGCAGACTACCTTTATTTTGAACTTTTTATGAAACATTCATAAATTTTTTGATTTTTTTCATAAACTTTATGAATCAGTTTTTGAACACGTTGATAAAGTTTCTGAAATTCGTTCTTAAACCATTCGTTCGGCCACGCCGAGTCCGAACGGCGATTGGCAGTTTTTTCTTTCACACTTGGTGCGATTCTTGTAATTCTCATCTCCTTTATGTGGTTAGCGATATAAGTAGATGAGCGTCTAGCGCCTCGGTATGAGAAGCCAGCGCGCTACCCGAGATATGTAAGCGAGACAGGTAAGTCGAATTCAATTAAATAAATTCTTTATATTATTTTATTTATTTTTATATTATTTCATTGCTATTAATTGTCAATTTCTTTTTAGCAGTCAAAGATGCGGGTGGCGGCCATATGCTGCTGTTATAAAACGAAAGCTTATTGAATTTTTATATCATTATTAAAACATTAATTATTCATATTTATAATTAATAAACAAAATATACTAATGTTTTAAATTTTTAGGGATTTTGAATTTCAGGAATTTTTCTTATGAAAAAATCAAACATTTTATGAATTTCGATCATAAACGTTTGGGTTTATGAACAAGGCTTATGAAAGCGTTCATAGGGTTTATGAACGCATTCATGAGCGTTCGGGTCACCCGATGGCTTATGAAAGCGTTCATAAACTTTTGTGAATACATTCATAATTTTTATGAACGCATTCATGAGCGTTCGGATCACCCGAAGGTTTATGAATGCATTCATAAACTTTTTATGAACGCGTTCACTGGTTCAAAAACTATGAATATGTTCATACAGTTTATGCAAAAATTCACAAATTTTTTGAACGTTTTTCGTTCCGTGTAGCAGTATGCTGTCCACCACTCTCGAGAGTAGTTTTCTCCGGCTTGAGCGAGGGCCCCCCCATATTGGGCATAATGCGGCTAAGCGCGCCGTTCACCTTTGTGGCCTTATCGCTGACGCATTTAAGGTGTTCTTTAAAAGTCATTTTTGCGTCCAGCTTGACGCTAAGATATCGTAGGTGCGGCTGCGACGTTATCTAGTGTCCGCTTATTGTTAGCGTGAACACCTCACACACCTTCCTGCTACTCAGCAGTACTGCCTCAGTCTTATGCGCCGCCAGCTCGAGTTTCGCCTCCCTTAGCCAGACATTGACACAGTTTACTGCTTCATTGCAGTTTGACTGCAGCGCGCTTATGTGCTTGGCAACTGCCACCATCGCAATATCCGTCTGCATATCCGATCAGCTGGACGCCGTCTGGAAGTTTCAGGCGCAGGATGCCGTCATACATCACGTTCCACAGGGTTGGTCCCAGCACAGACCCCTGTGGAACTCCACCTGTGGCCGCATATTGCTGGACGCCGACGTCAGTGTCATACAGGAGCACTCGATTACGGAAGTAGTCCGCAATCAGGCTCTGCAAGTACGCCGGGACTTGAAAATGCTTTAGTGCAGTCATAATCTGAACCCAGTTGGCCGAGTTGAACGCGTTTTTAACGTCAAGCGTAATTACCGCGCAGTATTGTTTTGTACCGCCTCGCCACCTTTTGCCGCTTTTGGCATCGCGCGCTATGTCCATGACGGCTTGGATGGCGTCCACCGTTGATCGCGCCTTTCTAAAGCCAAACTGGCGCTCAGAGAGGCCACCAGGCTTTTCCAGTGACTCCTGCAGTCGGTCACAGATAATGCGCTCCAGGATCTTACCCATCGTGTCCAGCATGCACAACGGGCGGTACGAGGACGGCTGATCGGGTGGCTTCTCCGGTTTAAGTAATAATACAAGCCTTTGCCGTTTCCACTGGTCCGGGAAATTGCTTTCCTAAATGCACGCGTTGTAGAGGCTGGCAAAGGTGTCAGGGCTCGCTTTTATAGCCGCCTTGAGCGCAATATTTGGCACGTCGTCGAGGCCCGGCGCCTTGCCGTCGCTGATTTTGTGCAGCGTTAGCAGGACCTCATCAGCGGCTACTTCGGGAACGTCGCTCGTGTCCTGACTAGGTTGGAGGTGTTGCTCCGTTTGTGGGGGAAAGAGCGTAGCTACCACCGCACTCATGAGCGCCGGATCAGAAGGCTGCGGTGATCTTGGCCCCTTAATTCGGCCCATGACCTCCTTGTAGGCCTTGCCCCATGGATCCACGTCGGCCTCGGCGCACAGCGCCTTAAATCAGGTCTCTTTACTGCTGCGAATGGCCTTCTTTAGCGCCTTTCTGCAGTCCTTATAGTGGTCCCACAAGGCGCCCCATGTCGGGCGGTTTATGGCTCGCAGCGCCTTCCTTCGTGCCTGGTGGGAGCTTTTCCTCCGTGCAGCTATGTCGCTATTCCACCAGTAGGCTGGCTTCCTGCCGACCCTACCCTTGACTCTGGGCATCGCAGCGTCACATGTCTTGTGCAGTCTGTTCGTGATGTCTGCCGCCATTTTGGCCGCTGTGCCCAGCTGCACTTCGTCCTCCCGCCACACGTAATCAAAAATGTCGGCATCGAAGGCGTGCTTTTTCCAACTTCTTATGTGCGCTCTGTGAATTTGCGGCTTCACTCCCCGCGCCTGCAGGTTCAGCTCCATCACAATGGCCAGATGGTCGCTGTGTGTATACATGTCGCTGTCACACCACTGAGTATGGCGCGCAATCGAGCTATGGGCAAAGGTGAGGTCAATCACGGACCTCCTACACGAAGCCCACCCAATGCGTACTCGTTGCACGTTCAGGACTTTCTTTGCATCCTCTGCTGGCAAGTAGATATACGCTGTTTGTGTGCCATTGCTGTTTTTCTGCATATTGCGCACTGCCGCCTTGTCAGGCCGCTTGATGCCGCACTGTTGGTGAAAAGCCTCGCAGATTTCTGCCGACGTGGTGATCTCGTCCAGGTCTCGGCACTGAATGGCTATGGTGTGCGTCCTGGCCGCCACGATGGCCTCCTCCTTTAACACTGCTTCGATAACCGCTTGGTATTCTGATGCCTTGCTGTCGCTTGCTCGCTTGAGTTCGATGAACAGCTCGCCTTTAGCAGTCCTGCGCACTGCTTTCACTTCCTCGCCCAGAGCCTTCAGGGATTCGCTCGTCTTCACTCGACGCAGGATGTCCGCATACGTCGCCTCTCCTGTCCTAGAGATAATTAGAGCATCTGGCCTAGGTCTGATCTCTTTTCTGCGTTCTGCGACTTTTGCATTTCGTTTTTGCACCACTTGCCAACCAATAGTAGCAGTAGGTTTTTTCTATGGCGGCGGCTTACGGCATTCCGCGTGATGGGCTAACGCGATTGGCTCAATTTCTGCTCTATTTGTGCCCGCGGCACTATGATGGCCGTTTTTGCGCATTCTACCATCACCGCTAGACTCCGCCCACTTTTTCCCCTGTTTCTCTCTTTGCAGATTCTCCCCTCTTAAGCCAGTCGCTTTCTCAATCCCGTCTGGCTGCTGTTGTTCTCTTGGCAGCACTTACCCTCTGTTACGTGCAAGTTTTGGTGAGATCACTATTGTTCTTTTCTGCATAGGGAGCGGAGAGTGTTCACCCGCTACATCATCCATTCCGGCTCTTGCTCTCTTTGCCACTGTGCCAGCAGTGTTGCCACTAAGAATTTTTTTTCCCTACCAAAATTGGTCCAAAATCAATCTCAGCCTACCAAAATAAATTTGTTAAACAAAAAATTAGTTTCAAACACATAAACATAAATATATTATTTAATAACAAAAACAATTAAATTCAGTACAAAAACAACACAGTTAAGCATATTAAATATGCTGAAATTAAAAGTATTACATTACAATTAACATAAAATATATAAATACATATATCACTCTTTTGCCAGATCTCTTTTTGCTGACCAGACATAGTGCGCTGCAGTCTTTTTAGTTATTTCTTTACATAACATATTGTTATTTATTGTAGAAAATTCCAATTTTGCTTCTATGCTTTGTTTTTATAAGCGAAAGTTCGGAAAATGTACGTTCGGCAGCTGCAGAGCTGTGTGGAAGTGAAATCAAATTAAATACAAAATTTGCGAGATCAGTAAAACAAAACTCGTTTAATCCATTCTTAATGATGCTAACCTCGCGCCAAAAAATATTTATTTCCATGTCTTCCATTCCTTCCATTTCTTTTTAAACCAGTATTGCTTAATCTAAGTAAATTCCACTACGTTATAATTTTATTTGGATCACAGTAACAAGAGTTAAAATTTCTTCAGAAAGGACTATATGTGGCGTTATAATCTCCAATTTTAGCTTTAGATTTTCCCTGCAGAGATGTTTGAACTTTTGCATGTAAAATTCACATTTCACGAGCTACAGAGTCATTTGAAAATCATAAAAAAATTAATAGAAAATGTATTAATGCAGTGTGTTGCCTACCAAAATTCCTTGAAAATTACAACAAACCAACCAACCTACCAAATCCTTAATTTATGAAACAAAGCTACCAATTTTGGTCCAATTGGACCAAAACGGCAGCACTGTGTGCCAGTGCTACTCTGTGACGCTGTTTGTGTCGCCTTTTCATGCTGTTGTTGTTTTTGCATACCGCGTTTGCAGTTTATGCATTTCCACTCCCGCGCTTGCTTGTGTAGGTTGGTTATGCCGCTGACAATTGACTTCATTGGTTGGTTTATGTGCCGCTGGTACTCCATCATCTTTGACAGCTCTTCAATTTTCTTTCCCATGACTTCCAGTATTTCTCGCAGATCACCACGCTCGATGTCAGCATCGTTGCCGCTCTCAGGCTGACTCGTGGGTGTGTGCCGTTCCTGCTTGTCAGTCGGGTCAAGGTATATTAACAAGGTACGCCAGGCTGGGAGCGGCAGCTTTAAATGCTTCTCTTCACCCTCTTATTTGTGAACGGTTGCTCTTTTTGTAGAATAAAGAACCTACTATTAATGTTAATATTATTTGTACAACTATACTTTTGTGTACAGATTTGGGTAACATTGTAAAAAACATGTACGCGAAATATAGCCCATGACACCCGCCTGATACGCAATAAAATATATTGTGGAATGAATACAAATGAAAGAATGAAATAAATTGAAATTGGAAATTTTATGTGTTAGCAATTTGTGCGAAATTGTATGTTCTTTTTCTAATTCTGTTCAGCTTGCTAAAGAAGTAAAACAACATGCTGCATTTTTTTAATGCAGCATGTATTTTAGAATAAGGAACTTAAACAAAAATTTAAAACAAAAACAATTGAGAAAAATATTTTACGTAAATAAAAAATGATCAAAAACTCATCCATAGAAATTAACATTACATTTTTATTTTTGAATGGGCAAAAATGTATAAGACATTCAGCAACACGATAACAATTAATACCAAAATATCTTTGTGGCATTCTATTAAAACTATATGTTGCTAAAAACAAGAATTTTCTTTTAATCATAACATTTGCCCTACACACACGCAGTTTTTACAGTTTGAGGAACAAATACTAAAAGATGCAAATAATAATTCATTCCTAACAAAAAGCAACTCTGATTTGGCCCCCTTATTTTGACGGCTCTCTGAGCCTGGCGTACCTTGTTAATCAGCCCTGTTCCAGGATCCGAATCGGAATCGGATTCGAATCGAAATGAAATCCGATTCCGATTTGAAGAGGTGTTCTGCAATCCGAGCGGAATTGTGACATTCGAAGTTTATTTCGAATCCGATTGTAAGCAAATTAAACAAACCTTCAGTCAGCTGTTTGCTTGAAATGTTCAAATGAAAAAGGCAATTCTAAAATTTTGTGAGATTTTTTATTTTATTAAATGAGTTCGGTTATTTTATTGGTAGTATTGCTTGAGAACGAGCAGTCCGCCGTTGAAAAAGTAAAGCGTAAAATTTTTCGAGACCACAGCAATCCAATGGAATTGCCAGATTCTTCGTAACTAGTACAAGTTATTTCAGTTATGTTCAAAATTTCCTATTTAAGGTTTATTTCTCAGTACCGCCTTAGCAAAGCAGCATTCAACATGATCTTGACCGATGTGAAACGCTTTCTTCGGCAATGCTCCATTTCGCCAGAATTGAAATTGGCGACGGCTTTGCGATTTCATGCCGAAGGAGGCTATCAACGATCGGTAGAAAAGGCATCCGCCTCTTCCATTTCGGAAAGAGTGTGCTTGTTAAAAGGTCCACAGCCGGTCGCTAAAGCTTCTCTTGTATTATGCGCCAGCTTCCTCTTGATTAAAAATTAAGTTATTAGTTTTATTTAACACGATGTTTAATTTATTTGCTTACATTTTCGTTATTTGTTTTCGTTTTGCTGCTTTCCGATTTCAATTCCACCAGCTTTTTGTTCAACGAAATATTTTCGACAAAAATTTCCGATAATCGGAATGCAGAACACCAAATTTCCGATCCAAATTCGTTCGAACTTAATCGGATTTGAGAACAGGGTTGCATCGAAAATATTTCCGATAATCGGAATGTAGAACACCGACGGTCGGAATCGAATCCATTTCCGATCCGATTCGGATTCTGGAACAGGGCTGAATATACCTTGAGTCGGGTTTGGTAAGCTGAGATCGTCGGTTGGAATCTGTGGTTGTTTTGCATCGTCGCGTTCGCTTGTGTCATTTTGCTGCTGCACGTGGTTTGCGTTTATACGGGGCTCGCATGGTCGCGCGTGGGCGATCTCATTAGTCGCGAGCTCCGTTTAAAAGGATTTGCAGCTTCCTCATCATTTAGTGCCACCTCTCCGCGTTTTCCTGCCACCTTAGCTGATGGGAGATCGTTGCAGTCGCTTGATGGCGGCGGCCGGGAACCCGCCTGCCCGCTCGCCTGTACTGGGGCTCCGCTGCCTTGCACCGCGGTCGAGGTTTTGCCTGCGCCGTACATCACCCTTTGGGCTTCAAGCATTTGCCGTCCGCTGCCAGGTGATTTTGGGCTGTTGCCCCTCTCGGGTCCCTCGCTGTCCAAATCGCCGTCCCGTGTGGAACAGCCAAATTTGAAAATTGAATTGTACTTCTGGTAGATGGTCACCCTGGCAAGCAGACGTTCACTCGCCGACAATACGGTTGGATCGTGTCCCCGCTAGCCTTTGTGGTGAGTTTCCGTCTCGCTGAGTTATCCGCTTTTCCCTCTCCGTGCTTCGTGCGTTTGGGTTGAGGACACTGACGGCTAGTCAGCTGTCACCGCGGATTGGGCGCGCTCTAGTGTTGTTGTTGCTTTTTTTTATTTCTATTTACTCCGCTCTTCTCGGTGCTCCGAGGATTGGTAGCAGCACAGAAAAAGATATGAGCTTACTCACCGCTGTCAGCCGGCCAATCGATACCACTTCACTTACAAGTCTTGTTGGGAATATCACAGATAATTTCCAGGCCTCTGTTGCCAAATTGCGTTTGTTTCACCACTTATTTAGTCCACTTAAAGAAGGAGCTCTTCACTGCACGTATGATCACACAGATCGATACTCCTTGAGCTTTTGTATGTATGTGTGTGCTTTTGTGTATTTGTTTGTCTGCGTACCCCGCAGGACCGCCAACTATGTATTCCTAGGCTAGTTGTTCAACTGCTATTTGTCAAACACAACTGACAGCAGAATTGATCCTTTTGCCAAGAGCGAATTAAAGGCTGTGTTGGTTAGGGAGTAGGACCGCGAGTTTGAAGTTAAGCTCGAAACCAAGGTTCGAATACCCATCGTAACTAACACAAAACATATAAAAACCAAGTCTGTCAGTCCTTTAAATCTGTAGAAGCATAACTAAATGTTTCTTCAAGGCTCTCTCCAATATTTTCAAAATATCCTTTTTAGGTAAACTCATCCAAAGCAGTTTTCCGCTGCGTTTTTTAAGTAAAACAACTCGATTATTTGTAGTGCTGTTTTTATTGTTGTTAGGATCGGTTGATTGTTGATTTTGTTGTTAATGTTGCAAGTGCAGCCGTTGTTGCTTTCGGCGTTGGCGTTGGCGCTTCACACCACCGACACGCCCATGAGTCACAGCAACTTGCCATACGTCACGCTCAAAATTGTTTGTCCCTCTCACAAACATTTATTTAATTTCATTTTTCCCTGTGCTCTTTCTGTGTGTATTCGCGTGACAATTTCATTTTTCCCGGTTGCACTTTCCACTGCAAATGAATTTGCCATTTTTCAAAGGGGTCCAGCACTTTGCGCGCAATTCCTCAAGTGCCACTGCGGCCACCCGGTCCCATTGCGCTCGCCCACTAAACTAATGGACGCTAATTTAATGTTTTCACTGTTGCGGCTGTGTGTTTTAGTTGTGTTGAGGAAAAATTGCATTTTTGGCTGGAATTTTTCAATTTCATGTCGTGACTCAACGTGAAAGTGCCAAGAAGAATTTTCTCCTACGGAAAATTCCCAAACGTATTTGTTGCATTTCACTGCATCTGGTTAACAGTGTCGCCGTTTAGCCGTTGGCACATGTTGAGAGCAATGCCTACAACACTATGCAACAAAAAAGCTCTGAAATTGTCTCATATTTGTAGTGAAAAACTGGAGAGTCTGCTGATTTTTTTAAACGAAGAGAATCGTAAATGACAAAACATTAAATGAGAGTGTTAGTTAAAGTTAAAGTGTGTGGTTAGTTAAAGATCATCAACAGATTTCGATGTCTAAGTGGAGTTTCCCAACGCTAAATGGAGTTTTTGGATAGTTTTAGATAACTGATAAATACGAAAATTGTTCCCATGTATAGTTTTTTAACATCAGTGCGCTTCGGAGAATTACCCGTTTATATACTTTTGTAGCTATTGACCTCGCGGTTAATTTTATCAAAACAAGAAGTAATTACTTTCTTGCAGCATGAAAATTAGCGCAAATACAAAATTGTTTTTCAAAAAAGGATTGTTTTATTCAAATTGTGAACAAGGTAGAATGACGGTTTCGTTTTTGTATTTCAAAAAGAGAGAAATTTCGAAAATTATTTGTCATTTATGTCAAACTTGGTGGGGCTTCAAAGAAAATTTAAAATAGAAGATTAATCTAGAATTCTAGAGAAACGTTGCTGTATTGGGACCAGCAAAAATTTGCTTTTGTGTCCAGCGCAGTAGGTTAGGTTAGGTTATGGTGGCTGCCTCTATAAGAGACGCACTCGGAGGCCCGAAAGGCCCATTGTGATACCACATATTTCACCCGTTTTAGAAATGTGTATGCAACACTCTCTTTTCCAACATATGTACCCTACAAGAACAGTGACGGTCATTTGACCGGTCATATGACCGACATGCCTGACCGAAGTTTCGGTCAGCACCCCGAACAAAGTTTCTATCATTTTTGTACAGGCGGTGTGAAAAAACTGATAGAAACTCTCGTATACGTGTGATTTTTTGTTTCACTCTAACACACACCTTTTGCATATTAAGAAAAGTGTTTTTGCTCTGCTCTAACGCATACGTATTCCAACCTCCCAACATTTAGTTTTGTATAGCTATCTTGCAGCCGCCGCCGCCATCGGAGTTAATATAAACTAGTTGTAACTCCCGAAATTCGGGTGTAAACAAAAAAACTACCATTTCGTTTATGTAACTAAAATGTAATGTATATTTTTTGCATTATAGTACTTCGTGAAATAGTACATTCGCCGTTGTGTTTAATTTATTTGCCAATAATTGCACTCTTATGTCTAATGATGATCGCACCCGACTTAACGCTACATACAATTGGCCATGAGTGAAGTAATCCTCTTTTAAAAAGACCGATGTGGTTAATGTTTAATTATAGCAACAAACTTCCTCCCTTCGTTAAAATTTTGTTTCTTATTTTTGTAGTTGATGTTGCCATTTTTCAAAAAGAACTCTAACTACTTTTTTGTAAGATTTGAGTTGGACTCTTTAGAATAACGTGATCAAAACAAAACATAAAAATGCCAAATTTGGGACATAGCAACACTGGCTAGCATCAAAGAAGAACAAAAGCTAAAGAGAAAAAGAAAATCGAAATTTCAGCCTTTCGCCGGCGTAAGAAGATCACAACAGCATATCATTTTCTCCTAACAATCATCCCCCGCCACGACGATGTGCTTTCGCAAACTCGCTGCAGTGTGCGCAAACAAAGAGCGCAAATAAAACAACGCTGTGGCATGTAAAGTAACGCTCTCACCCACTGTTGCCAACTTAGTGCTTTTCGCATTAAAATTTGTGCTTTTTGGAAATAAAAACGCGAAAAATATAGAGTTTGGTGCTTGGTGCGTTTCTAGTGTTTATTTTTATTTCAAAGACACAAAGATTAATTCATTCTTGGAAAAAATGTAAGTGGAAAAACGCGTTTGTTTAGCGTTTGTTTTAGTGCTTTCTGAAATAGAAAAGTTGGCAACCGTGCTCTCACCACATGCGTGTGTGGAACGTGTGGGTTCCATGCACGATTTTGATTGTTTGCTTATTCCCATCTTCTTGCTCAAGCGCACAGCTTTCTGATTGGATTTGATAAACGTAAAGAGCAATGCTGTTTCCAATAGGGAAATTAATGCAATTTTCGATGCAAATATCTCCCGATAGGCTTTATCAATCCACATTTTGACAGTTTTGTGCAAATATGCTCATTAATAGCTTTAAAATGATGTATCATATGATATTGTACGATGTGTGGATAGCGAGATCTCAGCGCCCTTATTCAAATAAATATATAGATGATTAACAGCCGGTGGCTGCCGTGGCTACGTAGCTCAGCTGGCTATGCGTGCGGCCGCGAGTCAAGACTCCGCAAGTTCAATACACCGTTGCGTTAACACCGAAAAAAAAGAAAAACAACTTTTTTTCAATTTTTCTTTCGGCGGCTGTCCTCTCAGCAGGAAATGGCAAACCTCTGAGAGTAACATTGCATATGTCTCGTAATCGGGCTGTCGGGCTGAAATGCTGATGCAAATATCGGTCACAATGTGATGTATAAATCGGTCATTCATGACCAGTACTCAATATTGAAAAAATTCAGGTTTTTATTGAAATTTTTTGGAAAAACCGTTTGCTTTTACTTCTGCCTGAATTTATTTTAAATTAATTTAAATGAAATAATATAAAAAAAAATTGAATTTAAAAAAATTCATTTGCTCCTGCTTGGATAATCCCATATTGTCGCAATCGAAGGCGTTTGCTTAGCGCGGCATCATTGGCATCGGCTTCCTTGGGGTCTTGCGCTTCGGTACTTGCTATGGCCCAATATTGAGAAGCTACTGAAAGTGCAGAATTATTTAAATATTCAAATAATATGATTTAAAGTAAATTTTAATTCGAATTCTTACCTTCATTCTGTTTTTCCTTTTTTTTTGGTGTTTGAAGCAACGGAGTATTGAACTTGGATTCGCGCGTCGCATTTGACTCGCGGCCGCACGCATTAACCAGCTGAGCTACGTAGCTACGGCAGCCTCCGGCTCTTAATAATTATATTAACTCCGATGCGAGTTCTTGTCAGCAGATGCTTCTTCTTCTTACACATGCGTGTATAAGCGATCATCTCAGCAGGTCAATTTCAAAGCACTCTGATGACAAGTTCACAATGCTTGCTGACAAGTTCACAATGGGCCAAATTTCATGCGAATGTTTGGTAAATTGAAAAAATGTTATGAATGTAGTGGAGTTTCGGTCAGCCACGTCTTGTAGGGACGTCTTGTAGGGTTACAGCACACATTTCAAGCGGATGGGGAAAGGGAGGGAGGGGACCTACAGTTTTAACGCCAAATTCGAACGGCGATTGGCAGTTTTTCTTTCACACTTGGAGGTTTTGCCATTGCCTGCCAAGAGCGCACTTGTGCGATTCTTGTAATTCTCATCTGCTTCATGTGGTTAGCGATAGAAGTAGATGAGCGTTTTACCAGCCCGAGCCAGGAATCGAACCTGGGGCCATCGGTATGAGAAGCCAGCGCGCTGGGCAGTGTTGCCGTTGTGCGACTAAAGTGTCAAATTGACCCTTTCTGGAGACCGATGCCACCTGACACCGACTTTTTAAAAATAGGCTTATTTTGACACTTTTCTTCAAAATCATGCGACTTTTGCCCGTTTTTCTTGATCAAAAAGTTTATATGTACATTTTGAAAGTTGTTTCGTAAAGTAAATTTTTTTTATTTTTGCGTGTTTAAAAATACTCAAAATATGCCTTCCTTTTAGAATTCACTTTTCAAAGGTAACACTTAAGTATTTAAAAATTACACCTCTGGCAACATTTAAACTACTTGCAACCCTTTTATTATGTCAAAGTTTTCCCGCAAAAATGTACAAAATTAATCTGAATTAACGCGCTTTTTTGTGGCATTGTCTAAGTTATTTGTGCTAAATTAATTTTGATGGCTCCCAATGGATAAGTAAGTATATCACGCATATGCTTTGAAATGCAAATGTTTTCATAATAAATACAAAACATACATATTGGGACTTTTTAATATATCCTTCATCAATTAATTTAAGGGGGAAACAGTTTTTTTCACAGGAAATCATGAATTAATTTAATTTAATTTCAGGGGGAAACAGTTTTTTTTCACAGAAAATTATCTCCTTTAGAAACTTAATAAAAATAATGAGTTTCGAAAGATAAATAATGAAAGTATATACATATATTACATGGTATAAAAAAATTGGATCACTTGATGACACTTTTTTTCGGCAACACTGCCGCTGGACTATCAAGGCCGGCAGTAACTGCAAAAAAGTAAACGAGAGTGTGGGCGCACTTCAATGACCAGAGAGCGATTTGAGGGGTGTTGGGTTAATGCAATATAGAAACGTTTTGACAAAATTTGTTTCATGTATTTTTTCTTTTCATGAAGTAATATGAAGCCGTGTCCAAATCTGGTCTAGTGAATACTGTGGTTTTATTAAGCTGAAAATGTATAAATAGGCTCAATTATATGGCTCTGGAAATTCTGGAGCTAATAAAAAATTTAGAAAGCGTCGTCTCGTCCTCTTTTTATGAGACCGCATGTACAACTTGAACGCATGTGGAAAGGACTCTAGTCTCTTTAAGCGACTTTAGTGCAGCAACAGAACATAACACTTCGCACAATTCAGGTATCATCAAATTGTTTTAATTCAAATTTTACCATTACACACCGAGTAATTCGTCCCTTTCCTTTATTATCGATTGAAACATATGTTATAAATTTATACAAGTTATTCAAAACATTATTACAAATTTGTAAATATTTGCCATTTCAGTAAATTTTCTACTCGCATTGGTAGCTGCCTTGACTAAAACGGTTTATGTATCGAATGAGAAGTCAAGGTGTGCACAACTTGATTGAAAATGATTTTAGTGTGTTCAACTAACTTTAGCGCATAAAACATCACGCATTTCAAGTGTCATCAAATACACAACATTTGTACAATATAATATGTTGAAAAATTGCCACGCCCGCTTGCGAAAACACTACAAAGTTATGCGAACTCATAACTAATTTAAAGCAGAATAACTCCGTGAAGCGGCAAAATCAGTTGGAAACAATTTCAATTTCAGAAATAGAAGTGTAGCGCCGCTGACGCCGTTTCCTTGGCCCTGGAGACATTGAAACAAGATACCACTGCAACGGCCGACGCCAACACAGTCAACCCGCTCCGAGGCTGCTCGGCACCGTCTTATTTGGCTTCGTACCTGAGACGACTGTCGAGTGCAAAGTGCAAGTTGTAAATTTATTTATTGCAATTTAAATTACGCATACGTTCTCGTTTTCGTTGCTGCCTAGCGCACAGTGTCCGATTTCATTAAATTTGTCGAACAAAAATCGACTGCTTGTATGAGAACCGAGAGAGATGTATCAGAATTTTTGGGCATGCTTACACCCACTTTACTCAAGGCCAAGATACAAAATATAATCTACATTCATGTGTATATAAAAAAAAATATTGAAATGAACAAAAATTGGGTTCAGCATTACCCAGGTGAATTCTTTACTACTGAAAGTTCTATACTTCCCACTTCAATCAGTTGTGATGAGCACCTCACAGCAGATTTTCATATCCAGTAAACGTACTAGCACAACAACAACACCACTAGCAGTGCCAGTTCGGACCAACGAAAATATGTCGCAGCGCATTTATCATCAAAAAATAAGCTCAACAAAAACACCAACCTCTGCGTTTTCCAACAACACCTCCTCCCTAACTACAACAAGGGTGCAAAGAGGGCGCTCTACACAACCCAGTAATAAACTTTTATAAACCTAGCAAATGGCGAATGATCCACCCTGGCAGAAGGCGTGGCGGAGTGAACCAGGAGAAAAAACTAGAGTTATGGCGAATGTCGTTTTGCGAATATGGACGTGGATATGATATTTTTTATGAAACAGATATGTACGAATGTGAATTTCTAATGAATAGAGATTCCTCAGAGTTGGATACATTCAGAACAATTTTAACTTTAACAAAGTCCCTATTAGCCGTATTTCAAAAACTAGCAAACATCCTTCAATTTTTTCAATTTGAAAACTCTTTACTAATTCTTTACACACATTTTACTTTAGATCGTTTTGCCATATTTTGTCCAAATTAGTTCCAGTCAATCTTACAAAGTCATGATGCCATTTACTTGTATAAAAGTATAACAAATTTTTGAAGCAACACTTTGATGTGTGAATGTAGAATTCGATTGCAACTTCAATCGAAAATGCATTCAGTAGACTTTTTTTAATCCATTTTCAATTTTGAAAACTCGATTTTTTGCATTTAAATTTAGTACAAAATTGACATATATAAAGCAAAGCCAGAATACAATGTTGTTGTAAGTAATCGATCCTCCAAAAAATTATTTAAATCATTCAATCCTCAAAATCATTTGTTAAGCTTAGACGTGCCAAATACCTTTAAAAGAGACAACAAAAAACGCTATCACCAGTCCATGAGAATTCTTATATGTATATACAGGCATGTTTGTCAGTAGGTTCACAAAGCATATCGAGAAATGAATATAATGTAGACTATATTAACACCTGTTCAGCATGGATTTAGTTTTACTTAGGTAGCATCTGTAGGTTCAGTGCAGAGTGTGAGAAAAAACAATACTTCACCTGATTAATGAATACGAAACTTTAACACATAGAAGATACAAATGCGTTAAAGCATATTTTGGCCGACTGCCTCAACTTGATCCCCTGATATTCTGTAGCAGACAGAAGTTTCACAGATCAGATCGACCTTGCCATATGAGCCATAAGGAGATCTCAATTCATCCAACAGTCCGCAGTATACAACACTCATAATAAATTTAATTTAAACAAACTTTGCCTAAAGGTAACTTTGCACATGAATGGATTAGTTAGAAGAAAAGGTAAAACGTCACAAAATTAAGTAAATTTTATAAATTCTTTAAAGAGTTGTGTCGCTGATATTTGTAGATCACTTTTTTTGCAAAGTGTTAGTTATTTCCATTTTAGTTCGATATTCGGCTTTCATAGAGGCCGACAATGGAAATTCACACATTGGAAATTGCACTTTTGTCAAGCTAATTTAGGCAAATCTGACACTGTGCAGCATGACGAAGGTACGCGCAGACACACACACACACACACAGGCATACAAAGGTGAATGCATTCCGCATAGCAGCTGTCTTTAGTTTCGACGTGTTCAGCGCTGCGAACATTTCCCGTTGCCTTCTCTTCTCTTTCATCGTCATTACCGTTTGGATCGTTGGGCAAATATAAACATAAATAAAAGCACACACACGCCCATGCAAAGCGAGCGGTGCTGCGGAAGTGGTGTGGCTCAAAGGGAAAAGTTTCCTTATTACGGCAACATTAAGCGGCAGAATTCCGCTGGCGCAATTGCACCGCCTCAATTCAGCTTCAATTCAAAATTGTTTCGCATATGTTTTTTCTGCCCCTTCTGTTGCTGTTGTCAAGTGCTGCTCGCCCCTCATCGTTTAACATTTGCACACACACACACACCTAGGCACACGTAGGCACGCACACATGCAAGCATGCACGCGGACGCGTTGGCTGACCTCTAGTTGGGCTGAGCGCGTGCACATAATCACTCAAGGAAATGAGCGCTTAGTTCAAGGTTTGCCTGCTACAAATCTCAAGTGTGTTCTCACTGCTTTCGGCTTATTACGGGGAGCGGAAAGTGAGAAGTGGAAGGTGGCAAGGGCGCAGCTTTCCATGCTGCGCGTGCAATTACGGTGCAATGCGCGGGCGTCAGCTGCCAGCTGCAGCTGCCCGCGTCAAGATGCTGGCTTAAGCAAGCAGATTTAAGCACAGCAACAACGTTGAACGGCGCTTGAACAAATCTACCAATTGCACAGCGAATTTCACGCGTTCGCATAAATGAAATGACAGCTGACAGGAAATGAGATTGATTTGAAAATGGCGGCATTTTTATTTGCTGCGAGCTGATGTCAGTCAGGGGGCGTAGCCAAGGAGGTGCAGAGGGCTGTGATAATTGACGCACGCAGTGGGTTCAGTTCCACAAAAACAGACTGGGAAGTACAGTGTAATCTGGGTGGAGTGAACCCCCGATGGTACGACTACCCCGATAGAGTGAACATCAAAATTTGTACATTGAGTACTCTATAGAATGAACAATTCTGAATCTCTTTAGAGTGAACACAATTTAAAATAAATTACTTCTGTAACTTCAAGTTACTGCCAACCAGAATTTCGGGCTGTTGAAGAGAAAAACTCTTAAAAAAGGCGAATATCCGTATGGAAAAGGCATTGTACAATTGGTTTGTGCGGCAGCGCCAGAAAAATTTTCCTGTCAGTGGAGATATGTTAAAAAAGCAAAGAAATTACATGCTGATATTAATGAAAAGGAAGGCGGTTTTAACGCCAGTTGTGGATGGTTAGCCGGATTTAAATCACGCTATGGAATTCGTCTGCTAAAAGTGTGCGGCGTGAAATTGTCTTCAGATAGCCCGGCTGAACCGTTTAAACAAAAGCTTAATAGTACGATTTGTGAGGTACAACTTTATAAAAGCCAAATTTACAACGCAGACGAGAGTGGACTATTTTGGAAGATGCTACCCGAAAGAACTTGTAACCAGTAACCAGTGCAGAAAAAACGGCTCCAGGCAGGAAATTAGAAAAAGCCAGAGTTACAATTCTTGCATGCGCAAACGCAACTGGACAAACCACGCTCTTTCAAATCTTGCAACATTCCGGTGGACTACATACATTCAAAAAATTCATGGATGACAGCAGACATTTTTAAAGAATGGTTTCATAAGTGTTTTGTTCCACAGGGGAATTAAAAAAAAGAAAGGCAAAATTTCAATTTTTAATAAATTTCTTTATTATCCCCTTCAAAATACTCTCCTCCTGCGTCAATAAATGTATGCCAACGTTTGATCCAATTTTCCATAAATTTTTTATAGGCCGCCAAAGGTATGGCCTTCAGCTCACGCAGCGAAATCTCTTTTATGGCCTCTATGGTCTCAAAACGCGTTCCCCGCAATGGCAATTTGAGTTTGGGAAATAGAAAAAAGTCACATGGGGTCATGTCTGGACTGTATGGTGCTTGGCTGATGACATTGGTCGAATTTTTGGCCAAAAATTCCGAAATAATCAAGGCTGTTTTTGAATGAAATTCAGTTTTTTTGGCACCAGCCGAGAAGTGACGCGTTTCATGCCCAAAATATCAGTTAAAATGTGTTCGGCTGATCCAAATGAGATGTTCAATAACACAGCAATCCCTCTAATCGATACACAACGATTTTCCAACACGATTTGCTTCGACGATTCGATTTTTTTCTTCGGTAACAGTCGTTGATGGCCGTCCAGGGATGTCATCGTGATCTAGGCTCTCTCGGCCGCCTTTGAACCTTTTATACCATTCGTATGCTCGTGTTTTCAACATACACGATTCACCATATGCCTTTTGTAACATATTCAACGAATCGGCACACGAAAGTTCATTTTTAACACACAATTTTAGGTACGCGCATTGTTCTAATTTTTCATCCATTATAAAAATCGCCACACAACAATTTTTCGACTTCTTCGTATAGACGCCAATCGAATACTAATCTTACGATATGCGTCAAAACTTGACAGAACACCAATAAAAGTATTCCCAACGTTGAGAAAATAAAAATTTACAGATTGGATAAGCGCGGCAATTCAAAATTCAAAATTCCCTATATACCTTTTTTGATCATAAGGTATACTCGTAAGTACGTAATGGTGAACAGAAAAACTCAATCTGGATATAGTGAACAATCTGGATTCTATGAACTGGCCTTGCATTAATTAGTTCACTCCACCCAGATTACACTGTATTGTATTCGGTATTATTGCGCAAAAGTTTGAGAACTTCAATTCGAAATATATTTATGTCTTTCTACGTATGTTGCAGTGGCAACAACCAAATGTTGCCATTTCATTGAAAGTTGTTGTTTTGGAAAACTGTTGTGGAAACTGGAACGCGTCCGTTATGAGCGGCAGCAATATTCACAGCCACTAGTCTCAGTTTTCACTTTCGCCGGCATCACAGCCGCCCACTTTGTTGCAGTATTTTTAGAATGCGACACGCGAAAACTGTCGCACCATTTTCATGCGCACAAATATGTATGTCAATGTTGTTGTTGTTTTGTGTGACATACCGCATGCATTTTAACATTTTACGCTTTTTCCCTTTCAATTAATTATTTTTTTGAAATATGAATTGTGCTCACGGCCACATAACCGGCCGCAATACTTTCACACAAAGCACAAAATATTTGTGCAGAAATTTGTTCGAATTTGCACGTTTCATCATTGGCATGATAACATTTTCGAAAAGAATGTGCAGTTTCTGGCATATCTACGTTGGTGGCATTGCCAACTGTAGGCGAACCTATCGAAGAAAAGATGCCAAAGTGCGGCTGCGGATTCAATGAAGGCTAAAGGAAATGCATTCATGCTGTTTATGCGTATGGACCTGCAACGTATAAGCCCCCAGGTCGAGGCCAGCAAGTATGCTTTTAAAGTTGTCAAAGAGTTTGTACAAGTTAAGGCACGTTGTCACAGCGTGACAATTTTGGACACGTCGTCACAACGTGACACTAACTTCAAGGCCAAACCTCAGCAACTTCAATAACTTCAGCACGAATTCCATTTGCAACCCAACACTTAATTGCAATGTCAAAATTATCGCGAAGTCCCAACGTATTCCCATGGGAGCGTTTGCGCTAAGTCAGCAAATCTAAAACGACAAACTGCAAAGCGACAAGTGGAGTTGTAGGCTTCTTTACCATAGTTTGTTAGAATTAAGCTCAGTTCTGTAACTCACTTCAACCGTAACTGATCGGCAACCTCCATAGGAGAGAATAAAATAAATAATCAAATTTAATCCAAGTGTTTTATTTAAACGTTGAAGATCACATAGTGATAAACATAAATAATAACTTACACTATTAACAGCAGTAATGATGTCAGATTGGAGATAGTGTAAGAGATTATTCTTGCCAATCCAGTCTGTAGTAGGACTGGGTAGGCAATTGAGTAACAAATATTAGTCTTGGCCGACAAAGCCAGAGGGCGCTTATTCTCTTCGAAGCGGCGTAACAATCCTTGGCATATTAAATTGCAAACTTTATATTAAAAAGTCAATATTTAAGATACAAAATTAAGGCTAAAAATTAAATTAAAAATTACCATTAAAGAAACAAATATATAATAATACAATTAAACATTAAAGCTCAAACATTACTAATTAAAAAGTAAAATAAAAATTAAAACACATTTTAAGTAAATAATAAAATTTAAAGTGATTACGTTAGGAATTTAATATTAAAGAGCCAGCAGAACGCTGATATATTTCGTATTTAGAGCAAAGAAGCATGTTGGCATTAACTACAAAATTGGGTTAACAACTTTATTTAACTAAATTATTTTACTACCACCTGCCAGAGCGCACCGAACGAATCGCTGTCCGCCACACACAACGTGCGACAAAAGTTTGCCGAACGTTGATTTTGTTTTCCTTCTATTTATGAACATTTAAAACAGCGCCAACAAAGCGCTCCGATGCTGATTCTATGCATCCGTGCGGATAGCTTAACCCACTGATATATATATAAATATGTTTGTATGTAGATATGCAGTAGGTTTATGTGTGTGTGTGTCGTGCGCCAAGTGCACGAATTCATATTTAATTCACTTGTATTTTATTATTTAATTTATTTGCTGGTGTCATTGTTGCTGCTGTGTTGTTACTGTGCATGTTTTTATTTTCATGAAAATTGCAACAACTACTCACAAGTGACACAAATGCCAACCGGACTGCGCGTCGAGCGCTTAGCGCACGCTACACAAAACCCTGTTGTCGTTCGACTGGTCGAATGCCGACAAAAGTGCCAATGACGCAAATCGTGCAAGGTTTGAGACTGTCGTTTCCGCAGTTGCTACACATCCAACAGTGTCTCTTATTTTTTTCGTATAACCGAATTTCCCACTTGTGTCCTGCGCGCCTCAACATATGCAACGAATATCGCCGCACTTTAGGTGTGTACCGCACACAAGCGACATGCTGTAAGTCATGCATTAAAGTGACCGTCATTTAGCGCGGCAAATAGTGCAATTCATGCGATATTTGTTATGCGCGCGGCCGCTTTTTCGCTGTGCTGCGTTAGAAATGCGGATTCAGTGGAGCACTTCAATTGAGTGTTGAATTGAATTGTTAAACGGCCGTGTTTCGCATGTTTTGCTAGTTTTATTTTGTTTTTTTTTTAATTTTTATTATTTATTTTTTTCGTGCGGTCCGTTGTCATTTGAATTAATTATGAATGTGACGGCGGGCAGCGAAATGCACCAAGAGGCGTGCTGCACAGTGGCCGCACGCGTTCTCAGCTAATTCGATTAAGTTGTTAGTGCGGCGAGCGTTGCTTTGTGGTATATTTTTGTAAATAAATGTTTAAACAAGTGAATGTTGGTGCTTGCTGCACATAAACAGTCTCCATAAGCAAAACCAAGCTCCACGACTACACATATTTTATACATAAGCACTAATCATAATTGACATATATTTATGTTCTAACATAAATTTAAGCCACATTATGTTTTCATTAATATTTATGCATAAGTAAAATGATTGTATTAACAGCGCAATTTTTAATTAAAGTGCATTATTTCGAGTGCGGAAAATACTTAAATGATAGAAACACTATAGTATTATTTCGATGCGAATGTGTATTTCGCCAAATAATTGGCTGTGTTGTAGTGCTTGATGTGTCGGCTTTCATTATACACCTAAAAAATGTGTATGTTTTTGACCATCAAAGAAAACGCCTTAAAATTCCATATTTTCCGAATTTGAGGTCCAATTACCGCGGAATTTTAAAACTTATAAAAATAAATTACATCGGAAAAGAAGCCGTGCGGTGTTGTTAATGCGATAAGGTGAAAATCATGTCAATCGGTTTTTTGGTTCAGAAATTTCGATCAAAAATATGGAAAAAGTAGAGGAAAAACTGAAAAAATGGCACGGTACCTATATCTCACTAACTAGAGCTGCTAGAAAAAATCTGAGGATAGATTCGAAATCAGCGCACCCAAATTAGTAAGAAACAGTAGAAAAACTCCATGCAACAGAAAAAACGTGAAAAAAATTTCTAGGATTAAATTTCAGTAGGATTTAAATTCGTTCATAAACAATAATTGGCGCCAATCGAGAAAGGTCGGAGATTTTGGGAACTACCCTATACACCAAATACAAGTACTTACAGAATAGCTCCTCAAGCTTTGTCGGACAAAAGCGATCTCTGCTACTCTTATAAAAGAAAATATTTCAGCAATAACCCTTTGCCAACGTAATTTATATTCTATTAATGCTCTAAGCTCGAACTTTACATTAAGTGCGTCCAATTGAGGAACTATGGCTGAGTTTACCTCAGACCTCCTTCTGGACGTCAAAGATTCCTGATCCCAGCACCTCGCTGCAGGATGTAAAAACCTTCAGCCGCTCCGTATTTGTGACGCTTTCTTCGCTGATTGCGCCAACAAATCTCTGCAAAACAATGCGAGGCTGTTCAATTTTTGTTTTTCCTTGTGCACTCCTCTCTGGAGCATAGGACCTCATAGGGCTGTTCAATTAAGGCAGCGTAAATATCCTCTAATGTTGCTGTAATACCTTAGAGAAAATTACGATGGGCTAACGCGATTCGAGCGCCACAGTTGCACTCTGCTTCGCCGATTTGTTGTCACTGCCATTTAATCCCGCTGCCGCCCAGTGCTGCGCTGCGGAAATTTCGCAACATGCGGATGTGGTGAAAATGGCAACGATAAAACAATAAAAGATAATACACGAAATGCGCAAAAGTAAAGACAACAATGCGCGCACAAAGGCAAATAAAATATACATAAATTGCCTGAAATTGCTTCATTCACTCCTCGAATCCTCCGGCCGGGCGACGACGCGTGCTTTGCGTTTCGCTGAGGTTACCGTTTAAGTGGCGAGCGTTGACGCGACACACCGCCTGACCCAATTCGGTTAGTTGCCAATGCACTTGCACACATACATACACACTAAAGTCCTGCATGAATATATTCATTTTGGCGACTACACTACTGTACATGCTGTAGGGGTACTTGGTATTCGAAGAATGTGTACAACGAAACGAATAGAAACGAGAACCAGCGAGCGTCGCTTCTCGTTTCTAAACGAATAGAAACGAGAACCAGCGAGCGTCGCTTCTCGTTTCTATTCGTATTCGGTGAATAGCGAACACTGCAGTGCTTGTATTTGGTAATCGAGAACTTTGCGAAGTATTCGAAGAGCTGTACTCGTATTCATTCGGACTGGTCCGCAGAGATTAAGTGAAGTATTCTATTCAAAAGCATTTGAATGTTTTCGAATAGCAAAAATGCATACTCATGCAGGACTCTAATACACACGTACGATTTGCTGCAGTCCGGTCGTGCTTATGTATCTGCAATGAAAACAACGACTTGCATTGTGGAAAGCGGCATTTTGTGGTAGCGAGCGCCGCAGCGGCAGCAGCCATGCATCGCAGGAAACACGCGAAAGAAAGAGATTTCGCTTCCGATGTGCAATTATGTTAAATTGTACAATACGTCATTATTATGTGTGTGTTAATAACAATGCAGCGCGCGCTCGGCAGCAGTGATGCCATAAGCCGCGACTGGTGTTTCATTGTTGCTACTGTCGTGCAGACAGGGCCGTACGTCGATTCAAGGGTCTTATGTTATTGCTGTGGAACTCATTTGAGAAGTCTAGGGGGTCACATAAACGCTTACGGCTATATTTTGGGTCATTCAGTAGTAAGTGTCTTCGATCTCGTAGCGAGGAGGAGTGGGTTTGAATCCCAATTTAGAAATTCTCAAGCAAATAAAATATAAACTTCTTTCATCAGCTGTACCTTCAGCAGTGAGATTAAAAACTAATTGCATATAAAAATGTTCCCAACCAGAATGGAATCGAATGTCATCTGCATATGTCTTGTTTAGTGGTTTGGCCATAATCGTCGGGTTTCCTCCTAATAAACATTTTATGCAATTTCTAAAGTAGATCTCTGCGCCTGATGGTCCATAACTAATCCTCGTCTATATATGTATGGTTGTCGAAAAATGCACGTTCTTCTGTACACCATACTAACCCTTTCCGGAAATTTGTACGATATATCTTACAATTTTTTCGACGATTTTTTATTTGACAGCAAACGCACTTTTTATGCAACAGCTTTTTAATTTTCATTAAGTAGGCTGTGTTGTATCATTCTGTTTAAAAATATAAATCATAATAGCCGTGGCTACACAGTATGAGTGCGTTTTGTAAGCAACTTTTTGCAAGAATTTGAAAAACCAGCAAATGACGGTACTTCTGCGTAGGAATTTTTAAATATGTAATACTTTTTGGTACCAAACAGCGAAACAATTTCAAATTTTAAATCTCAGTTGATTTATAGAACTTACAAAATTTAGCATTTTTTGCGTCTAAATATTTTTCCCGAGTCTTTAAAAAAATTTTACTATATATCGTACAAATGACCACAAGGGTTGCAAAGCTTTGTACGATATATCGTACAAATGGAAAGCAAAGGTTGCAAGTTATGTTTGCATTTTTTTAAAGTTATAGGTTTGGTAACAGATTTTTTGCGTTTGTATGCCTGCCACGCCCATCTGTAAATCACGTGGCTAATAAAATTCGACTATTCGGCAATTTTCGATTAAAAATAAGAATTACTAGAGGATTTTGTGTTTTACTGGGCAAACACGGGTTATGTAAGGTTAGACATGCGTACTTGATAAAACTACCACTCCCACTATGATAAAAGGAATCGGCTATATTCAGTATATTTCTGTAAAACTGCACGAATTTTAATTGATTCTGTGTTTTATTGAGAGGAAAAGGGCTTTGCAACAACAACAACGGTTATATAAGGCCGAATAAATGTGAATCAATTGTTTATATATAAAATTTATATAACTTTCGATCAAAATTAAATCACGTTTTGATTTTTTGTTGTTATAATTTATGTTTTTTATCAAAAAAATCAATGAATTGTTCATAAAACTTAAAAAACCGAAACCAAAAGTTCATGAATTTTTACTCCTTTGCGGCCCATTGTACGATACAGGGGCGTAGCCAAGGGGGGGAGGTTTAGGGTGTCAGAACCCCCATAGCCTATAATTTGTCAACATTTTCAATCACTATGCATCGAATGTAAGTTCCCACATTAGCAAAAAGGTATTGTCATCTTTAAATATTAAAAAAAATATTAACAAAACCCTTTTTTTTACCGAAACTAATTTGTTTTTTTAATAGTCACGTTTAGGCTTAATGCATCGATTTGCATGTTCTAAAAACATGTCTAAAGAGTAGTTTAGTTCGTCGACCGGAATGTCCTTCAGGATGTCGGTACAAGCCTTTTGGATGGTTTCTACGTTCTCAAAACGCTTTTTTCATCGGCAAATGCATTCTTTTAAAATGTGAAATTCGCACGGTGCCACATCATGTGAAAACAAAAAACAGTCAAAACAAGTGTCAATAGATGGGATGGCATCCTTCGATAGCCAAATGTTCAGTTAAAATGCAATAAATTTATGCTATTGAGATGCTTAACCTTCGCCTTACTAAAGATGATCCGAGGCACTTCCGCCGCTATTTTGAGTAAAACTCACAATAAATATATAATAATTTATAAATTTGTTTCATACTTCAGTATTTAGTATCTTCCTCTGGCGATAGTTCGTATTTCGAAAAAAAAAATTTATCGTGAGTTTTAATCAAAATGGTAGCGAAAGCGCCTGGGATCACCCAGATGGATTTGTATAAAAAATTACAAAATTCAAGTTTAAACATGAACAAAATTTCAAAAAAATATTGTTTCATGTTATTGAAAATTACCTTAAAATTTGTGCAGATATTAAACATGATTATTAAAAAGATCACCCGGGTGGGTATAAGTAAAGCGAAGGTTAAATCCAATTTCAAGAATTTCAATGAAGATTTTGGCTTATCTTTTATGAATTACCGCCCAGTTTTGATCTATGGTGATCGCGGATTCAGTTGGCTAACACTTTGGTCATCATTTATGTTCTGACAATCGTTTTTAAATCGCTTTTACCACTTATGAACTCCGCCACGGTATAAACAAAAATCACCATAAACTGGGTTCATCAATTTAAATGCTTCGGTTAAAGTTTAAACATTTTTAAAACAAAAGTTAAAGGATCTTTGTTCGATGCTCGTTTTTGTACGATGAAACAAACATACTTCCACTTCAGATGCAATAACTTCGCTTTCAGTCCACCAAATTTCATGAAATTTTTACTAAAAATCAGGGAAAAAATTTAGTTTTTAATGCATTAAGTCACATCAGCCACAACAAAATGCCCTATTTGGAAAGTGCACTTTACTTTAAAAAACATGTAATACTAAACTGGCAAACAATTTTTTTAAAACCCCCCATGACCAAGTTCTGGCTACGCCCCTGGTACGATATATCGTACAAAATTGATGAAGCTGTAATTCTCAACCAAAATGATTTTTTTGAAATTTTTTTTATTTTATTGCTAATTGATTCAATCACCAGTCAATTTTTTGAAGGAAAAATTTGTATCTCAAGAAATTTGGGAATTGACCGGAAAGGGCTAGAATATGAATTTGATTTTAATTTTTGCACTATTTACAAAAAAACACTCGGTTATAATGACGTGTCTCAAACATCAATTAGAGAAATTTATGTTTCTTAGTTTTATGTTTCGTTCAATTATTGACACATTTTTGCAAGTTTTTTCTCACCTTGTAGTATAGATACCAAATATTATTGTTTATAAATCATTCCCTCGGCTATCTGTATTTTCTCAGATAGCCAGGCAGCAATAAAATCTTTGATAGGTACATATACCTCCTCTAAACTGGTTGCAGAGTGCAGAGCAGCTCTGAATGACATAGCGGAGCATGCCAGGGTTCACCTGAGTTGGGTCCCGGGGCATAGCGGAATCGCTGGCAATTGTGCGGCTGACGAGTTAGCTAGAAAAGGCACTCTGCTTCCAGCTCCTACTACGTTGTGTAGCACCCCCCTTGCGACCGTCAAATTGATGGTCAAGCAGGCCTATTCCCGCCTGGCTAACCGACTCTGGGCGGAGGAGAACCTATGTAGGATCTCCAAAGAAACCTGGCCGTCGCTTAACCAAGGCAGAACGCGAGAATTGCTCCGACTGAATCGGAATTCCATTTATTCCACAGTTTCTGTGCTAACGGGACACTGGACGATCGGCGCACACGCCAGGAGGCTCGGTCTTCCGTTCAATGACTTCTGCCGCAGCTGTGACGATGCGAGCGAGGAGGAGAGCGTCGAGCACCTGATGTGCCACTGCCCAGCACTAGCGAGGAGACGTCTCCGGGTGCTGGGTGCGCCGTTCTTCAGCAGCTTGGCCGACCTAACAGGACCCAGCATCGGCCGCATCGCCCGATTCATTGTAGAATCGGGATGGCTCCTGCCTAACACCCGGGGGGGTGTGCAAGATTGAAGGGCGGCCACGTCCTTCACGTGGTACCACAACGGGCCGCAACGTGGCCTATGTGAGCTCTTCAAGCTGCCACCCTAACCTAACCTAACCTAACCTAAATCATGCACAGTTTAACAAAAATGTTTTTATTATGAAATTGAAAATGGAACTTTTTTAAAAAAAGGTTCAAAGTGTTTTTCAAATTTATCGTGACATATTTAGGGGTTTATTACAGAGAATATGGCATCGAATATGTTGATTTTGATCTTCAGCGCAAATCTTGGCAGATCTAAAGTATTCGAAATGAAGAGCATTTTAGCATTTTCTTGCATCAACAACTAGGCATAAACCCCTTTTGCAATTAGTGGAGCTCCTGCCGACCTGGTTGTACAATTAACAACAAGCATTTACAGGCGTACCTACATAAAGTGTATACACACTTATGTATAGCTGCTCGTTCGTGTTGTGAGTACGTGTGAATGTGCACGCTTTTCCTGTTTCTTGTGTTCCATTGTTATTGCTGTTGCTGTTATGTAGCGGCTGCATGTGCCGGAAATTGCCACAAGTGACACTTGACTGTCCCGCGCCATGGCTACACACACGCGCGCAGCAAGTGCACGTTTATGTGCGAACATGTGCACATACAAAATGATTGCACAAATATGTGTGCGCCATATGCACAACTGATGGCCATTGCGCCATTAAATCTGGCAGTTTAAATGTTTAAATGCCGCACTCAAGGCGCTAGTAAAATCATCCAAGTCCGACCAGAGGCGACTCCACTCCTACTTATGGGTATGCATTCGTGTTTGTGTGTGTGTACGTGACAATTTGCTTTATGACCTGCGCCAAAAGGGACCCAACTTGCATGCGCTGCGTCCGCTTTCGCCGACATTCTGTAATCTGAAAATTTACACCAGCACAATTTTGCGTCGTCGCACCCGAAGGTGTAGCAGCTTGCGCACAGCGAAATAATTAACGTTCACTCTTGTTTACTTCTTTTAGCTGCAGGCTTAAGTAAAATTCATTTGTCTGTGCTTAACAATTTCCGAAATCGGAATTTACCAATTGGAGACTTGTGTCTTTTGCACTTCTTGAATTTTATGAATCGCTTTCAGCCATATATGTAATACTTCTATATTGGCACTAAGCTCAAGGTACATTCGCCAACATCACAGTACAGCAATAGTGAAATATGAGCGAGAAAGCGTATAAACGAATGTACCTTGACATATGTCAAAAGTCAGGTGCGGTGAAAATTTACTGGAAATAAATAAAAATTTGTCGAAATTGACTGAAAATCCTACCTTATTCTTCAACCGCCCCTGGAGCAGTTTGAGAGTTGTTCATGTGTAGAAGTGCACATGTATACACGCATAGAAATACATTCGCAAAATTTCGTGTTTTCTGTCTCATCGCTTGTCTCCCTTTGATTTCCGAATGAAAACACATTGTGAAGATAGGTTAGTGCCAATATAGAAGTATTACATATATGCTTTCAGCGCTAGGCTTCTTCCACAGCCTCACTTTTGCAAAAGTCCCTGCAACGCCGTACGAACCGTTGACGGTTCTTCACTTTTTTGCGCCTTTTGCTGACACAGCGCGAGCAGGCACACACACGCACACCTGGCACACACGCACACTAATTGAAGTCCTTTCATGTAAACTGCAACGTGTGTCAGTTAATTTATGTTTTATTCAACATAAAAAAAGCCCGCTGCACAGCGGCGCTCTTAACACTCCGATAACCGACAACTTTTTAAACGGCCGAAGCCCAACAAGGTCCCCAGGGACCTCTTTTGTAATATTGCATATAAGGCTTGTAATTGTGTGATGTAGTGTTACATAATGTGTGTAGATGTGTTTGGAAAGCCAAAAGGCTAAGCTTGGCGTATATTTTTTTTAGTAAACATACATATATGTATGTATTTTTTACTACAGACAGATGGCAAAAACGTATAAAATACAAAATAATTGCTTTTAAAAACGCCATAGGTCCCTATGGACCTTGTTGGGCATCGGAGTGTTAAAGCGCGGTGACAGCATTCCGAGCGTCATCAGCGCCAACCGCGCCCCGCTCGCCCCAATCCCTGGCCGCAGCGCTGATGCCCAGCTTCGCTGCGCAACATTTTGCCGCTTCTGCGCCGCAATGTTTTCGCACGTGCTGCTGCAATTATCCTTAACTGTTATTGTTGCATGTTGCTTTTGTCGTTGTTGTAAGCCGCTTTAATTGCTTGTGTGTCTTTTTAATTTTTTTTTACTTTCGCTCTTGCCTGTCGCTTTATTTCCGCTTCGGTGCTTTATGGCTTTTGGCTTTTCTTTGTTTTCCGCCGGCATTACAACGATTTGCCGCTACAAACAATGAAACAAGCATGAGATCAAAAGCGAACGCAAAAATACAGAATTAACTCCTCCAGCAGGTGAAATCGGCCTGAGTGGAGGTTTGGCAGCGCGTGCTGGCCGGATGTGGGCTGCTTTGCTTAACCCTAATTCCCAGAATTTTAAAAGTAACGTAAACCCAGAAGTGAGACTGTCAGGCTCATATGAGCTAAACTACTGAAAAACTAAATTTATTTTATTTTTCCAAATCTAGTTACTACTTAAAGACGTTTTTATTTAAGTTTTTTTATTTTAAGTAAAGAACTTGTAAATACAGGGTCCACAGGAAAACAATTGCTACTGCAGCGCTATAGGCCATTCATAAGGTTTGCGTTTTTTTATATACCCATCATACAAATTTTGTTTTTTTCTGAGTGTACGAACCCCGCATCCAATAAACTATCGGCTAATTCCTTACTGGTGAACTAGTTGGTCATTATTACATTTGTGTTTTGAGTTTTTCAATACTCTTTTTGCAAGATCCACAGCTCCTCGATTACCGTATTTGCATGTGTATGACATTTCAGGAAGTATTAGCACCGTCGCACTTCCATATTCTGATTACATTTTTATCGGGATTGCAAGACATAAACTGTATGAACTAGCATCAACCTCGGCAAGGCATAAATTCTCCATAATATGTCGTAGATTACAGTATTTTCAACAAATTTAGTAGACTTCATCCCATGCCGACTAGATGTGTGCTAGGCTTAAAAACTATGAACTTGGCACGATCAAAATGTATCTAAACATGAAAAATAAAAATATTCTTCCATATGGTTGACAAAAAGTCAAGGAATTCTGAGTAAATTTGAGTTTTTGTTCAAATGAGCTCCTGAGGCTCACTTCTGGGTTTACGTTGCATTTTTAAAAAAATGTTAAAAAAAAGTAGAAAAACTGTCTAAAAAATTAAATTTATAAATGAAATATAATTCTAACATTCCATTAGAGGATTACATAAAAAAATTGGAATCGAAAATCTTTTGGTATAGGATTTATCACCATTTGAAATCTTAAGTGAGACTGTGAGGCTCACTTCTGGGAATTAGGGTTAAAGATTCAGCAGAATCTTCCCAACGGCGAAATTAAGACAGAAGAAAATTTAAGTTACAACTCGACACGACATGAATGCAACAATTACAGTGAAATAATCTCGCCGAATGTTTTGTTTTGTGTTGTCAAGAGAAAAGCGTTTAAATCAGAAATCGGACTCAAAACTACATACAGTACATTCCGTTTAGCTGCCTATTCGCTTAGGTGCATTTTCTGCTTAGCTGCATTATTTGGCCAAAATACTACTTCGTAAACCGAATTTTCTTTGAAAATTTCACATTTAGCTGCATTTCACTTAGCTGCACTATTCCGTTTAACAGCCCTGTTTTTCAGCAAGTTTTCTTTGATTTGTATGAAAAATACTTCGTTTAGCAGCACTTGAAAATTTCGAAAAGTTTTTTTGGAAAATAGTATCGAAACAAATTTCCACATTTTCGAAATGGAGGCAATAGTTGTGAAATTGTCAAAAAAGAAATATTCGCAGGGTAAAATTACCGATTATTTTACATAAAAGCATATCAGTAAGAATATGTATATAAATATTTTCATTATATCCAGTGTATACATACATATTAGGTATGCATAAGCATCTATAAGATAGCGGTTAATTTGCTAATAAAAATTTGTTCAGTCTTACACTGGTGTAATCTTTTCAAGAATTCAATAGATTCGTTCATGCAAAATTTTGATATACATATATAATATATCAATATTGATATAATATATATATATATAATAAATATTTTGATATTTTTATATAGGTGCGCCAAGGATCTACTTTAAAAAAAATTTTGCTGTTTCCAAAAACTTTTCTAGATATTCCGCTTAGCTGCACTTTTCGCTTAAGTGCCCCAAATCATGTGCATCGAAGGTGAATGCAGCTAAACGGAATGTACTGTACACATTTTTTAAATATTTTCACACCTTTTTGAATAACATTTTAAGGATGTCAATACGTTAATGAAGCCAATAAAAAAATATATGCATTTTTTTTCAAAAGTGATGTAATCCCTAAAGTTATCGATTATATTCTCTCAGGTTAACCTTTTCTAGTTACATTATGTCCAAAGTTATCATTTCGCTTCAGAATGCTCAAAATGTTCAATTTTTTCATGTTATGGTAAGCAGTGTTGCCGCTGCGAAATTTGAAAAGGTCGCAAAAAACAGTGTCACAGCCGAAAAAAAGTGTCATCAAGTGATCCAATTTTTTTTATACCATGTACCTTCATTATTTATCTTTCTTAAATAAACTTATTTTTATTAAGTTTCTAAAGGAGATAATTTTCTGTGAAAAAACTGTTTCCCTTACATTAATTGATGAGGGATATATTAAAAAGTCCCAATATGTATGTTTTGTATTTATTATGAAAACATTTGCATTTCAAAGCATATGCGTGATATACTTACTTATCCATTGGGAGCCATCAAAATTAATTTAGCACAAATAACTTAGGCAATACCACAAAAAAGCGCGTTAATTCAGATTAATTTTGTAAATGTTTGCGGAAAAACTTTGACATAATAAAAGGGTTGCAAGTAGTTTAAATGTTGCCAGAGGTGCAGTGGCGTATCCAGGATTTCATGAAGGGGGGATATTGGAAGAATTATTCAACATATTTTTATACTTTTTTCAACATGGTTTACGCTTTTTTTCAAAAATTTTTTACGCCTTAAGCTTTGCGTTTATTTGTTTTAATTGTTTTTTTCTCAAAGCAAAATCACATACATGAAATTATATAAAAATATAATTTTAGTAATTAATAGTATATTACAAAATAAAATCAAGCCTTCTAGTACACATTTTATCGATCACTTTTTCTGCCGTTCATCATGTGTACTGCCAACATTGCTAATATGGCGTTCAAACTGACTCTTTTAAACTAGTTTAACCCTTTCGCTACAGGTTTTTACTGGGGAAAGATAAAATTTTAAATTTTACGTCTTATACTACGTTTACATTGAACCCAAATGCGTAGTTTCGAATGAGTCATTTGAAAGTGTTTACATTGCCTCATTTGCATTGCATTTGCATTTTGTTTGGCAGCTAATGTCAAATGCTCAATGCTCATGTCCTCTTGCCGCAGCTCATAGATCAGCGCTTCTCCGGCTACTGACTAAAGAATTTGTTGCTTTTTTGCTGCCTCTATGTTCTACACACTGCAATATTTGAATAGAAATATATTACATACCTTACATGTTAAGAATATTCTACATATTTGAAGCAGACGAAAATTTCCATTCAAATTTCCATTTTGATAATTTTCGTTTGTTTTGATTTTGAACTGTCAAAAAGAAGCAAAAGCTTTTGAAGCTTTTGAAAGAGCTTTCATTTTGTGATGCGTTCGATAAAATTTGTCATGTTTTATCGCATTTGCTTCGTCGTTTTGTTGAAATGAGTCATTTCGTAGATTTGAATTTGTATGGGGAAATGCGTGATTTGGCTTCGCATTTGAGAATTTTTGACCAAATGACGCATTTGGGCTCAATGTAAACGTAGTATTATACTACGTTTACATTAAACCCAAATGCGTAGTTTCAAATGAGTCATTTCAAAGTGTTTACATTGCCTCATTTGCATTGCATTTCATTTTGATTGGCAGCTAATGTCAAATGCTCAATGCTCATGTCCTCTTGCCGCAGCTCATAGATAAGCTCTTTTCCGGCTTCTGACTAAATCATTTGTTTCTTTTTTGCTGGCTCTATGTTCTACACACTGCGATATTTGAATACATGTATATTACACACCTTACATGCTAAGAATATTCTACATATTTAAAGCAGACGAAAATTTCAATTCAAATTTTCCATTTTGATAATTTTCGTTTGTTTTGATTTTGTACTGTCAAAAAGAACAAAAGCTTTTGGAGCTTTTGAAAGCGCTTTCATTTTGTGATGCGTTCGATAAAATTGGTCATGTTTTATCGCATTTGCTTCGTCGTTTTGTTGAAATGAGTCATTCGTAGATTTGAATTTGTATGAGGAAATGCGTGATTTGGCTTCGCATTTGAGAATTTTTGCCCAAATCACGCATTTGGGCTCAATGTAAACGTAGTATTATACTACATTTACATTGAACCCAAATGCGTAGTTTAAAATGAGTCATTTTAAAGTGTTTACATTGCCTCATTTGCATTGCATTTCATTTTGATTGGCAGCTAATGTCAAATGCTCAATGCTCATGTCCTCTTGCCGCAGCTCATAGATAAGCTCTTTTCCGGCTTCTGACTAAATCATTTGTTTCTTTTTTGCTGGCTCTATGTTCTACACACTGCGATATTTGAATACATGTATATTACACACCTTACATGCTAAGAATATTCTACATATTTAAAGCAGACGAAAATTTCAATTCAAATTTTCCATTTTGATAATTTTCGTTTGTTTTGATTTTGTACTGTCAAAAAGAACAAAAGCTTTTGGAGCTTTTGAAAGCGCTTTCATTTTGTGATGCGTTCGATAAAATTGGTCATGTTTTATCGCATTTGCTTCGTCGTTTTGTTGAAATGAGTCATTCGTAGATTTGAATTTGTATGAGGAAATGCGTGATTTGGCTTCGCATTTGAGAATTTTTGCCCAAATCACGCATTTGGGCTCAATGTAAACGTAGTATTATACTACGTTTACATTAAACCCAAATGCGTAGTTTCAAATGAGTCATTTCAAAGTGTTTACATTGCCTCATTTGCATTGCATTTCATTTTGATTGGCAGCTAATGTCAAATGCTCAATGCTCATGTCCTCTTGCCGCAGCTCATAGATAAGCTCTTTTCCGGCTTCTGACTAAATCATTTGTTTCTTTTTTGCTGGCTCTATGTTCTACACACTGCGATATTTGAATACATGTATATTACACACCTTACATGCTAAGAATATTCTACATATTTAAAGCAGACGAAAATTTCAATTCAAATTTTCCATTTTGATAATTTTCGTTTGTTTTGATTTTGAACTGTCAAAAAGAAGCAAAAGCTTTTGAAGCTTTTGAAAGAGCTTTCATTTTGTGATGCGTTCGATAAAATTTGTCATGTTTTATCGCATTTGCTTCGTCGTTTTGTTGAAATGAGTCATTTCGTAGATTTGAATTTGTATGGGGAAATGCGTGATTTGGCTTCGCATTTGAGAATTTTTGACCAAATGACGCATTTGGGCTCAATGTAAACGTAGTATTATACTACGTTTACATTAAACCCAAATGCGTAGTTTCAAATGAGTCATTTCAAAGTGTTTACATTGCCTCATTTGCATTGCATTTCATTTTGATTGGCAGCTAATGTCAAATGCTCAATGCTCATGTCCTCTTGCCGCAGCTCATAGATAAGCTCTTTTCCGGCTTCTGACTAAATCATTTGTTTCTTTTTTGCTGGCTCTATGTTCTACACACTGCGATATTTGAATACATGTATATTACACACCTTACATGCTAAGAATATTCTACATATTTAAAGCAGACGAAAATTTCAATTCAAATTTTCCATTTTGATAATTTTCGTTTGTTTTGATTTTGTACTGTCAAAAAGAACAAAAGCTTTTGGAGCTTTTGAAAGCGCTTTCATTTTGTGATGCGTTCGATAAAATTGGTCATGTTTTATCGCATTTGCTTCGTCGTTTTGTTGAAATGAGTCATTCGTAGATTTGAATTTGTATGAGGAAATGCGTGATTTGGCTTCGCATTTGAGAATTTTTGCCCAAATCACGCATTTGGGCTCAATGTAAACGTAGTATTATACTACATTTACATTGAACCCAAATGCGTAGTTTCAAATGAGTCATTTTAAAGTGTTTACATTGCCTCATTTGCATTGCATTTCATTTTGATTGGCAGCTAATGTCAAATGCTCAATGCTCATGTCCTCTTGCCGCAGCTCATAGATCAGCTCTTTTCCGGCTTCTGACTAAATTATTTGTTTCTTTTTTGCTACCTCTATGTTCTACACACTGCGATATTTGAATACATGTATATTACACACCTTACATGCTAAGTGTTGAAAGAAAAACGATATATTTTAAGCAGCCGTGATATATACAGCAGCTAAAATCTGCAATTTATTTTAGTTCAAAAACACAACTTAAATTTAAGGTACAATTGTTCTTACTCTACTATCGTCCTTCCTCGTCGAACGCCAAAATGTAAAAGAAAGAACGAGCGCACTGCGCATGGCTACGAACGTGGAGAAGACAAACAAGCGAAAGTGCAGTGTTGCACAGCGCACGCGCATGCAGAGTTGCATCGCGTCGCAACATTCCCCCCTTCGTAAACTTCGTGCCCTGCGCGCGGTGTTTACCCCTTTACATCTAACTTCGCCAGCTTGACCGCCGGTCGAGTAATGAGTCCACTTTGTGTCTTCACGATGGCGCTACGTATCTGGCCGTCCTTTGCTCTGCATACGTCGAAAACTACACCCTTTGGCCACGAACTTTTCTTGTTGGCGTCGTCCACGACAATAACTACGTCACCGACGGAGATAGGCTGTAGAGGCTTCTCAATCCACTTTGTACGCCTTGTCAGGCTAGGCAGATACTCTCTCACCCATCGTTTCCAAAATTGAACAGCAATTTGACCAGATATACGAAAATTTTTCCGAAGCACCGCTCCGCTGCCGTCGTCGTCGCTTCGCTCACGAATGCCATTTGAGCTGCCTACCAAAAAATGATTTGGCGTAAGCGCTTCGCTTTCGGGGGAATCCAAAGGCACGTAGGTTAATGGCCGCATGTTGAGAATGTTTTCGACTTCTATCAGTGCGGCTCGCAACGTCTCCTCCTGTACAGCAGTGTTTGGCAGAATGTCCATCAAAACTGACTTAACGGAGCGCACCATCCTTTCCCACGCACCGCCCATGTGGGGCGAAGCGGGCGGAATAAACGACCACTCAATTCCCGGATATTTTTGCTCCAGTTCGCTCGTCGATATTTTCTCAATCTCGGTCATAAGTATGCGGCTGGCTCCTCGAAAGTTTGTGCCGTTGTCTGTTATGATACGCCTCGGCACGCCACGTCGACAGATGAACTGTTTGAGTAGTAGCAAAAAGGAATCAGTGGACAGTGATGTAGCAATTTCTATATGGACCGCGCGTATCGTTAGGCAAGTGAAGATTACGCCCCAGCGTTTCTCGTGGCGCCTTCCAACTACTACGTCAAACGGGCCAAAGTAATCAGCCCCTGTATACGTGAAGGGCCTGGTGAATGTCGCCAATCGCTCTGGTGGCAGAGCACTCATCTCTGGGGGGCAGGGTACTGCATGACGATTGTTCTTAATCTGCTTACCCAAAATCGTTGCCGCATCTCATTTACGATAATTTCGTTGTGGTGATGATTAAACCTTCTGTGGTAGTAGTCCGCGACCAGATATGCTACGTGGTGGTTGCGCGGCAAGATGATCGGTCGCTTGACACTCGTTATGACGCCGTCAACCGCGTCAATCCGCCCTTTTACGCGCAGCAGACCCAACTCGTCTAAGTATGGTGAGCATCTGTAAATAACACTTTGCCGATTAATCGTACCGCCATCAGACCGTAAACACGCTATCTCCTCAGCGAACACCTTCTCTTGGCAGCTGCGGATAATTACTGACTGAACGCCCTCGAAGTCTGTCAGGCTTACCAAACTCTGTAGAAGTGGTGACTGTGCGTGCCTCACCATTCTACGCAAAAATTTTAGCACACACTTTTGTGCGTTGCACAGTTTCTCCCATTTGCTGAATCTCTCGGGCTCCGGCGATATAGTTGTAACCGTTGACGCTGTATCTTTTTCCACCACAATGTGACACAACGTTTCGGATGTATCGGATTCTCCTGGAAATTCCGTCTTTGGCCAGTCACTCTCATCAAGTTTCAAAAAATCTGGACCCGAAAACCAGCGGCAGCTGTTGTCTAAATTGTGGCAACGACCCCATTTCGTTCCTTCGTCTGCTACATTTTCATGCGTTGGAACCCACCGCCACTCACTCACCTGCGAGCCTTCTAAGATTTCATTTATTCGCAGCGCCACAAATTGATGAAATTTTCTCGCATCAGACCTGATCCAGTAGAGCACGTTTTTTGAGTCCGACCAGAATGTCCGTCGAGCCACAGGCAGAGATAACTCGTTTGCAATAAATTTCGCCAGCCTCAAACCAAGAATCGCAGCCATTAGTTCCAACCTGGGAACAGATATAGGTTTAATGGGTGCTACTCGAGTTTTGGAAGCCACCAGGGAACATCGTACGACACCATCGTTAGTTGCACGCAAGTACGCCACAGCCGCGTAAGCGTTAACGCTGGCATCCACAAACACGTGGAGCTGGACATGTTGATCGTCATTGGCAAGTGGGTAGCACCGAGGGAGCCGAATTCCGCTTATTGCCGGTACCCCTTTGACCCACTGCCACCATTTATGTCGTTGGTCTTCGAGAATGGGTTCGTCCCACGCAACACCGGAACGCCAAACTTCCTGCAAGATTATTTTGGCGTGGATGACGAAAAATCCCAGGAATCCTAATGGGTCGAAAATAGTCATGATAACACGAAGAATGTGTCGCTTTGTAGGTAGAATTGTCATATCAAAAACATTCTTTGAAAATTTCTCTACGAATGTCAGTTCGTCGGTACTAGGAGCCCACCACATGCCAAGAACCTTCTCATATTTGGTGTCTGGCTCCTCGATGCGCCTATCTGGTTGCTGGTGTTGGCCAGTTAGAGCTTGCAGTACGGCCTTAGAATTTGACAGCCAATTTCGCATTTCGAAGCCACCGTCAGCATGTATCGATCGCACCGATTGAGCCAGCCGGATCATGTTTTCCTCTGTGTCGACGCTCTGCAGCCAATCATCCACGAATGTGTTTTCTATTATCGCCGACACAGCTTCTGGGAATTTACCTTCGAACCTCATAGCATTTTTATTTTTGATGTAATTCGCAAGTGACGGTGAACACGACGCACCAAACGTCATAACAGTCATAGCGTAAACTTCCGGCTCTCTTGAAGTGTCACCGTCTCGCCAAATGAACTGTTGCGCTGCCTGGTCTTCCGTCCTTATCCGCACTTGGTGAAACATTTCACGTATGTCGCCGCACAATGCGACGGGTTTTTCGCGGAAGCGAAGCAGAACGCCTACCAATGACTTGAGCAGATCAGGGCCCTTTAGGAGTACCGTATTCAAGTCAACGCCGTTCACTGTGGCCGCCGCGTCCCACACCAGTCGTGTTTTGTTTTTGTTTGGATTGGTGACAGTGAATATGGGAATGTACCAGGTGATGCCTCCTTGTGAGACCTCGTGACCTTTTAATTTCCGGACATAACCCTTCTGTTCGTAGTCGCGTATTGTGTTGACCATGAAGCTCTTCAATATAGGACTGCGCATCATTTTTGCCTCCAAGCACTGAAGCCGCCGACGAGCCATAGGTAGAGAGTCCGGCAGTTCAACTCTATCGTATTTCCACAGCAGGCCGGTTTCCCATTTCTTCTCGTTCGGTAGATACTTGCTAGTTGACTCCATTAGCTGCCACGCCCGTTCATCGGCCTTTGAGATAAGTGGTGTGGAAGTTGCACTGACACCGATTGCATCAAGCGCAAAGTATGACTGCATGAGCTCGTCCATGCGATCAGCTGCACTGCACGTACAAATATGCAGCACTCGTTTGGGGAGAGCATTGCTTGAATCTCGTCTGCCATATACGGACCACCCTAGTGTGCATTTTGCGGCCACCAAATCGTTGCTGCCCTCCCGCATCTCACGCGGCACTCCAAATTTGATGTGGTCGAGTCCGATCAGAATTCGTGCCTTGGCAGATCGGTAAGTGCGAATTGGCAAATCCGCCAGGTTCCCATGTTGTTCAATTATAGACTCGTCCAATGTCTGCTCCGGCAAATCTAGGCTGGATATTGTGCGAATATTTTACAAACAATACCTCGGAGATCCAGCATCTCGCGGTGAAATCTCGACCGTTACACGTCGGGAGCTTACATCATTGTGCACAATGTCATTTGTCCAGCGTAAGCACAGTTCTTTTACTGGACCATGCAAACCAAGTTCATTCGCAATGTCGTTCTCAACCAATGTACACGCGGAGCCCTCATCAATCAGCGCATACGTGTGCATGACCTTCGTTTCGCCATAAAGAGTTACTGGTACATACCGGAACAACGTCGTCTGTTGCTTCGCGTGGAACAGCACAGTTGCCCCACTGTTGTTGTTAGAGCGCGATCTGTCGGGTGAAGTAATTGCTCTCTGTGCCGCTGACTCTGGTACGCTGCGCATCTGCTGACGAGTGTGAAGAAGCGGATGGTGAGCCTTGGTGCAGTTATCTACGCCACATTGATTCTTCAGATGACAGCGCCGAACAAAGTGCGCCTTGAAGCAACGCAAACACAGCTTGTTGTTGAGAATGAACTGCCATCGATCTTGCACCCCCATTTCCCGGAATTGGCTACACTCAGTTAACCGGTGATTTTCGCCACATTTTGGACAAGTGAGAATGGCAGCTCCGTCTACGACGTCATGCACCAGAATTCGCTCCTTCTGATTCCGGCCGCCCTTCTGCTCTTCTGGTTTATGGGCGGCAATTTGTCCGAGCGGTGTAACCAGTGTAGCACACCTAGCGTGTTCGAAAAGCCAATCATCGAAAACGGCGATGTCGACACGCGCTGAAGACAATCGGTGGCGGCCCCAATCGAGTTTTAAGTCACTTGGCAATTTGGCTAACAAGTCACTCAAAAGCATCGGGTCATTTAAGTATTCAGTTAGACCGATGGCCTGCATAGTAGCCCGATAGTTCTGTACGGCCAGAGCGAATGCTATCAGCGTTTCCAATTTGTCTGGCCTCACCATTGGTTCTTGTCGCAGCTTCCGCTGCAAGGTGTAATGAATGACGTCGGGACGTCCATACAGCATCCTGAGTGTCTCGATGGCATACGGTACAGTGGCTGGAATCATCAGCTTCCCGCGAACCGACTCTAGAGCTGGACCCTTCAGGCATTTCTGCAGCCGGATGAGGTTTTCTTGGTCGCTAAACCCGCATCTTTCTGTTGACTGGTCGTAGTTGGTGATGAATAGCGGCCACTCCTCCGGCTTACCAGAAAATACTGGCAAGTCTTTGCTAATAACGTGGCGAGCTGCAATATGCGACGCAGATAAAGTTGCGTCAACTATTGGAGCATTAGCAATGGTGTGATGTAACGGTGTGCCATTCCACAGGTCGGTAGGCATACAAGTTGAATCACGCGAGGTCGTCACACATGGCTGCATAGTTGGCGGCTGCATTGGCAAGCCAACATGCGGCCCTGCCTGTGTATATAAAGCCGCAGCGATCTGCGGTCGAAACATTGGCTCATGCAACCCAGATATGGCAATGTTCGAAACGATGGCGCTTGTAGCTGCGCCCGCAGTATCGTGGCTGTTGCAATTCTTCGGCGACGAATGCCGTTGCATTCTGCTGACACCCGAGCAGGATGCCGAACGCTGCCGATAGGGCGCGCCCGGATTGGCAGACGGCGCATGCGCCATGTTCCGTGGACACAGAGCAGTAAATTCTTGTAAGTGCTGGCAAGTCAGTTGTGCTTAGCGTCGCCAAGTATCGTGGACGCAGAGCAGCAAATACTTGTAAGTGCTGGCAAGTCAGTTGTGCTTAGCGTCGCCAAGTATCGTGGACGCAGAGCACCAGAACGTTTCACGTGGTTATGCGCTGCCAATGTATCGTGAGCGCAAGACTTCCGTTTGCCAGCCGCTGGTAACGCAAAAAAATTGGCTCCGGTTGCACCCGGATAGTAGAATTTTAGAATGTTGAAAGGAAAACGATATATTTTAAGCAGCCGTGATATATACAGCAGCTAAAATCTGCAATTTATTTTAGTTCAAAAACACAACTTAAATTTAAGGTACAATTGTTCTTACTCTACTATCGTCCTTCCTCGTCGAACGCCAAAATGTAAAAGAAAGAACGAGCGCACTGCGCATGGCTACGAACGTGGAGAAGACAAACAAGCGAAAGTGCAGTGTTGCACAGCGCACGCGCATGCAGAGTTGCATCGCGTCGCAACACTAAGAATATTCTACATATTTAAAGCAGACGAAAATTTCAATTCAAATTTTCCATTTTGATCATTTTTGTTTGTTTTGATTTTGAACTGTCAAAAAGAACAAAAGCTTTTGGAGCTTTTGAAAGCGCTTTCATTTTGTGATGCTTTCGATAAAATTGGTCATGTTTTACCGCATTTGCTTCGTCGTTTTGTTGAAATGAGTCATTTCGTAGATTTGAATTTGTATGGGGAAATGCGTGATTTGGCTTCGCATTTGAGAATTTTTGCCCAAATCACGCATTTGGGCTCAATGTAAACGTAGTATTAAACTTCTATGTGGTTATATTACCAACATTCCATAAAAAAATTTTTAATTTTTATAGTCGGACCCTGTATTTTAGAGTGTTTTTTATAAGAGCAACCACATCGTTGTGGCTGTAATAATTACGAAAACATTAAATTTTGTACGCATAACGAAAATTTGGATATTTTTTCATTTATTTCAGCCAAAATTAAAAAATAAATGTATCTACTTAAATTGAAAGAAAACGTCAAATCAAAAAGGTTCTCTAATTTTTTCTGCTTCTTCTTCCTCTACTATGTCAAGATATACTATTAAAAAAACGTGTATACTTCTCTTCTTTAAACTTTAATACTCAGTTTATTAATTTCGTATTTTTCCTAAAACTTCAAGCTATTCTAAAGACCAACAAAACAAATCGATTCTTGCAACCATAGAGGATGCAGACTTTCACAAAGTAGCATGTTGCCATATGGCAACAAAATAGCGAAAGGGTTAAGTAAAAAGAGCTTTTTGTTGAAGACGACCGTCCAGACTGCTCAATGAGGTTCAATTTGACAGCTGTTTATTTACAAACAACAAATAAATGTTTTTGTGAACTGATTTCACAATCCACGGCAAAATACTCACCTTCGTCCAAATATTAGACGCCTTGTATTCAGATGCCATAAAAAGGCGATGAATGGAATGAAAGTAGTGCGAGCAAAACAATTTTTTTCATTCATTCCAAATTTTTCGAATTTTCAATTTTTCTTTGGTTTTGTTTTGATGAAATGACAGTTGAATTTTAAGGGATCTGTTTCATACATGAATAGTTGTGTTTCATTGGTAAAAAAGCTTTTTCATAGAAAGCTTTCGGATACAACCCTGCGCTAAACTCGTCTCAAAACATGTTAAATGGTTTAACACGTTTAATTTAAAACAACAATTGCATGTAAATAAACAGGTTTTCGAACTGGTTTTGTTCATTTAACTTGTTTAAGCACATTAAACACGTTTAAGTCGTCAGTTTGAACGCCATATAAACCATTCAGGCGTTCCTTGATTGAAATAAAAAAAACAACAAATTAAAAAAATGTTTTATTTTTATATCACACCCTTATTAAGTACCTGTCCAATGCTGTTCCGAAGATAAGTTTTCAGGCGTTTCAGTGTTGAAAATGATCGCTCTGATGTTGCTGTAGATACCGGCAGAGTAGCTAAAATGCTGAGCAATTTGTGCAAGTTAGAAAAAGAGACTTCATCATAATCTCTTGATAATCTGTAGAGTTACACAACAGCCAGACCAATTTTTCGTTCTGTCGGTCACAAAACCGCTCGCCAAGAATGAACCTCGTTAACACCAATAAGAGATATATGAAAAAAGTGGGTTTAGTGACAACTGCTATGTTCGTCCTATGAAAAGGACACACTAAGTAAACAATTGCTGGGTTTTCGCCAAAGATGCCCCTTTGAGTACTTCTCATCATAACCAGGATATGTTGGTGAAAAAAATTACCTGAAGTTATATCGTTTTACAAAAAGTCAAAAGAAGTAGTTGACACTTTAGACCATTTAGTTGTTCACTAACTATACCGTCAAGCGAAAAAATAATCGCTTTTGATCCCAGCTGGAATCAAAACAAAAAGTACAAGCGGTGAATTTTTCTTGAAGACTAAGATTTGAGTTTAGTAAAGCTAAAGATTTTGCGTAGAGCAACGTTACCGAAAGGAAAATCTTCATGCTGACTTCTTATCTCAATACAGCCAATTTACCAAACCTTGTCTGAAAATCATAGCCGACCAAGGGGGGATCTATCCCCCTATTCCCCCCCCTGAATACGCCACTGCAGAGGTGTAATTTTTAAGTGCTTAAGTGTTACCTTTGAGAAGTGAAGACAAAAAGGAAGGCATATTTTGAGTATTTTTAAACACGCAAAAATAAAAAAAATTTAATTTACGAAACAACTTTCAAAATGTACCTATTGTAATATGTTCGCACTACCTGTCTATTCACCCTGTTTGTAAAGCATAGCGAAAGAGCGGCAAAGAAAACGAAACAACAGCGGTTCTATTTCAAAATCCCGTTAGCCAAATTGACTCAATTTCAAATTCGGGGAAATAGAACACTCGCGTCACGCGACTTGAGTTCCTTTTGCAGCTCCTTCGCTATGCTCATTCGAGTCATTCGAGCAGCGACTGTCAAAGCAAGTGGTTCCATCCAAAATAAAAGACGAAAAAAGTTTAATTAATTAAATCAGAAGTGGGATTCGAGCATGTCGCGGAAGAACAGGACTGAACTGGTGCACGCACTGGAAAAGGAGAACATCGATTATCCCGACACCGCAACAATGGCGCAGCTGCGGAAGCTGTTAGATGCGGCGCAGGGCAACGGCGATCTCGAAGGCGGTGCATCCGCAAATGACGTGGACGCTGAAGAAGAAGTCGAGGCTGCAGACGCCGCAGTGGAAATGGGCAACGACGACCTGGATAGCGCCATCAAGATGCTAGAAAAGAAGCGGAAGATACTACTGCTCCAGCGGGAGCTAAAGCTGCTAGAAGACGAGGCTAGTAGTGGGCTGCAGCAATTGGCGATCACCGATGTTGACTCGATGGTACCGAGGTACTCCGGCGACAACGCGTACCCAATCGAAAAATGGCTGCGCGATTTCGAAAATGCGGTTAAAATTAACGACCGCGACGACCATTTCAAATATATGTGCATGCGTCGGTTGCTGTCGGGCACCGCCGCCATATTTCTACGAACGTCGACGGCTGCGAACTATAGCGCGTTGAAAGAGGCGCTTTTAAAACAATTCAAGCGGAGCGTGTCTGCCACTGATGTGTACCGGGAGCTGTACCGACGCCAGCGTCTGCCGAACGAGAATATTATTTGTTACTTGCTGTCCATGAAAGAGATTGCTTCCCAAGCGAATTTAAGTGAGGACGAAGTGGTCAGCGCAGTTATTGAGGGGGTAAGAGACAACACAGCGTATGCCTCCGTACTGTATACTGCTAAGAATCTTGACGAGCTTCAGGAACTGCTTGTCAAATATGAAAAAAAACGAGTGAGTGACCGTAGTGCCAGAAATGCGGTTCAACGTACGAGTGGGGCAACCAAAACAGATGTCAGATGTTTTAATTGCTCCCAATTGGGGCACATGTCCAGCGGATGCAAACAACCCAAACGTGCTGCTGGGTCTTGCTTTCGATGTGGTGGCCAGGACCACGTTATCAAGCAGTGCAAGCAGCCGGCGACGAAGATGGTGAATGCTGTGAGCAGTAATCCAATCGGAACTGACGACGTCCATCCTATTGAGCCGTATCAAACTGTAAGTATTGCTTTTTGTAATCCGAGCTTGTACAACGGAAAAGTAAAAAACTGCATTTCCCTGATTGACAGTGGTAGTCCAGCAAGTTTTGTAAGAAGGGACCTTTTACCTTTCGACTTGTCTGAAGATTTTCAGACGATATCAGATTTTCACAGCATCGGCGGATTCAGACTCAAAACTTACGGTAGAATTGACTGCGAGATTTCTCTTAATGGTCAGTCTAATGTTTTGTCTCTGTTTATAGTTTCAGACGACCTTCTGGCCACATCGCTTTTACATGGCCGAGATTTTCTACATATATTTAATATTAAACTTTTTATGACCAAATGTAAAAACAAACAAAGTGAATTAAATGTTGCGAAACTTGAAATTGAAAACATTGACAGTGGAAAAGAACAGTTGAACAAAATAAGTGATTGTATGCCCGGTAGTGTTCGTGGCTCCGCTGACGGTGATATTGTCGATATTGGAAGTGCCAAATATTTATTGAGTGATTCAGTTAATGAAGATTGTTTTTATCATAGCGGGGAAAATATTGCTTGTACGATAGATGTTGCTGCCATTTGTGAGGATAACAGTAGTGATTATGATATCGAATGTTCATTGCCAAATAAAGTGCGCGATATGATTAAGTCCATACTGCGAGATTCCTACTTAAATTGTTCAAAAGAAAAGCTACCAAAGCCATTTGAGATGTCAATAAAGTTGAATTCACAACAACCTATTTTCTCGCATCCACGAAGATTATCGTACAAAGACAAGTTTGAAGTACAAAAGATTGTTCAGGATCTACTAGATAAGGGGATTATTCGCCATAGTGCTTCTCCATATGCGTCGCCGATAGTATTGGTAAAAAAAGAAAAATGGAGAAACTCGCATGTGTATTGATTATAGAGATTTGAATAAAGTTACTATTAGGGATAACTACCCTTTACCTCTCATTGAAGACTGCCTCGAATACCTGGGTGGGAAAAAATACTTCACATTGTTGGATTTAAAGAGTGGGTTTCACCAAGTGAAGGTATCAGAGGAGTCCATCAAATTTACTTCTTTTGTTACGCCAAGCGGACAATTTGAGTACACCATGATGCCTTTCGGTCTTAAAAATGCACCATCGGTGTTTCAAAGATTTATCACATTCATTTTGAAAGATTTTATTGCCAAAGGTTTGTTGATAGTTTATATGGATGACATATTACTTGCAACATCTGAAGTTGAGGAACATTTATCTTTATTAAAATCTGTTTTAGAACAAATAGCCAAACATGGTCTCGAATTGCGACTGTCAAAGTGCAAATTCTGCCATAGCAGTATTCAGTATCTGGGCTACAATGTAAATCATAAGGGTATTGAACCAAACGATCAGCACAAAGAATCAGTTGCAAAATATCCGTTGCCGAAAACTTTGAAACAGTTGCATTCACTCATTGGTTTATGTGCGTACTTTCGGAAATTTGTTCCACAATTTGCAAGGATAGCTAAGCCTTTGTACGATTTGCTACGAAAGAACATGAAATTTGAATTGGATGAGGTCGGTTTAAAGGCAATTGATGAGTTAAAGTCAAAACTGATTCGATCGCCTGTTTTGGCTATATATGACCCAAAACGGGAAACGGAATTACATTGTGATGCGAGTGCCCAGGGTCTTGCTACAACGTCAAACTGATGGAAAATTTCACCCGGTTTTCTTTTTTTCTAAGCGAACAACAAGCGCTGAAAGTAAATATCATAGTTTCGAACTGGAAACTCTTGCCATAATTTACGCTTTACGTCGTTTTAGGGTATACCTGGAGGGGATTCCATTCAAAATCATTACAGATTGCAATTCACTTACGTTAACGCTAAACAAGAAAACACTAAACCCACGTATTGCGAGATGGGCCTTGGAGCTACAAAGTTATGATTATAGTGTACAGCATAGGGGTGGAACCAATATGGGTCATGTCGACGCTCTCAGTAGAAGTGAGGTAGTACTAGTTATTAATGAAGACGACATAGAGTTTCAATTGCATGCAACTCAAAGTAGGGACCCAGAAATTGTGAAAATCCGTGACAGATTGGAGAAGGAGCCGTCAAAGCTCTATGATCTTAAAGACGGTTTAGTGTACAGGAAGGATATGAAAGGCCAACTGTATTTTTATGTCCCCCGGGAAATGGAAGATAACGTCATACGATCCATACATGAAAAAATTGCTCATTTGGGAATAAATAAGACTTATAATCAAATAAGAATGCACTACTGGTTTCCCGACATGACGTCAAAGATCGAAAAATTTATAAAAAATTGCCTTAAGTGTATCATGTATTCGGCTCCAGCTCGAGTGGATGAGCGAAATATTTATAGCATTCCTAAGAGGCCGGTTCCTTTTGATACAGTGCATATTGACCACCTTGGTCCTTTGCCCTCTTTGAAGTCGAAAAGGAAGCACTTACTAGTAGTTATTGATGCATTTACCAAATATGTAAAGCTCTATCCAGTTAACTCTACAAGCACCAGGGAGGTTGCGGAGTCTTTGAAAAAATATTTCCAATGTTATAGTCGACCAGCTAGAATAATTTCAGACCGATGAACTTGTTTTACTTCTTTGGAATTTAGCGAATTCTTAATGAAAAATAATATTGACCATGTGAAGGTTGCTGTGGGCTCTCCACAAGCAAATGGGCAGGTGGAAAGGGTAAACAGAGTGTTGACCCCAATGCTTAGTAAATTGAGCGAACCCCTTCAGCATTCAGACTGGGTGTCCAAACTAAGCATGATCGAATATGCCCTTAACAATTCTATTCACAGCACTACCGGAAAACCCCCTGCGAATTTGCTGTTTGGTGTAGACCAAAGAGGAGTTTTTATTGATGAATTCACTGAATTCTTTGATAGTCTACAAATAAGTGGTCAACGGGACCTAACTACTTGTAGGCAGGAGGCAAGTGAGGCAATATCGGCATCCCAGCGGCGCAACGAGGAATACTTTGGGCGACATCATAGGCCTGCAAAAGAGTTCTCTGTTGGAGATTATGTCGTAATAAAAAATGTGGATAGTACTACAGGTGTCAATAAGAAGCTTATACCGAAATTTAAAGGACCATATGTTATACACAAAAAACAAAAAACTACTTAACGATCGTTATGTAATCAAAGATATTGAAAATTGTCAAGTTACACAATTGCCATACAATGGCATTATTGAGTCCCGATTTATCCGACTGTGGAAAGAAGACGGTTGTTAACACAGATAACCCTATTTACAAGCTCAGTTACAAAAGGCAATACATGTTATATTATGTTATCTTTATTGTATATCCATTTTGTAATACAATTGATCGAGGTCGATCAAATGTCAGGATGGCCGAACTGTAATATGTTCGCACTACCTGTCTATTCACCCTGTTTGTAAAGCATAGCGAAAGAGCGGCAAAGAAAACGAAACAACAGCGGTTCTATTTCAAAATCCCGTTAGCCAAATTGACTCAATTTCAAATTCGGGGAAATAGAACACTCGCGTCACGCGACTTGAGTTCCTTTTGCAGCTCCTTCGCTATGCTCATTCGAGTCATTCGAGCAGCGACTGTCAAAGCAAGTGGTTCCATCCAAAATAAAAGACGAAAAAAGTTTAATTAATTAAAATATAAACTTTTTGATCAAGAAAAACGGGCAAAAGTCGCATGATTTTGAAGAACAGTGTCAAAATAAGCCTATTTTTAAAAAGTCGGTGTCAGGTGGCATCGGTCTCCAGATAAGGTCAATTTGACACTTTAGTCGCACAACGGCAACACTGATGGTAAGTGTGTAGCTACCAGTATGTATGTAGGTGGCTTTAAATTTAGAATTTGCATCTGTCGCCCTCACCGACTGCGTACGTAAAGCGAGCTATTTGTGCGCCTTGCAAATGGCGAGCAACGTTCACGCGTTCGCCAGCACTAAGCCTGGCCATTAACAAATTGTATTAGCCACTCTCTATGCACGTCGCACAGTGTAGCGAGTGTGGCCAAAAATGGTAAAAATCAATGTTACAAAATGACTAAAATGAATATGACAATCGACAGATAATATCTCAACTAAGAAAAACCCCTTTATCCGATCTTCAATATTATATTCCGTTCCATTTTTATGTAGTTTCAAAGTTGATGTTAAAAAATACGCATTCGTTCCAAGTTTGTGGGTAATTCTTTATGCTGAATAAAAAATCAAATAAAAATATAATTTATGTACTAATATAGTCATGTTATATATTAAATAAAACTTTGGAACCTTTCCTATATGGCAGCACTATCTTTTGGTTTGTGCTTTGAAATAACTGTGAAATCCCGTTACATTGAAAAATGACGTTTTTCGGTTTGCTTCTAACAAAGAACCAAAAGTTTGGTGGAAAAAAGTTTAAAAAACGTCAAAAAACACTTTTTTAGTTCCAACCCTAAATTACTCAAAAAAGTATGTATTCATATAATCCGGAGTAATTTTTTGCCTTTAAGTGCCTATTTGGTTGTTATTCGCATTTTTCTAGTTACGCCTTCACTAAGAATACGTGATTTCTTCGAAGTGTGGCGTAAAGCTGAATCCAGAAAGCGTTAAATAAAACTTGATTTTCTTATAAATTTACTTAAAGATAAGACGGGCGTTGATGTTAATCACGAACAAAAGCAAAGTTTGCGTCCCCACCTAAACATTTACTTTTTGCAGTGGCACCTACAGTCAAAAATGGTGATTTTTTCGAAGTATGGCTTCCGACGTTCAATGAAAGTAGCGTCAAAGCAGCTGCTGAAATGATGAGCTGTTCATATCATCAAAAGTAGGCAGAATGCCACGCCCACTTTAAAAATCTAAACATTTATACCAAAATATGGTGTCAAAAGCTGAAAAAATTAAACATGAATTCATAAAGGAAAAGTTTTGGCCACTTTATATATATGCTCCAGCTGCCACGCCCACTTTAAGGTTTTAGAAAGCTTACCAATTAAAATTACATCGTGGAACGAGTATCGCAAACAGCCTTCTAAAAATACAGTTTTAGTTGTAGTAAAATACGAATATTTTTGAAAGTGGGCGTGGCAGATCGCCCATTTTAGTCCATAGTGTGAGCTTTTATGTCATTATTTTAAGCTTAAATACAAAATTTCATAATTCTATCACTAATATTAAGAAAGTTATTTCAATATTACAATTCCTTTCGTATGGGAGGTGGGCGTGGCAGTGGTCCAATTTTAATAATTTTTTGTAAATTTCTTAATTTCCACCACGAAAACAATCTCACCAAGTTTCATCGAAATAGGACAACGCTAAGTATTTTTGGCCACGGCTTATATGGGATCGCGACACTGTGCGTCGCACGCTCAGACCTAAGTCCGTTCATTACTTTCGCAAACTGCATTTTTGCCGACGACAGCACTGCACGGCACACCACCGCCCGCGAACGCCATCGACTCGACACTGAGCGAGGACAAAAACGTACTGGCAAAAAATCACACAATCAAACGCGCTTCATTTTAATGGACCCGCGGACAAATTCACGCTGCACTATGAATGTATGTAGTGCAAAATTTGCTGCGTTTCCCATTCGCAAACGCTTTTTCTGCGAATTTCCACGACGCATTTTCGTTTTTTCCCTTGTCTTTTCCACACTTGATTGTGTCTTTTCATGTTTCTGAGCAAGTGTCCTGCCAGGATGAAAGACGCAAGTGAAGAATTCCATGCCTATTACCTTCGTTACCAGCGCCCTTTGCAAATGAAATTGAACTACGCCGACGAAGGTCCTCAAACGCAAAGCGTCTGTAGCGGTGTTGCCAATCTAGCTTTTTTGCGGCTAAATCTAGCCTTTTCGTTTGTCATCTAGCCGCACAATTCGCGAGTTAGCCGCTAGCCTTTTTTTAATTTCCCGTTGCCTTTTCTAGCCTTTTTCTATAATCCAAAAAACCATAATAGAATAATTAAAAATCATCATAAAAAAATCTTACAAAGCAAATGCTTTTCAACACTGTTTCTGAAATTTAACAGAACTTTCATGACAATTTTGAAATTACCGACGATATTATTAAAATATCTGAAAACGGTGCTGCATATAGGGATTCTGATGCCTCTGATGACGAGGAAGTTTATTTTGAGTTGTAAGGAAGAAACTGTTTTTGTAATACTATGTAATTAAGAGTCAAAACCAAAAAATGAAAGCAAAATCGTTGAATTCACGGAACGGCATTGTTACCAAGCGTTTTATATTCTCTTTAGATTAACAACGCTGATTAACAATTTTGCCATTGCAGTTCAATAAATGCAATTTGATCTGAAGAGAAGTTAAACTACTCTTTTTTATAATACTAGACAAAATATTTGGTATCATAACTTCAACTTGTTTCCTCCAGAAATTTGTTCCTTTTTTATTTCTAAAAAAAAATCAACACCAAATCGTTTTGGAAAATCGATATTTATCGTTTTTGAGCAATAAAGTTTCTTAGTTGGAGTGTATGCATTGTAAATGTGTATGAATTGAAATTTTGTGAATTGTTATTGAAATGTAATATTTTTTGTTATTGTATTTATGTATCTAAAATACGTTTGAATGTAAGTTTTTAATGTTGATTTTATGTAGCACCAGCAGTACGATATGTATGTGCATTAAAATGTTTTAAATAAAAATTAATATAAAAAATGAGCCTTTTTTCTAGCCTTTTTTTTAAATCGACAAGCCTTTTCTAGCCCTTTTCTTTTGGTCATCTAGCCGCTTCCGCAAAAATATTCTGGCAACACTGGTCTGTAGGGCGGGTAGCGTTATGATCAGTGTTGCCATTTTGGTGCTTTTGGAGCTAGATTTAGCTTTTTTTTCAAAATTGCTCCAAAAATTTGGTTTTAGCTCCTAGCTCTTTTTTTAGCTCTTTTAAAAATGTTAAAGCTCTTTTTTAGCTACAAAAATTTAGAAGTATAGCTTTATATTTCAATGATTAATTGATCAATTTTCACGATTAATTAAATTGTGAAAATCGCCTTTAAAAAAAAATATCGTAACAAAAATAACATGTCGCGACTTTGTTATAAAATTAATTGCGCAATTGAAGCAACGTTTGCCAAATAATATAAAAAAACTTAAATATATTTGATATGATTTTTTTCTATTGATAATTCGTTAAAAGCTGTAAAGCCACAGATATTTGATCATTTTGAAAATGAAAAAAATAAGTTCACCATTGATGAAATTACGTGTATAGAAGTTCAATGGCGTGACTATATTTATATATATGGAAGAATTTAAATACACTAGATTTTTGGGTCGAGGTTAGGGAATTCAAGAATTCAGTCAATGAAAATCCATTTAACGACCTGGTAAATTTTGTTTTTACTCTTCTTGTCCTACCGCTCAGCAATGCTGAAGGAAGTTGAAAGATCATTTTCCATGATGAACTTAAATAAAAACAAGCAAAGGAATAAAATTAATTTATTTATGTTAAACTCGCTGTTGACAGTAAGAAGTGGCCTTAAAAAACTGAATAAATGTTGTCATGATTTTGCAATAAATGATGATCTCTTAAACTTAATGACTGCAAACAACATTTACGACTGTAATAGTAACGATTCTTCTTCGGAAGATGAAATATTTTATTTAAGGGGGTAAATACGTGTAAACGGTATATTTTTGGAATCGCGCATACGCCGGAAAAAATTAATGCAATGTACAATTTTTTTTCATTCTTTTATTAAAAGGTAGCAATGCAAGAAAACATTTTTTTTTGGCGTGCTCAAAATGGCGGCGGTGGTGGGGGTCCAACGTTGGGCCCAAATTCTAGTAGAAGTTGTGCCGGCGCCCCAAAAATCATCTGAAAAAATATTGCTATTAGTTATTATGGGAAAATATATGTACCTTCTAAAGTAACTAACAAAAAAAATATTTTTTCGAAAATACAAAAATACGCTCCAACCGAAAAAATGACCGTTTTTTCTTAATTTCCCGAAAATGGCGCCGCGGATTTCGCCAAAAACAATGAAATTTTTAGTTACTTTAGAAGTTCTATGTTTCAAAAAGTTGCTGTCCAAATTTTTGATCAGTGGGACTAAAACTTGCCGAGATATTCCACTTCCATAATCAAAAACCAGTGTTTCGAAATAATTCGGTTTTAACTTTGCGTTACCGATATCATGCGGAACGAATTGACCATCAATAAAGCACTGCTGCAGGGGAACGGATCATCAGAATTAAAAACCACTTGAGGGAGATATTCTTAAGACCCCCTGGAGTCTATTTCACAAAAAAAAATTTTGAAAATTTTGTAAATTTACACGTATATAAATACATATGTAATAACTATTTGTGATGTTTGTAACTACTTGTATTTTATTTAAACTACAAAGAATTTTAAAAAATGTAAGCCTTTTAAGTTTTGTTGTACCGACAAATGTGCAAAAGTGAATTTTATTTCATTTTAAATTAACAGATATTTATTGAACAGTTATATAAGTTGTTGTTTAGTTTATAAATATATTTACGTATAATACGTAAAAAATATTAATAAATGCTTAAAAAATAAATTCAGCTCTTTTTTTAGCTACAAAAAAATTTGTTTAGCTCTTCTTTTCTCGTTTTTTCACAATTTTAGCTCCAAACCAAATTTTTTTTCTGGCAACACTGGTTATGATTGAGTTGCATTCGCACAAATGCCACTTCCATTGACGCGGACATCGTCACCAACCTGCGGCATGGACATCGTTGAGGCAGTGGCAGCACGCAATGGGCGAAACAAGTGAACAGCTGCCGCGCTGCGTGAGTCCTTTTGATTGCTTTGCCAATTAGCGTAATGAACGCATACGCGCGCATGTGGCGCCCTCCTTCAATGAATTTCATTTTGTCATTCTTAGTTGAAGTTTTTTGTTACCTCTAATATGGACCAAAAGTGTCATAAAAAAACCAAAAATCTACCTGGCTGCAGTTGCTGCTTGCATGCAATGGTTCCACTGGCTTCGCTCTCGCATTGAAATGTGAGCAATGGAGGCCCATAGCTCGCCTTGTAATAATTAAGCAATTTTTACCCAAGTATTCTTGCTTTTTCCCCTTTGAGTGGTCAAAAAACGGGAGCAACACATTTAACAAAATGTGACTTTAACCCATTAACCGCAGCTTGTTTGTCTGTGGGACGATTTTTTAATTTTCACAGAATAAGTTTATGTTTGCCCCTATTTGAAAGTCATAAAGTTTCATTATTTTCGTTCAACGCGTTTTCCAGCAAATAAGCGTTGCTTAAAAGCAACACTGGCAAAAGAAGTTGTCAATACTTATTCTGCTTTGCTTATGAACCTACATATTGAACTTTTAGGAAACGACAATACGAGGTGTGACAATTAAGTAATGAGACTGATTTCATAAAAACCGTATATTTAAAAATTATTCTACAACTCTGCCATCCCCTTCAAAGTACTCCCCTTGGGCAGCTAAGCAACGATTCCAGCGCGTTTTCCATGCTTCGTAACATTTCTGGAACGCTTCGACTGGGATGTCCGCGAGTACCCTCGTCACGGCCGCCTGGATGTCCGTAATCGGCTCAAAATGGGTTCCTTTGACCACCGATTTTATTCTAGGGAGCAAAAAAATATCACAGGGTGACATATCAGGCGAATAAGGCGGCTGTTGCAACACGGCGATCCCTTTAGAGGCCAAATACTGGGACACGCTGAGGGCAGTGTGGCACGGCGCGTTGTCGTGATGAAGGATCCAGTTACGAGCGATGTCTGGGCGCACCCTGTTGACTCGTTTTCGCAATCTTTCGAGTACTTGGCGATAGTAGACTCGATTTACGGTTTGTCCCGATGCACAGTGATTCGTTCCATAGACAAAATTCAAAAAATGTATCCTCTCAGAATTTAATGATAGATAGATAGATAGATAGATAGATACTTTTATTTAATTAAAAATTTCCTGTTAACAAAAAAAAATACTTAAAACTAATTTACAAAGAATTTACGACAATGACCCAGGGTCGTCTGTCGGAAGATACACTCAACGGAAACATTAAGACATTTAAAACATTAAAGTTACAACAAAAGTTTCTCAAAAACCAGTTATATTCATTTAAGATCAGTTTTCTATATTTTAAAGCACTCGCGACAAACCACACTACACTATTCCAACCACCAGAACCAATACCATTTAATCTGTTAATCACTTCGTCCTGGCCTAAATAAAACTGTCCAAAATACCTATATCTCATTTCTTTCAGTATTGGACATCTTCCTAAAAAGTGTGTCAAGTCTTCCAATTCATTTAAGTTACAGAGAGTGCAGTTAAGTTTCTTGTATACTCCGAGATAAATAAGGTCGCATCTGGTCTTCAGAATCCAAGATATCTTATAATTTTCAGTTGTGTTGTTAATATAGCTTTTTCCAATATTGTGATCGAGGTACTTGTACAACCGGGAGCTGTTCATAGCTCTTTCCCATGTTTTTTGTTTGTTCGTCCGATTCACACTTGAGAGTAATAAGTCTATATTTGCACTCCATAGCCTCCTATCAGAATTGTCAAAAACTAGATTGATGTTTAACTTGCTTCCTAATTTAATGATTTTGATGTCATTTGAAAGGTAAAAGTCCAACTAAGAAAACCCCAAAAAATCTGTGCAAAAAATTAATTAGTGTGTGTGCAAAAGCGGCTCAAAGTTGAAACTTTTTCACAAAAAAATTTAAACACATATTTTCTGTTTTTTAGTCTATTGAGTAAAAAAAATTGTAAAAATACATGGTTGCCAAGAAGTTGCTGAAACTTTCAATATAGATTAAGAAATGATGTGGCCATTTTCGCTTTTATTTTTTCTCAAAATTTGCAAAGCTGAGGCTTTTACATTACTTTTAATTCAAAATATTTTTCTAAATTAAAAATCTGAAAATTGGCAATACTTAGGGGAAAATATCTAAAAAGTATGTGAAAGTATGTTCCTGGATTTTTTTTATTTTAAGAAGCATTATTTCTTTGTCGGACAATGTAATTACATCCTTCGATATCTTCCGATCTCAGAAAATAATTCAATTTGAAAAGTGGTCTAAACACCTATTTTTCGACAAAATTTATTTTTTTATCCCTAAAAGTATGCAATCAGCATGAAAAATTAAGAAAACTGCAAAAAAACAAAACATACGTCTATTATTATCGTTTTTATTGCAAAACTAAAGGATCCTAAGACAATTGTTGTTACTCTTTGCAATTATCAATGTTGACGGCACCGATTAAATGTAAAATCTGAAAAATCTATCCAACACACTCGTTGCTATAGCTCACCAAAAATGACAAAAAAGGCAAATTGAAGTCTCAAACATTGCCAAACTACAAAAATTTAAGAAAAACAAATTTCAATTCAGCAGACCATGATTAACTAGTATACCAACTTTTATGAAGAACGGACCACTCCTTCTAATTTTGTCCCGCGGTTGTATGGAGTCGAATCACTGTGCGATGGAACAAATTCTTTGTGGACGATTCCACGGCTATCAAAACGCAACGCTATCGCGACGCGTTGCTCTTGATTTCGTTTCTCCATTTTCGTGACGAGCACCACCAACATACGTCTACTCAACACGACTCAGCAGGCGAACTAAACATGCTAGAGCGATGGTAAATATATCAATGGAGAGGGGAAGGATGCCGGGGAAGGGAATTTCAAGGTCGCAGGTTTACCACAAGCGCGGCAATAAAATCAGTCTCATTACTTAATTGTCACACCTCGTATATCTCGCTAGTGTTGCTAAAGAAACAGTAATTTTTAAACACTCATAGAAAATCTGAAACCAAATCGTGGACATAAAATATTTAACATATTTTAGTGTAACCAATATTTTTTGTTACAATAAAAAACAAATCCTTTTTTTCTGTTTTTCCTGATTTAACAAAGACATTATTAAAATGAAAAATATTCAAAAAATAAAATGTTGAAAAATAATTATCAACAATATAATAATGTTGAAAGCAAAAAAGTTGATGTTTATAAGTTTACGTAAGTTTGGCTTTAACCGTAGACCTACGTTGGGGTCGTTTTCGACCAAATTTGTTTTTGTACTTATAATATTTTTTTAATTTGTTATTATTTTTAGCTGTTTTTTCATGACTTTCTTACTTGGACTACTATCTATCGAAATCAAACTGTTTTATATTTAAAAACTTGCATTTTTTGTAATTTGTGTCATTTTTGTCAATCCGGGTCGTTTTCGACCCGTTATATGCCGAAGCTTTTTGTATTAGAATTTCTTCGTGATTTCATTGCAAACGTAAATAAAAATGTAAATTATTATTTATTTTATTTCAAATAATAAAGTTTTTACCTGGAAAAAATTCTAAAACAAAAGAAAAGAAGAAAAGAACTTGTCTGCTGCGGATGCCTAAAAAAAATATTTGCAAAAATAAGCACAACCGCAATATGTGTGTAAAATGCCTTGAAAGTGTTTAAAAACTACAAATAAATATTTTCGTTGAATTTTATTTTAATTTTATGAATACCAAAAGTAAATCGGTAAACCGTACCAAAAAGTTTTTTTTTTAAATAAACGTAAATTTGTATACTAACTGAGGGTCGAAAACGACCCTAACATAAGATTAGTCGTTTTTTTAACGTAGGTCTACGGTTAATATTGACTTTTGTTTAAAAAAATTTTTTAAGTAAGCGTTTCTTTGTGGGTGGTTAATAGGTTAAGAACATTTTAGCACTGAGCACAATTAAAAACCAGGAAACTAAGGAAGATGACAGTATATTCTTTCGAAAAACACGTTCATAGAATTTTAGGGAGCGAGACACAAAACTTCAGCATTTTAAACGCATGTCATGTTAACCATCGAGAAGGCGCGCTATGAGCATTTTGCTCAAACAATTTCTAGATCGATGAAATTTATATTTTCTTTGAATATTTGTTCAATAAATTCATTAAATAAATAAACCGCAATACGAACTATTTGGTAGTGTTTAATATATTAAAAATAAAATTTGTAACAATTCCAATATACCTTAAAATTACACAATTGCTCATGTGAGCAAAATACTCACGCGCGACAATTCATGCTACTCTGTGAGGTGCGTCTTCTCCAGATTTAATGAAAGTCAGCGCACTTACAAATCATACAAACCACAAAAAGTTACAAAACCATCATAATAGATTCAATTTCAGTAATTTGATACATTTTCGGTTCGGGATATTTTTGCCTCTTAGGACATCGCCCAGCTTAATTTCAAATTATTTAAGTAGTGCGTGTATGCGTGCAAGTTGCAAAACCAGATATCGCCAAGTGGCAACAATAAAAACTTTGACCACGCAGGCGACAAGCACAAAGCTGGCGCGGATGCTGCGCTACTGCACAGCTTTACGCACCGCTACCAGCGGCACTTTAAATCAACATAATTTCGCTAAAACACATTTGCGGTCTATGAAACCGACAAAAGTATTGCAAAACCGGCGTGGAGCGAAGCAGCAAGAAAATCGCATGAACACAAAAAAGAGAAACACGCCACACACACGCGCGCGCACACACACACGTTGAGCAGCTTCCGTTTGCCGCTCAAGAAGTTGCCGTCGTTTTGCGCACATCTTTGCCGCCGCTCGGAGCCCAATTCGATTCGTTTTTGCATTATTCTTTAATTATGTTAAAAGCTTTCATTACTTCATTTTTCAACTGTGCCGCTTTTTCGAACATTTTCCTATTCTTCGCTATTTCTGTTGCGTGGTTTTTATTTGTCTAAAGAAATTGCTCACGGCATCTTCCAGTTTAATCGCAATAGCAGCGCTGGCTGTGAATGTGGCTGCGCAAACGGCAACAATAACGGTAACCACGCGGACCCCGGCAGCTGCAGCCAAAGCAGCCATTTTGTAGTTGAAATGCACATTTCGTTCCTTGCTTTTCTTTCAAGTTGCATTTTACAACTTCCAATGCTCATTGCTTTTATTTTTGTTGAATTCTGCGCAGTTTTGTTTTTTGTAGTTTTGTTCGTTTTCCAACCAGAATGCAAAAGTGTACTTACGAAACATATATGTAATACTTCTATATTGGCACTAACCTGTCTTCACAATGTGTTTTCATTCGGAAATCAAAGGGAGACAAGCGATGAGACAGAAAACACGAAATTTTGCGAATGTATTTCTATGCGTGTATACATGTGCACTTCTACACATGAACAACTGTCAAACTGCTCCAGAGGCGGTTGAAGAAAAAGGTAGGCTTTTCAGTCAATTTCGACAAATTTGTATTTATTTCCAGTAAATTTTCACCGCACCTGACTTTTGACATATGTCAAGGTACATTCGTTTATACGCTTTCTCGCTCATATTTCACTATTGCTGTACTGTGATGTTGGCGAATGTACCTTGAGCTTAGTGCCAATATAGAAGTATTACATATATGTTACGAAATGTAGCGAATCTTCTCAAGGCTCGACATGAACATAAAATGGTTGTTTTTATAAAGCTTGCATACGTACTTCCCTAACCGAAATCACAATTGTTCAGATCATCAAGAGATCAGTACAAGTAATCTGTATAATCTTCAAGTGCAATAATTACTGCATTTTCAATTAAATGTACGTGTATGATGTCAAAACCTTTTTGTGTTGCGTACGACGTGTAGAGACATCATCGCTTGATTTTAATTATGCGACCTTAAAACGATTTTCATTTAAAAAAATTACGCAATTATCTGGATAAGTCCAGAATCAAACCAACATAATGGTCAGTGGCAAGCGCATTCCACCTACCACATCCACCACATCCATTAGCTAATGCATGAACCGATTGGGCTGCACGCGGTAAAAATCGATCCACTTATGCGGCTTAACTTTAGGTCCTAAACTAACAAATAAACTCGATACATCAATTACACTGTGCGTTAAATTTGCCCTCAAAAATTTAGACATGGGGGGGACCTACTGGGTGAGTTTTCTATAGGTATACTGAGTTGAGATCCACCAGCCGTTTGGTAAGATTGGCTCTAGTTTATGAGAAATCCGACTTTGAAGTTTGTCGAGTTCGTCGCTTAAGTCTTCGAACGTTTAAATTCTAATAGGTCCTAAATCATTCCGAATATCGTTTTACTGTCTTCGGCAAGTTTGTAGATATTTTAACGACCAACAAATTTGCTTAAGACACCAATCCAAAAAAAGTACATTTAAACTGTGTAATTGCGATATGTGAATTTTTGAGCGCAGCGCAATGTGGCGTATGAGTGTCAATTATATGAGTGTTAATTATAATTAAATGACACTCATACGCCACGTAGCGCTGCGCAAAAAATGCACATATCGCAATTACACAGTTTAAATTTACTTTTTTTGGATTGGTGTCTTAAGCAAATTTGTTGGTCGTTAAAATATCTACAAACTTGCCGAAGACAGTAATGCGATATTCGAAACGATTTAGGACTTACTTAAGCGACAAACTGGACTAACATGAGCAAACTTCAAAGTCGGATTTCTCATAAACTAGAGCCAATCTTACCAAACGGCTGGTGGATCTCAACTCAGTATACCTATAGGAAACTCACCCAGTAGGTCCCCCCCATGTCTAAATTTTGGACTTGCACAGTGTTATTAGCAAAAGGCCTAGTTTAATTTTGCCTAGTTTGGCCTAGTTTAATTTTTCAGTTGACTCTGAAAATCGTAATTTGTATTATAAACTCAACTAAAAAGGATCTCCAAAAATAAAGTATGTACAGTGGTGTCTGGATATAGTGAACTAATTATTGCAAGGCCTGTTCACTGTATTGAGGTTGTTCACTGTATCAAGGTTAACATTTTTGGTCAAAAACTCGTTTATTTGCTCAAAATACACTTTCTGTATTTTGCTTGAAAATTGTTTTCTATATTTAGAGGCTCGATGTCAAAATTTGGGTGTTCACTATATCGATGTGCTCACTATATAGGGGTTTCACTATACCCAGACACGACTGTATATGCAAACGCCCTGCAAAAGTTGTAGCGAAGAAGTTAAAGGCAAAAAATTCAAAACTTTCGTAATTTGTTAAATGAATTTGTTTACATTTTGCTATATATACTTATAGTTTTAATAGTTTTATTTTAGTAATAGTCTTATTTTAATGTTCTGCTGGCACCGAATCACTTTTAAAAATATAATGCTGTGATTTTGGTTTCGTACAGACATTTAAAAAATTCGTTGGTTCGGTTTCCGGTTCACATTAACTCTCTAGATTCGATCATCCTTGTGTTATGAGCCAATATACGACATATAAAGACAACGTCGCGGCCGCTTGCGTTGAAGCCTCACTCGGCATTGACTCAACATAATCTTTTCTTACTTGAACGGAGCTATGCTCAACGATACACTGCAGCCGCGCACAAGTAATTAAGTTTACATTTCAATGGCGCACGGCGGTTAAAACGGTTCATCGCCCTTTAAATTTATACATCAAACGCCGCCTAGAATACGTAATCGTCGCACAACACCTATAGACTTTTCATGCATTTGTCACCAGTAAATTCAAGTCAGCATTTTACCTAAACTGATATGATTTTATTTTTTTTATTTTATCTGCAGGCCGCAAGGTGGTGGCAAAACGTAACTACTAAGTTGAGTTGCGTCGTGTGGCTGTGTGCCGCCAGCAAAAATTCATTCACAAACCGATTCAGCGGCCATATTGGCGCGCCGTTGCACACGGTTCGTTATCGCGACGCGAAGTAAACAAACTTACAATGGTGTGCAGAGCATTCTACACTAACTCGTTCTCGTACTTATGGTCATTAGCGCGTTATCAGGCAACCATTGAAAGGCAATGCGGCCTAAAAACGCCGCCATGCGCAGCTCAATAAGCGTAGTAATAGAAATGTTTCCGTTCGACTGAAGATTGATGAGTCGTCGCTTTTTGATAGAAGTTGAAAGGCCTTTAGGAGAAACCACTCACACTCTACCCTTAGCAAAACAGTGCGCAATGTATTGTGAAAAGGCTTATAAAATACAAGTTATATAACAATGGTAATTTTTAATTTAAAGTACAGTATACTAAATTCAAGACTCCAATTCACCTTCACACCGGACTTTGTAGTTAAATATTTAGCAAACTCATTCGTCGTCCTTGATGCAGTTTTCGACCAGCTCCCGAAGATTTGGATTTTCCATGGCGGCAGCAATACGTTCTTTATCGTTGATTTGCTTATTAACTGAATTAAAACGAAATAAATAAATCATTCTAATGCTGTGTTAGGTAATTCGTGAGCTTACTTTCGTCCTCCGTTGTGTGTGCGCCCTTTTTTATATAAATATCCAACTTGATGTTGTGCGGAAGGCTGCGCTCCACCTTAATTCGTATGCACAGCCCAATGAGCGTGGCCAGGGAGCAGTGCGGGACAGTCGGATTGAATTCAATGCGCACCTAAAATGAGCACAAAAAGAAAGTTCAGCCGGAGATCAAGTCACGCATAGTTAAGCACTTAGCACGCACCACTGAAACATTCGATCTTGTGGGGGGCTGCACAAAAATCCCATCCTCATAGACCACATTCAGGTCCTCCAGCGTGCAGGGCTTCTCGGGGTCGCGTATTGTGCGCAGCGCATCTGAGGGTTAAACAATTAATCTTACATGCATCAACATTTACACATCGCATTAATCGCAAGCATTACCGTAAACTGTCTCCTGCAGATCGTTGGCGTCCTTGTAGCCCAACTCCTGCAGCAGTGCATCCTCGCCAATGGTTATTGCTTCAGAGCCCAGCGACATTTGATTGGTCTTCTGCACCAGCAGATTTGTGTCCACTACACTCGTGGTCGTCGTGGCTGTGTTGCTGCTACTAGAGTCTGATTCGGACAGTTTGCGTTTGATGAAAGACAACATGTTTTTTGTTCTTCTGCTCACTTCGCCGGCGACGCTGTTGCTTATCTTTGACTGCGCGTTTTTGTTGTAAATGGTTTCTGTTTGCCTTTTGCACAACGCGGCCAGTTGAAGTCTTACGCAATTAAGGTTGGCAAACTTTTGCTTTCGAATTATTTGCGCTTTACACTATTTTGAGCATTTATTTCACTGAGTTTGAGAAGCCTTCAGGCTTTCTATTTTTTATTGTCTCATTTCTACGAATTTGGATTATCAACGAAATAACAACATTTACCAATGCGGTTCCATGCCAATGATAATGCAGATGTGGAACGCTTGTTTGTTGCTACCATACAAATTTTGTTCCGTATTGAATAATTTTTTACCATGAAACGTCAAGCAATATGTGGTTTATTCTTACATTTAGCTGCAAATGCATCAAATTATTAGAATATTTCGATAAAAACAAAATGTGAAAAGTTTCACTTGCCAACTGGAACCACACAAGTCCAAACAGCTGATTATCGCTCTCTGTTGTGCTCCGCGCGAAAAACATTTTGGCAAAAGCCATCTGAGGGTATTGCCAACATAACATTTCTTTTATGTTTTTGCAGATATGTAAAGTTATTGGAATATTTTGTAAGCTACAATACAAACTGTACCAAATAAATCATGCTTCTTGTAAATACGTTAAAGTTGTGGCACATTGTGTTATAAGAATACGCATTCCGCTACCCTCTACGTCTTCATATTTATAATTTAAAATTTAAAAGATGAAAACAAGTTCCCAATTAGGCATTTCGAGCTTCGAATAGAAATCTTCATATCTGTAGAATCTTACTGCAACCTTTAATAAATTTTAGTTATAGCAAAATGCCAATCAGAAAATTCGAACGTATTCAGTGTGTTCCGCCTTCTTATTGGTAACCATCATAGTTCACCCTGGGTAACAATGGCACTGCGTCAGCTGTTCGCCATATGAGTGGCCACAGTTGACACCGGCGTCTATATTCACCACGCACAAATGCACAGCGGCTGTTCGTGAACAGCTGAGCTGCAACTGTCAGTCGCATGCTACATTTTGAATTTTCCCCTTATCAGTTGGGCAAGTGTGGTGCGCAGCGATTTCTAGAACAAGTTGAATTTTTGTGCGACTGCATGTAAAGTTCAGTTTGTGGTGCAGCGGACAAACGCATTTCGTTCACTAACTAGGCAGAAAAATTGCATTTCGCCAATATTTTAATCAAGGCCAACGTTTGATTCAAGACCCAGTCAGGTTGGTGTATTTTCGAAATTCTTATAAGAAGCAGAAACCGATCTGCACAGCTAACCTAAATATGGAAAAAGTCGCTCGCATTACAGCGCGCACACGTCGTCTGAGGGAATGTATTGGCTGTGCAGCAAGTGCACGCGGTGTTGGGTAATTGGGCCGCACGCGCCGCCGGATAACTAATCGGCATTGGCCGTTAGAGAGCCAATTCGACTGTGTTGAAAACATGCATTCTGTGCGGAAATTCACTTTGCATGCCTTCGCTACCTGCTACTTGTGTGCACCCCCAGCAGGCGACAAAGTTTGCTCTGATTTTCTAAATATTTTTCTCGGGCTTGCAACGAAAAAAGCTCTTTGGAGGTTTTCGGAAATCATTTTGTTTTTGTTTTTCGTACGAATTGTTTCGTTTCTTGGTGCGCTCTCGTTTGACGTCGCCCGTCGCCGCCACTGCCGCCTCGCCACACGCCTACACCACGACGTAGTAGAGATCCGAAAGGAAGAATTCGCTGTGTACCTGATAGCCAACCCACTTGGAGTCTGTGGAACGTTGGAACCAGAGGACGATTACCTTCGCACAGGTCGCCGAGCTAATCACAGAGTCGGGAATTGTACCGTTGTCTTGAGAGCTTGAGCGCAGTTCTGGTTCATCAGCTTTCCTCTTGTTCGCCCACACGACTCGATCCGTTCGCTTGCGTGTGTGTTGCCCTCCACCGCCCACGGTCAGTGTCAGTCGCATCTGGCGCAGACGCGAACGGACGGTCCATTCGGTCAGTGGAATTCGAACCGCGCGGTACGCGAGCATTTGAAATATCGAAATTTCGCCAACGAAAATTCTGCCAGTTGGAATTTTTCGTTGCAAGCAAGCAAAAAAGTAATGGACTACCTGCGTTCCCAACCCCCAATCAACTACTTGAGCTTGAATTTCTACTTTGCATACGGAACTACATTTTCTTCTTTTCATTCGCAGGATTCATTTGTCTTTCGTGAAGCTCTCGCATCGAAATTGTGAAAATTTTCAATTTTGTTGAAAAGTTCGTTTTGAAAAAGAAGCAGAAAGCAGTCAGCGATTTCAGGTAATAAACAGCGACATCCGGTAAACCATTACCGGCGAGGATATTTGAATGCGCTGGAAAAAAACGAATCGCCGACGCATTCATTCGTCGCTTGACCGCTAAATTTTAAATTCTCACCACTCGTTTGAAGTCACGTCTTGTGCATTTCTTTGCAGCTATCGACGCATTTTCGATTTCTCGATTTAGCCAAGAAGATCCAGCAGAAATGGTCGCTTCAACAAATGCAACGCAGAACGGGGTCGCCGCGGCAGCAAATGGCGTCGTCGCCAATGGCACTGCCACGAACGCCGGCGTCGCCGCCAACAACTTGCCGCTGAAGACATTGCCCAAGGGCAAGTACACGCTGGTCGGCATTGACATCGACACAACGGGACGCCGTCTCATAGATGAGGTAAGTGGAGCACAGAATTAAATGGCGCGAACGCGGCAACACGTTTAATTCACAGAACAGTTACGTGAGCACGCACCCGCGCAAGCGCTCACAGCACTGCGTGGGCTTTGTTGTTGAATTCGTAACTGCATATTTACTGTCTTCCTGTTTGTATTATCTTTGTTTTCCGCCGCCGGATCTGGGATTATTGACCTTTACTCGAGTGCAGTAAAATGTTTTTGTGATCAGTTTTGATTACAGTTTTAGACGATCGGTTAGCTGTTGCACTCAGCACTCAGCAGTTGCGAAGTTTACAAATTGGTGGAAACTATTTTGAAATGAATTCACTTTCACACTTGCCTACGGAAAATTATTTCGCAAAACATAAATTTGATTTACTAATATCCTAGAAATTTGATTCAAACACGTTGACTATTATTTGAAACGATTTTAGAAATTTCGTAAGGAAAATTTTGTTTGCGATGTCGGCTGGATAGTAGACTGAATTTTCTCCATGCACTTGTATTCTATATGCAAAACGAAAATTTAATATTATCCTAGGAATACCATCATGATGCTTGAAAATTGCATAATTTTTAAAAACCTATTCACATTCTTGTACCCACCTCTTTTGTGTGCAACGTGTTCAATGATGTTCGGTGTAAACATCTAATAATGAATAGGTAGAATTTATTTTAATATTTCAAATCGAATTTTATTTCCTATGCCCTGACTCCATTTCTCTCTAAGACTGACTAATTTTCACAAATTATCAAACTTTCAGATAGTTCAGTTGGCTGCCTTTACCCCAAAAGATCATTTTGAACAGTACATAATGCCATACATGAACCTGAATCCTGCTGCCCGTCAGCGCCATCAAGTTCGCGTGATCTCAATTGGATTTTATCGCATGTTAAAATCGATGCAGACTTATAAGGTAAGTAAAAGTTTAAAAAGCTTAACCAAGGTTTGATTTTCATATTCCGGAAGACATTTTCCATTTTTCGTGCAAAACAATTTCCCGAATGCTCCTGCCAAAAATAAAACCGACAAAATCTAATTTTATTAACTGTTGTGTGTTAGAAATACTACACTATTTCTCGACGTTTCCTAAGCAATAACCCGATTACCGGACGAACTATTGTCTAGAAACGGGAGTCTTAAGCATAGGTGCTTTCGAGTAAATACACTATCTTTAAAAGGGGTTAGCGAATTGCAGAAGAAACATGGGAAAATAGTGCGGATTTTCTAATACCAATTGGTCTTTAACCGTTCAACTAAATAAAACAACAAATCACCATGGCAAATAAACGATTACATGGCAAAAACGAGGACACATTGCCGTTTTGTATAATCATACCTTCTTGATTTTCTAACCACTTTCCCCATTTCGCAGATTATTAAATCCAAATCGGAAATTGCTGCACTTAAAGATTTTCTTGATTGGCTGGAAGCGCTCAAAGCCAAGGATGCCAGCTCGCAGGGCATCATTCTAGTTTACCACGAAGAGCGCAAGTTCATTCCATACATGATTTTGGAATCGCTTAAGAAGTACAACCTGCTGGACAGGTTCCTCAACACAGTGAAGTCGTTCGCCAACGGCCTCAACCTGGCCAAGGCCAACGCCAATGAGTCACTGCAGCACTACACACTGCGCAAGCTCTCGAAAGTGCTGAGCGCCAAGGCGAGCGAGAGCGGCGCTCCTGAAAGTGAAGCCAACAACTCCACCGTCAGTTCGACAACAACCGTCGTCGATGCTCAATCGCAAAGCCCTCAGAAGCCTGCTAACAAGGGCGCGCCTCCGCAGGAGCGTGAACTGTTCGACGGCAATGCTAGCGTGCGTGCCAAACTCGCGTACGAAGTAGCCTTGCAGCTAAGCAATCAGGAGCACAAAGTCGCACTTGACTCGAACGTCGCATTGGAGAGGATGTTATTTTCATTGCAGCCGTACGCACATCCCATTGACTGCGACCTGAACGAGTTGCAGACTCAGAATGAGAACCTGGAACGCCAGAACTCATTCCGTCCGGTGTTCTTGAACTACTTCAAGACAACGCTGTACCATCGCGTGCGCGCCGTGAAGTTCCGCATCATTTTAGCAGAGCAGGGCTATGACCTGCAGACGTTGAACGCTATCTGGAGCGAGAAACAGAAGGACGGCCTGGTCGAGGTTCTGCAGGTCATCGAAGAATTGAAGCCCGAGGACAAGACGGAGTTGGCCGATTTGTTTGACAGTTACTTCGATCCCGCAAAGACGACTATTAAGCCAATTGTTAAGAACAACAATCGCCGCCGTAATAGACGCGGAGGTATGTCGGTCACACTGTGTTACTGCCGCACAACAAAGTCGTTGGAATGGCAACCATAATTTACATGTTTGAATTTCAGTACGCAACAATATGAAGAACGACGGCAGCAGCAGCGCTCGCCCTGGCAGCGAGCAAGGAGCCGGTGGCGACAAGCAAGGAGCTGCAGGTCAACTGCCCGATTCCACAACGAAATCGCCATCTCCGCCCGCCAGTGGCGGTGGCAAGCCACAGCGCGGCAAGCGTAATCCCCGTTCGCGCAACAACTCGCTGAAGACGCAGGCGCAGAATGCCACAGAGGCAACTCCACAGGCCGCAAACACGATGGCAACAGCTGCACCAGTTGCAGCGTCTAACTAAAAGCACAACACAAACCTATCGGCGCTGCTGCAACGAACATGTAATATTTTACTACGGCAAATAGTACAGTTTTCTGCATTAACTGCACGAACTTTGCTGCTTCAATTTGATTAATTGCTTAGCAATCATATGCATACACAAACGAGAGCGCACGAGGACACACTCACACCGTTGAGACTACAATGACCAATTGTAGAAGGCGTAAACGAAAACTTGTTAAAATTTTTTCCTATTTCAATTACTTAATTTTACCTCCCACCTTGCTTTCCTTGTTATTAGTTTGTTTATTATCTGAGTGCCTCAATTGTTTATAAAATATCTGATAGTGGCGTTCCGGAGTATCAGCCATAACATCTGCAGGGAAGTCTTGTAGGTGTAGCTTTTTGTTGAGCTTTGTTTTAGTTTTGTGTTCGAAACGATCAGAAGAATCGCGCAGCAAAAAATCTTTTAAGGCCTTTACCACTTAAGCCAAAACGCACTGCCTATACCCGCTAAGTGCAGAAGGGGTTCGAGTGCGACACTTCTAAGCAATCAATACTTGTTCAAGAACTAATTTTAGAAAGGAACCAAATATTGAGTACTGCTCACGACGTAGTAATATACATATTGTAGTTTCCCCTAGTAGTATCAAGTGGCGTTTCTTTTGGCGTTAAACTGAAACTGAATTACTATCTGAATACAATACATACGAACGCGCGCTTTATGTTAGTCAGAGGAAACATATTATCCGTAGACATTTTACCATGGAAATAACTTATATACTAATTTATATGAAAGTAAGCTAATATTACTATATTTGAATTCTACATAAAAATCAAATATACAATACAAAAACATTTTGTTTTCAAAAACACTGTTGCTGGTAATATTTACTCTTCCCCATAAAAACTGAAATGTATTAACGCTGACCTCAACTCTCTTTTTTCCCTCAGCTTCAGAAGTAAAATCTGAACAAATGAACATCTCAAATCAATTTGAAAAAATTAAAAAAAAAAACGCTGGGATGAACTTTTCGACCACACTACCGAGTATTGAATGAATTGTTGAAGAAAAGAACGCAGCGCTCTTCAGGCAATTTCATTCCGCGCACAATTTCACATGAAGAACGGAAAGAAGCCATCGTTCAGGAATTTGCTTTTATAAGGAAAATTTCAACAAACACAAATGAAAAGAGAAGAAACCGAAAAATAGAACAAAACAAAGGGAAATGAAACAATTTTGCCGATTCCGCACACTCCTCGTACAAAATTCTAGTGTATAAAATTCGAATTGTGTAATTTGAAATTGAACGAAATTCGCGAAGAAATCAACCTCCACATCTGAAATGCAACAACAGCAAAGGCCTTCAATAGAAAAGGATTGATTTGCCGCAACAATGCAAGAGAAATTTCCAAATCAAACACGATTGATCGCAAAACAACGAGAGTGGACGCCTTCACCACTCAGCTCTGTGAACGACGACCACTCCGCACATTCAAACCACTAGCTAATCCCGCTGAGATTAGATAGGAACAACAAATCTCCAGCACTAAATGGAGAGAAGTTTTCATTTTTTAGTTTAAAATCGAACTCGAAGAACACAGGAGGATTAAAACACTTAATTTTTGTTGTTAAAATACTCAAACAGAATTTATCCACAGAATTGCACCTGCACGCTAATCCCGTTGTGCACCGATGTTGTGCACGACCGCCACACTCTCTAGTAGCAAATCGGTCGATCGATGCCAACGACACACGCACAACATGCATTCAGTGTTTAGCCGAAGTAGGTGCAAAACTGCGAAGACCCGTGAGATCTCCCAAAAAATTGACTCGGTCGTTTATTGTGGGCGATCTCTGGTCTTCTTTATGAATTGTATTTTCTTTTAACTAATCAGAAGAAGAAACTTCAGCCTTAAAAATAGTTTACAATTTAACGAAATGAGCTTCAAAAACGAAAAAATGAAAAAAAAAATATCATACAGCATACAAGAAACAAGAAAATCCGATATATTTGATCATCCAGACGACACAGATGCACATTATTGTTCTCGTAATTGCATTGCATTGCTCCGACATTGCACGACACTGTAAACTGCAGGTATAATTCTTTTTTCCCCACACACAACGATGTTATTGCATTTTGCCACCGATTGCCAATGGAATGAATCGAATTGAAGCACATTTTCTTCCGTTTGTTACACACGCACCTAATCATTTTTATTGAAAACAAATTTTTTTGTATTGTTTTTGTTAAAAATTTTTGCTGATATTCTGTTGTGACTTCTTGCATTTTTTGAAATAAAAATTCAAAAATTCAGTTTTGAAATGCAGCGTTCTTGTCTGGATGAGTGGAAGCGGCCCCGCTCGGTTAGTCATTACAATACCGCCATAAAAAACCATTGGCGCACACAGAATTTCGGTGGGAGAAGATTTCATGTGTGTTGCGAAATGTCAACATTTCGAAATATATTTGCCCCTCCAAACTTTTGATACCGTAAACCAACATGTCGGCATAACCAGAAGCTAGTCAAGCGGATGGAGGGACATTTCAATAAAGAGATGTCTTATAAAAAGGTGATGTCACATGCAATAGTTTTATTTTTTTAATCATAACACAGCACAACAAAAAAACACTTTTTTTCTGTTGCATGGAGTTTTTCTACTGTTTCTTACTAATTTGGGTGCGCTGATTTCGAATCTATCCTCAGATTTTTTCTAGCAGCTCTAGTTTGTGAGATATAGGTACCGTGTCATTTTTTCAGTTTTTCCTCTACTTTTCCATATTTTTGATTGTAATTTCTAAACCAAAAAACCGATAGACATTATTTTCACCTTATCGCATTAACAACACCGCACGGCTTCTTTTCCGATGCAACTCATTTTTATAAGTTTTAAAATGCCGCGGTAATTGGACCTCAAAGTCGGAAAATATGGAATTTTAAGGCGTTTTCTTTGATGGTCAAAAACATACACAATTTTCGTAAATCAACGAGTTAGGTGTATAATGAAAGCCCACAAGTGAAACATTACAACACAGCCAAATTATTTGGCGGAACACACATTCGCATCGAAATAATAGCAAAAATGTACCATAGTCAAATTCAGTCGTTTTCCTTAAAAAATTAGGGGCCTCAAAATATGCTCTTTTATATGTTGCATTTATAGTCTGAAATACAAGCAAAAAACAAAAATATTTTGAATTGCTCGAAACAAAGCTTTTATTTTTTTTTTGTTTGGAGCAATTCAAAATCATTTTGTTTTTTTGCTTGTATATCAGACTATAAATGGAACATATAAAAGAGCATATTTTGAGGCTCCTAATTTTTTAAGGAAATTACCCACATTTTGATGAAAATGACTATGGTACATTTTTGCTATTATTTCGATGCGAATGTGTATTCCGCCAAATAATTTGGCTGTGTTGTGTTGCTTGATGTTTCCGCTTTCGTGTTATACCTTACTCGATAGTTGATTCACGTAAAATGTGCATTTTTTTTAACATCTAAGAAAATGCCTTGAAATTCCATATTTTCCGACTTTGACGTCCAATTACCGCGGAATTTTAAAACTCATAAAAATAAATTACATTGGAAAAGAAGCCGTGAGGTGTTGTAACTGCCACAAAGTGAAAATCATGTCAACCGGTTGGTTGGTTTAGAAATTACAATCCCAAACGTGAAAAAAGTCAGGGAAAATCCGAAAAAGTGACACGCCCATTTTTTGCGAAAACGGAAACTAAGTTTTGAAAACGGTTTGCAGATTCGAAATCAGCGGTCCCTAATTACCCTAGAACTGATGTCAAACCCAGAAAAGCCGACACAAAGTCGAAATTGGTTGCCCTGTGTTATATGAAAAACGAATAAACAAAGTTATTCACAATCGGAAAGATTCTGCTCAAAAGAGGTTAAAATGACATGTTCATAATTTGTATTACTAATTGATTGATTTAAGATTTACTTTACCTAACACGTATATAGTACGAATGTTTTAATGATATCCTAAATCATTTGCACACAATTAAATTGTCCATCATTTGACGCGTCGCACTAAGGCCCAACGGTCGGCAAAACGTTGCAAAAATCAAAAATTTCATGAAAGCGTTCGATAAAATGAATACATGCATCCTATTGAGAATTTTCCAGGGATTACGAATATGTAACTCATTAAATTCGTTCATTAAATTCGGATTAGTAGTTTGGGAGGTAGAGCCGCTCAAAGTTGACAATTTTTCCACATCGAGAAAAATGTGTATTTTTTTGGGTTTTTTTTTTCATCTTTAAGATTGATTTGTATGTAAATGAAGCGACCAATCGGTAACTCGTTGGTTTTTTCTAAAAGGTACGTTAATTGTTAATATAATAAAAATAAAAAATGTTTATTTTGTTTTAAAAGTTATTCGATCTACCGATTGCTCGAAAAGTCTATATTTCGACCTTTTTCAACTTTGATCGAAAATAAAAAAATATACCAAAAATAACCTCCGCGAAATTGAGGGTGGTTATTTATTATTCAATTATTTACCTAACTTCCAAAACTCAGCTGCCGCTTTTTGCCGCTTTACTTTCTAGAGCAATAAAAGTGAAACAACCTCGGGTCGAAAAACACGCAAGTATACGAAAAATCGCGCACATTTAGTGCGGTCGACAACCCATTTTGTGTTGCTGGCATCTATCTAAATCTATATATCTAATCACGCTCAAACGGACTGGCCGATATCAATGAAGTTTTCTCTGTTGGATTCGTCTTGAGTCAGTTCAGGTTTGTGCAAAAAGAAAATTCCGGAAAATCTTTTGGAAAAGTCGGGAAATCCCTCTCATTTTTGACCGTGAATTCTGAAAATTTTCAGACGATAACGTTGGAACCATAAGTCACACATCAATTAAATTCACTACGAACTTACTATTTAGTCATGTCCTTCGACAGGGAATGGGGCGGGTATTGGACAGTGGCGTGTGGCACCGCCCATAAAAGCCAAATCTTTATAAATGAATATCTTCGAAATTGTAAGGTGCACAGCATTGAAATTTAGTATTGTGTCGTCCCATAGATGAGTCATTCTACTGGTAAGATTTGATGAGCGTTGGACAAGGGGCGTGGCACATTTTTTGTGACCCAAATATTTTGCTGACATATGTCGCACAGCAATGAAACTAATTACGAACATACCATTTATTCATATCTTTCGACAGAGGGAAAGGTGCGGGTATTAAACAAGGAGGCGTGGCACCGCCTATTTAACTTAAATCTGGTTCAAGCGCAGTCCATTTCTTTACTGAAACTTAGCAGACTCGATTGCAGCCTCGATTGAGTTAATCAGAGAAGAAACTTACTCCTACGATACATAAAATGTTAGCAAATGGAAAGGATTTAATGAAATACCAGTGCTTACCAATAGGAGAATTGTATGAAGAAGCTCAAGAAGGCAAAAATAAGGACTACAAAAGGTATAGATGTATGAACACTTGCAAAATATCACGAGCTAGACAAAATGAAGACCTTTTCAACATGTTACCAGTTTCTTCTGATCCAGTTATTTCATCTATGAGATCTGTAAGATCACAAAAAGAACTTACAGATACTTATAGCTTAGAAATGGTTTCATTATTAAACATTCCTTCCAGCGTAGATAGCGATTTTAAAAAAATTTAACTTTAAAAAAAAAAAATTTTTTGGAAAAAATTACGTATGAATCAAGAAATTATATTAATTTATTAGAAAAAATATATAAAAAAATTAATTTTTTAATGCAAACAAAAAAGTAATTTCATTGTAGTATGAAGTTTTAGTAAATCTTAACTTTGGCAACGAATTTTAAAGCCCTCTGTTACTGTGGCACCCTGTGTTTATGCTCATTTTAAAGCTTGGATATTACACTTTCAGATGCAATTTAAATTTTTCAAATATCTTTATTGGTTCAGAAGTTATGATTTTTGCAACGAAAAATGGCAACCCGAGCCACAGTGCGTCGTGAAGGCATTTCAAGGACATTAGAATGACAGTATAATAATTTAATTAAAGAAATAATTATTCGCCAGTTACGAATGCAGCCAATTGGAAGCACACATATTTATGTAACGCCGTTGATAAAATTCGATCAACTCTAAACTTGAAAAACCCTACATTAGCAGTGGTTCATATAAAACGCGTGTAAATTTGTACTGAAATGGAAGGAACCTATGAGCAAAATGTTTTCCATTAAATAAATTGCCGCAGCACAAATCGGAATAGATTCTTAAGGGCAGGCGGTTATGTTGGTAAATGCAGATGTGGTTGGCGAAATCTACTGACGTACTCACATCGCCTTTATTGTAGGGTGTACATGGAACCGGTGAGGATTTAAAAATATGGTGTGCCATTTTTTACTTGTTCATTAGAAAGTCACACTTTATAAAATCTTGAGGTATCCTTGCAAGTCAAGCAGTCAGTTCATTACCTCAGCAATGCGACCAGTGGACAAGTTTAAGAAAATTATGGGAGTTGTGCGCACGGCCACAAGCATGCTTGGCAGCGACATGGCAGATCCGAATTATAAAGTCAATTGGATCACGTGGACCGCATTTATTTTGATCTGTATGTTTCACGTATTCTCATTCATGACCATAGTGAAGCGGTTCTCCGAGAACTGGACTATAGTATTGCAAGTGTTCAGCACTCTCAGCGCGTCTACACAGGGTCTCGCCAAGCTCCTAACAGCTATGCTTTATTCAGATCGTTTCTACAAACTGTATGTACAGTTGAATGGCATTTACGAAAAGTATCAGGAGATCAATAAAAGATATGCGGAAAAGTTGCACAATCGATGTGATCAATTGAAGAAGATTGTCATAGCGGTCGGTTTTGTGTACATGATTTCTGGTATTTTAATGATTATGGTCCCATTCGTACTTTTATTTTATAATGGCGAGCGACATATGCTGCTTTTGGTTGAAATACCCATGCTGGACGCGAATACCGAATCTGGTTATTTCATCGTGTCAGCTTTCCATGCCATCAGCGTGGCGATGGCCTGTTTTGGGCTTTACGGCGGTGATCTATATGTGTTGATCTACTTGACCCATTCGCTGATATTTTACGACATTTTCGTTTTGAAAGTAGAAGATTTGCACACTATGTTGGACGAGTGTGCTGAGGAAGACTCTGTAACGGCAACAGTAACTGACATCGTGGAGTGGCATCAGATATATCTGAGGTATGAGTCTTATTTATTGTTATGGGCGATGATGTGTGCAGATCAGCTGAATTCGTTTCATTTAGTTTCAACGGCACTTGCAATTTTTTGTTCTACTGGGTAATCTCAGCACAAGTCATCTGCTCTACCGTGGCAATGATTTCAACTCTGTTCATTATTCTAACGGGCGGTTGGGTCGGCGCCTATAGTTATTTACTTGTAAGCATTAATGCACTTTACATATATTGCATACTGGGAACTCGCATTGAAATATGTGTAAGAACTGAAACTAAACGGTAGAAATAAATTGTGTTCGCTGTCCAGGGCTACTTTCAAAATTTTAACATATTGCAGACTTAGGCAGTGGCACAATATATTTCGAGCCCAGTTATATTTCAATACCAAATCGTGCTCACTGTCATCCATTTCCACTAGAACGACAACTTGTGTGAAGAGATCTACAACATAAGATGGTATGAACTCAGCCTAAAGCAGCAGAAAATGGTGAGTGTGATGCTGCTGAAGTCCCAGTCGCCGCCGAATATTTGCATTGTTGAAGTCCTACCGATGACCGTTAGCACAGCCTTAATGGTAAAGTAGATGCTATTATTTCAATGATGTATTTGATTTGAATTTAACATTCTTAACTTATTTTGCAGATATCGCGCACAATTTACACCATGTTCACAATGTTTCTCCAGTTTTTGGAATAAACATCTCACCATCTCGTTTTTAATACCACAGTGTCCGATGTGTTTTTGGACTGTAGAAGACTTTGAATCTAACTCAGTTTGCAAGACCATTAAAGCTCATTTAGATTTCAATTTTGGAGAGGAATCATTTTTCAACACACCAAGTAACTGAGCCACGGTAGTCGGCATATCACCACTGTTATCAATAAACGAAATTTGTTTACGCTTTCAAAACATCTGTTATTTTATTACTTTTTGTATATGTAAAATGCGAAATGAGAAGAGTTCAGTGGTCAAAGCTATATCTAATTAGATATATGTAATGTCATGCAGCGTTGGGTTAAACATGAAAATTAACACTTTGAAACATTAAATGTGAAATAATATACTTATATATGTATATCTCACTTTCACTCGAAAGTGAAATCTAGACAAAGCTATTGCAAACTTACTAAAAAAAAAAACGAGTGTGCTTATGACCACACGACTGAAGTGAAACTTCTTTCGCTCCATCTGTATGTTTGTATGTGTACAATATATACATGTATGTACATATACATATATTAATTTTCTACAAATATTTAAATTTATTTTATGTTTTCATGTAACGCTTACGTCACGCGTTCGCCAGCTTACTCCCCAAGTCAAGCGTGCGTAAACCACTCAACTCCCGTTCGCCTCGCCCGATCACACTTTTCGTAACGCTTACGTCACGCGTTCGCCAGCTTACTCCCCAAGTCAAGCGTGCGTAAACCACTCAACTCCCGTTCGTCTCGCCCGATCACACCCAAGTCACGCCCAAGCATATATGTAATACTTCTATATTGGCACTAAGCTATCTTCACAATGTGTTTTCATTCGGAAATCAAGGGGAGACAAGCGATGAGACAGAAAACACGAAATTTTGTGAATGTATTTCTATACGTGTATACATGAGCACTTCTACACATGAACAACTGTCAAACTGCTCCAGGGGCGGTTGAAGAAATTTCAGTTAATTTCGACAAATTTTTATTTTTTTCCAGTCAATTTTTTTCCCGCCTGAACGCACCTGACTTTTTACAGCTGTCAAGGTACATTCGTTTACATGCTTTCTCGCTCATATTTCACTATTGCTGTACTGTGATGTTGGCGAATGTACCTTGAGCTTAGTGCCAATATAGAAGTATTACATATATGCGCCCAAGTCAAGCGTGCGTAAAGAAGTTTCACTTCAAAAATCATCATAAGTGCAAAACAGTTTTTTGAAAAAATGGACAGTTTCCGACTGGCGGCGTAGTGGTGCACTAAATCCTGCTGTTGTCAATTACAAATGCACATGGGCTAGCTTGCCAATGCAGCCTAATTTCACAAAATCTTTCGATTAAGAAAACGAAATTGTGAATGGGCAGAGCCGACCAGCTCTAAGCATATACTAAGTTTTGCTACATTATGACTCGTATGGAACTGGTTAAAATTGTTACCAATTTTCAGTACATATTCTATGATAACATATCCTTTTGCAAAAACGGCTAAATTCAGACTTGCCAACTACATTCGAATACAGCTGATGGCATTACACGGCATTGTTTTTAGAGGTTTCACATCGTTCTCGTGAAAGAGTTGCCAGCATCCACTTGCGGCATCAACAAATACTTTTTACTAAATTGCCACATAAATTGTTTATTACTCAACACCAACAAAAAAATTAGATATTTATTTCTCACGCCATCAACGTGAAAGCATTTGCATTGCTTGCAATATTTTAAAATATCTTTATAACATACATATATTTGTATTGACGAGTTGACTCTATTTGCACAATAGGTCGACAAAAGACTCTTGGCAGCTCTGGTTTTCAGCTCAAATCAGTAGTGATCGGAATATCGCTGCGGAACGTGCAGAAAGTGTATGAAAAATAGTAAACTCGCTTTTGCTGAAACAGAAAGTAGATAAAACAATTTCACAAATTATACAGCAAAAATAAATAGTTGCGACCAATAAAAGCGAAAAAACAAGGAAAGAAAGTTTAAAGTGAAAATACGGTGGATGTTGCAGTTCTGAATATTTAGTGAAGGAAATTGCATTTCGCTTTTATGTGCTCGGAAAGTCGAGCTAGTCAAACGATCGCCATGATGGAAGATCTCACCGAGGAGGTGCAGCTGCGATTCCCGGGGGAGAGAGTGACCACACCGTTGCTGATCACCATCTACTACGCCGCCAAGTTGGATCATGCCAGGCGACTGCTTGCGGCCATGAACGACATAAAGAACAAAGAGCTGGTCAACTACTTGGTCAATTTGGTGAGCGCATTCCCCAGCCGCACCGATGTTGACGGTAGCGAGCGAACGTTCCGTTTTGGATTTATTGCGCACCTGCGCTGGGAAGACAGTGGGGCACCAAGGTTTTGCTGAGTAATAGCCAGGGATCATGTGGGAAATGCGCACCGCGTTGTGCATTTCACAGGGCCTTTTGTTTTAATTTCCAACAAATCATAAACAAACTTGTGGACAGTTAGCTGATTCCTCCTACTTTTGCGTAATTTTCGTTGAATTGCAGTGTTTTCCGTATTTCTCATCGCTCTCAAAGATCGCAGATGATCTTTCACATGGTGCTCGTAGCTATTGCGATTAGTCGCTGTTTGTTTTTGATCGTTCTTTTGTCGTTGGCGGTGCCGCTTTTCCTCTAAGCTAATGTCGTCATCAGCTGATTAAAGCAATCAAGCGACTGACAATGTAGTCTAATACATGTTCGGTTTCCCTGGTGCGACAGTTAATTTTGTTTATTGCCGAAAGCATGCGGCGACATCCAATGAAAATAGCTAAAGCAATTCGCGGAAAACTCGCTCACATACGCAAACGCGCTGGGTGGAGGAGGTGCTATTGAAATAAACGTACACACGTCAAATCGACAAACTCATTTGAATGTTCATCATGGTTGAGAAATCTAGCACGGAAAAACTCCTGATCGTAAAAATGCATAAATAACTGCCAAATTACAAACCTGGATAAATATGTGATGAGCATTTATCGATGCTAATGTTGATTTTAAGTGTTTTATTAGAAAAGCAAAATTTTGCTTTGCTCTCTTTCATTCGGAATTTTTCTTTTAAATTTGTATTTGGCTTTGTCTCCGTCAGTACCAAAGAACGCACATTCGCTCCTTGCTTAAAAACTTGTGTAGGAATGAGCGCGGTTGCTATACAAAAAAATTAAATTCATAATAAAAAACCCATTTTGCAAAACATATGAACGTATACTTTTTTAAATATTTTAAAACACACTTCAATTATAAACTAAATACATTTATATTCCTTAATTGCTGTGAGAAGCGTTTCATCAGCATAATCATCCATCGTTTGGTCGTCATCTACACTCGTTTTGACATCGACGTTTTCGAAGCGCTTTTTATTGTAAATTTTGAGCTTTTGCATGCGATCCTGGGCATAATTGAAGAACCGCATCGTACGGTCTACGAAGAAATCGTCGTCCATGTGCTGGAAGCGCTGTAGGAAACACTCTGCAACACAAAACACGTAAAGAATCAATAAAGCAGCATTTACAAATTTTGTTTGCCTTGCTTTACCTTTGAAAATGTCTGTAAAAATGTATTCCTTGATGGCTTTCTTATTCTTCCTGCCTTTGCCTCGATACGAGAAGCATGCCGCCGCATCGTTCTTGAGTATGCTTTTCCAGATATGCTTAATGTACATGTCCGGTTCGTCCATGTTGCCCTGCAGCAGTTCAACGCGCTAAAATGCAATTGAAACATTTGCTGCACTGTTAAATATTTAACTACCTAGACGTGGGCTACTCACCAGTTGATCTCTCTGATCCTCGTCGTTTTTGAAGAGTGCATTCCAATCCTCAAACTCCTCTGCCCGATTGAATGGGCGTGTCGGTAATACTCGTGGCTGTGTGCCCAAGAAATTGGACACTTTACGTCTCGAAGTGGTTTCCTTTTTAGCACTGACCATGGGTATGAGTAGCGAATCTTGCAACTCCGATGGGGCTTCCTTCGCTGTGTTTTTGGGCTGTTCTATCCGGTGCAGTAGCGGCTTGTCATCTTCATGGTCGCTGCTTTCAACAAGCAGTGCATCTGCATTAAATCCGAACTCAGACTCGTCGCTGCTTTGGCTACGTTGAAATTTGCGTGGTGGCGATGCACTTGAATTCCGCGCCAGTGAATCGCTACAATAATCGACACTGGGCGCCCTTTTTGTGCCGGACTGTGCATTGCCTTTCAAGGCGTTCCCTACTTCGCGGCGCAAGTTGACAATCTCAGTCGTCAAACGTAGGAACTTTTTCTCAAACGTTTGCCGCATAGTTAATAATTCCTCCAACAGTTCCTCGTTGCACCTGCAACGCGGGTTGCGGGCGGTCTTACGCATTTTCTCTGCAATCACTGAACACCCAATGCTCAACAAATCGTCTGTGGCAACTCTCGCTGTTGACGTTGCTTTGTCCGGTTCAGTTGTGCGTGCGTTCCGCGGTTATACATACAAAACTCATCCGCAAAGTCCGGAAACAGTGTCAAAACTTCGAAAGCATTGAGAAAATTATTACCTTTAAAGCCGTTGTAACGTGAGTTGATGTACTTTTACAGAGCAAAAACCTTTTTGGAATGCACAGTCAATGAAAACCCGCTTTTCAGGCCAAAATACGCAGAACTGAAAACCTGATTATTTTCTGCACTATTTCTGTTGCGAGTCCGTTTGACGTGATTCTTTGCTGAATGGCTTTCGCTTCGGTGTGATGTTCGCTTAAACGGCGTTGCCAACTAGTATTTAGTGCCCTACGTAAAATTTCAGTGTTGGAAGGTGTTAATAAACATTGTGACGGTTGCAGCAGCGTCACTGTAATGACAATAAACTAATTTTAATGACAGTCTAAAACTAAGGAATAGCTAGCCTACGATTAATTTTGTGTATTTACGTTAGTTCTGTATTACTTGCGTTAGTTTTTCAACCCCGTTTATAAGTGGGAATTATCCAAGAATCTACAATGATGCTAATGAAATGATGTTCGTTGAACAAGTGCAAGAATTTCTTTAATTCCTAACATTACTTTATTTTAGTACTTCCAACGAAGCAACGGGGACAATCATGTATTTAGAATATCAGTGTTTAATTTTTGCCCCAACAATTAAACCAACCACACATCCTCATTAGGAATTCGCATCCGTTTTTATTTGGCTTAACATTGCGATTAATACTTAGAGCATAAAACATGAATATAACAGAGGAGCTTTAACGAAACCAACATTTAGATGAGAAAATACATGCCGCATTCTCCCTTAAGTCTTGTAGAACAATTGACATTTGTATTCTGGAGCGATTTAAGTCTCCCGAAATAAGGAACAAACAGATTTAGGAGCTATGCGGCTACTTTAACCCGCCATAACAATAATATAAAAGAAAGTTAAACGTTAATGCAACAACAATAATTTGAAGAATTTCACTGTTTAACACAAAGGAAGCACATTAAAAGTTCATCAGACACTATAATCGGCATTGTATTGGATGCGTTTAAGTAAGTTGATAGGTCTTTCGATTATATTAACACTTCCACTGCAAGATGCAACTATTTTATTTATTTATTTTCATTTAGTACTTCATAAGAATTGTACATAAGAAGTTCGTAAATTATTATATTTATTCCCAAAACGGCGTTGCATATCAACAATTTTTTACCACTGAAGTCTCCCTACATGGAGTCCTGGAATCTTGAAAATTTGTACCTACTAGGGATTGCAAATTGTCCGGCATCCCGGGATCCCGAATCCCAGTCCCGAAAACTCCAGGGTTTGACAAAATCCGATCCCGGTATCGAAACATAAAAAGCTCACTTTTTGCTTTTGTCACATTAATTTCGAAAAAATCAATCTTATTTGATACCAAAAATGAATTGCACACTGCCTGTGAGGCTTGAATAAATTTCAATGCAACAAGAGATCTGTTTGTGTCCGGATACTTTGTACCAATTTGTAGAAACTATCTCTGTACTTTTCCAGTAAAAATTTGCCAGTAGCAGGAGAGTAAACAAGCTTACGCTCCCAAAAATGAATCCATCCAAAAAAGTAAACAACCGGAAATTTCTAGAAACTTGCAAGTTTACCTCTTGTTTACACCAATGTGACTTGTCACATTCAAGACACATCGGGAAAAGGGAGTAAATTAGAGGGGTAAAGAAGGAAAAATTTGATATGTATAAAAGTTTCATTTGAATTTGCTCACACCGAATTTAACCTATTTTGAATGGCCAAAACTTTTAAATAGTATACAGTTGACGTCCAGTATAACGAACTTTCCATTTAACGAATTTTCGATTTAACGTACGGCCAAATTGTTTCCATTGATGGTTCTATATTACAAACGAAAGTGAAATTTACTATTCGATTTAACGAATATTTTTGTTGTTTTTCACGCTCGTCAAGAAACCTTCGAATTGTTTTTATTTGAGCATTCACATTCTTTACAATAACAATGAATGTTTGGTTTTGTCAAGTGAACGGTACCTCAATTGTTTTTGTTACGTTAAAACTTTCAAATTTACGTCAAGTTACCAACATTTTCATATTCTGTTTGTAAGCATTGCTGATCATTTTCACAGGATTTGTTTTGCGTTCGGTCGGCGTTTTTCCTTTAAAAATTAAAATTTCAATAATCAATCAGGAAAAATGTCCATACAGAAAAGTTTACTTGCGGTAAAGAGGCAATCCGCATCGAATCCGCATTTGTATTTTGAAAATGCTGGAATAAAACAAGATATTTATTTAAAAACTGAATATGTGAAACTTATTTCTTTAAGAAGGATAGCTTAAAACAAAAAAAAATTTCGATCGATTTAACGATTTTTTTTTTTTTAAGATTCGTTATATTGGACGTCCACTGTATAAAGATTTCATACGATTTCACCTACTAGTATTGAACCACAGAGATGATTTTTATAAGCGGGTTTGCCAGGTGGTTTGGCAATTAAATGCACTTTTATGTTATTTGGCATGAATACATTGTTCTTAGTTTTAAAGTAAGAACACAGAATTGTATTTAATACGAAAATAAAATGTATTTGATTGAAAAATACGTCTGAGTTCTTTAAAATATGATATTCAATCCCGAAAAGAATCCTGGGTTCCCGGGATTGGGATTTTCAGTCCCGAAAATCCTGGAATTGTAAAACTGATTCGGGATTAGAATCCCTAGTACTAACATAAACGCACAAATACTACTCTACTGCTAGATTCTGATTTCGTTTTTGTTAGTGTTTCGAGTTGAAATTTGAGTCTGAAGCGCGTGCTCGCTCTCGATTTCGGTTTGTTTGCACTCTCGCGTTTTCTTGCTTGAGAAGGACACCGTCAGCTGTCCGCATTCCGCCTTCCAAAGTGCTTCAACCCCCAAATAAACGCAGACATGCGTCTGTATATATGCAAAACAAAGGGTGAGTGCCATTGCTGGCTCGGAGAGCTGTCCTGCAATGTGCTTACGGTAGGCACTTCGTATGAAAGGACTAGTTGTTTGAGCCGCGACTACACGAACCCTTATTGAATTTTCCACCGCGTCAGGATATTCAGTGAATTGTGTATATCGGTGGGCCACTGTTTCAGTAACCGTTCAATTTTAGGAAAATGAATTCTGAATTATATCGGTAATATTGCCAGCAATGTTTGTAAAAAGTTGATTATATAAGTTTTCAATAATTGGTTGCATAATACCTGCAGGACGCGGAAACGTTGGTTCGAATCAGCCTGGCCGGGTGCTGAATTTTGGAAGGGCTCTAGCACAACTCCATTGTCGTCGTATATCACATATCCGGCGGTGAGTGGCTTGACCTACATGCGATATATTTAAAATGTTTTCCTTTTTCGAAGAACTGGGTTCACTGCGTTGTGCCGCGAGGAATTTTGGTGACAATATATTTTTATATACATACGTGTGTCTGTATTAAACTGTGGTGCGCCATTGAGTTTTCTCGCCTGGTGATGTCGTCAAAATTGCGAAAATTGCGTTGCTAAATTTCGCATCACCATCATGCCAGCTAAATATACAATTTTATTCATCCCGTAGATGATTAACCACAGCGTGGAAGTTATTGAAATAGTCGACCAAACTGCCAGTCGACGGTGAATATGGCACTTGGTCCATTTCACTTTACTATACACACATATGTGGCAGCAGATTGCACTTGAAGTTGTTTGGCTTTAAATTAAGCAGATGTTGAATTTGCGTGCGGCAGACAGCGTAATTGTCAATTAATTTCAGTATTTATTAACGATGTAAAATTTCTGTGCAATTGAACATTGAGTGAATCAGTTCGTTTACATGCATTCAAAATTTTCTAATCTTTTCAACTGTCTATTCTATAAACACAGATTCATAAATGTTTATATAGACCTAGGAATTTGTTTGCTCACGGTGCTCGTAAAAATGTTAGGCTAAGTATTTGGGGTGGTTTTTGTACAACGAGCCTTTCAATACAAGAGGATCTTATATTGCAAAGCGCGACATTTTTAATGCTAATCGTTATAAGTTTCTTTTTCGATTGCAATGCAATCACATAAGAAGTTAACCGTTTATATATAATCGTAATTATACAAAACCTTTGGACAAAAATATATCAGTTTGTTCTAACTTGATCCTCAATCCAATCCTCATCGAAGACCTGACATCGTTTTAGGCCCCCAACATTCAATTGAAAATCTTTTGATCCCTCAGCTTTTTCCATTTACTACATACGTACATATATAGTAATTTTAGCAATTTGGGGTGAAAAGTCGTAAAAAGTAGACACGTTCATCGCATCACATGTTCTGCGCATTTGCCAGCGATCTCTCGTATATGTCGCACGTCTCAAACCGCGAGAGATGAGCGGAAAATCCCACACAAAAACTGAACTTTGTTTTCTACGTTTCCAGATGATTTCAACAATTCGTAAATTCTCTTTATCTCTGGGCTTGCCTCTGCAAGTCTGATGCCAAAACAAACGCGTGTTTATTAACAAAGAAAGAGTCACATACGATGCCGCCCAGCCATTTGGCGTATTTTCATTGTGTTTTTAATAAAAACAACGAAGAGCAAAGGAAAAAACTGAAAATTAAATATATGTTTTGTTGGTTCCCCCTTTTCATTTTGATTATATGTACATACATGCATATATGTATATTTAATATACTATGTGCTGTAATAGTTGGTTGTTTGCACTGTAATTATGGGCATGTGCGATTTGAGTGGGTGAGGTTCAAAGTTAGACACTATTACACCGTTTTGTCTGTGCATCAATCGTGTAATCGTTCGTGTCAATGCAAAGAATGTCATGACGGCCGGCGTGCCACGCCTACTGTAAAATGTAGCACGTGTCTGACACCGTATGTAGAAATTGACCAGTTAAATTTGTTTTAATTTTTAAAATCAAATTATATATTCCAACTGCTATGTAATAGTCTTTGATACCAACTTTTGGATTTAGAACGAATTGTTAATCTTTGTGTTATACTTTTTTGTTTGGTTTCCTTTAAAAGTGTTGGACCTTTTTACTACAATGGCTTTCTGAAACATCACTTTTTAGCTTTACATTTTCAAGTAGCAGTGTTTTGCTCTGTGTTTTTGTCAGCTCATTATTTGTTCAGGTTTTTTGCAAGTGTTGTCCTAAACTTGAAAAAAGATCACAACCTGGCACGAGTAATCTAAACTAGACATGGCTTGTTGCTCGTGCAGCACCTCTGACCCAGAGTCATAATCGTTCAGACACAATGCTCCCGCACACCGCTCTACACCGTTTGTGTACGACCTTCTAAAATGTTTTCATTTTGCGGCAGAATTGTGTGTCTGCCTCCTCATTTTGCGAGGCCTTGACTTTGATGTAGTTTTCACGTGCGTTACGATTTACGACTGCGCTCTTGCGTCGTTTTTCACAAGTAATAAACAATTTTATTGCGTTGGATATACAAATCATCGAAATTGTGCGTAGAAAAGCGAAGAAACGTCATCATTTCATTGAAAGAAGTTTTTAACTCATTTACTCGGCAATGTGCCGATTTAAAGTGATTATGTTTTGAAAATTGCGTTTTAACCCTCAAATGCATGAATTATTTTCACGTGGCTAAATAAAAATAGGTTTTACTTTTTAGCACAGAAATCCACTGAAAAGTGAATTAAATATTAATAAACTACTAAATATTAGCAAACAGATTTCGAATGTGGTTGTCGTTTCAAAATATTATATCGCTGTTTAATTTGAAGATATACACAAATATGTAAGTGTGCCTAAAGGCATCAATATGCATTTGAGGGTTAATTTGGAATGTAAACTTGTATACATTGCAGAAATTTGATGAGGTCGATGGGCAGTCAGTTACGCCCCTCACCATGGCCGCCATGGTGGGCAATGTGACGTTCGTGAAGACGCTGCTCACGCAGTACGACGTCGATTTGGAGCGCGAGTGCAATGTGATCTTCGATGGACTGGTCGTCTATGGCGCCACTGCGCTCTGGGTCGCTGCCGGCATGGGTCACATGCAAGTGGTCAAGTTGCTGGTGCAACGTGGCGCCGACGTTAACCACAACACGAAGGCGCAATCATCGCCGCTGCGTGCTGCTTGCTATGAAGGTTTGTGTGCATGCTAAACCAATAATTCTGTGGTCAAAAGCGATAATCGCTCAAGTCCATAATCGCTTAAGTCTTAAGACAGAATTGAGTTATAGATGCCACCATGTTCTCTTGACTGGACTGTAAAAGAAAGTAAGTTATTAATAAAAACCTATTCGCTTTTATTATGATGAACATATATTGCATTCGCAATAATCGCCCAAGTTTAATTAAGAGTTCTGCTTCTTTTGTTTGTGTTTTTTCGTTAAAAGCTTACATCGACTTGAGTTGTTATATCACATTTTGTAAATCAATGCTGTGCAAAATTGCCCACATTTCAACAATCACTGTTTTTGAGTTAAGTGATTTTTGTAAACTCCAAGTAAGCCAAAGTATCTATGTTCAGAAATGACCACATTTTAAATAGCAACAAAAGCTTAAGTCGATATAAGTGCAATAAATGTAAGTTAATCAATGTGAAATAATCAAGTGTTCAAGGTATGATGGATGTAAGTTAATCAATGTGAAATAATCAAGTGTTCAAGGTATTTTCATAGATACTTAGCACATTCTAATTACCTATAGTATTTTTATTGACAAATTTGATTTCGGTATGCTTTACTACTTTTAACAAATATGCGCTTAAAACTCGAATACGAGATTACTAGAAAGAGCAAGTTTTGACTTAAGCGATTGTTGCTTTTGACCACAGAATTGTTATGAACTTGTTTCATGTACTTGTACTTGTTTAGTGAACTTGTTTCATGTACTTGCATTCTCACAGGGCGCTTGGACATAGTCAAATATTTGATTGAGCATGGCGCCGACGTTAACTTGGCCAATACGTACAATAATACGTGCATCATGATCGCAGCCTACAAGGGGCACTCGCACGTGGTCGACACGCTGCTGAAGAATGGCGCAAATCCCAACGAACAGGCACTCTGTGGAGCCACGGCACTGCACTACGCTGCCGAATGCGGCCATCTGGATGTGTGCCGCTTGCTGCTCGATCACGGCGCACGTATGCAACAAAACGAGCACGGACTGACGCCAGTGCTACAAGCTGCCGAACGCACACACGAAACGGTCGTGGAAATGTTCATTTCAAGGCCTGGCCTAATGACTAAAGAGGAGGTATGACCTTAATGAATCCATGTGCGCAAAGCTATTTGAAACCCAAAAAAAAATTTAAATTCAAATTATTTCCGCAGATAATCACCGCTATTGAGTTGATGGGTGCTTCCTTCGCCAACGACAAGGACAATTACAACGTCACCAAAGCCTATCAGCATTTAATGCGCGCCATGGAGTTGCGTTACGCTGATGAACAGAAGATCATACGGAAACGTGTAGTTGCTCCAGTGTCCGCCTACGATGACTGGTTCGAAACAGAGAACATACCAGAATTGCAAGCCATACGCCTCAACCATCATTCGATACACATGGAGGCGTTGACCATTCGTGAACGCATACTTGGCAAACACTACCCGGACTTGCCGCAACCGATTGTGTATCGTGGTGCCGTAATGGCTGATCAGGGTCGCTTCGCGCAATGTCAAGTGCTGTGGAACTATGCCATCGACCTGCGTATGATCAATAATGTAGGTGGTTATATAAAAAATCACATTTATATTTAAATTAAACTTGCGTGCTTTGTAGGTCTCCGTGGAGAGAGATTTACTGCGTTTCGCACAGCTTTTCTCACAAATTCTACGCCTAGAAGAACAAACGCTTGATCTCTCAATTGTACTGTCTGTGCTAGTGAAGTGTCAGCAGGAAATTGAGAATAACAAATACAAAATAGCACATCCGGGCCCCAAAGATGTGCCGCAAATGTTGGCGGTGAGTGCAATTGTTGCTTGTTCAAAAAAAAAGGAATACCTTATGTCATTTGTATTGCAGGACCAAAACGAACAAAACGCTGTTACTGCGCTTTACCTCATCAAAATCATAACCAAACTTCTGGCCCACACAAGCATCGACATTCAAAGACCGCAAATCGAACAACTCTACTCCACTATTTTAAAGTTTATTAAATGTGATACTCGCCTGGCTGATGGACAAACTTTGCTGCATTTGGCTGTGAACGGAGTGACGCCAGTGGATGATTTCTATACAAGTGATATTTGCAGGTAAATATACAAACACAAGCGTACATAACTATACATAATGTAAAACATATTTTAAAATCATATTGGTAGGTTTCCCTGCTTTCGAACTGCTCTACTGCTGGTGCACGTTGGCGCGTCTGTGGCAGCTGTAGATCGTGACCGCAATACACCACTGCATACATTGGTGTCCAGCGTAAGTTACCGACGTACGTTTGCGTTTGGTTTAAAGTTGAAGGCTTTGTCAATGTTGTAGATACAGTATCCCCGTGATAATCCTCATGTAGTCACGCAAGCGGAGAAGATCGTGAAGCTGTTTGTGGACGCGGGCGCGCACTTGGATGCGGTGAATGCAAATGGCTTGACTCCAGCGCAAGTGGGCAACGCGGGTCTGTAAAAGTTGGCATACTTTAACAAAATAATATTTCAAATTGAGTTGTTTACAGCTGGCATTAGCAATTTGATACTCAGCTACCAGAACTCACTCACCTCCTTGAAATGCATTGCTTCACGCTGCATCGCTTTTCACAAGCTCAAATATAAGGGCCTGATTCCAAAGGCGTTGGAAACATTCATACAGATGCATAGTGCGGAGAAGTTTTGCGCGTAGACGGCAACATGTGTGAGAGGGAGAGATTTTCGAGCAACTTTATCTGATTTTGTTTTAGCTATTGAATTTAATTTCGATTCGAATATTTTTTGTTTAGACTAATTGTATAGTGAGGTAGTAATGTACATTTGCAAAAATTAGTTTCAATTGGAATTTACTTACTTTTATACAAATATTCAAATTTGTAAAATTTTGTATAGAAACATATTAAACTAAACTATTTATTGTTTTATATATATTTGCACTTTGCTTTAACATGCACAACACGACTTGTACATTAGCAATACCTGATTTGATTTAGTTATATTTTTACTTTTATAAGAGATACCTGTAGCCGAATATTTTTGCCAATTGCATACAAATGATGCTGACTGACATAATCGTAATTTACCAATCTATATTTTACATTTAAATCCCAATATGTGTATGTGCGTGTGACTTCGGTTCACAAAATGCCTAAATAAGCGAAAGAGAGAGAAATCGGTAGCTGAAAAAGCCAATAAAAGCAGCAACGAATGAACCAAAAACTGAACGTCTAATTTATAGTATAAAATTTGAACTTGGGTAGCGACCGGTGTAAATCTTTGGATGCTGCATTTGGTTTTAAGTACATTTATTCATTTATTTCAAGTATTACAAATAAATTCACATTTATTTACAATTATTTAATTTTAGTGTCATATTTTCAATTGGTTTCCCATAACATTTTAATCGTAGAATCACAGCTGTAATAAGGTAAATAGAAGTTGTCCGCTTACGACGATTTGTTAACAATTAGACTTTGTCAGCGTTGAGTCACTCAGACTTTTGTTCTATCTACTGCGACAATACGCAACGCAAGCCTCCTAACATAAACATTTTCATGCGTTAAATATTGGCCTCGCTACTTTTGGTGCTGCCGTGGTGTACTTTTGGATACACTTCTGGTTGCCGCATGACTTCTTCGTACGATGGCGGGGGCGCTGGATAATTATGAGTTAATTATGTCAATGGCAAGTAATGGCAATTATGTGTGCTTGTGCCCACTTACCATTTATGATGTATTCCTCGTCGTGCATGTAGGCGGGATTCACCACAGCGTCTGTGGGATATGTCGTCTCGATGGTGCGCTCGTCGATTATATTCGACCGCTGCGAGCGGTGCGAATGACGCCTGAGGCTGTTGCTGCGCTGGTGATATGAGTCCATCAATTGGCCCTCGTTGTCCATTTCGTCGGGTGGCAATTGTATGATGTGCACAGAAGGACGGCGCTCTGCGGAGTAGCGACAAATGGTACTTTTACTTTTTATGATTAAATTTGGATTGTGACGATTGCTCAAACAGCATAGACTTAGGTTTGAAAAAATCTTGAAACAATGGACCAAAGTGAACGTCGTTTGTACATTTGAATCTCGGTGAGCACTCAGCGCAGTGTCGCATCATTTCTTTTTTCCTAAGTTTGTGCTTCAACAGTTGTCTACGTACCCGTTCCAATGGCGTCAGTGTAGTTTTCCGTGAAGGCGAAATGCGGTGTAAGCGACTTTTTGCATTTGAGAAACAACACAATCATTATCCAACCCAGTATTAGAACCAAGTAAACAAATCCCAACATGCTCATGAATTGCGAAAAGCTTCTCCAAAGCCGATCTGTCTCACATTTAGCAGTTCGATTGGGTGCGCGAAAAAAGTATTTATCATCACTCTAAATTAAAAACGAAAATCGATAAATGTCCAAGTTAGCTGGCGCGACGCGCACGACACTGGACATTGTTGTGTTGGGGCGCAGACCGATACACGAACTGAACGCTGAACACACGCAAGGACACTTGTCGTGTCCAGCGCTGTGTTGCTGCTACAATTTGTGTTTTTTTTTGTGTTGTGCTACTATGGTATTGCAAATGGAGTGTTGTGTGACCACAACAAGAAAGAAGAAAGAATTTCACGTATTTGTGCGTGCATGTGTGTTGCTAATCGTATTTGAATAAAATATATTCAACGTGTATTTTGCATGGTAGACTCGTTCTTTAGAAAGCCGTGTAATAAAAAATGGGCGTAGATGCAACTGACTAACAGACAAACTAAATGACAAGTCCTCCAATTTGTATGCCTACTGCACTTACGAGTATGCATGAGTGTTCGAGACGCGTGTGAGCCTCAAAGGCACTCAAAGTATTTCAGTACAGTTTAGCGCGCTTTGTCGCGCCACTTGGGTACGATGACTCCTATGTTGTAAGATAGTTGGTCGAATGAGCAATTGGAATGAAAGCCAGTTGTGGGGGTTTTAAACAAAAAGAGAGCAATTAGCAATTCATTTGAATATGGAAGCAATTTGTCACGTTTACTGAAACCGAACCAAGCAGAACATTCTGCATGCACATGGGGAGAAATAACAATAATGATTGGCTTCAGCACTCTGAAATACAATTGGATTGTTTTAATCCATTCCCGACCGCTTCCAAAAATAGCCGATGTTCTTTTTATATGTTTTAAGGATTAATATTTAGCACCTGGAGGCGGTCCGAACCATAAACAAAGGGCCTACTAAAAGAAATTGAGATTACAGTACTCTCAGATATCCTATCTTTATTAAAAGCTCTGGATAGGTATTCTCACAAATACCCTTATAGAGTGTAAAAACTCACTAACAGGGTTGCTAGTACCCATAACACTAACACTTGTACTAATCGGGATACCAAGGCATGAGAGCCATGAAAGTAATAAAACACCAGACATCTAAGCAAAAAATAATTCGGAAAGCCCAGATCGGACCAGGTTCTGTAGAATCAACTTGAAACAGAATATTCATACCTTAGCGCAAAAACGTAAACTTAAATAGTGGGACAACACTAATTGACTATGTCACTCGAAAAAATTCGTTACATTTAGTTCACCCCTTCTTGTAAGTTATTTAACCGATCAATAGTTGAAAAAAATGTGCAAGTTTTAGGCATCGTTCCGAAGTTCCTCGTTCAAGGAATTTTACCAGTGGGAGGACACGATTGAAAGTTTGCTTTACATTGAATTTTAATGCTGTGCGGCCTTTAGTTTCTAAACTATTCGATAGTAAAAACTTGGATTGTATGAGAGGTGTGGCAACTCCTCCGGCTTCTTGTCGCCAACAAAATTTAAGTCCCAACTAAAAATAGCAAGCTTGATAATCAGTAGTAGATATGCTGGAACAAATTTTAAGAATATTAGGCGTAAGAAGGACGACTGACGTGCATTGTTCATTTAATCTACTCGTAACTTCTACCCATACAATCAACCTCATTCAGGCATACTTACGTAAGCCCGGACAGACATATGTATGGATGTGCATTGAAATGAAAGTGCAGACATTATTGCGGTATGCACTTTACAATTCCAATAAACAGTGAAACCCGGTAACAACAACAATAAAACATACGAGTACCTCAGAGACCGACTTTGTGACGGTTTTGTATGACTTTCATTATAATCGATATCACGCGTGTATTTATATTATTATTATGAAAAATATTTCCCAAATTTATTATTGGCTACACATTTATGTTAAAAACTAAAACTACTACTTTCGCCTAGAAATGGGAATTTTTTTTAAAAACTTGCAACTAAGATTTGGTATGTAAAATGGCAACATTGGTTCAATCGTCAATGTGACCAACTAATAGTGAGGTCATGGAGTTCGAAATCACCTTGAAATCTGCATCAAATAAAGAAAACACTTTTTTCAGTGACAGATCTCGTGGAAAACTTTTTCTCTGACAGACAACAGTTTTACAAAAAAGTGCTCAACTCACTATTCGGAATAGCCGTCTTCCATTGTTGTAGTATCTGCTCTCGGCAGCTAAAACGCTTCCCTGTAATGGTTTTTTGAGTGGAACAAACAGGAAAAAGTCGTAGGGATAAGGTGAATTTGGTGTATGTGGAATGGCATTCGTAACGTTTTTAATGAGAAACTCGCGAATAACGAAGGTACTTGGGTATCTTTTGCATTTTTGAGGTAAAAATATCCTACTTGCGGCCAAGGAACGTTATGCTGATATTTTTAGTATCTTCCTAAAAATCAATTTACTATCTATTAGATACCTTATATAGAAAGACAACTTTTCCTACATAACTTTTAGAACCGATTTTTTAACAATAACCCTTTGTTCTATACGAAGGTACCTGGGTATCTTCATACAAAATACAGTAAAACAATACAGTTTCAACGTGAAATTACTCGTTCTTATTCGAGCCAAGGCAAGTGCATTCAAACAAGTAGTGCACCAAATTTGAAATTTGAAATCTGAATTGTATTCAAAGATAAGTTAAATTCAGGAAATCCGATCGAAGTCATCGACGAAGCATGCATGTTACTGTAAGATTTTTTTACCCTTTGATAGGAGAAATTTACTCTGGAAGGCTACCCAATTGTAGACGTATGTAAGACCCGAATAGTTAAAAATTTTGATTCAAAGCTTTAAGCCCTGCGGCCGCAATGCTGCAGCGAATAACCTTTTTACTTATTCCTATTACCTATTTGCAGAAAATCTCACTTTGGTATTACAAATTAATCCTCGACCCCTAAAGTCATCGATATTCGGTCTTATAGCGGCAAACACTTTGAAGCTGGGTGGTTCATTCAACTATGCACCACGGCAAAGCAGTGCCAGGAGACAACCCGAAACCGAAAATTATTCGCATATACATACAATTCCGCCGTTGCCCGATGCAGGTAGGACGGTAGGACCAGGTAGGTCGGTAGGACCTTAACTGACATCTGTGTCAAATTTTGAGCGGGATTGCATCATTAGTTTTTGTTTGGCAGCTGTTAGCGTCAGTCAACTTTTTGTACTTCGTCGCATTTTACAATGGATAATTTTGTTGATCAACGTATTTGTTTGAAATTTTGTCTTAAGAATGAAATTTCTTGTGCCAATGCGCTTAAAATGTTGCAGAAAGCATTTGGGGAGTCTGCTCTATCAAGAACCAGAGCGTTCGAGTGGTATAAAATGTTCAAAAGTGGTCGTGAAGTGGTCGAAGACTTTCCTCGTTCTGGACGTCCTTCAACATCGAATACCGACGAAAATGTTGAAATTGTGAAGAAAATCGTGCTTGAAAATCGTCATGTGAGCCTCAGAGAGATTTCTAACGATCTTCACATCTCTTATGGAAGCGCACAACACATTGTTGTCGATATTTTGCGCATGAAACGCGTCGCCGCACGGCTTGTTCCTCAAGACTTGAATGCGCCGTCTCACAAAGCACACATTATTCGCGATTATTTGAACAAACACAGTGTGAATATCATCGATCAGGCTCCCTATTCTCCAGATATGGCACCATTCCTGTTCTCCCGACTCAAGTTACCGCTTCGTGGAAAGAGATTTGAGTCCATAGAGGTCATAAAAGAAAATGCGACGCGAGAGCTGAAGGCCATACCTGCTTCGGCTTACCAGAAGTGCATGGACGATTGGATTAAGCGTTGGCATATGTGTATTGCTTCAGATGGGGCTTATTTTGAAGGGGATATAATAAATTTACCAGAAGAATAAAACAATTTTGTTTTTTGACACAGTCCCGGTACTTATTGATCATAGTGTACAATAGTACAAAGGCGCTAGACGTTATGGCTTAAATGTTGACCCATTTCATTACTAAACGTGGTACGAAAAGGTGGCTAGTGGTGGCTAATATACTAAATATTTGCAGCTTGGCAGCATATATTATTCGCAGCAAACATAAATTTGATACCACAAAGAAAGTCAAAGCCCATGGAGAATTTATTGAGAAGGTACTCCAAGGAGGTATTGGTGGTTCAAACCCCCCAAATATCTATCAGCTACAACAATTATGACCGATAAAATGATTTCACATTGTATTGAGCTCAAAAGTTGTAAGCAGAACCAACCCTAAAATAAAATCCTGTGTGCGCTACTGATGCCGAAAATTCAGAACAGGCAAAATAACGCCCTTGTTATCACAATTTTTACATTAAAAACGGTTTTGAAGCAGTTTTTGGAGCACATACACGTTTATGTTCGTTTCTGCAAGCGTCAGCAGGAACAAATCGAGAATCCGATGACCGGCCAAAAGCCCAAGAGCCCACCCCAGCTCGTGCTGCCTGTTCCGATCAATGTAAGCAAAAACGCAAAACACGAAAATGCTGCAATTATTTTACTGTTGATATATGTTTAATGTTTTCAACTTGAATTATTAATAAATAGCGCTTTGTTTTAAAAGCCAACAACGATTTTTGAAATTACTTCTTTCTTTCTTCACTTTTCCCATACAAATTGTATGAAGGTACCCGGGTACCTTCGTATTGATGATAGGTGGAAATTTTTCGTACTGACAGAGGGGTTAAAAAACAAGATTTTCCCGTTGAAAAAGTATCCTGTATTATACAAAAAAAACATTTTTTAGGTGTAGAACCTTTTTTAGAAATAAATATCTGAACAAGAAACTAAAAGAAAATTAAATTGACAAAAAATAAAAAAAAAAAACAATTTTAAAACTGTTTCGTAAAACTCATTCGCATTTTTAATGAATTGCTTTATATGATACGTACCACCCTTAAATATCTATCTTTAGGTAATATCTGTTTATTTGTATATGTACATACAGTACACAGCATATGTATACATATGTGCATATATATGCATATGCATATATACACATTTCAAAAAGATTTGAAGCCGAAAAAGTTGAATTCAAAACACTTTGAGATAACAATTATCAAAATAAAGCTGCGTGTACACTGTAGAGAAAATTCGGCAGAGCTCTATCTACTCTCGAACTCTCGTCTATCAAATGTGTTTACACTATAGAGGATCTCTACTAGAGATTTTACTCTACGTAGAGTTTGATGAACTCTATACGACGATGAACTCTATTCGACGTATACACTATGACAATTTTTTCTCTCGGCTAGAGCTCTAGAGCAAAATTGTATGAACAATTTTTTAATTCTTGCGAACGAAATTCGGAAAAATGAGTGCGCGCCAGAAGCAAGCAGCTGCTGCGGTTATAGTTTATTTGAAGAAGAATTAAAAAAAAAAGAATAAGGAATGTTGGGTGCGAAATTGGATCGCGAAACGGCAAAGTGCGGGTGTTTATCGGGAGCTACTTGGTGACTAGCCGCCGTAGCTCAGCTGGAAAGTGCGTAGGGCCGCGAGTCAAATGCGACGCTCGAACTCAGGTTCAAGACTCCGTTGCTGCTAACACCGAAAAAAAGAAAAACAAAAATTTTTCTTTCGGCGGCTGTCCTCTCAGCAGGAAATGGCAAACCTCTGAGAGTAAAATTGGCTATGAAAAAGCTCCCAACTCGCCGTTCGGAATCGGCATAAAACTGTAGGTCCCTTCCAACCCTGTACAAATTCGCACAATTCGGCTGTCGTACCAGTCAATTATTATTAATTATTACTTGGTGAATTATAAAATAGTGATGCAGCGGCGTATGCCAATTTTTTGCAAACGTCATACACAAATTGTAAAGCATTGCTACAAATAGTGGCCCCGGTAATCGCAAAAAAAGACACACATTTTTGTGACCTTGCGATTTCTTGCTACAGGTGAATACATACATAGTACATATTTTTGAAAGATTTCTAAATTTAATGCGTTTTTTGTAGTTGGCGAAACGAAGTCAATATCGCCAATTCACAGAGGGAACTATGGAAATACGTCCGTAAAGCAAAATACGTTCAAAATATCTTTAAAGAATATTTTTTCAGCTTAGGAGAGGAAATTCCATGGCAATACACGCGTATTTAGACTCTTTGTTTATATGCCTTGTTTCTGTTACATATATGCATTTAATAATAAAATTAATTACTTATACTGTACACATGTGTATGGGTATACAATACAAGTGCAAATATTTACTCACTAAATTTGAAATCGTGTTACAGGACTGCCCAGCTTTTGATAAAAAATTGAAAGCAGTGAAAACCTCCCAACGGGAACATACAACTCGGCAGAACCAGATCCACTTTTCTTTTGTTTGATTTTTCTTACTTCGCCGTTATATTGGCACCGCAGATTGTGCCACTTTGCGGCCACTTCTTTTACGCCAATGTCACCAATTCCAACGATATCTAAAGTCTTTTTTATTAATGTAATTTAACAATTATTTACATATATGTAAACGTAAAAATTAACGTTAAAGTTTATGAAATACAATTTTCAAAGGGCCAAATAGGTTAATAAGGGAAAACAATGTAATGGGGCCGAACGACATTTACCGGTTTGCGTAGAGTCCACTGGAGCTATCCCATAAATCGGTACTTGACTCGTACATCGATATCAGTTGAAATGTTTTATCCTTTGTCAAGATCCCGCCATTACTTTCGCTTCGTTGCTTCTTCGGCGCTGATGCCATTGCGTTATTTATTATTGTTTGTTTGGTGGATATTTAGATGCTCTTTTCAGTTGAACTCACATTTTCAAAAACATTCATAAATCGTGAAATTATGTACATGCATTCATATAAACAAAAAAACCTGCATGCGAGAGTTCTAAACTCTATTGAACTTGTTCAATAGAGCTAGAGCTCTCGTAAAGCCAATGAAAAAAGTGTCTACACTACGAAAAACTATCCACTAAAAAAACTCGAGTAGAGACTGTGACGAGCTCTCGTGAAGAGCTCTACTGAGTGTCTAGACTTCTCTAGGCGAGATTTTTCTCTAGCTCTCCGTATTATTCTCTACAGTGTACACGTAGCTTTAGAGTACTTGACACAAAATGCCACTAGCGGGATGACTTTATTATTTGTCTATGGTTGCAACCAACAAAAAAATCGTAATCGCAAATCGTAAAGCGGCCCATACACGATACAATCTGGTCGTGCGACCGGTCGTGTGAAAGGTTGGTCGTTAGGACACACACGTTGCGATTTCCTACACAACTCGTTCGCCCAACTTCATTTTTCTCATAAATTTTGTTGAGTGCAGACGAAATGACAAGCAAAATAATTGCGCTTCTGATCATCAATGAAATTATAGAAGAGGAAAAGAGCAGTGGAAATTCAAAATTCAAACGCAGAGTTTTCTTAAACGCAGTGTCCGTGGAAATATTCTGCAATTCATCGTCCGCATTTTCATTTTGGTGAATTTTGTTTCATTCATCTTCACGCCCTCAATAGTACCATTGAGATCAATTTTTTTATAGGCTGTCAAAAGTTTTTCATGTGCGGTATGATGAAAACTTTTATTTGTGTATTTTCCACATTTGCTGTTCCATAGTTACGGTAAATTTCGATAAGCTTCGATAAAATTGCTCCAGTTTTCGTTGCGCTCGTCCATTTCGTTCGCAACGCACAAAAGCTGAAACACGAATGAACTCAGAAAATGGCACGAAATTGTACAACATACCCATACACGTCGCGACCGCTCACACAACACGACCGAAATATCAAAATATTTTTATTTTCATACAACCAGTTGTGCGACACGTACAACTGCGCTACACACGATGCGAGTTTTTGTACAACCTTGTCCAGTTGTACAACGAATCGCAATGTGTACGGGCTGCATAAGATTGAGGATGCCACACAGCACAGTGATTCGTTCCATAGACAAAATTCAAAAAATTTATAGTCTCAGAATTTAATGATTTTGATGACATTTGAAAGGTAAAAGTCCAACTAAGAAAACCCCAAAAAATCTGTGCAAAAAATTAATTAGTGTGTGTGCAAAAGCGGCTCAAAGTTGAAACTTTTTCACAAAAAAATGTAAGCACATATTTTCTGTTTTTTAGTCTATTGAGTAAAAAAAATTGTAAAAATACATGGTTGCCAAGAAGTTGCTGAAACTTTCAATATAGATTAAATTTGCAAAACTGAGGCTTTTACATCACTTTTAATTCAAAATATTTTTCTAAATTAAAAATCTGAAAATTGGCAAAACTTAGAGGAAAATATCAAAAAAGTATGTCAAAGTTTGTTCCTGGTTTTTTTTTATTTTAAGAAGCATTTCTTCTTTGTCGGATATTGTAATTACAACCTCCGATCACTTCCGATCTCAAAAAATAATTCAATTTGAAAAGTGGTCTAAACACATATTTTTCGAAAAAAATTATCCCTAAAAGTATGCAATCAGCATGAAAAATTGGGAAAACTGCAAAAAAGCAAAACATAGGACTATTATTATCGTTTTTTATTGCAAAACTAAGACAATTTCTGTTACTCTTTGCAATTATCAGTGTTGACGTTACCGATTAAATGTAAAATCTGAAAAATCTAGCCAACACACTCGTTGCTATAGCTCACCAAAAATGACGAAAATTGCAAATTTAAGTCTTAGACATTGCCAAACTACAAAAGTTTAAGAAAAACAAAATGGAGATTTCAATTCAGCAGACCATGATTAACTAGTACACCAAATTTTATGAAGAACGGACCACTCCTTCCAATTTTGTCCCGCGGTTGTATGGAGTCGAATCACTGTGCACAGTGGTGATTATGAGATTTATATATTTGTTGAAATATGTTGCGATATTTGCAATTATCCGAATGAATACTACTACTACCTCTTTGAAAATTTAGGTAGTCATAACCTACATATTCTTAAATATGTTTTACAGATTTTTTAGAAACACTTTTAAAAAAATAAAAAAATTTAGAAAATTCAATTCGATTTCAGAGTCATAGCGTCCAATTGGGATTTTTGTCTGTGGATTAGTCTGATGAAATGTTTTTTAATTGTTTGGTTGGATAATTTTTGTTTTTAAAAATAATAAAACATACTTTTTGATTCAACATTTTCATACCGAAGATGAAAATTCTGAAATTAGATATTTTATAAGTACAGTATAATCTGGGTGGAGTGATGCTACGAACACCCCGATAGAGTGAACATCAAAATTTTTACATTGAGTACTCTATAGAGTGAACAATTCTGAATCTCTTTAGAGTGAACACAATTTAAAATAAATTACTTCTGTAACTTCAAGTTACTGCCAACCAGAATTTCGGGCTGTTGAAGAGAACAACTCTTAAAAAAGGCATTGTACAATTGGTTTGTGCGGCAGCGCCAGAAAAATTTTCCTGTCAGTGGAGATATGTTAAAAGAAAAAGCAAAGAAATTACATATGATATTAATGAAAAGGAAGGCGGTTTTAACGCCAGTTGTGGATGGCTAGCCGGATTTAAATCACGCTGTGGAATTCGTCTGTGAAAAGGGTGCGGCGAGAAATTGTCTTCAGATAGCCCGGCTGAACCGTTTAAACAAAAGCTCAATAGTACGATTTGTGAGGTACAAATTTATAAAAGCCAAATTTACAATGCGGACGAGAGTGGACTATTTTTGAAGATGCTACCCGAAAGAACTTGTAACCAGTAACCAGTGCAGAAAAACGGCTCCAGGCAGAAAATTAGAAAAAGCCAGAGTTACAATTCTTGCATGCGCAAACGCAACTGGACAAACCACGCTCTTTCAAATCTTTCAACATTCCGGTGGACTACCGACATTTAAAAAATGCATGGATGACAGCAGAAATTTTTAAAGAATGGTTTCAAAAGTGTTTTGTTCCACAGGGGAATTTAAAAAAGAAAGGCAAAATTTCAATTTTTAATAAATTTATTTATTATCCCCTTCAAAATACTCTCCTCCTGCGTCAATAAATGTATGCCAACGTTTGATCCAATTTTCCATACATTTTTTATAGGCCGCCAAAGGTATGGCAGCGAAATCTCTTTTATCGCTTCTATGGTCTCAAAACGCGTTCCCCGCAATGGCAATTTGAGTTTAGGAAATAGAAAAAAGTCACACGGGGCCATGTCTGGACTGTATGGTGCTTGGCTGATGACATTGGTCGAAATTCCGACATTGGCCAAAAATTCCGAAATAATCAAGGCTGTTTTTAAATGAAATTCAGCTTTTTTTGGCACCAGCCGAGAAGCGACGCGTTTCATGCCCAAAATATCAGTTAAAATGTGTTCGGCTGATCCAAATGAGATGCTCAACAACACAGCAATCTCTCTAATCGATACACAACGATTTTCCAACACGGTTTGCTTCGACGATTCGATTTTTTCTTCGGTAACAGACGTTGATGGCCGTCCAGGGATGTCATCGTGCTCTAGGCTCTCTCGGCCCCCTTTGAACCTTTCATACCATTCGTATGCTCGTGTTTTCGACATACACGCTTCACCATACGCCTTTTGTTACATTTTCAACGAATCGGCACACGAAAGTTAATTTTTAACACAAAATTTTTGGCACGCGTGTTGTTCCAATTCTTCATACATTATAAAAATCGCCACACATAAATTTTTCGACTTCTTCGTATAGACGCCAATCGAATACTAATCTTACAATATGCGTCAAAATTTGACAGAACACCAATAAAAGTATTCCCAACGTTGAGAAAATAAATTCCAAATTACCGTTCTTTTTTTATCATAAGGTATACTCGTAAGTACGTAATGGTGAACAGAAAAACTCAATCTGGATATAGTGAACAATCTGGATTCTATGAACTGGCCTTGCATTAATTAGTTCACTCCACCCAGATTACACTGTACTTATGCAAAAATTTACAATTTATTTCACTGTAGTTCAACAGGACGATATTGAATGCGATTAATATTTAATACGACTATGTCAATAATGGTGTGTGTCATGCACAAGTAACACGAGGTCTCTCATGTGCTACAGGTTAGTGCCGTTTCTATTTTCGTATTTGCTTATGACGTCAGGATATCATACGTCATCGAAAATGAAATGCGGAGACGATTTGTGTTACATCATGGTTTGCTGGCAATGCTCCACAAAAGCATGCTGTAAGTATGTATGTATAGTATAGGAAACAATAAATAATTGAAAGCGGCATTTGAGTAAACAGCTGGCTAAATGCTGGCGAACGACAACATGACACGCAAACGAATTAAAATGTTTCGAATATTCAGTAGGGGGTTTTCTAGTACTTGTATGTATGTATGCATGTATTTTTTATGTAATCCTATAAACAACAAGTGGTCTTGGTTGAAATGTATGCACTTTCTTGTGATATTTGGTTCCATGATAATATCTATGCACATTGTGTGCCATTGTTACAATCATAATAATTATGATTTACGAGTTCAGGTGTGCAGAGAGTATGAAAAAATTCAGTAAGTATAACTATACAATTTGGAATACATATCATGTGTCTTTGTACATATTAAGATGCTATGCTTGGATGCTGATGTCGTCAAGGACTGAGTGATAGTTAGTCACCCTGACATTGAATCCATATCGTCATTTAAACTGCAAGACCGCGTATACGCCACTTGTGCCAAAAATGAGATTTAGTCCTCCGAAGCTTCTAACTGCCAAGCTCTATCGATCCATACCAAAACATTGATATTTGGACAACAAAAGGTCATAATAACAGAAGAATTGCAAAACCGCTTATCAAGATATGGAAGCAATATGGCGTATGCTTTCATTTTTCATATTCCCTCGTTCAAGAAGCGTCTCGTTGAGTGGGCATTCGACATGATTTAGTGTTCTATGGAGATTCTTAATAATAGGTTCTCGATGCTCCGGAATCTCATGATACAAACATTTGGGGAGCTAGAATGGGGTTAAATGGCATCGCATCGAGGTCAATGTTTACAAAAGTACTTGACATTTCGACATTTTGCTTCACAGCTGTTTAGAAATTGCCCTTAGAGGGATCTATCTGTTACCCCCACTAATTTTTCCTTCTGAACATTTCTTTCCAACGTACTTATCCCCTATCTCCAACCCTTTATTAAGCTCCCATACAAAATGATCGTTTTTATAAAATGGGCTTACATTGCTCCCAGGTAACCCCCTGAGGTATCAAATGTAAGACTGACCCCCATTTAATTTACCTTTTGAAAGTTTTTCCATACACACTTAACCGCTATGACCAACTTTTAAAGGGGGAGAGAAGGTAGTTAAGTAAGCGAGGAAACATCGTTCCTAGGGAACCACTGATCCGATTTGAATGATCTATTCAGCGATCGGCAACATTCTTGAGTGTAAAAATATCAAATTAATTACAGTTCAAAAATTCACCACCACAGGGCGCCTCCCATGCAAACGATGTTGTGAGGTTGGAAACTTTTGGGTTTCTACGAAGCAAAAATCAAAATGTATTGTCGAAACTCCATTAACCTTCCCATTTAGAACATAAACATTTAAACATCAAAACATTTGTTTAGAACATACTTCACACAGTTAACTACATATAGCCAAGTTTATATGCAAAAATATCTAATGGTCTTGAAATAAAACAGTTTATATGCTATCCTGTAAAATTTGAGTAACGACGTATTCGCGGTATTGCAACGAGCCGATACGCGGTTTTGCAGTTTAAACGTCGACATGTATTTGTTAGTCCTGACTGACTGACTGATCCAATTTTGGGAAGCCCAAGCCGCTGAAGCTTCGAAAAAAAAATTTGAAAATTCGAGCTGAACCTCCTTGAAGAAGGGATTTCTCAAAGTTCGAAATCGGGAGGGGGAAAATGAGTTAAGGTATTGTTTGAAGATTAATTGCATTGATTGATTGATTTCAAACTTGGTCTAAATGCCCCAAATCAAATAAATTCGACAAGTATTTTTCAATTCTTCGAAAATCAACATTTGGCGATGTTAATAATGGGTTAAGATTTGTCCTTCCATATGGACAGTAAAAAAATAATGGGATTTAAACTTTTGTGAAAATTCTACAAATTATAAATCACCAGATACCACCTACTGGTTTTAATTAGTTTGAAAATCTAAATCTGACGGAGTCAACAAGACAAAAGAGAAATTGTAAAAAAACATGAATTAATGAATTAATGGAATGAATTAAAATAAAAGACTAGAAATAAAATATTAGGTATATAATTCGACTAGTATTTTTCAGTTTTTCGTAAATCTAAATCCAGGTTTTATTGAGCCTATTGACTTTAAACATGGTGAAAGCAAATTAGATGAGAAATATTTGGACACGTATTTTTTATTTGAAATTTGACGGAGTCAACAAAGGGTTGAGAGTTTGTATAGAAACAAAATAAATACCTGTTTTTAATAAATCTATAAGCATACGTTGCAAACGAAAAGCATACGAACGAAACGTACTGTAGGTGGAACCCCGACTTTAGGCCTAAAATGCAGAACAACTGAGACTGGCGTAAAGAAATCGCACAGACTCTTTCATTTGTCTAATGAATTTTGCACTATTCAAATGGGTCTCGAAGCAAGAGAAAGGGACCTATTTGCAAATAAAAAAAGTAAGTTCTTTTATGTCATTTTCTTCGCGATTGTGCCAGTTTCATATGAACTAAGTGCTGTCAATCGGTGCTAAATTTAGTTACAGTATGTCCTCAAACATTTCAGAATAAAATGCCATTGATTTTTTTATATTTTTTGGTATAAATACTCGTTCTTTATTTGTGTTAAAAAATCGGTAAGTGTTAATAAATTATTACGACTCGCAATTGGTGAGACTGACTTAAATAGATACGTACAGCGTAAACTTAGCGGAGGTGGTGTGAGAACAAACTAACTACATTAATTGGTATTCGAGGGGAATAGGCTTAGTGTCTACCTTAAGTGTGGATAACGAAAAGACTTGAGTATGGCACAAGGTAACAAAAAGATACACAACTTCCGTGGACAGTGCATAGAACGTGAAGCGGTGAACTTAAATAGTGAACGCAAAAAACATATTAACAATTTCGTAATATTTGGCTTAAGCTCTAAAGTGTTAAAAGAAAAAAATTCTAAATCGATTAAATTAAATTAATTACAATAACATATGCATGTAAATTGGTACAATGTACTATCACAAGAGCCAACGGACCGAACAGTTGGGTCGTCGGCTCACATATTTATTTGTTTCAGTTGAAAATGTTGACTGGACGTGAACCGAGTGGTGTGTTGTGGTGCGGAGATTCGTTTCACAAGCTCGTTGTTGCCTGCAGCTTCAGGTATCGCGCACCGTTCTCGGCATCCGCCAGCCGGGCAATGTGCTCGGAAGCCGCATAGCAGGTGGTGGCGGTGGGCGTGCTCGGCCGACTGTTGCTGGCGTTTTGGCGCAGACGCGTCGCAGCCCAAATCAGCACCACGATCGACGTGACCAGTATGCCCAGGCCCAAGCCGGGCAGGAAGCTCTTGTTCAGCGAGTCCAGAAAGTCGTAGGAGCGGTGCGTCGTGGTCGGTTGAGATTTTTGTGCCTGTTGCTCGAGTAGTGCGTTGAGATTTCGTTGTTTGTTGTTCATGTACTGCTCGTCCAATGTGTTGGCGACAATAGGTGTAAAGCTCTGGGAGGCCGACATGGTGCGGTCGTAGCTGGTCATGTCGCCGGTGTACGGACGCCTCTGGTACTGACGCACCTCGGGCACTGCGCCCGGAGTGCTGAATTGCAGTGTGGTGATGTTGGAGCAACCCACATTCAATTCGGCCTTGGGATTCTTCTCCTGCACCATAACCAGACAGAAGCGATAACTGCATACAAAAGTAAAAAAATAATTTTATGAAAAGTGCCAACTCCAACGTGAGAGACTGGCAAATACCTCTCGCCAATATCCAGCGATGAACTGTCGGGCACGATGACACTGACCGTATTCTGGCCGTTTATTATCTTACTTTCGCAGTGGATCTGAAACGGCAAATTATATAATAGGATTGACATTATAAAACAGCGACCACACTGCTCTAACCGGTGAGTTGTCGATCAGTATTTCGTTGATATTTTCCTCTCGATAGACGAAGATCGCATCGCACATGTAGTCGTGTTTGCTCAAATTAAGTATCCAGGTCAGTATCAGTCCGTAGTCGGCAGAATAATGCAGTTCATGGAGTATTATCTACGATAGAATGACGTTGGATTAGTTTGTGCAGCCAGTCTTAGTCAGACACTGCACTCACCTCTTCGGACAGATCTTTGATGTGTGTGGTGTGATTTTGCCGGCTGATCGCTTCCAGTTGCTCTATGATGTTGGCGTTGTCCTTCTCCACGTTATCCATTTCGCAGTTGAGCGACTCCAGCGGCACCTGCATTAGCGGCGCGCCCTCTAGCCGCGGCGGCGTCACGCACGTGGCGCTTATCAAATCGGAAGCCTGAATTTTGGCCACTTGCAGCCACTCGGCGAAGGAGCGTATGCCGCAATCGCAGGACAACGGATTGTCCTGCATCGACAGGCTCTTCAGCTCCCTGGCGCCGTCCAGTGCATTCTTAGCCACAATCGAAATATCATTGCCCGCCAGTCGCAGCTCGCGGAGCGATGGCAGCGGCGTTATGAGATCGGCGGTCAGCGCTCGGAGGAAGTTGTGTGTGAGATCAAGTGAAGTGAGCCGCGTCAAGTGCTGCAGCGAAGCGCTCGAAATTGCCACGATGCCGTTGTAGCTGAGATCCAAATTCTCCAACGAGCCCAGGCCGTAGAAAGCGTGATCTTGCAAGACGTCGATTTGGTTGTGCCGCAGCGAGAGGCTGGCCAGACGCGAGAAGTTCTGCAAAGCCTTATTCTGTATGCTTTTGATGAGGTTGCGATTCAAGTCGAGCGACTCCAAATTCCTGAGGCTGGGCAAGGTGGCAGCGGTGAGAGGACCGTTCAGATTGTTGGCCGCCAGGTCCAATTGCCTGTAAGTATGACAGTCAAAATATGAAAACATTTTGACAGTCTCAAATGGAGACGCACCTCATATTGTAGCATGGACTCAACGCTTTGAAACTGGCTGCATAGTCGCCGAGTCTGTTGCCGGCCAATTTCAACACCTCCAATTTGCGCAGATTTGCGAAAGTCCTTTGCGAAATGCTGGAGATTTGATTGTTACTCAGCTCGAGGTACACCAGGCTTGATAAACCGACGAAATCAGAGGTGCCCAGAGCTTTAATTTTGTTGTTCGACAGATCGAGCCGCTCCAAGGCGGTCAATGAGGAGATTGAATTCCACGGAACGCTCAATAAGGCGTTAGCTGGCAGACCTGGGAGAGAGTCGAGATTTCGTTTGGTCGAATTCTATCGAAATGTTGATACAAGTGATAAAGTTAAACTTACCCAAAGCCTGCAGGGGCCCTTTGATGCCCAAGAAGGCGTACTTGTGCACGCGCTTGATTTCACCGGACGATATGACCAGACCATGTAGTGAGATGCCCTCGAAGATTTTGGCATCGCTCAGGAACGTCACATTGCGCAGCGAGCAGTCCAGCAGCGAAATGGGGTATGGCGAGACCCGCAGGCTGCTGGCTAGAATCTGCAAGGTAATAATTTGACTTGTTATTATGTATATTTGATATTAGCATCCCATTGTTTACCGTTAGCCCATGTAGATCTCCACTGCAGCGCAGCGTGTGCGGCAAGTCGCAGCCGCACTCGAGACTACGTGAACTCGAGATATTCGGGCACTTCCACTCGAGGTCCAAGTCCCCGACTGTGACCGCGGAAATCTCGTCGGCTTTACGTTTTTTCGGCAGGCCTTTGTTGAACAACTTTCCCGTGGACTTTAGCGCGGGTGGAGGATGCGGAATCATGGCAGCGGCGGCTGCTTTGGTCGGCGAAGTGCCGGCTAGCATGACTGCATTACTGCTGGCCAGTGGCGCTGTCGAGGAGGCACTTCTTGGCAGCAAAATTGTTGTGGCGGGTGTAGTAGTTGTGGTTGTTGCTCGCGCAGTGGTCGAATCCTGCAGCAAATCCGTCAAGTCATTGGCCGAGATCGATGTGAGAAAGATCAGCACTAACATGAGCGAGTGTCGCGTCAGTGTGCTGCAGGACAAAAACAAAACAAAACGGAAAAACAATTAGTTTTGAGGTGAACTGCTTCTTATTGGCGTGTGATCAAGCCTTACAGTCTCTAGCAAGCGTGGCAATAAATTCATAATTTGAATGTATGTGCCTTGCATGGAGACTGGTAGGAAGATGTGTGTGTGTGTGTGCGTCATCACTTAAATGACGCAACTAACATCACGTAGCACAGGGGACGATGGGAAGAGGGGGTAAGGGAGGAAAGATGGGTGTGCTTGGGTGTTTTTTTTGGGTCAAGAGATGTTGACACTTTGACACATTTCAATGGGCACAATAGAAAATTTCAAAACAAATTCGCTTTATTAGACGCATTGTTAGATGCAAACCAATTTGCCAATTTAGTAATTAACCCAATCTAGTGTCCACCGGAGATTTATTGTTTATGGAAATGTGCTTTAAATAGTTTAGTTTAGCTTACCAGTGAAAAATATGATATGTGTAGTACTTTGAGCCAATTGTCTACTAAGGAAAAATAACCAATTGGAAATATGACCTGATCGTAGATGTAGAAAACTTCAGTATACAAAGAATTTTATGTTAAAATTTCAATGACCAAATTTACATAGAACATTAGCGCTTTGAAAGACGTTTCAGGGAGAAATCTCCATTTCAAAATGTTCAATATAGCATGTGACTAGCTCCTTAGTGCTTGATGGGATCAAATGTTCACAAATTCTTTATTCTAAGCCCTGTTTCATGCTTCTGTGTGCCGGAAAATGAAATAAAATTAAACGTCGACTTTACCGCGGTGTGCCAGTGTTAAGTCGAATCCGAATGAAAGTGAGTCTGTTGAGCTGGAAAGTGTTCCAGCAGTTGGATTCGTTTCAGTCCGGCTCCATTCAAACTCAATTAACGACAAGTACCCGCGTGCGTCGTTGTCGACCGTAACCGTCACCGCCGACCAGCCGACTGCTTACGCTGTCGATATGGCGCGTGGTGGGCGACGTTATGCTAATGTCTGTGCGAGCGATTCTAGAGCGCCCATTGTGCGCGACATATGTCTTCGTCGCTTTTCACTGCTGCAGCGCATGTCTCGAGCATAAAGTGTTGCGAAATAATAAATCCGCACAATTAGATGCGCGCAGCGATGACTTTGCGGAATATTAAACCAGCCCCCGAGGCTTTAAAAACCCCCAAGCGCGGTTAAGCGCTGCTAGTACTGCATCGAAATCGGAACGTTGAGCTTAGTTTAGGGAACCGCAATATTCCAAACGTTCAGTTCCAGTTGGCTGCGTAACGTTTAATCCTTAAGTGCGTCCTGCAAGCACATTACCAGCACTTTGTGTTATCTATTTTTTTCAAACGCACGTAAAAATAAATCACCGAGTGCGATTGTGACGGCCCAAGTTGGCATATTAAAACAAATAAATACAATTTGCGGCGCAATTCTACAGACACCACAGAATCGGGTTCTGGCTATGTTTTGAACTGCATTTTGAGCAGCGCTTTTAATAGAATCGGCAAAAAGCCAATCATCGCTGGCACACAAAATTAAAATTAACGAATTCCTGGAACTGTGCACGTAATGCGATTCAAAGCCAAGTTCACCGTCTACTACAGTCTGTCGATTGTGTTGAGTTTATGCATTGTCACACAGGGCAATGCGAAAATGTTCACGCGATGTCATTTGGCAAAGGAGTTACTGCGTCACGATTTCCCGAGGAGTTATCTGTCGAATTGTGAGTCAAACTGTGCTAAAATAAGTAAAGTGTTAAAGTTAGTGGGAGTGCGGAGAAATATTTAGTATATTTTGATTTGGTATACTTTCACATTGCGAGTGACAAAACCTGCGTAATATGATTTCGGTTAAAACTCAGAAGCGGACAGCCAACGACGAATATTGTATGCACTCTTCGATCATATAATTTTGAACAAGAAATTTAGGCTACTTTTGGAGTTGAGGACCCAAATCGATGTTCTGATATCTAATTTTTGCGTTTATTAAGATTTTAAGATCTAAAAAATATTTCCATCGGTTCAAAATCTAATTATCAAGTGAATTTTAATTTTCAGGATATTCAAGAATTTTTTAAAAACAAATCAATCTTTCATTGTGTGTTAAGATATGAAACAAACCCCTTTTGGAATTAGAAAAATTTCTGCAGTCAGTTTTCATTTGTTATCTTTGCTAATTGATAGTATTAAAAAAAATGATGTATGCAAGTTTAATCTGATTTAAATTTGCTTTTACCGCTATTGAATTCTTGTATCCCAAGCAACATCCCACCACTACTGCCTCATTCTAGCTAAGTACTGACAAAAATCTTGCAAGTTAATATTGTCATGAGAAGCCATCAAGTTTTTATCCTTAAAATATTGTTTTACTTGAAGTTCAGTCTTTGCATCTAAAGGTATTAAAGTGCTATCACCAGAGATAGCAACCATCCAGCTTTTCTCGGGACAGTCCAGAATTTGAAAGCTCAAACGATGTAATTTTACGAAAATCTTGAATAATCTGCTAAAGTCAGAATATTTATAGTTTTAAAACTCAAATCTTTGTGTGTTTGTTTCTTTAAAATTAATTTTCTCTTTGTATAAGTAATACATTAAAATGATTTGTTTAAAATTTATAAAAAAAAATTTAACATATATTAATAACAACTTTACTATCAATGAAGAATGACTAGAGCAATAATGCTGTCAAATGTAGTGTCGAAACCTAATTTTTAACACTAACCAACAACCATCTCCTCTTCTTCCCGCAGCCAAGTTGACAAACTTTATTCTTGTCTTCTGATTTTCAGGGGTTTGTCTAGTCGAAAATGAGAGCGGTCGAAGTACTTCAAAAGTCATGCAACTGCCCAACCAAAGTGTCAGTTATGGACTCTTTCAGGTAAATACGAAATCAGATTCATACATCAAAAGCACCCGACGGTCCCCACCCAACGAACGAAAACGATATACGTTTTCATAAGTAAAAATAATACTTTTGCTTTGGTATTTCAGATCAATAGTAAAAACTGGTGCCGCAAAGGGCGCAAAGGCGGCATTTGTAATATCAAATGCGAAGGTGAGTATATGACTAATGGTTGTTGGTAAAAACCGCAATTACAGTCAGCCTGTCAATTAAATGCCATCAAACACAGCTTTGTCAAGAAAATCGGCACAAGTTCAGCATTCGCTGGGAACCAAAGTCCTCATAAATGTGTGCCCATAAATTGTTTGTATTATTTGTTGTTTTTCAGATTTCTTAAACGATGAAATTTCCGATGATTCTCGCTGCGCCATGCAGATCTTCAACCGCCATGGCTTTCAGGCTTGGCCGGGCTGGGTGAACAAATGCCGTGGGCGAACGCTGCCCGATGTGTCCCGATGTTAGGCGCGCTCAAGTGCACCATCATGTACCAGTATGTATGTATAGCATAGTACATATGTATCTATGTATATTTGTTTCGCGCTCTGCGACTGACTGACGGACGCGCTGCTCGACAGTGCGGCGACTCGCTGCAAACCGACAGAGGCGGCAGATGAATTGGAAGATTGTACACCACATGGAATTTTTTACGATATTCATAGGCTGCACTTAAGCTGCACACAACCATACTTCATTGGAAAGTGATATAACATATACAAGAATTGAAACGTTTTTACAAATTTACACACAGCTATTCGTATTACGTAGTCGAAGACAAAGAGGAGAAAAGGTGCCTAAATTATTTTAGCTGTAACGCACACTTGACATTAAGTAGTGAAAATTGGTTTCAACTCCTAGATACAGCCTAGCAGTCAACGATATGTTATTATTTAAATATATAAAATAAAAACAATTTTACAAATAACTTACAAATTGTCACGAGTTTTCTTGCAGCTGGCTGTGCTTCAGCTTGCAGCATGCATTTTGCAGCCTATAACCAACAATCTTATCATCAGTTGTGATGATAACAAAAAGCGAAGAGTGATTCAGTTGTTGGAGCATTCAAAGCATTTGGAGATACATATTGTAACGGCCGCGAAGCCAAGGGGGTTTGAGTAAGAAACCCTCCCATGGAATTTGTAAACCATGGTTATTGTTTGAAATTGCAATACCAAAATAAACTTTGGTCAACCTGCCTCGTACGCGACTTCTATTTAAGCTGAAGACAATAATTATTAACCTAATTTATAATAATTAAATTTTTCTAATAATCTGGTATCGTTAGCCAGTCGAATTCCCTTCACTATTGTAACTAAGCAAATGATTCATGATTTAGGGATGCTAAAAATTAAAAACGAATCACAGATGTTTGAAATTATTAAATTTGATTTGCTATGTTATTAATTTTATTTATAATTCATACATAATAATAAATGACAAAATTACATGTTTTCCATAACTCTGCCGTAGCGCAATTCCGTCTCTGTATTGTATCGCAGGTGTCGATGAAGAAACCCTCTTTAGTTGATTTCCTCCTGGGAGACACGCAATGCGAACAATTTCTCATAAGAAGTCGAAATATTCGAAGCTTGAATTGTTCTGTCTCGCTACATGTAAGAGTAACGTTCACAGTGAACTTGTATTGCGGCAATGCGGTTCGAGAGGGAATATAACCAGTGAGCAGTGCTTTCGATTCTCTCGCTAACACTCGATTAGCTTCACTATCAAGCAACGCTTTTGGAATTCATTAGGAAGTCAAATGTGTTTACTCAAATATTTTAATTATACTCTACCATAGGTTTTTTTGTTCTACAAGTACCAAATGCATCATTTAACCCTTAAATGCATGGCGTACCATATATGGTACAATCCTAAATCCTTCGTACATCTGTTGAATCAATTTAAATCATGTTTGTGCTTGCTCTAGATTGATTCGAAAATAATTGTCCCATGCATTTAAGGGTTAAGAAGTTCTTTTTTAAACAAATTTTTTTTAATTTCTTTCTTTTTCTGTAAATATTTTCTAATAATAGGAATTTTCTTCTTGGCTCCTTCTTCTATCATTGAAAATAGCATATATACAGGTGTCTTTGGTATATTTTAAAGATCAACTATGCATACGAATCAGGGTTACCGTTGTGCGACTTTAGTTGCATTTTGCAACCTTTTTGACGCTCTGAGACTTTTTGTGCGACTTTTTCAAACTTGTCTGATTTTGCAACTTTTTCCATCTTTGTGCGACTTTTTCCCCCTTTTTTGCTAAGTGAAATCCTTCTACCTCTTTTTATAGTCATACACTGCAAAATCACACATATTTGCACTTAGAAAAATCATTTAAGTTTACGATATTCCTCGCGATATCGTAACCCCATTCGATTGATTAGCTGATTATTTAGCACAAAGCCTATAGTCTTTGATTTAGCATTTAGCTGAACATTTTTGACATACAGTAGGAAGCTTAAAAAATGTTTTAAATGGCAGCGCATGTATTAACTCTAAGTCACAGCAGTGCGTGTGCGGAAAGTATGTTTTCAAAATTAGGATTAATGAAAAATAAATTAACCAACAGATTAGTTGTAGGAATTTGTAAGTCCATACTATCAGCTCTAAATTTGCTAGATACCTAAATAGAAGACTGTATGCCAAGTAATGCTTTGCGAAAATACAGAGACGAAGTTACAAAAAAAAGAAAATTTATGATTAATATATTAAAGTGTATACAAACACATTATTAAAAATTAAATGTAAAATTAATACACAAAAGTGTATATAAACACTTTTTTAATCATTATTTCTAAGTTATTTATATCGTTGAAAGGTTAATTTGAATTGTTAGTTTTTTTTTTAAAAACGACCTTTTGTGCGACTTTCTCAAAATTCTCAACGGTAACCCTGATACGAATATGTGTAGGGCACCAATGTGGCGTCCCACACCGACAGGAACGTTAACACGCTGCTATCGCGCGTTAACAGAAAAACCTTAAACAATTCCATTTGCGCTTCAGTTGTCGCTCTGGGATCAGTAAGCGTGCATCGGTAGGTGCGATCGTTTTATTGTTAGCAACGAGCAATTGCTGATCGTCACACGAATCAAATCAAAACAAAATTACGGAAAACCCAAGACCCCACAGCCGCAAAGCAACCACAACAACAACTGCGCTTCTTGTGCCATACAAACGGCGGCCGAGTTTGCGGGCGTTGCACAGGTGTCGGCACGCAGTCGCCACGAATATTCCGCGAACAATTGCGCCGCCGGCCCGTAGATTTCGCCGTAATGCTGTAAGCCGTCTTTGCTGCCTTACAGCTTCGCACAACTTTAAGTAAGTATCTCAGCAAAACTTTCGGCAAATTTTAGCGTGAAAATCCATCAGTGTCGCGAGCGTGGCAAACTGGTTGCCTAGAGTTATTAGCAAAAAACAAACGTCAAACACCCAACGCGTAACCTTGAAATCGTCAATGTTCTACAAACATTTTATTCGTGTCTTCGCCTTCTTACCAACTTCGTAATTTGTATACGGCGCGTTCACGGTGCGAAAACGCTGCTGCTCTGACCGCGTCTGCGACCGAGTATATATGGGCGGATTGTTGATGAGCGGCGCACTCGTCCACCGCGCACGTTCTCGACGAACATGTTGTTACGCTGTTTGTTGTTCGTTATTTTCGATGTAAACGTTTTCGCTAGTTTTATTATTTTACGACACTATTTGTTTTCGCTGTCTAAAGTGCTCGATTTCGAACAACTAAGCACACAGTTAGTGACTTGTGTGACTATCGGCAATATGCAAATTGAATACAACGCAACGGTTTGGCGCGCCTCGATTCCAAGAAATGCGAAATTATGTAAAATTATTGACATTTGACTTGAGTCGATTGATAAGAAATACCACTGGACAGCACCTAGAACCGGTTTCATGCGAGCACTTTTATTAATTTCCTGCCAAATGCAACTTTATTAAAAGTAATTCGTCAATGAGCTACAACTTGACGAAGATGATATTTTTTTGACTATGCGAAGTGCGTAGGAGTGATAACAATCGTCATAAAATTCACGTAGTCATAAAATCATAATAAAATCTTAACTAAACACTCGAATCCGTTTTAGATGTACGTGAGATATGAATGGCTTTTATGGTTGATAGGTAGGTGGAACATTTTTAAACATGTTGCTCTTTAAACATGTTTGCTTTAAAAAATAATTTTAAAATCAATAGAAAGTGTGTTGAGAAGTGTAGGTGGTAGCGTACCTAAGGGTTTGCATGGAGTATAAGGAGCTTATTTTGAAAATTTAATTAATTTTCTCAAAGCGTGTTGGAGTTCAGAACATATATGTAATTCTTTTAATTTTAATTTTTGCTTTGTCACGCGGACTTTTAACTTTGACTTATGATTACAGTGTTTCTACACGACCATAGAACATAGAAACAATACGAAGCGATTTGTAGTCTTTTAGTTTCGAATGTCTACAAATCTTGTTGGGAACTAGAAAAGAGTTAAGTTCAGAAGAAAAAAAGACACGCTTAAGTTATTGTAATATTTCGGAAATTTATAAACATATAATTGTTTGTCCTGATTGACTGACTGATTCATCATCGCCCAGCCCAAATCGCTAAAACTACAAATATGAAATTTAAACTGTAGATACATCTTCAATAGTAAACCTCCGCTAAGACGGGATTTTTTTAAATTCGGGGTCTAAAGGGGCTAAACATGGGTTAAGGTGTTGTATGAGGAAACGCGATTTAATGGGTCTATTGATTTCAAACTTGCTGAAAATGCAAAACATCAAAAATAATGCGACATGTATTTTTCAATTTTTCGAAAATCAAAATTTAATTTAAAAACCTCGAACCGGTTGGCCTCAAAGTTGGTGAAAACACTTGAAATCAAAAATAATTTCACACGTAATTCTCATTTTTTTTTAAATCAAAACTTAAAGGGGTTAACCAAGGGTTAAAATTTGGTATGAAGAAACATGCTTTTTTACGCCTCTTGACTTCAAACTTGGTGAAAATACTTAAAATGTGAAGTAATTCGATACTTGTTTTTCATTTTTTCAAAAACCCAAATTTGACGGGATCAACGACGGGCTAAGAGTTTGTATGATGAAACTGTGAAAAAACATGAATTAATGGACTTCAAACTTAATGAAAGTAATTACCTTAGTGAGAAAACCCATGTGTTTTTATTTTTTTTCGAAAATAAAAATCTGACGTGGTCAACGATGGGTATGGGGAAACATGATTTAATGCGCCAATAGTCAAATATGGTGAAAGCACTTAAAATGGGAAATAATTAGATAAATATTTTTTCATAAAAATCTGACGGGATCAACAAAGGGTTAAGAAGAACTTGATTTATTGGCCTCATTGACTGTAAACTTGCGTGCAAAGCCGCGGGGCGTTGCTACTAACAAATATAAACATACATAACTCGCATGAAAGCCCATGTCGGTACTATATAGAATTCTATGCACGAGAGTTTTCATCCTTACGAATTCGCTGGTAGGCACCTAAATGTTGTTTGTTAATTCCAAACAGCCACTTGGGAACTTTTTGATAAAAAAAAAAAACGAGTGTGCTTATGACCACACGACTGAAGTGAAACTTCTTTCGCTCCATCTGTATGTATATAGATATATATATGTATGTGTACAATATATACATGTATGTACATATACATATATTAATTTTCTACAAATATTTAAATTTATTTCATGTTTTCATGTAACGCTTACGTCACGCGTTCGCCAGCTTACTCCCCAAGTCAAGCGTGCGTAAACCACTCAACTCCCGTTCGCCTCGCCCGATCACACTTTTCGTAACGCTTACGTCACGCGTTCGCCAGCTTACTCCCCAAGTCAAGCGTGCGTAAACCACTCAACTCCCGTTCACCTCGCCCGATCACACTTTTCGTAACGCTTACGTCACGCGTTCGCCAGCTTACTCCCCAAGTCAAGCGTGCGTAAACTACTCAACTCCCGTTCGCCTCGCCCGATCACACTTTTCGTAACGCGTTCGCCAGCTTACTCCCCAAGTCAAGCGTGCGTAAATCACTCAACTCCCGTTCGCCTCGCCCGATCACACTTTTCGTAACGCTTACGACACGGGTTCGCCAGCTTACTCCCCAAGTCAAGCGTGCGTAAACCACTCAACTCCCGTTCGCCTCGCCCGATCACACTTTTCGTAACGCTTACGTCACGCGTTCGCCAGCTTACTCCCCAAGTCAAGCGTGCGTAAACCACTCAACTCCCGTTCGCCTCGCCCGATCACACTTTTCGTAACGCGTTCGCCAGCTTACTCCCCAAGTCAAGCGTGCGTAAAGAAGTTTCACTTCAAAAATATTTTTACTCTAACAGGAATTTTTCTTTTAAGAGAGCAGTAATTGAAAGAAAAGTCAGTTTTCATAGACTTGCAGTCCAATTTAAATATAAAATCATACAAAATGTAATGTGCCATTTATGACGAGTTTCAACAAAGATGAAAGCGTTATGGATTTGTTAAAAACAAATAATTTGTTTGTGATCCTAAATGGATGCCGGAAATGTAAAGAAGAAGATACGTGGTCGTGTCTTTTGCTTTTTCGTGACTACAGCTTCAACAAAAGTGCAGCGTGAGTACCAAGAATGTGCCAATCAAAGATAACGACAGCCGTTGTAGACTTTTTGTATAGTTCAGTGTTGACAGCGGTGTTTGCCTTCTTTCAATTTGTTAACTTATTGGTACTCGATGGAAAATGTTATCATATGCCAACATACTTTGTTTTGCCATTTATGGCATTTCAAATCACATATTTGCTCATATATAGTAAGTAAAGTTAAGATGATGTTCGCGATTTTTGGTAAATATTATACATGTATGTATGCATTTGTGTATGCATGTGCAAAGTTGTACATATGATGTACGATAAAGTCCTCAAGTCAGATAACCTCGATGAAAAGAACCCAACAAGTAGTCCGCTTTCACGAACCTTTTGATAGTCGAATTCAATCATTAAAAATCGAACATGTCGGTGGATACAGGTCCATCAGTATCTATGGAGATCGCCGCTTCTTGGGCAGAAAAAAATTTCAGAAAGCAAAAATCTTTGTATCTAGTGAATGTATCAGAACCCATGCGAGTTACAGCTGGTCTTTTAATAATGCTTCTGCTGAGGTTTTCATCGAGTACAAAGATGTACAGGGGACCTACAGTTTAAGGCCCAATCCGACCGGGGTTTTTTTGCAGTTTCCTTTCACACTTGTAGGTTTTTGCCATTGCCTGCCAAGAGCGCACTTGTTCAATTCTTGTACGAGTAATTCTCATCTGCTTCATGTGGATAGCGATAAAAGTCGACGAGTGTTTCACCAGCCCGAGCTAGGAATCGAACCTCGGGCCTCTGTTATGAGAAATTGCAACCATAAGATGAATATAAATATTTTATGGGACTGTAAGATCAATGATAGTTGACGGAGTTTAAGCGTTTACCATACTTCTTATTCAGACACAACAAATATTCAGGCAGATCTTTAATGCTGAACACATTTCAGATATTTTTAAAGTAAAGTAATTTTAAATGGCTAAGGTGTCTAACACTGATTGTTTTTAAATTAATTTTTATAATTGAATTCAATTCGCGGTTGGGTTTATCGACGGTTGACAAGTATACACCTATTTCTATCATGTTGTTCTTTTTTAATTGTTTGCTCTCAATGTAAATGACAAGTTTTGTATTTGTTTTGAATAAGTGAAATATTTTGACTGCTTATAATAAATTATAAAAAGTTGTACTCAATTTCAAAAACCCAACATTCATGCCCATGACTTGCTGTGAATCCACAATACAAGTATTGCTGTAAAGTTCTCATTTGTAAGGTGGACCGATTGTGTGACATTGCATCAGCGATAAGTGATAACAGTGTATTGTTGCTTGTTTTACCCGTGCGGTATAATTAATTACTAAAAAAACATTAAACAAAACAAGTTTAATTTGTTTCAGCACAGTAAAATTTGAATCTTATACACTTTTACGTGCGGGCGAACCTTCCCATACAGACACACAATACTTTTAATGTATGTATGTAAATGAAATTATTATTACAAACGGCATAATGACAGGTATTTTTTTATACTTTTGACGAGCTGTTGGGGAACAAAAACAAAAATAAAAATAAAATTAAAACAAATGAAAATAAAGAAACCTTAAATGAATCTACAAAGTCAATATTGACTTAACTTGCGAGCCAGTTTGCTGTTTAAATACTCTTAAAGTATTTTATGAATGTTGATAACTTTCGAATTAATTAGTCGCTATTAAAAAGTAAAAGTTCCTTATAGTATCAATGAGCAATTCTAATTCATTCTATTCATTTACATTTAAAAAACGATTCACTTGTTCAGGCCTGAAACTAAAAATAAAAAAGTTTCTGGAACTATAATTTTTGTGGAGTAAAAAACTAGCACTTTCGGCCAAGAGCGCATTTGAATTTCGGGTTGTTTGATGTTGCCAAGGTTCATAATTGCTAAAACTCCCGTGCTTTCATTATTCTCTTTACAGATGTGAAATATGGTGCGGTACTGTGTCTTACTACTCCCACTGCTGCTGGGGTTTCTGAGTTATGGCGTTGAGGTGACGGGAAAGAGGTATATGCGCTGCGAGTTGGCTCGAGAGTTGCTACAGAAATATCAGATCAACAAAACGTTCCTGTCGAATTGTAAGTTGACTCTTGTTTTTGAATTTCAATTGATGACTACATAAATATTCGCATCTACCAGGGATTTGTCTAGTCGAGCACGAAAGCAACATGGACACGAGAGCAATGAAGGAGAAGCCGAATGGCAGCGTCAATTATGGCCTCTTCCAAATCAACAGCAAAGATTGGTGTCGCCAAAATCGAAAGGGCGGCATATGTGAGAAAAAGTGTGAAGGTACTCACTGTTTAATTTTCGCTGCACCTAAATGCTTCTTACTTAAATTCTACTTTGCCGCATTTGCTCAGATTTCCTGGATGACAACATTTCCGACGATGTGGAATGTGCCAAGAAGATTTTCGAACGGAATGGCTTCAAGTTCTGGCAGGGCTGGAGCACGTCCTGCCGCAACACACAGAACTTGCCAAATTTAGGTGTAGCGTGCAATATTCAAAGCTTAACGACAGTGCGACGCATTGCCCGATTCTACAACGTCTAAGACTCAATGGAATTGAAATGTTTTCCTTTTCAATTATTACGTATCTATGCATTTGCACACATTATAGTACACCGTCGATGGGGAAGGGCGAGAAGTTGAAATTGTTGTTTTTGTACTGTTCAGCCCCAGAGCGCCGTGTTCGCGGTGAATTGTTTTCAAAGACGCCGCCGAGCGCCTGGAAGCAACCGAGTAACTTTGAAGATGTTCAAGATTTTTGTTATCACCGCCGGCTGCGCGCCGGCTGGGAAACGAATCGAAAATGGGCGCGCTCGGCGGCTTGGCGGCGGCAGTGTAAACATTGCCGGTAATTGGTCGTAATGAAGGCAAAGAAGCCGAAGTTTGTGGTTATGAGAAAACCGAAAGTGTTAATGGTTTTCGGCGATTACAAAGATTATGCGGAATGCGGTTGAAAAAGCTGACAAGGCTATGATCTCACGAATGCGCGGTTCGAGCACTGAACGATTGGCTTTTGAACATTCTTATTGTATTGGTTATGGAACTTGAACGACATTTGCCCATTAACCAGAATTCAGTCGATGGCAAACGGCAAATTCAAGTGGAAAGGGACCTCCGCTCATTGTGTGTTGCTGCGATATTTATTTGCGACATTCTATTGCCTTGCGATACCCACACTTTAATTCGAGGAAAGCATGCAACACACAACATGCAGCGAGAAACAAACAACCAACAACAACAACCGAATCGGCGGCAGCCATCGGGCCACGGCGCGTTGGGGCCTGTGCGCAGGTTGACGCGAAGTCCGCTGTCTGCCGACATTTTTCGAAATTGCAGCTAACACATGGGCGTTGTTGCAAAACAACCGCCCAACGTTCTCGTATGTAGGTACGAGCTGTCAGTAAGCAAGTCAAAAATTCAGCTGGGTAGTCAAAGAGCTGAGCGAAACCGAGCGGAGCTAAGCAGGCCAGTGATGGAATTTGGGCCCAAGAGTATCGTACCAAACATCAAAATAGGAGTGTACCATATTCAAGCAAATTGTATAAATTTTTTTCCAAGCTCCGAATTAAGTGAAAGGCCAATTTAATAACATTTTTTATTAATAAACAGTTTAAAAGTTGTATTCGAAACCAAAATGTATGTTTAACAACACATGAAATTTACTTCTAATTTAAGCAAGAAACATATATATAAGTACATTTGCATAGCATAAGTCAGTAGGAAGCTTAAAATCATAACAACATTTATTACTGGCTTTTAAGAAATCTTTCGTTTGTATTAAGGACGAATCAGTACTTAATTGTAAACGGTTTCGGTTTGCTTTTGATTAAATTTTGTACAGGGAATACGCGCTCTTCACTGGCTGAAGATTGGGGAATAGAGAAAATACCTTTAACAACTTTTAAAATGTTTTTGAAAAGAGGCTGAGAGGGTTTGATTAATTTTTTAGGTAAGAAACTTTTTCCCAAAATTCAGTAATTCCAACGTTTTAAAAGACTTTAGTTCTTCATATTCTGATAGTGACCTATACTCATCGTTAATTTCTTCGAGATATTTAATCTCTTTGGGAAAAAGCTTGGAAACAATTGGTACAACAGTATTTGTTTTACCCGGCAAGACATGCTCGGGTGAAAACTTAGGCTGAAAGTTTAATATTTCATTATTAAAGTTAACTCTGTTTCTTAAAGAATAAATAAACTTTATATTAAAACTCAAGACATTTTCTTTAAATTTTGAAACATCTTCATCAGATATAACCCCTAAGCCAATTAACAAATCTACTCCAACTCCACAATGCACATCACCAACAGGTAATTGATATTGAAATTTATGTCGTACATATCTTTACCCTCAATTACTTTTTTTTCAAGAAATTACTTGCTAAATGGTGAAACAAATATGCAATTCTTGGAAGAAATGTGTGAACTCGTGTGTCTTCTGATTGCATTGAAGATGGTAATATGACAAAAACTATTCATAACTATTTAGAAATGTTAAGCTATGTCACCAATTTTCCTTTAAGGTTGCCAAACAATTTGCTATAATTTTTGTTTTTAATGCTAAAAGGCAATAAAAATGTTTCTTTTCGTTACTCGACCAGTGTGTACCAAAAGCGACGCCTGTGTACCAACGTACTTTTTAAACTGTGATTGTATCAAAAAAGTACAATAGTATCAAGAATTCCATCACTGAAGCAGGCGTACAAAGAAGTTTTATTTATTTTGTGCTCTCCGATGCATAACTGGTGATTTGGAGGAACGGTTACTGGTTGTTATTGAGACATTTCCTGCTTAACCCATTTTTAACTGATGGTTCATAAGTTGACAATTAGCTGTTGTAGCATTTTGCAAAAAGTACCAAATTATAAAATCGATTGTCTGGATTTTAATCACTAGTTTTTATACACTTAGACCAGTATTTGACAACCAGCAGAAAGAGGAAAAAATAAGCGATAGGGAAAAGGATACATACCAGACATCTGCATGGCTCCATTCACTTTCTCTCCCACAGTGTTGACACTTCTGCTGAGTGCACACTTTCTGAGAGTCATTACAATATGAATACAGTAATTGCTGTAGGCAAAGCAAAAGCTGTGCACAAAAAGAAAGAGTCACAAAATAGAGAGAGTCACAACACACCATTCTCTTAAGTGAATATTCATTACTCACTTGTTCGTAAGGTTGTCAACATTAGTTAGCATCATTTGTATATAGTAACGGTATATTTCGTTTTTGTTTTCATTGTTGGTATTCGTTGACAATTTATTCACTTGATAGAACTTGATAGAAAATCATTTTTTAGTTTCATTTTGAGCACACTACTCAAAATGAATGATTCGAATCATTCATTTGGTTTCGCTGTATTCACAGCATAAAGTGAATACAGTTTCTGTTTGAGTACACTATAAAATGACTCATTCAATTTATGAATACAGTACAATCTCTCACTCGAGGGCAAATTATTACTCATTCATTCACAATCACAAAAACGAATGTGAGTGAGTGAGTAGGTAATTTAAGAGTGAATGAGTCACAACACGTTTTGAGTGCAATCATGCAGACGTCTGATACATACACTAGTCAGAATAAGTTTGCGTACAGGCAAGTCAAAATTATGTTATGATTAATTTTGACCTCAAAAATGGGTTTTCTGTTTATAAAAACTTATCCACATAATTCATATATGCCTTAACTGCACTTTTTGTTCTGTTTTAGATGCATTAAAATAATAATTTTCCATGTATTCGTATTTATTGACAACTAGTAGGGCCCTGCGGCTTTGCACGCAAGCTTGAAATCAATGGGCCCAATAAATCAAGTTTCTTCATACTACACTCTATGGGCGATGCCACGCCTCTTTTATGTAATGCCCAATCCATTCCTCCAGTCGAAGGGTGTGACCCGGTTTCATTGATATGCGACTTTCAGTTCCAAAGTTACGCGGAAAATTTAAGTCACAAAAAATATGCCGTGTCCCTTGTTCAACGTCCATAAAATTTTGTCAGTAGAATGACACATCTATGGGACGATGGTATACAAAACTTCAAAGCTTTCCAACTTATTGTTCCGAAGCTATTTCACATTAAAAATTTGGGTTCTATGGGCGGTGCCATGCCCTCGTCCAATACCCACCCCATTCTCCCTGTCGAAGGGCACGTCTAAATCGTAAGTCTGTGCCAAATATACGCTCAAAATTAGAATATGCGGTCTTTATCTGGAGGCCCTTCTATGAATGCCACATAAAACGTTTAGAACGCATTCAAAAGGCTTTCCTTCGGTTTGCTCTTCGTTCCCTACATTTTGAAAGTCCCACTCCCTCTTATAGCTCGCGATGCATGCTCATTGACTTGCGCTCTTTAAATAGCAGAAGGTCATTCCTCTGTATAATGTTTATCTTTGATCTAATTCGTGGCGCTATTGACGCATCGTGCCTACTTCAGCGTATAAACTTCTTAGCTCCGATTAGATCTCTACGAAGTCAAGATCTGTTTCTTATTCCTCGGTGCAAAACTAATTATTCTCTTAATGCCCCAATTGTGCGTGCTTTGACCGAGGCTAACTTATTCTCAAATTCTTTAGATTTTTCAATTCCTAAAAATGTATTCAAGAATTTGTTAAAAAGACTTATAGTATAAGTATTTAATTTTTGGTTAGTCTGTATGAATTGTTAATTAATTCTAGGCTATTTTTGAAATAAATAAATAAATAAATAAATAAATAAATATCTTTGATGTGTGATTTGCAGTTCCAAAGTTATTCAAAACAATAGGGTCGCTTAAAAATAGCCACGCCGCTTGTCCCACGCCCATACAATTTAACCACTCGAACGACACGTCTAAGCCATGATGCTGTATCAAATTTCAATGCTGGCCGACTTATAATTCCGAAGATATTTCACATTAAGAACATAGGTTCTATGGGCGGTGCCATGCCCTTCGTCCGATACCCACCCCATTTCCCATGTCGAAGGGCACATCTAAATCGTAAGTTTGTGTCAAATCTCTTTGATGTGTGATTTGTAGTTCCAAAGTTATTCAAAACATTTGAGTTGCTTAAAAAGTGCCACGCCCCTTGTCCAACGCTCACAAAGTTTTACCAGTGAAACGGCACATCTAAACGGTGGCAATTTATAGATATTTGCTGCAATGACTCACAAAATTTTTTTATATCCATATTGTTTTGCACAAATATACCACAGTTAATTTCTGTCATCATAATGGGCATTGCAGGAAGGCGTAAAAGGTGGGCGTGGTCAACCTTATATAGCCTATGTTTACCGCTATGAAACACAGAATCATTTTACATCAACATTAATTTTCAGACATTTACCGTAGCTTTGTTTTGTTAGTTTAGTGGGCGCGGAAAGTGGGTGTGGCCGATTATATTATAGCCTATGTTTGTCGCAATGACACGCTGAATCGTTTGGCACCCATAATGCTATGACAAATATACCATGGCTGATTTGTTATTATAGTGGGCGTGGTGAAAAGGCATATCAGGTGGTCGTGGTCAATCTTATATATCCTATGTTAACATCAATGAAACACGGAATCATTTGATATTAATACTAATTTACAGACATGCACCGTAGCTTCGTTTTGTTAGTTTAGTGGGCACGGAAAGTGGGCGTGGCCGATTATATTATAGCCTATGTTTGCCACAATGACACGCTGAATCGTTTGATACCCATATTGTCTTACAAAAGCATACCAAGGGGGCGTGGTCATTCTTATATACCCTATGTACCATTCCCCCAGATCAAAAAATGTTTGGTGCTTATTTCATCTAAATCGGTTCAGTGGTTTTTGCCTGATTGTGGCTCAAAAAACGTCACACTTGTTTTTATATAATAGTATAGAAGTATAGATATACACACAAAACAGTGCAGAATAAGTTTGCGTACAAAACTAATAACGGGAATTTCCGGTTATGCCCTTTATTTTTTTTGGAAAATTTGTATTCCATTGAACAGTAAACGGACTTGCAAATTATTTTTAAACGTATATGTGCTTGAAATTTTATATAAAGCAATAGAATCCAACAGAAAAAAAATTAAAAATGGATAAACTTTCCAAAATTGACAAAAATTTCATGAAATTATGGAAACTTTTAGGAGAGCACATTCGTCATTTCAAAAAACCATCTTAAATCTCGAAAAAAAACCAGAAAATCTTGCTTCGTTACTACGATCTTGCCATTTTCTTAAGCTACCCGAGCAAGAGGATTAGATTGTTTGCGATGAGTGCATCATAATCTAAGGCTAGATGCATCCAATATCTTCAGAAATGTACAGAAATATTTTATAAAACCCAGTAGCAGTGACTTTATAAGAAAAGTCCTGAAAAAAACATATTTCCCCCACATAACAGCATGTAAGAAGCCCATATTTAGCTTACTAACAAGGAGCACAGAATTTCTTTCGTGAAAGAGTCCATCAAAGAGTCTAGAAAACCGGATTTCCGGGACTATGTGTTGTTATCTATAGAGTAGGAAGATTTAATATTCTCTGATAATGGTTTGGCATATTTGCCATTAAAAGGCATCAACTAATTTGAAGAGGATTCAGTGAATGACTCTGACATTAACAGTAAAGCATAGCATATGAGGGGGTATGGTATGGGGCTGCATGTCAGGAAAAGGAGTGAGCAGGCTATTTTTTTATTCAGAAATGCGTCCGAGGGGTTATTTACATATTCTAAAAGCTTATGTAAGCCAAGGTTTCAAAACTTTGGATTAGGTTCCAACATTTCTTTTCAACTTCTTTTATATTTATGTTCGAACGATGTGAAGCTATCTTTGCTATTAACTGGCTCAAAAAAGTTGAAACAGTTCCTCCCTAGTCACCTTACGTGCATCTAATTGAGTATTTAAGGGGTTTACTTGAACCCTGAGCCCAACAACACTCCATCTTCAAAGATATAGTAAACCAATATAACAATTCAAGGATATTACAAAATAACCGCTGAAAAAACACCGAATTTAATCAAATTTACGCCGAAACTTCTCCAGGGAGTTCAAGCGAGAAAATCATATTCACAAAGTTAGTAATTTTTGGGCAAAACTTAGTTTCAATTAAATTTTAACTAGATAACCTTATCTTGTACGCAAACTTTCTCTGAGGTGAATTCATAACATATTTGGTTTTTGGCCTTTCTTTTACAGTTTGGTCAAGTTTTTGATATTATTATCTTAATGTTTTTTTTGTTTTTGAAAAATTACTTTAAGTGATTTATTTTTCATATGAAAAAACTACGTACCCCTTGTACGCAAAGTTATTCTGACTAGTGTAGTTATATATTATCAAGAATTGATTTACATAGCAATGTCCATCCGTCCGTGTTTGTCGTAAAGTTTCGTACAGATATGATATAATAAGTTATATCAGAGGATATTTTACAATCTTTTAGACCGATTGTTATTCCTTTGTGGTTCATAAAAAAGGGACGGTTTCATCTACAGAATCTCTGTCAGACTGATGTAATATAGGTAAATATATTAACATCAACTTTGGTACTAATCTACTGTTGGTGTTACAACTGACAACTGATACCCACCCCATAGGCCGCCCATTTTTAAGTAGGGTTCCGATATTTTTTTGGTATGGATACTACGACTCAAAATGGGTATGGCCCATACTTACTCATTCGTCATTCAGTCAATTCTGTTAAAACAATTAAACTATTTACTGAGACATCGGGATTAAATTTTATTAACCCATTCACAGGACAAGCGTACGAAAAATAGTTCGCTTAGGTGCAGTCTATGAATTAATACCTCTATCGAAACACAATAAAACACTCTTCACTCATCATTTGTTTAACTCTTTCTTTAGTGTTTTTTATTAGTTGTAACGCGGCATTACAGGCTTTAGAAGCATTTAATCAAGCTGCTACGTAATACTAGAAAAGCGTGAAAAACTCTTTTTAATAAAACATAATTTATGACAGCTCCATAAATCGCTCTTTAAGGTTTTTATTGCAAAATGAATCATGGTTGCTTCATGAATTATTTCTCCTTATTTGCTGGGGTTTTCACACATTGCGTAAACTTTAATGGACATTCACTAAAGGCAACTTGGGAAATATGTAGTCGTACTTGTGCCAGTGATGATTTCACCTATTCGATCGCCTGCGCCACGTTGCTCGATGGTGAATCATTGTGGGCGCAAATTTCTTTTATTGGTTTTTATTGAGTGTGTGGGCATAAATTGTGATATGCAGGCAAGGAATTTGCAAATGCTATTGAACCACAAGTTCAGTGTATCTATGTATGACGTTCATAAGCTGCCATTAGGAAATTTTGTTGAGTTTAATGGAAAATAGTTGTGCGCTTTAAACTTACGTTAAGCTGCTGTTATTTACCATTAAATTATTTTCAATAATATGTGAGCTGTTTTGAGTACCAAATTAACACTCTGATTCACATGGCGATGCTAAATTTTAAACCTACACAAACTCTTTTTTATGTTCTGTTTTGCTAATATAACAAAATGGAATCATTTAGAGTTTAACACTTTTGCAGAACATTAATTTGCAAAGCAAGTGGAGTTTCCCATACAAAATAATTAATTGTATTAATCGATGATACTATTCCAAAGGATCTATGCTATTAGAAAGAAAAACGCCCGATTGGACCGAAACTCTTTTGCGGTTTGAGAAATACGACTATTTCTAACCAATTAAGACACGATTAGGGTCGTAATACTTCAAATGTTTTAAAAACCCATTTTTAAAACATTTTCAGAAAAAGACCTGTTCACAGGACACTGCTGTTAATTGAACCTACATCTGACGTATTTAGGTTTAGCTTCCACCAACTCAAGGCAGATTTTGAGAGAAAGAGACGTCTGTAGTCAACGTGCTTGCTCGCAGCAGACACAAAGTAATCTCTAGAACCGAAACTTATTCATAATTAAGTGTATTTAGTTGCTGCGATCGGTTGGATCGCCAGAATAATTTTGATGATCTTACTTTCGTCATTCAAAAGGGGCTCACACCCTCTCGACGTTATAATCAATCCTAAGGGCCTTCGAGTCTTCTCGCTCATCTTAAAACCGTTTCTAGGGTGCTCCGCTTTGTTAGCTAATACTAATCAACCAATAAAATTTATATATTTTTATGATTTTCGACAAATGGTTACTTAAACTGTAGTTACTCAAACAATAAAGTTTGAATGTATTGAAAGTGTAAAAACGGGTTTAAGATTAACCTAACCAAGAGATACGATTTCGATGACATAAATGTGCCATATTTTTTAACAATCTTTTTATTTGAACAAATTTTAAAATGTACTCAACAGCTTTGCAATTTTTCATGTGTGTGATTTAAGTAAAAAACATTTTTTTCCTTTACCGTAATAGACACTCCTCCCCAACTCTCATTTTATAAACGCTCAACTCTAATGCCACACAAAGATTTTTCTTTAATTTTATGTAAATGTTTATTTTTTATTACTTTTTATTTTATTTTCTTTTATTTTGGGTTGTAGTAAACAAATTTTTAGAGCGTCACCTTCGCCGACGCTGTGTACTCAGCAACCGTGGCAATGCAATCTTCAAGGCGCTTTATGCATTCGCGTGTGTGTGTGTATGTGAATGGCTTTTGTATGAATTAGTGTGTTGGTGTGTGAGTGTGGGTGTTGGTGCGCCGCCACAGGTCAGAGAAACCCACAAAAGTGTGTGCAGAAACGAAACTGAAATGATTTCAAGTGAGCCAAACGAACCGAAATTAAGGCACGCCACCGAAAAGCACCGTTTGCGAATCGTCAGATTGGCGGCAACGACACAACGCCAACGTTAACAACTGCGGCGGCAACAGCTGCACGTACGATTTGGCATCGTTCTGCAGATTGGCGGCGGTGGAGGTGCTGGCGCATTGAAGGCGTGTATTGTGGCGCGGCAACGGCAACGGCACCGGCACGCATGGCGCACAGCCGCTCGCTCATTCAGTCAGTCAGCGGCTCGCAGATGGCATCGTCGAGATATGATAATGATGCCGCAATGCTTAAACCTTAATTTGCACAGTTTGGCGGCGGCGAATACTAACTGGTTTGAAGCATTTTTGGCTTCTTTTGATGTCAATTCTACTGCAGATCGCACCGCAAAATGCCATTTTCCAAATTACGAAGTCGTTTGGCAGTGCCAAATTCACAATGCACCATAACGCAAATGTTAAATGAGTACGAAAAAATTCAGTAGAAGCGCCAAGTACGGGTTAATATATACTTTGGCGCTAATGAGTGGCCGATTCGGAATTATTTGTCAGTGTCTTTGTGCAGTAATTCGTAAAAACCACCCACTTTGCATTTACATTCACATTTAAACTCAAATTGCGGCTTACATTTCCGCTGCACGGTTGCATTTCCATTTCATAAGTTAGACGCACGCATGAAGCATGCAACGGCGTGTTGGCTGCTGGTTTGCTGGCAAATTCATAAATCAGAGCGTAACTGGCCATAATGGGATGGAATGGTTTCGAGAGAATGCATTCGTCATGGCTTCGTGGAATGCGCCGCTTTCAAACGGCTGCAACTAAATGTTACATGAGCGCTAAACAATTGCACCGACTGCACTTACAAAAGATTGCACTAAGCGTTGAATAATGGAAACTGATATCAACTGCAGGAGATTGTAGGAACTTGAAGTCCATGTAAGCACTTAAGTAGAAGAACGCGACAATATGACAACAAATCTAAATTGAAAGAAAATTTAAGGTTGGAACATTTAAGACTACATTTAAGGTTGGTTATTCAGAATGTTGCGGTTAAGATTTCAGTATAGGTTAGCGTAGGCGGGAGTAGCAACCTTTCTCTGAAATATCACTTAAGTACAAAGACATGACTCAATGTTTCAAAAGAAACGCACAGAATGACAATTCTAATGAAGCTGGTTTATTTTCGGGAAATTGGGTGCTTAAATACTAATTTACAAACTGTTATACAGCGGAGCATTTCCAGCGCTCCGCCCATTATTCCAGTGACCAAAGGCTATGTCCAATCAGCATCACTGGACCATTGGGTCAACTCAGCACTTTCCTCAAGTGCCAGTGCCCTGCGGTAGGTGACGTCATATATTATGCTGATCAGTGCATTTTTCGTAAGCGGGACATTGCACTGCGGTAGGCAGTGTCGGATGACACGCCGTTCGGCTAATCGCTGGCTCAGCCACTTGAGTGCTGCACTGCACTGTGCGCGTAAGTTTTGATTGTTTGTTTGTTTATAAGTGTAGCGCGATCGACTGGTGTCGGCATAAGTGTCATGTGGTACCACTACACTATATAAAAAAAAAATAATATTCAAAATGTGTAGACAATAATTCCATTACAACCAATATCTACGGGTAAATAAAATCGCACGTTCTGGAGAAAAAATTTCGTATATTTTTTGTAAATATTTGTTTTGAAAATCGGTCTGCGACATATCAGTTGTTTAAAGAGGTGTATTGTGTCCTTTCGATTTGTGTCTAAGTGCCTAAGGCAACAGGAAAACTTAAAAAACATTTAGAATTAAACACATTCATGTTGCCATTTCTATTAAACGTGTTCAAAATATATTCAAAGTATTTCTACTTTTAATCGTAAAAAGTTGCTTTCGTTCTAAGTGAAGATATTTTTAGTTGAATTCCAAATTCCGCGCAGTAGAAACAGGGAGATTTATATGTTACCAGTAAATAGCCTTCTTCATCAGTTCATGTTCAAAAATATTAACCCTTTCCTTCCCGAATTATGAAATAGCCATAGAAACAAATTGGAAGTTGGTTATTTGAAACGAGAGAAGTATTTAAAAGTATTTTGCATCATATTTAAAATGGTTTCGACTTTCCAGTGGGTGGTGCGAGGGGGTGGTAGCCATACTACACCGAGCTTTTATGAAGCAAAATTACAACATATTTTATATGAAAACAAAATCTCCCTTTATTTACAAGTTTTTAGAGTTATTTGGTCGTTTGTTAAACATAGAGCAATATTACATTTTTGGCATTTAATTCTGCTGCCCTATCGAGCGGGAGCCGTTGCACAAATGTTAACAATTTTCAATGTTCCCAAAAAAACAAACTACATATTTTGCTGAAAAAGCTCAGAACAATGTTTCTTTTAAGCGAAACAATTCATAGAATGGGAAAAAAATCGAAAATTATACATCGAAATTCCAAATTTGAATTTGGTAGCCATATGGCTACCATGGGAAGGAAAGGGTTAATCAAATAGCAAATAAGTAAACAAAAATTGTGCACCGTTTAATTGTTTTTATTTTCCAAATTTGAATTTGGTAGCCATATGGCTACCATGGGAAGGAAAGGGTTAATCAAATAGCAAATAAGTAAACAAAAATTGTGCACCGTTTAATTGTTTTCATTTTTTCCGACACACAATCGAAAAATTTGATTGAGGAGAATTACGTTATTGTGATTTTTTCATCAAAATTAAGAATTTGCCTTTCAAAAGTTAAGATGCATTAATAAACAGATTTATTATAAAAAATTTCGGGAGCTATTACTTAGTGAAAAACAAAGCGAGTGTGCCCTTCAGAACATTTGAATAACAGAGAAAAGATCCCAAGGCCCAAAAAATAAAATGAATGACGGATAGTCAAGAAAACGAAATATATATAAATATATATAATATATATACTGTAGGATCATCATTAAATCGTTTGTCTTGAAGATGTCTACTAATATTTGTCTTCATTTATTGGTACAAATACAGTTATGTGTTAAAAAATTACTTGGCCATACATACGAATTTGAAACTGAATGACAGATAGTCAAGAAAACTGGAATATACTGTTGGATCATCATTAAATCGGTTGTCTTAAAGATGTTTACTAATATTTTTCTTCATTTATTGCTGCAATACAGTTATGTGTTAAAAAATTACTTGGCCTGGCCTTCTGTTGGGTATTGTAAACGATATATGTATATATAACGTTCATAGGGACTGTAGTATATATTATGGAGTAAGTACAACGTATACGTGAAATTTTTATACAAACAATACTTATCGCATTGAAATCTTTACAATCATAACCACAGATAGACTTACGTACATTCATACATTTCTGTCTGTTACTCTCTGTACATAAGTATGTAGTTACTCTTATTTGGCTATATCCCCTTAACGCCTTCGCATTCTTCGAAGCGTCACACTTTTCCAGCGCTTGGCTTGAGTCTGAATTTGAATGCTGCGCAAGTGGTGCGCCGCAATCGACTCAGCTGTCACGGTGCTTGCATATAATTTTCAGTTTTCCTTTTGCCTTCCTCATTTGCTTGCATTTTTTATACAGCTACATGTTGTTTTGTTTTGTTTCTGTCTGATGTTATTGTTGTTGTTTGTGTGTTTGTAACGTACATATATTTCAGTTTTTGAAACGTTTGAGTGCGTTTAATTTCCGGTTGCTGCTGTACATTTCGTTGTTGGCATTGTTGTAATGGTTGGTGGTGGCTGTTGTTGTTTGTATTGGTTGGTGGTTTATTGTTATAGCCATGTTAATTATGTATAGACAAACAGCGACTATACGGCAGCGACAGCGACAGTCAGCGGCACTAATGCGACGAGCCGAACCGAGAACGACGCCAATAGTTGGGAAGCAGAATGACAAATAAATGTACAAATTCTTATGATCCACAACCGATCGGCACTTGTGTACAGTGTCGGACTTTATGGGAAATGCTTTTCGAAAAAAATTCAAATTTTATGCGGCGTGTAATGTTGACATTTTAGCTGTTGATCCAGCCGGCCGCAACGCGACAATGACAATCTGCTTGCCACATCGCCCAGGCGGCATGTCAGTGCACCAAAGTGTCAGTTGACCGAAAGTAACCACAGGTGTTGCTAATATAGAATGATTTTTGAGTTTAAGTGAAGTAATTCATTACTGGAGATGGAAATACAGACTTAGTATGTATTGCGAAAACAACAAAGGGAAAATATTTTTTTTTTGAAGTGAAACTTCTTTACGCACGCTTGACTTGGGGAGTAAGCTGGCGAACGCGTGACGTAAGCGTTACGAAAAGTGTGATCGGGCGAGGCGAACGGGAGTTGAGTGGTTTACGCACGCTTGACTTGGGGAGTAAGCTGGCGAACGCGTTACGAAAAGTGTGATCGGGCGAGGCGAACGGGAGTTGAGTGGTTTACGCACGCTTGACTTGGGGAGTAAGCTGGCGAACGCGTGACGTAAGCGTTACATGAAAACATAAAATAAATTTAAATATTTGTAGGAAATTAATATATGTATATGTACATGTATATGTACATACATGTATATGAGTCGTTTATTTTGAAAGTGGTTTAAGTCAATTTTTAGTTTTGAAACAAAGCTTATTTTTTTAGTAAAGTTTACAAAACGTATTACGTTATATATTCTAACATGTTTAAGGTCACAAAGCCATAAAAAAAATTAATACCAGTTAACAATATTTTTGAAACAAATCAAACAAAAACCCTTAAATATCTCAATATAAGAAAAATGGACTTAAACCACTTTCAAAATAAACGACTCATATATTGTACACACACATATATATATATACATACAGATGTACAGAGGCGTAGCCAGAACTTGGTCATGGGGGGTTTTGAAAATTTGTTTGCCAATTTAATATTAAAAGGTGATTTTTTAGCAACTTTTTTTGGCAACACTGTTTTTGGCAGCTTAGCTGTTTTCGTGTAACATGTTACTGTCAAACATGTTCAGTTTGGTCTGTGATTTAACCATGAATCGACTTACAAACGAAAAACGCTTGCAGGTTATTGAATTTTACTATCAAAATTCATGCTCGGTTAAGAAAGTGCATTGTGAACTTCTTCCATTTTATGGTCAGTTTGGGCGACCTTCTGAGGCAAATTTACATTATTGGACATTAAACCACCAACATACATAGAGTGCGGACAGAGGAAAATATCGCAGCTGTACCCGCCACACAGCACGCGAAACAATGGCCCAATTGAGAGGCGAGTTCGGTGAACAGTTTATTTCACGTTTGGGGCCCGGACAATTGGCAATTAGATCGTGGGATTTACGTCTTTAGACTATTTATTGTGGGGCTATGTTAAGGCTCATGTCTATAGCGACAAGCCCGCAACTAGAAGCCAATATTGAAGAATTTATTCGTGAGATACCGACCGATATGTTGGAGAGAGTATGCCAAAATCGGACCCAGCGTATGAACCATTTGAGGCGCAGCCGCGGTCAACATTTACATGAAATCATCTTTAAACATTGAATTATCATATATAGATCGTTCTATCGACTCAAATAAAGATTTCATACATTTGTCTAAATTGTATGTGTTTGTTTTTTAAATTAAATCCGAAGGCTATTAAAAAATCACCCTTTACATGCTTTTTAAAGTAAACTACACTTTTCAAAGAGGGCATTTTGTGGTGGTGCCACCCATATGTGACTTAGTGCAATTAAAATTTCATGAAATTTGGTTCGAAGTAAGAGTATGTTTTTGTCACTGGTACAAAAATTCGATACTAATTTGCAAAAAGCAAATATTAAGTTTTTCTTTAAAGTTGGTAGAACTTTTAGCGAAACATTTCAATTGATGAACTAAGTTTATGGTGATGATCGCTTATCCCGTGGCAGAGTTCATGAGTGGTACACGCGATTTAAAAACGATTGTCGGACATAAATGATGACCAACGTGTTAGCCAACTAAAACCCGCAATCAGCGCAGATTCCATCAAAACTTGACGGTAGTTCATCATAGATCAGCCAAAATCGACTTGAAATTGGATTTAACCTTCGCTTTCCTTATACCCACCCGGGTGATCTTTTTAATATTCATGTTCAATATCTGCCAGAGTGTTTATCCAATGTACTTATGATTTCGACTTACAGAACATATTCGACAGTAGTTTTCAATAATATAAAATATATTTTTTGGAAATATTAGTCATGCTTTATTTGTTATTTTTGTTATTTTGTATACCACATACCTACACGGGTGGTCCCAGGCGCTTCCGTATCGCATTTAACTGAACTTTTGGCTATCGAAAGACGCCATCTCATCGATAGACACTTGTGACTGATTTTTGACTAAAAGTTGAATTTTAACCATCAACCACTCCTCGTTTTCACGTTTTGCGGCATCGTGCGTCTTTCACCTTTTCAAAAAAATGCATTTACCGATTAAACAAAGGCGTTTCGAGGACGTAGAAGCCATCCAAAAGGCTTGCACCGACATCCTGAAGGACATTCCAGCCGACGATCTAAAACACTCATTGGACATGCTTTTAGATCAAGCAAATAGCTGTACTGAGCCTGAACTATTTAAAAAAATCAGATCGGTTTCACCAACAAAATTTTTTTTTATTCTTTCAAATGTTTAAAGGTGAAAAGACCTTTCTGCTAATGTAGGAACGTGCATACCATGCATAGTGAGTACAAATTTTTAATAATTATAGGCCATGGGGGGTTCTAACACCCTAAAACCTCCCCCCTTGGCTACGCCCCTGCAGATGGAGCGAAAGAAGTTTCACTTCAGTCGTGTGGTCATAAGCACACTCGTTTTTTTTTTAAACACGTCAATAGCTGTTTGTTGTATTACTGATGGAGTTGCAGTGCAGACTGAGTTGACTCAACTATAGCTCTTATTCAAGACTTAGTTTGAGCTTCGAGCAGTAAAAGGAAACAAACCGAAGTCTTCTTGCTGCAGCTTGGATATTAAATGTTTATAGCATACATCAGAAAGTAAGTACATTTATTGTCAGAAATGCAATTTCATTAACTTGAAGTGGAGGATGTAGAAAAGATAAATTTTTGCCAATTCAAATCATTACATAATTTAGTATAACAAAATAAAATTTATTGTTGAATTATTGTATTGAGCTACTACTACTCATTACTACTCATTTTACAAATTTGTTATTTTACTTATTGAAAATATTTTAAATAATAATAATAATTTAAGACCCTTTTCAAATACAGCTGCAGTCTGGAAATATCACAATTCATATTTAAATATAGGTACATACAATTTTAAGATGCAAAAAAAGCATTTCAGTTCCGTATACGTTGTAAAAATCTTACTCCACATTTACCTTCTACAGAATTAGTTTTTTCAATAGTCTCTCTTGGACACACCATGCATCTTCCCACTATGACCTGTCGCAAACTTGTCCATTATCAAAATTCAATAAATATTATCGCAAAATTTATTCATATCCTGCAGCATTTTTCGGCCCTTTACAGTGAAATAAATATGTATTATTAAGAATTTAATCACGTTCAACTCTATTCTTGCAATAAATCGAACGTGTCGCTTCGGGTCACATACATACATACATACATACATACATAACTGATATGACAGATCGATCAGGAGACTAATGCCTCATCCATGTTTTGGTGGTTGAAAGTTTTACAGAGTTCCGTTCCGAACTACTGATTGGGAATTATTCCATAGGGATTTATACTCTCAGAGATTCGCCGTTTTATGCAGATATATTAGACGCCGACAAAATTTTCCTTTTTTTGTGTTGAGTATGGCGTTGAATCGATCATAAATAAGATCAAAACTCTCAAAAAAGTTATAAATTTCATAAAAACTGATTTTTTCTTGGTTGCTTATAGAAACTTTGCTAACCACTCTTTTAGTTGCGAATTATTATAACAGTTGACTGAAAATTTTCACCCGTCATACGAGCGGGTATTGTCGTATTTCATAAAAACTAATGTAGTCAAACACTAGTCATAGATTTGTAAAAATAATTTTAGTTATATTCATCTAATTATTTGATTTACCGTTCTTTATACTTAACCCTTTGATCACAAATGAAACATGTTTTTTCCATATTAAATTGTTTCCGTCTTGTTTAAATTTTCACTGACTTTGACAATGCAAAAACAATTCGTTCGTGCTCATATGCCCCATGCTCAAGAAACTTCAATTTTTTTCTATCCCCCTCCTCCTTGTTGAAATTCAGGCTACGCCCCGGATGCCAAGTATAATAAATCGGAGCTGAACACTTAGGCTTCCACCAAATGGGCTCTTCCATTCATAATTAACTTCCATTGCTGCTGTTCCCACCACATTTTCATAGCTCATGAAAAATGATGAACTTCTTTGTTTTTACCACAAGAAATACTCTGGCCTTATGTTTATGTATGCACGTAAATATGTATCTATGTATATGTATCCGCTTAAATGATGTATTTCTCTTGCGAAAATATACGAAACATTTTCCCGCCTGCATTTTGCACAAGCACTACGACGACCTTCAAGAAGCATTTGCAGCAGCGAAACTCAGGCATCTTATCCAGCCAAGCACATTACCACCACATACACATACACATGGACAAGTATGCATGTGGCGCAGCATGTGGCAAGAAAAAAGCACAAACATTGGCACATAAGTTTTGAAAAACTCAACACACCGCACACAGTTGAATGCACCGCAGCTGTTGCGTCACACTTTCGGCGAGTTAGTTTAGGATCGACACGCATGCGCCGTGTCCGTTGCGGCCCCTGCACACACCCCGATATTTTCATTCACCTGCCACTTGCTCGCGCATAGTGTGGCAGCCGGACAGCTCTTCGTTGTTTGACATTTGCAGACATATTTCACATTTCATTGACTGTTTTGGGCAAACGGTTTGGGCAGTTCAAATGTGACGTCAACGTGCTCGGCGTGAGCACTTTTCGCACAACTATTTCCCAGCCGAACGCCCGAGCCCAGCTGGCAGCATTCCTGCAAGTGCGCGGCGCATTTTCGCCAACATTTCGCAGCCATTTGTGGAGTAAAGCTACTGCACAATTTATGAGCTGTCTCAGATGATTTCTGTGTTTTTTTTTTGGTTTCGTTGTGCTGTTGTTATTGTTGTTGTTGCTTTTTATTGCTACTGTCAATGAGTGAAATATTAAGCGTTAAGCGTTTTGGTATACCTGAAAGCTGTGATTTCATGATAGTTAACTGGTAGTAAATTGCCTAAATATGGCGCGAACATTAAAAATCGTCTTTGTGTCCATTTTCTGAAAACCCAGTGAACAATTAAAAGTCACCACTGATCACTATGGTAGTCGATTTTTTGTCTCCCCACTTTTTTCCATGCTTGCAACCACCAACATTTATCATTGCGGCTATAGCTGTTATTGTCTATCCCACAATCTGTAATTAAGGTATAACAATTCCGCACACAGTTGGAGTTTGGAAATGTTTTTTTTTCATGGTTGTGGTTAATCTGTTGTTGTTGAGCTGTAATGGCACATTCGCACAATAACATAAGTGCGGTGAACTGTGGAGCGGAAGCACAGCTTTTCGGCATTAAATCGAATTAGTGCGCTGAAGACATACTGTCATATTGCTGACGTTGGTGATTTTCAATCACGTTCAATCAGAAGTCAGATGTCAAGGATTTGAACCGCAACTGGAGCAACATCAAGCACGGAAATCTTACGATGGATTCTTTGAAGCTAGCTTGCTACATAAGGTCAAACTAAAAGTACTTTGAGAGTTTTAGAACTTTTGCACAATACAAAATTATGTTCGATATCACTTCACTCTCAAAGTTAATTCGGATCTCACTTTTTAATGCGCTGAGTTTTGAATGCAAGTCCTGATCTCTATAAATTATTATACTATGACAGCTATTATACACATTCAATCCATGATGAAAATGGACTGGATGGAAGAGCAATTTGAAAGTGTTAATGTTAAATTTTAAAACGTACGTAGTTGTGTACTTACTACATAATTAAGGTATCGTTGTCAGCATAACTATAGAAAGGCGAGTAACTAAGTGCGTCCCCATAATAATTCCAAAATAGGTCATCTTATAAGGTAAGTATTTGTTTTTTTATCATACTTTTTTAGTATTTTCCAAGTAAACTGAAATTATTTTTTTATTTTCACAGTGCTATTTCTATCTATTCGAAACGACAAATAATTTCGTGACCATAGTCCACGGTGCATTTGCCAGTAGCAACCGTCATTGCAATTGTTGTGGTTCAATAAATAATTGTTTGGACGAATTTTTGACTGGCGCCTGCAGCTCTGACTGTAAATGCTCAGAGGCAGCTGACAAAAAACTGCATTATTTCAATTTAATGATTTATGGACAATCTGGTGCACCAAGTAAATAAAATGAAATTTATTGATTAAACTTATTGACTTTGTAGATATTTTTGGCAAAATGTGTTTATATATCTAATGTCTGAAAATTACCCATATTTCAGCCGATGTCAGCATCGGCTGAACCGCCGTCGTTAGCAATGCAAAGAAAATATTGAATACTTTTCAACCTACAAAATGTAAAAATATTTACAACTTAATCACATTTTACTGCATTTTGACATGACGATCATCACTATTTATTACATTATTAGTTTACACTATTTATTACATCCTAACTGACAGACTGACTAACTTATCAACGCCGAGTTCAAGCCGTTCCGTTTTTGAAAACGGAATTTCAGAAATTTTGTAAAATTGAACATTTAAAGGCTTCAAAAAAGTATTGAAAAATCCGATAATATTATATAAAAAAAATTTGTAACACTCTCGCAACTGTCTTCTGTGTTTTGAACAAAATATAGCATAAATTTATAGGAAATAACCTATTTGGGACTTGGTTTTCAAAAACAATCAGCAGAATGCCTAACTAATTTCTATAAATTGTTCAAACTCCAGAAAAATGTGTTTCAATATTTCATATATAACTAACTTTAACCCTTTACGGCTCAAGATCACCAATCTTAATGAAACCTGGTTGGATTGAAATCTTTTTGAGAATAAAAAAACATTTGTTCCACGAGTTTTCAAAATTTTTATTATAAAGTGGATAAGTGGAGAAAAAGCGGTTTGTGACATTTATGTTACATTGAGCTATAACGAGTACAAAACTTTAATATTCATTAACATTTCAAAGAACTCTGTTTTACTTTTCAAGTTTCAATGTTTTATGAAGTGTTTAAAATTTTAAAGCAATTATTGTGTTTATTATAGCATAAGGCCACTCTACACTTTTCACATAAAGTTTGCGAGACCCCTACGCATCCAGGGAGCTTGCACCGAATCCTTTTTTCTGCCCATACCGGCCAATGTCCGATTTGATCATGTCTTATCGCAATCGGTGGAGTACTCTGCGCTGGCCCCTTATGTTTTTTAGCTTGGAGCTCGCGTGATTTCCATATTCGAAGGAATTATTGAATTCGTGGCGCCATGAGCGTCATACCATACACTCCTACATTCAGTCATATCCTACACTGCTACACGAAGAAATTGAATAAAACCTTCCTAAGATCTGCATTCATCTGTTTTGTATTCATTTTTAATTTTTCTGATCATTAAAACGGTTTGTAACAGAAATGTCACATTGCGCGGCACACAGCAAAAGTTGCCTTTGTTCCGCAATGTGACAGAAATGTTACAAACAGTAATTTCTTGATTTCACAAAAACTATCAAATTTTTTTAATGAATTCGAGCACATTATTTAAAGAGAAAGTATTCACCTGTTGTTTCGCACAAAAATAGTAATGAAAAATCACTTTGAAATATTTTTTTTATAAATTCAAGCTTCACGAAAATGCACTGTGATAACACTCACGATTTCTGAACACTAAATGAAAAATTTTACATTTTAACTGAACGGTTTCTATGTAGTATTTTTATATTACATGCACTACCGTATATAGGAGATGAACAAAAAACAAAAACAAAGTTTACTTGTTAACATTGCATTTTATTGCTATTTTAGTGGTTTGTTACAGATATGTCACACGGTGCCGTAAAGGGTTAACTTTAATTTTCATGTAATTGGCAGCTTTTGCATACCGTTTAATTTCTATTAATTGATCAAACTCTAAAAATAGTGTATTTCAATATTTCAATTCGGATTTGATTTAGTTTAAACTTTAATTTTAAACTAACTTTAACTTTAATTTTCATGTAATTGGCAGCTTTTGCATAGGGCTTTCATTTACTTATTTGTGTTCATTGCTGCAATGTACTTGACATATGTATTGCGGTTGAGTGTGTCCTTTGGTCTGTTATAGCAACAATGCATTAGTCAAAGCGGCAAATTGCATTTGTCGCGTAATTGCCACCAATTATTGCAATTGCTGACATTCGCTGGCAGACAAATTCGTCGCACTCGATTTTCGTGAATGGTTGGACAAAAAATAATGGCAATTTGCTGCGTATTTAAATAAAAGGAAACGCTCAAGAAACGTGAGTGCAAAGTGCAGCCAATTTGTAGCGCGGCACACCAGCAGCCCGTTGCCCATTTGTTGCGGAATTGTATTTGAATTGAATGCGGCATGGGCGTTTTATTGATTGCCACACGATTGTCAAAGACCAAAGGCCATAATTACACACGAGCGCGACACACGAAATCGCGTCGTCGCACAGTGACAACGAAGCCGAGTGAGCCGCTCGCCAGCAGAGACTCTGCGCAGGCGCACAGCAACAATGCAACAGTAGAGCATCGCACAGTCGGATGGAAAGAAAGTTTCATTGGCTGGTATGACCGATGCGGCGCTGTTGTTGAAATGTAAAAGTGTTTTTCATATTTTCGTTTAATTAAACTCAGTCATGAGTGGAAATGCACAAATGCAGCGCTTGAAATGAAAAGCGTGGCGGACGTGTTGCCAGACAAAAGGTCAACAAATCACGCGAACGTACAATGCACAACGTGCGGTTTCTGTGCCAGCGGAGATTTTCACAATTCACTTTGGTTGTGGTCGAACAAAGGCGAGGCACGAAAGAGAAGAAAGCGCAGGCAAATTTCATTCATAAAAATATCTCGAGACGTGCCGCAACAAGGAACAGCGGGGCCACCGCAAGTGCTGCTGCAAAATTCTATGTTCTTCGGTGTTGGCATTGTTGTGCTGGTTTTATTTTTGTATTGCTCTCTCAATGTGCCTCTTCAGTCTGACAGCGCAAAGTAATTGAATTTTAAATACCTTTCGACGGCTGACAAAAACGGCCGCCGGGCCAGCATATGCAAAACTTCGGCCGATGGCAAGAAACAGGCGCATCCTGCTTAAGGCTGAGGCTTTGTGTACTTAAGACGGAAACGGATGTACAAACAAAAAGCGGAAAACGATTAAAAATGAAAGGAGTGCAGGCAAATCGGAATGTACCTTTCGGCTCAATACCCAACGAAAACAATTCATTCATATTTTCTTTCATTTATTGTCTTCATGTGTTGGTGTCGCTTGCAGCCGATTGCAGGGTTTGGTGACTGCTTTCAGCTTTGTGTGCTGAGCCGTTTACCTAGATAGGTTTTAGCAATTTTTTGGAGGTAAATGAAAACACAGTTAGATGTTTTTCGTTCGAAAAAATTACGAAAGGAAACAATGAGTAATCGTTTCCTGATTCCCATATCAAAGAAAATCAACTATGTTTTGAAGACTAAATGCCGATGTAATCAGTGGCGAGTATAGTTCTATACATAGTTTTTTCTATACACAGGTAGGTAGGTTGTAGTGGCTGCCTCTGTATGAGAAACACTGAGACCTCTACATGGGCTCGTTGTGATACGAACAATTCCACATGTTTGAAATGTGTATGCAACACTGTTTTGCAACATGTGTTAAAACACACATTTCAAACAGTTGGGGGGAAGAGAGTGGGGACCTACAGTTTAACGCCGAATCCGAACGGCGGTTGGGACTATCCTTGAACTTATTTATTATTTATTTATTTATTTATATATATATATACAGTCGCCGACTAACCTCCGTTGAGACTTGACGCGTCTTCTCTTCGCTCTCTCGATAGCAGTAGTTGGTTAAAGCATCATTACTTACTCATTTGCACCACGTTGATCTTACGTAATATTCAGCATTCCAAGTAAACCAAGTATAAATGGCTCCCGGGCCCCCCGACCGGTCCAACCGCTTCTGGGGCCTTTCAGAAGATATGGACTTCATCGCCAACCAGAACGAAAATTTCCCTACTTTGCCTCAAAAAAGTGAACAAACAAACAATCCAAAATATATTGTGATTTCTTCAAGTGACTCTAACATACCCCTATCCAAACTAAGCCCATTTGCCATTAAAAAAAGTCTTGAGAACATCTCCACTGAAATAAACTCAATTTCGCAACTTAAAGACGGTTCCTTGCTAATCTTAGCCAAAAACCAACGCGCCACTGATCGGTTTCGCCTCCCCAGCTCCATAGATGTTGCCTGGTACAAGGTAAAAGTACAACACTATATTCCTAATCCTATGCGTTGTAGGAACTACCAAAAACTGGGGCACACACAAAAGAGGTGCACGAACGAAACTTCTTGCAATGATTGCAACTTACCACCACATAACACCGAAAAATGCACCCGAACACTCTGCGCAAATTGCTGTGGCAATCACCCAGCATCAGAAAAGACGTGCCCCAAATATATGGAAGCCCGAGACATCTTAAAAATAAAAACAATTGACAAATGCTCAATGAGTGAAACTCGCAGAAAATATCGAGAAAAATCCACAAATCAAACACACACAAATTCATACGTCCACGCACTTAAAACTAATACACCTAACTTAATTTTTACATCTACTGACTCTCTTCCAACATCGGTCTCAAATACGACCAACAAAAGAAACCTCAGCTCACCCATAAAAACCCAGAATGATAAAAAAATAGCCAAAACGTCACACGATCAATCACACTCTTCTATACAACACTCTCTTCTACAAACATCTCCACGCTCATCTGTACCCCCCTCTCACTCTGTGAAAACAACAACAGAATCCAAAACTCCCAGCAATAACCCAACTACAAGTAAAATTAAAGCAACTACATACAAAAACAATATCACCAACTCCATCCACACAAAAACATCAACCAATGAAACCCACAACAAAGCCAATAAAAAAACCATTCAAAACTCTCCCATCAATCAAAAACATAAGATGCTAGATTTGACAAAAGATCACGAAACGATTCTGTCTGACAGCTCAGAAAGTTCCGATTAACTCTTCCTACTATTTATCACTCTCTCTCTTGCTCTTTTTTCTCTCTTCTATAAATTTAAGTTTATAAGACTCGAGAAATTGCACTTCACACATGGACTTTTATATATTGCAGTGGAACATACACGGTTTCATTAACAATATATCAGAGCTCCAAATAATAATCAAAGAGCACAATCCTTCATTCATATCTCTCCAAGAGACGCACTGTAAGAACTCATTTTTGCCAATTGCCCCAAAAAACTATATTCCATACTTTTTTAATCCCAACAGTACGTCAAAACAAGGCGTCGGTATTCTGATAAGAGACAATATTCCCCACAAAAAAATCAACATCAACTCTCCATTCCAAATGATCGCTATTGAAGTTGACTTGAACATAAAATTTACTATTCTGTCATTATATATTCCACCCTGTCAGACCGTTTCAACAAATGAGCTAACTAGTGCATTCAATTTAAATACGCCTTTTATAGTATTAAGAGACTTTAACAGTTGGAACACCCTGTGGGGATCACCAGTGAACAACAGCCGTGGCAGTATTGTCGAGAGAGCACTTTTGCAATGCAACTTATGCATACTCAACGATGGTCGACCTACTCATTTCTCCACCCATAAATCTTTCACACATGTTGACATTTCTTGTTGTTCACCACTCTTAGTCCCAATGTGTGATTGGAATATCTTCGATGATCTCCACAATAGTGACCACTATCCAATAAAAATCAAAATAAAAACGTCTTGCAATACCCAAATTATGAAACCTCGAAAAAATTGTTTACTTGACTTGGCAGACTGGCCAAACTATTCAAAAACTACTGACTTAGAACTTGAAATAAGAACAATAAAAAACGCTAGTAACCAAGACGCATCATCGCTAACTAAAGCAATGCGAAAGGCCGCTCACCTGCATATTCCTCAATCAAACAACACTATATCAAAAAACGTCCCTTGGTGGAACCCTGAGTTGAGTAGAATTAGAAGAGAAAAAATCGTAGCATGGCAGAATTTCAGAAATAACCCTTTACCATCAAACCTTATTTTATATAAAAAAATTAACGCGAAGTTCAGAAGAGAAGTTAAGAAACGTAAAAGAGATAGTTTTATGGAATTTACAAGTAGCATAAACAGAAATTCTGCCATCAAAGATCTATGGAATAAAATAAATCGCATATCCGGTGGAAATTCAAATAAATCAATCGTTGCAATACGGTGTAACAACCTTATGATCACCGAACCTCACCAAATTGCAAACCATATTGGCCAAGAGTGGTCTAACTACTCGTCCGATTCCAACTTTTCAAACTTGTTTAAAACTCAAAAAGCTCAAAGTAACGCGTTAGAACCTAGCACCGGAAACAACACCCCCGCAAACATAATTGAAGATAACATAAGCTTTACAGAACTAACGATGAATCTTGCCAAAATAAAAGGCAAAACTCCCGGACACGACCGAATATCATATAGTATGATAAAAGCACTTTCACCTTCAGGGAAAAGTAGGCTCCTAAAACTTTATAATAATATTCTCCAAACTGGTGTTATCCCACAAACCTGGAAAATCGCTACCATTATTCCTATCCCTAAACAGAACAACGACAGTACCAACGTCACAGGATACCGACCAATATCCCTCTTGCCCTGTCTAGCTAAAACACTCGAAAAAATAATAGCGAGAAGAATATCATGGTTTATGATGTCGAAGGACCTCATTTCAGCCAACCAACTAGCCTTTAAAAACAAAAGAGGATGTACAGACGCTTTGCTGCACATAGACCACCATGTTACCCAAGTCCTTTCATCACGGAAACACGTCACAATCCTCTCGCTCGATTTCGAGAATTCGGCATTCGGCCGAATAGGTATACATGTTATTTTGAAGCGCTTGCACTCATGGGGCATTGGGCCAAAAATCTTTAATTACGTAAAGTCCTTCTTAACAAACCGAAAATTTAGAGTCCGCGTTAATGATACTTATTCACACGTTTATCCCTTGTATAACGGCATTCCACAAGGATCTCCTCTGTCCGTAATCCTCTTCTCGATTGCTTTCAATGACATCAGCACAATTATACTAAAACAACCTCACCTAGATCACTGCCTTTACGCTGATGATCTTTACATATTAAACAAAACATTCGACACTACGGAAGCGACTGAATCTCTCAAAGCTATTTTGAAGGATATTTTGGAATGGACTACCATATCCGGTGCCAAAATATCTTTCAACAAAACGAAAAAACTCCATATTTGCCGTAAACGCATATGCAATGCTAATAGCCTTAATATCACTCTCAACAACAATGTAATCCAAAATGTAAATAAATTAAAAATTCTGGGCATTGTATTTACCTCTGATTACCGATGGAAAGAACATTGTCTTACTTTAAAGAAATCCTTAATGACCAGAGTTAACCTAATTTTGTATTTCTCAACTAAATATGTACACACTAACACACTTACCTACCTTGTTAAAACACTAGTTCTAAGCAACATTTGAATATGGCTTATACTTATACGGCAACTGCCCAAAAACCACTCTAAATATTGTTAAACCTATCTATCACCAAGCTGTCAGGGCCAGCATATATGCTTGTCGTACTACAACAGTATATAACATGTTAGCGGAGGCTGGACTACCGTCTCTAGACCAAAGATGCAACGAGATAAAATCTAAGCTTATACCAAAACTCCTTTATTCGGAACCATCACCAATTGTAGCTGATATTCGACAAACAATTACATCAAAGCGAAAATACAAGCTGCCATCAGCGATCCAGCAGATCTTAAATACTGCACCTACATTTGACATTGCACTTACCCCCATCAAAAATCAACACCCCACGCCCTCCTGGAAAATCGAAAAAAGTTCATGCGACATTAGTCTAACGCGCTTTAAAAAGGACAATACACCAATCGAAGTCTTTCAACAACAATTTATCAACAAGAAAATCTCACTTTCTTTTTCTTATATACTGACGGATCAAAAGTAAAAAATGCGCACACCAGCTTCGCCATAGTTGATGAATCCGGTGAAACAATTCTAATGAAAACACTTTCTACAATTTCAACAATATTTACAGCTGAAGCATTAGCAATTTTTAACGCATTGAATATTGCCCTTGCAAAACAGAAAAAAACAACAATATGCTCTGACAGTCTATCCGTAATTCAAGCAATTCTGAACCCATCATCTTGCGATTGGCTCACAATAAACAACATACGACAATTGCTAATCTCCAACAAAACAACACTAAAACTGTTGTGGATACCGAGTAGGCTTCCCAACCGTCCTCCTTTGAGGAGGACAGTCCTCCTTGAACAGAAAATTTCCTCCGTCCTCCTCAAAGGCCAAAAAGTCCTCCTCAAACTCAAATTAAATTTAAATTTTTTTAATATAATTTTTTTATTCTAGTGTGGCAACTTAATCAATTAATTAGGAAAAATTTTCCAAAATTATAGATTTCTTTGAAAATCCGAATGAGTCAGCTGCTGGAATGTTCAACATGATTAAGGCCGCATTGGAAAAATTAGACTTAAAAATAAAAAATGTTGTGTGGTTAAGTGCTGATAATACGAATGCCAACTTTGGTAAAAATAATTCCCTTTTAGTTAATCTTAAGAATTCAAACCAAAACATATTAAAAGGCAATTGTCACGCGCACATAATACACAATGCATTAAAAAAAGCATTGTGTGATCTCGATGTGATATTGAAAATATTGTTTGATATTGTTGATTACAGTCGCACAAATATTCGTTTTGTTATATTTTTTTAAGTGGTTGAAAAGTTAAAATTTACATGTGCTTTTAGGTTTTCTCTTTTTACACTTGTATTTTCTAAAAACATGGTGAAATATTGAAGGAATGTGATGTCCTCCTGAAACAAAGTAGTTCCCATATAAAGTCCTCCTCAAGCCAAATTTTGTCCTCCCTAAACCGTTTTAACAGTTGGGAAGCCTAATACCGAGCCACGTTAACATCTACGGAAATGAGCAAGCCGAAATTCGCATGCAATGCGCCAATCACTACCGACATGACTGTTGAAAAGAACGACATGAAACAATATATTTCACACCACATCTGCATAAAAAGAAAAACATCATGGAGGCAATACACCCACCATCACTACACAAAAATAAACGCAGATCTGGAGGCACCAATATATCCCGTAGATATATAGGGAAGCACAAAATAAAAATATTCTCACGCCTACGTCTTGGACACACCATAACGACTCATCAACACATCCTGCGAAAGGAAAGCGTCCCCAACTGCCCCTTCTGTGGCGACCCTACGTCAATAGAGCACATTCTTGTTACGTGTCCAACATCCATTGGGCGCCTGCAACTGATATCACCGAACAGTACAAACGCATTTGAAATACTAAAAACTCCAACTGCAGAAAATATTTCTATAATATACAAACTAATAACTGACCTAAAATATCTAATCTGAGAACACATCTTATCTGTAATTATATAAATAATTTTAAAAAATGTTATTATTAATACATAGAGCTGATGGCCCTGGCAGCCAAGCTTGTACGATAGTTAATTTTATAATTTATTATAAACTTAATAAATAATAATAATAATATTTATATATATATATATATATTTGGATTATATTTAGATTGTATTGGTAATGGCATTACTCAGATTGTGTTAAAAAAGTTTAAGGCAATGTATTCTTCCTTCAACGTTTCAATTCTTGAAATCAACGCATCCTAAACAGTCGCCTTTCATAGGAGCCAATCTTTTGATTTGGGTATTTAAATACCAAAATCAAATAGCGACCAAAGTGGGGAAACAGCCACTTTAACCATTTTTAAATACAATCAAAATAGTCTATCTATTCTATTCTTCCAGTCAGTTGCTAATGGGTTAACATGCTAATAGAGTCCGACCCAGTGGCGCACACAGGGGGGTTTGGGGGTTCAAACCCCCCGAAATATTTTTAAGTTAGTACAGAAATTTAATTTAAACCCGTCGCATATATGTTCAATCATCAATAACACTACTCGACACAAAAAATGCACCTAAAAAAAGTGTTTTCTAGACTAACAGCCTAATTCTGTACACTTGATAAATTCACCATATTGACTACTTGTCAAGTTTTTACTATTTTTCAAGAATTTCTTAAAAATAAAAGCTCTTTTCTTGATAAATTGTCAAAAGTGTGAATGGAAGAATTGTGCATGTTTACACTTTTAACGGTTGAGGAGGATAGAAGAGAAGAAATCAGAAGCAGAAGAAAACAAATAATTTGCCTTCGTTGAGCGAAGAAGAATTCATGAAGAATTTCTCCGGCTAACTCGATCCTTGTGGCATCGATTAATTGGGCTATCTTTGCCCATACGCGTTCTGGCGGCATTGCATTTTTTTGGACATGGATCCTACCAAAAATGCGTTGATAAAAACTGTAATTTGCCTATGAGCCAATCATCTGTCTCACAAAATTGTAAACATTTTTAATAAAAATTTCAAAATAATTTCAAAATTACTTCTTTCAATTTGTCTTATTTTTTGACAATTTGACAACTATCGCATATTCACCTTATGTTAAATTAAATGAGTTTTTTACTTTATCAATGTTGCATCAGAATGCCAACAAAGCTTTTGCTTGATAAAAATCTTGACAAACTACCTTGATAAAAAATTTGTCAAGAATACACAGAATCAGGCTATAACTTTGGGCCGCTGAACACGAAACTGAAGATCAAAACATTTTGTGAGAAGCGTTTTCAAATCTTCGAAAAACCAGTTTTTACCCTGTTGTTTCAGTTATGAGCATATATCTCGTAAACGAACCATCCGACTAACACAAGATGTCCGTCGGTCGGAAGATAATACTTTAGCTTTTCCAGAGATATACAGATTGTCCAAATCAGATGAGATTTGGAGAAATTACTGACGGTGAAAATTGTAAAAAAGTGAATTTTCGACCATTTTCAAAAATCAAAAATTTTTGAATGTTTTTTTATAGATAAAATAAATTATTTCCTTTGGTTTTAAAACCTAAGATGAAAAAGATATTATTTGTGCAAATATTAAGCCTACCATCAATGGAATCGAAAGAAAAATGACAAAGTTATGATGCACTGAGTGAAAACACCAACTTTACATTAATTACACCGTGACTCATCCAAATGTTGATATAGGCGTGTAACTAGAGGTCATTTACCTGGCATACTCAGTTTTCATTTTCTGACTCAAAGTTATTTTTTGTAAAGACTTTAAAATTTTAAGGACATACACATTTCAAATATTTTTTTAAATTTTTGCGGTTGTGCAATAATGAAGATATGGGTATCAAATAAAAGAGAAAAATTGTTTCCTTTTAAATAAATTTTCTATTTTGAACTTTCAGGACCAAAATATGTCAGGTAGGGGAAACACACATGTTTTGGATCTCAGTCTGTAGATTCATACATCTAAATTTTATTATATTTCAAAGTTCTAAAAAAAGTTACGAAACCCCCCCGAAATAAAATCCTGCGTGCGCCACTGGTCCGACCGATACCAAATTTGTTGGCCGATGCCGATTAATCGGCCGGAAGGGCGAGTTTGGCCGATGCCGATACCGATGCCGATTACATAGAAAAAATAACACGAATGAATTCAATCAAAAACACAGTCTATTTTATACAAACAACAACAAACAAAAGGAACTATTACATATTGTTTGTAATATTCATCACAAAATAACAAAACAACGAGAAAAGAAATAATTAAAAACTAAATAAAATAACAAGAGAATTCAGAATTCTAATACATTAACATGTATTAAAAAAATAATATATCACATTTATCCACTGAGAGAGAAACAAAAATAGTGACGTAAATATTGCATACAAATTCAGTTTTTTATTCAACTTAAAATTACGATTTTTATATTAAAATTTGTACTCTCAAATTGCGACCCGTTGTACAGATGCAGTGGGAAGAAGTCAGAAAACAAATTTGGAAAAAATAAAAGGCCTGTTAAAAAATGCTTTCAATTAAAAAAGAAGGATAAGATTGAAAAATTAAATGCCCCTTCTTCTGATATTCTGATAGATGAGACGAAATGCATAGACATTTCGAGAAAATCTATGTTTTTAAGAATACCTAGTTTAAAAAAAAAACATTTCTAGGAAACATTTATATTAAACAGTATCTAAAAATACATTACTGAAAAGGGGTATAAGAACCCGTTGGTACAAAAAATGAAAACAAAAAAATGAAAGCAGAAAAATAGCCCGATGGCATCATCGATCGAAAACGGCCGATGTGGCATCGGCCAAAAAAGGCCGATGCCGATTCTTTTTTTTGGCCGATGCCGATACCAATTTTATTGGCCGATACTAGCCGATGCCGATTAATCGGTCGGACTCTACATGCTAACAAACGAGTATTTGGTTTTGATATATAAAAAAATAGTTTTATTTTCTACACCTATATTTGTATAATGAAAAACCCCCTCGTTTCCCTTTCTATATATTTATATACAGTTGAATCTCCCAAAACGCAACCAAATTGTTTCAGGGGTGGTTGCAAATAGCGAAAAGTTGCATTTTTTGGACGGATATGAAAAATAGCAATTGTTCAGTTCAATCAAATTTTATTGAGAAAGAGGTGCATTTTATATTCAAAATAGGAACAAGAAACAAAAATATATGTATTTCATTTAAAATAAAATTAGTACAAAAACAAATATTTCAGTAAAAAAGAATCAGTAGGTATAAATTTATATTAATTGGTTTGAAGTAGCAAGTTTTTTTTTTGAGGCAAACAAATTTGATTTGTAATCGATACAAATTTACAAAGAAGTTCGTTATAAATATGCATGGGTACTGTGTAAGTTTTTTTTAAATGATCAGACATTTTAACTGCACTGAAACCACAACGAAAAGGTTGCTTTTTTAGAGTAATATATTATCTCTGCGAAGCGGTTGCGTTTATTGGATAGTTGCGTTTTGTGTAGTCGCATTTTGGGAGATTCAACTGTATTTGTTAAATATAAAAATACAAACCTGCACCGTTGAGTAAGAACAGTCATGACAATGCGCAGGTCTTTGCTTCCAGCCCTCGATTACACAAGACTCAAAGCACGAACTTGAAAATGAATACCGCCGTATAAAGAATAGAATATTTCGAAATGTGCATTTCGTTGGATTGATCCCTTGAAACAAACATCAGCTTTTCGGCCAAAAGCCTTCAGCAAATCAATTTCCAATTTTAATCTCTTGCAGTCTTTTTTGTTCGGTTTGCTCTCATCTCAAACTACCAAACTGTCAAATTAAAATTTATTTATTGCAGCTTCAACGAATTCTACCGCATCGAACCCCAGACGAAAAAGAGAATTACCACAAATTCGTATACCATCGAACTCAAACTCAAAGCAGATGAAGTAAGGAAAACAAAACTGCTTCACAAAGTAAACAAACCACCCAAAAAAACAACCTTTTCGATAGCAAATTGAAACTTTTTATGTTCCCCTTGTTTCTTGTTGCTTTTCTGTCAGATTTTTACGTTGTACCCTTAGCAAGTGGCTTAATCCCTTTACCATTGCTTGTGCGGAGTGTTGTTGCACAACTATTGATTCTTTATACGTAGAATTTTTGTAGAATATCGTTTTGTGATTCACAAACGAAAATCATTGTGGTAGCATGCTGGAGTCCATAAAAAACAGCCATACAGCCAATCCAGCCAACCGTGGCAAGCCACAAGCAAAGCAGAGGGAAAGCGCTTTTAAGTGTATTTTCTTGTTGCGGCTGCGACTGCGGTTCGGTATCTGTTTGCATTTAATTTAAACTGAATTGGATTGGTTGTGCATATATTTTGATTGCATTTCGGTTTCTAAAGTTGACCTTCAGTTTTCTGTCCAGGTTGTACAAGAAATTTACATCTGAATTAAAGTGTCTGGCCTGGGGATACGAATGTGAAAGAACTCAATATTCCATAAATGAGAGTGCATTTAGGACGAAGCAGAGTTAAGGCGAAAAGTCTGAATTTAATTTTGCAGGTAGAAAAAATGGATGCTGAGGCACTGAAGTGGTTGAATCGTGTACAATTCTTTGATGAATGTTTGTCAATATACATTGAGTAGAGTAAAGCCAACTTTACTTTGTCTTAAGACGTCTTTAAATTTAAGGAACTACTGGTAGTGTTTTTTAATGTTTAACTATCAAAAGAAAAGTGTGACTACTACAATTTAAACAAATTAACAAATTAAGTGCCTTAAAATGAATTAAATGAGTTTTATTTCAGAAAAACGATAACCATTAGGCAGCAATTTTTAAAAATTCCGCTCTTAAAGAAGTGACAAATCGGTTTGGTTTTGTGCAGAAACATGAAACAATACGACACGTAGTTTTCACTTTTTTACAATGGATCTTTGCTAGCGAGATGAGACTTGAAGAATTTCGATTTTAAATATATTCCGGAGATAGAACACAAAAAAATATGTCTTTAATATAAAAATCACAGTGCTGCTATTCCCATACAATAATAATTATATACCGATTAACACTCAGACACGGACGGACAAGCTGTGAGTCCATGAAGGGGGCGCAATAAATATGTTAAGTTGCAGTGCACTGTTCCTAGCGACAATAATAAAGCAATCAAAGAGGGAGAGAGAGAGAAAACTCTCGTTTCATGACAACAAACAAGTAACCGACAAAACACACGTAAAGTGTAATTTTACACACTTCTGCAGGCATTAATTAACACAGCTGCGTGGCTCGCATTCGTTGATCAAAACTAAATACGATCTTTTAAAGAAATACGTTAAAATTAAAACAAATTTTCGTACGCCCACACACTTCCGATACGCATACCTCGGCAATGTGGCAGCGTCGAACGCCCCGACGCTTATTGCTTAAACACAATCAACCAGTTTTCGACCGCCTAATGTGATTGCTTGGAGCTAATAGGGGTTTCTATTAAGCGAGTTGGAAAAGTTGTGTGGCACTTTGCCGGCATTGTTGCCGGCATTGGCATGCAACATGCTGCTACCAAACCAAACTAAACTCGAACCGCAATGAATTCAAACATTTTTAGGCAAATTGAAATCGGGTTCAATAAGTCGATTACATCTACCTTTAAATTGTTTGTATTTGTGAATTTGTGCATAAATTGCGTCTGTTTGAAAATAAGTAAGCGAGCACATGTCTGTGTGTGTATGTGTGTGTGTGGTTTTCTGTATTTAATTTGCTGTTGTTCAGAAACATTTAAGAGTCTTTTATAACTGTGACTTGATGTGTGTTCGAAATTTTGAAACTCAAGTTCAAAACCCACACAACGCGTTGCGCTGCTCGCTGCGATGCGGTGGCGTTGTTAATTGCTGAATTTCGAAAGTGTTGTTGATGCTGTTGCCATTGTTGTTGCTATTATTTTGGCTGTTGCTGTTGCTGTTTCCAATGTGATTGCTTATGGTGTGTGGGCGTTTGTCAGTATTTAAACTTAACATTATCATTCCACTGTTATATCAACGGAAATTAATTTACTTAATTCATCTTTGTATACTCTCTGTGATATACTTACAGATATATAATGCATATGCATGGCACCTACATATGCATGTATGGGCACAGTAAAAATCTCGATTTTAAGTTTTTGGTTTTACAAATTTTAAAACATGAAGCACTCTTCAAATGAGAGATGCAGTTATTTTTTATTTGTATTACTAATAATGTTATTACTTTCTGAGTGTAATTGTGTTATTGTAATTGTTTTTGTTTTTCATCAGAAACCATATATTTCTACCTAAAAGTTTTAGATTAACCTGACAAATTTATCGTATGTGATTTGAAAAATAGGATTTTTGAACAAGCTTATCGTAAATTTATCACCAAACATTTTCCATACAAAGATCCAACAATTTAATAAAACCACAAGCAATCTTTTTAAACAAGTGTAGAAAAAAATTATAACTGATTGTGTCATGTGTTATAATGTTTATAAAATAAACCCAGACCCTCCGATGCGAAAGTTGAGGATTTGGCTGTTAAAAGACCAAATTTGTTTTAGAGTTGATTGTGTACAAAATTTGAGATACTTATGTATGTTTATTAAATTAAGAAAGTGCAATTCAGGTGACTGTCACCGCGCCCCAAACGCGAGTGTTGCGTGTGCTGTTGGAGGCTTTCGGAACGACAATCAAAATGTCATTTCATTAAATTAGTCCCGCAATAAGAGTGCCATACATTTAGCGTCCCATAAACACACAACAGACACACAAACGACACAGCGCAACAGCGGCGAACGACGCACTGTGGCTCGGTTTGCCATTTTTCGTTGCAAAAATCATAACTACTGAACCAATAAAGATATTTTTTAAAATGAGCATAAAAACAGGGTGCCACAGTAACAGGGGGCTTTAAAATTCGTTGCCAAAGTTAAGATTTACTAAAACTTCATACTACAATGAAATTACTTTTTTGTTTGCATTAAAAAATTGATTTTTTTATATATTTTTTTCTAATAAATTAATATAATTTCTTGATTCATACGTAATTTTTTCCAAAAAAATTTTTTTTTTAAAAGTTACTTTTTTTCAAAAAGTAAAAAGTAAGTAGTAAGTAAAAAAGTTCAATAGTAGTCTACGCTGGAAGGAATGTCTAATAATGAAACCATTTCTAAGCTATAAGTATCTGTAAGTTCTTTTTGTGATCTTACAGATCTCATAGATAAAATAACTGGATCAGAAGAGACGCTAACATGTTGAAAAGGTCTTCATTTTGTCTAGATCGTGATATTTTGCAAGTGTTCATACATCTATACCTTTTGTAGTCCTTATTTTTGCATTCTTGAGCTTCTTCATACAATTCCCCTATTGGTAAGCACTGGTATTCTATTAAATCCTTTCCATTTGCTAACATTTTATGTACCGTAGGAGTAAGTTTCTTCTCTGATTAACTCAATCGAGGCTGCAATCGAGTCTGCTAAGTTTCAGTAAAGAAATGGACTACGCTTGAACCAGATTTAAGTTAAATAGGCGGTGCCACGCCTCCTTGTTTAATACCCGCACCTTTCCCTCTGCCGAAAGATTTGAATAAATGGTATGTTCGTACTTAGTTTCATTGCTGTGCGACATATAAGTCAGCAAAATATTTGGGTCACAAAAAATGTGCCACGCCCCTTGTCCAACGCTCATCAAATCTTACCAGTAGAATGACTCATCTATGGGACGACACAATACTAAATTTCAATGCTGTGCACCTTACAATTTCGAAGATATTCATTTATAAAGATTTGGCTTTTATGGGCGGTGCCACACGCCACTGTCCAATACCCGCCCCATTCCCTCTGTCGAAGGACATGACTAAATAGTAAGTTCGTAGTGAATTTAATTGATGTGTGACTTATGGTTCCAACGTTATCGTCTGAAAATTTTCAGAATTCACGGTCAAAAATGAGAGGGATTTTCCGACTTTTCCAAAAGATTTTCCGGAATTTTCTTTTTGCACAAACCTGAACTGACTCAAGACGAATCCAACAGAGAAAACTTCATTGAAATCGGCCAGTCCGTTTGAGCGTGATTAGATATATAGATTTAGATAGATGCCAGCAACACAAAATGGGTTGTCGACCGCACTAAATGTGCGCGATTTTTCGTATACTTGCGTGTTTTTCGACCCGAGGTTGTTTCACTTTTATTGCTCTAGAAAGTAAAGCGGCAAAAAGCGGCAGCTGAGTTTTGGAAGTTAGGTAAATAATTGAATAATAAATAACCACCCTCAATTTCGCGGAGGTTATTTTTGGTATATTTTTTTATTTTCGATCAAAGTTGAAAAAAAGGTCGAAATATAGACTTTTCGAGCAATCGGTAGATCGAACAACTTTTAAAACAAAATAAACATTTTTTATTTTTATTATATTAACAATTAACGTACCTTTTAGAAAAAACCAACGAGTTACCGATTGGTCGCTTCATTTACATACAAATCAATCTTAAAGATGAAAAAAAAACAAAAAATACACATTTTTCTCGATGTGGAAAAATTGTCAACTTTGAGCGGCTCTACCTCCCAAACTACTAATCCGAATTTAATGAAGGTTACATATTCATAATCCCTGGAAAATTCTCAATAAGATGCGTGTATTCATTTTATCGAACGCTTTCATGAAATTTTTGATTTTTGCAACGTTTTGTCGACCGTTGGGCCATAGTGCGACGGGGCGACCAATACAGCCACCAAGACAACATGCGGCTTAATACGAACGAGGCGATTAATCAGAAAAAGTAGCAAAACCCACACACGCATCTCTTTAAATGATCACAAAAGTCACAAGAGCGCTGGCAGCGTGTCGATGCAAAGGCAGATAAAATACGCGCGGCCGGCAGCACTTACAGCAGCGCTGAGTTATGAGGTGCAGACATGGGCAGAGGGAAGGCGAGCGGGCGCTACAGCTGCAGTTGCGACTGCGACTGCGGCGGCCAAGAGACATGACACATGGCCGCCAATGTTCTAGGAGCCAGCGCTCAATGAACAATTTTCAGGTTGTTTCGTTTCGCTTAATTTCGGAGATCCCCATTCCTGCGGCCTGACGCAACAACTGCTGTAAGAGTTCGCATACGTACGTACGGCTCTCGCTACCAAGGCGAAACTTGGCTGTGCTAAGTTACCATTATACCAATAACAACAAACAATACCAACGCGAGCGGCGAACAAGTGGGTAGCTAGCAGCTGGCAGCGGTTGGCAGCGACACTACGCGACGCCAGCTACAGCGGCTGTGACTGCGTTGGCGTTAGCGTCGTTCGCGCATTGCCAAAATTGGTAACTTGCATAGCGCAGACTTGTCGCTGATGTTGGCTGAAGTTGTGGGCTTTTGTTCTAGCTGCGCGCCGACGCTTTGCAAATTTATGCTTTATGCAAATGTTTTCGATAGTTTTGTTCATTTTGTATGCGTGTTTGCGATGACTGATTTTCAAATGACGAGCGAGCAGCAGCCGTAGCTGAACACGGCCGGAGCAGAGGCGATACATTGCACAAAGCACAGCAACAACAAAGATGAGGGAAACAGCGCGTACAAAACACACAATAACGCCCACACGTGCAGTGGCGCCACAAGCGTTGTGGCGGCTGCAGCGTCTCAAAGTATTCTTTTCAATTAAGCACATTACAGGGAGGATCGGTTTATGGAAAAAACGGCAACGGTGTGTGCGAGAAATTGGCAGAAAACAAAAGACTTCAGCAACGAACAGCAATCTGGGCGCAATGCACACGCTGGCTTAGGTGAAAAACTGTCAGCATCGGCAGGAAATAAAAGACTTAAGCAACGAACAGCAATTTGCGTATAATCCACACCCGGAATTGGGAAACGCAGCAAAAGTTATTAGAAAGGCACAACTTTAAAAAATTGACTGGATGCGCGTAGCCGACAGCGGTTCGAGCTCAAACGAAGCGGCAAACTGTAACTAATATTTTCGAAATTGTCAGCAATGCCCGTCAAAATAGATAACCCTAAAAACATACTGAAAAGAGCCAAATTATTTCGACAACATATGGTGCGCCATCATCATCTTCATCATTATTACGTGTGCCGGCTTCATCATCTCTATTTTTTAACCCAAAGTAAGACAGCAGCGTCACCACAGCCAGCTCTACAAACGCCATGTCACCATCAACACCAACGCCATTTATATCATATGAAACACATAAAATGTTATTACTGCTCAGGCGGCCGCCAGCAACAATAGCAACAACAACGCCACCAACGACTGCCGAAACACTGGCGCACAACAGAAATAAACTGTTGCCGTTGTTGCTATTGTTGTCGTCGCTGCTGTTTTCGTTCTACTTATTGTGTTTTTGTTGCTGCGAAAGAACAGAACGCGTTAATTGTGAGTAAATTGAATGAATGTGTTACCCCGCCATCACGACAACAACTGCTGGTGCCGGTGCTGTTGCTGTTGCTGGCGAGCGTAGGTTGAATAAACTCCCCTGCCGTCAGTCGCAAGTCTTGAGCTCTTTGTCTGTTGTTCGCTTCTCACTCGCTTCTTTTCAATTTGAAGGAAATTTAAAATGTAAATTGTGTCTACACTTGGAACCAGGGGCGTAGCCAAGGGAGGGGTTTAGGGTGTCAGAACCCCCCCCATAGCCTATAATTTGTCAACATTTTCAATCACTATGCATCGTATGTACGTTCCCACATTAGCAAAAAGGTCTTTTCATCTTTAAATATTTAAAAGAATATTATCAAAACCCTTTTTTACCGAAACTAATTTGTTTTTTTAATAGTCACGTTTAGGCTTAATGCAGCGATTTGCATGTTCTAAAAACATGTCTAAAGAGTAGTTTAGTTCGTCGACCGGAATGTCCTTCAGGATGTCGGTACAAGCTTTTTGGATGGTTTCTACGTTCTCAAAACGCTTTTTTTCATCGGCAAATGCATTCTTTGAAAAGGTGAAATTCGCACGGTGCCACATCATGTGAAAACAAAAAACAGTCAAAACAACAAAACAGTTAAAATGCAATAAATGTATGCTATTGAGATGCTTAACCTTCGCCTTACTAAAGATGATCCCAGGCACTTCCGCCGCTACTTTGAGTAAAACTCACAATAAAGACCTATATAATAATTTATAAATTGTTTTCATACTTCAGTATTTAGTATCTTCCTCTGGCGATAGTTCGTATTTCGAAAAAAGGCCGAACTTTAATAATTTATTTTGAGACTATGGAAAATATTAGAAGATTTCTTTCCAGAGGGTTTATTGAACACATAATGAGGTACGCAAAAAAAATTTATCGTGAGTTATAATCAAAATGGCAGCGAAAGCGCCTGGGATCACCCAGATACATTTGTATAAAAAATGACAAAATTCAAGTTTAAACATGAACACAATTTCAAAAAAATATTTGTTCATGTTATTGAAAATTACGTTCAAATTTGTGCAGATATTAAACATGAATATTAAAAAGATCACCCGGGTGGGTATAGGTAAAGCGAAGGTTAAATCCAATTTCAAGAATTTCAATGAAGATTTTGGCTTATCTTTTATGAATTACCGCCCAGTTTTGATCTACGGTGATCGCGGATTCAGTTGGCTAACACTTTGGTTATCATTTATGTTCTGACAATCGTTTTTAAATCGCGTTTACCACTTATGAACTCCACCACGGTAAAAACAATCATCACCATAAACTTGGTCCATCAATTTAAATGCTTCGGTTAAAGTTTAAACATTTTTAAAACAATAGTTAATATTGGATCTTTGTTCGATGCACATTTTTGTACGATGACACAAACATACCTTCAATTCAGATGCAATAACTTTGCTTCCAGTGTACCAAATTTCATGAAATTTGTACTAAAAATCAGGAAAAAATTTTGTTTTTAATAGATTAAGTCACATAAGCCACAACAAAATGCCTTATTTGGAAAGTGCACTTTACTTTAAAAAACATGTAATACTAAACTGGCAAACAATTTTTTTAAAACCCCCCCCCCCCTCCATGACCAAGTTCTGGCTACGCCCCTGCTTGGAACAGACGAGATATACGCAGAAGCGGCCAGACAAGCAGAGTTTCATTTGCAAGCAGCAGGAGTGCTGCAATTAGCGTCCAATAGCGAAATGGTGCTGAATATAACTCCGGGCAGATAAAGCATGAAAACGATTGCGGCGCACAAGCCGAAGCAGAAATGGAGTAGTGAAATGTGAAAGGTCAGCGTGCAGTGCAGATTTCTATTCTTGCCTGCAACGGCCGATTCAGACCACACAGTCTGCGTATAGAACACGAGTCGCATTTCGGCATTTTTATTTTAGTTATTGTTTGTTTGAGCCGTTGAATCGTAAACAGCAAAAATCACGTGAGCGCGGCAAACCTGCTTTGGTGAGCGCCATAAAATAGCCGAAAAGATGTAATTAAAAAATATTAGTGTCTACGGCATGTAGGCGTCTTTAGGTGGGCAGTAGCAAAGGAAATTCATGGAGTGCTTTTAAAAAAATTCAGCCACAACCCAGCGTGGCTGCCACAGCGCTATCAAAAGAGTTAAAGCACAAACTCTGCCAGTTGAAGGTTTGAGATTTTTTTCGGTTAGTGCGAGCAGTTGGTTATATTTTATAATTTAAATTCCGTGGCGCAAGAGATGGTAGTAAATTGAAATTATTATCGTCAGAAAGGGGAGAAAGTGTTGTCTTCTTTTAGCGACAATGTGTCATATGCGGTACTAGAAAAACAGCTACCCATTTAGATTTCTGTTGTAAAATTTTATTGCTTGATTTGATTTGACAGCTGCGTTTAGTAGTAAAAATGAAAAGTCCACTTTTTATTGTCCACTTTAATAGACACAAACATATACATATATTCAAAAGATAATTAAAAAATATATCTAAACAAAAAAATGTAGTCTTTTATTGTTATAAAAATAAATTGACAATAAAATTTCACAGGTAATGAAGGTCGCAGGTGGTAGGAACGTAACTTGAAAGCCTTAAATCAACCTTCTCTATGTTTGCCACTGCAAGTTTATTGACACAATTATATGATTTTTGAATGAGTATGAGCTGTATGACTGAAAATCAAAAAATACATACATACGTACATATTTTTTTAATATATAAAAAAAATTATAAAGCAATACATATTCATTAAAAAACCACTTTTGTTTTAACAATAGAAGTTTTGCATTCTTTTTAATGTAGCAAATCGAATTGGTCTTCGAAATGTGTTCACACAGTCGGAAAGGATTAGGTAATCGCTTCCACAGCACAGCACTCTTGTGTGAAAGGTTGGGCACAACTAAATAAATTACGGCTACATCTAAATAACAGAGCCTGAAAATCACTCAAATCAAAACTTTGGGCTTTTTTTATTAAGATACAACTTAGTGTAGTTTCCTCAAGCTAGACCTAGGTTTTTTACGAAAACAGTGAAGTACAAGTTTTTGCATAACAAAATCATTTCATTACCCGTAAATCAAAGTGAAAATGTGAATGCATAAATTTTGAGGTTAACTGTATCCATGGTTGTAATTCTGTCGTCAGAAACGATAAGCGTTTAAGTCTTAAGTTGAGTTAAGCATTGAGTTAAGGGTGCTTGCACATTCCCTTAAAGTGCGCTGCTCAAAATAAAACCGATGATCTTAAGCGATTACTGTTTTTGTCCACAGAATGGTTGTTTTCAGTAATTGGAAGCATTAAATATCATATTTTCGTGATATATTTTCACACTCACTGCTTAAAGCAGATCAAGATCAATTTGTAAAACTGTACATGAGCGAATTGAGTTTTCTTTCAGTTTTCTTTCATTGGCTTACCTGTAGTTCATCATTTTTGCGTCAATTGACATTGTTATGCCATGCAGAAACATCAATTCTTCAGTGGAAACAATGCTCAATTTGAAATATCTATCACTTTGTTTTGTGCTCTGCAGTCGCTGAACTTCGACTGCACAGGCGTGCGAAAAATAAATATGTAGAATTCAAGGCAGGGCAAGACGCGCAGACACCGACCTCACTGGCACTCAATTGGTCGCAATCGGTTTTTTAGTGAAGGGTAGGCTCGAGCGGACCGTATGACCGTTGTACGGAGCACAGTTGCGTTGCCGGTGCGTGCGATAAGAATCTTATCTCCGTTTTTGTCGCTTCCCTATTTACACGCCATTTGCTTCGGCTGGGTTGCAGTGCTGGTGCCTGTTGTTGTTGTCGCAGGCGGTTTCTTTTATTACGCCAGCAACAATGAACGCTTCGCTGCGCTCATGAATGAATGTGCTGGACCACCGCTTACGTTTTGTTCGTTTCGTTTCGCTTTTATTTTGTTTTGTTTTACTTTCTGCTTTTCTTATTATTTATTCACCGAGTGACTATTTGGTTCGTTTGTCAGCTCACGCTGATTCATTCATTCATTCATAAAAATGAAAACGCACACACAAACACATCAAATAATTACAAAGCACCGGAAACGGATGCACTGTCTGTGGCTGGAGAGGATCCTTTCTCGTTACGGTCGCCTCTTGGGCAATTACCTGTTTTGTGGCACTGCCGCGCACGTAGTGACAATTAATTTCGTATGCTCACAGTGTCAGCTGTGTAGAATTTAACAAATCGATTTTTTCCTTACTTCGCCTTTGTGTTCTTTTCCCTTTGCGTGCAGGTGTGCGCACCAACAATCGATGGGCATAAAGTTTTACTGTTGTGTTAAAATATTAATTTGCACTTTTCCGTTGCATAACGCTTGCGGAGCTTAGTTTGAATACGTGAGGCGTGTGCGCGACCGGGCTGAAGCGTTACTCAGAGTTTTAGAAGCGCGTCGACATCGGCGACCGGCATGTTGTATTGCTTAAAAGTACTTTTATTTGCTCACAGAAAGGTAGGAAATTATCCAAGAGACTGCAGTCTCAAAATACGCAAACGAAAGACTTAAGACACAAACTGCCGATTTTGAAAACTGAGACAACTTTGAATTTTCGAACTAGTCGTGTGTTAATTTTTTGTTTTAGTAAAATATTTGCAATAATTTTTCACTTTCAGTAAAGCATTTCAACTGATATCAAAGCGCTCTGTTAGTAGTCACCGTCAATGCTCGACGCTCACCGAAACTCAACTGAGTTTGGTGCAGTGTGTAGGCACCTGAGCCATGCCAGTGGGCAGTTGAGCTGTTTGGTTGGCTGGCGAGCGACTTGGTTGGCTGGTTCGTTGGTAGTGCGGTTGGCAGTTGTAAAGCCGCGCGTCGCACAGTGAATTCATTCACAAAAAGCCAGACTTGACAGACCCGCTCGACATGTTCGAATGTGCACAGCAGCCGGCAACGATTACTCGCAACCGATCGTTGAGGCGTGCAGCTGCTCGCCGACTCTTGACTGTTGGCGTACGGTGTGCACAGAGAATGAGTGGGTACGGGGTGCTGACGCTTCGCATAGGCAGTTGCCGCAATCTAAACTGACATATCAGCCAACAAACAAACGAACTTACTCGTCAAATAAATACACACAACAACCCAAATCGTTCAATCGCACACACAAATATGGTACAGAGGCACCAAATTTGTATGTAAAAACTTTTTCTATACACCATTTTAATGGTTATTGTTTGAAAAAAACTGGTCTTTACCCTTCTGGCAGTATTACTTCAGCTTTTCGCACATTCATTCATAAAATTCATAAAATCATTGAGAGAAATGTTGTCCTACGGTATTTTTTGCTAATGTGCGTATTGAGTGATTTTTCAACAGGTGCTCAATTTTGTTATTGCGGTCTATTGTTTATTAAATAAGTGTGCCATTGTTTGGCATTTCATAACACTTCGATACTTGTACACAACACCTTACTATACACAACACTTACTATAGTTTTGTTCAAACCAAAAAATGTTTATATTGTACTGAGAACTTGGCCCAAACAAGAATAAGTGCAAAAAACTCTGAGAGTAAGAAGAATCCTTAAGATAATGAAGTGGTGAAGAAAATGTTCGTCAAGTTGATAAACTACAAAAGTATAAAAAAAGCCTTAAAAATGTGTTGACCGTAAAATATCAGTGGATTATCCCTTCAGTTCGAAAAATCAATTTATATTTTTTTATCAAATTTGCACTTAGTTAAAAAAGTCGCGTTTCGTATAGAAAACAATATACTTACATTTTTTTAATATCTTAAAATTAAAGACATTTATTTCAATCAAAATTTTTTCCTATTCTAACGCAACAATTAAAATTAAATTAATTTGGCTTATAATGAGGTAAAATGCTATCCCATACACATTTCCATTGTTTTGGTCCCAACCGTTTTCAAAGAAGTTGTGACCATTTCTGAGCAGTTCAACTAAACCTTGATGAAAGTTAGAGAAATTTTAATGAAATCTTAGTTGTTCTGAAAAATGATGCGTGTGAGTAAGTTGCTTACTTACATAACCCTTTCGCTATTTTGTTTCCATATGGCAACATGCTACTTTGTGGACGTCTGCATCCTCTATGGTTGCAAGAATAAATTTTTTTGTTGCTCTTTAGAATAGTTTGAAGCTTTAGGAAAAATACGAAATTAATAAACTGAATATTTAAGTTTTAAGAAGAGAAGTATACACGTTTTTTAATGGTATATCTTGACATAGTAAAGGAAGGAGAAGCAGAAAAAAATAGAGAACTTTTTAATTTGACGTTTTCTTTCAATTTATGGTAGATACTTTTTTTATTTTTGGCTGAAGTAAATGAAGAAATATTCAAATTTTCGTTATGCGTAAAAGGTTTTATGTTTAACCTTTATGTCAACAGCAACATACCCGGGTATGTTTTGCGTTTTTAAATCGCTGTATCTTGGAAAGTAACACTCTGAGCGGCTTGAAATTTCCTCTGAAAAAGTATGTATTTTACACAATGTTCTTAAGTCTGGTTGAGATTGGACTACCTGGTCCAGATATATGGCCTTTTTTCGATTCATACCCCTTACGTCAACAGCAGCATACCCGGGTATGTATATGAAAACACATGTAAATATGTTGATATATGATCATTAAAAACTGAACTTTTATTTTCCATGTAAATTTTAAAATAGTGCAAGATTATAATGTAAAATAGTATTGTAGCGATGAGGCACTGTGCTGTGGGCTGTGCTGTGGGCTGTGCAATGGGCTGTGCGAGAATGGTCGAGCATTTTCCAATTGGAAGTTGCAAGAAACTTCGGCGCGATAAGAAAACTGGTATAAAAGCAGCAGTGTGCAGCGCAAGGAGTCGAGTCTGTGTTGAGCAAGCAAAGGGGAAACATGCAATAGTAGTAGTGTAAAGTAGTAACAACGCTGTAGGAAATCGGACTGGTCCAAGTCTAGTTTTTCAACTGGTCGCTTGACAGTCATATATGACCTCAGAATCGACTCGTTTTCTTGTAGCAAACTCACCCTCTTAACATGACGGTGTCCTAGGCGCGGGTCAATTGTCCCCGTCTGCATCCAGTTGCAACTAGTCCAAGGTTAGTCAGAAGTAAACCAGTTTTCAAACCAGTTGCAAAGCGACTAGTTTGCAAACTAGTTTATTCTGGATTAGTTTTCTAACCACTCGATTATGGGGAAAATAAAACAGTGAATTTTTTAAATAATTATTTTATTTAAAAAAAATTGAAAATTTTTTTAATTTTAAATTTTTTAAATAATTATTTGTTTTTAAAATATTTAAAAATAAAAACAAAAAATCATCGCGAATAAAAAAATTGTTGGTGCATTTAAAGATGAACTGGAACTGTTTGGGGCCTGATGCAATACAACATCCTGACTTCGCCTGCAATAAATAAATAAATAAATGAATTAATAAATAATTACATAAATAAATAAATACATACACACCTTTCAGCTGCCGCTGCAATTCGTTGCTTTACGCAACCACGCAAAATTCTAACTGAAATCATTCAAGACAAAACGTGCAAATCGAGCAAACTTCGTGTCATAGGAACAGAATGTTCGAAAAATGCAAACATTTCTACGTTGTTGTTGTAGCAGAACAATCGCAAGATCAGCCTTAACAGTATTTTTTTGCTTCTCTCACCTCTGTGAGAGAAGCAAAAGCGTTTTTCTCATTTTTATGTGCTCTTCTCGCCTATGAACGCGCACACAGAACGTGAACGATTAGACGCGAACTGACTGACTTCTGCATCCGCTGACAGTCACTTGGACAACTAGTTGTCCAATTGACTACAAAAAACCAGTTGAAAGACCAATGAATTTTGGGAACTAGTTGTCTCAGCTCCGACAGGGAAGTGTAATTTGTAAATAAAGCGATTGTTGGTTTTTGACGGCGTTTGCGCTGAATAATTGAAGTAGTTTTATTTTCAAGCACAATCCAAAACGAACTTAGAGAACTCGGATTTTCGTAACATTTGGTGTCAGAAGTGGGATTGTGCTACTGAAAATAAACAAAAAGTAAATAAAATTATAAAAACGCAGACATGGTCCAACTCGAGCTGCTGAAGGTGGACCAGCTGAAGAAGGAGCTGGCTGCCTGGAATTTGCCGACTGCTGGCGGAAAGGTGGAGTTGATGCAAAATACCGCTGCAGCGGCTGCGCCACCACAAGCCATGGACATTAGCCAGCTAATGGTCGCAATGAAAGGCATGTTCGAGGCTTCCAACCAGAAAATGGAAACTGCAAATCGAGAAATGGCAGCGCAACTGAAAACTACGAATCAGGAAATTTCGGCAAAAGTCGAAACTACAAATCAAGAAATAGCAAAAATGGAATCAGCGAACCGAAAAGTAGCAGAGCGAATGGAAACCAAGCTTCAGGAAAATTCGGCGCGCTTGGAGCAGAAAGTGGAAGAAATCTCCAACAAGCTAAATATGAAGGTGGAGCACCTGGGAGCTCAAGTGGAACACTTGGACAAACGAGTCGACGACCTGGATGATTCCCTGAACAGACGAGTTGACGGTCTGGAGGATTCGGTGAACAGAAAAATCGACGAGCGGCTTAGAGAGGTACAGCTGCGAGCAAGGGTGCAGTCAGTTAAGGAAAGTTTTGCCATAGAAGTGCCTACTTATGATGGTACTACGTCATTCGACACATTCAAACTACAATTCGATATGGCTGCTTTGGAGAGCAGTGGACCGATGTTAGGAAAGGTCGGAGACTGATACTGGCTCTAAGAGGTCCTGCAGCTGAGGTAATAAGGACAGTTCCGGAAGGTTTTAGAGGTGATTACGAGACCGTCATAAAGGCGCTGGCGGCCAAATACAGTGACGAGCACAACAAAACGCTGTACTACTGTGAGCTGAAGAACCGCAGGCAAAAAGCCAAAAGGCGCTGCAGACATTGAGCGGCTCGTACAGTTGTGCTACGCGAATTTCGGCGCTGATTATCTCGAGAGGATGAAGATTGAGGCGTTTATTGAAGGTCTTCATGACCCGGAGACACGTCGCAGTACATTGATGATGATGAAGCCGACATTCCGTGAGACGGCGATAAGCGCTTTGACCTATGAGGCGGCCTGGAGGGGAAGTTTTCAAAATTCATCTGCGGAAAGGCGTCGAGCCCAATCTGGACGTGTCACGCAAAGCCGGACAGTGAGCTCAGAGGCACCAGCGAGGCTGCGGGCAGTGTCATCTAGAGTCAGTTGCTGGCAATGTGGCAGGCAAGGCCACATATCACGAGACTGCCATATGTGAGAGAAGCGTTCCACACAACAGACGTCGCCGAGATGGGCTGACGCACTGCCATACCATTCCTGCAAAACCGAGCGTAGGCATGATTCGTAAGGCCAAGACAAGGGACAGATTGTGGATGTTCGGTCGGTAAGAGTTCTACAAGAGGAAGATTGACTTGCGGGAAGGCTACAGAAGGACCAGCGCGAGGATACGGATCTCGCAAAAATCATCAAAGGCAAAGCGCAGAGAGTACGGCCGGACTGGCAGGAGATGGCTGGTGAGAGCCCGATCGCGAAGGCTTACTGGGCATAGTGGCAAAGTCTACGTCTGCAGGATGGCTGCCTATACTGCGAGTGGGAGAGCAGGGATGGAATGACCAGAAAATCCCTAATAGTGGTCCCGAAAGGCCGGATCGACGATGTCATCGAGGCAAACCGACTCCAGTGGAGGGCACCTGGGCATCGCAAAAACTGTCGCGTAGGATGCCAGGAGTCTGTCGCTGAGTGGATCAGAGGCTGTGATCGGTGTTCGGCTGCGAAAGGGCCGAGGAGAAGATCGCGGAGCCGCACTCAACTAGTCGAAAAAAGGTTAACAGCGAGCTATGGTCTACGGGCTAACCCAGAAGGGTTCCAAGAAGGTGATCTGGTAATGCTCAACAACCCGCAGCGGAAGGAAGGTTTGTCTCCAGAAGTTCGAACATCATGGGAAGGACCGTACAAGGTCGTGACAAAGATTAATGACGTGGTGTACAGAGTTCAACGCTGCTGCAACAGAAACGCTAGGCTGAAAGTAGTCCATTTGGAGCGCTTGGCGTCTTACTCCGGCGGAGCCTCGGTACTTGTTCGGGACGAACAAGTCTAAGTGGTGGGCAGTGTAGCGATGAGACACTGTGCTGTGCTATGCATGAATAGCATACTTTTAGGCATGCACTTTGAAGTACGGCAAATTTTGTATAATTCGCTTGGTATAGTCCGATATGGCAAGGATGGTTCGCGAAGGAATGGGCTGTGCGAGAATGTTCGAGCGTTTTCCAATTGGAAGTTGCAAGAAACTTCGGCGCGATAAGAAAACTGGTATAAAAGCAGCAGTGTGCAGCACAAGGAGACGAGTCTGTGTTGAGCAAGCAAAGGGGAAACATGCAATAGTAGTAGTGTAAAGTAGTAACAAGTGTAATTTGTAAATAAAGCGTTTGTTTTGATTGTCGTTCGTAAATAAATTCTTTGCGCTCAAATAATGCATTTCATCAAAAAATTCAAAATAAGCAAACGGAGTCCAAATTTTTCGTCTCGGGAAATCGAATGTCTTCTTGCACTTGTGAAAAAAAATAAACAAGTGCTCGAGCGCAAGAAGACAGATCGCGTGAGTGCCGAGGAAAAACAAACGAAATGGAAAGAAATTGAGAACGATTTCGATTCAAAATTTGTTGATAAGTTCCGGTGCGCGAAAACGTTGCGCACAAAGTATAAGAATCTAAAAAAAAGTGCAAAAAAAGAATTTCGCTCACGACAGGCAAGAGCTGACCAAAACAAAAAATAAATGAACTGTCAGAAGCTGTTGACAGTTTAAACTTAGTTTAACCGTGCACGGTTGGGCGTTTAAACTGAGTTTAAACTTCAGTCAAGTTTGACTGAAAAATTCGATTTTGCGTTTAAACTAAGTTTAAACTGAGTTAAACTCGCACTGAAAAATTGGCCCTAAGAGACTAACAGTAATTATAATGAAACTCTTAGTTTAATAAAGACATCGTTCTTCGGCAGAGCGACATCGAGATCTGAGAGGTAAGAGGAATTAAAAAAGTGTTCGCATGCCGCAAGTTCCAGATTGGAACATTAAATCCGATCTTACAGAGAAAAGCAGGGCAATCAATATCGCTATATAGAAGATTTAGCACGAAAGAACAAGAACAAAAACTTTCGCCTCGAGTGCAGAGACTTGAGGCTCAGCAACATACAACGAGACTCATATGACGGCAGAGGCTCGGTGAAATTTAATGACCGCAGTGCGAATTTTATGTACACCTTTTGAATACGCTCAATCCGATTGGTATGGGTAGCCTGATAAGGTCTCCAAATAAAAGAAGCGTATTCAAGTCTAGAGCGTACAAAAGTCGTGAATAGCAGTTTAAAAGTATATGGGTCCGAGAACGCAATACAGTTACGTCGAACAAAACCCAGCATGGCATAAGACTTCGATGTAATGTAATCAAAATTACTAGAAAAACTAAGTTTCACGTCGAAAAAGACACCCAAATCCTTTCTTCCATTAACTGCTTTTAACACAGAACCGGATATTGAATACGATAATTGCAAGGGGCTGAGCCTCCTTGAATAAGTCGCATGAACACATTTGCTGACATTCAAAACCAGTTTATTTTTTGCGCACCAGGTTTGAACATTGCCAAGATCCGTTTGCAAGGCAGAGTAATCCGTCTCATTATTAACTACCGTATATATCTTGAGGCCGTCTGCATATAAAAGATATTTAGCGAATGAGAAGCAGGAACCAATGTCGTTTATAAACAAAACTAACAACAGCGGACCTTATCTGCTGCCTTGAGGGACACCAACAAATGATTTAGAAGACGTGCCATCAATCGTGACAACACAACGCCGATTAGTTAGGTATGATTTCATCCATCGAAGAAATGAGGAATGAAACCCCAGGAAAGCCTTTTGAAATCAAAACTGAATGGATCACTCTATCAATTGCTATGGCAAAATCTGTGTAGATCGTATCGATTTGGTTCCTAACCCCAAACCCGAACCACCGTGGTTTTTATTGATCCGCTCCGCCGCAAACCAAACAAGGATGTTCTAAGAAACTTAATATTTATACAATGAAATAATATATTTCTAAAATTTTTTCACATACTTACAAAAAAAACATATTTTTCAATAAACTAAAAACAAAAAGTTAGGCAGATTCAAAAGAATGTGTTAAATAATCACATATTTATCACAAAGTTATGCCATTTCCCATACAAAACATACGTGCTTACCCGGGTATGCTGCTGTTGACTTACGTATAATTTTTCTGCTGTTGGCACAAAGGTTAAGTAATTTTTACAGCCACAACGATGTGGTTGCTCTCATAGAAAAACACTCTAAAATACAGGGTCCGAATATAAAAATTAAAAAATGTCTTATGGGATGTTGCTAATATAACCACATAAGTCTAAAACGTAAAATTTAAAATTTTAACTTTCCCCAGTAAAAACCTGTAGCGAAAGGGTTAACTGGCCATAACATCCCGTTCCAGGTTACGGTCTGCCGTAAAAGCTCTCTCCAGGTGCCCCTGCTCTGTGCGCGCCTTCTCCAGTTGGTCACACAGTTGGTCAGTATCTTCCTCTCGATCACCCCAAGGGCCGCTGTGTCGTTACATGACAGTGTCCATGCTTCTGCGCCATAAAGGAACTCGGGCAAAATAAGCATAACTGGGTGTCCATCGAGAAGCGAAAAAATTATAAATAGTCGCTATTTTCCATTGCTTTATAATGTAAGGCAGAATATGTTTTTTCGAATTTTCTTAAATTACACTGTGCGTGAAATTTGCCCTCAAAAATTTAGACATGGGGGGGACCTACTGGGTGAGTTTTCTATAGGTATACTGAGTTGAGATCCACCAGCCGTTTGGTAAGATTGGCTCTAGTTTAAGAGAAATCCGACTTTGAAGTTTGGTAATTTTCGTCAAGTTTATCGCTTAATTGCACATATCGCAATTACACAGTTTGAATGTATTTTTTTTGGATTGGTGTCTTAAGCAAATGTGTTGGTCGTTAAAATATCTACAAACTTGCCGAAGACAGTAAAGCGATATTCGGAACGATTTAGGACCTATTAGCATTTAAGCGACTTAAGCGACAAACTTGACGAAAATTACCAAACTTCAAAGTCGGATTTCTCATAAACTAGAGCCAATCTTCCAAACGGCTGGTGGATCTCAACCCAGTATACCTATAGGAAACTCACCCAGTAGGTCCCCCCCCATGTCTAAATTTTGGACTTGCACAGTGTTATTTTTCGATGTACAATAAATCATAGTCAACAGAGACCTAAATCAACGATAGCACATACAACACCTATGAGTTTTATAGTCTTTGCCAAAATTGTAGTCCTCAAGAGCGATCTAGCAAATACTGCCAATTTTAATACTTTTTAATAGTTGTTGTTGTTGTCGCACTGTCGAGTATTCCAACAGCACAGGGCAACAAATTTCGACTTTTGGTCGGCTTTTCTGGGTTTTACATCAGTTCTAGGGTAACTAGGGAGCGCTGATTTCGAATCCGCAAACCGTTTTTAAAACTTAGTTTCCGTTTTCGCAAAAAATGGGCGTGTCACTTTTTCGGATTTTCCCTGACTTTTTTCACGTTTGGGATTGTAATTTCTAAACCAATAAACCGGTTGACATCATTTTCACTTCGTTGCATTATCAACACCTCACGGCTTCTTTTCCAATGCAATTTATTTTTATAAGTTTTAAAATTCCGCGGTAATTGGACCTCAAAGTCGGAAAATATGGAATTTTAAGGCGGATAATGCAGGGAGGTGAAAATGATGTCAACCGGTTTATTGGTTTAGAAATTACAATTCCAAACGTGAAAAAAGTCAGGGAAAATCCGAAAAAGTGACACACCCATTTTTTGCGAAAACGGAAACTAAGTTTTAAAAACGGTTTGCGGATTCGAAATCAGCGCTCCCTAATTACCCTAGAACTGATGTAAACCCAGAAAAGCCATTTTGCTGTTGATCAGTGTAGTCGATCTGATTCTGTTAATTCCGTTAATACCGTTGAAACTTAGATTTCGTCCGAAATTCAATCACTATTTTTATGGGAATCGTGCGGTTGTTTAGCAGAAGAATTTGTCGGTCCACAAAATCTACATTCTATGCGAAGCTTTATCAACTCGTGGCTTGAAGTAGATCAGAAGCATGGACGCTGTTACAAAGTGCTGTGACTGTGAGTGGGAATTTGGGAGAAATGGTGCCTAAGTTTTGTTCTAAACTTTCTATCTAAGTTGTGTAATGTACATTTTAAAAATTGTTGTAGCCGAGCACAACCCCCGAAGGTTGGCTTGTCCACCGGAGTAGACAGATGGTATAAGCCTCGAAAGTAGGTCTGCGGGACCCTTATATGGCTAGCTAAAGAGTCGGTTGGGGGAGTTCGCGACCTTTTCCGAAGGCTCGCTACATTACAGAGTCCCTTGTTATTTGTTGCAAGCACATCAAGAAAACAATTTATATGTGGGGTGGCAAGATTAAAACAGAAGGAGCCCCTGCAAGGGGTGGCATTAATCCGAAGGTACGAGTATATGGTCCTATCGCGGTTGCAACCTGTCTATGAGGAGTGCCAAGGTGATAGTGGCACTCTCATCTCACTCTCAGATCCCCAAAGACATTTGACCTCTTCTCACCCTCCAAAATGAAATTGAGCCACTGCTCCTTATCCCCCTTAAATTTTGTATCTTTAAATAACTGTAGCGCTTCCTGTCCGCCTCTCCTGCTCCATTGTTGTCCGTTGATTGTTGTACGCTGCTTCCGTTACTTCGGGGCGACTCGAATGGCGGCGGCCGCCATTACTGCGGCCCCCCCGTCACACCACGAACTACCGTTACGACCTTCGCACATGTCGCGACTAAATTGCGTCGGATTAGCGGAGATGTTCCTGATGCACTGTCCTGGTGGCACGTGGGCTAGTAGTCTGTTGTCGCACACACTCGGTGATGGCGCAGCAAGGTTGCGAGCGCACAGCTGGCGAAGCTGGTGCCGGTTGTGCTGGTGTCGAGAAAGTTGGCGACAGCCTCGCGTCGAGCGGCTGGCTGGCGGCGTAGGCGCTGTTCGTGCTGATGTCGAAAACGTTGGCGGCAGCCTTACGTAGAGCGGCAAACTGGCGACGCAGGTGCTGTTCGTGCTGATGTCGAAAACGTTGGCGGCAGCCTTACGTAGAGCGGCAAACTGGCGGCGCTGATCCAGTGAAATTAGGCGCCGCAGCGAAATCCGTCCCTGCCACGTGCTCTCACCCCGACCGGCTTTTCGTTCATTCACACCGCTGCCACGCGGTTTCCTCCGTCGTTTTTCTGCCCAAGCTGCCACGTCCAACTTGCTTTACGATTCGTTACCTTCTGTCCGTGTCGAATGTTCTTTTTCCTTCCTTCCTTTTCCTGTTCGTATTCTCCTGCACATGGTAATAGATCAGCAGTGCTGCCAATTTAGCGATCCTGCTACAGGGTTGCATTCGGTGAGTGGAATCTATTCGATGTTTCTAAGTTACGATTCCCAAATCCAGGGATTTGTTCATTACAGTTGATGATCTGAAAACGTTCTGTGTGGCCAAATGAAAGGCTGAAAGCTGCTTGGAATGAAATTTTAAATAAGGTTGTTAAACTACTTAGTTATATTATGTATCTCTGTGTTAAATGTATTCTACCAAATTATGCAATTTTTAAGTTCCGTACCGAGATGGGCAATTTTTTCCAACGCAATTCCTACAAATCAAAGTACTGCCGGTGTTTAAAATTTCCACAAACACAAACAAAAACACGCGGTACAGCAATAGTCTTTTCTTGGCTCCATGCGTGTGTTCTTTGATATCTAACCCCGCTGCCAGCCTTGCAATTGTGTTGACAATAGAAATTGTCACATGCGAGTGCAAACGTAAACTTTCGTAATAGTGCAGCGGCAACTTGAGTCACAGCGGCGGCGCGCAACCACGACCAAGGCAAATGATTGCCATGTAAAACGCTGCAAGAGGAAGACAAAGCGGAGTCAGTGCCGATGCCGATGACCGTGTCGCTTGGTCAACGCCGCAGTTGACACAGATGACAACGATAACCATAAAAGCGGCAGTCATACGCTGCATTCTGCACACTTATAAAATGGCATGATGAAGAGACGAATGTAGGTCCACTCACGGGCCGTAGACGAATATGTTCAAGTAGAACACAATGCCATAAAACCGCAGAGCTGTTACGCGTCCAAATCGAGTGGAAATAAAGCCAAACCGAAAAACTGGTTTCTCGCAATTTTCTACGCATACAAGTTAGTCTCTTCAGTTGCAGTCAATGAAGCTGTTTGGGTTTTTTCGAATCTACGCAATATCACATCATTGATGGTTCCTTCTATGTACTTTTACTAGAATTTGTAGCGCTAAATTAAAGCACGAAAGCGCCTAAGCAGCACCGAATTGAGGCGCAATTTTTGCGCTGCTCTAAAGCCTAAGTAGCTGTGATCACTGTTCAAACAACATACGTTTCGAGTGACCGACTAACAGTTGCCTAATTTGGTGCGCATACTGGCTGCCGCGACTTGAAACTCTCATAACCCAATTCTTCCACGGCAATTTAATCACAAAGGCCAAACATGAGCACAAACACTGATCGCCTAAGCAAACAAACACTTCTACTTGCGTTTGTTGCTGCCAAAGTGTGTTAAACGGCAAACGACTGTGGTCATACGAGACGAATTCCCATCACCATTTTCGTCTGTGACAAAGCTAGCAGTAGGAGCACCCATTTAGCTTTCTCATTCCCAGCACATTGCAATTGTTTCTGTTATTCTGCTATAAATAATTATGAAACACATAAAATCAATTTGAAAACGCCATGTAAAAAGTATACTCTTTCTCACCGCAGGCAAAACGAGTTCAATACAGATAAATACGAATTGCATGTATGATTATGTGTATTTTTATTATAAAGTAGAAAATTTAGAAATAATCAGTAAATATAACTAAACCAAAATACTTTTCTTAATATTCAGACGTTTTCAATATTGACTTGAGATAACGTTAAGCAACCTTGGATAGCATATCGTCCTTTTATAAGCTAAAACGTCCTTGAATGTTTTGACAATTTAACAAGAACATGCCCATCATAGCTGCTGAAATTCAAAATTCGTTCATATTTTTTTCAAGCCGAAATTTCGTATATAATGAATAATATTGTTGATGCGTTATCTTTAAATAATGTAGATTTAATGGAATATATGGTTCCATTCTATTGCAACTGAATTTACGCTTCTATAGCTGACAGATTTCAAACGTCGTCGCAATATAGAAGGTGTTTGTTCGTAATATAGAAGGAGTTAAACTTAGTGAACAAATCCAAAATTTGTATCTTATTTAAAGTAGAATCTTGACCAAATGAAGAAAAGCTAAATTTGTTTGCAATATTCGTAGTTACACTATTGCATGGGAAAAGCGTCGAGACACGTCTTTGTGTTTGTATAAAGTACAACTATTGGGTAATTTCGAGAAAAGCTTTATTAAGCATTTATAAGCTTGCTGTGCTGCCCGAGGCGCTCTGATCCATTACTTCCTGCTTGATGGGCTCTGCTGGTATCAGCGAGACTGGTATGTTGAGCGTCTATAAGGAAAAACAATTTTTGAAAGAGTTTAAAACCTTTTGACGGGTAACAAGCAACAAACCTTGCCAGGGCATGCAGCTTCGTATTGATGCTTCAAACTCTCCATTTCATATATACAAGTGGAGAGTGCCGTGCGCAGTTCGCACAACAACACCATGTCAGAACGCAATTCGTTAAATGCATTGCAAATCTCCTCAGTGGGTGGTGGTGAAGGATCTATGTGTGTAAACGTGTACATTAAAAATGATATTAAAATTATTTGCTCCGCACTAAGCCGCGCCGCTTTACACATACCGACTTTGAATTCTTGTATGGCTTGTTCCAGCGCCTTCACCTTACGTTGACCAATGTTCGCGGGCAGTTTCATCTTTTGCGATCGCAATGAAACGCCCGAGCCTCGCAAGTCGCTAAATTTAATGCCGCTGTTGCCAATCTCAATCGCATTTACCACTGAGTCCACCTTCGAAGGACGTGGCTGATGGTGCAGTTTTTTCTTTTGCAGCTTCTTCTCATATTTGCGTGCACTTTGTGCACTCGCAGCAGTGTCACTTTGCTGAAAATGTAAAATAGTGTCACATTCACTTTATAATCTTGTGTTTTCAATAAATCGATACTAACCTGATCGGCTTGTGAAATTAACTTTTGCAAGTCTTGTGTCTTACGCTCGCGTTCCTTCTTGCGTGCCTCAATCTTCTTCAGCTCGTTGAGTAGCATTTGCTCCTCTTCGACCTGCTGTGTAGTGCGTTCGAACAGTTTCTTCAGCTGGTCCTTGCGCTTGCGTTCGTGCTCAGCATCGAAAACGAACGGTTTTTTGTCGGCCGTTTGCTGGGATTTTGATTTGGCCAGTAAGCCTACCACCTCATAGTAACGCTCCTTCAAATCTTCCACCGACTTGACACCATGTTGCGCACGATCCCAGCGGTCAGCCATTACAATGAAACGCAAATCGAAGCTACAAGTATTAAAAATCAGCACACATGACATACTTTAGGGCAGGAAGACTAAACTTCAGATCACATACCGATTCGCCAAGTCGAAGAGGTGGTCAGTTTGCGCTTTATTCCACTTTTGTGCATTTGTACGCAAGTGCGTGTTGTACTCTGTCATGTTATAACTGGGAATCTTCAGTTGTTTGTTGAACTTTGCAAAGGGGTACTCCTTTTGGTCGTCAGTTACGCGACGCCAGTGATGGAAAATGGCCCCATCAGTGCGAGCCGGATTGGCAAAGGGTGCCCACTCCCACTTGCGCACCTTCTTCATGCCAAGACGAGCTTTCGCCTGCTTGTAGCCGTACCCGATACCGAGAGCTGTAAGAAGATAGTGTGCAATTCGATTGGGAAATCGGCTGATTTCGGATAGTTGGGTGGCTTACCCGTATCTGTGGGCAGCAGTGGCGGCGCATCTTTGTTGTCGTTATAAAGCAGCGCAAATACCTCACGATGCATGCCTTCCGGCCGCTTGGATGTGGACTTTGCTCTGAAATGTCGCAATTTTTGAAAGTCGGAAGTTGAAGTGGCTTTCCGAAAATCATGTATCACATACTTTTCGAAGTTGCGCTTCTTCTGGGCGAGGAAGGATTCTCGAGTCACTTCGGGCGTATTGGCCCTCTCCATGTCCAGAATATCGCGCACATCCGCCATTTTGCTGGTATGCGGAAATTTGCACGTTAAGGGAATAATTAGTGATTTTGTTATTTATTTATTGGTAAACTTAATAAAATGCTAAATACTGAGAGCCCACACAAAACAGAAAACACTGAATGCCAAACTGGCCAGCTGTGTTTGACGTTTGGGCCAGAGATGCCAGTTCTATAAATGTTCACACTGCCCACAGTCTTGAACACAACAAAAGAAAACTTGAATATGAAAATTAAGCACACATGTTTATCTGATGTTTGTTGCTTTAGTAAAGGGCCTTAATCTATGGTTTAGTTATTGATTTCAATTATTTCATTTGCCATTTGTAAAATTGTATAGACCCATAAAGAGTGCAACACTGTTCACAACACGTGCTACTGGCAACATTCGGTTCGCACGTTTTGTTTGGTTGGTTTGCTTCTCGGTGCGGTGCGTTCATTTCGTGAATTTAAGCAATAAAAGTGATAAATTAAATAGTGAAAAGTTGCTAAAAGTGTCGTAATATTGGTTTTGCACCAAGTGTGTAACAAATTCACATTCCAAAAGTGAAAATTTCAGATTAAGTGATGGAAATCAGTGTAAACAAAATGCGGTGCTCCGTGCTGCGACTGCGAGATCTGCTGCAGTCAGCGCAGCCAACAGCTGTTGAGCACAGGGTGTTGCAGAGGTTTCTTGAGTTGCGCGTAAGTGGGAAATTCAAATTTGAATTCGAAGAGCAGAATGCAATTGAAATTTTGCAGGACTACTCCGAGGAGGATGTGGAGGCTCTGGTGCAGTTTCTCAGTGAATGCTTGCTGGATGTAAACTATACCATACCGATTGCTATTGCTTTCGAGGATATTTTGTTGCTCTTGATTACTTTGGCGGTACCGTATGATGAGCAAGTGGATGCCGAAAGTTTTGGCGCTTACCAGCGCAAATGCATTGCCCTTGGTGCATTGATGCGCTTGTCAGTCGATGCCAAACGGTAATATATATATATATATATAGTCCTATGGTTCCTCGCGGGAGCAAAGGGCCACAACAAGGTTCCTCCATTCTCTTCTGTCTTGCGCCAATCTCTTGATTTCACTCCAGGTCTTGTTTGTTTTTGTTACGTACAAATCCAAGTTTCTCCTCCAGGACTGTGCGGGCCTGCCTCTGCGCCTGCTGCCTTGCGGATTCCAGTCGATTGCGATTCGTGTGATGTCGTTTGGATCTCTCCTTAACACGTGTCCGAGCCAGCCCCATTTTCTCTTCAAGATCTCTATGCGTAATGGCGCTTGGTGGTTGCGGGCCCACAATTCTCTGTTAGAAATGGTGACTGGCCAGAAAATTCTCAAAATTTGTCTGAGGCATCGATTTGCGAAAACTTGCAGCTTTTGGAGATCTGAGGCAACCAAATTCCAAGTTTCACAGCCATATAAAAGGGTAGACTTGATATTGGAGTTGAATACTTTTATTTTCGTACACCGTGTGATGATCGACGAACTCCATACGGGTTTAATGGCGCCGAAGGCTTGCTTGGCTTTTTTAAGCGGTTGTCGATGTCGTCTTTTGAGCCCCCGTTAGCGGATATAATACTGCCCAAATAGCAGAACGAGTCCATCTCTTCAAGTTCCTCACCATCGATTTGGAATTTTTCAGCGTTTGTGGTGTTGATTCGCATTACTTTGGTTTTACCAATATTTATTTTAAGGCCTACTTTTGCAGCAGTTTGTTGTATAAGTGTTAATTTCTTGTTCATATCGGCAAAAGTGTGGGTCATTAAGCAAATATCGTCCGCGTAGTCAAGGTCTTCGAGCCTTCCATTTAGCTCCCAGGTTATACCTTTTGTTTCGCTGGTGGCTTTGGTCATTACTACGTCTAAGACAATGTTAAACAGTAGTGGTGATAATACACAGCCCTGTCGAACGCCGGTCGTAACTTTTACATGCCCACTTAATTCTAGTTTGTGCATGATCCGGCATCGAGCGTTGCACTATGGCCCGGTTTGCCATTTTTCGTTGCAAAAATCATAACTTCTGAACCAATAAAGATATCTAAAAAATTTAAACTGCATCTGAAAGTGTAATATCTAAGCTTTAAAATGGGCAAAAAACAGGGTGCCACAGTAACAGGGGGCTTTAAAATTCGTTGCCAAAGTTAAGATTTAGTAAAACTTCATACTGCAATGAAATTACTTATTTGTTTGCATTAAAAAATAATTTTTTTTTATATATTTTTTCTAATAAATTAATATAATTTATTGATTCATATGTAATTTAAAAAAAAAAAAAATTTTTTTTTAAAGTTAGATTTTTTCAAAATCGCTATCTACGCTGGAAGGAATGTCTAATAATGAAATCATTTCTAAGCTATAAGTATCTGTAAGTTCTTTTTGTGATCTTACAGATCTCAAAGATGAAATAACTGGATCAGAAGAGACTGCTAACATATTAAAAAGGTCTTCATTTTGTCTAGTTCGTGATATTTTGCAAGTGTTCATACATCTATACCTTTTGTAGTCCTTATTTTTGCATTCTTGAGCTTCTTCAGACAATTCCCCTATTGGTAAGCACTGGTATTCTATTAAATCCTTTCCATGTGCTAAAATTTTATGAACCGTAGGAGTAAGTTTCTTCTCATGATACTTCTGAAGCAGCAGTTCGGCAGTTTTGGATGCATACTCACCAAATTTAGGTCCATTAACCATTTCCTTGCAATTCAAAATATTCAAAATTACTCCCAATCTTCGCACAATATCTTTATCAACTCCAGGTGTTCGAGCAGTCACTTCATCGTTTTCAAAAAACCTGCGTGAAGAGTTGCCATCATTTGTATTCCCATACCCATACTTTGGAAAGTCTACTTTCAGCCCAAGCTCTTTGAAGAATAAATCTTGAATTATTTTTTTCCTGATATTCTGCTTTTCTTTGGGTGTTGCGTTGTCCTCGAAAACTTCCCCATGTCGTGGTAGCATATACGCCAACTTCAAGACAAATTCCATACATCTTATCCGTGCATGCAAAGGAGATATTCCATACTCATAATTATGTTCGTCACTTGTTGATTCATCCAATTTTTGGAAGTCTTTTTGATTTTTTTTACAGATTGCACATTTCATTGTCGATGAAGTATTAGTTAATTGATTTAAAACTTTCCCGTCGATCATAGTCAGGAGAAAATCATACTTTATAGTAATAGATTTCCCTTCGTCGATTTCAAGTACTGTTGGTTTTAATTCGGCAATTTGTTTTTTTACATCACTGACTGTGGCTTTTATGAGTTCCGAAGACTCCTTCGCATATTTAAACAATATCGGACGGCACAATTTAACTGATGAAGGCCGTGGGTTTTTCCAATATTCTGAAGCGTCACCTTTTAGTCGTAGGGGAACAACAGAAGCCATAAACATATTAGCATCTGTAACAGTTGTATCGTCCGTATTTATTGTTTGTTTATAGGCGCTCTGTCCTGATGATCCATCACAGCCCCACTTGCTAACCAATGTTATGCTTTCTGGAAGAGATTTCAACTTGTCTTCAGAGAAAGTCTCCAAGAGTCGTCTAGAAGTATGTTCCATCAGGTCTTTGAGGTTCACTTCGGCTGATACTTCGGTAATTTTGGGATTAAGAGGTACTGCTTCCTTCTTGGCTTGACTTATGTGTCCGTATCCAGGAAGAAGATTGGCATTATGTTGTAATAATGACTCACGCAGCATTATATATTTTCCCTTCGACAATCCAAGATCCATAAACAGCGCCAAAGCCTCCTCAGAAGTGAATTGTCGAGGCAATGCATTTTGTGGAGTGGGAATACTATTTTTTATCCTCATGATTCGCTTTGGACTTGCTAACCCAACTGCTTCTGTTATATGAGCCTTAATCTTTTCTTCGTCCTTTTTGTATTTCATGGACAATGCTTCAGAAAGATGACCCGTCGCGATATCTTGAGTAGCATCTAACAACTTCCTTTTCCTTGTGAAGGTCGAACACTCGGCTATAGTTTTTGTTGGTCTCCCTCTAGTTCGCTCGGTTGATGTATGGGGCTTTTCTTCGTCAAATCTACTAACATCCTTATTTTTCCCATCCATACTTTTTTTCGAACACTTTCGCGCAACGACTCGCGGCTTGCCAATTGGTTTTAATTTTGGTGTAAATAAAATGAAGTTGGCCTGTTATGTCCTCGTATTCTTCTATGTTATGTATTTTAGTACTTAATTCTTTCAAAATAGCCGCAACGAAATCTTGCTCAGTTTGTGAAGCTCTAAACACCTCAAATAATTTGGAATTTGCTAGAGACATTACACTCGAAATGTACACTCGTATCACTCAATAAGATTTACTGCGAATTACAGAACTTTTCACTTAAAGCGAACTTCGAGGGACTGGGCAAAATGGTTCGTTTTAACCGAAAGTACGCTTCAAAAGGGATCCGCAATAACCGAAAACATAAAGCGCGTACTTGAAATTGGTTCGTTTTAAGCGGGTTCGTTATAAACGAAACGCACTGTATATTTGAAAATACTATTCACGGCTAATTCAAGCTTCAGAATACTTGCGATAAGCTTTACACTCGTATGACTCAATAAAAAATATACTGCGAATTATATTTAAAAATACTATTCACGGCTAATTCAAGCTGCACAGAATACTTGCGATAAGCTTTAAAGTCAAAGAACGACTGTGACAAGACAACGAAATATAGGTTTATCAGGCATGTGCTGCAAATAGTTTTCGGAAACAATTCGCACTGAAAACGTGATGGGATTTCCCTTTAACGATTTGAAGCAGGTAGCTGCATCTAAGAGAATTTGCCGTTTTTTCAGCGTTTTTGTTCAAATATTGAATACTAGTTGTAACTCCCGAAATTCGGGTGTAAACAAAAAAACCACCATTTCGTTTATGTAACTAAAATGTAATGTATATTTTTTGCATTATAGTACTTCGTGAAATAGTACATTCGCCGTTGTGTTTAATTTATTTGCCAATAATTGCACTCTTATGTCTAATGATGATCGCACCCGACTTAACGCTACATACAATTGGCCATGAGTGAAGTAATCCTCTTTTAAAAAGACCGATGTGGTTAATGTTTAATTATAGCAACAAACTTCCTCCCTTCGTTAAAATTTTGTTTCTTATTTTTGTAGTTGATGTTGCCATTTTTCAAAAAGAACTCTAACTACTTTTTTCTAAGATTTGAGTTGGACTCTTTAGAATAACGTGATCAAAACAAAACATAAAAATGCCAAATTTGGGACATAGCAACACTGGCTAGCATCAAAGAAGAACAAAAGCTAAAGAGAAAAAGAAAATCGAAATTTCAGCCTTTCGCCGGCGTAAGAAGATCACAACAGCATATCATTTTCTCCTAACAATCATCCCCCGCCACGACGATGTGCTTTCGCAAACTCGCTGCAGTGTGCGCAAACAAAGAGCGCAAATAAAACAACGCTGTGGCATGTAAAGTAACGCTCTCACCCACTGTTGCCAACTTAGTGCTTTTCGCATTAAAATTTGTGCTTTTTGGAAATGAAAACGCGAAAAATATAGAGTTTGGTGCTTGGTGCGTTTCTAGTGTTTATTTTTATTTCAAAGACACAAAGATTAATTCATTCTTGGAAAAAATGTAAGTGGAAAAACGCGTTTGTTTAGCGTTTGTTTTAGTGCTTTCTGAAATAGAAAAGTTGGCAACCGTGCTCTCACCACATGCGTGTGTGGAACGTGTGGGTTCCATGCACGATTTTGATTGTTTGCTTATTCCCATCTTCTTGCTCAAGCGCACAGCTTTCTGATTGGATTTGATAAACGTAAAGAGCAATGCTGTTTCCAATAGGGAAATTAATGCAATTTTCGATGCAAATATCTCCCGATAGGCTTTATCAATCCACATTTTGACAGTTTTGTGCAAATATGCTCATTAAGAGCTTTAAAATGATGTATCATATGATATTGTACGATGTGTGGATAGCGAGATCTCAGCGCCCTTATTCAAATAAATATATAGATGACTAAGCTGTTCGTGGAAATGTAAGTATTATGATGGAAAAAATATTGTTTTAAGCTGTAAAAACCATGGGACGTGGAATTTCAGAGGAAACTCTGCCTAGGAACAAATCTTCCTTCAGTATATGGAGCGCCACCCAAATATTGCGAAAAAATTCACAACTGCTTGTTAGGAAACACTTTTCTAAATAAAATAAGCAAAACATGGATAGCAAATGTATTATGCCATTCGTAACCAAAAAATATAACTTTATATACAAATGCCAGCAACACAAAATGGGTTATCGACCGAACTAAATGTGAGTGATTTTTTGTATACCTGCGTGTTTTTCGACCCGAGGTTGTTTCACTTTTATTGCTCTGGAAAGTAAAGCGGCAAAAAGCGGCAGCTGAGTTTTGGAAGTTAGGTAAATAATTGAATAGCAAATAACCTCCCTCAATTTCGCGGAGGTCATTTTTGGTCTTTTTTTTTATTTTCGATCAAAGTTGAAAAAAAGGTCAAAATATAGACTTTTCGAGCAATCGGTAGATCGAACAACTTTTAAAACAAAATAAAAATTTTTTATTTTTATTATATTAACAATTAACGTACCTTTTAGAAAAAACCAACAAGTTACCGATTGGTCGCTTCATTTACATACAAATCAATCTTAAAGAGGAAAAAAAAACCCAAAAAATACACATTTTTCTCGATGTGGAAAAATTGTAAACTTTGAGCGGCTCTACCTCCCAAACTACTAATCTGAATTTAATGAAAGTTACATATTCGTAATCCCTGGAAAATTCTCAATAAGATGCGTGTATTCATTTTATCGAACGCTTTCATGAAATTTTTGATTTTTGCAACGTTTTACCGACCGTTGGGCCATAGTGCGTTGGTATACAGTGCTGTTATTAGTTCGATTATGCTCGTTGGGACACCCATGCACGCTAAAGCTCTCCATATTGCGTGGTGGTGAAGTGTGTCGAATGCTTTTTGGAAATCGATGAAAACGATTACCAAACGGTAATGATTCTGCAATTTGTAACGTCAAAACAGCATCATTTGTTTATTTAATTCCAGATATGCCATTAGTTATTTTCGGAATAAGCCGGCCCCTTTTGAAAACTTAGTTTCGAATGCCACCGCAACACCAAATAGCAAAAAATTCAAAATTGACACAGCCGCCACAAATTCTTCGGCGGACACACTATCCCTGGTGAAGTGTTGCTATCAACTGCTATACGCAAATCCAGTATTTTTTAACGAACTCTGGGATTGGTCATTCTTTATTAAACAATACTTAGGCTGCCCAGACAAGAACTGCTTGCAGCAGCTCTACTGCAATCACATTGTCGCAATTTTGACCAACATGACTGCCACACAATTGCATAAATTAAAAAGAGAAATTGCCCCTGAAATCTTGCTTGAATTCGATGGGGAGCAGCACACACACCCACTAATGACAACAACCGCTAATCCTTTGGACAACGCTACGCACGACAAAACTATCATTTTGAAGATCAACTCAAATTTTGTGACTAATATTGAAGGCGTCCTGCTGCCTATCTTCAATCGAGATAATTACAAATTTTATGAAAGCACCGATGGATCATACGATAATATTGTCAAAGTAGATTCTACAAAAGTAAATTTGCGCAGCATTGCTTTGGGTGTCGCTGCGGCGAAAGCGATTTGTTTGTCTGGTCCCGTGGGTTGCGGCAAAACCACACTCGTTGAATATCTGGCCCGAAAGACTGGCCGCATATGCCCAAAACCCAGTGAAGTTGGGCAGTCACATCAGAAGGGTAAAGAAGATCAGTTAAGAAATGGAACAAATGACATTGCGCAGAAGGGTAAAGTGGTAACTGGCACTAAAAGAAAAAGTGATGTTGACGTTTTGAATGGATTGGAAGAATCACTGGGTACAGCCAATGCAAACGGGTTTTTACGCATTCAATTGGGCGACCAGACCGACAGTAAAATGTTGCTTGGGCAGTATCGTTGTACAGATGTGCCTGGAGAATTCATTTGGCTGCCTGGTGTCTTAACTCAGGTTTGTACTTTGATTTCATACACCTAACTGAATTGTTTTACACATTTTCCACTTCAGGCTGTTATGAATGGCTACTGGTTGCTTCTGGAAGATTTAGACTCTGCCACACAGGACACCTACACAATTTTGAGTGGTTTACTGGAAAACAACTACCTAAGTGTTCCAGGTTTTCGTGATTGCGTGAAAATTGAACCTGGTTTTCAGCTCTTTGTAACCGTCCGGTAAACTCAATTCTACTAATATTGTTTGTATTTATATTAAATATGTGAATTTTGCTCCCATTTAGAACGAATAAATCGAGCACGAATTCTGCCCAAAAGTCGCTTTACTCCCTTTTGGAAAAATATCTTTACACCATAAATATTCTGCCATTATCACGCAACGAACTGTGTAAAGTTGTTGGCACCAACTATCCGAAATTGGCCACCATCGCCAACCGCATCGTTGATGTGTTTCTAACATTCTCCAGTGGTGACCATACTTCAGCCGATAATTTACGGCAGCAGGAGACTGCGGACAAGGCTGATACCACCGAGCACTACGTAGCTTTGCCCTTTGAACCGGTTTCGCTGCTTTCGGTGCCGAATTCGGGTCGCCTGGTGTCCACTCGAGACCTCGTGAAACTGTGCCAACGTTCTAATCCCATGTTTTCTGTAACTAGCACGGAATGCGCTTATTTTGTGTTCCAAAACGCAGTAGATGTATTTTGCTCATATCTGCCGCAAGGAAAGGAGAAAACGAAACTGATCACGAGCATTGGCGCCAAATTGGGAATCATACAATCGCGTTGCGAATTCTTCGCAGATGAATACAAGCCGGAAGTACAGGTCGATAGTGAGCGAATTAAAGTGGGACGCGCAGAACTATATGCCAAATCGGACATAGTTGAAAGTATGGAAAGTGAGAGCGACGAGCCGCAAGCTTTAAAGAAGCAAAAACTCGCTGACAACCGTGAACGGTCAACACTTTTAGTAACACAACGTGCCAAGAAGTCATCGGCAACATTTTCTTTCACGCGTATGGCCTCCTGCATTCTCGAACGCATTGCTGTGTGCGTGACACATGCGGAGCCTGTGTTGCTTGTAGGCGAAACGGGTGTGGGAAAAACCTCATCAGTGCAGTATTTGGCCGAGCGCACACAACATAAGTTGGTAGTCGTTAACATGAACAACCAGTCGGACGTTTCAGATTTGGTTGGAGGATTCAAGCCCGTTGATTTAACTTATGTGCTGGCACCGCTACGTTGTGAATTCGAAATGCTCTTTCGCAGCACTTTCAATCAGGCGAAGAACGAGACATTTTTAACAAAGCTGAGTGTTTGCTACAACCAGAGCAATTTTGCGGTCATCATAAAGCTGATGATCAAAGTGGTACATTCCGTTTTCGAAAAAGCCGAGCGCAATGAACTGCGGCCAAAGGACTTGGAAATGCTGCCACGTTGGCAGGCACTTAAAGTGAGCTTGCTTAAACTGAATTCGCAGCTTTCTAAGTCAATAAACATCTCCTTTGCATTTATTCCCGGCTCCCTTGTGAATTGTATCGAAAATGGCGATTGGATTTTGCTGGACGAAATCAATTTAGCATCTGCTGAAACACTTGAGTGCCTGTCGACTATTCTAGAGCCCGATGGTTCGGTGGTGCTTTTGGAGAAAGGCGATTTCACGCCAGTGAAACGACATCCTGACTTTCGTATATTCGCTTGCATGAATCCCAATACGGACATTGGCAAGAAAGACCTCTCGGTAGGTATACGCAATCGTTTTACCGAATTCTTCGTAGATGATCTGACCACCGACACGGATTTGAGTTTGCTAATAAGCGATTACCTGAGCAGAACTGGCATACAAAAACGGAGTGTGACCAGTTTAGTCAAGCTGTATAAAAAACTAAAAGAACTTTCAAAGTTGGAACTAAACGACGGCTTAGGCAACAGGCCAGTTTTCTCACTGCGGACGCTCTGCCGTTCCTTGCACATTTGTGCCAAGAACTTATGCGGCTCCATTGAACGCAACCTCTACGAGAGTTTCTGCATGAGTTTCCTTACTCAGCTCGACCCGGCTTCGCATAGCACTGTATTGCAGCTAATACAAGGAGCACTACTCAGCAATGCTAAGGCTGTTCTCAAGCAGGCTATTCCGAAACCCGGCGAGAATTATCTAAATTTCGAAGGTTATTGGATAGAACAAGGCCCAAAGACACTGCAAGAATGCGCGAATTATATTCTAACCGATAGTGTTAAGGAAAACCTGAAGGATCTGGCACGTATAGTTTCCATCGGCAAGCTGCCCGTATTGCTACAAGGCCCGACCAGCGCTGGCAAGACGAGTTTAATTGAGTACGTGGCCAAGCGCAGTGGCAATCACTGCCTGCGTATCAACAACCACGAACACACCGATCTTCAGGAATATATTGGCACATACGTTGCAGATGTCTCTGGCAAGTTGAGCTTCAAGGAAGGTGTTTTGGTGCAGGCCATGCGTAGTGGCTTCTGGATCATATTGGACGAGCTGAATCTCGCATCCACTGACATTTTGGAGGCGCTTAATCGTGTCCTGGATGACAATCGTGAGCTGTACATACCTGAGACTCAGACAGTGGTCAAGGCACATAGAAATTTTATGCTTTTTGCAACACAAAACCCGCCTGGGTTGTACGGTGGCCGCAAGACGCTATCACGTGCATTCAAAAACCGTTTTATTGAGCTCCACTTCTCAGAGATACCGCGCCATGAGCTGGAGATAATACTGGAAAAGCGGTGCCTTATTCCTGCTTCATACGCCAGGAAGATGGTTTTATGCATGTCCGATCTGCAGAAGAACCGAAAAACCACCACTAAGAATGTATTCACATTGCGCGACCTGTTTCGCTGGGGCAATCGCTACACATTTGCCGACAAGAAACTCTTGGACGACCAGAAATATGACTGGAATCAGCATTTGGTGGAAGAGGGCTACTTGGTGCTGTCGGCGAAGGTGCGCACGGAAATTGAGATTGAAATAATTGAAGAGACGCTTGACAAAAATTTTAGAAAACGAATTGATCTGCGCCGGTTGTTCGACGCACAGTCAGAAAGCGAAAGCTCGCCTGTTACGATCGATATTATTGCTTCCATTCGCGCGTTCAAGGAGCGTACCGACATTGTCTGGACCAGGAACATGACGCGCATGGCCGTGCTAACCGCTAAAGCACTGCAGTTCGATGAGCCCGTGCTGCTGGTAGGACCCACTGGCTGTGGCAAGACCACGGTGTGTCAAATACTGGCGAGCATACGTGGCGTGCAGCTTCGCATCCTCAACTGTCACATGCATACCGAGGGAGCGGACTTTTTAGGCGGTCTCCGACCTTGCCGACAGAGTGAACCCACATGCGATGGTGCCAGCAGTAGCACAAAGACAACAAAACGGCTCTTTGAATGGGCAGACGGTCCACTTATATTGGCAATGCAGGAAGGCTCCTACTTTATGGCTGACGAAATTTCATTAGCAGAAGATTCGGTTCTGGAGCGTTTGAATTGCATCCTAGAACCAGAGCGTACAGTGCTGCTGGCGGAGAAAGGCGGAGTTACGGGTGACTCAGAAGAATTAACTAACGATTTTGTGGTGCAAGCCAAGAATGGATTTCAGTTTCTGGCGACAATGAATCCTGGTGGCGACTTTGGCAAAAAAGAACTTTCGCCGGCTTTGCGCAATCGCTTTACGGAAGTGTGGTGCCAACCATCAGATTCCAAAGAAGACTTAATACAAATTGCCAGCAACTGCATGCTAGACAATCTAAAGGCGTCAACCTCCAAAGATAATACTTTGAAAATCGCGCGCTTCTTGGTGGAGGTTGTGCTGTACATACGCGACGTGGTGGAAAAGTTTCGCTTTTCTGTGCGCGACATACTTGCCTGGGCGCATTATATTGTGAGCAATGACGAGTTGAGTTTTCCTGAAAAAGCAATTTTTGGCTTGGAAACTATTTTTCTGGACGCTTTAGAACTGCTTCCGCACGAATCGTTGGTAAAAGTGGAGCAGCTCAAAGAAAACGTTGTAGAGTTTGCGATAAAGAAGACGTTCGACATTTTTGGCGAGAAATTTACGTTAACCGACTTGCAGCAAAAGCGAGGTGATGTAGTGCGAAGAGAGGACGGATTCTTTGGAATCAGACCATTTTACATACCCATCAACCCCAGCGCTACACTATCGACCAATAAGAGCTTTATGTTTGAGGCGCCAACCACTAAAAAGAATTTATTCCGCTTGTTGAGCGCACTATCGCTCCGCAAGCCGGTGCTGCTGGAAGGCCCACCAGGCGTGGGCAAAACATCAACTGTGGAGAATATTGCCAGCGCCATTGGCTACTCCATCGTGCGCATAAACTTGTGCGAGCACACCGACTTGGCAGATTTATTCGGCACCGACTTGCCAGCGGAAGATAACGCCTTGGATTTGGACAGCAGCGCTACCGAGTCAACGGAAAGTACCGTCAATATCGGTTCGTTTGTGTGGCGTGACGGTCCTTTGCTGGCGGCGTTAAAGGCAGACAATACTTGGATTCTGCTCGACGAACTCAATCTGGCGCCGCAGTCCGTACTGGAGGGCCTTAATGCCGTCTTAGATCACCGTGGTGAGGTCTACATACCAGAACTGAATAAAACGTTTCTCTTGAACAAAGAAACACGAATATTCGCTTGCCAGAATCCACTCAAGCAGGGAGGTGGACGCAAAGGCTTGCCACAATCGTTCCTGAACCGCTTTAACAAAGTGTATTTGCGTCAACTAACAACGGCCGATTTGCTTTTTGTGTTAAATGGCAAATATAGTGAATATTTTGAAGATTTGCGTGGAAAGTTTGCCGAGTTGCTGCGCAATTGCAATGCCGTCGAGCAGAATTTGTTTGATCTTTACAAGAAGCTACCACGTACTGGTGCAGTTCAGGAGGAATGCGGACAGAGCGATGCGAAGAACGTAACATTTGACTTGGCTGAAAGACTTGTACGCTTCTCCGAGTTGCTGGACAAAGGTATTGCAGAAATGGAGTTTGGATACAGGGGCGGTCCGTACGAGATCAATTTGCGCGACATTTTGCGCTGGTGTGATCTGCTTATAAGTCTGGAAACCGGCTTCATTTTCCAACGTGACTCAAAATGCACTGCGCAACATACCCTGGGATTGTTTCGGCAAAACTTCGAACACTTCCTGCTTACGTTGTACGAGCGCATGAAGCTGGTATACTATCAGCGCATGCGTTGCGAGCAGGACAAGATTTTTATACGAAACGCTTTCGCAAAAGTCTTCAGCTGCGACGCCGAGTGGTTGAACGCCATATCGGAAGATGTATCACTGTACTGGACAGATGACAAGATTTACCTGAACGACATTGTGCTGGAGCGCAACATCCTCACTCAGGCGCTGCGCCCTCGAAGAAGCAGAGAGTTGCAGCCGCTACTGTTGTCTTCGCAGCGCGAAATGCTGAAAAATATTGCCGAATGCGTGCACATGGAGAAGCCAGTCTTACTTTGTGGTACCGCAGATTCTGGCAAAACAAAACTGATCGACACGGTGTGCACTTTGTCGAACCAAGTTTGTAATGCCGATACCATTGACGATTCGATCACTGGCAGTTTCCAACAGGTAAGCCACAAACTAGAATGAGATCAGCAACAGAACTTTATTGATGTACGAATGAATACTTAATTTCCAGATCGATCTAAACCGGCATTTGGAGGAAATATCACAAAGTGTTGAAGGCGTGTTGATAACTTATTTGCGAAATAATTTACTTGAGAGCAGTTCATACGAAATTGTTGTCAAATTATGGCATGCGTGGAGTGTTTACAACAGTTTAGTAACGAGAAAACTTGGTAAGTTAATTGTTCAAGGGCCAATTTGAATTGATTATAATGTTGGCAATCTCTTACAGCAGTGAACAACGTCACTGCCATGTCCGAGGAACTCACGAACTTTCGCAAACGAATACAGAACCTTAACGGTGTTATTGGAGCGCTCCTCCGTTCGCCGAGTATCAGCACAATGCCTGCATTCAATGATACGCTTGCACAGCAACAGCGGCTGCTTTTCGTACTTGAACGCCATGTACGTAATGCGGATTCTCTAAACACGGGTGGCTCCTTTGAATGGGTGGACTCGAAAATTGTCCAATCGCTGAAACGTGGACAATATATTTTGCTGGAGCACGTAAATCTCTGCTCCTCAGCTGTGCTTGACCGTCTGAATCCACTTTTTGAGCCAAATGGCAAACTGTTGATATCGGAAAAAGGCGTTTCAACCAATGAAACTGTTGAAATAGTCGAAAAGGCGCCAAACTTTCGCGTCTTTCTGACCGTGGACCCAAAAAACGGCGAGCTGTCGCGTGCCATGCGTAACCGCTGCATTGAATTGGCCTTAGCGAAGGATAACTACAGCATCGATGACATGCGCACGATTGTGTACACGAATGGTGTGCGGAATATTTGCGCTATCAACTGTATTTTACGTATCCATAAAAGCATAACCCAATTGACAGAAATTAACAGCTATAACATTTCGCATCTGACACAATTTGCGTTTTTGACGGCATCCTATGCGCGCATTGGTTATGCTGTGCAGCGCGCCATGTACGTGGCTGGCATGGAAGTGTACGTCTACTCAGCGAATAGCGATCTGATGGGCTACGGTTTGGCGTACTATCAGAACAAGCTGCGTGAAATTGTGTTGGAAGAGACAAAACAATTCGGTGCTAGTGAGAGTTTCGAGCAGCAGCAAGAGGATCACCTGGCAAATATTGTACTCAGTTGTAGCGAACTAAACGAGCTTACGCTGATTAAACTGCAAGCGGAACCATTGAAAGTGCTGCTTAAAAACCCGACTGACCCACAGGCAGCCTTGTGTTCAGTCTTCAGCGACTTTAAAGAGATTAACTTTAGCAAAGTAGAACAGCAAACTCTGATAAAGTTTCTAATATATATGATGTACGAAAGCAGTTCCATGAGTGATGTCAGTTTGCGCCATTTGTATCTGCAAAAGCTTCTTGCACGTTTCCAACGAGTTGACCTACAAACTCTATCGACAAATTTGTACAGCTGCATGCAACATTTTCAAAAACAATGTGAGCCGCTTCTCTGTGAATTGCCGTGGAATCGTAGACTGTTGCCACGCATACGTGACTATGCCTCGCAACTGGGCAGTTCCATCTCACAGAAAGCTTTTTGCTTGAGTTCGCAACTAATCGCCCAGTTGCTGCTTCGTTCAATACCTCAACAAAATATTGTGAAGCCCAGCCAGATAGATGCACTTACTTATTCACAAGCAGTAATGGCTAAGACAATGACCGACAAACTTAATAATGTGTTTTTGCAAAACTTGTCCCACTTCTTGACGTGTTTGCTAGAGGTCTTGAATGCAACATTGAATTATGCACATTTTGAAATGGGCATATTTATAAAAATGATAACTGCTTATTTGTGGTTTAATCGTTTGCTGGAAACGGCTCAGCAAAAACTCTACCTCAACAGGGAACTGAACACGAATTTGCTGGATAAACTTTTGCTGCACTTCAAGTGGCTGGAGAAGAATCTGTTGCAATTGCTGGCGACAGTGTTGCCAAATTATCGCCAGCTGAATGCCGAGTTCGAGAACACTTCGCAGAAGTTGACAAACTATATGCTGAGCATAAAACCACCACTCAATCTGATGCGCAAGGTCTATACGAAGCAGCTGACACAATTCACACCGTTCTATCAAGAGGATCAGGTACGTCTGTTTTTGAATGAGTTATCAATTGCGAAAAACACATTTCTAATATTACAAAATGATCAGATACAATTTCACCACGTACTGCGACGAATGGACCAGTTGCTTGGTGTGGTGCCAACTTATGGCAGTTTTGCGCCCGAGTTTGTGATTAAAAAATTCCTGGCACAACAGAAGGACTCCGCGAAACGTGCATGTGCTATTGTTGCCGCACAAGCCGAACTGAAAATTGCATACAAGTTCCGAAAAACGGATTTCAATCGACCAAATGGCACACAGCTGCCACAAGAACTCAAGACGGCCCTGCAGCAATTTATGACTGAAATAGAAATAGAAACGGAGCATGCAACCGATGCACAAAACTTTGAGGAGTTGCAAGCGCAGGTGGAATCCATTCAACAGTTTGTTAATTCATCGGACGAGATTGCAGAGGAAATGAAACCAAAAGACTTTGAGTTGAAGATGCTGTCGTTACGTGAATATTTCATGAACAAGGCCTTATTGCGAAACTTAACAGACAATGATGCGGGTGAAGTTTTGGAAATAAACGAATCGTATTGCGAAGTTTTAAGTACTCTAAGCAATCCGATTCTGCAGCTAGTCAGAGTCTTTAAAACTACGAAACATGAAAACTATAGAAAACTATGGCAAAAGCTGTTGACTTACATTGAGAGCATAAGAACAGTGGATGAATTCGAACAGCTACTGCTGTACCTTAATGGCAGCTACCGCCAATTCAACTCCTATCAGCACTGCCTGTTGAGCAGCGCTTTCAACATGCAACTGAACTGCTTGACAGTGCGCGTAAACTGTACAAATGTTTTAAAGAGTGCTGAAGATGTTAGCAGTTTATGCACTTATGAAGGTCCTGGCTTGCTAAATGCACTCATTTCAGTTGTTTTTCAAAATGATGGCTCCTTAAGGCCAATTCCGCTAAACGATTTAAGTGCCTGGACGGCTGCACTCAAACAAGTTCAGCAACTGCTTTGGCACAATGCGGCAATAATTGCGCCGAATTACGACATCATAGCCAACAATTTCACAATTGCAAGAAGCAACGCCAGGAAACTGTTGCACGAAGTGGAGTATGTGAAAAAATTGTGCGAAAAATTGGAAAATGAAAACTTCAGCGACTATAATGAAGGCTTCCAAAAACTTGTGCAACTGCTGTCATCAACTCTTCAAAGCTCCGACACTGTGTATGCTGAAAAGTGCAACAAACAGTCGTCCTTGATTTGTCAAGAAGTTGAATACCACTCCGCTTTGATAAGTGCTTCCATGGGCGCCATCGAAGTCTGCCTTCTCACATTCACGCCGTTCATAGATCCGGTTGAAAAGAATCGGCTAAAAAATCTCTATATAGTTGAGGACATCAACTGCCTGACCACCATGACCACTACTTATGACTTTATGAAGATAATAATGCAGTATAAGCACTTTGGTGCGGAAATATGTGAAGCATTGGAAGATCACTTGAAATCAATTCAATTAAAGCAGGAAAAGTTTTCGCGGAAATTGGCGCTTCGCCCTGAGAAATGCCTGTACAGCAATTTGGTGCAGGACATCACTCATTACCTGAAGACAAACTGTGAGCCACAAACGCTGCTCAAACTCATCGAGAACGCACAAAAGTCATGGCTGGCGTTGACAACAAATTTCAAGGCGTCGATTGCTGCGCAATCCTTGGAAGAAACAACTGAGTCACTGAGTAAAATAAATCTATGGATTGCCAACTCCCAGCGCTTCGTGAATCACACACTAAAGCCATACGCAGAATACTATCAGGACTTTTTGCAGCCTCTGCAATATTCAATTGGCAAACTACAATTTGGTTTCGAGGGCCTCAAAACGGTTTTGACGCAAGTGCAGACGAGCGTTGTACAACGTTCTTCTCCAAATGTCTACATCAGACTTAACGAATCAAACAAAATGCACAACGTTCTGGCTAATATCACTCAATTCCCAACAGCGCACCGGCTGCAAATTTTCGATATTCAGTCCAGCCGCGATATTGCGAAAAATCGCTCAACTATATTCAGCATTCTAGACAAGCTTACCTCAAGCGAACACAGCTACTTTCGCCTACTGAGAGCAAAGCTTATTGAACTGCGCAATTTTATTGTGATATCCTCAAACATAACGGAGGATATATTTCACGAATTAGATTTCGTATTTAACATAACCAACCAGATCTGGCAAAGTGAGGAAGAGCGCAGACGTAAGCAAAAGGCAGAGGACGACAATCTCTATATCAACAAGACAAAATGTGAAACTGAAGATGAGGAACTGGTAGAGCTGCAAGAAATCGATGAGCATTTTCCCACGAACCTGCAGGAAGACTTTGGTGAATTCATACTGGAAGATACCCTCGAAAAGGTCGTCAAGTTGGACAAGAAGCAGAATCTGAAGGCAAAGTGTGCTCAAGTGGTATGCGATCAGGACTATGCTTTTTTGGCCGAGAACTTCATGAGCCTAATGGAACAGTACACGCGTGTTTATTATCATAATGCGCCAGCCAAACAGAATGCCGGTGAGCAGCTGGAATTTGTCGAGCCCTTCCAAGAACGCATGAAAGTCTTTGTGCAGCTTTTTGCACAATATAAAACTAGTCTCAACAGCTGGCTCGATGAAGCGACCTACAACAGCTTTAGCTTTGCAATCGGCCTACAGCAGCAAATGCTCACCGAAGAGCCCACAATGGATAGACGCATGAAGGCTTACAATTTCTACAAAGATTCAAATATACCAGAAATAGTTTCGTGCGCTGAGGTTTTGAACCGCATAGAGGAGCGGATCGATGAACAGCTGGCACTATATCCGGAACATGCGAGCCTATTGGATATAAAGAACGTTATTGCCCGAATCCGCCTGCTGCCAGCCACTTCGCCGGTGGTGCGCTTCAGCACAGGCTTCCAGATATTGCGGCAGAAGGTGTCGCAGTGGAATGAAGTGGCCCACAAAGGAAATCACCTGCGCCAGGAGGAGGTGGAAGTGGCAGAGTATGTGCAGAAGTGGACAAAACTGGAACTGCAGTGCTGGCGAAACTGCCTCTCCCAAACCTACGAAAAAGTCGAGTCGGGCGCCTACAAATATTGGTTCTTCATCTACAATCTCTTCCAGGAGTATATACTGGATCACGAAATAGACAACTCGTACACGGACATCAAGTACATGGAAAAGCGTTTTGGAGAAGGTGAAATTTTAGATGACGTTGAAGTGGAGAAGAAGCGTAAAGTTGATGCCAGCGACATTATTCGGATATTGCGTCAGTTCGTGGAGGCGGCCAACTACGGGGACTTTCATGTGAGAATGAACTTACTTCAAGCTTTTGCGCTTTACCTTCACAACATCGACAGCAACTCGGAGAACGCTTTGGCGACGGAGAAGAAGGACGTGCTGATAGCCGGCTTGCGCAACTTGCAAATCTACTTCGCACAGTTCGCGCAGGAGATTGAGGACACGAAGAAGAGCATGCGTGCGCCCATAGAGAAGAAACTGAAGGAGTTTGTGAAAATCGAGAGCTACAATAAGGACTTGTCCTACTTTAGTATGCGCAACAATGTTGCGCGTGTACATCGGCAGCTAAACAAATTCCTGAAAGAATATCAGCTGCAGTTGCAGCAGAAGATAACTCCGGTATTCCAGCCCAAAGATGCCACCTCTAAAGACTACAACTTTGAGCAGGATAAGGGACGCGAACTGCGGTACGACTCCAGAATCAAGTACTACATGGTCGATGTGAAATGCTTCGTGGCGCCGCAGAAACTCCAAGAACACTTTGACGACGGTGCCATTGAGGAAATGGTGCCCGAGCAAATGCTGCTGCATAAGGCGTGCAAACTGTTCAAGACCTCGAGAAACGTTGTCAAGGAAACGGTTACTAACGCCAGCTTCCCCAAACTGATCATTGCCGTGGACACACTGCTGTACGAGCAATTGGAGCGCTGTGAACATCTGCGCAACTTGGCCGTGGATCGTACCAAGGAACGTCCCAAACAAGTGCTGGAGGCGAAGCAAATATTGCAGCAAAAACGCAAAGGCCTCAGCGACCTCTTCAAGGTTCTCTCACAACTGGGCATCAGCTACAAGACTGGCTTGATGGAATTGTCGCTGCAAACCGATTTGGAGGACTTCAGCCTGCTCCCATTTTGCATAAAGACCATGTTTGGCGCGGTCAAGGACAAACGTCGGAACACCCACATTCAACATCTCAACGAGAACTTGGACAAGTACTATGCCAAGTGTGTATTTAAGCTGAAATTGCTGCAAAAAATCATGCTTGCACCGCTCTCCGAATTGGGGCCCCCCAACATCGAACGCATTAAAGGTTTCGCCGTCGACATGTTCCTGTTGGTGCAAAATCAGCGCCGCTTGCTGGCAAATACGACCAAAAGTATATACGATCTTCATGCACTCATACATAGCGTGAAACAGATAAACGATGTTTGTAGTGGCAAAGCGGTGAATGCGTCGGAATTGGACTTTGTCCAAACGCGCAACATTTACGTTGCACTGAGACGTTCGCTAGGACGAATTCGTTACGTTTTGGAGCAATTCAGTTTGTTACTGACTTGTGTGCCAGGCATGGAAAATGCAGAGAACCGCGTGCTACTGAGCTCAGAAAATCGGTTGTTACGCAGCTCGGCATACTTTGAATCAGTTTCGAGAACATGCGAGAATATATTGCAGGAGTGTAAGACTACACTTGCGGACATGCGGCACAACGACACCGAGTTCTTAAGTTTGGACAAGTTAAAGCAGTATCAAGCAACGCACACCAACCTAGTGCGGTCGGTCAAACAAGCAATGGATTGTTTGCGAACGTCTGGCACTGGCGAATACTTGCCCATTGCCAAACCACTCAGTGACCTATTAGCTTTTGTTGAGCAAACTACTGGCCCACATTTGGCGGCCGCCCAAGCACCTCAAACCGATTTCGAAAATGTTGATCCTGAGCTCGAGAACATTTTGCACACCATACTTTTGTCACTGCAGAAATTGTATAAGAAATATCCGAAAGCCTCGACGAATTCAGGTGATGAAGCATCACCGAAGAGTCGGAAGCATGCGAATGAAGACGAGAATGACTTGCAGGAACATCACCTGAAGAAGAAACTCCACGGAGAGCTTGAAGCCGATTGGTTGACTTTAAACGTGCCCAGTGTGACTAAAAAACTGTTCAACGTTTTGCTGACTTTGAAACTAGCACCTGCCACGCAGACCAAGCTGAACTACACCCGCAAGCTCATAGCTCTCCTGCCAATATTGGAGCAGTACTACTTGATGACCGACTATTACCTGTTTCAGCAGTTGGGCGCCCACAAGGTGTCTGCAAAAATGCTCTCGGTCATGTTGACTGTCTTTGTTGAGATCAGCACGAAAGGATTCTGCGTGCCGGCGAATCTCATGCAGGATGAGGAGGGCCAGGCGAAGAAGGAGCAGAAGGAAGGCGAGGGGTTCGGGCTAGAGGACGGCACTGGCGAGAAAGATGCATCTGATAAGATCGAATCCGAAGATCAGCTGGAAGATGCCAAACGACCCGAAGATCGTAAGGACGAGGGCGATAAACAGCAAGATGACTGTAAAGAGGAAAAGGGAATTGAAATGAGTGACGACTTTGATGGCAAAATGCAGGACATCGAGAAGCCGGAAAATGAGGAAGATGACAGTGGCGAATCGGAGGATGAGGAAGACTTGAACAAGGAAATGGGTGAGACGGAGGAAGGCGCAGAAAAACTGGATGATCAGATTTGGGGCGATGATGAGGAATCCCAAGAAGAAGAAGAGGAGAAGGAGATGGACGAAGAAGAGGATGGTAAAGGATCAAAAGATGATAAAGACTCCCACAATGACTTGGTTACGAAGAATGAAGCGGCGAAGAGTGATGGTAAAGATGAGCATGAGAACGACGGTCTGGATGCAACGAATGAGCCAAAGGACAAGCAAAAACAACAAGAAAAAGATATTGACAATATGAAAGATCAAGAATTGAATGAAGATCAGACGAACCCATATCACAATGAACTGGAAGAGCCACCGGAGCCAGAAGAAATGGATCTTGGTGATATGAATAATGTGGACGATGGGGATGACGAGGAAAGGCAAGGGGATGAAAATCCCTTCGACATTGACACTATGAAGGAAAATATGCAGCCGCCTGAAGACGTAGAAGATCAGGGTGACGAGAATATCAACGACGAAAAGGAGGAGAAAGATGGCGCCAATTCCAACGATTCGGATACTGATTCGGAAGAGGGCGATGCTGGTACTGAGATGAAAAGGGATGAAAATGAGCCAGATAACTTGGAAGACGAGCAGCCAGCCGAAGACGATCATGAGCCAGAGACACAAAAGCAAGGCGAAGTAGAGCCTGAATTGCCGGCAGAGGAGGAGCAGAAGGAAGAGACGGATGCAGAAAAGGAGGAAAAACCAGAGGACCATGAACAATCGAAGGACAAATCCAGCAAAGAAGAAAATGTGCAGTCGATACCGGAAACAGAAAACAAAGGTTCAACAGATCAGGTGCAGAATGAAAATGATGAGAACGTGAAGCAGGAGCAGAAAATGGATGAGCAAGAAACTGGTGAAGAGAAAGATGGTGTTGGGCAGGCTGAGAATGAGGTACAGTACAGGTCTAATTTAGAAAAAAGTGAACTATTTTTCATTGTTGCTTTGGCAGACCAACGAGGATGGTCATCAAGGAATTGCAGAAACGAAGGAGATCGTGTCACAAGAAGATCGCAAAAATGAACGAAAGACTGAGGAAACACGAAAGCAAGGCAGGACCAATGAAGAGCGAACTTTGGGTGAGTAGTATTGCGTTTGATTTGTCATAACAAGGTATAATGAATTTATAAACTACAGGTGAAGCGGAAAAAAATAAGATAAAGCAGCTAAAAACTATTGACAAACTGAAAGAACAAAATGCCGACAGCAACGAGCCCGATGAATCCGAAGAGAAAGGAAATGATGCCGAAGAGTATCAGCATGTAAAAGAGCCTAAAAACAGTGATAAGACTACATTGGACAATGCAACTGAAGAGCAGTCGAAAAAGATCCAGCACCAAGAGGATGAGCAGCCACAAGATGAACCAGCGGCCGATAATACGGACGACATTACTGAGCTCGACGCTGAAAATGAGCCTGTGGACGAGCAGAATAGCGATGCAAATCTAGAAGAAATGGTCGCTGAAAAGTTTGACCAGAAGTCAGACAAACCATCAAACTCTGAAAAGGCAAAAGAACGTGCTGAAGCGCAAGAAGAGATGGAAATCGAAGGCGAGATTATACCCACCATGACTGTGCCCCGCAGCAACGACACTACCGCGCATTGCATGTGAGTAGCAAATGTGTGTGTGTGTGTTTTTAGTAGACCAAACACATTTATGTAAATCTTTTTGAAACGCCATTACAGAAAAGAAATATTACTGGACAATTCCACACAGGCCCACGAACTGAGCACAGCCGAAGTGCTGGAAATGCGAAAAGTGTATCAACAGCAATTAGCCAGCAATAAAGCCGTAAGCCAAAAAAACATCGCGTACAATCTAAATTATTGAAATTTGTTTGTTTCATAATGCAGGTGGTGCCGCAGCGCGAAGATCACGAAACATGGCAAACAATATCGAATCGCATGGTGCAGAACGCCCGTGAACTCTGCGAGCAATTGCGCCTCATTCTGGAGCCGACGAAGTGCACGCGCCTCAAGGGCGATTATCGTACCGGCCGACGCATTAATATGAAAAAAATTATTCCATATATTGCTTCACAATTTCGCAAGGACAAAATCTGGTTGCGGCGCACAAAGCCCGCACAGCGTGACTACAAAATAACCATAGCAATTGATGACTCCAAATCAATGCATCATAACAATTCGAAAACATTGACTTTAGAGGCGATCTCATTAGTTTCGCAAGCACTGACATTGCTCGAAAGCGGAAGACTGAGCATCGTATCGTTTGGCGAATCGCCACAGATCGTATTAAACCACACGGAGCAGTTCGATGGACCGAAATTGGTAAACTCGCTGAATTTCGCGCAAGATAAAACTAAAATAGCTGAGGTACTGGATTTTATTCGCACCGCTAATGCAGAAGAAGGCTCGCAGGGCTCTGACAATGGAATCTTCGAGAACCTATTGCTTGTGTTGAGCGATGGCCGCAATATTTTCAGTGAAGGAAAAGCAAAGGTACATCAACTATTGTAGATTTTCACCGTGGGCGTGTCATTCTAGTTTCCATACAACTTGCAGGTGAGGAATGCAATCAAATTGGCGCGCTTGCAACGGATATTCTTGGTGTATATTATAATTGATAATCCCGAGAACAAGGTGAGCGGGCAAAAGCTGATATGTGATTCAATTCAATTGGGTTTATTTATTGTTGCCACTTGCAGGACTCCATACTCGACATACAGACCATGGAGATGCTGCCGGACAAGCGCATCAATATCAAGTCTTACCTCGATGATTTTCCCTTCCCGTACTATGTGATCGTACGGGACTTACATCAGCTTCCGTTAGTGTTAAGTGAAGCTATGCGCCAGTGGTTTGAATTGGTTAATAGTGAGCAATAATTTTCGCTGTTAGCACTAGCGATAATGTTCTTACCTATTGAATTACTACTTTAAGATATTTAAGAACTGAAGTGTTTAACATTTATTCAAGTGAAAGAACATTTTGCGTTGTATAAAATATATATGTGTATATATTTTTATATATTAAACTGATTTACAATCGAATATGCTTTGCACAATGCGTTTTGTTTGCGAAATTTAGGCCAGGAATTTAACTTTACGAATATTTAGGAAACATAATAAACATTTTCACTTAAGGAATAAAACATAAATTAATGCTTTTAGTCGAATGCTCTATTTAAATTATAATACTTTTACGCCAATGTAATCTCCAACTCGAAGGGACAGTCGTTTGAATTTAAGCTTTGTCTAAATAACTGCGCATGTTGCCATGCGACGTCTCCCTTACCACCCGATAACTTTGCTCTAATCTGAAAAACGGACGCACCGTTAATATTTGTGTTTCCATCTGCTGCTGCTACACTCTGTGTAATTTGTCCCTCGCCGAAGGATTTGCGCTCGAAGCGTAAAGTATGGGTTTTCACTTTTAAATTGGCGCTGCTAAAATCGAATTTCCACACAATCTCGGCATTGTCAGTGCCCTCTGTTAGTTCGGCGAAATTGAAAATTAAAGTTTGAAGCAGTAACGTAGCTGTGCAAGTCCTTACCTTCTCGGGCGAGATAAACCATTTTCCAGTCGCGTTCGACTTTACGATGTAGATTAACTGACGAGAACTGGGCACTTTGCCATGTTTTGTAGGTCTCCAAAATGTTGATGTCACTCGAACCAACTAGGGCAGGAAAGCGGACTTAATTTGTGTAAATTGTAACGTTCGAATACTACCTTTGAGATAGCGCTCATACACATCGCGGGCGCAGGAATAGCGTACGTTGAATTGTTTACGCTCAACTTCCTTCTCATTGGGAGTGAAGATGAAGATCTAAAATTTTGAAAAGTTATTTAACAAACCTTAACATCGTACCTTGCAAAGTGTTTAATACACTTTGAGATTTCGTGTGTGTGTGGCAAAAGTAAAGCTACGTAAAAGTTTGCTGAATGCTAGCCGAGCAAATCAAATTACAAAGTTGCGAATTGATATGCAAAAGCTCTCCTATGAAAATTTGTCGTGAGCATACATAATTGTTTCTATAACGATGTTGCTTACATTATTAAAGTTGTGTTCACCGCGAGATTGCCGCCAAGCTAAGCTGCCCGAGCTGCGTCCTTTCAATTCGGCTTCAGTGGGGTTTCTAAGGTAGCGAAACCGTTATTTCAGTAAATTTATATGCACCATTTACTGAAGAATACTTACCGTTCTACAGTCATTTCGCACAATTCTAGCATCGCTCTTTGGCTAAGCACTTTTACGCGGTCTGCACTCAAGTTCTGCTGTCGCTTGTTTCGTATGGCAATAATGGCGGAGACGAGCTCATCTTCGGTGCATAATTTGCGCGCTTGCAGAATTTGCTTGTGGCCATTGGTATAGCGCCACGTTACGTCCTGGATGTCATCGCATGAATAGGCAATTATGTAATCAATTTGGCGCTTCCAGCCGTGCTGATACATCAGCGGCGAGTCGACCACATTGTCGGAGGGATCTACATGCAGCCAGCGCATTTGGCTCTCTGAGAATACCTGCACAGCCAATGAATGAAGCAACATTTAAACTGAGTCCAAAATAGCTCAGCTTAGTGGACGTTACCTCAGTCCACACATGGTCGAATCGGGGTTGAACTAAGCGCGCTTCGTAGTCCAAGCAGCGACACAGGAATGTGAAGCAATTGGCGTACTCGCCGCAGCGTCCCTTGCGCGAGACCAGCAGCTGCGCGATGTCATTGTAGCGATAGAATTTCGTTTCCTGTCCGCAGCAAATGCCCACCTCGACACGTACATCGCCCTCGGTTTGTGTGCGACGCAGCTTGCTCTCCTCACTGCCACACACCTTACACGGCATGTTGTTGACCCACTCGAAGAATTCCGTGCTGAACCAATTTACCAGCTCCACCAATATGAGGTCCCGTATGCGGGGCTCCTTATCGGTGTAATCGCCTGTCGAAATCTGCTCCTGTATAGCTATGAGTCTTTCGCTGGCCTTCTGCGTTATGTCGTCGACAGGAATGAGAGCGCGTCCGGCAGCAAGCAGTTGCTTATCTTCGTATTGCATTACTTCATCGGACTGACGTTCGAGTGTTTGCAGAAACGCGTTAGGAATGCTCTGTAGTGATAAACAAAATTTAGTATTAAAAATCTAACGTACTTGTATAGATTTAGAAATGAGATATTTGCACATTATGAATTCGCATTTGAATTCTAGTATTCAACACCAAAACCCTACACGTTTCACATAGTGAAGCGAAAGTGCTATGGTTTCAAGGGCACCAACACGTTCACTGGCCGATCAAGGTCACTAACACAACAACAACAGCCGCCGTCAAATTAAAATAATTTCAGTAGGCAGCAAAACTAGTGCAGTTGGAAAACAATAACAAATGCAGCAAGCTTAAATGTCGAACGAACATACCAAAATAGGTGGAAAAGCGATGCGCCGGTGATAAGGAACCGACGGTGTAATGACATGGACAGTGGTGGACTCCTTGGGGGTAGGAGGGGCCATTTTTCTGCTGTTCGCCGTTGCTGCGCGATGAATAGTCGTGTGACCTGCAAAATAGGGAAGTTTGCGAATTACATAAAACGGTAAAAAGCACAGCTGCGACTTGCCACTCGGTGGTATGCCCTTGAGCCAGGCTTCGCGACGTTCACGCAGCACGTCTCGATACTGCTGAACTCTCTGCAGCGGTACCTCCTGCGGCAGCGAGTAGTCAGCCGCGTTGCGTCGAAAGCCGATTGCGCTGAGCAACTGTGCGATGCCCTCCAATGAGAGCAGCTTTTCCTTAATTGTTTTGTTCTCGAGCCGTATGGTGCGATACTTTGGATTCGCTGGATTGCTCAGAACATTCTCTAGCAGTACGAGCAAAATGCGCGCCGCCTCGAGATAAGCATCTTTGGAATTTTTTAATGACTGCTGCGATGTCACAGCTTCTGCTGTTGCTACTGTCGTTGGAGTGAAGGTAGTGGTTGAAGCGGTGGAAGCGGGTGTTGCATTTGGTTCTATCGAGCGAACGCACTCAAAATTCACTTCAGACATTGCGGCGGAGTCGCTGGTGGGTAGTGTAAGGGAAGGCGCGAACGTCGACTAGCAGCAAGTGTGAGTCAGTGACGGAGGGTTTGTTGTTGTGCGTTTTGTTTGCTTCAAATAACTGCACAATTTAATTTGTTTATAAAATAAATTAACTTCTTGTTGTATGTGTTTGTTTTGCGTTTTATCCACTGCAGTTTTAATTCGTTTCACTTTTTTTCTGGAGCTGAAATGAACTCGAGTTTTTGGACACAACCAAAACCAGACAAGAGGAAAACGTCGAATTTTATCAATATGCATTAAAAAACGTCAGAGGGAAAACGGGAGAAGAACAAAGTCGAGCACAGCTGATATTGTTTCGGTATTGTTGTTGTTAGTGTTGAAATTCCCATTTGCAGAATTCGGGCACTGCCAGCCCCAACTTTAATAAATCGAATTATTCACCACTGAATCGGTGGTGTTGTTCGGTATAAATTATATGGATACATTAAACGGGTTTAAATAAGAAACGTTGTATTTTTGTGAAAAGATTTGAAGCATATTTGACTTAAAGCTGCTCTCGTAAATGATTTCTAGTATTTCATATCTTGACTTGTGGCTTAAGAACACAATTAGCGAAGCTAAGTTTGACTTTAACATAGAAGATACAAGTAGTGTCCGACCGAAACATTTTTTTTGGGCCGAAACCGACACCGAAACCGAATTTAGTTTTTTTTAATATTCGGCCGAAACCGAAACATTCTAGTTCAAAAAAAATTACCATATCAGGCATTTCTTTTCAACAAACGAATTTTACATAAAGTAAATAAAGAACAAACAAACATAACATAAATAAATAAATATTCAAAATGAAATAATTTAATTTAATTTACATTGGTGGCATCTAAATTAATCCTCCTTTCACTATATATCTGCTACACAATAAAATGTAAAAAAATATTCTAGAAAGTTTCGGTTTCGGAAGTTCGGCCATTTTTTGGCCGAAACTGAAACCGAAACCACTTATTTGGGCCGAAACCGAATATTCGGTCGGACACTAGATACAAGTAACTTGCTCACAGGCAGAAAATGCTAAATGTCTGTCTTATTGTGAAATGACCGCAAAACCGTTTCTAGCTTGGCATAAAACTATGTACCCCTATTATCTGTGTTTTATTTCTACGTACAACACAGATTATTGTGAGCAACTAGATTTTAGTCTTGTATTGGGCTGTCGCGTTTGTTAAATATGAATGTCATGTGTATTAATTGAAGTGTAGCCCTATAGTTTAATAGACAAAGTGAAATAAAAAGTGCTATTGTTACGATCATCAAGTAAATTTTCTGGTAACCGTGTTGCTTCTTTAAATCAGTACCTCACATCACAAATATTTTTAGAGACAATATAAATTTGTTAATTTCATTACATAAATCAAACGCAGATCACGATGTCATTATGTTTACCGCAACAAATTAATACTAAATCTCTTTTTTTGCATAGTTGAAAATAATAATTTTCAGTTTATGAATTCTTGTACATGTTTTTGCATGCAACCCTGCACTGCAATATCAGAACAGCTGTTTCGTGGTAACTATTCCACAGCAAAGAAGCAAAAAAAAAATGTTGCGACAGCAAATGCATTCGTTTTTATCGTTTTGTGCAAAAGCGACGTAAATTTTAAAATTGAGCGATTCGCTGGGCTTGAAAAGAGGAAAATAGTTTCATTTTTGCAATCACAAAGTGCTCAAACTAAAAAATTTGCGTTAGTTTAATAAATTAAGTGAAAATTAGCTAACGTGTTGCCGAAATTGCGCTCGCATTTCAAGGACAGTGACCCAGAAACGAAAATCGGTTGCTAAGTCGCAGTAGGGCTTCGATGACTGCACACATTAGAAGCTGCGAAAGTCACCAACCGCTTGCAACAAGCAGCAATTCCTGAAAATCGCATACCTAGGAGAAGCGCTCACGAGCAGTGCGGCGGGACAGTACCGCGCGCAGAAGAGTTGCCACAGAATGCGCGGAATCGAGGGCAAGGTGGTGGTTTTGGGCTCAAAAGGTAAATAAATGCGAAAATGACGCGCAAAATGAATGCAACAGCACAAATTTACACAACTCGAGTGGCGTAAAATGCCATATGCAGGTAAACCGTTGCAGGGTGACCTTGAGGCGCAGGTGTAGCCCGCGGCCGACTCTTGCAGTGGAAATTCACTGTCGCCATGGCACAATGCTGCACTATCTACAGACCGAGTTTACTGGTGCCACTGTTTTCTTCACTTGGAACAATTTTCTTTGCTTTGCATTCCATTCTATTTACGGAGGAACAGCCGATAAAAAGTATTCCGCATCGGACGCGTAGTTTGGCTCGGTTGAGCCGTTGCTTTTATCAACCTATGCTGGTATTTACTCTTCTGCGAATGTTATTGTTATTGTTTTGCAAAACCATTGTTTACTTTTTTGTGCACACTGCTGCGACGGATGGTTTGTACGTACGCCTTGCCATAAGCTCAAACTGTTTGTGTACCGTGCATATTATATATCCGACTTAGCAGCGCTTGAAAATACTTATGATGGGGACGGGAGGGTTGTTGGGTAGCCCTATAAATCATCAGTTCCAAGTTTTGTTCCGATGAATTAGTCATGCTCGTCTGTATGCAGCGGCTGTTGCGATAACTCGAGTACGTGAATACGAGTAACCCAAACGCGACGTTCTTTTGATTTGAATTACATCCTGCTGAATTGGATTCTGCTATGCTTAAACATTTGCTTAAGCCGGCCGGCACGCTCATTAACCGTCGAAGGATTTGAGTTATTGAAATACAGTGATGGAGTAAAAAATTAACATCTTGCTGCCAGCATTGAAGTGGTTACTTCATTGGATCCGTAGACGTTTTACTTACGTCAGAAATTTGAAATGTAATTTAAAAGCTATCAGTGGAGTCATCTAATCTTGTGATTAAGCCAATTGCTACATTCTCAGATGAGTCTAAAAGCGTTCCTTTTCTACACCAACAATCGTTTCTGTGAATGTCAATGCTGCAGCTTTGTTTGCTCCAATTTCTCATTGCTATAAAATGTTCTGGTTACATTTAAAACACAAAGCTGATAATTCTTATGATTAGCAATGCCAGTCATACCAAACAAAAGTAGTTTTTTTTGTAAACCACCCTAAACAATTGCCTGCAAATTCTGTTGTTAGCTTCCCATCAATATTTACGTTATGTGAATTCCATCTTCTTCTTATAAGTCTTGTAAAAGGTCAGCCAAATTAAAACAAATCTAATCTAATCTGCTCGTTAATTCGCAATTCAAACTCCTTTCTATCTCATATTCTTCCAATGAATAAAATGCCAACATATTTATGTATTTCCGAATATTTTCTTTTTCAATATTAAGAACATTACAATACGTACCAAAGTATTCTCCCTACAATTACGAGTATTTAGGCTATTAACAAATCATAAATGTTTTTTTTTTCATTTCAGGGGTTGGAAAAACGCGCCTGGTAACCAAATACATAAAAAATACAACACACAAGGATATTGGGGAGAGCATTGCGGCTTCATTCTTTACATGCAAAGTAATATTGGACGATGTGAAAATCAAGCTACAAGTGAGTACAGCGAAGCCGCCAGATAGTTAATTACGTTCGCACGCCCATTTAAGCACTTAAGCACATAGTAACGACAAGTGGACATTATTGCGGTCATTGGCATGGAAGTACTTGCCCCCAATACGGCTAAGCAGCGCTACAGTGGTGGACAGCAAAGGCAAAGGTTCAGCAAGAGTGTATGTCGTTCGCTCAGGCAGAGTCCAGCACTCAATCAAAATGTTTAGCAGTACTGCAACACTGGAGCTCAGTGTAGAAATAAAAACCATGAAAGCGGGTCAGTACAGCAGACAACAGACTGCAACTAATCGTGCAGACTCCCGATGCAGCGATTATCGCGCACTGCTCCCGCCCATTTATTTGTTTACCTTCTTTTGATAAGAAAGCGCCGTGCTGCCAGTCAGCTGCCGTTCGTGGTGTTTGCCGCATGAGTGACTTTGCGTTGTTCAATGTTGAACGCTGCGCCTTTGGCGGGAATTATCGCATCGCCGCCCATTCATGCTGTCGCTCACTTACCTACATAAATCGTCGCACTCACATTTTTAGTGATAAAAGTGTTGCTTACTTTCCCCGTTTGCTTACTTTTTGTGGTGGATCGTCGTTCTGCAAATTACAACATAGAAGCTCATTGTATGCAAGTACGATGAGTAATTCTATTTTATCTTTCTTGTAGTGTTATTTTTTGTTTTGGGTGATTTCGCTTAAGTGCTGTAACTTAATGGGAATTTTTCGCTAAAATTCCTCTGGTGAGGGGAAAATTTGTCGGTGGACATTGAGAACAATGTGTTTTACAAATATTTGTATCTTAAGTCAGACGTTTTACAACGTTGTCATTGGGGGTAATCGTTGTAGACATATACATAAAACTTAAAAATTGAGTTTTTAATAAGCCATCCAAAGCGTTGTATATATATTAATACAAATTTATACATAAATCTATGTTTGCTTGATTTCATGTATTAATATGTCGCCAATTGTTTGCAGATTTGGGACACGGCCGGCCAGGAGCGCTTTAAAGCTGTCGCGCCCATGTATTACCGCAATGCAAACGCTGCAATTTTAGTGTTCGATTTGACACATCATAAAACATTTACCGAGATCAAATCCTGGATCCAAGAACTGCACCGTAACGTTCAAGACCCAATGATACTTATACTGGTCGGCAATAAGTTGGACCAGACCGTGCAACGTGTGGTCACACGCGAGGAGGCACAACTGTTTGCTTCGACCATCGGCGCTAGTTACTTCGAGGCATCCGCCGAAACCGATCAGGGACTCGAGCAAGTGTTCCTCTCAGCTGCTCTGGGCCTGGTGCGGTTGGCCAATGAAGGCAAGAGCCGTTCGCTACGTCAATTCGACTCCTGTGATTCCATATCGGCCTACACGAACAACAACACTGCCTTCAGCCATACATGCGCGGCTATGGCCAATAATGGCGACGTGGCGTTCCGTCTGCCCTCGGTGCATATTGGCATATCCGTTGACGGCGACGACGAGCGTAAGGTGAACGGCATGGGTCGGCTGGAAATGCCATCGTGGAGCATTGAGAACATAGCGCTGGGCGAAGAAGAACGTGTCAGCTGGTGCTGGTAGTTAGTTGGACTAGATTTTATGGGCATGTTAAAAATGTCAAAGGCTGCCGCACTAACTATGGACAAATGTGATTAACACATTCGTAATGCATTACGAATTTATTATTTTTCTAAGTAGAATCAACGTTGACAGTATCAAATAAAAGCAATATGCATGATACTAAGCAATCTCAAATGTGAATGTTAATAAAAATGCACGCAACTGTAGCAACTGGAAAATGCATTGGGTTTCGTCAAACACGGAAAATGGAAATTCCAAAGCCTTGTCTAGTGGCATTGTACTGAAGAAGTAAAAACAAAAAATGCATTTAAAAGCCGACAATTCTTGTGCTTTTTGAGAAACAGTGAATAGTAACTAGATGTAATTTATTCACGTAGTATGTATTTCGTTTTCAATTTGCTATCATTGAGAAATGTAAGACGCTTTGTTTAGCTTTATCGACAAGGACTTTTATAAACCAACATCATCTAACAGAACTCATGTACAAACACTGCAATGTTCATTACAAATATACCTAACGTACATACAACATACATTAAATGATAATTACGCCATCTACTAGAAATAATAACTGGCGAAATAATGTCAGGAACGCGTTTTTTAATATAAATACACATTTACACAAATCAAATGCAGGCTTTAACTTTGATGAATGAAAGGCCAATTATGATAAATAAATGAAGTGATTTGACATTGCCTGCTCAGATGAAAACCACCGAAACAGTACTATTTTTTTTATTGATGCTGGTAAAGAGACGTCGGCTGTAAGTTTACTCATCTTGATTGGATTGGTGGTGTTGCATTTTGCTGCTCATTTGAAACCACAATAAATGTGGAAATTGTACAAAACAATTTTCAACAAAATATGCAAAACCATTGTTCTTTATTTAACTGCAGTCAAACTTAACCTTAACCCGGTGGAATTGCTCTGTACTCTCCCATGCGACATTGGCAGTGCCAGTTTACAGAATGTTGGTCTTTTCCAGGTTTTCCTCGGTCCTCCATAACTTTTACTGGTTTGTGTATTTCATTTAAGAATCTCATTCATTCATTTCAGGCTGCACTTTCCCACTGTACAAGCTATGCATCTCCACTTTCCTCGCTTGTTTGTTTGCTACAGTATGGCATCTTGGCATATCGGTTTCCAACTGGTCATTCTCGATCACTGGTCATTCATCGAACGACTACTTCATTTTTCATTTCATTTATTAATAACACTGCACAACAGCATGTATGTTGCATGGAGTTTTTTACATGAATCTGAATCATTTTTCCACGCTGTTTTCAAAATCATACTCCGTTTTTATGTAACAGCTCTAGTTTTCGTAAAAAATATGCGTGTCACTTTTTCGAATTTTCCTCGGCTTTTTTCTCGTTTTCGACTATAATTTCTGAACCAATAACACTGAGCAACAGCCAAAATTTTTCCGAGTTCTAGTAAACCTTTTCTAAAGGATTTTTGGACGCTGATCACAACTGCGTACTTAGTTTTTTGATTGTTTGAGCGGTTTGTAAGTTATTGGTGGTTTTTGCTAGGAGGTGTTTTCCACGATTTTTCATCTTTGAATTTTTATTGCATTTATAATATGTTGAAAAACACGATAATTTTTTTATGACACAATAACGAATCCTCAAGCTATAATTTTGACCATAGTCGATTTCGATTGGTTAAGGGTTAACACGGCTATGGCTCTTCAAAGTTCAATTTTCGCGAATTTTTTATAAAAATTCATTTAAATTCGGGGTTGCAATTTTCAACTAGGAGTTAGTGTGCAATGTATAGTATAAGGTTGTAACTTAAACTTATAGAACCGATTTTTTGTGTTGCATGTACCATTCTCGGCCTATACTCATTAGAGTGTAAATGCGACTTCACCTTCTGAACACGTGTTTGTATTGAAATCTTCTAATGCTCTTCGCGTCATTGACGAAAGTATCTAAAGTATTTTCACAAGCGTCAATATTTGTCTTTTCAATGGCATTAACAAAATTTGAATTGGTTCATAACTGTAGGAGATTCTAAAAAGAGTTGCATCACACAAGTAAAAATTTCAACCACACACACTAAGCAAACTACTTGCTGTTTTTCCATATTTCATTGCGACATATTTTTAGGGCACAAAAAATTCAAAATTCGAAAGCTGAAAATTTTATGAATTGAGGGCATTTGTTGAATGCGAGCATTTTCATACTGCTGCCTAAAATTGTGCTCCGATATTATAGCTCAAAAGTAAATCCTTGCTTTTGTTGCTGAATTTATGAATGGAGAACTTACATATTTGTACACATTTTCTATTACAAACATCGTATTTCAAAAATTTTTTTTTAGTTGAAAGCCCCAACATTCTTCTTTCACTATATGACAATATATATTTTTTGGAAGCAAAATTCTTTTGTGTATTCGCAATCTTGCAAAGTAACTGAAAATTTGACTTTGCAAATGAATAACTCTAGCAAATTTGAACCGATTTTAATGTTTTAAATTTTAAATACATAGTTAGAGTATTGTTAATCTATGTTAAAAAAATGGCATTTAAGACTTCAGGCTTGTAGGAGCTACATGCATGTAATGGTCAAAAAACATGTAAAACGCCCTCCAAGGAAAACCATCAATATTTCCTAAGCCGCTCAAACAATCAAAAAACTAAGTACGCAGTTGTGATCAGCGTCCAAAAATCCTTTAGAAAAGTATGGTTTGATTTCAGAAAAAAAAAATAATGTCGATTTTGTTGCTCTGTGTAATCCTATCGACATGATTTTGATATAGTTGCACTAACAACATCTCACGCCGTCTTTTCTGACAATCAATTTTATGCGTTCTAAATTGGCGTTGTAATAAGGTTTCAAAGTAGGAAAATTTTGAATTTCAAGGCGTTTTTTCTGATGGCGAAAATTGTACAGATGTTTCATAAATCAAGTTACGAAGTATATGAATATCTTAAGAAGAAACATCAAGCAATACAACACAGCCAAATTATTTGGCGGAACACACATTCGCATCGAAATAATAGCAAAAATGTACCATAGCCATTTTCATCACTTTTCATACTTTTTCCTTAAAAAATTAAGAGCCTCAAAATATGCAAAGTTTTTAATTTTTTTTGTTTCGAGCAATTCAAAATATTTTTGTTTTTTGCTTGTATTTCAGACTATAAATGGAACATTTAAGCTAAGGTCCCACTTCCCCCTGGAAGTGTGAAAATTATTATTTCAATAGGAATCAAAGATTTACTTTACAGGTATTAATTAAAAATAAATTAATAGGAATTCTTGAATTTCTTGCAATATACTTACAAGTCTATATCAGAAAAATGTATTCTCTTTTTTTTTAGACAAATTCGAAATACAAATTAGGAAACAGTATTTTTTCAGCAATTTTATGCATTTGATGCTGAAAAATTATAGCACAGGTCAACATTTAGTATGAAAAAAATCATGCATGTATGAATTTTTCAGATTTTTTAAACCACCATTTCTTAGTTTGACCTTCAAATGATCTGGAAAATGATGTGATAAAGCTTAGCCGATTCTTGCATCGGAATCAGCGACCCCAAAAACCTCTGGGTACGTACGTATAGTCTGATGATTTTTTCCATATTAAATGTTGACCTGTATAATCATTGAAAAAACGCGAACTAAGAATACCTGTTCTTTAAAACTGGCGATTTATTACCCTTGGCCAGCTGTAGCAGAGTTTCTGCACAAGAAAGAAAGAAGTTACCGTGAGCCCGATTCACTTTGCACTCGGAAAGAGTTTCATCCAAAAATTTTTTCGAAAAGATACTGGTAATTGTAATTTCATTCCATCATTCGTTATATGTATATGTCGTTCGTAATCTGTAACTAATTTGTACCAGATCATCTTAATGTTGGCAATAAAAAATTTAACTCAAAAAATAGTACTCATCGATTCTCTGTACTTGGTAATTGCCCTATGAATTCTGGATTGTATGCTATTGACAAATTCCATACGTCGCACAGTGCTCCGACTCCATACAAAATTGGGACAAAAATAGAAAGAGTGCTCTAAATTCGCTGAAAATTTGCAATCCGAATTATTTGGGGCTACTGACTTAAAAAATTATGTTTTTTTCAAAAAAATATATAGTTAAAAAAAATCGAATATATTCACTTTGTTTCAGTTATAGGGAAACATAAATTTTTTGGAAATCCGAAAAACGGCAAGTGTTAAAAAAAATTAATGATGCAGTTTATCGACCGCGTGGTCTCCTTTAAAAAAAACAACAACAACTTTTTTCTACTAACGGTATATTTTGTGCAAGCTGATCAAGTGTGCAAAAAATAACGAAACACGTGTTTCATTGCTATAGGGAAAGTAGATTAAGAAAAGAAATTATAACAACAATTCATTTTAAATTTCAATTAATAATTTATTGCTTCACCATTATTATTAATAAGACTATAAATCCTATTTGGCATCGATTTCGAATACTGGAGAAGCATTTCTGGAGTCAGTGACTCCCACGTACCTAAAATCGCAGTTTGCAACTCAGAAACAGTATTAAATTGCCGATAATCCTCATACACTTTCCTTGCCAGCCATCCCCAGATGTTTTCTATTGGGTTTACATCTGGGAAACAAGTAGGCCACTCAAGACAGTTGATATTTTGGCTTTCCAACCAAGTTTTCGTGGATCTGCTTATGTGGATTCGTGCATTATCCTGCTGAAAAATAAATTATTTTTCTGGAAAGCTACGGATGAATGGAAATAAATGGTTTTCTAGCACTGTCTGATACTCCTCGCTATTCATACGGCAAGAGAGAAAGGCCAAGTGTGCTGTGCCAGAGCTTGAGAAGGTGCCCCATACCATTAAGGATCCACCACCGAAATTGCGTTTGGAAAAAATCCCTAAAAATAAAAATTCACCCTAAAAATAACTTTACCCGTTATTTAGGTAATCTTCTCTGACGAGAAAAAGTTTAACCTTGACGGTCCTGACGGTTTTTTGGGGTATTGGAGAGACTTGCGCAAGGAGCCGCGTATTTTTTCCAATCGTTCACAGCTCTTAATCCAATCGGCTACAGACTCCTGGCATCCTACCCAGTAGAATCGTCTTTTAATTTTGGCGACAGTTTTTGTGATGCCTAGGTGCCCTCCGCTGGAGTCGTTGGGTATGCTTCGATCACCTCGTTGATCCTGCATTTCAGGACTACAATTAGAGAATTGCTGGTCCGGCCATCCTCACTCTCCCACTCGCGGTATAGGCAGCCATCAGACAGCCGCAGACTTTGCCACTGTGCCCAGTAAGCCTTCGCGATCGGGCTCTCACCGGCCATCTCCTGCCAGTCTGGACGTGCGCCTTGCTCCTTGCCTTCAACGATTTTGGCAATATCCGTATCCTCGCGCTGGTCCTTTTGTATCCTCTCCGCAGACCACTCTTCCTCTGGCATAACGCTTTCCAATCGGACGTCCACTATCTGCTCTTTGCTTTCGGCTCGCGAGCAATGCCTGCATTCGGTTTTACACGGACGGCGTGACAAGGCATCGGCATTTCCATGACTGCTACCCTTGCGATGCTCTATAGTGTAGTCGTAGCTCTGCAGCCGCTCGATCCACCGCGCCAGTTGGCCTTCAGGATCTCTAAAGTTCAGTAGCCACTTCAATGCAGCATGATCTGTGCGCAGGCGAAACTTTTGCCCATACAGGTATTTGTGGAAGTTTTTCACGCATTCCAATACTGCTAGCAACTCTCTTCGTGTCACACAGTAGTTGCGTTCAGGCTTTGACAAAATTTTGCTGTAGTATGCTATCACTTGTTCTTGGCCATCTATTATCTGTGATAGCACACCACCAATACTATGCCCACTTGCATCTGTATCCAGCACAAACATCTCTCCAGGCACGGGGAAGGCCAGAATTGGAGCAGTGCACAGTTTTTCCTTCAGTCGTGCAAAAGCCTGCTCCTGCTCTTCGCCCCACGCGAAGGCTTGATTCTTTTTCGTCAGTTTGTGCAAGCTGCCAGCTATGTTCGCAAATCCAGGAACGAATCTTCGGTAGTATGTGCACAGGCCCAGGAAACTGCGGAGTTCGTGTAGATTGCGTGGTCGGGGCCACGCTTTCACCGCTGTGATTTTGCCTTCATCTGTATATACTCCGCGGGCGGAAACCGTATGACCTAGATACTTGACCTCCTTTTGAAACAGCGAGCACTTCTTTGGGTTGAGTTTAAGCCCGGATTTTTGTATTCGCTCGAATACCTCCTTTAGCTTCCCCAGGTCGTCGTCAAAGCTTTTACCCATCACGATTATGTCGTCCAGGTAGACCAGACACGTCCGCCAATGCATCCCTTTTAGCACACGTTCCATTAGCCGCTCGAATGTCGCTGGTGCGTTGCAGAGTCCAAACGGCATGATGGTGAACTGCCACAAACCATCGGCAACACTGAAAGCTGTTTTCTCCTTGTCCTTGTCTGCAAGCTCCGCCTGGCAATAGCCACTGCGTAAATCGAGCGTGGAAAACCACTGTGTGCCTGACAGTCTGTCCAGGGTGTCATCGATTCGAGGTAATGGATAACTGTCCTTTTTGGTTACGTCATTGAGCTTCCGATAGTCCACATAAAACCGGGTACTGCCATCCTTTTTCTTGACTAGCACGACCGGCGAACACCAAGGGTCTGACGAAGGCTCTATGACCTTTTCTTTACCCATGTTTTCGATTAAAGTTGCGACCTCTTCCCTCTTGGCCAGAGGAACTCGTCTTGGCGGTTGGCGGATCGGTTTCGCACTTCCGGTGTCGATGTTGTTCTTCACTATGGCTGTTCTTCCGCCCGCTTCTGCTGCAAATATTGACCCATAGTGCTGTAGGAGTGACCGCGCCTTTTGTTTCTGTTCGGCTGTCAATTCGCTGCTCCATTGGTTCTCCTGCGGTATGGCGTCCATGTTAGAACCGCGTTTCCTACTTCCTCCGGTTGGACTGCCTTCGCAATTGACAACTGCTTCAGCCTCTCTACACTCGCCAATGACCGCATCTTTTCCGACATATGTGGGTGTGTTTAGTGGTTTGAGCATCCTGACTGGTATTTCATTATTAATTATGCTGTCGTATCCTTGTTTTGGCGCTTCTACAACCCACAGCCGACTTGTCCCATCGTCCTCGTCCACCTTTGCCCACACAATCGCCTCGGAATTCGCTGGTATCTTCTGGTGTTGACACGAGACAACTTTCCTTACCGCCACGTTTCGCTCATAGCCGGTGTGCAGGGGGAATTCAACGTTGGCATACTTCAGCACATTTTCTTTCAGGTCCAGCGTAAAACCGTGCCTAATCATGAAATCCACGCCGATAATCACGTCGTCCATTATATCCGCGACGATGAACTCATGTTCCAGGCTGCTGGTGCCGATAGCAATTGTTTTTGTTACTTTCCCTTTTACCGGCGCACGCTCGCCAGTCGCAGTCCTCAGCTGTATGCCATGCAGTGGTTCCCAGTTCTTCAGAAGCTTCCTTTTTATGATCGAATATGACGCGCCAGTATCCAGTGTCAACACGAACAACTTTCCATCTATCTTTCCTTCAATCGTCAAGCTGCTGGGTTGCCGTTTCAACTGCGAGACAAGGACGGTGGGGCAGCAGGTTGTGGGGATCAGCTCACGCCCCTTTGGGCTGACCCGTTTTAGTTTAACGACTCGTCTTCCTCAGCCCTGCGCTTGTTGGCTGAGCCTCGATTGTCAGTCTTCCTTGCTTCCGGCGATTGCGATCGAGAACGGGAACGCCTCTTTCGTTTGCGGCAGTCTCGTGCTATGTGACCCTGCTTGTCGCATGTCCAGCACACAATTTTAGAGGAAACCAACCGTGGTCTGACCTGTGTCTCGGAGCTTATGGCCTGGATCGGAATGTCGCTGTCGGGCTGGATTTGACGTATCCTTGCAGGTGCATATCGAGTGCCTCCAATCCATGTCGCCTCATATGTCATCGCGCTGATCACCGTCTCCTTAAATGTCGGCTTGCCCATCATCAACGCACTGCGACGTGTCTCCGGGTCATGAAGACCTTCAATAAACGACTCAATCTTCATCCTCTCGAGATCATCAGCGCCGAATTTCAGGAAGCACAACTGTACGAGCCGCTCAATGTCTGCTGCATATGTCTGCAGCGCCTCGTTGGCTCTTTGCCTGCGGTTCTTCAGCTCACAGTAGTACAGCGTATGGTTGTGCTCGTTGCTGTACTTCGCTGCCAACGCTCTCATGATGGCCTCGTAATCACTTGTCGCAAATTCCGGAATTTCATTACCTCAGCCGCAGGACCTTTCAGCGCCAGTGCCAATCTTCGACCTTTCCTGATATCGGTCCACTGATTTTCCAGAGCAGTCAAGTCGAATTGCAGTTTAAATGTATCAAACGGCGTAACCCCATCATAAGTAGGCACTTCTGTTCGGGTGGCAAAACTTTCCGGAACCGGCGGCAAACATTCTCATGGCTGTACCTCTCTGAGCCGTTCGTCTATCTTTCTGTTCACCGAATCCTCCAGACTGTCAACTCGTTTGTCTAAATGTTCTACTCGCATCTCCAGGTGCTCGACTTTCATGTTAATCCTGTCCGAAATTTCCTCCACTTTCTGCTCCAAGCGCGCAGAATTTTCCTGAAGGTTGCTGGACAACTCCCGATTTGCATTTTCAATTTTCGTTTCCATTTGCGCCGCCATCTCTCGGTTCGCAGTTTCGACATTTGCCGAAATTTCCTGATTCGTAGCTTCCAGTTTCGCTGCCATTTCTCATTTGGACGCTTCCATTTGCGCCGATATTTCACGGTTTGCATTTTCAAATTTTTCAGCATTTTCCTGGAGTTTGGTTTCCATTTTCTGGTTGGAAGCCTCGAACAAGCCTTTCATTGCGACCATTACCTGGCTCATGTCCATGGCTTGTGGTGGCGCAGCCGCTACAGCCGTATTCTGCATCGACGCAGCACCAGCAGGCGATTCCTCCACCTTGGCCGACGCATCTAGCTCCTGCGTCCCGAACTCGTGCGCAGCCCAATCGATGCCCTGTGATTCACACGCCTCTCGCAAGCGCAGCTGCAGCTCTACCTTTCCACCAGCAGTCGGCAAATTCCAGGCAGCCAGCTCCTTCTTCAGCTGGTCCACCTTCAGCAGCTCGAATTTAACAATGTCTGCGTTTTAAAAATTTTATTTATTTTTTTGTTTATTTTCAGTAGCCAATCCCACTTCTGACACCAAATGTTACGAAAATGACTAGTTCGTATCTGATTGTGCTTGAAAATAAAACAACTTCATTCATTCAGCGCAAACGCAGTAAAAAATCAACAATCACTTTATTTACAGATTTACACTTTGCTTGTATCGACACTTGTTACCACTTTGCTTGCTCAACACAGACTCGACCCCTTGCGCTGCACACTGCTGCTTTTATACCAGTTTTCTTATCGCGCCGAAGTTTCTTGCAACTTCCAATTGGAAAACGCTCGACCATTCTCGCACAGCCCATTCCTTCGCGAACCATCCTTGCCATATCGGACTATACCAAGCGAATTATACCAAATTTGCCGTACTTCAAAGTGCATGCCTAAAAGTATGCTATTCATGCATGCAGCACAGCACAGTGCCTCATCGCTACAATATGAAATTTTAAAGATATTCACTTAAGCACGGTTCCCAAAATTAAATATATATCTCGCTTAATAAAATATACGAGCTATGTAGATACCGAAACCAATGCAATGTGTCGCATTAATAGTTCAATCAACTGCTTGCTGGTCTTATATGAAAACAAATAATCATTAAATAAATACCCACGATGTAACGAGTGCATCATAAGGCAACGTTACCAAAATGAATCAGAAAATAAGCCTTCTAGAAAATAACGTTCCAGTTAAATGCGGACGGATTTCGCGTGATTTAAATGAAATAGCTAATTGGAAAGCAACCGAATTTCGAAAATTTTTACTAAACTCCGATATATTCCTATTAAAAGACTGCATTCTAAGTGACCTTTATTATCAAGAGTTTGTAGTTTTGTTTTCCAATATTTATGGCAAACATTAAGTAAGCTTTAATATACATAACTTGCTTCATTTAACATTTCTTTCTTTGCAGATATTTTCAAAGCTCAAGGGCGTGTGAGCTTTGGAAAGGAGATAAAGAGAGCAGTCAATTTAAGCCACCACCGGCAGAAGCAAAAGTTGTTTATTAAAAAACAATTATTTAATAATGTATATAGTGGTAATTTAAATTAGTTTAAGTATTATTTTAGTTTAATGTTAGTATTTATTTATTGGTAATTTAATAGTATTATCAATATATTATTTATAGTTTATTTTTATTTTATTTATTTAAGTTTTCTACTATATTAGTAAGTATTTTTTAGTATTTATATAAAACTTATCAAGGAAAATAAATAATTTATTTTAATCTTCACTGTAAATATTAATTTTTTATTAATTTATATTAATGTTTATTATAAATATTTACTTTTTCCATATTTTATAAATAAATAAATGTTATTTGAAAAAATATTTAATAATCAAACTGTCAGCAAGTTTCGGCATAAATTTTATTAAAGTATGTGTTTTTTCAGCTGTTCTTTTCTTATATTCTTGAATTGTTATATTTGTTTACTATATCTTTGAAGATGGAGTGTTGTTGGGCTCAGGGTTCAAGTAAACCTTTATATATTTAATTAAATGCACGTTAGCTGACAAGGGAGAAACTTTTTTGAGCCAGTTAATAGCAAAGATAGCTTCACATCATATGCATGGCGCCTTAAGGTCATCGTAAAGTTGAAAAGAAATGTTGGAACCTGATCCAAAATTTTGAAACCTTGTTTTGCATAATCTTTTAGAATATGTAAATAACCCCTCGGAACTATTTCTGAATAAAAAAACACAGCCTGCTTACTCCTTTACTAGACATGCAGCCCCATACCATATCCCCACATATGCTATGCTTCACTGTTAATTTCAGATTTTTTTTATTAACAGGATCCTCTTCAAATTAGTTGATGCCTTTTAATGCCAAATATGCCAAACCATTATCAGATAATAATAAATCTTCCCACTTTCCATAGATAACAACTCATCGTCCCGGAAATCCGGGTTTCTAGACTCTTTGATGGACTCTTTCACGAAAGCAATTATGTGCTCATTGTTAGTAAGCTAAATATGGGCTTCTTACATGCTATTATGTAGGGGAAATATGTTTTTTTCATGACTTTTCGTTTAACGTCACTGCTACTAGGTTTTATAAATATTTCTGTACATTTCTGAAGATATTGGATGCAACTAGCCTAAGATTATGATGCACTGATCGCAAAACAATCTAATCCTATTGCTTGGGTAGCTTAAGAAAATGGTCAGATCGTAGCAAAGAAGCAAGAATTTCTGTTTTTTTTTTTTTAATTTAAGATGGCTTTTCGAAATGGCGAAATGCTCCTCGGAAAGTTTCTCTAATTTCACGAAATTTTTTGTCAATTTGGGAAAGATTTAGTAAGATTATCCTTTTATCCATTTTTATTTTTTTCGCTTGGGTTCTATTGCTTTCTATATAATTATAGAAAGTTATTATTGGTTATTAGTTTTGTACGCAAACTTATTCTGCACCGTTTTGTGAGTATATTGTCAATAAATACGAATATATGGAAAATTATTGTTTTAATGCATCTAAAACACAACAAAAAGTGCAGTTAAGGCATATATGAATAATGTGTATAAGTTTTGGTAAACAGAGAACCCATTTTTGAGGTCAAAATTGACGATAACATAATTTTGACTTGCCTGTACGCAAACTTTTCCTGACTAGTGTATCTCTTTTTCACCAAAAATCAAACGAGACAGCTATACATTTTTTGCGTTCTAAAATGTCAACATTTCATGCGTGGGAGTGAGATGGACTGAGTGACAGCATTAATAGGAGTAAACGACATAGCTATACATTTTAAATACGCAAAACAACAGGTGTAAGAAGGAGCAGCATCTAATGAGTAGTTTTTACTAGCGGCCATTATTGTTTTGCACAATCATATGTTCGTATATCGTTAGCGGCCATTATTGCTTAAAATGGCGTATGTTTACAAGAAGAAGAAGCATTGAGTTGTTTTCGCTAGGGGCCATTAACGTTGGCAATAGTGTATGATCGGTGGCCCAGCCGAGAGAAGAAAGAAATACACACATACAAGTATTCCCTGATTTACGCAGAAAACATGGCAGGCTTCATAAACATATATACACATAGGATGACATCCAAACACCGTAACACCTCATAAAAATATAAGCAAATAAATGATTAAGTAAATTCTCGTATGTATGTCGCTTAATAAAATAGAAGAGCTATATAGATACCGAAACCAATGCAATGCTTCGCATTAATAATTCAATCAACTCCTTTCTGACTCTTTTATGAAAACAAATAATCATTAAATAAATACCCACGATGTAACGTGTGCATCATAAGGCAACGTTACCAAAATGAATCAGAAAATAAGCCTTCCTGAAAATAACGTTCCAGTTGAATTCGGACGGATTTCGCGTGATTTAAATGAAATAGCTATTTGGAAAGCAACCGAATTTCGAAAATTTTTACTATACTCCGGTATATTCATATTAAAAGACTGCATTCCAAGTGACCTTTATTATCAAGAGTTTGTAGTTTTGTTTTCCAATATTTATGGCAAACATTTAGTAAGCTTTAATATAATATACATAACTTGCTTCATTTAACATTTCTTTCTTTGCAGATATTTTCAAAGCTCAAGGGCGTGTGAGCTTTGAAAAGGAGATAAAGAGAGCAGTCAATTTAAGCCACCACCGGCAGAAGCAAAAGTTGTTTATTAAAAAAAAGATTATTGAATAATGTATATAGTGGTAATTTAAATTAGTTTAAGTATTAGTTTAGTTTAGTATTTATTTATTGGTAATTTAATAGTATTATCAATATATTATTTATAGTTTATTTTTATTTTATTTATTTGAGTTTTCAATTATATTAGTAAGTATTTTTTAGTATTTATATAAAACTTATCAAGGAAAATAAATAATTTATTTTAATCTTCACTGTAAATATTAATTTTTTATTAATTTATATTAATGTTTATTATAAATATTTACTTTTTCCATATTTATTTGAGAATAAGTTTGCGTACAAGGGGTACATAGTGTTTTCAAATGAAAAATAAATCACTTAAAGTAATTTTTCAAAAACAAAATATTTTTTTATTTTTTCCATAAACTTAGTCCTTTTATTCTATTAAGATAATAATAATAAAAACTTGATCAAAATGTAAAAGAAGGGCCGAAAAAAAAGTGTTATGAATTCACCTCAGAAAAAATTTGCGTACAAGATAAGGTTATGTAGCAATTTAATTTAAACTAAGTTTTGTCCAAAAATTAATAACTTTTTGAACATGCTTCTCTTATTGGAACTCCCTGCAGAAGTTTCGGCATAAATTTTATTAAATTATGTGTTTTTTCAGTTGTTCTTTTGTTATATCCTTGAATTGTTATATTTGTTTACGAATATATGTCCACTAAATATTGAGACTAACTTCAGCCGTTTATTTGACTGCATAAGCAAACATGGAGATGTCACATAGTACACTATTCATACTAAAGTGGGCTTCTACTCAACTGCCAAACTCAAATTACGCAATACATTCCATTCAAAATGTTGTAAAAGCTGGGTTTAAGAAAATCGGTTGCCAATCTGTTTGGACGACTCACTGCATGGGAAATTCTGGATGTGTTTAAAGAGAAACAAATCTCCTGGGCGACTATTTTTTGTATTTTGAAAGATTGCCGTAATGGGAAAGGACCGAAAAACGAAGTCATACCTGGTCGTCTGCCGAAGTTAAGTGCCACAAGGACGAAAAACTGCTGACAAGTGTAAAAACAAGGTTGGCCAATCAACACGCAAATTAGCACGAAAATTTGGCATTTCAGAGTCTGGTGTTCACAAGATTTTGAAGAGGAAGAATGTAATCTATCGCAAACGTAAACCAGCACCAAAGTATTCCGCGAAACAACTCGAAAATATACCAAAATGCTGCCGTGCACTTCGTTGTGAACACTTCGCTAATGAAAAATTCATAATTTTGGATGTTGAATCGTACTTCACATTTTTGTACCAGAATTAAGCGACAACGACGGTTTTTACACTGAAAACATCGAAACAACACCAAACGGAGTTAAATACGCCAGCAAATCAAAATTTGCACCAAAGGTGCTCGTGTGGGTGGCCATTTCTTCGAAGGGTATCTCAGCGCTATTGATTCGCACAAACAAAGCCAAAGCGGTCAATGCTGACGTTTATATCGGTCAATGTTCCATCCATCCATTTATTTATTTATTTATTTATTTCATTACAAAAACATCGGCATTTAAGAGTTAGTTCTTTTGCATGCCACAAGTTGATAACAAGTTGATAACAATGCAAATCAATCTTAATATTAAAAAGAGAAGAAAGAAAAGGAAAAAAAGGGTGCGAAAAGGAGAGAAGGGCAGAGTTAAGAAAAGTGTTTGAAAATAGAATGCTTAAAGTGGCGTCTATTGGCAATTGATTTAATTTGTATGGGCAACGAATTCCATAATCTAATGGTGCTAACAAAGAATAGTCGACTGGAGTTGGGGAAATTGTGGGCTGGAGGTAACAAGTTCATATGTCGGTGACACTTAGAGAACTGAAGTTTTTCATACAGATACTGGAGTCTTTTGGTATGGACAATTTTATGCAAAAAGATGCAGTTTCTTGCTTCCATATAGCTCTGCAAGCTGCAGCGCAGTATTTTGTTTCTGTAGATTGAGATGTGGTCAAACCTTTTGACACAGTAAACATACCGAGCTACATTATTATAAGCAACTTGTATCTTATGCATGGATCTGGAATCCAATTTGCTATACACCGCATCCGAGTATGTTATAATAGGCAGCAACAATTGAATGACTAGCTTCCGTTTAGTTTCGACTGGTACAAACCCCGAGGTCCGCCTCAGATTACGTAGTCCATAATAGACTTTCGACACAACAGAATTAATGTGGTCCACGCAAGACAGTGAAGAGTTAATGTGATACCCAAGATTTACAACTTTGCTAACATATTTCAGTTCTACGCCATTAGAAGAATAGGTGGTAGATCTGAACAGTGAGAGACAGTTCTCGATATGGGTAGGACAAATGATTTCAGGGGGTTTAAAAATAGTTGGTTTTTCCGAGCCCACTCACCTATAGCTCCAGCCCATTCCTTCGCGAACCATCCTTGCCATATCGGACTATACCAAGCGAATTATACCAAATTTGCCGTACTTCAAAGTGCATGCCTAAAAGTATGCTATTCATGCATGCAGCACAGCACAGTGCATCATCGCTACAATATGAAATTTTAAAGATATTCACTTAAGCACGGTTCCCAAAATTAAATATATATCTCGCTTAATAAAATATACGAGCTATGTAGATACCGAAACCAATGCAATGTGTCGCATTAATAGTTCAATCAACTGCTTGCTGGCTCTTATATGAAAACAAATAATCATTAAATAAATACCCACGATGTAACGAGTGCATCATAAGGCAACGTTACCAAAATGAATCAGAAAATAAGCCTTCTAGAAAATAACGTTCCAGTTAAATGCGGACGGATTTCGCGTGATTTAAATGAAATAGCTAATTGGAAAGCAACCGAATTTCGAAAATTTTTACTATACTCCGATATATTCCTATTAAAAGACTGCATTCCAAGTGACCTTTATTATCAAGAGTTTGTAGTTTTGTTTTCCAATATTTATGGCAAACATTAAGTAAGCTTTAATATACATAACTTGCTTCATTTAACATTTATTTCTTTGCAGATATTTTCAAAGCTCAAGGGCGTGTGAGCTTTGGAAAGGAGATAAAGAGAGCAGTCAATTTAAGCCACCACCGGCAGAAGCAAAAGTTGTTTATTAAAAAACAATTATTTAATAATGTATATAGTGGTAATTTAAATTAGTTTAAGTATTATTTTAGTTTAATGTTAGTATTTATTTATTGGTAATTTAATAGTATTATCAATATATTATTTATAGTTTATTTTTATTTTATTTATTTAAGTTTTCTACTATATTAGTAAGTATTTTTTAGTATTTATATAAAACTTATCAAGGAAAATAAATAATTTATTTTAATCTTCACTGTAAATATTAATTTTTTATTAATTTATATTAATGTTTATTATAAATATTTACTTTTTCCATATTTTATAAATAAATAAATGTTATTTGAAAAAATATTTAATAATCAAAAAGTCAGCAATCAAACTGTCAGCAAGTTTCGGCATAAATTTTATTAAAGTATGTGTTTTTTCAGCTGTTCTTTTCTTATATTCTTGAATTGTTATATTTGTTTACTATATCTTTGAAGATGGAGTGTTGTTGGGCTCAGGGTTCAAGTAAACCTTTATATATTTAATTAAATGCACGTTAGCTGACAAGGGAGAAACTTTTTTGAGCCAGTTAATAGCAAAGATAGCTTCACATCATTCTATTGCTTCGTTCTATTGCTTTCTATATAATTATAGAAAGTTATTATTGGTTATTAGTTTTGTACGCAAACTTATTCTGCACCGTTTTGTGAGTATATTGTCAATAAATACGAATATATGGAAAATTATTGTTTTAATGCATCTAAAACACAACAAAAAGTGCAGTTAAGGCATATATGAATAATGTGTATAAGTTTTGGTAAACAGAGAACCCATTTTTGAGGTCAAAATTGATGATAACATAATTTTGACTTGCCTGTACGCAAACTTTTCCTGACTAGTGTATCTCTTTTTCACCAAAAATCAAACGAGACAGCTATACATTTTTTGCGTTCTAAAATGTCAACATTTCATGCGTGGGAGTGAGATGGACTGAGTGACAGCATTAATAGGAGTAAACGACATAGCTATACATTTTAAATACGCAAAACAACAGGTGTAAGAAGGAGCAGCATCTAATGAGTAGTTTTTACTAGCGGCCATTATTGTTTTGCACAATCATATGTTCGTATATCGTTAGCGGCCATTATTGCTTAAAATGGCGTATGTTTACAAGAAGAAGAAGCATTGAGTTGTTTTCGCTAGGGGCCATTAACGTTGGCAATAGTGTATGATCGGTGGCCCAGCCGAGAGAAGAAAGAAATACACACATACAAGTATTCCCTGATTTACGCAGAAAACATGGCAGGCTTCATAAACATATATACACATAGGATGACATCCAAACACCGTAACACCTCATAAAAATATAAGCAAATAAATGATTAAGTAAATTCTCGTATGTATGTCGCTTAATAAAATAGAAGAGCTATATAGATACCGAAACCAATGCAATGCTTCGCATTAATAATTCAATCAACTCCTTTCTGACTCTTTTATGAAAACAAATAATCATTAAATAAATACCCACGATGTAACGTGTGCATCATAAGGCAACGTTACCAAAATGAATCAGAAAATAAGCCTTCCTGAAAATAACGTTCCAGTTGAATTCGGACGGATTTCGCGTGATTTAAATGAAATAGCTATTTGGAAAGCAACCGAATTTCGAAAATTTTTACTATACTCCGGTATATTCATATTAAAAGACTGCATTCCAAGTGACCTTTATTATCAAGAGTTTGTAGTTTTGTTTTCCAATATTTATGGCAAACATTTAGTAAGCTTTAATATAATATACATAACTTGCTTCATTTAACATTTCTTTCTTTGCAGATATTTTCAAAGCTCAAGGGCGTGTGAGCTTTGAAAAGGAGATAAAGAGAGCAGTCAATTTAAGCCACCACCGGCAGAAGCAAAAGTTGTTTATTAAAAAAAAGATTATTGAATAATGTATATAGTGGTAATTTAAATTAGTTTAAGTATTAGTTTAGTTTAGTATTTATTTATTGGTAATTTAATAGTATTATCAATATATTATTTATAGTTTATTTTTATTTTATTTATTTGAGTTTTCAATTATATTAGTAAGTATTTTTTAGTATTTATATAAAACTTATCAAGGAAAATAAATAATTTATTTTAATCTTCACTGTAAATATTAATTTTTTATTAATTTATATTAATGTTTATTATAAATATTTACTTTTTCCATATTTATTTGAGAATAAGTTTGCGTACAAGGGGTACATAGTGTTTTCAAATGAAAAATAAATCACTTAAAGTAATTTTTCAAAAACAAAATATTTTTTTATTTTTTCCATAAACTTAGTCCTTTTATTCTATTAAGATAATAATAATAAAAACTTGATCAAAATGTAAAAGAAGGGCCGAAAAAAAAGTGTTATGAATTCACCTCAGAAAAAATTTGCGTACAAGATAAGGTTATGTAGCAATTTAATTTAAACTAAGTTTTGTCCAAAAATTAATAACTTTTTGAACATGCTTCTCTTATTGGAACTCCCTGCAGAAGTTTCGGCATAAATTTTATTAAATTATGTGTTTTTTCAGTTGTTCTTTTGTTATATCCTTGAATTGTTATATTTGTTTACGAATATATGTCCACTAAATATTGAGACTAACTTCAGCCGTTTATTTGACTGCATAAGCAAACATGGAGATGTCACATAGTACACTATTCATACTAAAGTGGGCTTCTACTCAACTGCCAAACTCAAATTACGCAATACATTCCATTCAAAATGTTGTAAAAGCTGGGTTTAAGAAAATCGGTTGCCAATCTGTTTGGACGACTCACTGCATGGGAAATTCTGGATGTGTTTAAAGAGAAACAAATCTCCTGGGCGACTATTTTTTGTATTTTGAAAGATTGCCGTAATGGGAAAGGACCGAAAAACGAAGTCATACCTGGTCGTCTGCCGAAGTTAAGTGCCACAAGGACGAAAAACTGCTGACAAGTGTAAAAACAAGGTTGGCCAATCAACACGCAAATTAGCACGAAAATTTGGCATTTCAGAGTCTGGTGTTCACAAGATTTTGAAGAGGAAGAATGTAATCTATCGCAAACGTAAACCAGCACCAAAGTATTCCGCGAAACAACTCGAAAATATACCAAAATGCTGCCGTGCACTTCGTTGTGAACACTTCGCTAATGAAAAATTCATAATTTTGGATGTTGAATCGTACTTCACATTTTTGTACCAGAATTAAGCGACAACGACGGTTTTTACACTGAAAACATCGAAACAACACCAAACGGAGTTAAATACGCCAGCAAATCAAAATTTGCACCAAAGGTGCTCGTGTGGGTGGCCATTTCTTCGAAGGGTATCTCAGCGCTATTGATTCGCACAAACAAAGCCAAAGCGGTCAATGCTGACGTTTATATCGGTCAATGTTCCATCCATCCATTTATTTATTTATTTATTTATTTCATTACAAAAACATCGGCATTTAAGAGTTAGTTCTTTTGCATGCCACAAGTTGATAACAAGTTGATAACAATGCAAATCAATCTTAATATTAAAAAGAGAAGAAAGAAAAGGAAAAAAAGGGTGCGAAAAGGAGAGAAGGGCAGAGTTAAGAAAAGTGTTTGAAAATAGAATGCTTAAAGTGGCGTCTATTGGCAATTGATTTAATTTGTATGGGCAACGAATTCCATAATCTAATGGTGCTAACAAAGAATAGTCGACTGGAGTTGGGGAAATTGTGGGCTGGAGGTAACAAGTTCATATGTCGGTGACACTTAGAGAACTGAAGTTTTTCATACAGATACTGGAGTCTTTTGGTATGGACAATTTTATGCAAAAAGATGCAGTTTCTTGCTTCCATATAGCTCTGCAAGCTGCAGCGCAGTATTTTGTTTCTGTAGATTGAGATGTGGTCAAACCTTTTGACACAGTAAACATACCGAGCTACATTATTATAAGCAACTTGTATCTTATGCATGGATCTGGAATCCAATTTGCTATACACCGCATCCGAGTATGTTATAATAGGCAGCAACAATTGAATGACTAGCTTCCGTTTAGTTTCGACTGGTACAAACCCCGAGGTCCGCCTCAGATTACGTAGTCCATAATAGACTTTCGACACAACAGAATTAATGTGGTCCACGCAAGACAGTGAAGAGTTAATGTGATACCCAAGATTTACAACTTTGCTAACATATTTCAGTTCTACGCCATTAGAAGAATAGGTGGTAGATCTGAACAGTGAGAGACAGTTCTCGATATGGGTAGGACAAATGATTTCAGGGGGTTTAAAAATAGTTGGTTTTTCCGAGCCCACTCACCTATAGCTCCAGCCCATTCCTTCGCGAACCATCCTTGCCATATCGGACTATACCAAGCGAATTATACCAAATTTGCCGTACTTCAAAGTGCATGCCTAAAAGTATGCTATTCATGCATGCAGCACAGCACAGTGCATCATCGCTACAATATGAAATTTTAAAGATATTCACTTAAGCACGGTTCCCAAAATTAAATATATATCTCGCTTAATAAAATATACGAGCTATGTAGATACCGAAACCAATGCAATGTGTCGCATTAATAGTTCAATCAACTGCTTGCTGGCTCTTATATGAAAACAAATAATCATTAAATAAATACCCACGATGTAACGAGTGCATCATAAGGCAACGTTACCAAAATGAATCAGAAAATAAGCCTTCTAGAAAATAACGTTCCAGTTAAATGCGGACGGATTTCGCGTGATTTAAATGAAATAGGTAATTGGAAAGCAACCGAATTTCGAAAATTTTTACTATACTCCGATATATTCCTATTAAAAGACTGCATTCCAAGTGACCTTTATTATCAAGAGTTTGTAGTTTTGTTTTCCAATATTTATGGCAAACATTAAGTAAGCTTTAATATACATAACTTGCTTCATTTAACATTTATTTCTTTGCAGATATTTTCAAAGCTCAAGGGCGTGTGAGCTTTGGAAAGGAGATAAAGAGAGCAGTCAATTTAAGCCACCACCGGCAGAAGCAAAAGTTGTTTATTAAAAAACAATTATTTAATAATGTATATAGTGGTAATTTAAATTAGTTTAAGTATTATTTTAGTTTAATGTTAGTATTTATTTATTGGTAATTTAATAGTATTATCAATATATTATTTATAGTTTATTTTTATTTTATTTATTTAAGTTTTCTACTATATTAGTAAGTATTTTTTAGTATTTATATAAAACTTATCAAGGAAAATAAATAATTTATTTTAATCTTCACTGTAAATATTAATTTTTTATTAATTTATATTAATGTTTATTATAAATATTTACTTTTTCCATATTTTATAAATAAATAAATGTTATTTGAAAAAATATTTAATAATCAAAAAGTCAGCAATCAAACTGTCAGCAAGTTTCGGCATAAATTTTATTAAAGTATGTGTTTTTTCAGCTGTTCTTTTCTTATATTCTTGAATTGTTATATTTGTTTACTATATCTTTGAAGATGGAGTGTTGTTGGGCTCAGGGTTCAAGTAAACCTTTATATATTTAATTAAATGCACGTTAGCTGACAAGGGAGAAACTTTTTTGAGCCAGTTAATAGCAAAGATAGCTTCACATCATATGCATGGCGCCTTAAGGTCATCGTAAAGTTGAAAAGAAATGTTGGAACCTGATCCAAAATTTTGAAACCTTGTTTTGCATAATCTTTTAGAATATGTAAATAACCCCTCGGAACCATTTCTGAATAAAAAAACACAGCCTGCTTACTCCTTTACTAGACATGCAGCCCCATACCATATCCCCACATATGCTATGCTTCACTGTTAATTTCAGATTTTTGTTATTAACAGGATCCTCTTCAAATTAGTTGATGCCTTTTAATGCCAAATATGCCAAACCATTATCAGATAATAATAAATCTTCCCACTTTCCATAGATAACAACTCATCGTCCCGGAAATCCGGGTTTCTAGACTCTTTGATGGACTCTTTCACGAAAGCAATTATGTGCTCATTGTTAGTAAGCTAAATATGGGCTTCTTACATGCTATTATGTAGGGGAAATATGTTTTTTTCATGACTTTTCGTTTAACGTCACTGCTACTAGGTTTTATAAATATTTCTGTACATTTCTGAAGATATTGGATGCAACTAGCCTAAGATTATGATGCACTGATCGCAAAACAATCTAATCCTATTGCTTGGGTAGCTTAAGAAAATGGTCAGATCGTAGCAAAGAAGCAAGAATTTCTGTTTTTTTTTTTTTAATTTAAGATGGCTTTTCGAAATGGCGAAATGCTCCTCGGAAAGTTTCTCTAATTTCACGAAATTGTTTGTCAATTTGGGAAAGATTTAGTAAGATTATCCTTTTATCCATTTTTATTTTTTTCGCTTGGGTTCTATTGCTTTCTATATAATTATAGAAAGTTATTATTGGTTATTAGTTTTGTACGCAAACTTATTCTGCACCGTTTTGTGAGTATATTGTCAATAAATACGAATATATGGAAAATTATTGTTTTAATGCATCTAAAACACAACAAAAAGTGCAGTTAAGGCATATATGAATAATGTGTATAAGTTTTGGTAAACAGAGAACCCATTTTTGAGGTCAAAATTGATGATAACATAATTTTGACTTGCCTGTACGCAAACTTTTCCTGACTAGTGTATCTCTTTTTCACCAAAAATCAAACGAGACAGCTATACATTTTTTGCGTTCTAAAATGTCAACATTTCATGCGTGGGAGTGAGATGGACTGAGTGACAGCATTAATAGGAGTAAACGACATAGCTATACATTTTAAATACGCAAAACAACAGGTGTAAGAAGGAGCAGCATCTAATGAGTAGTTTTTACTAGCGGCCATTATTGTTTTGCACAATCATATGTTCGTATATCGTTAGCGGCCATTATTGCTTAAAATGGCGTATGTTTACAAGAAGAAGAAGCATTGAGTTGTTTTCGCTAGGGGCCATTAACGTTGGCAATAGTGTATGATCGGTGGCCCAGCCGAGAGAAGAAAGAAATACACACATACAAGTATTCCCTGATTTACGCAGAAAACATGGCAGGCTTCATAAACATATATACACATAGGATGACATCCAAACACCGTAACACCTCATAAAAATATAAGCAAATAAATGATTAAGTAAATTCTCGTATGTATGTCGCTTAATAAAATAGAAGAGCTATATAGATACCGAAACCAATGCAATGCTTCGCATTAATAATTCAATCAACTCCTTTCTGACTCTTTTATGAAAACAAATAATCATTAAATAAATACCCACGATGTAACGTGTGCATCATAAGGCAACGTTACCAAAATGAATCAGAAAATAAGCCTTCCTGAAAATAACGTTCCAGTTGAATTCGGACGGATTTCGCGTGATTTAAATGAAATAGCTATTTGGAAAGCAACCGAATTTCGAAAATTTTTACTATACTCCGGTATATTCATATTAAAAGACTGCATTCCAAGTGACCTTTATTATCAAGAGTTTGTAGTTTTGTTTTCCAATATTTATGGCAAACATTTAGTAAGCTTTAATATAATATACATAACTTGCTTCATTTAACATTTCTTTCTTTGCAGATATTTTCAAAGCTCAAGGGCGTGTGAGCTTTGAAAAGGAGATAAAGAGAGCAGTCAATTTAAGCCACCACCGGCAGAAGCAAAAGTTGTTTATTAAAAAAAAAATTATTGAATAATGTATATAGTGGTAATTTAAATTAGTTTAAGTATTAGTTTAGTTTAGTATTTATTTATTGGTAATTTAATAGTATTATCAATATATTATTTATAGTTTATTTTTATTTTATTTATTTGAGTTTTCAATTATATTAGTAAGTATTTTTTAGTATTTATATAAAACTTATCAAGGAAAATAAATAATTTATTTTAATCTTCACTGTAAATATTAATTTTTTATTAATTTATATTAATGTTTATTATAAATATTTACTTTTTCCATATTTATTTGAGAATAAGTTTGCGTACAAGGGGTACATAGTGTTTTCAAATGAAAAATAAATCACTTAAAGTAATTTTTCAAAAACAAAATATTTTTTTATTTTTTCCATAAACTTAGTCCTTTTATTCTATTAAGATAATAATAATAAAAACTTGATCAAATTGTAAAAGAAGGGCCGAAAAAAAAGTGTTATGAATTCACCTCAGAAAAAATTTGCGTACAAGATAAGGTTATGTAGCAATTTAATTTAAACTAAGTTTTGTCCAAAAATTAATAACTTTTTGAACATGCTTCTCTTATTGGAACTCCCTGCAGAAGTTTCGGCATAAATTTTATTAAATTATGTGTTTTTTCAGTTGTTCTTTTGTTATATCCTTGAATTGTTATATTTGTTTACTAATATATGTCCACTAAATATTGAGACTAACTTCAGCCGTTTATTTGACTGCATAAGCAAACATGGAGATGTCACATAGTACACTATTCATACTAAAGTGGGCTTCTACTCAACTGCCAAACTCAAATTACGCAATACATTCCATTCAAAATGTTGTAAAAGCTGGGTTTAAGAAAATCGGTTGCCAATCTGTTTGGACGACTCACTGCATGGGAAATTCTGGATGTGTTTAAAGAGAAACAAATCTCCTGGGCGACTATTTTTTGTATTTTGAAAGATTGCCGTAATGGGAAAGGACCGAAAAACGAAGTCATACCTGGTCGTCTGCCGAAGTTAAGTGCCACAAGGACGAAAAACTGCTGACAAGTGTAAAAACAAGGTTGGCCAATCAACACGCAAATTAGCACGAAAATTTGGCATTTCAGAGTCTGGTGTTCACAAGATTTTGAAGAGGAAGAATGTAATCTATCGCAAACGTAAACCAGCACCAAAGTATTCCGCGAAACAACTCGAAAATATACCAAAATGCTGCCGTGCACTTCGTTGTGAACACTTCGCTAATGAAAAATTCATAATTTTGGATGTTGAATCGTACTTCACATTTTTGTACCAGAATTAAGCGACAACGACGGTTTTTACACTGAAAACATCGAAACAACACCAAACGGAGTTAAATACGCCAGCAAATCAAAATTTGCACCAAAGGTGCTAGTGTGGGTGGCCATTTCTTCGAAGGGTATCTCAGCGCTATTGATTCGCACAAACAAAGCCAAAGCGGTCAATGCTGACGTTTATATCGGTCAATGTTCCATCCATCCATTTATTTATTTATTTATTTATTTCATTACAAAAACATCGGCATTTAAGAGTTAGTTCTTTTGCATGCCACAAGTTGATAACAAGTTGATAACAATGCAAATCAATCTTAATATTAAAAAGAGAAGAAAGAAAAGGAAAAAAAGGGTGCGAAAAGGAGAGAAGGGCAGAGTTAAGAAAAGTGTTTGAAAATAGAATGCTTAAAGTGGCGTCTATTGGCAATTGATTTAATTTGTATGGGCAACGAATTCCATAATCTAATGGTGCTAACAAAGAATAGTCGACTGGAGTTGGGGAAATTGTGGGCTGGAGGTAACAAGTTCATATGTCGGTGACACTTAGAGAACTGAAGTTTTTCATACAGATACTGGGGTCTTTTGGTATGGACAATTTTATGCAAAAAGATGCAGTTTCTTGCTTCCATATAGCTCTGCAAGCTGCAGCGCAGTATTTTGTTTCTGTAGATTGAGATGTGGTCAAACCTTTTGACACAGTAAACATACCGAGCTACATTATTATAAGCAACTTGTATCTTATGCATGGATCTGGAATCCAATTTGCTATACACCGCATCCGAGTATGTTATAATAGGCAGCAACAATTGAATGACTAGCTTCCGTTTAGTTTCGACTGGTACAAACCCCGAGGTCCGCCTCAGATTACGTAGTCCATAATAGACTTTCGACACAACAGAATTAATGTGGTCCACGCAAGACAGTGAAGAGTTAATGTGATACCCAAGATTTACAACTTTGCTAACATATTTCAGTTCTACGCCATTAGAAGAATAGGTGGTAGATCTGAACAGTGAGAGACAGTTCTCGATATGGGTAGGACAAATGATTTCAGGGGGTTTAAAAATAGTTGGTTTTTCCGAGCCCACTCACCTATAGCTCCTAAGTCTTCATTAACTCTTGCACATAAATCCTCTACCATCCCAATTGGTCTCGACAAGTACAATTGTAGGTCGTCAGCATACGCATGCATGATAACATGACTGCAGCTGCTGAAGATATCATTAATAAACATCGTAAACAGCAGGGGACCCAGGACAGAACCCTGAGGCACCCCACTGGCAATACCCTTAAATGCGGAGAAAGCATCACCAACCTTCACTCTTTGAGATCTGCCAACCAAGTAGCTTTTTAGCAAGTTAACCGCAGAATCAGAAAAATTAAAGTAACATTCAAGTTTATGACAGAGCATTGCGTGATTAACTGTATCAAACGCTTTTGAGAAGTCTAACAGACAGGGTAAAGACAAGTGGCCCATATCATAAGGTACTCTAAGGTCATCTAAGATTTTAACCACAGCAGTATGTCCTGCTATGTCACATCTATGTCCTGACCGAAAGCCTGATTGTAAAGAAGACATAAGGCTAAACTTGTCAATGCTTGCCAAAATTGAAGCAATTCCCTGGCAAACATCACACCGGCGACGAAATCATGTTGTGGGCGGATCTTGCAAGCTGTCACTATGCGAAAAAAAGTTAGGTTGGCTGACCGAGTATAAAATAAAATTGTTTGCCGAAAAAGGACAATCCTCCAAACGTGTCTCAGGCACGTCCAACCGAAAATTTCTCGACAGTTCTCAAACGTATGGTGTACGAAAAGGGTTGGGAGGCACGGAACGAGCAAGAGTTGATTAATCGAACCAAGCAAAAGTTGAAACAAATCGAGATAAACACCGTCCAAAACCTAAATCGGGACATTCGCTTTACACTGAGAAAAATCGAAGACTATGATTAATTGAGTGTACTCTAAGTGTATTTTTTGACAGATGACCAATAGACTTGGTACTTCAGTCAATAAAATAAATTTTTAATTCAATTGTTTGTTTTTAAATGGCGCGCGCCGGAAGTTAGTCTCAATGTTTAGTGGACATGTGTTATATCTTTGAAGATGGAGTTTTGTTGGGCTCAGGGTTCAAGTTAACCTTTATATATTTAATTAAATGAACGTTAGCTGACAAGGGAGAAACTTTTTCAACTTTTTTGAGCCAGTTAATAGCAAAGATAGCTTCACATCGTATGCATGGCGCCTTATGGTCATCGTAAAGTTGAAAAGAAATGTTGGAACCTGATCCAAATTTTTGAAACTGTAAGCACTGCATAAAAATAAGAATTTTATCATTTGGTGCACCCAGTGTACCATATGGCTTGCCAACCGCAGCCGACTTCGCTGCCTGCGATCGGCCTGGGTTACCGCAGTCAACCTCTCAAGCTTCCTCTTTTTTGATTTAAGCCTTGAAGCAGAGAGGACGACAACCGGACCGAAAAACCGAGCAGAATCATTGCCATCCGAAAAATAAAACAGTTTATTGTAAAACAAATTAAATCTCAGAAGTGGGATCATGAATTTGCGGCGACCGCAGCTTCCACAAACAAGAGTCCACGTGCCTCGGGGGTGCTCCGGCGGACAAGCGCACCACCGCTGCTCCTGTTGCCGCCGCCACCAACTTCGCTACAACCGCTGATCTACCTGCTGCCACCGACTTCACCGCTGCCACTGACGCAACTGATTTTACTGCTGTCACCGATGTTACTGCCGCCACCGATGTAACCGATCCTACTACTGTCACCGACGCCGCTGCCACCACCGATTCCACCACTGCGTCCGCATCCATCTTCGACGAAACCGCCGCCACCATGCCCAAATCAACCGAACCTGGGCCCAACAATGATCGTGATGACATGAGCTCACGGGACATGCAGGAGGAGGTTGCCCGGCTGAACATGCAACGGGAGTTGCTACTGTTGAGGCGCGAAGTGAAAGCCTTGCAACACTATGGCCACCGAAGCTCAGCAAACGACATGGCCTCGGTCGAAGCCCTGGTGACGAAGTTCACGGGCGACGATTCGCAAGATATAAGAAAGTGGTTGCACGATCTGGAGGACGCGCTCGAGATGTTCCAGTGTGATGAGCGCAGCAGACTTGTATACACGCGGCGACTCCTGGGTGGAACCGCAAAATTATTTGCTAGCGCGGTGTGCGCCACTACGTATAACCAACTGAAGCAGTCATTGCTGCGTGAATTCGGACATATACTCCTGGAGGTGCACGAGCAGCTCAAGAATCGGAAGCGCAGAGCAGGGGAGAGCCTTCAACGGTACATAGTGGAGATGCGGGTCATAGCAGAGAGAGCCAACCTTCCGGAGCACGTCGTGGTCGACGCTGTCATCGCTGGACTGAATAAAAAGTCGCCGCTGGTCTCGATGCTGTATCAGGCCACCACCTTTGAGCAACTGAAGGTGCAGTTCGAGCGGTACTCGAAGCTGCAACGTCAGCGGGCAACCGAAGTGCCACAGCCGAGGGTCACGGCATTGCCGGCCAAGCAACGTAGTCAACCGGACGCGCCACGCTGCACACTGTGTGAAATGGTCAATCTAGCGGAACTAAATTAATAACTCTTGAATGCGTAACGATATCGTGGTGAAATTTTGTACAGATACTGCTGGTGTTTCACCTGAGAACTGGTATGAATATGGGCATGGTCCGCCTACTTTCAAGTAGGGTTGCCATCTATATATATAAAAGAAAGTGGATGTATGTGTGTAAGCACATCACGCTCAAACCGACCGGCCGATTTCCATGGAGTTTTTTTTGTTGAATTATTATAGTATTGAGTCAGTTCAGGTTCGTGCGAAAAGAAATTTCCGGAAAATCTATGGGAAAAGTCGGAAAATCCCTGCCATATTGCCGTGAATTCTGAACATTTTCAGACGATAACTTTGGAACCATTAGTCAAACATCAATGAAATTCACTAAGAAGTTACTATTAAGTCATGTCCTTCGACAGGGCGAATTTGGCGAGTATTGGACGAGGGGGCGTGGCACCATCCATACAAGCCGAACCTTAATAATGGAATATCTTCGACATTGTAAGGTGCACAGCATTGAAATTTAGTATGGCGTCGTCCTATAGATGAGTCATTCTACTGGTAAGATTTAATGGGCGTTGGACAAAGGGCGTGAGCAAACTTAAAATACGGCTATCTCGTTCCCCTTTACTGATTTTATGCCATATCTCAAAAATGTATTTTCTTTTCATCATACGCTCTCCTATTGAATCAATATATAAATAACTATAGACGCAACACAAGGAAAACACCTCCGCTCGCTTTCGCAGTCAATTGTATTGTGATCTCGCTGCCGCTGACAGCATCATCATCGAACATCAGTTACAATACTTATAAACGCAAGCTTATGTTGACGATTGCATCAGCCAAACATTTACAGTTATGTTTAATGTCTTTTTGTGAACATGAATACAGGGTTCTTGCAATATAAATACAGAATGTGATATTCTTACTACACAGGATTCTTACAATATAAATACAGGGCAATGTGGCATACCACTACAGTTTAACACTAAGTACAAACATATACTTATATTGCTACATAACTTAGTATGAGTTCGCAGGCAATATTATTTCGATACAGAATTACTATTTTAATGTTTAATCAATTATTAATCAATTATTAATAATGTTCAATCAATTGAATCACTCACTGTAATCAATGAAATTGAAATAATATATCACTCAAAGTCGTACAACACTGAAATTTAGTACTCCGTCGTCCCATAGATGAGTTATTCTACTGGTAAGATTTGATAGGCGTTGGACAAAGGGCGTGGCAAATTTTTGTGACCCAAATATTTCGCTGAACTATAAGTCGCTCAGCAATGAAACTTAGTACGAACCCACCATTTTTTCTTTCGACAGAGAACAGTGTGGGAGTATTGAATAAGGGGGCGTGGCACCGCCCATATAATTTAAATCTGGTTCAAGCGCAGTCCATGTGGTAAGGCAGCGTAAAAAAAATGTTCTATCATAAAAATTATGAAGCAACGTAAAAAAAATTTTCTTTCAAATAGCGTGGAGAGACCAAGGAAAAAAAAAATTTTGTATGAGTGGGGCAAATATGGGCAGCCAAATTTAACTGAATCTTCAAAAACATGAACCAAAGCAGTTATTAAGAGACATTTTAAATCGGATACACGCGGATACATTTTGTAATCTCAAAGCAAAATCACAACATTTGAAAAATTTTTATATGTCCGAATAAATTGCTCTGTAACCACTAATAATATACATAACGATATTCAAGTTTACCTGATAAGGTAGCGAAGAAGGTGCTGATAGCTAATAACAGAGTTTGTATATGCGCGTTCGCCGTGATAATCTCGAATTACATCTAAATCACAAGTGACTCACAAATTTCAACAATTTTCTTTTATACAAATAGCTGCACATTCAAGATGATCGTTCGCGATGTGATTTTGCCAAACAGAAAATACTACGAGAATCGAATCCCTCAATGTGTTAGCTAATTTTGAATTATTAAATTTTTTTTTGTTTTGACATTCGAATTTTTGAATAAAGTTCCGCTAGATATGCAAAATTACACAGTGTGCGCTGCTTCAATTGTTCCCAGTTCGGGCATTATCAGTCGCAGTGCCCTAAGCCGCAACGGAAACCTGGATCATGCTTCAAATGTGGCGAAATGGGGCATTTCTATCAATCCTGCCCGCGGAAGCTGAGGACGGTCGGCGCCATCGACGAGCCCACCACGCTTAGTCAGGGGCAACAGGGTGCGGAGTTGGCTGAGGCAGTGGACGCTATGCAAACGGTAAGTGTCGTCATCCTAGGTGATCAAAGCGAACGCACTGAGGCTAATTATTTTCTTTCCCTCCTTGACTCCGGTAGCCCGAAGAGTTTTATTAGGCGAGCAATAATCCCATTCAACTTTTGTGTGAAGTTAAGGCCCAGTAATTACCGCGGTGTGGGTAGCGAAGGACTTAAAACGTACGGCGAAATTTTATGCCAAATACGAATGAAGGGGCGGACAATTGAACACCAGTTTTCCATCCTACCTGATGCAGATCTTTCCGTGCCCGTTTTAATTGGGCGAGATCTATTGCAAAAATTTCAAATATTCCTATGTAAGCTTAAGAAAGTTAAAATGTATTCTAAAAATGAATTTAAGAAAGTTAAAATGTATTCTAAAAATTAACTTGTAAAGTTGAAAACGGTATTAAAAGAATCAAAGAATTTAGATAACATTGCGTTCGATTTGTTCAACCTGAGGAAGAATTGTGGTATGTGTTCAAAGTGTCTGACTAAAATTAGAAACAAAGAGGAGACCCGGTCGATTCCACCATGCCAGGCTGGTAGTGCGGAGTGTACAGAGGAAGTTCCAGAGGAAGGTTATACGCTGCTAGTTCACGCGGTGGAAGTAGCGAATAAGAGCAGGGAATACAAGACTAGGTTTTGCGTTGATCAGGATACTGCCTTACTTCGCCGTACTTCATTAGATTTAGGTTGCCATGTAGACATCAACCCCGAGCTCAAAGAAGATCAACTGTTAAAATTGAGGGCGACCATCGACGAAACTTAGTAGTCCCAAGTCTGCACTAGCGGCAGAGGTTGAACCTTACAATTACCAAATGAAGATTAACTTGACAGATGACACCCCATTCCACTGTGCACCCAGAAGACTCTCTTATTTGGAAAAAGCAGAAGTGCAGGGCATTATTCACAAGCTGCTCTCCGACGGAGTCATTAGATACAGCAATTCCCCCTATGCGTCCGCAACTGTCCTAGTCAGGAAAAAGAATGGGGAGTTAAGATTATGCGTGGACTATAGACCTCTAAATAAGAAAACTATCCGCGACAATTTTCCGATGCCATTGATTGAAGATTGTTTGGAGTACTTGTCTGGCAAGAAAATTTTTACAGTTCTAGATTTGAAAAGTGGGTTCCACCAGGTCCGAATGCATGAACATTTTATTAAGTACACATCGTTTGTGACACCTGGAGGGCAGTATGAGTATACAAGAATGCCTTTTGGTTTAAAGAACGCCCCCGCGGTCTTCCATTGGTTCGTGTAATACTGTTCGCGAAATACTGACGGATTTGTTGCATTCGGGGAAGATAGTTGTTTTTATGGATGACATTATGGTGGCCACCGTAGACTTCGACACGCACGTACAGGTGGTAGCTGAAGTCCTCAGTCGCTTATATAAGAGGGGCCTAGAACTGAAGATGGAGAAATGCAAGTTTGGCTATTTCCAAGTAAACTTTTTAGGATATACCATCCACGCGAGTGGTATACGACCAAATAGTGAACACCTTGAAAGCATTAAGCGCTTTCCGAACGATGCCTTGGGTTGTTTTCATACTTCCGGAAGTTTGTTCCTTCGTTTTCCTCAATTGCCAGGCCGCTAACAAGCCTGCTTAAGAAAGATGCCCCCTTTAATTTCGACGAGCCTTGTGAGCGGGACTTCCAGACGCTTAAAGATCTCTTGATAACCGCACCGGTCTTAGCAATTTATAGTCCCGTTAAAGAAACTGAATTACACACTGATGCAAGTAACCTGGGATTCGGTGCCATTTTAATGCAAAGACAAGATGACGGGAGGTTCCATCCGGTATCCTATTTTTCAAAGACTGCATCCGAGTCAGAATCCAAGTTGCATAGCTTTGAGCTGGAAACTCTCGCTATCGTTTACGCACTCGAACGGTTTAAAACAGAATTAATGGGGATAGCCTTTACAATAGTCCCAGATTGTAGCGCTTTAGCTCAAGCTGTGGAGAAGAAATCAGTCAATCAGCGTATCGCCAGATGGGTGTTCAATTTTGAGAACTTCAATTATAAAGTAAGGCACCGCAGTGGGATTACTATGGGTCATGTTGATGCCCTCAGCCGATGCCATTTGATAAATCCTGATGACATTAACGATGTTGACGTGAATATTCAGATTACTCAGAACAGGGATCCAACTATACGGATGATTAGAGACAAGCTCGAAGTGGGACCAGTACAACATTATGAACTGAAGGATGGGCTAGTATTCAAGTCCGATGCAAAGTCAGGTCACCAACAACTTCACGTGCCATCAGAAATGGAATAAAACCTAATTAGGGTAACACACGAAAAGGTAGGACATATTAAGAAGCACTACTGGTTCCCCGAGTTACGGAAGAAGGTTGAGCAGTATATCCTAAATTGCATAAAATGTATAACTTACTCGCCGACTGCGCGCTTAAATGAGCGAACCCTACATGTGTGTCCCATTTGACACAGTCCACATAGACCACTTCGACCCACTTCCCGCTATTCGGTCAGTCAGAAGATATATACTGGTGGTGTGGATAATTTTACAAAATTCGTCAAATTGTATGCAGTGAATACTACTAGCACGAGAGAAGTATGCGCTTCCCTGCAGAAATACTTCGATAACTACAGTCGACCTAGACGTATTATTAGTGACCGAGGAACATGTTTCACCTCAAATGATTTCTCTGATTTCGTATAGAAAAACAATATTCAGCATATCAAAGTTGCAGTCGCGTCGACCCAAGCCAACGGACAGGTAGAAAGGGTAAACAGGGTACTGAAGGCCATGTTGTCGAAGCTCACTGAACCGCTTAGCCACTCGGACTGGACAAGTAAATTGACCCTTGCAGAATACGCAATAAATAATTCCACTCATTCCTCTACCCAGAAGTCGCCAAGTGTGCTGCTCTTTGGCGTTGAGCAACGGGGTAGGATTATCGATGAGCTTACCGAGTACCTACAGGAAAAAGTTATTGACCCTGAGATCCGGGATTTAGAGAAGGTACGATCAGAAGCACTGCATTCGATAGAGAAGTCACAGGCCTATAACTTGAAATATTTTTTGAATCATAGCGTACCCGCCTAAGTTTATAATGTCGTTGACTATGTGGTCTTGAAGAACGTAGACACCACTGCGGGGACCAACAAAAAATTCATCCCACGATAACGAGGACCTTACGTATTTAGCAAGAAACTGCCGAACGATCGATATGTGTTGAGGGACGTTGAGAATTTCCAGGTTACTCAAATACCCTACGATGGTGTGGTTGAATCGTGCCGCTTACGATTGTGGGTCCGACCTGTTCAGACGTCAGACGCTTTGGTTACATCTGTTGATGACGACACTAGAGCCGAGTTTCTTGCCTCTCGATCGAGCTGTCAGGAGGGGCGAGCTGTAAGCACTTGTAATGGATTTCCTTTTTTGCGATTGCACAAAATAGCTCAAGGTAACCCTGACATGCTTGTAGGGCTACATGCTTGAATACCCAAAATCCATTGCCCTGCATGCTTCTCGATTCGCTGAATAAACTGTAAAGTGCGAATAGGTGACACAGAGAAATAGGATTACCGTTAGCTTATGAGGTGACTTCTGCGCGGCGTACGTGACTCAAGTTCAGCGAGTTGCAAGAAGGTTAGCGAACAGTGAGCACGTTAGTGAGGCAGTGGAAAGTGTCGGAAAAATTCACTAAAAGCATCTTGTCGTTTACCGTGTCCGTTTAATTCCCCCGGTACTACCGGCAAATATTTCGTCGGGAGGCGGATTGAGCAGTTAACTCGAAAAGTTTATGCCGACCTCGCCAGTCGCCATCACCGTTCTTGTTTTGTGCGGTTGGTTAGCTTGGCAGTTTCGTCCATATTCGCTGTGCGCGTGCGTATCCTCGTTGTAGCTGTTCGCTGCTGCGCAGCTGGTGTATTCTGTCCGTGAATAGCCAGACTAACTTCTTCCACATCTCTCTGGACGCAATCATTTAGCGAAGCGGTATCGAGAGAAGCAATCGCCAAGGATTCGGCGGCCAAGAATTCCTCCAGCTGGATTAAACATATATTTTTTTGTCTTCTTCCTCTCCTCGTTCTGGGTAAGAGCAAATGGGACTAAAGTAGCATAGCAAATGAAGTAGCTAAGCCTTTGATTCATTTCTAGCGGGAGCACATGAACCACGTTTCCGGTGACAAGTCCGCGTGGCAAAGTCCAGCGGCAGCCAGACGACTAACCTCTTTTGGGACTTCTTCTGCGCTGCCAAGTCCAACAACTGCGAGTAGCAGCTATAACAGCCTCATGGGGGCGACCTAAACTCTGACCAAACACATTTTTCTTCCAATCATCACGCATGGTGTTACTTGGCTAAGTGGTTCCTCTGAACGGGCAGCGGCGCTGTCTGTTTCCTTAGATCTTGCTCCGGTCATTCCTTTATTGTAAAAACTATTAACAATTTTTTTTATATTATTCTCAAAATGTCTTTAAAGCTTTTCTAGTAATATTCCAAAAACTTCAATAACTAAATATCTATCTTACTATATATTATATAAAAGAAAATAATTTTTAAATTGTCTTAATTATTACCAGTTTTCTGCAAATGTAAACTTTAAATGAGATTTGCAAAAAAATTAAAAATGTGCTAACTATTGATACTTAAGTGAATCCCTCCCCACATCAGCTAAACCCGCAGCAAGCAATGTAGCGCACACCGACTTCGTTTGGCCAATCGAGTTCACCGGTGGACTACACAATGTAAGTCAATCCCTCCAAAAACAAAAAAACAAAAAAAATATTTATTCTATTTTACTTAAGCTATTAATAGTGTAGCATCCGCAAATATGTATGTATAATCATTAACAATCTCATTATTAGCTCAGTAAAAGTTTCCTATTTAAAATCCTTATAATTTGTTAAATACCCTGTATGCAGTGTAAGCAATAGACAGCTGCCCTCATGCATTCCAGGCATACGCACTCACGCCCATAAATTCCACTCAATCATAATTTCTCTTTCACTGAGTGCGAAATGAATGCGTGCGCAATTTAAGCTTATATTATTGTCCTAATTTTCGGAATGCATATACTTAAGTACGAATTGAATTTGAATAATGTTTATCTTAAAATGATTTGTTAAATAAAGCCCCACTGAAGGGAATACTACAGGAGGTCATGTGCGATGTAACTTGAGAAGGGTGTAATCAGTAGATAGGGGCAATCTAAAATTACGAGTGCGTGGATTGCCATGTCGTCGGATCTTCTTATGAGAATCCGGGGGGGTGGGAAAACTGCACTCCCTGTGAAAACACCACCCAGGCCCTGAGGGTGGCTAAATAGGAGCAAACTATCACTGTTACCTTTTTTGTTTTGAGTTTTTGATTCGGTCTGTTTCGGCTTTTTACATCTTTAATATGGCATGAGATTTTTTTTCTACTGTTGCGTTAGTCGAGGAGTGAATGCAAGGACCACGCCCAGCCGAACTAGCTAGCCGATGACCGTTATCATGCCGCCGTCGCATTCACAAATCGGCCAGACCATACGCAGTCCACCGCGAGCGCTACAATAGAATGGCGCGAAACGTGGGCTCAGTTGGTCCTTTTGTCAACCTCACGCATAGAAATGGCGCCCAACGGGACTTTAGTGTACTTTACCCCACGAACGCAGCTTTAGTTTACTTTTATCCAACGCAGCAATAGTGTTGTTGGTTTCAAAAACTTTTCTAAGTGTACTCAGGTACGCGTTAGAAATAAGCTCTAAATAACATCTCAAAGAGCCAAGTACAATCTCGTTTCATTTAGCCCTCTCAACATTTTTAGTTTTTTTTTATTTTGTGGGAAAGGTTTATTTTGACGATTCAATATTGCTTGATATTTTCAGAAAGTCTGATGTGTATTTCAATTTCAATAAGTCCCGGCTTATTCGGAGAAAGATCCGTATCCGCGTTGCGATTGAATCGAAATGATACATTTTGAAAGTAACTAATCCGTTCACAATTAAATCTTGACATTGGCAAGTCTATTTTCAGTGTACATAGGAATTCCTTTTGTGCCCCAAACTTTTTCTAACAGTCGAACCTAAATTGAAGCGTTGAGCGTTGCGTTTTCTGACGCAACGCTCTCGCTCAGTGCGGCATACCGAAATTGAAGCGTTGCGTTGGGATTGTAAAAATCATGAAATCTAAAAAAATATCTGTCTAGTTGCCAAAAAAACAACAAATTATTATTATTTTGCAAAACTTAGCTCTTATTTGAATAAATTCCTCACAATTTAAATCAAATCAAATATAAATTACAGGCGTTTTTGTTAGTCGCAGCCAACTTCAACCGCTAACGCCTTGTCAAAATTGGAAATTCGAATAGCTCAGCGTCAGAGCGTTTCAATTGCGGTTTGCCCCATACATTTTGTATGGGCATGAAGCAATTTTGACAGTTGCTTGCCGCTAACGCTCCAATTTAGGTTTGACTGTAACTAACGAAGAGTATGAGTGGAAGTGAGTCCAGATTAGTCGGAGTGGAATTCCGCTCATCTCGTTGCCATTTTGTCTCATAGTCCTCATAGGAACAGAAAAGCGCTCGAGTTTATGAGTCCGCAAATTGCTGTCACCGGCATGGCGCTGCAATAAGCTCGCAGTCGACTTGAGCACTCGACCTGCCAACATCCCACGAAAGAAGAAGAAGCAAACAAGGGACTAGGTTAGGTTGAGGTGGCTGCCTCTGTATGAGACACACTTAGGCCTCTTAATGGGCCCGTTGTGATACCACAGATTCCACCCGTTTGAAATGCGTATGCAACACTGTTTTTTTCAACATGTGATACACCACACATTTCAAACGGATGGGGAAAGGGAGGGGAGGGGAGCGGACCTACAGTTTAACGCCGAATCCGAACGGCGATGGGCAGTTTTTCTTTCACACTTGGAGGTTTTGCCATTGCCTGCCAAGAGCGCACTTGTGCGATTCTTGTAATTCTCATTCCCTTCATGTGGATAGCGACAGAAGTAGATGAGTGTTTTTTCCAGCCCAAGCCAGGAATCGAACCCGGGGCGCTCGGTATGAGAAGCCAGCGCGCTACCCGCTGAGCTATCGAGACCGACAAGGGACTAGTCCGCTTCTAGCGCAACGAGCGCTGATCGTCGCGTCTCTTGCACCTGTTTTCTTGTACATCAGCAAGCATTTGTCAGTGGAGTTCAAGGTCAAAATTGACTTCACTTTGCATGCTGCCGCGGTACGGTACATGTTTTTTCTTTTCGTTTTATACGCTACTTGAATTGCATAGCACATGAATTTTCTGTAGTGTTCCCAGAATTTCTAAGAATTTTTGGAAAGTTTAACTAATTTTTTTTTTATTATACTCGTATAATTTTTTCGGTTAAATTTGGCAGCGATATACCAAAATTGAAATTATAAAAAAAATTGCTACTTTAAACGATTTGATCTGTTGAAATGGAAACGCGAAGCGCGCAAAGAAGAAGCTTCGGCAGTGTTAGAGGCAGAGGTAAGCCAAGAAGCGCTAACGCTAGTAACGCTGCTTATGATTCTGCTGCGTCAGGTTCAGTACCGAGGGTGGTACATACTCCTCCAAACATCAATCAGTATGCTATTCCAAGTTCTCAAAGTGGTAACGTAGGACAGCAGGACGCTAGTTCTGACATTGAATGTCGTGAGTGCCGCCACAGTGTGGCCTAACCCCACGGTGCTCAAAAGCACAGCGTATCAAAATTAAGCATTGATAAGCGCCCCGAGAGCAAGCTCCCGGTACCAATTGGGTTAATGTAAATGGACATTACCCCTCCTTGGTAGGGATCGAGGCCTATCTAAACCTCTGCCGTGCTATGGGTCCGGCACCCGGTTGTAAACGCAACTCCACGCCGAGACGAAACTCTACCCGCATTTGGGTGTTAAACCACGCCACCACGAAACTCCCCGAGGGGGCCATTCCCATGATCAGGCTGAAGCACAAGGCTCCAGGGGCACCCTGATTCCCGTGGTACCAGACAAAGCCTCTGGTCAGACTTCGTAGCCGTGCTACTACCAGTTGAGCCCCATTTAGCTCGTGGACTGGTGACCACCACACCGCACTTGACTCCATCCACGTGCGCACTCATTCATCCACTCAAACAGACCAGCCCCCTCGCCCACTCACACATTCACACTTGGCAATACACTAAACTGCCGTCGCCGCCGAAACACAGCATTCGCATAGTCATTCATTATGGCAATCAGCTGGCTGGTGGAGAGTGCTTCACGCACACACCACACACTGTCCGTCCGACTAATCCCCATCCGCCCTAGATCCCTCAAATCTGAGTACAACGGCCACTCACACAACACATGCAACCAATCCTCACGCACAGCCCCACACATACACTCAGCACTTGCACTCAGGGCTCTCTCATGCAAAAATGCATTGAGTGACCCGTGTCCGGTGAGTAGGAACCCAAGGCTCAAGCCGAAACCGAAATCCTTGAGCCCTACCACGAACCTCACGTCCCGTATGTACTCATAGGTCGTTCTGCCATGAGGACTTTCGTCCCAACGTTGCTGCCAACGTTGCAGAACACAGTCCTGCAGTATTCGCTTACGCTTCATACTGTCAGCACTCTCCACACCTTCGCCTTGCAGCCACTCATACTGCAGCAGCACCTCTCTGTTCCCCCTCCTTAGCCCGAAGCCCACGGCACGCCGTATGACTACGAGATCCAGAGGAGCCGCACCCATCAACACCTGCAATGCATCTGTTGATACAGTGCGGCACACAGGCATACAACCTAACAACATAACACGCTGAATAGACAGCAAGTGTTTGTGGCCTACAACCGTCGCGGCCAATTCGTGCCATGCCGACGCTCCGTACGCAGCACAAGCTACGAACAGACCGTGGTAAATGGTGCGAACTGCGCGTCGGCCAAGTCCCCAGTCACTCCTGAGTATCCGGCGCACCTGTCCCATCATACACACAACCCTCTCTTTCAGCCTGACCAAGTGGGGAGCAAAACTCAAACGCTCGCCAATGGTTAGCCCCAAGTACTTGACTTGCGTCTCATACCGGAGGCCAACACCATTCACACGCACAATGGGCGGACGACTGCGAGCCAATTTGTCTTTCAGCAGCATGGTCACAGTCTTGTCCATTGCCACATCCACACCCACCGATTCACCCCATTCACACACCATGCACATATATTGCTCCCCCAAGCGCTCTACATCCGCTCTTGATCTGCCCTCCACAAGGATAAGCAGATCATCCGCATACGCACAACACTTGCATACTGCTGCCAGACGCCGCAGTAGTGGATCCATCATGTAGTTCCATATATATGGACTACAGACGGAACCCTGCGGGCATCCTCGAGCCACATCTATTTCAACCCGTTCGTTCTCCCCAATCACACATGCCTTCCTGTCTGAGAAATAGCTCTTCCAGAGAGCTGTTTCCAGGCAGTTGGCATGATTCAACCACTCAACCACTTTATCCCAGCGCAGGTGATCAAACGCCCCCCTAAAATCTACGAACACACCGAGAACATAGTTCTCGCAACTCTCATGCACCACCGATTTAACATACATCCACGCATCTTCCACGCCGAGTCTCTTTCGAAACCCAAACTGTCTATCCGATAGCCCACCCAGTTGCGCTTGAAGCCGATCCACCATAATCCGTTCCAGTACTTTACCAAGTACCGGTAGGAGGCAGATACCCCGATAAGAACGAGGGTTAGTCCTGATCTTATCAGGAGACTTCAAGAGCACTACGACCCTAGCTATCTTCCACGCGAGTGGAAAATAAGCCTCATAAAGGCATTTCTCATAGATGGCCTCCAGGTAATCCGGAATGACTTTGTACAAGGCTTTGCACATCTCGCCAGTCAAACCATCGACACCCGGTGACCGTCTAGACCTAACCAGGCCAAATGCGTACTCTAACTCTCCAATTTCTAATGGATCAGCAGCTGCCACTTGTGCTGGTGGCGTCTGCTGAACCGCCCTAGGAAAGAACTCGGCTAAGAGAACGTTCACACTGTCCCTCCATGTTGATGTCGTAGTGTCACCAACATGGAGGGCGCTCACATCCACCTGCTTCTTCTTAGAGCGGCAGATCCGATAGGCATGACCCCATGGATCATCCCTATGGTCCGCCACAAATTCCCGCCAATTGTTTTCCTTAACGCGAACAAGCATACTCTTATACTCATTCATACACCTATTAAAATCAGACCTGCGCTGGGCCAAGTGCTCAGAATTGGCCGCCCGGGCGCGCTGAAACTTTCGTCTCAGACGCCTGACCGACCGCCTCTTTGCACTTAACTCATTCGTCCACCACTTCACCCGCCTCTGATTCACTCTCTCCCATTTTTGCAACATATTATCATTCACGCGCCAGACACACTCGTTAAGTCGAGCGACCTGGTCGTCCACATCCATGCTTTCAAATTCACTAAGTGGCACTTCCGTGACCACTTCACGCACATGGAAACCATATGTCTCCCAATTCACACCACAGGTGCGCCATCGCCTTTCACACACACCCGCCCTTTCATTCATACTGTGGGCAGGCACAGTAATCACAATTTCAATCAAATTGTGATCGCTTATGCCCCACCCACCACGGACACGCCAGCTGAATTCAAACATTCTGCTCGCTGCCCCATTCACTAGAGTCACGTCAATGTCACTCACCCCTCTAGGCCCGTCAAACGTATACCATTCACTTGGTTCGTTGAGAACAACAATGTCTCGCGGAACCAACCATTCACTCATTGCCTCACCCCTACTGTGGCTCTGGTAGCCGGCAGAATGCCGCGATACCTTGCTGAACCACAGCGGAGATGTGGCATTTGCATCCACACCCACCAAGACAGGTGTGCCGCCTGCCAGACGGAACACCGTGTCGAGGTAGCTCAAGTAGGGCTCTAGAGGCTCACCATACTTGCAGTAAACACTGCACACTATCACTTTGCCAAAGTGACCTTGCACACTGACACAAACACCATATTCATTCGCACACACAACCATACAGTCCAGATGGACATCATTCACAATTACAGCCGCATTTGCCCTGGTGTCAGAAAAGACCCGCATTGCTGCAGGTATTCCCCGCACGACACCATTGGTGGCGTACGGTTCCTGCACCAGGGCAATTGCACTGCCACATTCACACATACATGCACCTAGCTCACACATCACGGCATATGCGCCCTGACAGTTCAATTGTACTGCCTGCAGACCCATCAATGACGAGCCTGCGCCCTGGCCAGAATTTGGCTGTACGCCGGACAGTCGGTGGACATCATGTAATGTCCAGCCGGCTTGCCCTGGAACGCGCAATTCCGGCAATGCAGCTCATTGCTGCATTGCTGGACACGATGACCGCTCTGGCCACAGCGCCGACAAACGTCCGCTTTCATACGACACTCAGCCACTCTATGGTCAAAACTCAGACACCTAAAGCAGCCAGGCATCGGCATGAAGGGCCGCACGCGGAACGAAAACCACTTGATGTAGCATCGCTCCGCCTCCAGAAGGGACGAAAGCAAGCCTTCGTTCCCTTCCAACACGACGTTGGATGCTCCACCAGAGCCTACCGTCCACGGGCGACTCACCATGCGGACGCCTTTCTTAAAGGCAGCCGGGCTTATCCGCTCTTTGAGGTTCAACTCATAGAGCTCCTCCATGAATTCACTCGAAGAAATCTCCGAGTGAACCCCATGGACGACCACCCTCGGGCCCAGCTTCTCGTTCGCAGCCACGTCAAGCCCAAGCTCGCTCAGTTTGGCATTCTGGGTCAGCTTCACTGCTTCGGCCTTGGAGGGGGTGCGAATAATCGCACCGCCACCACGCAGTGGCTTCACTTCGTGAACCCTCACGCCCAGTGAAGGACCCGCCTCTTTAACGGCCTTGGTGGCCACTTCTTTCCCCGATGCCTTGGCATCACGGCTCCGGACAACAACGGACCAAGTCTGCGCCGGCCGCACAGTCATGGCCTGCGCAACCGGTACAGACACCGGCGCCAAAGCAGCGGCCGCCTGGGGGGCGCCCACACGCACCGCACTCGGCGCCGGCATGGCCCGTGAGGCCGAAACTCCCGCACTCTCCAGGCCAGCGATGCGGCCCTTCAACGTGGCATTCTCGGCCACGAGCTTCATGAGCAACAGCTCATACTCGCCCGCGACCTCAACCACCTTCTTCATGGCGACGGCGCTGACACCATCCACCCCAATCACGGCAGCCATGACTTTCGCCGTGATGGCCTTCAGGGCAACCACCGACGCCTGTGCCTCCGACGCAGGTGGCCCCTGGTCAACAGCCGCCGCCTTCACCCCCTTCTTCAATCGCACTGCCAAGCGCGACACAGCCGGCACCTCACCGCCAGCCGCAACGACGGATACATTTGCACCCGACTTCACGGCCGACGACTCAGCACCTTCCGTGCTCGCGCTGGCCACATCCATCTCCTCTCCTCCTACAGTGTCGGCGGGCGAAGCCGCGCGCCCAAGCGACTTGTTCCTCCCGGACAAAGCCGCGCGCCCAAGCCCCACCCCGGGCGAAGCCGCGCGCCCAAGCCCTACCCCGGGCAAAGCCGCGCGCCCTTTGCCGGGCGAAGCCACATGCCCAACCCTCTTACGAGGGGGCGACCGGACGTCCGCCGACACTGACTCCGCATCGGAAGACGTCATGTCGGTCGTTTCACGACCCGGGCAGAGTCCCCTGCCACACTCCCCTTGCGCTTAGGGCGCCCCATTCACTCACTACTTACACTAACAACCAACACTAGACTATTTATTCTATTAATCTACAACAACAACAACAATCACACAACTCAAGTAGTTGTAGCAACAACTACTATACACACCACAAGTGCCTTACGGCTACTTGCTTGAGCTCAAGCAGTACACAAACAATGCACACAGGCCACCTAACGGCAACCTGTTTACACTTTTGTGCACACCAACAATTACACACAAGCCACCGACGGTGACTTGTTTACGCTAATCTACCCAACAACAATTGCACACAAGTTACCAACGGTAACTTGTTTACAAAAATTTACTCACAATATACCGCTACTCTGGCACACTGAATCGCACACTGTATATTAGCACTGAGAAACTCACAAACACGTCCGTTCGCACTGGCGTCTCACTCGACACTGCTAGTTCTGACAATCGGCCAACTATTAATCCGCTTGATATGTCTTTGCCTGGTGTAATGAATTCTCCACCAAACCAAGTTTCGTTTTCCTCTGCCGCCGCCTTAGCTGGTGATGAAGGCATACATAATTTGCATCGCAATTCCGGTGCTGAATCACTGACATTAGTTCTTCAACAACTGCAAACGATTAGACAAGATATGGCTGTGCTAAGCTCGGTTGTTCATAGTACAGAAGCTACTCCGGGAATACAAACAAGTGCTCAGCCATGTACACAACAAGTTCCTAGTTCAAATTCTTGTGCAAACGGTTCACCGTCAAATCACTCTTGTGCTAATTCTATAAAAATTCAAGATTGGAAAATATCTTACGATGGTTCTGGTAGTGTTTCAGATTTTTTATTTAAGATTGATACTCTGTGCGAGCGGTCACAATGTCCTTTTGATCATCTTATGGCAAATTTCCATTTGTTTTTAACTGAAAAAGCTGAGGCCTGGTATTGGTTATTTACCAGACAAAACCCTTCTGCGACTTATCCATTTTTGCGTTATTCGATAACCCGAGAGTTTGGTACCTTAGAAAGCGATCACGAAGTGATGATGAGAATTTCAATGCGCAAGCAACATTTCAAGGAATCATATGATGACTTCCATTCTGCAATGGTGTCAATGAATTCGAGGGTAAAAGATCCTATAGCTGAATCTGTGTTGATTGATATTATAAAAAGGAATTTGACCCAACATCTTAAAATGATGCTTTTCAACTCGAATGTTCGAACCTTGAACGATTTGCGTGATGTAGCCCGCAAAGCTGAACAAGTCCTTCGTGAAAACCGAAATCAAACGCCCTATGTGCCTAACCATCCAAGTCGTCATGTAAATGAGGTGAGGTCCTTTTCAATTGAAGATACAGTGGAAGTAGAAGACTCTGAGATAGATCCACAGTTAGAAGCAATTAATTATCCGCGAACTGTTAGGGCTGATTATTCGAACATACAATGCTGGAACTGCTCAAAATTTGGACATTCGTCCAGATGAAATTCGAAATATATTTTGCTTTAAATGCGGTTATAAAGGTGTAGTCACTCCGAAGTGCCCGAAAAATCATCAGGGAAACGTGAGACGGAGCGAGATGGCCAACGGGGACTCTCGTTCACCTCGAAATTCCCCGAGTTGCAAATAGAATCAAACCAAAGTCTAAAACCTGTCGTGAAAAATGCATCTTGTCAAACTCGCATACAAGATTTGAGTTTACACGAGCGTAAACTAGCTTACGAGCAAGCCAAATCTAATATTTTCAATGGTAGCTCAAAGTTTTGTGTTTCGGAAAGTGTTTTGAAATGTCGGAAAAGATACAAGCAACGCGTAAAGTTTAGGAAGTTGTTACAAAGTACAAAACTTTTCCTTACCAGCGATGATCGTCCTCTTGCTAGAGTTAAAATCTGTGGCACATACGTCACTGGTCTGCTAGACTCTGGTGCAAATGTTTCAATTTTAGGTCACAATTGTATAGATTTTCTGAAGAATAATAACATTGCATTTTCGCCTTTGAGATCCACAGTGTCAACTACGAATGGTGATAAGCAAAGAGTTTTAGGCTTTGTTTCGTTGCCAGTCTGTTTCAAAAACGTGTTAAGAACTATAAAATTTTATCTGGTCCCATCAGTTATGCAAGAAGCATATTTCGGAATTGATTTTTGGCGCGCCTTTGCATTAGCTCCGGATATTCTGGCACCGCTATCGTCGCTAGAGATTGAACAACCCCCGAATATTCACGAACTAAGCCCAGACCAGAAGCTGGAGCTGGAGAAAGTTATTCAGCTATTTCCTTCCTGTGAAAAGCTAGGTCTAGGCCAAACGAACTTACTCGAACACCACATAGATACCGGTGAAGCCGTGCCAATAAAAAGCAAACATTTTCCTTTATCACCTCCACGGCAAGCTGAAGCTTATGAAGAACTCGATCGCTTGTTGCACATGGATGAGATTGAAGAATCGAATTCCCCATGGTGCAGTCCTATCGTTCTTGTTCGTAAGCCCGGTAAGGTACGGTTATGCATTGACTCACGAAAATTGAACTCTGTAACGAAGAAAGATTCATATCCACTGCCGCATATCAATGGGCTTTTTAGTAGATTGAAAGACACACATTACATCAGTGGCATTGACTTGAAGGATGCATTTTTTCAAATAAAGCTGTCCGAATCGTCGAAGGAAAAGACTGCTTTTGCTGTACCCGGTAGACCACTCTACCATTTTAAAGTTATGCCGTTTGGGCTATGTAATGGTCCACAAACCATGAGCCGCCTTATGGATAAGGTTATTCCCTCACGATTACGGGAAAACGTTTTCATCTACTTGGACGACTTGTTGGTTTGCAGTGCAGATTTTGAGGCACATCTTAAGCTGTTGTCTGAAATAGCTAAATGTCTTAAGGAAGCGAAGTTAACAATAAACGTAGCCAAAAGCAAGTTTTGCCAAAAAGAGATAAAGTATCTAGGATATCGAATCGGGTGTGGTTGTCTTAAAGTAGATCCGGAGAAGGTAGATGCAATCCAAAATTTTCCTGTTCCGAAAAGCCCTCGACAGTTGCGTAGATTCATTGGGATGGCCAATTGGTATAGAGCCTTTGTTAGTAACTTTTCTGATCTTTCCGGTCCATTGACAGATTGCCTGCGCAAGTCGGTAAAGCCTTTTTCGTTAACAGCTGAAGCAATTGATTCTTTCGAAAAGCTTAAAAACGCACTTTCCTCTGCACCTGTTCTGGCGCAGCTGGACTTCAAACGCGAATTTATTATGCAATGCGATGCGTCAAAGGTAGGTGTAGGAGGGGTTTTGTATCAAATCGACAACCAAGGGATGGAGCATCCCATATCTTTTGTCTCACAGAAGTTGAACTCGGCGCAGCGAAACTATACAGTGACTGAGTTGGAGTGCATGGCAGCCGTAGTATGCGTTCAGAAATTTCGCCCATATATTGAAGGATTACCATTTCGTATTATTACCGATCATTCAAGTCTAAAATGGCTAATGACGCAGAAAGACTTGAGCGGACGTCTAGCCAGGTGGAGTCTAAAACTTCAACGTTTTGACTTTGTGATAGAACATCGTAAAGGTTCGCTGAACGTTGTGCCAGATGCTCTTTCGCGCTTTGATGTTGACGCTTTGCAATTGGATGAGATTGGTTTCGAGGTTGACTACTCCTCCCCTGAATTCGACAGTCAAGAATATGAGCAACTTCGAAGCACGGTATCTGAAAATAAAGATGTTCTTCCGGACGTTTGTATTTCCGACAACTTCATCTACAAACGAGTTCGATTCAGGCAGGGTGTAGAAGACGAGGAAGACAACTTGTGGCGACTATGGATTCCTAGTTCGTTGACCCTCTCAATCATCAAGAGTGCACATAACTCTGCAAACAGCTGTCACGGTGGGCATGCTAAAACGTTAGCGAGAATCCGACAGAAGTATTTCTGGCCGTCTATGTTACGCGATGTTAGGAATTATATTCAAAACTGTGACGAATGCAAATGTATTAAGGCTCCAAACCACCAGTTGAGACCTCCTATGGGTAGCGCATTCGTGAGCGATAGGCCGTTTCAAAGGATTTATTGTGATTTTCTGGGTCCCTATACCGCTTCGAAAGCAAAGAATCTGTATCTATTTATCGCGCTCGATCATTTCACCAAATATATTTTCCTCAAGCCAATGCGAAATGCAACTACGACCAATGTAATCAGCTTTTTCCAAACTGGAATGTTCCCAGCATTTGGGGTACCACAGTTCGTGCATAGCGATAATGGAAAACAATTTATTTCAAAGGAAATGACTCAGTTTTTCAACAGTCTTGGAATCACTCATGTGAAGACGGGGTTTTATTCACCGCAAGCGAATGCGTCCGAAAGAGCAAACCGTGAAATAATTACGAAACTCCGATGGTTTTTGAAAAACGTTAACGATCATTCAAATTGGGATCGGCATATTCCGCAAATTCTGTCTATTTTGAAGAGTGATTATCACGCCTCGATCAAGTGTTCGCCATATTTCGCTGCATTTGGACAGAATATGGTTCAGCACGCGTCGACGTACAACGTTCTTGAAAAGCTTAATTTGCTTGAAAGATGGCAATGTCGAAGTTTTGACCAGCGCAGATAGGCTAAGCAAAATTCGTGAGCAAATAAGTTTGAACATGAAAGATGCCCATGAAAAGGCAGCACGAGCCTATGATACTCGTTCACGACCTGTGAGTTACCGTGAAGGTCAAGAAGTTTTCCGCAGAAATTTCACTTTAAGCAACTTTAAACAAGGCATTAATTCTAAATTCTTAGCCAAATTCGTAAAAGCCAGAGTTCGCAAGAAAGTAGGAAAAGTACTATACGATATTGAAGACCTTAATGGGAACTTCGTCGGACGGTTTCACGCTTCAAATATTCGTCCATAAACAGTTCGTTTTGCCGGCTAGCTCAGTCGGTAGAGCATGAAACTCTTAATCTCAGGGTCGTGGGTCGAGCCACACGTTAGTACCTTCATTCGACAGTCTTTGAAATCCTTTTTTCGATTTGTTCTAGCGCTAGATCTTAGAACAAAACCGCCCTGTAATGGATTTCCTTTTTTGCGATTGCCCAAAATAGCTCAAGGTAACCCTGACATGCTTGTAGGGCTACATGCTTGAATACCCAAAATCCATTGCCCTGCATGCTTCTCGATTCGCTGAATAAACTGTAAAGTGCGAATAGGTGACACAGAGAAATAGGATTACCGTTAGCTTATGAGGTGACTTCTGCGCGGCGTACGTGACTCAAGTTCAGCGAGTTGCAAGAAGGTTAGCGAACAGTGAGCACGTTAGTGAGGCAGTGGAAAGTGTCGGAAAAATTCACTAAAAGCATCTTTTCGTTTACCGTGTCCGTTTAATTCCCCCCGGTACTACCGGCAAATATTTCGTCGGGAGGCGGATTGAGCAGTTAACTCGAAAAGTTTATGCCGACCTCGCCAGTCGCCATCACCGTTCTTGTTTTGTGCGGTTGGTTAGCTTGGCAGTTTCGTCCATATTCGCTGTGCGCGTGCGTATCCTCGTTGTAGCTGTTCGCTGCTGCGCAGCTGGTGTATTCTGTCCGTGAATAGCCAGACTAACTTCTTCCACATCTCTCTGGACGCAATCATTTAGCGAAGCGGTATCGAGAGAAGCAATCGCCAAGGATTCGGCGGCCAAGAATTCCTCCAGCTGGATTAAACATATATTTTTTTGTCTTCTTCCTCTCCTCGTTCTGGGTAAGAGCAAATGGGACTAAAGTAGCATAGCAAATGAAGTAGCTAAGCCTTTGATTCATTTCTAGCGGGAGCACATGAACCACATTTCCGGTGACAAGTCCGCGTGGCAAAGTCCAGCGGCAGCCAGACGACTAACCTCTTTTGGGACTTCTTCTGCGCTGCCAAGTCCAACAACTGCGAGTAGCAGCTATAACAGCCTCATGGAGGCGACCTAACCTCTGACCAAACACATTTGTCTTCCAATCATCACGCATGGTGTTACTTGGCTAAGCGGTTCCTCTGAACGCGCAGCGGCGCTGTCTGTTTCCTCAGATCTTGCTCCGGTCATTCCTTTATTGTAAAAACTCTTAACAATTTTTTTTTATATTATTCTCAAAATGTCTTTAAAGCTTTTCTAGTAATTTTCCAAAAACTTCAAAAACTAAATATCTATCTTACTATATAAGTTAAATTTTTGGAGTTGTTACTTGATTGCTTGACTGATCAAGACTGCTTTATTTTTCAATTTTAATTCTTAACCTAGCCTACCAGCGCAAACGCAAAAGGCGACGTATCAGCATACTGGCGTTTATGCTGCGTTGTGTTTATTTTACGATTGACCCACTTGAAGCGGTACTGGTGGTCGCTCAAGTGGCGATTGGGTAATATGACCAGCTTGCACTTTTGTTTATTGCGACAAAAGAGCAATGCACTTCAGTTTTATTTATGGGTCAATAAAGCAATGCACTTGGTGATGTCGAAATTCGACCGTGCACATATTTTAGATATTTAAATGTTAACATTCGTTAACTATTCCCTTCTCAAAAATCGATTGTCCCTAATCGATTAGAAGTACGGCAGGGGCGTAGCCAAGGGGGGGGGGGGTTTAGGGTGTCAGAACCCCCCCCCCATAGCCTATAATTTGTCAACATTTTCAATCACTATGCATCGTATGTACGTTCCCACATTAGTAAAAAGGTCTTTTCATCTTTAAATATTTAAAAGAATATTAACAAAACCCTTTTTTTACCGAAACTAATTTGTTTTTTTAATAGTCACGTTTAGGCTTAATACAGCGATTTGCATGTTTTAAAAACATGTCTAAAGAGTAGTTTAGTTCGTCGACCGGAATGTCCTTCAGGATGTCGGTACAAGCCTTTTGGATGGTTTCTACGTTCTCAAAACGCTTTTTTCATCGGCAAATGCATTCTTTGAAAAGGTGAAATTCGCACGGTGCCACATCATGTGAAAACGAGGAGTGGTTGATGGTTAAAATTCGACTTTTAGTAAACAAAAAAACAGTCAAAACAAGTGTCAATAGATGGGATGGCATCCTTCGATAGTCAAATGTTCAGTTAAAATGCGATAAATTTATTCTATGCTTAACCTTCGCCTTACTAAAGATGATCCCAGGCACTTCCGCCGCTATTTTGAGTAAAACTCACAATAAATATATAAATATTTATTAATTTATAAATTTTTTTCATACTTCAGTATTTAGTATCTTCCTCTGGCGATAGTTCGTATTTCGAAAAAGGCCTAACTTTAATGATTTATTTTGAGACTATGGAAAATATCAGAAGATTTCTTTCCAGAGGGTTTATTGAACACATAATGAGGTACGCAAAAAAAAATGTATCGTCACCTGGGGATCACCCAGATACATTTGTATAAAAAATGACAAAATTCAAGTTTAAACATGAACAAAATTTCAAAAAAAATATTTTTTCATGTTATTGAAAATTACCTTCAAATTTGTGCAGATATTAAACATGAATATTAAAAAGATCACCCGGGTGGGTATAAGTAAAGCGAAGGTTAAATCCAATTTCAAGAATTTCAATGAAGATTTTGGCTAATCTTTTATGAATTACCGCCCAGTTAACACGTTGGTCATCATTTATGTTCTGACAATCGTTTTTAAATCGCTTTTACCACTTATGAACTCCACCACGGTATAAACAAAAATCACCATAAACGTGGTCCATCAATTTAAATGCTTCGGTTAAAGTTTAAACATTTTTAAAACAATAGTTAATATTGGATCTTTGTTCGATGCACATTTTTGTACGATGACACAAACATACTTCCACTTCAGATGCAATAACTTCGCTTTCAGTCCACCAAATTTCATGAAATTTTTACTAAAAATCAGGGAAAAAATTTAATTTTTAATGCATTAAGTCACATAAGCCACAACAAAATGCCCTATTTGGAAAGTGCAATTTACTTTAAAAAACATGCACACTAAACTGGCAAACAAATTTTTTTAAAACCCCCCCCATGACCAAGTTCTGGCTACGCCCCTGAAGTACGGTATGTCATTAAATCTGACTTTGGGAGTGTGGTTTGGAATTATTACGGTGGTGTTTAAATTGTCATGGATTTGAGCAGTTGGAACTCTTTCTTTGTTGATAATTATGTGTGGTTTTTCTCGACTTTGGATTTTATTGAGGATTGTGGTAACAATTGCTGCACTCATTATAATGGTAAGTAATCCGTAAGTGGTTGCCATGTGGATAGTAGTCTCGAGTTTCAATCTTTTTATTGTTTTTGTATTATTGATGTGCAATTCGTCCATCATTTGGAGCGATAGTAATTTTCTGTATTCTTTTTCGTGGGGGGTCGGTTGCAAGACCGCTGGAAGGATTTGAAAATGAGTTGTTTCTTTTGAAACGAAGATTCTGCCGTTCAATGAAATAGTGATATTGTGGAATTTTATCAGAAAGGTTCCATTAAGGTTTTGTTTAACGGATTCGATTTCGAGCGTTCCGTTGAAATCGTTTAGGAGAATTACATCGGACGATATTTCGTCAATAGTTAAAATATGTTGCCCATTCGTAAAATCGCAAGCTGCCTTTTTGCTTTTAAGAAGATTTGGGATACAAGTCGTGTTCGTTATGTCGATTACGTTTTGCGCTTTACATAAAGTTAAGTAATCATAATTCTTACAATTATTTACTATTCCTAGAATTTCATTTTTGCTTATTAAGACATTATTAAATGGTAAGTCAATAACATTATTGTTTCTTTTTACGGGTTTAATTAGTATGTTCACATAATTTTTGTTGTTTACAACAGGTATGCTTATAATGTAAAGTATTGATATTTGATTCGATATAATTTTAATTTCGGACAAATTGAGGGCCTCTTCTATTGTTGCGAAGGGCACATTTTCTTCTTCTAAAGTACTTATAGCTGTCTGAATTTCTTCTTTTGATAATACTAAAGAATTTATTATTCCTAATTTAGCCCAATGGATTGCATGGTTTATATTTTGCAGTTCTTCTTTGAAAATCTTTAATTTGTATTGAATGCTGCTTACAATTTCTTGGTTAATTAATTTGCTGTCTTTCAATGTTTTTGTTATCTCGTTTGCAATTTTAGTTATGTTATTTATCCTATCTTGATACATTGAATTTATCACTACTTGTCGATTGTTGTTTTCTAAGTTATTGTCTAATTTATTTTTTATTATTTCAAAATCCTCATGGTCAGGATTTCCTGCAATCCATTTCCAAGCTGTGCCTATAAAATTTAGAGACCTTTTGATCTTTCGTGGCTTTAGATGGTCAACCAGTCCTTGTATTTGTGTGAGTTCATGGTTGAGGTATGGGAACAGGGAGTGGTCAGGATATTTTCCTATTGTTTGCTTAATCGTTGCTATTTCGTTTTCGCACAGTTTCCAATCTGCATCCGTGCGAGTCCCGTTCCGACTGTCACTATCTGTGCGTTTGAGAAGTCCAATATTTGTATTTCGCTGCATCCTTTATGGATGAGTAACCTGAAATTAACAGTTCCTAATATTATTTTTGTGAACGACTTTACCAGATTCGGTAGTGACTGTAGTGGTTTTGTTCTCTTTGACTATTTCCCTAACGTATCTGACTGGTAATTTTGATCCTATTCTCTTGTTGTGTTTTACATAAATTTCGTCTCCAGGTTTGTATGTTTTAATAAGGCTCTTATTTTTATTGTGGTGTTTTAAGTCTTTATCCTGCTTTTCTTTAATTTATTCGATATTTTGTATTCTGATTTTTTCAAAGTCCTCTGAGTTTATGTGTGGTATGCGGCCATAAAAGAGTTCAACCGGTTTCTTTCCTGTCGTCGAGTGAATAGTGAAATTGTACTCGTTAATAGCTCGTTCAAGTAGTTGCTCAAAGTTTCGTTTGTTGTCGTCCGCTTTTAGGCATCTCATGATTTCTGTAAGTGTTGAGTGGAAGCGTTCTACCTGTCCGTTGACTTCGCTTCGATAAGGGGGAGTGCTATAAATTTCTATGTGAAATTCATCTTCAAGCATTGCTAGGATTGATGCTGAGTGTAAAGCTTTCTCGTTGTCCATTACTACCATTTGTGGGACACAGAATTGGAAAAGGATGTCTTGGAGGGGCTTTTTAATGTGTTCGACTGCTCTGGATTCGATTATTTTACCTACAGCGAATTTAGTAAATTTGTCGATAGCGGTCAGCACGAGTTTGCGTTCGGTGGAGAAAATGTCTATATGAATAATATGTCCGGGGTATTGCGGAATGGGTGTAGGTTGTATTTCTATGCTGTTAGGATGTCTATCGTACTTATTTTCTTTACAAGCGGTGCATTTCTTCACTATTGATTTGATTTTGGAGAACATTTTGGGGAAATAGAATTTTTTGATAATTTGTAGTTTATTTTCATTTGCGTTTCTGTGGGCTCTGCGATGTTCTGCGCAAATTATTTCTTCCTGTTGGTCCTCGTTTTCTACGTCTTGCACAATGCTTTGTGTGTATCGGATTTTGTAATTGTTAAAATGGAGAGGGTAGAGTCTTTGAATCAAACCCCTGATAAGCCGTTGACAGTATTGGGGTCTAGATATTGTTTTAGTATTTGCTTGAGGTCGTTCTCTGAATTGTCCTGTCGAACAATTGTATGTCTGATGAATTTAGAGAAATGTGTTTCAGTTTCATGTTTTTCTTCGTTTCCTAATTTTAGGATGAGTTGATTTCGAAAGGCGTTAACAGGAGATTCTACTGCAGGAATAAGGTGATGGGATGAACTATCATCGCTGTGGAGCGTTGGTGTTAGAGAATTTATTACGGTGTGACCAGGGGGTCTTGATAAGCAATCGGCTACTACGTTTTCTTTTCCAGGCTTGTATTTAAGTTCATAATTGTATTCTTCTAAGATTGATTTCCAGCGCTTCATTTTACTGTTTGAGTTTTTGTTACTTAGTGCGTAAGTTAGGGGTTGGTGATCGGTGTAAATGTTGATTTGTCTAGAGCCGTAAAGGTAATTTCGGAGGGCTAGATAATGGCAAGCATTTCCTTCTCATTAGCTGCGTAATTCTCCTCGGTTTTGTTGAGGGTACGTGAAAGAAATGTTATTGGTTTGTTTTTCTGTGATAGGACTGCTCCGATGGCGAAGTTAGAAGCGTCAGTGGTAAGATCGAAAGCTTCTTCGAAGTTTGGGTGTGTTAGGATTACTTCTTTAGATATTAAGGAGTTTTTCAGTTTATCCAACGCTTCGGATTCTGTATCGCTTAGATGGATCGGGGGTTTTTTTTTATACATTTTTGGACACTCGTCCATCTTCCCCTCTTAAAAGGTTTGTTAATGGTTTTGCAAGTTTTGCATAATCCTTAATAAACCGTCTGTAATATCCGGACATTCCCAAGAAGGATCTTAAATCTTTTAAGTTCTGAGGAGGTGGGAAGCTTTTTATTGCTTGAACTTTCTTCGGGTTTGGTTTTATGCCTTGCTTTCCTACAATAAAGCCTAGAAATTCTATTTCGGGTTGTAAGAACTCGCATTTGTCCAATTGAATTTTGAGGTTTGCTGCTTCTAATGTTTTAAAGACTTTCTCTAAGTTAGCAAAATGTTCGGCTTCTGTTTTTCCGAAAATTACTATATCGTCTATGTAGACGTAGCATCGTTTGCCGATGTGTTCTCTCAATATGTCATCGAGGGTTCTTTGAAATATGGACGGTGCGTTTTTCAGTCCAAAGGGTAATCTAACAAATTCAAATTTTCCGTTGTTGATTGAAAATGCAGTTTTTTCGATGTCTCTCTCGTTAAGAGGGATTTGGTGGAAGCCACTTTTAAGATCTAGAACTGAAAAATAGTTATTTTCTCCTATGTTAGAAAGGACTTCATTGATTTCTGGGATTGGGTATTTGTCTGGTATAGTGATTGCGTTTAGTTTTCTGTAGTCTATTACCATTCGGTATTTTTTTTTCCCTGATGAGTCTGATTTCTTTGGCACAATCCATACGGGAGAATTATAAGGGGATTTAGATGGTCTAATTATGCCATCTTTTAGCAGTTCGTTTATTTGGTTTTCGACTTCATCTTTCAATGCCATGGGATAAGGGTAGGATTTTGAGTAAACAGGCGTATCGGTGGTGGTTCTAATTTCACCTCTGACTTTTGTTGTGTAAGTTAACTTTTGTTCGGGGTCTGAGAAGAGTTTGGGACAATTGCGTACCATTGACTTAAGTTTGTCGCAACATTCTTTGGACAGGTGTGAAGTGCGTAAATTAATATTGTTGACATTTTCACAAGGGTGGTGTTTGAGCTCAATTTTTATCTTTGGAGAAATTTCCATATAACCTTTCTCAGTGTGAATTATTGCTTTGTCGTTCTCTGAATTGTCCTGTCGAACAATTGTATGTCTGATGAATTTAGAGAAATGTGTTTCAGTTTCATGTTTTTCTTCGTTTCCTAATTTTAGGATGAGTTGATTTCGAAAGGCGTTAACAGGAGATTCTACTGCAGGAATAAGGTGATGGGATGAACTATCATCGCTGTGGAGCGTTGGTGTTAGAGAATTTATTACGGTGTGACCAGGGGGTCTTGATAAGCAATCGGCTACTACGTTTTCTTTTCCAGGCTTGTATTTAAGTTCATAATTGTATTCTTCTAAGATTGATTTCCAGCGCTTCATTTTACTGTTTGAGTTTTTGTTACTTAGTGCGTAAGTTAGGGGTTGGTGATCGGTGTAAATGTTGATTTGTCTAGAGCCGTAAAGGTAATTTCGGAGGGCTAGATAATGGCAAGCATTTCCTTCTCATTAGCTGCGTAATTCTCCTCGGTTTTGTTGAGGGTACGTGAAAGAAATGTTATTGGTTTGTTTTTCTGTGATAGGACTGCTCCGATGGCGAAGTTAGAAGCGTCAGTGGTAAGATCGAAAGCTTCTTCGAAGTTTGGGTGTGTTAGGATTACTTCTTTAGATATTAAGGAGTTTTTCAGTTTATCCAACGCTTCGGATTCTGTATCGCTTAGATGGATCGGGGTTTTTTTTTTATACATTTTTGGACACTCGTCCATCTTCCCCTCTTAAAAGGTTTGTTAATGGTTTTGCAAGTTTTGCATAATCCTTAATAAACCGTCTGTAATATCCGGACATTCCCAAGAAGGATCTTAAATCTTTTAAGTTCTGAGGAGGTGGGAAGCTTTTTATTGCTTGAACTTTCTTCGGGTTTGGTTTTATGCCTTGCTTTCCTACAATAAAGCCTAGAAATTCTATTTCGGGTTGTAAGAACTCGCATTTGTCCAATTGAATTTTGAGGTTTGCTGCTTCTAATGTTTTAAAGACTTTCTCTAAGTTAGCAAAATGTTCGGCTTCTGTTTTTCCGAAAATTACTATATCGTCTATGTAGACGTAGCATCGTTTGCCGATGTGTTCTCTCAATATGTCATCGAGGGTTCTTTGAAATATGGACGGTGCGTTTTTCAGTCCAAAGGGTAATCTAACAAATTCAAATTTTCCGTTGTTGATTGAAAATGCAGTTTTTTCGATGTCTCTCTCGTTAAGAGGGATTTGGTGGAAGCCACTTTTAAGATCTAGAACTGAAAAATAGTTATTTTCTCCTATGTTAGAAAGGACTTCATTGATTTCTGGGATTGGGTATTTGTCTGGTATAGTGATTGCGTTTAGTTTTCTGTAGTCTATTACCATTCGGTATTTTTTTTTCCCTGATGAGTCTGATTTCTTTGGCACAATCCATACGGGAGAATTATAAGGGGATTTAGATGGTCTAATTATGCCATCTTTTAGCAGTTCGTTTATTTGGTTTTCGACTTCATCTTTCAATGCCATGGGATAAGGGTAGGATTTTGAGTAAACAGGCGTATCGGTGGTGGTTCTAATTTCACCTCTGACTTTTGTTGTGTAAGTTAACTTTTGTTCGGGGTCTGAGAAGAGTTTGGGACAATTGCGTACCATTGACTTAAGTTTGTCGCAACATTCTTTGGACAGGTGTGAAGTGCGTAAATTAATATTGTTGACATTTTCACAAGGGTGGTGTTTGAGCTCAATTTTTATCTTTGGAGAAATTTCCATATAACCTTTCTCAGTGTGAATTATTGCTTTAAGATCGCGAAGTGTGTCGTTGCCTATGATGCCGTCGAATGTGGTTAGGTTCGGAAGGATGTAGAATTTAAGTTTGTGTTTGAGACAAAAAAGGTCCACTAAGGCATGATGTGTTACTTTTACGTTTCCTCCTACTGAGTTTGCTAAGAAGCTCTTTTCGTTCGGTATTGGATTCCGAATGTTTTGGTATGACGTAATTTTTGTTCGAACCTGTGTCTATCAAAAATTTGAGGACCTCTCCGTTTCCCTTTTTGTGTTCAAAGTAAAGAAGCGAAGAGGGGCCTAGTCTAAAAAATGAATGTCTTCCAGTTCTAGTTGTTCTTCGTATGTTGAGTTTTCATCTGTTTGTTCATTGGTTAAATCTGTCTGTTCATAGGCTTCTGAATTTTCGTAATGGATATCTTCTTGTATTAAGTCTGCTTCATGTTGTACGTGATTAATTCGCTGATATTTGTTTGGTACGGCCGCCTGTGTTGATTGGTTTGGGTTAAATCGCTTTTGAGCGTAGTTATTTCCGAATTGTGGTTTGTTTGCGTAATTCACTTGTCTAGTGTGGATGCTGCGGTCTACGTCCATTGGTTCGGGTCGTGGTAATGGTTTTGGTGGTAATGGATTTTGTCTATTATCTCTGAATTGCGTTTGGTATTGGCGATTAAAGTATGGATTTTGTGGTCTTTGGGGGTTATTGAGAAGTTCTGGGTAAACATTTCTGCGTGGGGCCGGCGTAAAGTTCGTCGTTTGTCTTCGGGGGGGTGGTGGTGGTTTGGCGGATTGGTAATTGGATCGATGATGGGTTACTTGGCTATTTTGCGCATATTGAGTTCTGTAATTTACATTTTGGAGCTTAAGGCATAAATGTAATGCTTGGGGCAAATCGATGGGTTCCTTGAAGCTTAGCAATCTTGGCAAGTCGCCGTTCAAACCTCGTACGAATGTGTCTAGTGCCTTTTCCCTATAAGATCTGGTCATGTTGTCAAGTGAATCTTGGCCCATATCCATGCAGGAAAGTTTGTTAAGTATGAGTGATAATTGGTGGTAGACTATTTGATAGAATTCGGGGATTGTGCTGCTGCCTTGGACTAAAGTCGTCATTTGGTATTCGAGAGTTCCTAAGTCTCTTTTATCTGCGTAATACAGTGTTAAACATTTTGAAATTTTTGCCCAGTTTAGTGGCGTGTTGTATGACTCGAGGGCTATATCGGCGTTGCCAATAATTTTGTTCCGTATTACGCTTAAAATGCCGTAATACTTTGGCGTTCCCCTAAGATGTTCGTAAATTTTTAGGATGCGGTCTACGCTTTTTTTCCACGAGCTGAATTCTCCGGGCTGTCCCGAGAATTCCCTAAGGCTTTTTACCACGTCGGGTATTCTGTCTAATTCGGCCAAATTTCTGTCTATATTTACGTCGATGGATTGGCCAGTCTCGTCGGTAATGTCTGAACCTGGATTTATTATACTCTCGAATATCTGTCTACCGTCTCTGGCTACTATTCTGCTTATTTGTTGTGTCATGTCATTTGGATTGAAGGGGGTAGGATTTGAAGGTGGAAGGGTGGGTGGGTTTGGGGATGGTGCGGCACTAGGACCTGGATTGGCCTCTAAACGAGCTGGTCTTATTAAGTTGTTGGGATTCATATTTGTGTTGTGAAAAATTAAATTTAAGAAAATGAATGTTACTTAAATAGTATTTCTTAACAATATAATATTTTTCCTAATTTGCTTCTTGTTGGTTTTTTATTGTTTATTCTTCGAATTTTCCTTGGGTTTCCTCCGGCTGCTCCTTTTCTTTTCTACGAATATCGTTGTTCAGATGTGTTTTTGTGTTTTATTTGTGAATTTTAATTTTATTTATTTAATGTAATACGAATCCTTTAATAAAATTTTTCCGTCTTCTTGTTTTCTTTTTGTATAATTATTTCTTTTAAATATTCTAATTTTTTTACCAATTTTTTGTATTTAGCCGACTCGTCTCCTCTAGAATAAAGTTCTGCTCTATTTGTAAATATTTGTATCGCTTTTTCTACCTGCGTGAGCTTCATAACATTTATTTATTGGGGGTCGGGATATTCGAAAAATTCCCGTTAAATTTTTGAGTTATTCTAATATTTTTATTTCTAATTTCCTTTTTGGTGGGTTTCCGCTGTTTACTGGCTTAATTGTCGCCTTTTATTTAATTTTTTTTTCATTAAACTCTTTTTTATAAGTTTTTATTTTCATATGGTTTTACTTCTTAAAATAAAATTGGAATGGACTTACATTAGTATCAATAATTTAATCGCGGTAGGTAGGTTTTGGTAGGTTGCGGGTGGGTATCGGGACCAATTGGGGGACTGTTTCGATCCTGTTCGTCTGGCTGTCCTCCGGTTGAACGCCCGTTTGCTGCTGGTTGTTGCGGGTTGCTTTCGCTGCTTGTTGCTTTCGCTGCTTGTTGCTTTCACTGCTTGTTGCTTTCGCTGCTTGTTGCTTTCGCTGCTGCTATTCGCTTTTTGTTGCTGCTAATCGCTGTTGCTTGCTGCATTCGCTTATTGTTGCTGCTAATCGCTGTTGCTTGCTGCTATTTGCTTATTCACCACTGCTGCTACTAGGGGGCCTTCGCGAAACTTCCGATTTCACAGTTCCTCCTCGAGATGATTTGGTTAAAAAGACCGGCACTGCAAATCACTACTCTTTATTGCTCCCTGCTCGGGCGCCAGTTAAATTTTTGGAGTTGTTACTTGATTGCTTGACTGATCAAGTCTGCTTTATTTTTCAATTTTAATTCTTAACGTAGCCTACCAGCGCAAACGCAAAAGGCGACGTATCAGCATACTGGCGTTTATGCTGCGTTGTGTTTATTTTACGATTGACCCACTTGAAGCGGTACTGGTGGTCGCTCAAGTGGCGATTGGGTAATATGACCAACTTGCACTTTTGTTTATTGCGACAAAAGAGCAATGCACTTCAGTTTTATTTATGGGTCAATAAAGCAATGCACTTGGTGATGTCGAAATTCGACCGTGCACATATTTTAGATATTTAAATGTTAACATTCGTTAACTTATATTATATAAAAGAAAATAATTTTTAAATTGTCTTAATTATTAACAGTTTTCTGCAAATGTAAACTTTAAATGAGATTTGCAAAAAAATTAAAAATTTGCTAACTATTGATACTTAAGTGAATCCCTTCCCAAATCAGCTAAACCCGCAGCAAGCAATGTAGCGCACACCGACTTCGTTTGGCCAATCGAGTTCACCGGTGGACTACACAATGTAAGTCAATCCCTCCAAAAAAAAAAAAACAAATAAAATTTATTCTATTTTACTTAAGCTATTAATAGTGTAGCATCCGCAAATATGTATGTATAATCATTAACAATCTCATAATTAGCTCAGTAAAAGTTTCCTTTTAAAATCCTTATAATGTGTTAAATACCCTGTATGCAGTGTAAGCAATAGACAGCTGCCCTCATGCATTCCAGGCATACGCACTCACGCCCATAAATTCCACTCAATCATAATTTCTCTTTCACTGAGTGCGAAATGAATGCGTGCGCAATTTAAGCTTATATTATTGTCCTAATTTTCGGAATGCATATACTTAAGTACGAATTGAATTTGAATAATGTTTATCTTAAAATGATTTGTTAAATAAAGCCCCACTGAAGGGAATACTACAGGAGGTCATGTGCGATGTAACTTGAGAAGGGTGTAATCATTAGATAGGGGCAATCTAAAAATACGAGTGCGTGGATTGCCATGTCGTCGGATCTTCTTATGAGAATCCGGGGGGGTGGGAAAACTGCACTCCCTGTGAAAAAACCACCCAGGCCCTGAGGGTGGCTACATAGGAGCAAACTATCGCTGTTACCTTTTTTGTTTTGAATTTTTGATTCGGTCTGTTTCGGCTTTTTACATCGTTAATATGGCATGAGATTTTTTGTTCTACTGTTTCGTTAGTCGAGGAGTGAATGCAAGGACCACGCCCAGCCGAACTAGCTAGCCGATGACCGTTATCATGCCGCCGTCGCATTCACAAATCGGCCAGACCATACGCAGTCCACCGCGAGCGCTACAATAGAATGGCGCGAAACGTGGGCTCAGTTGGTCCTTTTGTCAACCTCACGCAACACACTGCACAAAAATAAGAATTTTATCATTTGGTGCACCCAGTGTACCATATGGCTTGCCATCCTCAGCCAACTTCGCTGCCTGCGATCGGCCTGGGTTACCGCAGCCAACCTCTTAAGCTTTCTCTTTTTGAAGTGAAACTTCTCTACGCACGCTTGACTTGGGGAGTAAGCTGGCGAACGCGTTACGAAAAGTGTGATCGGGCGAGGCGAACGGGAGTTGAGTGGTTTACGCACGCTTGACTTGGGGAGTAAGCTGGTGGGTTGAGTTGGGGATATAAGCAAGAGACTGAAATATATACATATTTCATTTCCTAGCTATAAGAGAAAGAGAGAAAGAAAATGTGCGCGCGCACTGCTCTCTCTTGCTCCTACACTGTGATACAGACAATAGGCCAGTGTGCTTAGATATACGGAACGTATTTGGCTATGAGAGGAAGAGAGAAAGAACACACACATATATATATATATACATACAGATGGAGCGAAAGAAGTTTCACTTCGGTCGTGTGGTCATAAGCACACTCGTTTTTTTTTATTTAAGCCTTGAAGCAGATAGGACGAAAACCGGACCGAAAAACCGAGCAGAATCATTGCCATCCGAAAAATAAAACAGTTTATTGTAAAACAAATTAAAAAACCTTGGCTTGCATAAACTTTTAGAATATGTAAATAACCCCTCGGAACCATTTCTGAATAAAAAAACACAGCCTGCTCACTCCTTTACTAGACATGCAGCCCCATACCATATCCCCACATATGCAATGCTTCACTGTTAATTTCAGATTTTTGTTGTTAACAGAATCCTCTTCAAATTAGTTGATGCCTTTTAATGCCAAATATGCCAAACCATTATCAGATAATAATAAATCTTCCCACTTTCCATAGATAACAACTCAGCGTCCCGGAAATCCGGGTTTCTAGACTCTTTGATGGACTCTTTCACGAAAGCAATTATGTGCTCCTTGTTAGTAAGCTAAATATGGTCTTCTTACATGCTATTATGTAGGGGAGATATGTTTTTTTCATGACTTTTCTTATAAAGTTACTGCTACTAGGTTTTATAAATATTTCTGTACATTTCTGAAGATATTGGATGCAACTACCCTAAGATTATGATGCACTGATCGCAAAACAATCTAATCCTATTGCTAGGGTAGCTTAAGGAAATGGTCAGATCGTAGCAAAGAAGCAAGAATTTCTGGTTTTGTTTTCGAAAGTTAAGATGGCTTTTCGAAATGGCGAAATGCTCTTCGAAAAGTTTCTATAATTTCACGAAATTTTTTGTCAATTTGGGAAAGATTTAGTAAGATTATCCTTTTATCCATTTTTATTTTTTTTTGCTCGTGTTCTATTGCTTTCTATATAATTATAGAAAGTTATTATTAGTTATTAGTTTTGTACGCAAACTTATTCTGCACCGTTTTGTGAGTATATTGTCAATAAATACGAATATATGGAAAATTATTGTTTTAATGCATCTAAAACACAACAAAAAGTGCAGTTAAGGCATATATGAATAATGTGTATAAGTTTTGGTAAACAGAGAACCCATTTTTGAGGTCAAAATTGATGATAACATAATTTTGACTTGCCTGTACGCAAACTTTTCCTGACTAGTGTATCTCTTTTTCACCAAAAATCAAACGAGACAGCTATACATTTTTTGCGTTCTAAAATGTCAACATTTCATGCGTGGGAGTGAGATGGACTGAGTGACAGCATTAATAGGAGTAAACGACATAGCTATACATTTTAAATACGCAAAACAACAGGTGTAAGAAGGAGCAGCATCTAATGAGTAGTTTTTACTAGCGGTCATTATTGTTTTGCACAATCATACTTATGTTCGTATATCGTTAGCGGCCATTATTGCTTAAAATGGCGTATGTTTACAAGAAGAAGAAGCATTGAGTTGTTTTCGCTAGGGGCCATTAACGTTGGCAATAGTGTATGATCGGAGGCCCAGCCGAGAGAAGAAAGAAATACACACATAAAAGTATTCCCTGATTTACGCAGAAAACATGGCAGGCTTCATAAACATATATACACATAGGATGACATCCAAACACCGTAACACCTCATAAAAATATAAGCAAATAAATGATTAAGTAAATTCTCGTATGTATGTCGCTTAATAAAATAGAAGAGCTATATAGATACCGAAACCAATGCAATGCTTCGCATTAATAATTCAATCAACTCCTTTCTGACTCTTTTATGAAAACAAATAATCATTAAATAAATACCCACGATGTAACGAGTGCATCATAAGGCAACGTTACCAAAATGAATCAGAAAATAAGCCTTCTAGAAAATAACGTTCCAGTTGGATTCGGACGGATTTCGCGTGATTTAAATGAAATAGCTAATTGGAAAGAAACCGAATTTCGACAATTTTTACTATACTCCGATATATTCATATTAAAAGACTGCATTCCAAGTGACCTTTATTATCAAGAGTTTGTAGGTTTGTTTTCCAATATTTATGGCAAACATTTAGTAAGCTTTAATATAATATACATAACTTGCTTCATTTAACATTTCTTTCTTTGCAGATATTTTCAAAGCTCAAGGCCGGACTCGTGTAAGCTTTGAAAAGGAGATAAAGAGAGCAGTCAATTTAAGCCACTACCGGCAGAAGCAAAAGTTATTTATTAAAAAAAATTATTGAATAATGTATATAGTGGTAATTTAAATTAGTTTAATTATTATTTTAGTTTAATGTTGGATGGATGTATGGATGTGAGGGGGAGCCGAGGAAATAACCTAAGAGAGGTACTTAAGGCTTAGGAAAAAGGTTGATAGAAGAGATTGGAATGAGATTGGAATGAGAAAAGAGAAAGTGGTTGGAAAGGGAGAAAGGGTTATGAGGTCTCCTGTGCAAATTTCCCGGACTCATTAATGAATCTCAGGAGATCACACAGGGTGAGAGAATGAACTTCGTCCATTCTCATAACATCTGAACCCAGCGTGCGCAATCTCGTTCTAGAGAAGGCAGGACATGCACAGAGAAAGTGCTCTGTAGTATCTACCTCCTCCAGGCAAGACATGCAAGTCGGGTCCTCGATGATGCCCATGTTGGCCATATGTCGCCCCCATGGATTGTGTCCCGTGATTAACCCGACCATTCGACGGCGGTCTTTCCTTCTCAGCTTCTGGAGGAAATTCCCTGTTTTCCTGTTCGGGCTTTTCACAAAACACTTGGCAGTTTTACAGCTTCCCAAGCTAGACCAACGTTCTGGTCCCATGGGTGTATACCCTGATCCACAGTTAGCCAGTTCATCGGCAGTTTCGTTACCTAGAACACCGCATTGTCCCGGAACCCAGATAAGTTGGAGCTTATTACGTCTCGCGACTGATTTTAGCTTCATCTTACATTCTTGGACAAACTTAGAGGTAACACGCGCGTTCTCCAGGGCCTTAAGTGCAGCTTGACTGTCACTACAGACTCCTATATGTTTTCCGCACCATTTCCTCCCGATTATCCATTCCGCTACCTTCAGAATGGCGAAGATTTCCGTCTGAAAGACGGTAGTCAGCCCACCCAATGAGTAGTAGCAGTTGACACTTCCATCGAGGTGCCATCCAGCTCCAGTACCTTTATCGGTCTTGGATCCGTCAGTGAAGAAAATATTCGTCAGATCCCCTAGCATGGCCTCTGGGTTGTCCCATTGGCCGCGTGTTGGGAACCTCACTTCAAAGTTTCTCCTAAAGGATACTACGGGTATTAGGTAATCCTTAGGGGCCAGCAGCAACGGATATTGCACTGACAACCTCTTGAAAATTTCTCTATGACCCGAGCCCTTGTTGTCGTGCCAGTATCCATAGGAATACAGCCGACATGTCGCTTTCATCGCTTCCTCTTGAACTTTTAGATCTAGGGGAAGCAGGTCAAGCATGGCATTAAGGGCATCACCCGAGACAGTGCTCATGGCACCCGTAATGCATATACATACACTTCTTTGTAGTCTGTTCAGAGCTAAAGCTGTGGACTTAACCATTGTTCGTCTCCACCAGACTGCCGATGCGTACGTAATTATGGGCCTGATAAGTGCGGTATATATCCAGAGGACCACCGCAGGCTTCAGGCCCCAGGTCTTGCTAAAAGCTCGACGGCACTGTTGGAAAACCTTCAGCGCACGGTCTACTTTCGTCAAGACATGCATCTTCCACGTTAGTTTCCTGTCTAGGATAACCCCTAGACTGAGGGTCACACCTTTCAGTACTGGCAGTTCGAGACCATCCAGCTTCCGCTTCCTAGTAAATAGGACCAGAGTCGTTTTACTGGGATTAACGGAAAGACCCTGTCCTGTGCACCAGTTATCAATCTTATCCAGGACTTTTTGCAAATCATCCTGAGGGATCGTCCTGACACTAGTGCACAGACATCGTCCGCGTATGCTTGGACATGAATTCCGAGATCCTGCATCTCCCTTAGTAGAGAGTCGACCACGAAACACCACAGCAGCGGAGAGGACACCACCCTGGGGACATCCCCGTCCGACCTCTGCCGTGACCGAATTGCTGCTCGTATCACTCTCACCAACGGTCAGCAATCTCCCGGAGAGCATGGAGCGGATCCACCTTATCAGGGTCTCATTTACCCCGTGCATTCTGGCTGCTGAGCATATCATTTTTCATTTTCATTTATTTATAATTATAATTAGTCAAAGAACAATTGTTTTCTTACTGACTAATAAAGAACAACATAATGGATAAGTAACAATGTAAATATTACGTAACAAATCGATAACTTAATTAAAAACCGAGTTCAACAAGTTCATAAAAATTGCTTTAGAAGTAGTGAAATCCACCGAAAAGTTCATTGAGATCTTATTAAATTCTATTAGAGCTCGCAAAAGAGGAGCATTTAAAGCATAATTCGTTTTGACGAAACCAACATTGAAAAAATCAGAGTGCCGGAGAGATCTAGAAGGGATGTTGAAGTGAATCCTCTCTAGGAGGGAAGGGCAGTCAACCAACCCGCAAACAACATCAAAAACAAATGACAAAGATAGGATGGATCTTCTATCCTGCAAGGTTTTTAAATTTATGAGCTTACAACGCGAGAAGTAAGATGGAACAGGATCCTGAAAGTGTAGTGATTTTAGAGCGAAACGTAGGAAAACCTTCTGAATACGTTCCAAGCGATTAACGTGGCAATAGTGATATGGCCTCCAGATAAACGAGGCGTACTCTAACTTCGAGCGGACAAGACAGGTGTAAAGCAGTTTGAGAGTATAGGGATTGGAGAACTCGGAACTATTGCGTCTCACAAAAGCTAGCATGGCATAGGACTTGGCAATGGTGGAATTTATATGACTTATGAAGGAAAGCTTTGCATCAAAAACTACCCCCAGGTCCTTAGTCTCAGTAAGAGATTTCAAATAAGTATTTGAGATTCGGTAGGAAGTCTGAAGGACAGAGTTGCTTTTAGAGAATGACAATTTAAAGCATTTATTAATGTTTAGCGGCAGACGATTGCGAGAGCACCACATGTTGACAGCGTCAAGTTCTGCTTGGAGCGCCTGACAATCGGCGGAGTCCCTAACTGTTGAGTAAATTTTCAAGTCATCAGCATAAAGCAAAAAACTAGAACCCGAAAAACAACTGCTGATGTCGTTTATAAATAAAGAAAAAAACAATGGCCCAGTCAAAGTTTGCATTGTCAAAAGCCCCCTCAATATCCACAAAGACGCCCAAAGTGTAATGGTCAGCTTCCAGCCCTGCTTCAATCTTGGATACGATGTCATGCAGGGCCGAGTCGCATGATTTTCCACTCTGGTAAGCGTGTTGGTTTCTACTAAGTGGGCTTCTTGTCAGCACCTTCACTCGGATGTGCTTTTCTACCATTCGCTCTAAGCGTTTCAGCATGAAAGAAGTCAGGCTGATTGGCCTAAAGCTCTTGGCCAGCGTATAGTCGTCTTTCCCTGGTTTGGGAATAAAGACCACTCTAACCTGTCGCCAAAGAGTTGGAATGTAACCATGAGCGAGGCAAGCCGTGAAGATCTTTATAAGAGCTTTCATCAGCTTCTCTCCACCCCTCTTTAGCATTATAGGGTAAACTTTATCAGGTCCTGGGGACTTGTAGTTTTCGAAGGAGGAAAAGAAAGCCTTACCGCCTCCTCCGTCACTACTTCTGACGCGGAAAACCAGTTAAACCTTTTAGTCCTATTACCTGCGTCATTGACCTCACAACTGCCCACCACAGTGGGAATTATCCTGCTTCCCGGAAAATGGGTCGCTAGGAGAGTGCTGTAGGTCTCCGATTTAGAGGTAGTATAGGAGCCATCAGGCAAGCGAAGAGAATTAAGCTTAACCGTTCGGTCTCTTTGTAGAACCCTACACAGTCTTGCTGACTCCTTCATACCTTCAACCTCATTGCAAACGTGTCTGAAAGAGTCCAGTTTGGCAGACCTCACTTTCTTCTTAAATTCCTTTTGGACGAGGTGATAATTGGTCCAGTCATCCTCTTTTCGGGGTTTTAAGGCCCTATTCAGAAGCTTCCTGGATCGTCTGCTCGCTCTCAGCGGGCACACCTCCTCATAGCAGCCAGTCAAAGTTACTCCTAGTTCCCTAGTCGCTTCCTCAATCTTGGCTGTAGTTCGGAGTTTTTTCAGGATTGGTATACGCTCTGTAAGAAGCTCACCAAACCTGTTCCAGTCCGCCTTGCGAGGATTCCGTCCACCTGGTATCGACATTAGATCAATACCGAGTCGAAATTCGATAAAGCGGTGATCTGAAAGAGAGACCTCCTCCAAAACCCGCCATTGCATGATCTGATCTGCCACTTTCCTATTGGTCAGTGTCAGATCAATCACTTCTTGTCTTCTGCTGGTCACAAAAGTTGGTTTTTTACCAACGTTCTGAATCACCAGATCAGCAAACATAATGAATTCCAAAAGTTTAGTACCCCTGGGATTACATTTACTGCTACCCCAAACAATGTTCTGTGAATTCGCGGCACAGCCCACTATGAGTCCTAAACCCCTGGATTCAGCATACTGGATGACTTCCATTGACTCCCTCGATGGAGGAGGAAGTATAGAGTCATACGGCAAGTAGGCCGTTACACTAAGAGAAAAATCGCAATCTAAAATCAAGCCCAAAAATCTTGTTTTAAGATGGTGAAATCTAATCGAGTTAAATTTAATTTTAAGATTACACAGACTTAAAATAAAATCGGCGTGCTTAATTTAAGATTGAGAAGTTAAAATCAAGATTTTAAATTGAAGTTGAATGTTGTCAATCTGAGATTTACATTCGTGAACCAAAATCAGCTCAATCTTAAAACAAGAATACAATTTTATATCAAACCCAAACAATTTTAAAATAAGACCAACATCGTATACGCTTTGACTTTTGTAACGGTTTGGTTTATTTTGGCATTTCATTGCAATTTTGGCTTCGAGTTGCGCGCACGCGTTTTGAGTGAAGTGAAGTAAAGTGAAGTGATAAATATTTGTTTAAAAAATGGATAATGAAAATTTCAACAATTGGGTTTTTTAAGAAATGAGTCAGTTAATCCAGAGTTGCAATTAATTTCAAGTGGGACAAGTTCGACTTAACCTATAGCGGAACCAGTGGACGAGGATGAACAAAAACTTATAGAACTGCTGAAGGAATTCAATTTGGAATGCATCTTTAAATACTTAATGGGTAAGTGTAATTGCTTAAAAAGATGTAATTACGATAACTTAAGTCTTATATTAGCTGCACATGTTTCGTTCAAATGTTTGCAATACATGCAAAAGGAGGATCTCAAGGAAGCAGTTCCTCTATTACTACCTCTATACTATTTGCATGGAAAAAGAGAGAGGTAAAATCGGAACATGGTAAAGTTGTTAATTTCAGAAAATATTATTAACAAAACGTGTTTAAAGTTCGGTATTGACGATGATACAATTTCGATGCAATCAAAAGTCGGAGACTGGTTAAGGAACGTTGAAACTCCAATAAGCTCGTCCTCCGAATCATCGCCAAAAAACTTTTCATATTGCGGAAGATTTCTAAAAAAGGTACATATTTCAATATTATAATTAAGTATTTTATTATCGCAGACTTTTGACATTTAAAAGGGCTTAAATGGTTTCTTTTTGGAGACTACAAAAGGAAAAGCAACTTTGGACTTTTACAAACAAAATCAAAGCTTGACAAGTGCTTTAAGGGATGACATAATTAACATTATTGTAGAAGAAATCGTTTTTAATAATGTAGCTCTTAAAGAGCAGGACTTTCCAGCTTTAGTTAATGACATTTGTTCAATTTTTTCAAGTGAAGTTGGTGCTCAGGTAATTTCGAAAAGTCTTTGCTATATTTTGATTTCAAAATTTGCCCAAGATTTATATTTTACATTTGTATTTTTTTACTTTCTTCTCATAGGATTACTATTTCATACCAAGGAAAGGGAGAAACAATCCAAGCGGAAAGTTGTACTCAAAATATGATACAAAAACAAGAAAACCCAGAAACGCAAACTAGAGTCTTCAATCCACAGCAGTAGCACCTTGGGAGGAGAAATCTCTGCTACACAAAGAAGTAAAATACAAAAAACTGGCATTCCGCTCTCTACTCAGCAAACACAAACCTCAGAAATTGACGAGTCGGTTGCTGCGCCATTAAAAACAGCTCTAAACAGAGACTGTGCCGATTGGAATGAAGTTTGCGATCGATGGAGAAAAACGTTTAACATGCGGCAAAGAGATTTAAAAGAACTAGGAAGTACCGAATTTCTTCAATCTTAGTCAAAATTAGCAGATGCACGAGCTCCAGACTTGGTAAAACTGAATAAAAGCATCCTATCCGAATAGTACCAAATGTGAATAGTGAATATTTTTTAAAGTTTGCTTAAACATTTTTAGATCAAAATCGACTTTGATATAATGTACCCCGCGAAGGAACATTTGCTACTATCAAAATGGGAAACATTCAAAAAGAAAATACAGATGTATTACGAAATAAATATTCATAACGATTATTGCAGACAATTGTTGTCCGGAGCTAAATCGTCAACAAATAAAGGTAAAATGAAAAATTTAGAGATTATAGTCAAATAATTTTAAACTAATTTTTTACGCTTTATTTTCGTTCTTTCGATGCACAAGATTATATATACAGCGTACTACTGAATGCAGTAATACCTTCCTCGGCAAGATTTTGCAACACGGACGGCAAGCGCAGCAAAAAGGCAACTATAGTTGACGCACAGGAAAGCTTCATTTTACATTTGGCATCCATCAACGATTACAAAAAGCAAATTGACAGTATTGTTACCAAATATTATTCTGCTGGATTAACAATACAACCATTCATTATAGTGGAGGGTATATCCGACACGGACATAAAGGGTTTTTAAATTTTTTTGATAATACTTTATATAAGTTCAACTCGTTTCTTGAGAGTTTAGACACGTGCTTTAAAAATTTTCAAGTTCTTTCTTTAAAATATCCACAAGCTTGTCAATTGTCTTGGGTTTTCATTCAGCAATTTTTTTTTAAATCAATACCTGTTTTGATGCTAAATCGGCAAATATTACCAAACTGATTGATTACATAAAAAGCAATTAGTTGATCGCAAAAAATTGATTTACTTCTAAAATCGAAATACTCAGTTGAAGAATTAAATCACTTGCAAATTTTAATAGAAAAACACCACTTACTTTATTTAAAACTTTATGGTACTTTGAAACCTAAACATCACTTCCTTGTACATTACACCACTGCAATAAAGAAATGTGGACCGCTAAAATACTTTTGGAGCATGCGTTTTGAAGCAAAGCATAAGGAAGCTAAAATGTACTTCCATAATATAACCTCAAGGGTAAATCCTCCCTATTCGTTAGCAATTAAGTGCGGACTAAGGTTTTCCAAATTTTTACTGGATCATGAAAAATATGTTGAACCGAGTTTTAATTCTAATTCCTTTAAAACTATTAATTTATCAAAAGATGATTATGTATTAAAAATCATTCAAGAAACTGGTATTGATTTGCAAAATTTGGATATACTAAATCAAGTCACGTTTAAAGGTACATTATATAAAAGTAACTGCTACTTGGTTACAAATACGAACCCACTTGAACTGTATAAAACAAAATATTTTTTGCATGAGAATAATAATATGTATGTTTTATGTAATCCAATCAATGTAAAAAAGTTTGATACCCATTTTCAGTCTTATGAGGTTGGTTCTAAAATTGACAAATTAATTATTAAAAATATTTATGCCTTTGTAAGTCCTCCTTTGCATTTATATGGTATTAATAATGGTAAAACGTATGTCAGAATAAAGTATATTTAATGTTTGTAAAATTATCTATATCACAATTAATTTCAATAAAAAGTTATGAGTAATACAACATATAAAATATGTCTATTAATTTCTTTGGGGGTAAAGCATTTGAAATCAGCGGGATTGAATTAAGATTAAAAAATCTTGAATCAAGAAGGAAACAATTTTGACAATCACTCCCTTCGTGTTGAAGGATTTGTCCCCACGTAATGGCACCCAGACCACAGATACGCTTATAGCACACACATGGCTCTTGGATTAATATTATTTGAGGACATGTTTGCAGTTTCGTATGCCTGCTGCATAGTAGAGCAGTAGACGATTTGCTATGCTGCAAGTTGATTTGCGTGATAATAATTTCAGTCATGTAAGGGACTGAAACTACCGTTACGCCTTAATCTCCTTCTTATCCTGTAGGCGGAAGTGCACCCGCCCCAGGTCTAGGTGAGGACGGTACCCGTACTTCGACTGTCCAACTGTCCAATCGTTGATCTTTATCCATGACATTGTTAGTGGCAGAATTGACTGCTGTGCACTTCTAGAACGAGTAAAATTTAATGTTCCTCTTAAGCAACTACGTCATAATGATCTCTTTTATATTGGTACATAGAACTAATTTTGCAACTAATGAGGCTATAATAAGATCTCTTTTAGTATTAAATAAAATGTTAAGTTGTTGTGAATCGCTCGATATCACTCTTGATAGAATTTCCTTTAAACATACTGTAAATAGTTATCTTAAATAATATCTAAGAAATCTACTGTATTTCCTAGTCTGTAAGGGATATATTCCATGGAGGAAATAAACTAAACTAAACTTCAGGACCTTCAACGAGTCTAAGTCAATACCCACCACCAAGTGTGCACCGACTTCTTTGTTGACAGCCGATACATCCTTGGTAAGCGAGTATATCGCCATAGACTCGTGTCCAGACCTGCGTTCTGGGCACGGATACGTGCGAGGATTTCACCTGGTTTCCGGAGAATCCCCGGTATCCAGGCTGAAGCCCTCACCAGCTTGATGCTATTTCCGTCCATGAGCACGAACTTACTCTTTTCACAGGCTGGCATCTTCGCTACGACTTTTTCCAGCCATTCTCGAGAAACCGCGTTGGAGCATTGCACCTTAATGATGCCGTTTTCAACGCGCTTTCCTTCGAACATCGGTGTTTCTTTCGAATCACCGATTGCCTTCCAAAGGTAGGTGTCGAAATAGTCTTGCTGTCCTTGGGACAACAGACCATTCCCTTTGTCGGTATGTATCTCAACCATCATCGCTTTGGCAGCCACTCCCGCGAAAGTGGCACCAGAGGTAGACGGCTGAGTGTCATTTGACATTTTCTGGGATCCTGCAGCCTTCTTCATGTAAGTAGACGGCTGACCTGCAGACTCCTGCGTCGAGAGTGCCGGCACGTCCGATTCCGGTCCAATGACCTTCCTCCTCTTTGCCTTGTTACTCTTCACAGCCGAGTGCTCAGACCCCAGAGCGGCCTCAGAAGAGTGTGCCATAGCAGACGAATCATCGCCCGTTCTGTCACGCTTCCCTGTGGCCATCACAGGTGTTGAAGTGGGCAGAACTTGAGTACTTGCCGCCGCTTTCACGACAGCTTTTCTATTGTTCTGCCTCCTCCTTTTGCGCTGTCTGGCAGACAGCTCTTCACCTGCCTTCGAACCCCCGATGCCAGCAACCTCCTTACCGGCACTCTCCTGGTTCGCACCAGGTTTAACCGTTTTCGGAGATACGCATGGTACCCGAATTCGACTCGTTGAAGTAGATGGGCTATCTAACATCTCCACATCTCCGTCAACCTTGATGGCTGACTTTGATGCTTCTGACATTAGTCTGTCCACATTCTCCTCCAACAGTAGGCTCTCCATTGACATAGTCAATGTGCCATCGTCCACCGCTAGTAATTTGCTTCCACCGGGACCCTGGGTGACAGTCTCGGTCATAAGGGAAGGTGAGCTTTGGGCCTGCACATCCAATGCCCAAGCCGCCGACGGATCGGCGGGAGGATTCTCAGAAGTCTGGTTACCCCGTGCAGAAAAACCGGGAGTAGGCTTCACCATTGAAAAAGGGGGGTTTGCATTTTATACCTACTGCCAGGTGAAAGAAAAACTGCCGCCCCTCTGGAGTCAGACGCAGACCAGGTGCCGCCCACTGTGGGTAACCGACGCCCCTGGAATTTGGATAGGGATGGAGAAGTGACGGGAAGCAGAGGAATGGGTTCGAGAGGGTTTGGGTAACTGGTAGCGCTTAGTTCGTAACACCGGCTGCCCGTCTGACACGGTTGAACCCACCGGACGTGACCAAACCAGAGTTCGAACACGCCCATCAGCATGGCCAGGCCGGATCCTCGTAACTAAGCCCCCGCACAGCGACAAGGTGGCTACCAAAGCAGGGGTAGTTTAATGTTAGTATTTATTTATTGGTAATTTAATAGTATTATCAATATATTATTTATAGTTTATTTTTATTTTATTTATTTAAGTTTTCTATTATATTAGTAAGTATTTTTAGTATTTATATAAAACTTATCAAGGAAAATAAATAATTTATTTTAATCTTCACTGTAAATATTAATTTTTAATTAATTTATTTTAATGTTTATTATAAATATTTACTTTTTCCATATTTTATAAATAAATAAATGTTATTTGAAAAAATATTTAAAAATCAAAAAGTCAAAGCAGCGTATTTTAACTGTCAGCAAACATGTACACTAGTCAGAATAAGTTTGCGTACAAGGGGTACATAGTTTTTTCATATGCAAAATAAATCACTTAAGGGGGTGTTCCCGGGTAGAAGTTTGAAAAAATCGATTTTTTTTTTGGCGTTTTATTGTACCTTATACTACCAGATGTATAAGCTTAAATCCGCTGTTTGCTCATAGGTGATGTTAGTGAGCGTATTACCAAATACCATGGAAATGTCTTAGCATTTTAGTATGAGTTCGACATCTATTCACATCATTTAGTGTACATCATAAGCGATTTCATACAACAACATACATTTTTCTTTGTGTAATCATGTCTAGTTTTGTGCCAAAAAAAGAGCATATGCGGGAAGCTCTGCTTTTCTGTTTCAATTTAGCTGTTGAAACCTGGTGAAACTGTAGATGCCCACCGCTACCACCAACAGTTGATCAAATTGAATCGTGCTTTACGTGAAAAAAGGCCCAACTATCAACAAAGACATGACAAACTGATTTTCCTCCACGATAATGCACCATCGCACACATCGAAATTGGTCCGAAATTACCTGGAAACACTCAACTGGGAGGTGTTACCCCATCCCGCTTATTCACCAGACCTGGCTCCTTCCGACTATCACCTGTTTTCGTCGATGGGCCACGCACTCGCCGAACAGCATTTCGATTCTTACGAAGACGTTCGAAAATGGCTAGAAGAATGGTTTGCCTCGAAAGATAAGGAATTCTTTTGGCGTGGTATTCACAAATTGCCCGAGAGATGGACAAAATGTATAGCTAGCGAGGGCAAGTACTTTGAATAAAATTCTTTTTTGCTTTCTAAACAAAACAAATGTGTTTTTATAACCAAAAAACAGCGGATTTAAGCTTATACACCTGGTATATACTATCACCCCCCAAAGTCGTTTTTCAATCCGCAAACTCAGTACCCACTTTTTTGCATGTTAATTGAAGTAATCTCAGCTCTTTTTGCTCCGCTGATACATTGCGCATACCTTCGTCATGTCGAAACTTTAAACGCGTTTTTCTCGAAACCACATTTTTTGTACTGGCCGATAACTTTTCTCAGCAACTATGAGAGGTATCGACTTGAAATTTTGGGAAAATGTTCTAGATAGTTTTCATTGGATGCTAAACCAAAGTTTTCATCAAAAAAAAAGGTAAAAAAAGGTGGCAAAACTGGACAATTTTTTTTCATATGGCCGCCATTTTGTTTCTAATCAACATTTTGACTAAAACTGTGGTTTAGCATCCGCGGAATTTATTGCAGATTAATAATTGCATACCCATTTCTGTTTCAGATTACTGGTTCCCGAAATTTCTTATCGGCCAGCAGTGAAAATCAGCGTGACAAGGTCACATTGACCACTGAAAATTTGTACTTAGAAAATACAATTTTTTGACACAAATATGAGTTTCTGTTCTCCAAATAATAAGGAACAACAAGCAAAAAACCAGAATATTGCATGTTGCCTTGTAGCTCCAAAATAATTTTTTGAAAAACAGCCTAAAATCGGCATTCTAGACGGGAACACTCCCTTAAGGGGTAGTCAGGTAGATTTTTTTCAAAAAATCGAAAATTTTTGTTTGCAGTTTTGGTCTATTTAAACCCCTTACCTCGGATAGTATCCGAAAGCGATTGAAAATGAGATTAGCTGTAAGGGCTCGCGCGCTCGAATCGCACACCTGGCGCGTGAAGTAGATGCTGTTGTTTTGAGCTGGCTGACACGATTACGGCCGATCTACTGCACCGATTTGCTTAAACTTTTTTTTATATTTTCAGAAAGGGTTTGGCTATCGCGTGAACTACGATCATTATTGTCCATTTCTATGTAACAACGTTATGACACAATTATTAACAAAAAACAAGCAAAAAAAGAGGAAAAAAATTTACAATTGCACTAAATGTTTATTTATTAATATTTTTTTACAGTTATAGTTCAAACGAGAGCCATTCATTTGTACTTCAAAATGAAATTTGTTTGGTATGTTTCAGATCATCCAAAATGGAGAAATCGTGTCAGCCAGATTTCACAATGGCGTCTTCCGGTCGCCCATATCTCCCCCGGATATAAACGAAAATTTATAAAAAAAATTTTGTTCAGTACTAAAAACTATGTACAATGACATATCAACAAAATTTTAATGTGGAATAAAAATTTGTATGACAAAAAAATTACTTAAAAACATGGTCGATCCTACCTGACTACCCCCTTACAGTAATTTTTCAAAAACAAAATATTTTTTATTTTTTCCATAAACTTAGTTCTTTTATTCTATTAAGATAATAATAACAAAAACTTGACCAAATTGTAAAAGAAGGGCCAAAAACAAAAAGTGTTATGAATTCACCTCAGAAAAAGTTTGCGTACAAGATAAGGTTATGTAGCAAAAATTTAATTTAAACTAAGGTTTGTCCAAAAATTAATAACTTTTTGAACATGCTTCTCTTATTGGAACTCCCTGCAGATGTTTTGGCATACATTTTATTAAATTATGTGTTTTTTCAGCTGTTCTTTTGTTATATCCTTGAATTGTTATATCTGTTTACTATATCTTTGAAGATGGAGTGTTGATGGGCTCAGGGTTCAAGTAAACCTTTATATATTTAATTAAATGCACGTTAGCTGACAAGGGAGACACTTTTTCAACTTTCTTGACCCAGTTAATAGCAAAGATAGCTTCACATCGTATGCATGGCGCCTTAAGGTCATCGTAAAGTTGAAAAGAAATGTTGGAACCTGATCCAACATTTTGAAACCTTGGCTTGCATAAACTTTTAGAATATGTAAATAACCACTCGGAACCATTTTTGAATAAAAAAACACAGCCTGCTTACTCCTTTACTAGACATGCAGCCCCATACCATATCCCCACATATGCTATGCTTCACTGTTAATTTCAGATTTTTGTTATTAACAGGATCCTCTTTAAATTAGCCTTTTAATGCCAAATATGCCAAACCATTATCAGATAATAATAAATCTTCCCACTTTCAATAGATAACAACTCATCGTCCCGGAAATCCGGGTTTCTAGACTCTTTGATGGACTCTTTCACGAAAGCAATTATGTGCTCCTTGTTAGTAAGCTAAATATGTGCTTCTTGGATGCTATTATGTAGGGGAAATATGTTTCTTATAACGTCACTGCTACTAGGTTTTATAAATATTTCTGTACATTTCTGAAGATATTGGATGCAACTAGCCTAAGATTATGATGCACTGATCGCAAAACAATCTAATCCTATTGCTTGGGTAGCTTAATAAAATGGTCAGATCGTAGCAAAGAAGCAAGAATTTGTGGTTTTTTTTTCGAAATTTAAGATGGCTTTTCGAAATGGCGAAATGCTCTTCGAAAAGTTTCTCTAATTTCACGAAATTTTTTGTCAATTTGGGAAAGATTTCGTAAGATTATCCTTTTATCCATTTTTATTTTTTTTCACTTGGGTTCTATTGCTTTCTATATAATTATAGAAAGTTATTATTAGTTATTCTTTTTGTACGCAAACTTATTCTGCACCGTTTTGTGAGTATATTGTCAATAAATACGAATATATGGTGTAATATATTTATTTAAAATAATGATTAAACGTAACGAGTGTCTTTTTTATTCGGCGGAACGTGTCCGCATTTATTGAATGTCCATTTTTAACTAACTTACATTGACATCGCTTAGCGCTAAATTACCTGTGCACCAAGTGCATAAGCCCGCTAGCGTGGGAAAGTGCCGACGCAAGCAGAATACACACTCGGTGCGCGGAGTTAGTCAATGAGAGTCCGAGCGAAGGCCGCCGTATGCGTATAACGCGATATCGGCTTACTTCACTGTTCAAGGTTGTGTGAACACTTGAACGAGGCGAACTCCCATCACAACACCTCCCTTTTTTAAGAAAAAAAATCGTTATGTAATTGAGGATTTTTCTTTCTTTCTCTTTCTCTTTTTTTTTTTATAACAGTATATAATATAATATGATTTGAAAATATTTTCAAGATTAAAAGTTAATACAACTTGATATAGTAATATTTTCAAGATTAAAACAACTTAAGGGGTCATTCTCATGCGCGGACAGGAAAAATGGGCATGCTTCAGAGATTATTTCCTTTGTGAATACGAGGAATTATCAAAAAAAGATATGCCACTTTAATTTATTCATTGTTATGGTACAAAAATAAAAAAAATAAAAAAAAAATTTTTAATTTTTTCGAACACTTTTTTTCGATTAAAGACACGGCTTCTGCCGCGTCATGGTCAGCTGGTGGGAATGATTTTGAGTCACAGGATTATCTGAAACATAAATTTCAAATAAATTCTTAATCAGTATGAACGTACCTCTCGTCCGTAGCAAATTTAAATTTTTTCATAAGAATCTCACAAAATGGCAGGCATTGGAAGTCAGAGCAGTAAAAAATTGTTGTTTTTGAAGATTTTATCAATGAAAAAAAATATGAAATTTTTAACATATCAGAGTGAATTTGCTAGGGACGATAGCTAACAGTATGTAGAATGACGTGACAAAATCGCAGAGAGATCGGATGAATGGTTTTTTTTAAATCATCCCCACCATTTCAAAAAAAAGCGTTCCGAGAAAAACATGTTTAAAGTTTTGACTAACTGAATGCTTGAAGCTAGAATCCTTGTCCGCTCGTTATATAAATGTCTGTAGAAGCCGAAATACTTAAAATTTTCCAATAAAATTTTGACAGCACCTTCTTCAAGGATGATACATTCCAAATATGTTTAAAAAAAAAAAATTGATTTTTACAAAATTTCACATGAGAATGACCCCTTAATATAGTAATATTTTCAAGATTAAAAGTTAATACAACTTAATATTGTATATGTATCATGTATCCTCGCGCAAGGATATTTTTAAATTTGAATTAAAGTGATAAGTATTTATATTAACGATATATTTTTAATCTGTCCTTGTGGACTTGGAATTGTTTATTTGAGTCGTCTATAAGTAAACAGTTATTGTTATTGTCAGTTCGTATTACAGTATAGGGTCCGGTATATTTAGTGTCTAATTTGTGTCCAGTTTTATTACTTATTAAAACTTTATCCCCAACTTTAATTTTTATTTCGGATATATTTTTGTCTGTATACTGCTTTGAGAGAACCTTTTTTTTCTCTAGTAGTTGTTTTGCTCTTTTTTGAGCTACTTGTAATTTGAATTTCAGTTCTTTTGCATAATTGTCAACATTGTACAGTGGGTCTATCTTGTCGTTGTTTTCCAATTCTTTTGTTATTTTCCCAAATACAAGTTCAAAAGGACAGTAGTCATGTACTGCCGTAGGGGTAGTGTTGTAACAATAAGTGAAATATTTTAGCCATTCATCCCAATCATCTTTGTCGATTGAGATGTATGATCTCAAATATTCATTTAATGTGCGATGGTTACGTTCTATTGTTCCTAGAGTTTGGTGGTGGTGTGCTGTTGAAGTTAGTTTTTTAATTTTTAACAATTCGCAAATTTCGTTCAGAAGTTGATTTTTGTATTCCGTGCCCATATCTGAAATGAATGTATTTATCGGCCCGTATGTATTTGTCGGTCAAAATAAAAGAATCAACAATTGCTTTAGCAACCGTTTTGCGTTCTTGTTTGGATTGGTATTGCAACTAGGTATTTTGTTAGATCGCAAATTATTGTAACAGCGTATTCGTTGCCATTTTCTGTTCTGTATCCACTAGAACAATGTCAAATGCTGTCGCTGGTGTTGGGGTTAGAATCGCAGGTGGTTTATTATGTTTTATTATTTTTGATTTTTGACATTTTTCACATGCTTTGATATACTTGGTGATATCTTTAGTCATGTGTTTCCAATAATAATATCTTTTGATTTTTGATAATGTTCTAGATGTCCCACTGTGGCCACCAGTGATTGGATCATCATGAAACTTTGTTAAAATTTTCTCGATTTCCGTTTTATCCCGTCCATCCACTATAGTCAACCGAGGTAGTAGCGCTACTTCTAAATTTTTCAAATGTTTGTTGCCCAATTTTTTAAATTCATTTATGCATATATGCTTAAAAATATTTTCACTCGGTGACATTTGTAATGTGTTAATGCCCTGCTTACCGGCCTCTTCTTCAAGCCTTGGAAAAAATGTGCCGAAGTCAAATTTTCCATTAGTATACAAGTCATTAACTTTTACATGTGTTAGGTTTTTTTTCCATGCTTTAAATGACATTTGTCCGAAGACAATTTAAGCTAAACACGTTTCTTGACATCATTTGAAGTCATGACGTCATATAATTTGGGCTTTGTTGGAACGGTGGGATTTGAATTCGGTTTTAATTTGCTATTTAGTGTTTTCGTTTGTTGTCTAGTCATTACTTTAAAAAGATTGTTGTTTTTCGTTAAAGTTTTAATGTCAGCGAACTCAATTCGTGAAAGGGCGTCGGCGGCGTAATTTTCCTTGCCCCTGATATACTCGACGCTAAAATCATATTCCTCTAAATCTAATCTCATTCTGGTAAGTTTTGATGATGGGTTTTTCATCGAGAACAAGTACGTTAGGGGTCTGTGGTCACTTCTGATAAGAAATTTTTTTCCAAAGATGTATGCCCTGAAATACTGTATTGCCCAGTGGATTGCAGCGAGTTCTTGTTCTATGGTTGATTTGTTACTTTCTCCTTTAGTAAAGGATCTCGATGCATATGCAATAGGCATCTGGAAGCCATTGTGTTCTTGGCTTAAAACTGCGCCACATGCATATTTACTTGCATCGGTTGTTATGCAAAATTCGTTACTAAAGTCTGGATATTGTAAGATTTTTGGGCTTAATAATTGATTCTTGAGGTATTCGAAAGACTTTTGGCACTGTTCGGTCCATTCAAATTGAACATTTTTTCTACTTAATCTTGTTAGATGCCTTGAAGATTCAGCGAAGTGGGGTATAAACCTTCTATAATAGTTGCAAAAGGCTACGAAGCGTTTAGCTTCATCACCGTTTTTAGGCGTTGGGTAGCTTTTAATTATTGCGAATTTGCTTTCATCAGGCAGTATGCCTTCGGCTGTGCATTTGTGACCTAAGAATGTTACTTCCTGGCGAAAGAATGTGCATTTATCTGGGTGTAATTTTAGGTTATGCTTTCTACAAGTTTCAAAAACATCTATTCGATTTTTTATCATGTGCTTTGTTGAGCAACCAATGACGACTAAATCGTCGATGTATAGGAATGCTTGGGCTGGACTAAGCCCGGAGAAGGCGAGTGACATCATTCGTTGGAATGAGTTTGGAGCTATTTTTATTCCATATGGTAAAATTTAGCTCTTCCTAAGGGTAGAAACATGGTGAGCAGGTCGAGGTGACTAACAAGCTGACTAGTAAGCTGACTGACGAAACAAACATAGGAAACAATACGAGAGCGCACATCATGCTCAGCTAGCTACTCAGCTAACTAATCAGCTAACTAGAAAGTTTTGCTGACTTTCTACATGTTTGTTTTTGTCAGTCAGGTAGTCAGCTAAATTTCTCAAACAATGAACAGTTTTTGAACTCAAGCATTGTATGTGTGAAGAAAATGTGCGCAAATAAAAAAGAAAAACTTATAGTTGCCGTCCATGATAGGGTCCCTATTTGGGATGCCAAAAATAAGGACCAGCTGAATAGGTTCTTGATGGACAAATACTGGAAGGTCTTCATGCTTTCTAACTTTGGGGTAATGATGTCCAAAATATATTTGAATGTATCGGGAGTCATCCTCAGGTATTTGTAAAATTTGTCCGGGTGCTCTTTTATTTCTTTATATAAATGATGGAACTCGCTATAACTTAGTCGGTCTGTATTTAGTGGATGTACTGAATATTGTCTTCTTCCAATGTTTGCCAATAGCCACCAACTAGTAACTGCGCTTTCGTTTTTGCTTTCAGAACTATCTTGATTCATTTTTAAAGTTTTATATAGCTTGATGCCTTTACAAAATTTCTTGACTAACAAATAATAACCTACTCCGTTATGTGCACATGAGCTCGAGCAGAACCTGATAGTCAGCTTACTAGTCAGCTTGCTAGTCAGCTTGTTAGTCACCTCGACCTGCTCACCATGTTTCTACCCTAACTGATCCAAAATGTCGTCTATTCTTGGTAGGGGGAATTTGTCTGCTATGAGTTTTTTATTTATACCTCTATAGTCAACTACGAGCCTCCATCTTTTTTTAGTAGTTCCTGGTAATGACTTTTTTGGCACTAGTAATATTGGGCTGTTGTACTCAGACGCTGATGGTTCTATTATACCGTCTTTTATTAATTTATCGACTTGTCTATTTACTTATTCTTTATGACTGTGTGGTATTCTATAATTTTTAATGTATACAGGTTGAATATCTTTTAAGCGGAGTTTTTGTTTATAAAAGTTATTAGTAGAGATTGGTTCGGTTTCCAATGCGAACACATCAAGGTATTGAGAGCAAAGCTTTTGAAGTTCTTTTTCGGCGAATTTTGGAAAATTCTTCTTTAGTTTATTATATTTTTCATTATTATTGTTATCATTATCTGTACTGGCAAAAATTTCATAATCGTTTAGACTTTCTGTTTTTACTTGAAGTTTGTTTATTAAAACGTTGTTGTTAGTAGTGTTGATAATTTTAATGAAAGGGTTTGTTTTTGATGTGATAGTGTTCGCTATGTAAATACCGTTTTGAACTATTTGCTGCGGTATTAGTACTTCATCTTCATTAGTATGTATTTTTATAGTGCGTATGACTTCGGATCTCGCAGGTATTGATATGCAATTTATTTTGGGTGCGTTACTCAATTCAATATATATATCTTCATGGAAATTGTTTGGTCTTAAAATAAGCCAATCTTGTTCTTGGGTGTATTCGATAATACAATTGTATTTTTTATGAAATCCATGCCAATGATTCCGTCTGAAGGTATTGGGAAATCATTGTTAACTGCATGAAATTTATGCGGTTTTAGTATGTTATAAATTTCTATGTTTGCTACGGCTTTTCCGAGGGTTGGCGTTAAGCCTTGACCTACGTCACTAAGATTTGTTATATTTTTTGTGTCTATTTCTTCATTTAAAATTTTCCCTATTTTGATTACGGATACATCAGCACCAGTATCTATTAACAATGTTAATTTTTCATCGCAAAGGGATGTTTTTGTTGTTAGATATGAATAGAGATTTAGATTTAGATGGAATATGGTTCTTGTTTTTAAGTTTCTTGATTCAGGGGCGCTTGGTCGTTTCCCGATGCGTTATCGGTAATGACCCTTACAGATCTATTGTCATGGCCACGGCCGCGACCTCTGTTATACTTAATTGTTTTGATTATTGTTATTATTGTTACTGTAATTATTTCTGTTGTAACTCTGGCGGTTGTAGCCGCGGTTTGAAAACCCGCGCCCACGCCGTTGTGATTGGCCTCTACCATAGCGTTGGTTTTGGGTACCACCTCTAGATAAGTTATTATAAAATAGTACCGTATTTGGTTGGCTATTAGCCTCGGTGCAGCTACTTACGAATTTCGCCACGACTTCGTTCATGTCGCTAAACTGACCGGATTCCATGATTATTTTTACTTTGTCATTGGTGGCATTTTTTGTAATTGCTTTTACTGCCACTTCAGTGGAGTATTGCGTTGCTACAGTTGGTGGTACACCGTCAGACATATATGCGTTTTGGAGGGCTTTTGTAAGCTCCTCAATTTTTTTGACGTAAACATTGGCACTTTTATTGTTTTGCCTGATATTCATAATTTTGGCAGTGATTACTTTGGCTGATTCGCCTTTAACTGACGTTTTTAATTTAGCTATCACTTCTTGTAAGGTAGTTTCGGTAGTAATTAGGTTTCTTGTTGTCCCTTTTAGTTTTGGTTTTACGATGCTGACTGCAAGTGCGTCATGATTTTCTTTTATTGCTTCTAGGATATTTAAGGCATCTAGAAAGCTGGTTAAATTTTCCGCCTTGCCGTCAAAATCCGGTATCAGCTTTGTTGCTGTATTAAGGAATTCTACGGCTGTTTGTGGCATTGTTATATTTTCTTTTATGTTGTTTTGATCAGAGTTTTCTGTATCAGTGTCGTATTCCGTGTCCTCTTCTAGAGGGTCTATGTCTGAATTACTGTCAGTGTCTTCGTTAATGTCAGGGTTCAACTCGTCCTCTAGCCTTTGAGGTATTTTGATGTTGATCTTTAGATGAGAAAATACTTTAACTAATTTATCCCTCTCTGTCCAGAATATTTTCTGAGCTTCCCTTTTGTGGCTTTCGGTAAATTTTTAAAATTTTGTATTTAATATTTCTCGAATATTATTGAAATTACTAATTAAAATTTTAGTATGTTTTTCTACCGTCTCAGGTGTAATTTTCCGATTGACGTTGAGGCATTTGTATGACTGCCTAAATTCTGTTCTGTATTTGTCTATTTCGGTTGTAATTTCCTCCCATTTCATAGCGTCATTTGTGGTGAGAGTAAACAAAATGTTTTAAATATGGGAAAATTATGTGCTTAAACCTTATCGAGGTTGTTAGCAATGGAGAAAGCCCGAACGGCTTTCTTTTTTAAGCACCGAGTGTGAATTTTATATATTTTGAGTATGACGAGGATTAACATCACTATTGCGATGATCCATAGCGGGGCTCTCAACTCCGAATTGGTTGTTATAGTTTCGTTAACTTCATTAATTACGTTTGCTGTGGGTTTGTTGAGTTTTGTCTGTTGGCTACCCATGGCTAGTCTTTCTTGTCCGGTCTTTGTATGTGTTTCTTTTCGTATATATTTCAATTCATGTTTCACAAGTTGATAATATTTTATTTTGTATAAAAAAGGAAAGTAATATTGTTATTACTACATGTTGTTTTTGGTTTTTTAAAATCTTAAATTTACTTCTTAAAAATTTTAATAAAATTTTTATTTATTTATTTTTTTTTTTATTGTCGTTTTACATTTTGTATATACAAGGAATTGTAATTCTTATATTAAATATTGTACCAAATGGTATTAAATATAATCAGCTGGCTCGTATATATATTTTGGTTTAATTTAAATTTTTGTGTTAGTGTACATATGTGTATGTAACGTGTTAATTTTTAATAAAAATTTGTGGGCTTATCTTATTGGGGCCCAGTCCCCGTGAATGCGAATCTCCTCTATATGCTGTTGTTTGTCCGCCGCTGTGTTGTGCTGTGTTGCTTGCTTTTGTTGTTTGCACTTTTCTTCTTCCGCTTTGGGTCTGTTGTGGGTGTGTTTGTTGTTGTTTATTCTGCTGCCCTTCTTTTGTGTGTCACTGCACTATTCAATGTTTTGTACTTTTTGATGTTTTCAATTTTTGGAACTTTGATTTCTGTGATTTGTATATTTATGCACTGTCTTCGTATTTGCAGTTACATTTTGTTGTTTTTGTTTCTCCTGATTAGTTTTGTTGTCATTATGTATTTGGGTTTTATTTTGTTTGTTTTGTTGTGTCTTCTTGCACTTTTAGTTTTCGCACCTGTTGATTGTCGTGTCAAATTCATGTTGTTGCATGTTTGTTTTTTTTTTGTTTTGTTGCATTCAACCACATTGGAACACACACTTATTTGCCACTTTTGCTTCTTAATACACAAATTCCACTCAAGTCTGCTTTTATCCAAAAGTCCACAATAACATTTTGATTTGGTTCTTTTCAATTAAAAAACACAAGACTGGCAGGATCGCCATGTAATATATTTATTTAAAATAATGATTAAACGTAACGAGTGTCTTTTTTATTCGGCGGAACGTATCCGCATTTATTGAATGTCCATTTTTAACTAACTTACATTGACATCGCTTAGCGCTAAATTACCTGTGCACCAAGTGCATAAGCCCGCTAGCGTAGGAAAGTGCCGACGCAAGCAGAATACACACTCGGTGCGCGGAGTTAGTCAATGAGAGTCCGAGCGAAGGCCGCCGTATGCGTATAACGCGATATCGGCTTACTTCACTGTCCAAGGTTGTGTGAACACTTGAACGAGGCGAACTCCCATCACAACAATGGAAAATTATTGTTTTAATTCATCTAAAACACAACAAAAAGTGCAGTTAAGGCATATATGAATAATGTGGATAAGTTTTGGTAAACAGAGAACCCATTTTTGAGGTCAAAATTGATGATAACATAATTTTGACTTGCCTGTACGCAAACTTTTTCTGACTAGTGTATCTCTTTTTCACCAAAAATCAAACGAGACAGCTATACATTTTTTGCGTTCTAAAATGTCAACATTTCATGCGTGGGAGTGAGATGGACTGAGTGACAGCATTAATACGAGTAAACGACATAGCTACAAATTTTAAATACGCAAAACAACAGGTGTAAGAAGGAGCAGCATCTAATGAGTAGTTTTTACTAGCGGCCATTATTGTTTTGCACAATCATATGTTCGTATATCGTTAGCGGCCATTATTGCTTAAAATGGCGTATGTTTACAAGAAGAAGAAGCATTGAGTTGTTTTCGCTAGGGGCCATTAACGTTGGCAATAGTGTATGATCGGTGGCCCAGCCGAGAGAAGAAAGAAATACACACATACAAGTATTCCCTGATTTACGCAGAAACCATGGCAGGCTTCATAAACATATATACACATAGGATGACATCCAAACACCGTAAAACCTCACAAAAATATAAGCAAGTAAATGATTAAGTAAAATCTCGTATGTAAATAAGGCTGAGAAATTTTAAAGAAATGCACTAAAACACGATTACCGAATTTAAATATATTCAAAAATAGATATGTTGCTTAATAAAATAAACAGAATAGAGTGATTTAATAACTTCTCATATGTAAATAAGGATATGAAATTTTAAAGATATTCACTTAAGCACGGTTCCCAAAATTAAATATATATCTCGCTTAATAAAACAGACGAGCTATGTAGATACCGAAACCAATGCAATGCCTTGCATTAATAATTCAATCAACTGCTTGCTGGCTCTTATATGAAAACAAATAATCATTAAATAAATACCCACGATGTAACGAGTGCATCATAAGGCAACGTTACCAAAATGAATCAGAAAATAAGCCTTCTATAAAATAACGTTCCAGTTGAATTCGGACGGATTTCGCGTGATTTAAATGAAATAGCTAATTGGAAAGCAACCGAATTTCGACAATTTTTACTATACTACGGTATATTCATATTAAAAGACTGCATTCCAAGTGACCTTTATTATCATTTCTTATGGCTTCTTGCTGGCATTCGACTTTTGTCTTGCGAAAGGTTACATAGAGTAGAAGCAGAAGTCGCCAGTTCCAATATTTATGGCAAACATTTAGTAAGCTTTAATATACATAACTTGCTTCATTTAACATTTCTTTCTTTGCAGATATTTTCAAAGCTCAAGGGCGTGTGAGCTTTGAAAAGGAGATAAAGAGAGCAGTCAATTTAAGCCACCACCGGCAGAAGCAAAAGTTGTTTATTAAAAAAAAATTATTGAATAATGTATATAGTGGTAATTTAAATTAGTTTAAGTATTATTTTAGTTTAATGTTAGTATTTATTTATTGGTAATTTAATAGTATTATCAATATATTATTTATAGTTTATTTTTATTTTATTTATTTAAGTTTTCTATTATATTAGTAAGTATTTTTTAGTATTTATATAAAACTTATCAAGGAAAATAAATAATTTATTTTAATCTTCACTGTAAATATTAATTTTTTATTAATTTATATTAATGTTTATTATAAATATTTACTTTTTCCATATTTTATAAATAAATAAATGTTATTTGAAAAAATATTTATTTATTTATTTATTATTTTTCAAATGTTATTTGAAAAAATATTTAAAAATATTTAACAAAATGTCAAAGCAGCGTATTTTAACTGTCAGCAAGTTTCGGCATAAATTTTATTAAATTATGTGTTTTTCAGCTGTTCTTTTGTTATATCCTTGAATTGTTATATTTGTTTACTATATCTTTGAAGATGGAGTGTTGTTGGGCTCAGGGTTCAAGTAAACCTTTATATATTTAATTAATATTATATATATATTTAAAGATAGCTTCACATCGTATGCATTGCGCCTTAAGGTCATCGTAAAGTTGAAAAGAAATGTTGGAACCTGATCCAAAATTTTGAAACCTTGGCTTGCATAAACTTTTAGAATATGTAAATAACCCCTCGGAACCATTTCTGAATAAAAAAACACAGCCTGCTTACTCCATTACTAGACATGCAGCCCCATACCATATCCCCACATATGCTATGCTTCACTGTTAATTTCAGATTTTTGTTATTAACAGGATCCTCTTCAAATTAGTTGATGCCTTTTAATGCCAAATATGCCAAACCATTATCACATACTTAATAATAAATCTTCCCACTTTCCATAGATAACAACTCATCGTCCCGGAAATCCGGGTTTCTAGACTCTTTGATGGACTCTTTCACGAAAGCAATTATGTGCTCCTTGTTAGTAAGCTAAATATGAGCTTCTTACATGCTATTATGTAGGGGAAATATGTTTTTTCATGACTTTTCGTTTAACGTCACTGCTACTAGGTTTTATAAATATTTCTGTACATTTCGGAAGATATTGGATGCAACTAGCCTAATATTATGATGCACTGATCGCAAAACAATCTAATCCTATTGCTTGGGTAGCTTAAGAAAATGGTCAGATCGTAGCAAAGAAGCAAGAATTTCTGTTTTTTTTTCGAAATTCAAGATGGTTTTCCGAAATAGCGAAATGCTCTTCGAAAAGTTTCTCTAATTTCACGAAATTGTTTGTCAATTTGGGAAAGATTTAGTAAGATTATCCTTTTATCCATTTTTATTTTTTTCCGCTTGGGTTCTATTGCTTTCTATATAATTATAGAAAGTTATTATTAGTTATTTGTTTTGTACGCAAACTTATTCTGCACCGTTTTGTGAGTATTTTCTCAATACATAAATACAAATATATGGAAAATTATTGTTTTAATGCATCTAAAACACAACAAAAAGTGCAGTTAAGGCATATATGAATAATGTGGATAAGTTTTGGTAAACAGAGAACCCATTTTTGAGGTCAAAATTGATGATAACATAATTTTGACTTGCCCGTACGCAAACTTTTTCTGACTAGTGTATCTTTTTTTCACCAAAAATCAAACGAGACAGCTATACATTTTTTGCGTTCTAAAATGTCAACATTTCATGCGTGGGAGTGAGATGGACTGAGTGACAGCATTAATGGAGTAAACTCAGTTTCACTCGATCATTCGATTAGTAAACACGTCTATCGACTGCGACCGCTCAGAAAGTGCAAAAGCACCTCTTTCTACTTCTCCCGCGCAAACTATCGCGCTAAAAACCGTTATCTTAGTTACTTTGTGGCAAAAAACAACAAACTATAATCGAAAAAACAAACGTACAAGTGAACTATTTAACAAACATGATGATGGGTGATCCACCCGACACTTTCACAATATCCAATACGAATGGATTTCGAGTAAACAAAGAAAAAACTCTTTCAATAATTTCACCACGACCAAAATACCTCATCATGAAACGTGTTAATAGTGAAAATAACCTCAATGATATTTCACCATTCTTGTTCAAAAAAATTATAGACGCTCTCTGCGGAGAAATAACCGAAAGCAAAACGGTACCCGTCTTCTACTCACAAAAAATTTCACACAAGCACAAAAACTGATCACACTAACGGCCCTCAACGCTTCAATCGAAGTCGAAGTTACTGAGCACCCAACACTTAATTAGAGTAAGTTCGGGTAATGTGATATGGTCGGGTAATGTGATATAGGTGCTTATTTCACAAGTGCGTTGACTTTTTTCAAAATTAACCTTTTTAAAACATCATAACAGCTAAAAAACTCGTGCTGCATGATTTTGGATGTGATTGCTTAAATAGTTTACAGTGAGTGTGATGAAGTGCTTTGAGTAGGCTTGCACAAGTTTTGGTCACGAAGTTTGAAAGCATAAAAGGTACAAAAAAAATATTATTACAAAGTTCGAGGCTAATCAGAAGTAAATCAGTAGGGGTATTCTCGATGTCTTGCAAAACCCTTGCACATTGCAGAAGTTGCAGATTATGCAGACTTTTGCAATCCGTGCAATGATACAAAAACAAAATACAAGGGAAAAACGTTTTGCAATTCGTGCAATGTGTACACAGTGATACCCATGTTTTATATGAGGGTGCAAACGTGCGTCAGCTGGTTGTCAAAAAATTCGTTCATTTTATTTCGTGTGCGCAAGCGTAAATTCTTCACACAAATTTTGTTTTATTTCCTTTTATATAAACATTTTGAATTTTTCAGCTAAAAACGAAAATTGGTTTCAATTATTACCATCTTCCAGAAGAATATTAGGGGCAGCATTTTCAATAAGAAAATTCAACATTTTTTTGTTTTCACTGGTCCGCCACGTTGTTTGCAATATTTTTATTTTGGTGCGCTCTCGCAGTATTGCAAGTTAGGGTCTTGCAAGTTTGCATTTTCACAAATTTTGCAACGCTGCAAGACTGCGAGAATACCCCAAATTATTTGCAAAAATTCTTACCATTCTCATGCAGAATTTGAAATGCAGCACTTTCAATCAAGAAATCAACAATTTTTGAATTTTCGACTGTTCGCGGCATTTTTTACAATATTTGAATTTTTGGGTGTTCTCGAAGTCTGGCACTTTTCAGGGTTGCAAATATCAGTTTCTGCAAGTTTTGCAATGTTGCAAGACATCGAGAATACCCCTAGTGATATCGATTATGGGTTTGCGAGGTACGCTCTTCTCAACAAAATTATTATTGTTTTTTTATAATATTTTTTTCGCAAAAAGTCAATTTCGGGTAATGTGATATACCAAAGTTCGGGTAATGTAATATAGTACATCACAGTACACAAACTTATGACAGAAATACTATTTGTATACAGAAATGTATATATACTTTATTTTATAATATTTGAAGTGGAATATTCTCAAAAATCTGTTATGGTTAAGTTTTAGATAAAAAAAATCCATGAAATCATGTTTCTCGATAAAAATTGTTAACCCTAGGTTTACACCGTCAGATTGTGATTTTCCAAAAAAATGAGAAACACGTCTCTAATTATTTTTGATTTGGAGTATTTTCACCAAGTTTGAAACTAATAGGTCTGTTAAATAACGTTTTTTTCGGGTATATCACATTACCCGACAATGGTATATCACATTACCCGCCATTTTTATCAGACGCCAATATTTGGATATTTTGATTTTTAATTAAAAAACTCGTCAACAGTTTATCTTAAAGAGTTAATAATCATAGATATACTAAATAATGCATCAGTGAACAGTTTGAGACCAAAAAAAGTGTGTTTTAAGGTAAAATGTGTCGGGAATCGCTGTAAAACAAACAGGTATATAACATTACCCGAACTTACTCTACTCCAAGGGAGTGATCTACTCCAATGATTTAAGAGGTATACACGAGGATGAAATTCTCCGCGAGCTGCGTGACCAAGGAGTTACCGAAGTTAAAAAAATACTCAAAAGAGAACAAGACGAATTAAAGGAAACTGGATTAATAATTCTCACATTCAAGCAGATGACTCTTCCAGAAAAAATCAACATCGGCTATGAAAAAACATTTGTAAGACCATACATTCCTCTCCCAATGAGATGTAAAAATTGCTGGCACTACAATCACACAACTAAGTGGTGCAGAAACGACAATAAATGTCAAAATTGTGGCGAAGCATACCATCTCCAATCGGAGGATGATAAATGCATAAACCCTCCGTCATGCACCAACTGTGTACAGAATAAAATAGTAAACTTCAACCATAATGCCTTGGACAGAAAATGCCCCATTTTTCTTCAACAAAAGGAACTCCAAGCTATCAAAACAATAGAAAAGGTAGACAACAAAACAGCCAAAAAAATATACAATGAACGTCATGGCAACAACACCATGAACTTTGCCAATGCTGTCCGATCCACAACCACAAACACCCAAGAGAACCAACCTAGCTCCAGCAAATTCATCACTAGAAACGTAACACCAAAAAAAACATTAGAAAAGCAACAAATTCCAGCTCAAGAAGTTCACCAACAATCCAACACCGACATTGAAGAATCAATCATAACCACTGACACACTTCCATCCTCTCTACATATACCAACAAAAATTAAAATTCTGCCGAGAAATACTCCAAAGCGTCTAGCCAAAAAATTGTCAATCTCTAAAGACACCAAGAGAGCAACTCACTCTTTATCTCCAACTTTACTTGACGATGAGATGTTTGAGAACATAAAATAACAGTCGTTTCGGCATACATTCCTCCAAACAAACGATTTCACGCCAATAACCTTACTAATGTCTTCTCATCAATTCAACAACCATGTATCATAACCGGAGATTTTAACGCTTGGCACAGCGATTGGGGCTCACCAAGAAATAATAAAAGAGGTACAATACTCTCCAACTATATTCATAACTCCGACTTTATGTTACTAAATGACGGCTCCCCTACGCACCTTAGCACTCATAACTCATTCACTCATATAGACCTGACTATTTGTTCTCCTACGCTAACTTTCCACTCAAACTGGCGGACTGAAAGCAGTCTCCATAGCAGTGACCACTTCCCCATCATCATTACTCTCTTCCAAAGTGTTTGTACTGCTCTCTTAAAAACAAAACCTCCCTTCCTAACTAAGTTTGCCAACTGGACAAAATTCTCTAACATTTGTACAAAACTGAATCAAACAATTGCAGTATCAACTCACGTAAACAAAGAAACAGTAAACATAAAAAGAATCATCTTAAGAAGCGCTAACGAAACCATTCCTCAACCCAAACCAAAGCCATGCTTTAGAGCCCCGTGGTGGAATAGTGAATTGGAGCAACTGAAAAAGAACAAAAACCAATACTGGCGAAGACTTAAGCGCTCAATAACTACTGAAAACATAATTAACTACAAAAGAGCCAACTCCATACTAAAACGAGAAATAAAAATAGCAAAAACAAATGCACTACTCGAACTCACCTCCACAATTTCACCCTCCACACCCTCGAGTAAAGTTTGGGCGAACATCAGACTCCTCAATGGCCTGTATAAACCAAAAAGCATCCACTGCCTCAGATCCTGTAATCCAGCACATCCAAACCTTACTAACCCAAACGATATTGCCGAAGAATTTTGCGAACATTGGTCTAAAAACTCCTCAGATACTAATTTCCCCACTGCATTTCAAAACCAGAAGAGACAATATCTCTCAACTTTAACAAGCTACTTACCATCAAAAAAAGCCAAATACATTGAGGATCCAATAACATTCACAGAGCTGTCTCACGCCATCAATACCTTGAAGGGAAAAACTCCAGGAATGGATAGAATCACATATCCAATGATACAAAATTTACCTGAAAACTGTAAACTAAGACTTCTAAAATTATACAACCTGATTTTTGACTCCTACATCCCACAGTCCTTCAAAACCAGCACTGTTCTCCCCATCCTTAACCCATTAAAACCTGACCCCAGAAAGGCTTGTGCGATTTCCATAAAATTTTACACAATCTTATTAATTGACCTAATCAAGAAAAAAAAATCAAGCAAAACATTCATATCATGTTTTTTTTTTGTCATGTTTTTCGCAAACATTACACAAATAAACAAAATCAAACATTTGCGGAAAATAAAATGTGCCAATAAAATATCAGCTGCTTGGATTTTGACATTTTCACGCGTTGCGTTGTATGAAAATTGGCAGTGTTTAGGCCCAACGTTGCATTCGCGCAACACAAAACGTAAAGCATATTTTTTGTTTAAAAAATTAAAAAAAAAATGTTCAAAACTTATTTTTAAATAGTTTAGCATTGCAAAATGCAGCCCACTAAGGGATTTTGATAGGTTTGAAGAATAAGTATTTTTGATTGAATTTCAAAAATTCCCCAAAAAAAACCTTTGACTTTGGATCGAAAAAAACGTATGAATATTTAAATAATTTTGAAATTTGAGTATGGCAGAATCTAAAACGATCAATTCTAATCCAATTCTACCTATTTTCAAGTCTTTTGTCTTTATGAATTACTTAATATAGCGAAATTCCCAAACGTTGCGAAAACGCAACGCTCAGGGCTTAATGGGTTAAACCCAAAAAAAGATAAAACTCTAGTTGACTCTTACAGGCCTATCCTTGAACTCTTGTTGCGCAAAAATACTGGATGAAATAGTCGCACAAAGGCTATGGTGGCTTATCTCGTCGGATAAGCTCATCAATAGCCACCAAATAGGTTTCAAGAAAGGCAAATCAGTGTCAGATTGCCTAGTGTATCTAGACTATCTGATCGCGAGCTCCCTTGCACGTAAAAACCACCTTTCCATTAGTTCCTTACATTTTGCCAAAGCTTTCGACAAAATAGGCGTACATGTGATCAGTGAACAACTTGCAAAGTGGAAATTAGGGCCAAAAATCATCAACTATGTAAAAAATTTCATGCTAAACCGTAAAATTATAGTTCGTAACACAAAAGTATATTCTTCTGTCCGTCCGCTTGCAAATGGCATACCCCAGGGCTCCCCTTTATCAGTAGTTCTCTTCCTAATCGCATTTAACAAACTTAGCGACATTATCTCCACCCAAAAAAATCTCAAATTTTGCGCCTATGCTGATGACTTTACTATTATAAAACCACTTGGAAAAACAAAAAATTGCTCAATTGACATTCAGAACTTAAAAAATGATATATCCGAATGGTACGAGTACTCCGGGGCCCAACTCTCCCTCGAAAAATGCAAGCATCTCCACATCTGTCGCAAACATTGCTGCAGCTGCATTATACATACAGGAAATTTACCTCTTCCCTCTGTCCAAAATTTAAAAATATTGGGAGTCATTTTCAATAAAAAGTATAACTGGAACGACCACATAGATTATTTATACGATTCTTTAGTGGATAAATTAAACATAATTAAATGCTTTGCAAATTTTAAATATAACTGCAACACAACATCCATTATAAATACAATACACGCCATTATCTTGTCAAAAATTAACAATAGCATATTTCTCTACGGCTAGTGTCCGACCGAATATTCGGTTTCGGTTTCGGTTTCGGCCCAAATCAGTGGTTTCGGTTTCGGTTTCAGTTTCGGCCAAAAAATGGCCGAATAGCCGAAACCGAAACTTTCTAGAATATTTTTTACATTTTATTGTGTAGCAGATATATAGTGAAAGGAGGAATAATTTAGATGCCACCAATGTAAATAAATTTATTTTTTTAGCATATAATATTAAATTATTTAATTTTGAATATTAGCGAGTAAGGTACGAAAGGGTGATTTTTTCATGTTTACGTTTTTAAAAAATGAATAAATTGTTTTTTTTTTAATAAGTATTTATTTATTTATGCTATGTTTGTTTGTTTATTCTTTATTTACTTAATGTAAAATTCGTTTGTTGAAAAAAGTGCTTGATATGGTGATTTTTATTTCAACTAGAAAGTTTCGGTTTCGGTTTCGGCCGAATATTCGGTTTCGGTTTCGGTTTCGGCCCAAAAAAGTGGTTTCGGTCGGACACTATCTACGGCTTTGCACCGAAAACCCAACTGCGGAAATTAAAAGTAATCATCAATGCGGCTGCGATCAACCCCAATAAACAACATACTTTTTAAAGCCAACGTAAAGACCATAGAGATGCAGAGAGATATGGCCCTACACAAACTCTGTAAAGTAATCATTAACAGCCAAGACACACCACTTTTAACAATAATAAGAAACGTGAAAAAACTCACGAGAAAATTTAAAAACCCTATCCCACTAATATGCAGAACTATTGACGCTTGCCAACAAATTAATCTCCCCACAGTACCTCTAACCAAAACCAACTCCTTGCTCCCCCCTTGGTTCCTCAACCCTTCGACCATAAACACCAGCCTACACAAATTCCACAAACAGACTACCCCACCAACAATTTTCCGCCAATACTTCAAGGATGTATCCAGTAAGTTCATAAATCACTCGTTTATATACACGGACGGATCCAAAACAGATCTAGCAACATCCTATAGCATAACAACCGTAGACGCCACAATTAAGGCATCCATTCTACCCAACTTTACATCTGCCTTTACCGCCGAAATAATAGCTATTTTCGAAGCAATATCCTTCCTTAAAAATCGTGTCGGCAAACATGTGATTTGCACTGACTCTCTTTCGACCCTCGAAGCCATAAACAACATTAACAACAACAGTAACTACTATGTAAACACGATTAGAAATGAGCTAATTAAACGCTACCCAAAATTAACACTAATCTGGGTGCCAGGCCATGTCGATATCCCTGGAAACGAATTTGCAGATGATATAGCCAAATCAGCCCAAAATAGCCTCCTAATATCCACCCCGAATAACAACTACAAAGACTTACATAGACATATAAAAAACCACTTTACCCACATCCAACACAACTCATTCCAACTTACATCAACCTGGTACCAACAAACCAACCATCACAAATGCCCTCCTAAAAAATTCATCACTCCAAGTACGAGAACTGACATAATCAAATTCGAGCGATTACGACTAGGTCATACTAAAATTACACACCAACATTACTTCACAAATTCACCCCACCCCCACTGTCCCTACTGTAACACCAATACACCCTTAGACATAAAACACCTTCTAAACGATTGCAGAAACTTTGATCATCTAAGGAAAGTAATTTTCAATAACACTAAACCCACGTCCCTCCTCTCGTCGATAGACGAAAATAACGTCACAGTCTGTCGCTGTGCAAAGCAACCCTGTCGCTACGCGCCGTGCCATAATTCAACCTGGCAATGATGACCGCGATAATGGAAACTTTTAGTCCAACCTGGCAATGATGGCCGCGATAATGGAAACTTTTAGTCCAACCTGGCAATGATGGTCGCGATTATCATGGAAACCTTTAGCCCACTCTGGAATGTGCGAGAACGATCTGCGCGATGGCCGGACAGGTATAAAAGGCAGCCGGGTGCGGCGCAGCGAGTCAGTCTGATTTTGACTAGTGAAGGTGCCACACGGAGTAATTAAGTGTAAAGACCGTAAAGTGTGAAATTTGTGAAATAAAGTGACTGTTGGTTTTTATTGACTGCGTTTGAGAAATTAAGTGTGTTTTTATTTTAAATTGCACAATCCAGAGATACGTACTAGCCTACTAGAACTAGTATTCGTAACAATATCATATATATTAAACACACATTATGCCATATATTGTACAATAACCAAATGAATACTAAACTAATGCAACCACACATGTCAATTACATAACTTAAGAAAATTGTGAAAGCTGAGCGTAAGGCCTGCGCTACTATTGCTCTTTTTTCCCCCACTAGCTTATAATTTCAATTATAAGTTCAGTATGACATAAATAAATAAATAAAATAGGAGTAAACGACATAGCTATACATTTTAAATACGCAAAACAACAGGTGTAAGAAGGAGCAGCATCTAATGAGTAGTTTTTACTAGCGGCCATTATTGTTTTGCACAATCATATGTTCGTATATCGTTAGCGGCCATTATTGCTTAAAATGGCGTATGTTTACAAGAAGAAGAAGCATTGAGTTGTTTTCGCTAGGGGCCATTAACGTTGGCAATAGTGTATGATCGGTGGCCCAGCCGAGAGAAGAAAGAAATACACACATACAAGTATTCCCTGATTTACGCAGAAAACATGGCAGGCTTCATAAACATAGGATGACATCCAAACACCGTAACACCTCATAAAAATATAAGCAAATAAATGATTAAGTAAATTCTCGTATGTAAATAAGGCTGAGAAATTTTAAAGAAATGCACTAAAACACGATTACCGAAATTAAATATATTCAGAAATAGATATGTTGCTTAATAAAATAAACAGAATAGAGTGATTTAATAACTTCTCATATGTAAATAAGGCTATGAAATTTTAAAGATATTCACTTAAGCACGGTTCCCAAAATTAAATATATACTACTGTGTACAAAGAATACCCGGAATTCGATTTCTTCGATTATCGTGGTGTTGTGCTTTATGAGTTCCTTCCGCCGGGCCAAACTGTCAACAAGGAATATTACTTGAGCGTTATGCGTCGTTTACGTGAAGCTATTCGCAAAAAGAGGCCGGATTTATGGAAAGACAACTCTTGGTTTTTGCATCACGATAATGCACCATCTCACACGGCTTTGGTTCTTCGTGAGCATTTCGCCAACTCATATCGTTCCACAGCCACCGTATTCGCCTGATTTAGCTCCTTGTGACTTCTGGCTATTCTCCAAACTCAAAGACCACTTCGAGGACACCGTTTTGAATCGATTGAAGAGATTCAACGTGAATCGCCGCGCGCATTGAAGGCCATACCGGAAGGTGACTATTTGGCATGCTTCGAAGATTGGAAAGTCCGTTGGCATAAGTGCATTGCATCGGGGGGGGACTACTTTGAAGGCGATGAAATTGATTTGGAAGAATAAATAAAGATTTTTTGAATTATAAACAAATTCCGGGTATTCTTTGTACACAGTAGTATCTCGCTTAATGAAAGAGACGAGCTATGTAGATACCGAAACCAATGCAATGCCTCGCATTAATAATTCAATCAACTACTTTCTGACTCTTATATGAAAACAAATAATCATTAAATAAATACCCACGAATGAATCAGAAAATAAGCCTTCTAGAAAATAACGTTCCAGTTGAATTCGGACGGATTTCGCGTGATTTAAATGAAATAGCTAATTGGAAAGCAACCGAATTTCGACAATATTTACTATACTCCGGTATATTCATATTAAAATTATGTTATCATCAATTTTGACCTCAAAAATGGGTTCTCTGTTTACCAAAACTTATCCACATTATTCATATATGCCTTAACTGCACTTTTTGTTGTGTTTTAGATGCATTAAAACTAATAACTAATAATAACTTTCTATAATTATATAGAAAGCAATAGAACCCAAGCGAAAAAAATAAAAATGGATAAAAGGATAATCTTACTAAATCTTTCCCAAATTGACAAAAAATTTCATGAAATTAGAGAAACTTTTCGAAGAGCATTTCGCCATTTCGAAAAGCCATCTTAAATTTCGAAAAAAACAGAAATTCTTGCTTCTTTGCTACGATCTGACCATTTTCTTAAGCTACCCAAGCAATAGGATTAGATTGTTTTGCGATCAGTGCATCATAATCTTAGGCTAGTTGCATCCAATATCTTCCGAAATGTACAGAAATATTTATAAAACCTAGTAGCAGTGACGTTAAACGAAAAGTCATGAAAAAAACATATTTCCCCTACATAATAGCATGTAAGAAGCTCATATTTAGCTTACTAACAAGGAGCACATAATTGCTTTCGTGATAGAGTCCATCAAAGAGTCTAGAAACCCGGATTTCCGGGACGATGAGTTGTTATCTATGGAAAGTGGGAAGATTTATTATTATCTGATAATGGTTTGGCATATTTGGCATTAAAAGGCATCAACTAATTTGAAGAGGATCCTGTTAATAACAAAAATCTGAAATTAACAGTGAAGCATAGCATATGTGGGGATATGGTATGGGGCTGCATGTCTAGTAAAGGAGTAAGCAGGCTGTGTTTTTTTATTCAGAAATGGTTCCGAGTGGTTATTTACATATTCTTAAAGTTTATATAGGGTGTTTTTTTTAGAGGTTTGTTTTTCGAATAGAGATAAAACTGGCATTTTGTGGTCAAATCTGGCAACTCTAATGTCATTTATGTTCAGTTTGGTTTGCCATTTCATCATGAACAGGTTGACAAAACAACAACGCTTGCAAATCGTGCAAATTTATTTCGAAAATAATGGTTCAGTTCGCGAAGTTTACCGCAAGCTCCGTCCATTTTATGGTCGACATAATCGTCCATCAGAGCAATTAATTCGGTTAACCATGGGTCGTTTTCGCACTACGTTTACTCTATGTGATAATACGCATCCGCAGAGACGTCGAACAGTGCGCACCGAAGAAACAATTGCCGCTGTAGAGCAAAATGTTGAAGAGGACCCGAATGAATCGATTCGCCACCGTGCACAGCAATTGGAGCTTTGCCCATCAATTTTATGGAAGATTTTGCGCAAAGATCTTGGCTTGCGACCTTACAAGATCCAGCTTGTGCAAGAATTAAAGCCGCGAGACCATGCAATGCGTCGTGATTTTGGTGTATGGGCCGAAAATGAGATTGATCTCGATGCTGATTTTCATCGCAAAATTTTGTTCAGTGATGAGGCTCATTTTTGGTTGAATGGCTACGTCAACAAGCAAAATTGCCGCATTTGGAGTGAAGAGAATCCACGTGAGACCCTTGAGACGCCATTACATCCACAAAAACTGACTGTTTGGTGTGCTCTATGGGCTGGTGGAGTCATTGGGCCATACTTCTTCCGAAATAATGCTGGAGAGTCAGTTACCGTTAATGGAGACCGGTATAGAGCCATGATAACCGACTATTTTGTTCCCGAATTGGATGGCATGAATGTGGATGAGTTGTGGTTCCAACAAGACGACGCTACATGCCACACAGCGCACGTCACAATCGATTTATTGAAGGAAACATTCGATGAGCGCATAATTTCGCGGAATGGACCTGTCAATTGGCCACCAAGATCGTGTGATTTGACACCATTGGATTATTTTCTTTGGGGATATGTGAAGTCGCTCGTCTACGCCAACAAACCAGAAACGTTAGGGGACTTGGAAGCCAACATTCGTGGCGTTATTGCCGACATACGGCCCCAAATGCTCGAAAAAGTGGTTGAAAATTGGACCTGTAGAATTGGCTTTATTCGAGCCAGCCGCGGCGGCCACATGCCCGAAATCATATTTAAACATTAATGGCATAAAATTATCCTTCCAATAAAGCCAAATTGATGGACATTAAAACGATTTTCTTGTGTTTTATTTCAATTCGAAGTTCTATACCTCTAAAAAAAACACCCTATACAAGCCAAGGTTCCAAAATTTTGGATCAGGTTCCAACATTTCTCTTCAACTTTACGATGACCTAAAAGCGCCATGCATATGATGTGAAGCTATCTTTGCTATTAACTGGCTCAAAAAAGTTGAAAAAGTTTCTCCCTTGTCAACTAACGTGCATTTAATTAAATATATAAAGGTTTACTTGAACTCTGAGCCCAACAACACTCCATCTTCAAAGATATAGTAAACAAATATAACAATTCAAGGATATAACAAAAGAACAGCTGAAAAAACACATAATTTAATAAAATGTATGCCGAAACTTACTGACAGTTAAAATACGCTGCTTTGACTTTTAGATTTTTAAATATTTTTTCAAATAACATTTATTTATTTATAAAATATGGAAAAAGTAAATATTTATAATAAACATTAATATAAATTAATAAAAAATTAATATTTACAGTAAGAATTACAATAAATTATTTATTTTCCTTGATAAGTTTTATATAAATACTAAAAAATACTTAATATAATAGAAAACTTAAATAAATAAAATAAAAATAAACTATAAATAATATATTGATAATACTATTAAATTACCAATAAATAAATACTATAGGGTTTTCCAACAAGAGGTGTTATTTTGAATCACCCGGTATTTCGGTCGCTGTCACTTTGAAGCTTTTATTCTTCGACATTTGACAAGTAGAAACTACGCCATTACTAAAAATGGAACGATACACGCTTCAACAACGCACTGAAATTATTAAAATTCACTACAAAAATGGTGAAAATCGTGCAGTCACAGTTCGCAAAACTAAAGCATTTTTGGGTCGTCGTGAAGCACCTTGTCGGACCGCAATACTAACTTGTCCGCTGTTGGGACAAGTTAGTGATGTGAAGAATAAAACCCGTGCACGTCGCTCAAGAACAACTGAGAATATTGCTGCTGTAGCCCAAAGTGTTGAAGAAAACCCAGATTTGTCGATTCCTCGTCGTTCCTTTGGAATTGAGCATTCCAAAAACGTCACTACACCGTATTTTGCATAAAGACTTGGGTCTTAAGGCTTATAAAGTTCAGTTAATACAAGAACTCAAGCCGACCGATCATCAACAACGTCGTGTCTTTGCTGATTGGGTCCTTGCAATGCATGAAAATGATACGGAATTCCATCGAAAAATCATCTTGACTGATGAGGCCCATTTCCACCTCGGTGGCTACGTCAACAAGCAAAATTGTCGCATCTGGGGCTCGGAAAACCCAAGAGTTATTGTTGAGAAGCCTCTCCATCCTCAACGTGTGACTGTTTGGTGCGGTTTATGGTCCGGCGGGGTCATTGGACCTTACTTTTTCGAAAATGAGGTTGGATCAACAGTTGCGGTGAATGGATTGCGCTATCGAGAGATGATTAATGATTTTTTATGGTCGGAGTTGGATGGTATTGATCTGGCCACCGTTTACTTTCAACAAGACGGCGCTACGTACCACACAAGCAACGAAACCATTGCTCTTTTACGGGAAAAGTTTCTGGACCGTGTTATCTCTGGAAGAGGTGATCACAATTGGCCACCGAGATCTTGTGATTTAACACCTTGCGACTTCTTCCTTTGGGGCCACGTGAAAGATAAGGTGTACGCTAAAAGCCCAGCGTCGATTCAAGACCTCAAAAATATAATTCGTGAGGCTATCGAGGATATAGGGCAGCCACTTTGCGATTTGGTTATGGAAAATTTCATGAAAAGGATATGGTCCTGTAAGCGTGGTCGTGGTGGCCATTTGGCTGATGTTGTTTTTTATTATTAACGGCATACCTTCCTCTTTATTGCGAAATAAACATCCGAACATTTATCTCAAAAAATGGAATTTTTCTTTGAATACCAAAATAACACCTCTTGTTGGAAAACCCTATAACATTAAACTAAAATAATACTTAAACTAATTTAAATTACCGCTTATACATTATTCATTAATTTTTTTTTAATAAACAACTTTTGCTTCTGTGGTGGCTTAAATTGACTGCTCTCTTTATCTCCTTTTCAAAGCTCACACGCCCTTGAGCTTTGAAAATATCTGCAAAGAAGGAAATGTTAAATGAAGCAAGTTATGTATATTAAAGCTTACTAAATGTTTGCCATAAATATTGGAAAACAAAACTACAAACTCTTGATAATAAAGGTCACTTGGAATGCAGTCTTTTAATATGAATATACCGGAGTATAGTAAAAATTGTCGAAATTCGGTTGCTTTCCAATTAGCTATTTCAGTTAAATCACGCGAAATCCGTCCGAATTCAACTGGAACGTTATTTTCTAGAAGGCTTATTTTCTGATTCATTTTGGTAACGTTGCCTTATGATGCACTCGTTACATCGTGAGTATTTATTTAATGATTATTTGTTTTCATATAAGAGCCAGCAAGCAGTTGATTGAACTATTAATGCGAGGCATTGCATTGGTTTCGATATCTACATCGCTCGTCTATTTTATTAAGCGAGATATATATTTAATTTTGGGAACCGTGCTTAAGTGAATATCTTTAAAATATCATAGCCTTATTTACATATGAGAAGTTACTAAATCACTCTATTCTGTTTATTTTATTAAGCAACATATCTATTTCTGAATATATTTAATTTCGGTAAACGTGTTTTAGTGCATTTCTTTAAAATTTCTCAGCCTTATTTACATACGAGAATTTACTTAATCATTTATTTGCTTATATTTTTATGAGGTGTTACGGTGTTTGGATGTCATCCTATGTGTATATATGTTTATGAAGCCTGCCATGTTTTCTGCGTAAATCAGGGAATACTTGTATGTGTGTATTTCTTTCTTCTCTCGGCTGGGCCACCGATCATACACTATTGCCAACGTTAATGGCCCCTAGCGAAAACAACTCAATGCTTCTTCTTCTAAAAATACGCCATTTTAAGCAATAATGGCCGCTAACGATATACGAACCAGACATCTGCATGGCTCCATTCACTTTCTCTCCCACAGTGTTGACACTTCGCTGACTGCACACTTTCTGAGAGTCATTACAATATGAATACAGTAATTGCTGTAGGCAAAGCAAAAGCTGTGCACAAAAAGAAAAAGTCACAAAATAGAGAGAGTCATTACACACCATTCTCTTTAGTGAATATTCATTACTCACTTGTTCGTAAGGTTGTCAACATTAGTTAGCATCATTTGTATATAGTAACGTTATATTTCGTTTTTGTTTTCATCGTTGGTATTCGTTGACAATTTATTCACTTGATAGAACATGATAGATTCATTTGATTTCGCTGTATTCATAGCATAAAGTGAATACAGTTACTGTTTGAGTACACTATAAAATGACTCATTCAATTATGAATGCAGTACAATCTCTCACTCGAGGGCAAATTATTACTCATTCATTGACAATCACAAAAACGAATGTGAGTGAGTGAGTAGGTAATTTAAGAGTGAATTGTGCAAAACAATAATGGCCGCTAGTAAAAACTACTCATTAGATGCTGCTCCTTCTTACACCTGTTGTTTTGCGTATTTCAAATGTATAGCTATGTCGTTTACTCCCATTAATGCTGTCACTCAGTCCATCTCACTCCCACGCATGAAATGTTGACATTTTAGAACGCAAAAAATTTATAGCGGTCTCGTTTGATTTTTAGGTTAGGTTAGGTTAGGTTAGGTTGAAATGGCTGGATAGCAGATATCCTACACTTAGGCCAAGATACAGGCTTATTGTGATGCCATATACAGCTTGAGCTAACTGGATTGTTCCTGGTCAAGCCATCTGGACGATGTTATGAACCTAAGAAGGTTTTTGACATCTATGCAGGATGTTTCAGCTAGATTTGAGAGGAACGGTTGTCCAAGGATGCGTAGCCTACTTCTGCAAAGTGCTGGGCAGTGACAGAGGAGATGCTGTACGCTTTCTTCCTCTTCAGCACAGTCGCAGCTTCTACAGAAATCTCTTGCATTGATACCTAGCCTGATGGCGTGTGCTCCAATTAACCAGTGCCCTGTGAGGGTTCTTGTTAAAACGGATATCTCCTTCCTCTTGAGGTCCAAGATACTCGCAGTCCGCCTCCTGTCGTATGTCGGCCATGTGAGCCTGGCTGTTGCGCATGAGGAGAGATTGTGCCAACGCTCCTGAGCTGTTCGGATTGCATACGTTCTGGCGCGAAGCTTGAAAGTGGCCAGCGGCATACCTACCGTCTCCTTGTCGGGAAGGATATGGGTGGTCGTGCCTTTCCTGGCCAGCTCGTCCGCTATGCAGTTACCTTCAATGTTACGGTGTCCAGGCACCCAGATTAGGTGAATACTGTAGTGCTTGCCCATCTCGTTTAGAGATCTGCGGCACTCAGTGAGAGACTTTGTGTTGTCCACAAACACGAGTGCAGAGTGCACGAGTCCAGAGCTTTCAGCGCAGCTTGGCTGTCAGAAAAGATGAAAACTTGCTTCCTTCTGTTAGGCGTTGGGTTCAGGTGCAGAGTGGCCTCCTGGATGGCGATCATCTCCGCCTGATATACGCTGCAGTGATCCGGGAGTCGGAAGGAGACTTCAATCCCCAGGTCTGGGGAGAAAACACCTCCTCCAACTTTCCCGTCCAGCCTAGATCCGTCAGTGAAAAAATTGATCGCATCTCGTATCTTCGGAGGTCGATCGAGCCACTCCTGTCTGTTTGGTATGGAGACATCATATTCTTTGTCAAAGGCCAAAGCAGGTATACAGTAGTCTGTATTTTGGGGGATTGATATAGGGGCCTGCGTTCCCAGGATGAGGGAGTGTCCAAAACTTCCCATGCGCCAAGACCTAGACTCCCTAAGTCGTAGTGCGCACGCCAGTGCGACCTCCTGAGCTACAATGTCAAGAGGAGGCAAGTGAAGAATCGTGTTTAGAGCATCAGTGGGGGTAGAACGAAGTGCTCCACTAATGCATATCTCTGCACTTCTTTGCACCCTGTGCAACTGCTTCAGCGTCGTTGACTTCTTAGTTGCTGGCCACCATACAATTACTCCGTAGAGTAGAATTGGTCGTACTATGGCTGTATATATCCAGTATGTAATTTTGGGGGAGAAACCCCATGTTGTGCCTATTGCTTTTTTGCAAGTAAATAGCGCTGTAGTCGCTTTCTTGATGCGCTCCATTACGTTTTCATTCCAGAGCAACTTCTTGTCAAGAATGACCCCCAGGTATCTTGCCTTGTCACTAAGGGTGAGATCTACCCCTCCCAATCTGGGAGGGGTAATGGAAGGAGTCCCATATCGTCTAGTGAAAAGTACTAGCTCTGTCTTAGACGGGTTCACAGCGAGTCCACAGCCACTCGCCCAGGTTGAGAGGGTGTGAAGGGCTGATTCCATAATATCGGCCAGCGTTTGAGGGAATTTCCCTTGTACAACTACTGCGACGTCATCCGCATAAGCGATAACCTTAAAACCCTCCGCTTCCATGCACTGCAAAAGTTGGTTAACCGTTGCAACCCACAGGAACGGAGAGAGTACCCCACCCTGTGGAGTGCCTCTATTAACAAACCTGCGAACCGCGGCACCCCCTAGCTCCGAGTTAACCGCCCTGCAGGTGAGCAATTGGCGGATAAACCGAACCAGGGATCCGTCTACTCGCAGGCTCGTTAGGGCCGAAGTAATAGCCTCTGGTAGGACATTATTAAAGGCCCCTGCTATATCCAGGAATGCCACCAGAGCGTACTCCTTGAGTTCCAGGGACCTTTCAATGTCAAAAATCAGGGAATGAAGGGCCGTTTCCGTGGACTTGCCTTTGCTGTATGCATGCTGTGAGCTAGATAGCTGTGAAGGATTGACTGTTTGTCTGATGTAGACTTCTATAAGTCTCTCCAGGGTTTTCAGGAGAAACGAAGATAGACTAATCGGCCTAACGTGGGAGGCTTTCCCTGCCTTGGGGATAAAAACTACTTTTACTTCCCTCCAGCTTAACGGGATATAGTTAAGCCTTATGCAGCTAGCGAATATAGTTTGCAGCCAGGATTTGGTGATGTCCATAGTGGATTGCAATTGTACCGGGTAGATGCCGTCTGGTCCCGGCGATTTGTATGGTTTGAAGGTAGACAGAGCCCAAGCTATTTTCCTGTCATTTATTATATCCAAGTATAGTCGAGGTTCGACCAATATCGACTCCATAGGATTGGTGGGGAGTGAGGTGCAGCCTGGAAAGTGAGTATCCATAAGGAGTTGTATCGTTTCCAGACTTGAGTCTGTCCACGATCCGTCCTCCTTCTGGATGAAGCTAGGCGAGCTAGGTGCTTTAGCCAGGACTTTTCTCAGTCGAGAAGCATCTGAGGTAGCTTCTATTTGACTGCAGAAATCTGCCCAGGATGAACGCTTGGCTTTCCTAATGGCCTTCTTATAAGTGCTCAGGACGTTCCTATAGCTAGCCCAGGAAGATTCTTGGCCCTCTCGCTTGGCGGCGTTGAAGGCTCTCCTGCACTCCTTTCGGAGCCGGTTCAGCTCAGAGGACCACCAAGGAGGTTTGTGCGCCTCGTTGTATTTCCTCCTGGGGCAAGCCTTATTTAAAGCTGCTGAACAGCAGCCTGTAAATTGTTCAACTAAATTGTCAATCTCTATCCTAGTTTTTGGTATGTAGGGTGGTTCGTAGGACAGATTTTTAGAAACAAGTTTGGAGTAATACCCCCAATAAGTTTTCCTTACATTTTGTAGGATTTTAGGGGGAGGAGGCGAGCCGGAAAAAGTAAACTCTACATACCGGTGGTCTGAGAACGAATGTTCTTTGAGCACCTTCCAAGTTGCTATTTTACTATAGTGGATGTCAGCAATGAGAGTTATGTCTAGAACTTCTCTGCGGTTACAAGTTATGAATGTAGGGTCACAACCTCTATTACATATGCTAAGGTTTGTACTTAATAAGTAGTTATAAAGTAACTCACCCCGCTCATTGATACCCGTGCTGCCCCACTGGGTGTGGTGGGCGTTCGCGTCTCCTCCCAAAATCAGTGTTGCCCTGTTTGGGTCTGTGTCCCTCACCAGCTCCTGCAGCAATCTGGATGGGAGTGATCCTTGATCGTTGTGCGCCAGATAAAAGCTGGCTATCCTGTATTTCTGTCGCTCTAGCTCCCAGCTCACTGTCGTGATATCCCCGTCACTAAACTGAGGAAGAATAAAGGTATTAAGGTTAGCTTTGGCTAAAATACAGGTGCGGGGTTTTCCTTTACCGTGAACGCGATGTAGCGTATACTTGGGGGTCCTTAAACCACGGATCCTATCATCAGTGATCCATGGCTCTTGGACCAGAGCGAAGTCGACTTCGCCTGAAGACAGGCGAAGCATAAGTGCAGCCGAGGCTGCCTTGCTATGATGAAGGTTTATTTGGAGGACCTTCACCATGGCTACATTTGCCTCCCTCCTCCGTGAGCGTCGCATCGGCTTCGGCTTCGTCATCGCCTAACAGCTCCTCCTCCGCATAGAGCCTTCGCATTACTGCCCCTGCTTCAGAGCTAGAGGAAGCGTAACCACTCAGCTCATCGTTGGCCTTGCCAGCTTCCATATCGACATCGCTCTGAGGTTCATCCTCCTCAACGCAGGATGCCAGATTGACCAGAGCTTCAGTGTCGGTTTTGTACACCTTGAGGTGGATTTTACCGAATCCGTAATTAATTTGGTGGTCGCGCTGCTTTAACGGCTCCAAGCTCTCATTATTAAGAAGCAGGACTACCTGCATGGTTGCTCTTTCCGTCTTCTCCGTATTAACAACCCTCCAGGTGCCGGTGGGGATGTCCGGATTGAATTCCTGGAGCATTTCCAGAATTTCTGCTGGCTCTGAAGGTGTAACCGGGACCCATGCACGAGCCCTAGGGCGTGATGGTATGTCCCGGGCCTCCACGACTTTTAGGCGGGCTCCAGGGTATACCTCACCTACTCGCGCAACCGCTGCCCTGTATAGGTCTGCTGACCTCGCATCATCGCAAGCGATGAGCTTCACGTTGCCCTGAAACCAACCAGCATCAGTGCAGGAAGGTGGCGGGCCTGGATTTTCTCGTTTGACCAGCAGCGCAACTTTGGCCAAGGCAGCATTCACCCATTTCCACTGGTGTCTGGGGATCCTGCCGTCTTCATTGCTCTCGTCCAAAACGCCAATGATTTTCCGATCCTTGGCTACCTCAGCAAAGGATCGGGTCCAGGCTCCATGTGTCTTGGCCCTCTTCGGTGCCCCCTGCGTAGACTCCTCGACTGACCTCTGGCGTTTGGCGACATCAGTTCGGCCGTACCGGTCGAGTTCGAAGTCTGGGATGACTGATTTGGCCCACACAATGTCCTCCTGTACCTTGGCATAGTCCTCCTTGGAAACTTGGTCCTCCCTTATCGGTGAGGTTGCCAGTCGCCGAAGAATCCGCGCCGCGGTACGTCGGTCTTGGTGAGTAGCATTCGCGGGTTGTGCCCTTACGAATTCCTTGGCCCTGGCGCTGACCATCGTGGTGGTCCTGCATTCCACCGCAGTCGGGCCCCCAACCGCATGCCGCTGGTTGAAAACTCCGCTGCCCGAGTGGGCAGGCTTGACCACATTTGTTCTGCTGGGGCCGGCCATGGTTTTACACGCGCTATCCGCGTTAGGAGCGCCCGTACCAGGTGGTGCCTTCGTACCCGGCGGAGCACTCGCCCGTGCAGCTGTACTCTGAATACTAGGACCAGGTTGTACCTTGGTCTTGATAGGATTTACATTAGTGCGCACTGCTAGACTGTATTGTGACTTACTCACCTTTACCGGCCTGGAGCCCGCTGGTATCGTGACTCGCGCCGCCGCAGTCCCCGTCTGCCTCTTCTGGGGAGAACCGGACCCCTTAGCCACGCTGGACACTGGTGTGGACGTGCTTCGGTCCATGCCGCCAAGGTTCCTGCCACCAATCAGACAGCCCTCCGGATTGCGCGCAGTTACTATACACTTCTTTTTTACACTTGTGCCACTTCCAAAAGACCGGAGTTGCTACTAAACTTCCGGTTCGTTCTTTTAAAAACGATTTTTATTAAAAACTTGTTTAGAAGGCACAATTAATTTGATTTTTTTTTTCACAATTTGTTAAAAATTTTAGAAATAGAAGAGAACCCAGCTCAAAAGTGCACCCAGCTGCTTGGGTGTTGCCAGATCTCCGTTTGATTTTTGGTGAAAAAAGATACACTAGTCGGAAAAAGTTTGCGTTCGGGCAAGTCAAAATTATGTTATCATCAATTTTGACCTCAAAAATGGGTTCTCTGTTTACCAAAACTTATCCACATTATTCATATATGCCTTAACTGCACTTTTTGTTGTGTTTTAGATGCATTAAAACTAATAACTAATAATAACTTTCTATAATTATATAGAAAGCAATAGAACCCAAGCGAAAAAAATAAAAATGGATAAAAGGATAATCTTACTAAATCTTTCCCAAATTGACAAAAAATTTCATGAAATTAGAGAAACTTTTCGAAGAGCATTTCGCCATTTCGAAAAGCCATCTTAAATTTCGAAAAAAACAGAAATTCTTGCTTCTTTGCTACGATCTGACCATTTTCTTAAGCTACCCAAGCAATAGGATTAGATTGTTTTGCGATCAGTGCATCATAATCTTAGGCTAGTTGCATCCAATATCTTCCGAAATGTACAGAAATATTTATAAAACCTAGTAGCAGTGACTTTATAAGAAAAGTCATGAAAAAAACATAATAGCATGTAAGAAGCCCATATTTAGCTTACTAACAAGGAGCACATAATTGCTTTCGTCAAAGAGTCCATCAAAGAGTCTAGAAACCCGGATTTCCGGGACGGTGAGTTGTTATCTATGGAAAGTGGGAACATTTATTATTATCTGATAATGGTTTGGCATATTTGGCATTAGGTTAGGTTAGGTAGGGAAGGGTGTGTGCGGCAGGACCGCACTTCCACTCGGAGGCCAGGATGGCCCATTGTGAATCCCTTCTTATTGTGTTCTGGAGCTGACCAATAGTCTCAATCAAGGGGAAACCAGTTCGACCTCTTAATGAAGGAGAGCAGATTCGAGATTTCGACTTTCGCCGCGCAAGCCAGGTCTGTTAGGAACCTTGACCCCAAGGTGCGGAGTCGGCGTTCCTGCAGAGCCGGGCAGTGGCACAGGAAGTGTTGTATCGTCTCTACTTCTTCTTCATCTCCACAGCTACGGCAGACATCACCGGACGAGAGGCGCCATTTGGTAAGCATAGATCCAATAGCGCAATGTCCGGTGATGACTCCAACGAGCTGCCGAATGGAGGTACGACTCAGGGACAGTACGAATCGTGTTTTCGTCAGGGAGAGGGAGGGCCACAGTGTCCGGCAGGTGCCGCAATCGGTCCTGGTACGCCACGACGACTCAATTTCCTTTTTGGTCAACCTGTCAATATACATGTACAGGGCAGATATCGGAGGAAACACAGAGGTATCCACTTCGGTGGCAGGCAAGGCAACCCCCTTTTTTGCCATCTCGTCCGCTGCTTCGTTCCCAGCCACTCCTGAGTGTCCCGGAACCCAACAGAGAGTGACCTGGTGGTGCCCAATGCCTTGAAGTGCGGTGCGACACCTCTGCACTACCTTTGATTTCACAACAACTGATTCCAGCGCTTTAAGTGCCGCCTGGCTATCCACGAAAATTGTGACATCTGTGGGTGGTAGCCCACTGCCACGGATAAGTTCGGCAGCCTTCCAAATTGCATAGATCTCTGCTTGGAAAATACTGCAGAGGTCCGGCAGTCTGAATGACATGTGGGTCTGCAGTACATCGGAGTAGAGTCCAGCTCCAGTACCCTCCTCCATTTTTGAGCCATCGGTGAAAACGGTGATGGAGGCGTCTCTCGTCGCACCTGTCAGCTCCCATTCCTCCCTTGTGGGATATGAGGCTAGTGCGCGCGTGTCAAAATCCAGGTATGGGATCAGATAGTCCGTGCGGGAATCCAACTGATATCCGATATCTGGTTTCGCGAATAGATTTAAAATTTCAGAATGTCCATAAGCGTGTTGCCTCCACAAGTTGGCCTCCCTCAGTCTGAGAGCGCCTTTAGCGGCGCAACATTTAATGAACTGTTCAATGGGATGGAGGTGCAAGATCACATCCAGCCCAGCCTGGGGGGTGCTTTTGACAGTGCCTGCTATTCCCATAGCCGCTAGTCTCTGCACCTTCGTCAGTTGCGTTACCAGGGTCTTGGTGCCCGTAGCCGGCCACCAGACAATGGCTCCGTAACTTAAGATCGGCCGTATGATCGCAGTATACATCCAGTGAACGATAGTCGGCTTCAATCCCCACTTTTTCCCGAAAGCCCTTTTACAAATGTAAAAAGCATTCAGGCTCTTTTTCACCCGCTCTTCCACATTGCGCTTCCAAGAGAGCTTGGAGTCGAGTATGGTGCCGAGGTATTTTGCCTCGGGTGATAGGGTGAGAGTAGTTTCGCCGAGTTTAGGCAGCCTAAACTTCGGTATTTTGTATTTCCGGGTGAACAGTACCAAGACAGTCTTCGAGGGATTAACCCCTAGACCATTTAGCTCTGCCCACCTGGAAAGTTCCTTTAGAGCAGACTCCATGAGATCGCTGATTGTGGACAGGAATCGTCCAGGGATCAGGATAGTGACGTCGTCTGCATATGCTACTACTCGCAGCCTCCTGGTTTCGAAGATCTCGAGGATGCTATTCACTACAAGGAGCCACAGCAGAGGCGAAAGAACACCCCCTTGTGGTGTGCCTCTTGTAGTTAATTTCCCCACCGAGCACAGGCCTAGGTTAGAGTGGACCCTTCTGCTGCTGAGCATGTCACTGGTCCACTTTACCACCTTCTCATGAACTTCGAACTTTCTAAGTGCATTGATTATAGCCTCCAAGGTAACGTTATTGAAGGCCCCCTCGATATCGAGGAAAGCGGCTAACGTATACTCCTTGACGTTTAGCGATCTTTCGATCGTCTGAACAGCCTCATGCAGGGCGCTGTCAACAGATTTTCCCCTGCAATACGCATGTTGCGCATTGCAGAGTCCTCTGGACTGTGCCACTTCTCTAATATAGACGTCTACCAGCCGTTCAAGAGTCTTAAGTAAGAACGATGAAAGGCTGATCGGTCTGTAATCTTTTGCTGATAGGTGGTTAACTTTCCCCGCTTTGGGAATGAACACCACCCTAACCTCCTTCCAGGCACGCGGGACATATCCGTGTTGGAGAGATCCACGAAAGATTCTCGTGAGGACCCCGACCACCGCCTCCTTAGACCATTGTAGCATAGCAGGAATGACACCATCAGGGCCCGGGGATTTATACGGGCTGAAAGAGTCAACTGCCCATGCTACCTTGGCTTCGCTAATTATCCTCTGAACTAGACCATCCGGTCGCGATGTTTGTTGCCTATGCGACGTGGTCGCCTCAGCAACATCCGTGCATCCAGGAAAGTGAGTGTTCATGAGGATCTCAAGAAGTTCCTCCCTCGACTCCGTCCATGATCCATCAGATTTCCTGATGCTGGCAGGAGTGTGTGAAACCCCAGCGAGCACCTTACGGAGTCTGGCGGCCTCGTTAACATTGTCGAGGGATTCACAGTAATTTCTCCAATCGTCCCGCTTGGCTGCCCTAGTAGTTTTCTTAAACTTATTAAAGCTAGCCTTGTAGGCTCCCCAGTCTTCCTCAGTTCGGCTAAGTTTAGCCTTGTTGAAGAGACGCCTAGTATCTGTCCTAAGTTGTCTTAGCTCTGGGGTCCACCAAACTGCGTTGGTTTTCCGCGGAGCTCGACTTTTTGGACACGATTTCTTGAAAGAATTATTAAGAACTTTCGTTAAAAGACTAACTGACCTGTCAATGTTGTTTCCTTCAAAGATAGCTGTCGCCTTGCGCGACGCCAGTTTTTCGGAAACTAATGCACTGAATTTAGGCCAGTTAGTCTTTCTCGGATTCCTATAGGCTGGTGGACTCCCCACCTCCATAGCCACGGAAAACACTATCCGGTTGTGGTCCGAAAACGAACATTCCGTTAGTACCCTCCAGTCGGCTACGGAGATAGTACTCGAGTCGGTAGCCAAGGTTATATCTATAACTTCTTCCCTAACCCTGTTATGGAAGGTTGGCGTATTGCCCCTATTACATAGCATAAGGTTAGAGTTGAGAAGAAACTCAAAAATGGACTCACCCCTGCTGTTGGTGCCGGAACTTCCCCACTGAAGATGATGAGCGTTGGCGTCACACCCGATGATGAGATCAAGTCTCCGTGATCGGGCGTGAGCAACCAGGTCCCGGACCTCCTTCGGCGGTGGCTCCTCACCTTCGAAAGGCATGTATGCGGACGAGAGGATGAGGTCAAGCCCCTCCCTTCGCTCGCATGCAGCCACACACAAGTCACCAGTGCTGTATTGAGATAAAAGAAACAGATTAATGTGCTTTCTATATACAATACAGGCTCTTATCTTACCTTCACCACGCGAATGAAGTACTCTGAATTGACTTGACCCCAATCCACAAACCTTGTCTCTGACGAGCCAGGGTTCCTGGACAAGGGCCAAGTCAACTTGCTCCTCCTCCAGGAATTGCATAAGATCGTGGGTGGCGGCTTTAGAGTGGTGCAGGTTTATCTGCACCACCTTCAGCCTTTCCCTGTGTGGCGCGCTCCTTATTGGGGAAACGAGCTTTTAAGGAACCCAAACCGAACTTTACAACACCAGAGGAGTCTCGCAGAAGAGTAAATGACTGTTGGTCGACAGCGACCACGAGGTCCTTACCCGTCTCATTCTTGCTTGTAGTGGAGGAGATTACTCTCCACTCTCCAGTGTTAAGGCCGCTGTTCTGCCGACCTATCAGCTTCAACGTGTCCACATCCTCCATGACTGGAGGGGGGACCCACAGTGTGATGATAGGTCGGAGGGGCAATCGGTCGCGAGGTATGACCTCGAGTTTTGCCCCCTGCCAGAGAGGCTCAAGACCGCCGATTGTGCGCACCAGGAAGTCAAGTGACTGCCTGTTGCCACACCCGACGATCTTTACGCCCCTCTGCCAGCCAGCGCCGTCGAAGTCGATCTCGCCGTCCGCCGCCACGAGCATCGCTCGCAGAATGCGCGCCTCAACAGAGAGCCAGTTTTCCGGACGAATTTTCCCATCGGGATCGCTCCGGTCCACTACTGCAATCTGCAGCTCTTGTGGAGAGGAGAAGCTGGCTGAGGGTTTCAGCTTTTTCCCCTCCCCTGTAGGCTGATCGTCCCCCGATCTACCCCTTTTGACAGCCTTTTCCACTACGGTGGAAGTGGGCTTTGTCGAGGTGGATGGCTTCTGATCCGCTTTCCGTACTGCCGAGGCAGCCGTGGCACGGTTCCCAGGCTTCGCCGCCCCTGCTCTGTCCGGTCGTACAGCTGTAGCGGCCGTGGCCATGGCCCTAGAACCAGGCTTTGCCGCCGTTGCTGTATTGGTCGACTGTTCAGCAGTGGCACCGTCTCCAGGCGTTGCTGCAGTGATCGAAGTCCTAGCACCGGAAGTCGCAGCCTGCTTCTTTTCGAATTTAGCCACGATCTTCTGGTGCTTCTTGACCAGTTCCTTCTCCTTGTCAGACAAGGATTCAGGCTCTTTATTAATTTTTCGGAGAAACGCAAGCGAGCGCCGGTAGCCATTTCTGGCTTTCTTCGCAGCACTGCTCGTCTTGCGATCCCCCGCCGATGAAGTTCCAGGAGTGGGACCAGTGGCCGCAGGTTCGTCCCCCTCCTCCAGGAGTGCCGCCTCCGCCTCAGAGTCCACCGACCCGGCTTTGCTACTTTGCGAGAGAATCATTGATTCTCCCTCTATAGCCGCGTCGAGTCGAAGGCCCTGAAGCTGAGGCACCACCCCCGAAAGCGAGGGGCTAGCCTGTGCGGTGGTCTCCTGCGCCTTTTGCCTGCTTAAAGCAGGTTTTGGCGCCTCCTGCTTCCCAGTAACATTAGTAGACCGTGCAGCCTGGGGTCCCGCTGCACAGCCTAAGCGGTCGTTGGATGACGACGCCAGACAGCCCGCTCGCCCACTGTCTACCGCCGGTACTGGGGATCCGACTCCCTGCACCGTAAAAGAGTCCTTATGGGAGCCCTCCAGAATGGTTTTGATGAAGGGGGTCGCCTTCCCCTGTGGCGTTTCTTTGACATCTATCACGCCACCAAAAGATGATGAGATAACAGCCGCTCCTAACATGGAGATCAGACGCTGACCAGGGAGCCGCCCACTGTGGGTCAGACGCTTCTGGATTTCCGCAGCTCAAACTTTGCCGGCTGAGAAGACAGGCCTCAACAGCCGCCCAGGGACCGCCCGGTTACCGAAGCAACCTTCGTGGAGGCGTTGAGTCTGCTTGGCCTGGTACCCATAAGGATCGCAGCCGAAGATGCAGACCATGTCCCCATCCGTGCAGTCAGGTGCTTTACCTCATGGACCCAAACCCTGATCCCCAATTTTGGCATTAAAAGGCATCAACTAATTTGAAGAGGATCCTGTTAATAACAAAAATCTGAAATTAACAGTGAAGCATAGCATATGTGGGGATATGGTATGGGGCTGCATGTCTATTAAAGGAGTAAGCAGGCTGTGTTTTTTATTCAGAAATGGTTCCGAGGGGTTATTTACATATTCTAAAAGTTTATGCAAGCCAAGATTTCAAAATTTTGGATCAGGTTCCAACATTTCTCTTCAACTTTACGATGACCTTAAGGCGCCATGCATATGATGTGAAGCTATCGTTGCTATTAACTGGCTCAAAAAAGTTGAAAAAGTTTCTCCCTTGTCAACTAACGTGCATTTAATTAAATATATAAAGGTTTACTTGAACCCTGAGCCCAACAACACTCCATCTTCAAAGATATAGTAAACAAATATAACAATTCAAGGATATAACATAAGAACAGCTGAGAAAACACATAATTTAATAAAATTTATGCCGAAACTTACTGACAGGTAAAATACGCTGCTTTGACTTTTAGATTTTTAAATATTTTTTCAAACAACATTTTTTTATTTATAAAATATGGAAAAAGTAAATATTTATAATTGGCTAAATGAGTGCTGTCTTAAGTGATCTCTCGATCCCACCTTTAATCCCTTCCTTTCCTTGTCCTTTTGTACTCATGTTTCCCCCTATTTTCTGCTCCCCGGCTTCGGCCGTTTGTATCGTTTAATGTTTATTGTATTCTTTGTCATTCGCTTTTCACACGTCAAGCAATAAACACCCGATAACCCGAAAAACCATTGCGTTTCATTTCAACCGCTCCGCCGCGCATCGATTAAACATGGTCCTTCGAGCCATTCGCGAATGAGCCGCGAATATATCTATTAACGCAAACATTACAAAATAACTATAAAACAATTTCAAAACAATCAACAATTACCAAAAGTGACACAAAAAAAACACGTGAAAAGTGACATAAACTACAAGAACCAAACAGTGAACCAAACACAAAAGTGAACACGAAGTGATAAAAACAAAAAAAAAAAAACACAAAGAGTAACAACACAACACACTGTGAAACAGTCCAAAAAGTGCAATTACAATAATAAAACTGTGCACAAAATACAAAAATTAAAACAAAAATTCTAAACAAAACATAAACGGTGCAGTGCTGCTCACAAAAACACGGACTGCAGAAATACATAAAACTAACAGCAAGCAACGCAGCACAACACAAAGCAGACGAAGAGGGCAGCAACAACGGCAAACAACAACAGCCAACAACATAGAAGCGCACAAATAGCGGGCAGACAACACACAGCTATAGAGGAGATCCCCATACTCGGGCCCTGGGCCCCCTAAGATAAGCCCACAAATTTCTCTTAAAAATTAACTCATACTTATTACACATACACTAACACAAAAATATAGTTATACAAAATTATATACATACCCATTCCCGAAACAAAACCTTACAAAATTCAGTTAACAAATAATTTACTGGTACCCCGCCACTGTTCGGTTATCGCAGTAAGCAATCCCGCTACTGCGCATAATTTTGCGATTTTTGTGTTCGGATTCCCTACGCAGGCAAAGCAGGAAAAACTCCCGCTGCAGCCTGCTTCCAACCACTATTCTAATTTGCACACATTTCTCCTCATTTTGCTTTGTGCATATTGCAGATCAGCAGCAAGCATTCCAGCTGCTGATCTCCCATACCCTTGCACTCTCCCACTTGCATTCAATTTCGCGTTTCGCTTTGTGCGATATAAGTTAGCACGTAAGCATATCTACACCCCGCACATCCCGCATCACGCAACACAACGAACGACCGTGGCAGGAATTCTCAAATAACAGCGCGGGCAATACCACCATGCCAGCGGTGGTCAATAACCAACCATGGCAAATAATGCTACATCAGCGCTATGGAACGTCGAGCGGATGCGCGTGCGGGCACTGACTTCAGCGAATACGGCGGCAGCGACGGCGATGGTGACAGCGGCAAGACTGCGGCAGTTGGATTAAATTTAGTTAGTCGTAATTTGACTGTAAAATCTACCGGTTGCCCTTCGGCAGAATAAAATCATTTTTTTATAAATTCCACATAGTGGAAAGTAACTGCTGCGTTTGATTAAATCTTAACTAAATAGCTTTTTTATAAATTCCACATAGTGGAAAGTAACTGCTGCGTTTGATTAAATCTTAACTAAATAACTTTTTTATAAATTCCACATAGTGGAAGGTAACTGCTGTGTTTGATCAAATCTTAACTGGCGCCCAACGTGGGGCCACACACAAAAAAGTCCCGGTAAAGGACAGTTAGAAGTGGCCCGAGTGCACAAACCCGCGAGTGCAAAAAAACAAACAAAAACAATTTTCAAAAACTAAAAAACAAAACACATTCAAACAAAAGTAAACAATCGTGCAAAAATTAAATCAACAGTGCAACGATAGAACAGAAACAAAGAAAGAACGGAGGAATTTACACAACGAAAAAGTAAACAATCGTGCAAAAATCAAACCTAAAGTGCAAAAGAACATAAGGCATTGCACGCCAAGCCGAGGCGTCGCCAACGAGGGAAAACTGCAGGACCGGAGCAATCAACAATAGGAAGAATTTGGAGTGGAATTTTATTGGACTTTCGAATTTTATTACACCGAGCATGCTTTCGTTCATTAGAATTATGTAAGTGAAGTGCCCAGCAACGATTTAAAACGATTTCATTTCAATATAGTTTTTCAATAGAATTTTTCAATAAAATTTTTAAAAATTGTTTTCAATGGAGGTACAAGTAGTTCAGCAGTTGCTAAACGCGGCTATAAAAGCCGCAACAGAGCAAACTAGGGCCGAATTCCGGGCTACCGTAGACGACCTGACTAATAGACTGGCTACCCTAGAGACCCCTACGGCAATCGTCGAATACGAAACAGTGACGATCAGGGACGGCGTAGACTGCGACGAGTCGTTGGACTTGGTGAAGTCTCTGCCTGAATTCCGCGGGGAACAGCTGCATTATGTCTCTTGGAGACAGGCAGCACATGCTGCCTACAAAATTTTTGAAAGATACGAGGGCAGCTCCCGTCATTATCAGGCAGTGGCTATCATACGGAACAAGATTGTAGGGGCTGCCGACACAGTACTAGCGTCCTTCAACACCGTTCTGAATTTTGGGGCAATTATAGCCAGGCTGGACTCCACGTACGCAGACAAGAGGCCGGTGTACTTGATAGAGCAGGAAATGTCCACATTACGTCAGGGTAGGCTTTCTATAACGGAATTTTATGACGAGGTGGAGAAGAAGCTGACATTGATAGTTAATAAAACTATTATGACTTATGGGGAGCAAAGGGACCTCATAAAATCCCTGAACAGGAAGTATAGGGAAGATGCGCTCCGAGTCTTCATTTCGGGGCTTAACAGGCCTTTGTGTGACATTCTATTTTCATCAAGACCCGCTGATATGCCTACGGCTTTAGCCCTCGCACGGGAGCTGGAAGCCAACCAGGCCCGCTCTTCATTTGCCCAGTCATTCTTAAACCGAACCGAACAACTTTCAAGGCCTAGACCAAACCAATTTAGCAATCTCCCGCATTATCGGAAGTTGGAAGTCGGACGACAGGCTGCAACACCAATGGAGGTCGATCCATCACTGTCATACTTCAGGCAGAATAGGCCAGCACCACGGCCACCGGTACCTCAAAATCAGGGAAACTACCATAGGCCCACTCCGGGTCCTTTCGTACAAAGGAACCCTTTCAATGGACGTCCAGTGCCAGAATGGCATGATCAAGAGAGGGCTCAAAAGAGGCGCAATGAAAGCGATAGACAGCCAATTCCGAAACTGCAACGTATAAACCACGTACGGGCTCAAGAACAAGATGACGACCACCAATATGAAGGGATCCAGACTTATGACGCCTACGACGAAGGCGAACAACCCGACGATTACTACACCAATCAAGAGACGGACGAGATAAATTTTTTAGGAACAGATCCCTCCTACCCTATGTCAGCAGGACATTCGCAGGAGGGAAACTAAAATTTCTGATTGACACAGGTGCTGCAAAGAATTATGTAAAAAATCTTAGTGGCCTTAAGGGTATCAAAGCGGTCAAAAGCCCTTTTGCTGTTAAGACACTTCACGGCACCGACACAATTCGCCAAAAGTGCACCATAAACATTTTTGGCAAAACTACTGACTTTTTCATTTTACCCTCGCTACAAACATTCGACGGCATTATAGGTTTTGATTTCCTTAGAGAAATAAATGCTAAACTGGACTTGAAAAAGGGAACCCTCTATTATGAAGGCGGAGAGGAGATACTGATGTACTTCTACTGCCAGGACGTTAATAGCGTAATGGCAATCCCATACTATAACGAAAAACTCTCTCGGCTACTCAAGGAACAATCCGGAGTTTTCGCTGACCCAACAGAATCGCTGCCATACAACACAACAGTGGTGGCAACGATCAGGACGACCGACAACGAACCGGTTTACTCAAAGACCTACCCCTATCCCATGGCTGCGACCGAGTTTGTCAACAATGAGGTGGCCAGCCTTCTACGAGACGGCATAATTAGGCCATCACGTTCCCCGTACAACAATCCAATATGGGTCGTTGATAAAAAGGGCACAACAGAGACAGGGGAACGGAAGTTGAGGTTGGTCATCGATTTCAGGAAGCTTAACCAGAAAACAGTATCGGATAGGTATCCCATTCCGGACACTTCCGTCATCCTCGCTAACTTGGGCAAGTCCACCTTCTTCACGACCCTGGATCTCAAATCGGGGTTCCACCAAATCAAGCTAGCAGAACGCGACAGGGAGAAAACAGCATTCTCTGTCAATAATGGCAAGTATGAATTCTGCCGACTGCCATTCGGACTTAAAAATGCTCCAAGCATTTTTCAGCGAGCTATTGACGATGTTCTAAGAGATGAGATTGGCAAGTGTTGCCACGTTTACATCGACGATGTGATCATCTTCTCTGAAAACGAGGACCAACACATCAACGATGTAGGCCGCATTCTCGAAAAGCTTTTCGCGGCAAATATGAGGGTGTCATTGGAGAAGACGAAATTCATGAGAAGGGAGGTGGAATTCCTCGGATTTCTTGTCTCCGAGGATGGGATAAGAACTTGCCCGGACAAAGTGCGAGACATCCTGAATTACGAAACCCCACAGACTCTACGTAGCCTACGATCGTTTCTGGGACTATCGGGGTATTACCGACGATTTGTGAAAGACTACGCAGCTATCGCCAAACCGCTGACGAAGTACCTGCGTGGCGAGAACGGGAACATCGGAGCCAATCGGTCCAAAAACGTTCGTATCCAGCTCGACGAAGAGGCACTGAGAGCTTTCAACAAAATCAAGGAAATTCTCGCCTCCGAGGACGTCCTCTTACTTTATCCCGACTACGCTAAACCCTTCGAACTGACCACTGACGCGTCCTCGCACGCATTGGGCGCAGTCCTGTCCCAGGGGGGTCGACCCATAACCATGATCTCCCGTACCTTGTCCGCAACTGAGGAAAACTACGCTACCAATGAGCGTGAGCTCTTGGCGATAGTGTGGTCTCTGCAAAAACTAAGAAATTACCTCTATGGTGCTAGGCAACTTAACATCTATACGGACCACCAACCTCTCACCTTTGCCATATCGGATAAGAATCCGAATGCTAAGCTTAAACGGTGGAGAGCGTTCGTAGAGGAATTTGCACCAAATTTTTTCTACAAGCCAGGTAAAGCGAATGTCGTAGCGGATGCACTGTCCCGCCAACATGTCAATGCGTTAGAGGACTCAAGCGCCTCCTCCGCTACAGTGCACAGCGAGGAATCATTGACGAAGGCCATCCCCACAATTGCAAACCCCATCAACTGCTTCAAGAATCAGCTTATTCTGGAGGAAGGACGGACACCAACAAAAAGGACGATAATTCTATTCAGGTCCCAGACCAGACATCATATTACGTTTAGCAATATAAGCGATCTTTTATCCACCATTAAGGAATGTGTTAACCCCAATGTGGTCAATGGACTACTATGTGACATGCCCGTCCTGGCACAAATTCAGAATGAGTTACTTACGATGTTTCCTGGCGTTAGATTTCTCCATACTTCAAAACAAGTAATGGATGTCTTTAATGAAAGCGATCAAAGGGAAATTCTGGAAACAGGACACAACAGGGCTCACCGTTCTGCGCGTGAAAATTTGCAGCAAATACTAGGCGAGTATTTTTTCCCCAACATGCGAAAAAGATTGAAGGAATTGGTTTCAACCTGTACGGTCTGCTGTGAAGCCAAGTATCAGCGCCACCCTCCCAGACCAACAGTAGGTAGCTCCCCAATTCCCCAATACCCCGGCGAAATCTTACATATTGACATCTACTCGACGGACAAAAAGCACTTCCTGACGTGTGTGGACAAATTTTCTAAGTTTGCTATTGTCTCCCCCATAAATTCGAGGTCAATAGTTGACATAAAAGAACCCATCCTACAAATCCTTAACTTTTTCAAGAATACAAAAACCGTAGTTTGCGACAACGAAAAATCCCTAAACTCTCAAACAGTGAAATCCTTATTGAGGGATCACTTTGCAATAGATATATTTACAACACCCCCGCACCATAGTACCACTAACGGCCAAGTCGAGCGATTTCACAGTACTCTATCAGAAATCGCTCGATGCGTTAAGATGACCCAAGGGCTGAACGCCACCTCGGATTTAATCTTGCTTGCCACGTCCAAATATAACCGATCGGTCCATTCCGTCACGGGACAAAAGCCCATAGACATAATTCACTCTATCCCAAATGCCCTTAAAGAGGAAATTAAAACCAGAATCAGCAAGGCACAGGAAAAAGACTTAGAACAATGCTAACAGACATCGAAAATATTATTTACACAGTAACTCTAGGGAAAGCAAATATAATTAACCCAATTATCCTCGCAAATAAAGAAACTGAGAGGTTAATAGTTGCTGAGCACTCCGCCAACGTTAATATAAATAGCATATTAAGTATTTCCAAACTCAAAATTTTGCAAGATAATAACTGTATTTACTTTATAATTAAGTACCCAAAAATTACGAAAATTTGCAGTAAGATTAGGCTCCTGCCCGTTGTCCACGATCACAAAATAGTAATGCTAGAAACAAATGTAGTGGCTAACTGCGACCACGTCTATCATCCCTTGACGGACTGCAAGGAATCAATAGCTATGCCGTTCTGCAAACCATGCGAAAAGAGTTACTGCGTGCAACAACTGCTCAACCAGCATTCTGCGGCTTGTAAAACGTCCTCAGCCGACCACATTGCACCTATTGAAGAAATCGATGACGGCTTAGTGGTGGTGAACGATCAGACAGCAGAAGTTCGCGATGGAAACAATTCGACGACCATAGTTCGTGGCACATTTCTGGTCGCCTTCGAAAGAAACGCTACCATCAACGGCACTACCTTTACAAACTGGAAGACTACTGCCCGTCTACACCCTGAAGCCCCGCCAGCACAGATAGTTAACCTCACTGAACATGTCCCATGGTTGTCTCTCCCATACTTGAACAACCTCCTAATTGGGATACTTGCTGCAATTGTAGTAGGGCTACTTGTTATGCTTGGGAGGCAACGCAGTAATCGCCTAGCAGCACTGAAAAAGGTGTTAACAGAAGCCGAGGACGGCTCCTCTTTAAGAGGGGGGGTAGTTAGCACGTAAGCATATCTACACCCCGCACATCCCGCATCACGCAACACAACGAACGACCGTGGCAGGAATTCTCAAATAACAGCGCGGGCAATACCACCATGCCAGCGGTGGTCAATAACCAACCATGGCAAATAATGCTACATCAGCGCTATGGAACGTCGAGCGGATGCGCGTGCGGGCACTGACTTCAGCGAATACGGCGGCAGCGACGGCGATGGTGACAGCGGCAAGACTGCGGCAGTTGGATTAAATTTAGTTAGTCGTAATTTGACTGTAAAATCTACCGGTTGCCCTTCGGCAGAATAAAATCATTTTTTTATAAATTCCACATAGTGGAAAGTAACTGCTGCGTTTGATTAAATCTTAACTAAATAGCTTTTTTATAAATTCCACATAGTGGAAAGTAACTGCTGCGTTTGATTAAATCTTAACTAAATAACTTTTTTATAAATTCCACATAGTGGAAGGTAACTGCTGTGTTTGATCAAATCTTAACTTATACGCACGCACCAGCAGCAAGCACTCCCGCTGCTGCCTCCAAGTGCAATTACATTTTCATACTTCTGCCTAAGCATTTCCTCTTTCGCTAGCAGAAATAAACAAAGCATATACAGTGGGACGAGTTACTGTTTTTTTTGCAGCACATTTAAAAATTTCTTGGACTTGGAAAATTTTTAATAGTGCTGCTCATATTCATACACTGCACATCTGCTGCCACCCCAAGTGCATACAGTGGGACAAATATCCCCCACTCGCACACAAAATTTATATATACTCAAATTTATTTGGACACTTTTCTTACATTAACATACTAAAACAAATAATCACATACACATATATATATACACATATATATATTTATACATACACATATTTATACACACACATATTTATACACATACACATACATACATGTATATTCACACACATTCACATTCACATACAAATAAATTCACTTTTCACAAATAAAGACAAATTATCATACACATTTGACTACACATATAAAATTTGTTGCATAATATTTATTTGTACATCCCTTCCCATATACACATTTCTGTTTATTACCCATTCACTTTTACAAAAAATTTACTTGTTTCCCATATACATATATATTTCCCTACACGTTTACATACACTGGTGTAAACTTTTTTGCTCGACAAATATATAAATTCGTTTCAACGAATTTTACCAATTCCAACTCTTCCCATTCTCAAAAATCGTTCGCGCGGACGCGGTTAGACTACACGTCTATTTCCCCAATACCCTACATTTACATACACATATATTTATTCAAACTTTTGCCCTTTGTCGAGCTTTTTCAAACAAAATGCCTGTTGAGCGATCCCCTAAACGCCAACTTATCACAATGGAGACTCCTTCCTCCAGACACACAAAGTCAGCCAGTGCACGTTTGACAGTTCCTGTCACTCGGGAGCCACCAAACACTCGCTCCAAACTCTCTAGTCCCAAAGCAACCGATCCTAGTGTTGCAAAATTTATTTTCGAGTCCGATAGACTCGTGCAATTATGCACAAAATTTTCATCGGCTCCCATTGAGGATTGGACCAAATCCCTGGTCCAAATTAAGCAAAAAAATTTGCAAGCCCAATGGGAGAGGCTTTTGTGCGCACATGAGGCAGTCTTCATTGCTGAAGACAACAGCCAGCCCGACGGTTTCAAACAGTCGGCTAGGCAAAAAATCGACGCCTGCACAGACCAGTATGAGTTGTGCATGGCTCAGATGTTGGACATCATTGAGATGCTCCAAACTCAGTCCCCCCAGCCCGCTGCGCATATGGAACCGGTTCGACCCCTAGCACCAGCAAATACCCCCTACATTTGCCTACAAGTTCCACCTTGTGATACCGAAACCTTTTTCGGGGGCTATGAGCAGTGGCCGTCCTTCCGGGACATGTTTACGGCAGTATACATAAACCACCCCCAGCTCACTCCAGCCCAAAAATTGTATCACCTCCGATACAAGACGCAAGGTAAAGCCGGTGCTATTGTAAAGCAATATGCATTAACCGATGAGAATTTCGGACTCGCGTGGGAAGCCCTCAGATCCCGCTTCGAAAATAAACGCATACTCGTTGACACTCAAATTAAATCTCTTTTGAATATCGCTCCTGCCCACACCGAAACTAGTGAAGCACTACAGCGGATCCAAAACACAATAAACAATTGTCTGTCAGTTTTAAATTCCCAGGCCGTAGATACATACAATTGGGATCCGCTGCTAGTTTATATATGCTCTACAAAATTACCCCAAGAGACACTTGCTCTATGGGAGCAATCATTGACATCCCGGAAGGATTGTCACCCTGGTCGCAAATGGATGAGTTCCTGACCGGCAGATACGAGGTTCTTGAACGGCTGCAAAGCATTCACCCCGCTAAGCCGAAATCACCACTCTCTACTTCCAATGTCCTCCCAAATCGGCCACACAAATCCCTAAACTATCACACTGAAGTGAAAAGGGACTTCGCTTGCAAACTCTGCAACGCAAACCATCCCATACGGACTTGCCAGAGCTTCAAAGGACTCACCCCCCAGAGTCGATTAAAATATGTTAAGAAGCACAATCTCTGCGTAAATTGTCTTGCTACATCTCACCTTCTTGAGGATTGTACAAGCAATTTTACGTGCGTATATTGCCAAATGAAGCACCATTCCATGCTTCATTTCCCCAAAGGCAATGCGCAACCCTCTCAATCTCCCAACCGGTCACATTCGACCACTCCACAGGTCGCAACAGCTCAGAAACCAACGAAAAACAGCTCCGCTACTCATTCCCCCCTTTCGGATGCGCAACCCCGCACATCTTCCAGGCAAAGTACGCCCCAAGTACAAGCCTTACACTGCAATAATGGCACTCAATCCCTTCTGCCTACGGCACTAGTGTCTATTGAGCACTCAGGAAAGTTGTTTAAGGTTCGAGCGTTGATCGACCAAGCCTCTCAGCGAACCTTCATTTCCTCGAAGGTCCAGAAACGCCTCAAATTGCCAATCGAGAAATCCCCCTTCCAAATCTCGAGCATGGGCGGTCAGATTGTGCAAAATGCCAATCATACATGCTTCTTGACATTGGCAGTCCCCCAAACGAGCACGAAACTCCCCGTGCAAGCAATCGTGCTCCAAGAGCTTACGAAATTGCTCCCATCTTCCAATATAAACCCTCCCAATTTGCAAAATTTTGCCATGCTAGATCTCGCTGATCCAAACCCCTTCGAGACAGCGCAGATCGATATAGTGATTGGCAGTGATCTCATCCCGCAGATCATGCTCGAAGGTATCCACCGGAATGTATGCGGCAGCTTACTTGCTCAGCATACAGTATTCGGTTGGGTATTAAGCGGTCCAGTTCCCCCTTCGCATTTGACATGTGCCACAGAGGTACCAAGTCGCCGTATGCATACTGGAACCGCCCTTCGAAATAACCTTCCCGCCCTAAAGAAAGCCCTTTCACAAGTGATTGCCGCCCTCAATCCCGTAGGGTTTCCACCCCCGGAAATAATGAAAAATTACTCTGAGCCCACCACTCCTGCAAACTCATTCCCAACCCGGCAAATTCCCTCCGTTGTTGCCAACCGTTTCGATCCCGCAGGATGGCTTTCGCCTCTAATGAGACAGAGAAAAAGGGTACGACAAGAGCGTTGGCTTGACGCCACTCGTTCCACGGTCACAGCAACTGACGGAAATTGTATTCCCCCGCAGTTCCTCATTGCACCTTCTCCATCCCGGGTCCGAAAAGAGGACAGTTGCCACTCCAGTGCGACTTGCCCTAAGCGCTGCAAGTCCCGCAGACGTCGGACTGATCGGGTATAAACTCCAAGATCTACGAGATCTCCCTCTCGGGTGGAACGGCTCCAACAATTCGAATGCTCTCACAGTTCCACTTCCGTATCAAAGAGCGGTTGACTGCCACCACCCTCTCGAAAAGCAAACCGACATTCTCGGTCGGTTCTCCTGCTTCTACGAGCCCTACGCGCACACAATTATCCCTCGAAATTCTTTTCACTTTCCCTAAAAAAAATGGCAACTCGGCCAGATTTATATATATCCATATTCTCCGGCTGTAGCTTAAGCGAACCCCGCAGCTTAGCCGTTTTCTCATTCCCATGATGTCAGCCTCAAAACCTTTATTTCCGAGTAACTGACATCTCATCTCATTGCAGATCGGTGACGACGCGCCAACCGCTGCAGCAGCACTTCCCCGAGGACGAGGCGTTGATGGACGGCCCCCCCGCACCCGTAAAAGCTGCATCCCGGAATCCACGCCCGTCTGGCCCGCGGCATAATTTTATTGCAATATGCAATGGCGGCCGCGATGGCTAAATGAGTGCTGTCTTAAGTGATCTGTCGATCCCACCTTTAATCCCTTCCTTTCCTTGTCCTTTTGTACTCATGTTTCCCCCTATTTTCTGCTCCCCGGCTTCGGCCGTTTGTATCGTTTAATGTTTATTGTATTCTTTGTCATTCGCTTTTCACACGTCAAGCAATAAACACCCGATAACCCGAAAAACCATTGCGTTTCATTTCAACCGCTCCGCCGCGCATCGATTAAACAATAATAAACATTAATATAAATTAATAAAAAATTAATATTTACAGTAAGGATTACAATAAATTATTTATTTTCCTTGATAAGTTTTATATAAATACTAAAAAATACTTACTAATATAATAGAAAACTTAAATAAATAAAATAAAAATAAACTATAAATAATATATTGATAATACTATTAAATTACCAATAAATAAATACTAACATTAAACTAAAATTATACTTAAACTAATTTAAATTACCGCTTATACATTATTCATTAATTTTTTTTTAATAAACAACTTTTGCTTCTGTGGTGGCTTAAATTGACTGCTCTCTTTATCTCCTTTTCAAAGCTCACACGCCCTTGAGCTTTGAAAATATCAGCAAAGAAGGAAATGTTAAATGAAGCAAGTTATGTATATTAAAGCTTACTAAATGTTTGCCATAAATATTGGAAAACAAAACTACAAACTCTTGATAATAAAGGTCACTTGGAATGCAGTCTTTTAATATGAATATACCGGAGTATAGTAAAAATTGTCGAAATTCGGTTGCTTTCCAATTAGCTATTTCAGTTAAATCATGCGAAATCCGTCCGAATTCAACTGGAACGTTATTTTCTAGAAGGCTTATTTTCTGATTCATTTTGGTAACGTTGCCTTATGATGCACTCGTTACATCGTGGGTATTTATTTAATGATTATTTGTTTTCATATAAGAGCCAGCAAGCAGTTGATTGAACTATTAATGCGAGGCATTGCATTGGTTTCGATATCTACATAGCTCGTCTATTTTATTAAGCGAGATATATATTTAATTTTGGGAACCGTGCTTAAGTGAATATCTTTAAAATATCATAGCCTTATTTACATATGAGAAGTTATTACAACATATCTATTTCTGAATATATTTAATTTCGGTAATCGTGTTTTAGTGCATTTCTTTAAAATTTCTCAGCCTTATTTACATACGAGAATGCACTTAATCATTTATTTGCTTATATTTTTATGAGGTGTTACGGTGTTTGGATGTCATCCTATGTTTATGAAGCCTGCCATGTTTTCTGCGTAAATCAGGGAATAATTATATGTGTGTATTTCTTTCTTCTCTCGGCTGGGCCACCGATCATACACTATTGCCAACGTTAATGGCCCCTAGCGAATACAACTCAATGCATCTTCTTCTTGTAAACATACGCCATTTTAAGCAATAATGGCCGCTAACGATATACGAATGATTGAATGATTGTGCAAAACAATAATGGCCTCTAGTAAAAACTACTCATTAGGTGCTGCTCCTTCTTACACCTGTTGTTTTGCGTATTTAAAATGTATAGCTATGTCGTTTACTCCTATTAATGCTGTCACTCAGTCCATCTCACTCCCACGCATGAAATGTTGACATTTTAGAACGCAAAAAATGTATAGCTGTCTCGTTTGATTTCTGGTGAAAAAAGATACACTAGTCAGAAAAAGTTTGCGTACGGGCAAGTCAAAATTATGTTATCATCAATTTTGACCTCAAAAATGGGTTCTCTGTTTACCAAAACTTATCCACATTATTCATATATGACTTAACTGCACTTTTTGTTGTGTTTTAGATGCATTAAAACTAATAACTAATAATAACTTTCTATAATTATATAGAAAGCAATAGAACCCAAGCGAAAAAAATAAAAATGGATAAATGGATAATCTTACTAAATCTTTCCCACATTGACAAAAAATTTCGTGAAATTAGAGAAACTTTCCGAGGAGCATTTCGCCATTTCGAAAAGCCATCTTAAATTAAAAAAAAAACCAGAAATTCTTGCTTCTTTGCTACGATCTGACCATTTTCTTAAGCTACCCAAGCAATAGGATTAGATTGTTTTGCGATCAGTGCATCATAATATTAGGCTAGTTGCATCCAATATCTTCCGAAATGTACAGAAATATTTATAAAACCTAGTAGCAGTGACTTTATAAGAAAAGTCATGAAAAAAACATAATAGCATGTAAGAAGCCCATATTTAGCTTACTAACAAGGAGCACATAATTGTTTTCGTCAAAGAGTCCATCAAAGAGTCTAGAAACCCGGATTTCCGGGACGATGAGTTGTTATCTATGGAAAGTGGGAACATTTATTATTGGCATATTTGGCATTAAAAGGCATCAACTAATTTGAAGAGGATCCTGTTAATAACAAAAATCTGAAATTAACAGTGAAGCATAGCATATGTGGGGATATGGTATGGGGCTGCATGTCTATTAAAGGAGTAAGCAGGCTGTGTTTTTTATTCAGAAATGGTTCCGTGGGGTTATTAACATATTCTAAAAGTTTATGCAAGCCAAGGTTTCAAAATTTTGGATCAGGTTCCAACATTTCTTTTCAACTTTACGATGACCTTAAGGCGCCATGCATATGATGTGAAGCTATCTTTGCTATTAACTGGCTCAAAAAAGTTGAAAAAATTTCCCCCTTGTCAGCTAACGTGCATTCAATTAAATATATAAAGGTTTACTGAGAGACCAACCTGAGACCAACAACACTCCATCTTCAAAGATATAGTAAACAAAGATAACAATTCAAGGATATAAAAAAAGAACAGCTGAAAAAACACATAATTTAATAAAATGTATGCCGAAACTTGCTGACAGTTAAAATACGCTGCTTTGACTTTAGATTTTTAAATATTTTTTCAAATAACATTTATTTATTTATAAAATATGGAAAAAGTAAATATTTATAATAATTATTAATATAAATTAATAAAAAATTAATATTTACAGTGACGATTAAAATAAATTCTTTATTTTCCTTGATAAGTTTTATATAAATACTAAAAAATACTTACTAATATAATAGAAAACTTAAATAAATAAAATAAAAATAAACTATAAATAATATATTGATAATACTATTAAATTACCAATAAATAAATATTAACATTACTCTAAAATAATACTTAAACTAATTTAAATTACCACTATATACATTATTCAATAATTTTTGTTTAATAAACAACTTTTGCTTCTGCTTAAATGGTGGTGGCTTAAATTGACAGCTCTCTTTATCTCCTATTCAAAGCTCACACGTCCTTGAGCTTTGAAAATATCTGCAAAGAAAGAAATGTTAAATGAAGCAAGTTATGTATATTAAAGCTTACTAAATGTTTGCCATAAATATTGGAAAACAAAACTACAAACTCTTTATAATAAAGGTCACTTGGAATGCATTCTTTTAATATGAATATACCGGAGTATAGTAAAAATTGTCGAAATTCGGTTGCTTTCCAATTAGCTATTTCAGTTAAATCACGCGAAATCCGTCCGAATTCAACTGGAACGTTATTTTCTAGAAGGCTTATTTTCTGATTCATTTTGGTAACGTTGCCTTATGATGCACTCGTTACATCGTGAGTATTTATTTAATGATTATTTGTTTTCATATAAGAGCCAGCAAGCAGTTGATTGAACTATTAATGCGAGGCATTGCATTGGTTTCGATATCTACATAGCTCGTCTATTTTATTAAGCGAGATATATATTTAATTTTGGGAACCGTGCTTAAGTGAATATCTTTAAAATTTCATATCCTTATTTACATATGAGAAGTTATTAAATCACTCTATTCTGTTTATTTTATTAAGCAACATATCTATTTTTGAATATATTTAATTTCAGTAATCGTGTTTTAGTGCATTTCTTTAAAATTTCTCAGCCTTATTTACATACGAGAATTTACTTAATCATTTATTTGCTTATATTTTTATGAGGTGTTACGGTGTTTGGATGTCATCCTATGTGTATATATGTTTATGAAGCCTGCCATGTTTTCTGCGTAAATCAGGGAATAATTTTATGTGTGTATTTCTTTCTTCTCTCGGCTGGGCCACCGATCATACACTATTGCCAACGTTAATGGCCCCTAGCGAATAAAACTCAATGCATCTTCTTCTTGTAAACATACGCCATTTTAAGCAATAATGGCCGCTAACGATATACGAACATAAGTATGATTGTGCAAAACAATAATGGCCGCTAATAAAAACTACTCATTAGGTGCTGCTCCTTCTTACACCTGTTGTTTTGCGTATTAAAAATGTATAGCTATGTCGTTTACTCCTATTAATGCTGTCACTCAGTCCATCTCACTCCCACGCATGAAATGTTGACATTTTAGAACGCAAAAAATGTATAGCTGTCTCGTTTGATTTTTGGTGAAAAAAAGATACACTAGTCAGAAAAAGTTTGCGTACGGGCAAGTCAAAATTATGTTATCATCAATTTTGACCTCAAAAATGGGTTCTCTGTTTACCAAAACTTATCCACATTATTCATATATGCCTTAACTGCACTTTTTGTTGTGTTTTAGATGCATTAAAACAATAATTTTCCATATATTCGTATTTATTGACAATATAAGTTAAATTTTTGGAGTTGTTACTTGATTGCTTGACTGTTCAAGTCTGCTTTATTTTTCAATTTTAATTCTTAACCTAGCCTACCAGCGCAAACGCAAAAGGCGACGTATCAGCATACTGGCGTTTATGCTGCGTTGTGTTTATTTTACGATTGACCCACTTGAAGCGGTACTGGTGGTCGCTCAAGTGGCGATTGGGTAATATGACCAGCTTGCACTTTTGTTTATTGCGACAAAAGAGCAATGCACTTCAGTTTTATTTATGGGTCAATAAAGCAATGCACTTGGTGATGTCGAAATTCGACCGTGCACATATTTTAGATATTTAAATGTTAACATTCGTTAACTATTCCCTTCTCAAAAATCGATTGTCCCTAATCGATTAGAAGTACGGTATGTCATTAAATCTGACTTTGGGAGTGTGGTTTGGAATTATTACGGTGGTGTTTAAATTGTCATGGATTTGAGCAGTTGGAACTCTTTCTTTGTTGATAATTATGTGTGGTTTTTCTCGACTTTGGATTTTATTGAGGATTGTGGTAACAATTGCTGCACTCATTATAATGGTAAGTAATCCGTAAGTGGTTGCCATGTGGATAGTAGTCTCGAGTTTCAATCTTTTTATTGTTTTTGTATTACTGATGTGCAATTCGTCCATCATTTGGAGCGATAGTAATTTTCTGTATTCTTTTTCGTGGGGGGTCGGTTGCAAGACCGCTGGAAGGATTTGAAAATGAGTTGTTTCTTTTGAAACGAAGATTCTGCCGTTCAATGAAATAGTGATATTGTGGAATTTTATCAGAAAGGTTCCATTAAGGTTTTGTTTAACGGATTCGATTTCGAGCGTTCCGTTGAAATCGTTTAGGAGAATTACATCGGACGATATTTCGTCAATAGTTAAAATATGTTGCCCATTCGTAAAATCGCAAGCTGCCTTTTTGCTTTTAAGAAGATTTGGGATACAAGTCGTGTTCGTTATGTCGATTACGTTTTGCGCTTTACATAAAGTTAAGTAATCATAATTCTTACAATTATTTACTATTCCTAGAATTTCATTTTTGCTTATTAAGACATTATTAAATGGTAAGTCAATAACATTATTGTTTCTTTTTACGGGTTTAATTAGTATGTTCACATAATTTTTGTTGTTTACAACAGGTATGCTTATAATGTAAAGTATTGATATTTGATTCGATATAATTTTAATTTCGGACAAATTGAGGGCCTCTTCTATTGTTGCGAAGGGCACATTTTCTTCTTCTAAAGTACTTATAGCTGTCTGAATTTCTTCTTTTGATAATACTAAAGAATTTATTATTCCTAATTTAGCCCAATGGATTGCATGGTTTATATTTTGCAGTTCTTCTTTGAAAATCTTTAATTTGTATTGAATGCTGCTTACAATTTCTTGGTTAATTAATTTGCTGTCTTTCAATGTTTTTGTTATCTCGTTTGCAATTTTAGTTATGTTATTTATCCTATCTTGATACATTGAATTTATCACTACTTGTCGATTGTTGTTTTCTAAGTTATTGTCTAATTTATTTTTTATTATTTCAAAATCCTCATGGTCAGGATTTCCTGCAATCCATTTCCAAGCTGTGCCTATAAAATTTAGAGACCTTTTGATCTTTCGTGGCTTTAGATGGTCAACCAGTCCTTGTATTTGTGTGAGTTCATGGTTGAGGTATGGGAACAGGGAGTGGTCAGGATATTTTCCTATTGTTTGCTTAATCGTTGCTATTTCGTTTTCGCACAGTTTCCAATCTGCATCCGTGCGAGTCCCGTTCCGACTGTCACTATCTGTGCGTTTGAGAAGTCCAATATTTGTATTTCGCTGCATCCTTTATGGATGAGTGACCTGAAATTAACAGTTCCTAATATTATTTTTGTGAACGACTTTACCAGATTCGGTAGTGACTGTAGTGGTTTTGTTCTCTTTGACTATTTCCCTAACTATTTCCTGACTGTTAATTTTGATCCTATTCTCTTGTTGTGTTTTACATAAATTTCGTCTCCAGGTTTGTATGTTTTAATAAGGCTCTTATTTTTATTGTGGTGTTTTAAGTCTTTATCCTGCTTTTCTTTAATTTTTTCGATATTTTGTATTCTGATTTTTTCCAAGTCCTCTGGGTTTATGTGTGGTAGGCGGCCATAAAAGAGTTCAACCGGTTTCTTTCCTGTCGTCGAGTGAATAGTGAAATTGTACTCGTTAATAGCTCGTTCAAATAGTTGCTCAAAGTTTCGTTTGTTGTCGTCCGCTTTTAGGCATCTCATGATTTCTGTAAGTGTTGAGTGGAAGCGTTCTACCTGTCCGTTGACTTCGCTTCGATAAGGGGGAGTGCTATAAATTTCTATGTGAAATTCATCTTCAAGCATTGCTAGGTGGGATCGACAGATCACACGAGACAGCACTCATTTAGCCATCGCGGCCGCCATTGCATATTGCAATTTATTAGAGCTGCGGCGGACGGCTGCAGGATGGGCTGACAGCTGAGGGGTTGTCGTCGATCATCGATGATGGAATCCTGGAGAGTGCGTTCTTGCCTCCTTGCTGCCATGCGGGATAAACTTGAGGGCAGCTGCTGCGATGGTCGGCTAACGTACGATCTGCAAAGGAGGTAGATGTCAGATTATTGGAAATTACAGTATTGAGGCGACATCGTGGGTATGGCAAATCGGCTTAGCTGCGGGGTTCGTTTAAGCTTCAGCCGAGGGAGTATGGAGATATATAAATTTGAAAATTGGTCAAGTTGCCATGTACTTTTTCTAAGCGTGGGGGAATTGTTGGAGTGTATATGGAGATTTTTAGGTGCATATACACCAATTCGTAGGGCTCGAGAGAAGCAAGGGAACCGATCGAGGATGTCGGTTTGCTCTTCGAGAGGGTGGTGGCAGTCAACCGCTCTTTGATCCGGAATTGGAACTGTCTGAGCAGGACCGTTTGGCTCAGCATCGAAGAATTGCTGGAGCCGTTCCACCCAAGAGGGAGATCTTATAGATCTTGGAGTTTATACCCGATCAGTCCGACGTCTGCGGGATTTGCAGCGCTTGGAGCAAGTCGCACTGGAGTGGCAACTGTCCTCTTTTCGGACCCGGGATGGAGGAGGTGTAATGAGGAATTGCGAGGGATTGCAATTTCCGTCAGTTGTTGGGGGTGTGGAACGAGTGGCGTGAAGCCAACGCTCTTGTCGAACCCTTTGCTTTGTCTCATTAGAGGCGAAAGCCATCCTGCGGGGCCAAAATGGTTGGCAACGAAGGGGGGAATTTTCCGGTTTGGGAATGAGTTTGAAGGAGTGGTGGGTTCAGAGTAATTTTTCATTCGGGGGTGGAAACCCTACGGGATTGAGGGCGGCAATCACTTGTGAAAGGGCTTTCTTTAGGGCGGGAAGGTTATTTCGAAGGGCGGTTCCAGTATGCATACGGCGACTTGGTACCTCGGTGGCACATGTCAAATGCGAAGGGGGTACTGGACCGCTTAATACCCAACCGAATACTGTATGCTGAGCAAGTAAGCTGCCGCATACATTCCGGTGGATACCTTCGAGCATGATTTGCGGGATGAGATCACTGCCAATCACTATATCGATCTGCGCTGTCTCGAAGGGGTTTGGATCAGCGAGATCTAGCATGGCAACATTTTGCGAATTGGGAGGGTTTATATTGGAAGATGGGAGCAATTTCGTAAGCTCTTGGAGCACGATTGCTTGCACGGGGAGTTTCGTGCTCGTTTGAGGGACTGCCAATGTCAAGAAGCATGTATGATTGGCATTTTGCACAATCTGACCGCCCATGCTCGAGATTTGGAAGGGGGATTTCTCGATTGGCAATTTGAGGCATTTCTGGACCTTCGAGGAGATGAAGGTACGCTGAGAGGCTTGGTCGATCAACGCTCGAACTTTGAACAACTTTCCTGAGTGCTCAATAGACACCAGTGCCGTAGGCAGAAGGGATTGAGTGCCATTATTGCAGTGTAAGGCTTGTACTTGGGGCGTACTTTGCCTGGAAGATGTGCGGGGTTGCGCATCAGAAAGTGGGGAATGAGTAGCGGAGTTGTTTTTCGTTGGTTTCTGAGCTGTTGCGACCTGTGGAGTGGTCGAATGTAACCGATTAAGCGATTGAGAGGGTTATGCATTGCCTTTGGGGAAATGAAGCATGGAATGGTGCTTCCTTTTGCAATATACGCACGTAAAATTGCTTGTACAATTCTCAACAAGGTGAGATGTCGCAAGACAAATTACGCAGATATTGTGCTTCTTAACGTATTTTAATCGACTCTGGGGGGTGAGTCCTTTGAAGCTGTGGCAAGTCCGTAGAGGGTGATTTGCGTTGCAGAGTGTGCACGCGAAGTCCTTCTTCACTTCAGTGAGAAAGTGTAGGGATTTATGTGGCCGATTTGGGAGGACATTGGAAGTAGAGGGTTGTGATTTCGGCTTAGCGGGGCGAATATTTTGCAGCCGTTCAAGAACCTCGTATCTGCCGGTCAGGAACTCGTCCATTTGCGACCAGGGTTGCAGATCCTTCCGGGATGTCAAAGATTGCTCCCATAGAGCAAGTGTCTCTTGGGGCAATTTGGTACAACATATGTAAACTAGCAGCGGATCCCAATTGTCTGTATCTACGGCCTGGGTATTGAGAACAGACAGACAATTGTTTATAGTACTCTGGATCCGCTGAAGTGCCTCACTATTTTCGGTGTGGGCAGGAGCGATATTCAGGAGGGATCGAATTTGAGTATCAACGAGTATGCGTTTATTTTCGTAACGGGATTTTAGGGCTTCCCACGCCAGTCCGAAATTCTCATCGGTTAATGCATATTGCTTTACAATAGCACCGGCTTTACCTTGCGTCTTGTATCGGAGGTGATACAGTTTTTGGGCTGGAGTGAGCTGGGGGTGGTTTATGTATACTGCCGTAAACATGTCCCGGAAGGACGGCCACTGCTCATAGCCCCCGAAAAATGTTTCGGTATCACAAGGCGGAACTAGAATCGGTTGCTTTGGGACTAGAGAGTTTGGAGCGAGTGTTTGGTGGCTCCCGAGTGACAGGAACTGTCAAACGTGCACTGGCTGACTTTGTGTGTCTGGAGGAAGGAGTCTCCATTGTGATAAGTTGGCGTTTAGGGGATCGCTCAACAGGCATTTTGTTTGAAAAAGTTCGACAAAGGGTGACAAGTTTAAATAAATAAAAATGTAGGGTATTGTAAAATAGACATGTAGTCTAACCGCGTCCGCGCGAACGATATTTGAAAATGGGAAGAGTTGGGAATGGGAAAATTCGTTGAAACGAATTTGTATGTTTGTCGAGCAAAAAAGTTTACACCCGTGTGTGTAAACGTGTAGGGAAATATGTATATGAACAAACACATTTTTTGTAAATGTGAGTAGGGAATGTATGTAAAAGAATGGGGAATGTCTGTACTAGAATATAAATGTAATATAAATGTGCGGTCAAATGTGTGTGAAAATATATTTTTATTTGTGAAAAAGTGAATTTTTTTTTTATGTGATCACGTGAATACGTAGGTGTATGTTTTTTTTTTTTTTTTTTTTTTTTTTTGTTTTCTGACGGAGGTGGAAAATCTTCGTAAGATACCAATGCTCCAGCACCAGCATTACGGATTTTTACCGCATAAAAACCACCCCCCGCGTTCGACCCCTGTGGCACCCGCCTCCCGGCATTACAACACAGGGGGGACTCCTGCCTAGACTGGCTCCGTCCTAACCCGCGTCTGCGCGCGCCTCTCTCTCTCGACTTGTCGTTGCGTCGCCATGATACTCGCTGCATACTCATCCGCTGCACTCCAATTTGAGGCCGATTTAAGCATTTCGCTAATAAGCGTCTGCACTGTGGGCACACATCCCAGCTGTGTGGTCAAACGGCGTCGTTGTCCGTTGTATCTAGTACACTCGAACACGACGTGCTCCGCGTCTTCGACTTTTCCGTTGCATACGCCGCAGTACGGGTCATCTTCAAACCCACAACGATACAGGTAGGCCTTGAAACAACCGTGCCCTGTGAGGCCTTGCGTTAGGTGGTGATTTACCAGCCCATGTGTCCTGCTTGTCCACTGCTGCAGATCGGCTATAAGAGCGCGAGTCCATCGCCCCTTACTGGAACAGTTCCAGCGTCCTTGCCACTTCTCCAGTGTTTGCTTCTCGTAGTCAAAGCATTCTGGAGGTTTGCCACGCTCCGCGTACTTCAAAAACGCCTCTTCCGCCAGCAGGTCAATGGGGACCATGCCTGCCACCACGCATGCGGCGTCGTAGGACGTTGTACGAAAGGCGCAACAGACCCGCAACGCGCTGAGGCGATACGCCGCTTCTATGTGGCTCCGGTACGACTTGACCCTCATCGCCGGAGCCCACACTTGCGCAGCGTACAGCATCGTTGACGCAGCCACCTTCATTAGCAGCTTGCGTCTTGGCTGCTTTGGGCCGCCAATATTCGGCATAATGCGCGATAAGGCAGCTACTACTTTCGCTGCCTTGCTGCTTACGTGCGCCAGGTGATGCTTGAAGCTTAGCCTCGTGTCCAGCATGACACCAAGGTATCACCAAGGTAGGTGTATGTGTATATATATATTTGTGTATAAATATATATATTTGAATATATATATGTATGTGTATGTGATTATTTTTATTTATTTTATTAAAACGCAAATAAATAAGTATGGGTATGTATGTGTATAAATGTAGGTGAAAAAGAAAAATAAATATGTATGGGTATGTGTATATGTGTGTATAAGTGTATGTCAAAATATATTTTTGAATGTATCTGTTAATTGTTAGTGTATTTATTTAAATGTATTTTATTTGTATAAGGGAGGGAAAAAAAATTTTTTAATTTTGTGCACAGGTGGGATGAGTTTGTCCCACTGTATGTATGAAGGGTATGCGCAGTGATCGTTGTTATGTACAATTGAAAATTTTCTAAGTCGAAAATTTTCAATGTACTTGGGACGGGTCCTGTTGTCCCACTGTATTTAATAGAGTGTATGTGTAAATTGTATACAAGTGTATGTATGTGTATATATATGCACGATTGAAAATTTTCTAAGTCGAAGAAAATTTCCAATGTGCAGTGAAAATGATCAACTTGTCCCACTGTATCCGCTTTGTGCTTTATTGTTTATGTTTATGCACTTGGGCCAAGCAGCGGGATTGCGTGCTGCCAAGTGCGTGCGAATATAGCACAAAGAGAAATGCGGGAGTATGGGCAGAAGTGGGCGCGCAGAATGTACACAGCAGCTGGGCTGTCGCTGCTGATCTTGTGTACAAGCGCAAAGAACAAGAGGGTAAATGGTGTGTGCTGTTGGATGCTGGCTGCAGCGGGAGTTTTGCTGCTTCGCCAGCGGTGATCGCACAAAGGGAAATGAGAACAAAAAAAGCGCAAAATTATGTGCAGTAGCGGGATTGCTTACTGCACTGCGCTATTTTGTATGTGTAGAAAGAAATGTACTCGAAAAGCGGGCAGTGGCGGGGTACCAGTATGTTAATTCTTGACTGGATTTCAAGGGTTTTTTTTTTTTGGAATGGGTATTTTATAGATATATATGTTTGTGTTAGTGTATGTGTAATGTTAATTTTTAATAAAAATTTTTGGGCTTATCTTAGTGTAGGCCCAGTACCCGAATGGGGCTCTCCTCTATAGTTTTGTGTCGTCTGTCCGCTGTTTGTGCGCTGCTAAGTTGTTCTGCTTGCTGTTGTTGTTGCCCTTTTCTTTTGCTTTGTGATGTGCTGTGGGAGTGTTTGTTGTTGTTTTTATATTCTTTCGTAGTGTGTGTTTTTGTTTTTGATAGTGTCACTGCACTGCACTGCGTACGTTTCGTTCTTTTTTGTTTTTAGATTTGTGAAATTTGTGCACTGTTTAGTTTTTTTTTGTGGTTCACCTTTGTGTTTGTTTAAATTGTTTCACTGTTTGTTGAGTTGTCACTCTATTTGGTTTTTTTTGTGTCACTTTTCACGGTTTGTAGTTTTGTTTTGTTTATGTTTTTTTGTTTTTTTGTTTGAGTATTTTGTGTATAATTTTAAGTTCGCAAGTTCACTCACGAACGGCTCGAAGGACCATGTTTAATCGTAGCGCGGCGGAACGGGGGAAATGAAAGACACCGGTTGTTTCGGATTGTGGTTGGTCTTTATTGGTCGGGTGTCGAATAAAGAGTGACAAGTAATACAATAAACATTAACGATACAAACGGCCGAAGCCGGGGAGCAGAAAATAGGGGGAAACATGATTACAAAAGGAGAAGGAAAGGACGGGATTAAAGGTGGGATCGACAGATCACACGAGACAGCACTCATTTAGCCACCAGGCTTGTATTTAAGTTCATAATTGTATTCTTCTAAGATTGATTTCCAGCGCTTCATTTTACTGTTTGAGTTTTTGTTACTTAGTGCGTAAGTTAGGGGTTGGTGATCGGTGTAAATGTTGATTTGTCTAGAGCCGTAAAGGTAATTTCGGAGGGCTAGATAATGGCAAGCATTTCCTTCTCATTAGCTGCGTAATTCTCCTCGGTTTTGTTGAGGGTACGTGAAAGAAATGCTATTGGTTTGTTTTTCTGTGATAGGACTGCTCCGATGGCGAAGTTAGAAGCGTCAGTGGTAAGATCGAAAGCTTCTTCGAAGTTTGGGTGTGTTAGGATTACTTCTTTAGATATTAAGGAGTTTTTCAGTTTATCCAACGCTTCGGATTCTGTATCGCTTAGATGGATCGGGGTTTTTTTTGATACATTTTTGGACACTCGTCCATCTTCCCCTCTTAAAAGGTTTGTTAATGGTTTTGCAAGTTTTGCATAATCCTTAATAAACCGTCTGTAATATCCGGACATTCCCAAGAAGGATCTTAAATCTTTTAAGTTCTGAGGAGGTGGGAAGCTTTTTATTGCTTGAACTTTCTTCGGGTTTGGTTTTATGCCTTGCTTTCCTACAATAAAGCCTAGAAATTCTATTTCGGGTTGTAAGAACTCGCATTTGTCCAATTGAATTTTGAGGTTTGCTGCTTCTAATGTTTTAAAGACTTTCTCTAAGTTAGCAAAATGTTCGGCTTCTGTTTTTCCGAAAATTACTATATCGTCTATGTAGACGTAGCATCGTTTGCCGATGTGTTCTCTCAATATGTCATCGAGGGTTCTTTGAAATATGGACGGTGCGTTTTTCAGTCCAAAGGGTAATCTAACAAATTCAAATTTTCCGTTGTTGATTGAAAATGCAGTTTTTTCGATGTCTCTCTCGTTAAGAGGGATTTGGTGGAAGCCACTTTTAAGATCTAAAAAATAGTTATTTTCTCCTAGGTTAGAAAGGACTTCATTGATTTCTGGGATTGGGTATTTGTCTGGTATAGTGATTGCGTTTAGTTTTCTGTAGTCTATTACCATTCGGTATTTTTTTTCCCTGATGAGTCCGATTTCTTTGGCACAATCCATACGGGAGAATTATAAGGGGATTTAGATGGTCTAATTATGCCATCTTTTAGCAGTTCGTTTATTTGGTTTTCGACTTCATCTTTCAATGCCATGGGATAAGGGTAGGATTTTGAGTAAACAGGCGTATCGGTGGTGGTTCTAATTTCACCTCTGACTTTTGTTGTGTAAGTTAACTTTTGTTCGGGGTCTGAGAAGAGTTTGGGACAATTGCGTACCATTGACTTAAGTTTGTCGCAACATTCTTTGGACAGGTGTGAAGTGCGTAAATTAATATTGTTGACATTTTCACAAGGGTGGTGTTTGAGCTCAATTTTTATCTTTGGAGAAATTTCCATATAACCTTTCTCAGGGTGAATTATTGCTTTAAGATCGCGAAGTGTGCCGTTGCCTATGATGCCGTCGAATGTGGTTAGGTTCGGAAGGATGTAGAATTTAAGTTTGTGTTTGAGACAAAAAAGGTCCACTAAGGCATGATGTGTTACTTTTACGTTTCCTCCTACTGAGTTTGCTAAGAAGCTCTTTTCGTTCGGTATTGGATTCCGAATATGTTTTGGTATGACGTAATTTTTGTTCGAACCTGTGTCTATCAAAAATTTGAGGACCTCTCCGTTTCCCTTTTTGTGTTCAAAGTAAAGAAGCGAAGAGGGGCCTAGTCTAAAAAATGAATGTCTTCCAGTTCTAGTTGTTCTTCGTATGTTGGGGTTTCATCTGTTTGTTCATTGGTTAAATCTGTCTGTTCATAGGCTTCTGAATTTTCGTAATGAGTATCTTCTTGTATTAAGTCTGCTTCATGTTGTACGTGATTAATTCGCTGATATTTGTTTGGTACGGCCGCCTGTGTTGATTGGTTTGGGTTAAATCGCTTTTGAGCGTAGTTATTTCCGAATTGTGGTTTGTTTGCGTAATTCACTTGTCTAGTGTGGATGCTGCGGTCTACGTCCATTGGTTCGGGTCGTGGTAATGGTTTTGGTGGTAATGGATTTTGTCTATTATCTCTGAATTGCGTTTGGTATTGGCGATTAAAGTGTGGATTTTTTGGTCTTTGGGGGTTATTGAGAAGTTCTGGGTAAACATTTCTGCGTGGGGCCGGCGTAAAGTTCGTCGTTTGTCTTCGGGGGGGTGGTGGTGGTTTGGCGGATTGGTAATTGGATCGATGATGGGTTACTTGGCTATTTTGCGCATATTGAGTTCTGTAATTTACATTTTGGAGCTTAAGGCATAAATGTAATGCTTGGGGCAAATCGATGGGTTCCTTGATGCTTAGCAATCTTGGCAAGTCGCCGTTTAAACCTCGTACGAATGTGTCTAGTGCCTTTTCCCTATAAGATCTGGTCATGTTGTCAAGTGAATCTTGGCCCATATCCATGCAGGAAAGTTTGTTAAGTATGAGTGATAATTGGTGGTAGACTATTTGATAGAATTCGGGGATTGTGCTGCTGCCTTGGACTAAAGTCGTCATTTGGTATTCGAGAGTTCCTAAGTCTCTTTTATCTGCGTAATGCAGTGTTAAACATTTTGAAATTTTTGCCCAGTTTAGTGGCGTGTTGTATGACTCGAGGGCTATATCGGCGTTGCCAATAATTTTGTTCCGTATTACGCTTAAAATGCCGTAATACTTTGGCGTTCCCCTAAGATGTTCGTAAATTTTTAGGATGCGGTCTACGCTTTTTTTCCACGAGCTGAATTCTCCGGGTTGTCCCGAGAATTCCCTAAGGCTTTTTACCACGTCGGGTATTCTGTCTAATTCGGCCAAATTTCTGTCTATATTTACGTCGATGGATTGGTCAGTCTCGTCGGTAATGTCTGAACCTGGATTTGTTATACTCTCGAATATCTGTCTACCGTCTCTGGCTAGAATGTCTGCGACTATTCTGCTTATTTGTTGTGTCATGTCATTTAGATTGAAGGGGGTAGGATTTGAAGGTGGAAGGGTGGGTGGGTTTGGGGATGGTGCGGCACTAGGACCTGGATTGGCCTCTAAACGAGCTGGTCTTATTAAGTTGTTGGGATTCATATTTGTGTTGTGAAAAATTAAATTTAAGAAAATGAATGTTACTTAAATAGTATTTCTTAACAATATAATATTTTTCCTAATTTGCTTCTTGTTGGTTTTTTATTGGTTATTCTTCGAATTTTCCTTGGGTTTCCTCCGGCTGCTCCTTTTCTTTTCTACGAATATCGTTGTTCAGATGTGTTTTTGTGTTTTATTTGTGAATTTTAATTTTATTTATTTAATGTAATACGAATCCTTTAATAAAATTTTTCCGTCTTCTTGTTTTCTTTTTGTATAATTATTTCTTTTAAATATTCTAATTTTTTTACCAATTTTTTGTATTTAGCCGACTCGTCTCCTCTAGAATAAAGTTCTGCTCTATTTGTAAATATTTGTATCGCTTTTTCTACCTGCGTGAGCTTCATAACATTTATTTATTGGGGGTCGGGATATTCGAAAAATTCCCGTTAAATTTTTGAGTTATTCTAATATTTTTATTTCTAATTTCCTTTTTGGTGGGTTTCCGCTGTTTACTGGCTTAATTGTCGCCTTTTATTTAATTTTTTTTTCATTAAACTCTTTTTTATAAGTTTTTATTTTCATATGGTTTTACTTCTTAAAATAAATTTGGAATGGACTTACATTAGTATCAATAATTTAATCGCGGTAGGTAGGTTTTGGTAGGTTGCGGGTGGGTATCGGGACCAATTGGGGGACTGTTTCGATCCTGTTCGTCTGGCTGTCCTCCGGTTGAACGCCCGTTTGCTGCTGGTTGTTGCGGGTTGCTTTCGCTGCTTGTTGCTTTCGCTGCTTGTTGCTTTCACTGCTTGTTGCTTTCGCTGCTTGTTGCTTTCGCTGCTGCTATTCGCTTTTTGTTGCTGCTAATCGCTGTTGCTTGCTGCATTCGCTTATTGTTGCTGCTAATCGCTGTTGCTTGCTGCTATTTGCTTATTCACCACTGCTGCTACTAGGGGGCCTTCGCGAAACTTCCGATTTCACAGTTCCTCCTCGAGATGATTTGGTTAAAAAGACCGGCACTGCAAATCACTACTCTTTATTGCTCCCTGCTCGGGCGCCAGTTAAATTTTTGGAGTTGTTACTTGATTGCTTGACTGATCAAGTCTGCTTTATTTCTCAATTTTAATTCTTAACCTAGCCTACCAGCGCAAACGCAAAAGGCGACGTATCAGCATACTGGCGTTTATGCTGCGTTGTGTTTATTTTACGATTGACCCACTTGAAGCGGTACTGGTGGTCGCTCAAGTGGCGATTGGGTAATATGACCAGCTTGCACTTTTGTTTATTGCGACAAACGAGCAATGCACTTCAGTTTTATTTATGGGTCAATAAAGCAATGCACTTGGTGATGTCGAAATTCGACCGTGCACATATTTTAGATATTTAAATGTTAACATTCGTTAACTTATACTCACAAAACGGTGCAGAATAAGTTTGCGTACAAAACTAATAACCAATAATAACTTTCTATAATTATATAGAAAGCAATAGAACCCAAGCGAAAAAAATAAAAATGGATAAAAGGATAATCTTACTAAATCTTTCCCAAATTGACAAAACATTTCGTGAAATTAGAGAAACTTTCCGAGGAGCATTCCGGCATTTCGAAAAGCCATCTTAAATTTCGAAAAAAAAACAGAAATTCTTGCTTCTTTGCTACGATCTGACCATTTTCTTAAGCTACCCAAGCAATAGGATTAGATTGTTTTGCGATCAGTGCATCATAATCTTAGGGTAGTTGCATCCAATATCTTCAGAAATGTACAGAAATATTTATAAAACCTAGTAGCAGTGACGTTATAAGAAACATATTTCCCCTACATAATAGCATGTAAGAAGCTCATATTTAGCTTACTAACAAGGAGCACATAATTGCTTTCGTGAAAGAGTCCATCAAAGAGTCTAGAAACCCGGATTTCCGGGACGATGAGTTGTTATCTATGGAAAGTGGGAAGATTTATTATTATCTGATAATGGTTTGGCATATTTGACATTAAAAGGCATCAACTAATTTGAAGAGGATCCTGTTAATAACAAAAATCTGAAATTAACAGTGAAGCATAGCATATGTGGGGATATGGTATGGGGCTGCATGTCTAGTAGAGGAGTGAGCAGGCTGTGTTTTTTTTATTCAGAAATGGTTCCGAGGGGTTATTTACATATTCTAAAAGTTTATGCAAGCCAAGGTTTCAAAATTTTGGATCAGGTTCCAACATTTATTTTCAACTTTACGATGACCTTAAGGCGCCATGCATATGATGTGAAGCTATCTTTGCTATTAACTGGCTCAAAAAAGTTGAAAAAGTTTCTCCCTTGTCAGCTAACGTGCATTCAATTAAATATATAAAGGTTTACTTGAACCCTGAGACCAACAACACTCCATCTTCAAAGATATAGTAAACAAATATAACAATTCAAGGATATAACAAAAGAACAGCTGAAAAAACACATAATTTAATAAAATTTATGCCGAAACTTACTGACAGTTAAAATACGCTGCTTAGATTTTTAGATTTCTAAATATTTTTTCAAATAACATTTTTTTATTTATAAAATATGGAAAAAGTAAATATTTATAATAAACATTAATATAAATTAATAAAAAATTAATATTTACAGTGAAGATTAAAATAAATTATTTATTTTCCTTGATAAGTTTTATATAAATACTAAAAAATACTTACTAATATAATAGAAAACTTAAATAAATAAAATAAAAATAAACTATAAATAATATATTGATAATACTATTAAATTACCAATAAATAAATACTAACATTACTCTAAAATAATACTTAAACTAATTTAAATTACCACTATATACATTATTCAAAAAATTTTTTTTAATAAACAACTTTTGCTTCTGCCGGTGGTGGCTTAAATTGACTGCTCTCTTTATCTCCTTTTCAAAGCTCACACGCCCTTGAGCTTTGAAAATATCTGCAAAGAAAGAAATGTTAAATGAAGCAAGTTATGTATATTAAAGCTTACTAAATGTTTGCCATAAATATTGGAAAACAAAACTACAAACTCTTGATAATAAAGGTCACTTGGAATGCATTCTTTTAATATGAATATACCGGAGTATAGTAAAAATTGTCGAAATTCGGTTGCTTTCCAATTAGCTATTTCATTTAAATCACGCGAAATCCGTCCGAATTCAACTGGAACGTTATTTTCTAGAAGGCTTATTTTCTGATTCATTTTGGTAACGTTGCCTTATGATGCACTCGTTACATCGTGGGTATTTATTTAATGATTATTTGTTTTCTATAAGAGCCAGCAAGCAGTTGATTGAATTATTAATGCGAGGCATTGCATTGGTTTCGGTATCTACATAGCTCGTCTATTTTATTAAACGAGATATATATTTAATTTTGGGAACCATGCTTAAGTGAATATCTTTAAAATTTCATAGCCTTATTTACATATGAGAAGTTATTAAATCAATCTATTCTGTTTATTTTATTAAGCAACATATCTATTTTTGAATATATTTAATTTCGGTAATCGTGTTTTAGTGCATTTCTTTAAAATTTCTCAGCCTTATTTACATACGAGAATTTACTTAATCATTTATTTGCTTATATTTTTATGAGGTTTTACGGTGTTTGGATGTCATCCTATGTGTATATATGTTTATGAAGCTTGCCATGGTTTCTGCGTAAATCAGGGAATACTTGTATGTGTGTATTTCTTTCTTCTCTCGGCTGGGCCACCGATCATACACTATTGCCAACGTTAATGGCCCCTAGCGAAAACAACTCAATGCCTCTTCTTCTAAACATACGCCATTTTAAGCAATAATGGCCGCTAACGATATACGAACATTGTGCAAAACAATAATGGCTGCTAGTAAAAACTACTCATTAGATGCTGCTCCTTCTTACACCTGTTGTTTTGCGTATTTAAAATGTATAGCTATGTCGTTTACTCCTCTTAATGCTGTCACTCAGTCCATCTCACTCCTACGCATGAAATGTTGACATTTTAGAACGCAAAAAATGTATAGCTGTCTCGTTTGATTTTTGGTGAAAAAAAGATACACTAGTCAGAAAAAGTTTGCGTACGGGCAAGTCAAAATTATGTTATCATCAATTTTGACCTCAAAAATGGGTTCTCTGTTTACCAAAACTTATCCACATTATTCATATATGACTTAACTGCACTTTTTGTTGTGTTTTAGATGCATTAAAACTAACAACTAATAATAACTTTCTATAATTATATAGAAAGCAATAGAACCCAAGCGAAAAAAATAAAAATGGATAAAAGGATAATCTTACTAAATCTTTCCCAAATTGACAAAAAATTTCGTGAAATTAGAGAAACTTTTTGAAGAGCATTTAGCCATTTCGAAAAGCCATCTTAAATTTCGAAAAAAAACAGAAATTCTTGCTTCTTTGCTACGATCTGACCATTTTCTTAAGCTACACAAGCAATAGATTGTTTTGCGATCAGTGCATCATAATCTTAGGCTAGTTGCATCCAATATCTTCAGAAATGAACAGAAATATTTATAAAACCTAGTAGCAGTGACTTTATAAGAAAAGTCATGAAAAAAACATAATAGCATGTAAGAAGCCCATATTTAGCTTACTAACAAGGAGCACATAATTGCTTTCGTGAAAGAGTCCATCAAAGAGTCTAGAAACCCGGATTTCCGGGACGATGAGTTGTTATCTATGGAAAGTGGGAAGTTTTTTTATTATCTGATAATGGTTTGGCATATTTGGCATTAAAAGGCATCAACTAATTTGAAGAGGATCCTGTTAATAACAAAAATCTGAAATTAACACTGAAGCATAGCATATGTGGGGATATGGTATGGGGCTGCATGTCTAGTAAAGGAGTGAGCAGGCTGTGTTTTTTTATTCAGAAATGGTTCCGAGGGGTTATTTACATGTTCTAAAAGTTTATGCAAGCCAAGGTTTCAAAATTTTGGATCAGGTTCCAACATTTCTTTTTAACTTTACGATGACCTTAAGGCGCCATGCATATGATGTGAAGCTATCTTTGCTATTAACTGGCTCAAAAAAGTTTCTCCCTTGTCAGCTAACGTGCATTTAATTAAATATATAAAGGTTTACTTGAACCCTGAGCCCAACAACACTCCATCTTCAAAGATATAGTAAACAAATATAACAATTCAAGGATATAACAAAAGAACAGCTGAAAAAACACATAATTTAATAAAATTTATGCCGAAACTTCTGCAGGGAGTTCCAATAAGAGAAGCATGTTCAAAAAGTTATTAATTTTTGGACAAAACTTAGTTTAAATTAAATTTTTGCTACATAACCTTATCTTGTACGCAAACTTTTTCTGAGGTGAATTCATAACACTTTTTGTTTTTGGCCCTTCTTTTACAATTTGGTCAAGTTTTTGTTATTCTTATCTTAATAGTATTAATTTTGTTTTTGAAAAATTACTTTGAGTGATTTATTTTTCATATGAAGAAACTATGTACCCCTTGTACGCAAACTTATTCCGACTAGTGTACATGTTTGCTGACAGTTAAATACGCTGCTTTGACTTTTTGATTTTTAAATATTTTTTCAAATAACATTTATTTATTTATAAAATATGGAAAAAGTAAATATTTATAATAAACATTAATATAAATTAATAAAAAATTAATATTTACAGTGAAGATTAAAATAAATTATTTATTTTCCTTGATAAGTTTTATATAAATACTAAAAAATACTTACTAATATAATAGAAAACTTAAATAAACAGTTAAATAACAGTTAAACTTAAACACCTTACAATGAAGATTAAAATAAATTATTTATTTTCCTTGATAAGTTTTATATAAATACTAAAAAATACTTACTAATATAATAGAAAACTTAAATAAATAAAATAAAAATAAACTATAAATAATATATTGATAATACTATTAAATTACCAATAAATAAATACTAACATTAAACTAAAATAATACTTAAACTAATTTAAATGACCACTATATACATTATTCAATAAATTTTTTTAATAAACAACTTTTGCTTCTGCTTAAATGGTGGTGGCTTAAATTGACTGCTCTCTTTATCTCCTTTTCAAAGCTCACACCCCCTTGAGCTTTGAAAATATCTGCAAAGAAAGAAATGTTAAATGAAGCAAGTTATGTATATTAAAGCTTACTAAATGTTTGCCATAAATATTGGAAAACAAAACTACGAGCACAAACTCTTGATAATAAAGGTCACTTGGAATGCAGTCTTTTAATATGAATATACCGGAGTATAGTAAAAATTGTCGAAATTCGGTTGCTTTCCAATTAGCTTTTTTAGTTAAATCACGCGAAATCCGTCCGAATTCAACTGGAACGTTATTTTCTAGAAGGCTTATTTTCTGATTCATTTTGGTAACATTGCCTTATGATGCACTCGTTATATCGTGGGTATTTATTTAATGATTATTTGTTTTCATATAAGAGCCAGCAAGCAGTTGATTGAATTATTAATGCGAGACATTGCATTGGTTTCGATATCTACATAGCTCGTCTATTTTATTAAGCGAGATATATATTTAATTTTGGGAACCGTGCTTGAGTGAATATCTTTAAAATTTCATAGCCTTATTTACATATGAGAAGTTACTAAATCACTCTATTCTGTTTATTTTATTAAGCAACATATCTATTTCTGAATATATTTAATTTCGGTAATCGTGTTTTAGTGCATTTCTTTAAAATTGCTCAGCCTTATTTACATACGAGAATTTACTTAATCATTTATTTGCTTATATTTTTATGAGGTGTTACGGTGTTTGGATGTCATCCTATGTGTATATACTACTGTGTACAAAGAATACCCGGAATTCGATTTCTTCGATTATCGTGGTGTTGTGCATTATGAGTTCCTTCCGCCGGGCCAAACTGTCAACAAGGAATATTACTTGAGCGTTATGCGTCGTTTGCGTGAAGCTATTCGCAAAAAGAGGCCGGATTTATGGAGAGACAACTCTTGGTTTTTGCATCACGATAATGCACCATCTCACACGGCATTGGTTCTTCGTGAGCATTTCGCCAACTCATATCACAGCCACCGTATTCACCTGATTTAGCTCCTTGTGACTTCTGGCTATTCTCCAAACTCAAAGACCACTTCGAGGACACCGTTTTGAATCTATTGAAGAGATTCAACGTGAATCGCCGCGCGCATTGAAGGCCATACCGGAAGGTGACTATTTGGCATGCTTCGAAGATTGGAAAGTCCGTTGGCATAAGTGCATTGCATCGGGGGGGGGGACTACTTTGAAGGCGATGAAATTGATTTGGAAGAATAAATAAAGATTTTTTGAATTATAAACAAATTCCGGGTATTCTTTGTACACAGTAGTATGTTTATGAAGCCTGCCATGTTTTCTGCGTAAATCAGGGAATACTTGTATGTGTGTATTTCTTTCTTCTCTGGGCCACCGATCATACACTATTGCCAACGTTAATGGCCCCTAGCGAAAACAACTCAATGCTTCTTCTTCTTGTAAACATACGCCATTTTAAGCAATAATGGCCCCTAACGATATACGAATGATTGAATGATTGTGCAAAACAATAATGGCCTCTAGTAAAAACTACTCATTAGATGCTGCTCCTTCTTACACCTGTTGTTTTGCGTATTTAAAATGTATAGCTATGTCGTTTACTCCTATTAATGCTGTCACTCAGTCCATCTCACTCCCACGCATGAAATGTTGACATTTTAGAACGCAAAAAATGTATAGCTGTCTCGTTTGATTTTTGGTGAAAAAAAGATACACTAGTCAGAAAAAGTTTGCGTACGGGCAAGTCAAAATTATGTTATCATCAATTTTGATCTCAAAAATGGGTTCTCTGTTTACCAAAACTTATCCACATTATTCATATATGCCTTAACTGCACTTTTTGTTGTGTTTTAGATGCATTAAAACAATAATTTTCCATATATTCGTATTTATTGGCAATATACTCACAAAACGGTGCAGAATAAGTTTGCGTACAAAACTAATAACTAATAATAACTTTCTATAATTATATAGAAAGCAAGAGAAAAAACTAAAAATTGATAAAAGGATAATCTTACTAAATCTTTCCCAAATTGACAAAATATTTCGTGAAATTAGAGAAACTTTTCGAAGAGCATTTCGCCATTTCGAAAAGCCATCTTAAATTTCGAAAAAAAACAGAAATTCTTGCTTCTTTGCTACGATCTGACCATTTTCTTAAGCTACCCAAGCAATAGGATTAGATTGTTTTGCGATCAGTGCATCATAATCTTAGGCTAGTTGCATCCAATATCTTCCGAAATGTACAGAAATATTTATAAAACCTAGTAGCAGTGACGTTAAACGAAAAGTCATGAAAAAAACATATTTCCCTTAGCTTACTAACAAGGAGCACATAATTGCTTTCGTGAAAGAGTCCATCAAAGAGTCTAGAAACCCGGATTTCCGGGACGATGAGTTGTTATCTATGGAAAGTGGGAAGATTTATTATTATCTGATAATGGTTTGGCATATTTGCCTGTTAATAACAAAAATCTGAAATTAACACTGAAGCATAGCATATGTGGAGATATGGTATGGGGCTGTATGTCTAGTAAAGGAGTGAGCAGGCTGTGTTTTTTTATTCAGAAATGGTTCCGAGGGGTTATTTACATATTCTAAAAGTTTATGCAAGCCAAGGTTTCAAAATTTTGGATCAGGTTCCAACATTTCTCTTAAACTTTACGATGACCTTAAGGCGCCATGCATATGATGTGAAGCTATCTTTGCTATTAACTGGCTCAAAAAAGTTGAAAAAGTTTCTCCCTTGTCAGCTAACGTGCATTTAATTAAATATATAAAGGTTTACTTGAACCCTGAGCCCAACAACACTCCATCTTCAAAGATATAAGTAGTAAACAAATATAACAATTCAAGGATATAAGAAAAGAACAGCTGAAAAAACACATAATTTAATAAAATTTATGCCGAAACTTACTGACAGTTAAAACACGCTGCTTTGACTTTTAGATTTTGAAATATTTTTTCAAATAACATTTTTTTTATTTATAAAATATGGAAAAAGTAAATATTTATAATAAACATTAATATAAATTAATAAAAAATTAATATTTACAGTAAGGATTACAATAAATTATTTATTTTCCTTGATAAGTTTTATATAAATACTAAAAAATACTTACTAATATAATAGAAAACTTAAATAAATAAAATAAAAATAAACTATAAATAATATATTGATAATACTATTAAATTACCAATAAATAAATACTAACATTAAACTAAAATAATACTTAAACTAATTTAAATGACCACTATATACATTATTCAATAAATTTTTTAATAAACAACTTTTGCTTCTGCTTAAATGGTGGTGGCTTAAGTTGACTGCTCTCTTTATCTCCTTTTCAAAGCTCACACGCCCTTGAGCTTTGAAAATATCTGCAAAGAAAGAAATATTAAATGAAGCAAGTTATGTATATTAAAGCTTACTAAATGTTTGCCATAAATATTGGAAAACAAAACTACAAACTCTTGATAGTAAAGGTCACTTGGAATGCATTATTTTAATATGAATATACCGGAGTATAGTAAAAATTGTCGAAATTCGGTTGCTTTCCAATTAACTATTTCAGTTAAATCACGCGAAATCCGTCCGAATTCAACTGGAACGTTATTTTCTAGAAGGCCCACTGCGTTTGGATTTTGGGAACTTTACGATGACCTTAAGGCGCAATGCATACGATGTGAATTTAATTGCATTAAAACAATAATTTTCCATATATTCGTATTTATTGGCAATATACTCACAAAACGGTGCAGAATAAGTTTGCGTACAAAACTAATAACTAATAATAACTTTCTATAATTATATAGAAAGCAAGAGAAAAAACTAAAAATTGATAAAAGGATAATCTTACTAAATCTTTCCCAAATTGACAAAATATTTCGTGAAATTAGAGAAACTTTTCGAAGAGCATTTCGCCATTTCGAAAAGCCATCTTAAATTTCGAAAAAAAACAGAAATTCTTGCTTCTTTGCTACGATCTGACCATTTTCTTAAGCTACCCAAGCAATAGGATTAGATTGTTTTGCGATCAGTGCATCATAATCTTAGGCTAGTTGCATCCAATATCTTCCGAAATGTACAGAAATATTTATAAAACCTAGTAGCAGTGACGTTAAACGAAAAGTCATGAAAAAAACATATTTCCCTTAGCTTACTAACAAGGAGCACATAATTGCTTTCGTGAAAGAGTCCATCAAAGAGTCTAGAAACCCGGATTTCCGGGACGATGAGTTGTTATCTATGGAAAGTGGGAAGATTTATTATTATCTGATAATGGTTTGGCATATTTGCCTGTTAATAACAAAAATCTGAAATTAACACTGAAGCATAGCATATGTGGAGATATGGTATGGGGCTGTATGTCTAGTAAAGGAGTGAGCAGGCTGTGTTTTTTTATTCAGAAATGGTTCCGAGGGGTTATTTACATATTCTAAAAGTTTATGCAAGCCAAGGTTTCAAAATTTTGGATCAGGTTCCAACATTTCTCTTAAACTTTACGATGACCTTAAGGCGCCATGCATATGATGTGAAGCTATCTTTGCTATTAACTGGCTCAAAAAAGTTGAAAAAGTTTCTCCCTTGTCAGCTAACGTGCATTTAATTAAATATATAAAGGTTTACTTGAACCCTGAGCCCAACAACACTCCATCTTCAAAGATATAAGTAGTAAACAAATATAACAATTCAAGGATATAAGAAAAGAACAGCTGAAAAAACACATAATTTAATAAAATTTATGCCGAAACTTACTGACAGTTAAAACACGCTGCTTTGACTTTTAGATTTTGAAATATTTTTTCAAATAACATTTTTTTTATTTATAAAATATGGAAAAAGTAAATATTTATAATAAACATTAATATAAATTAATAAAAAATTAATATTTACAGTAAGGATTACAATAAATTATTTATTTTCCTTGATAAGTTTTATATAAATACTAAAAAATACTTACTAATATAATAGAAAACTTAAATAAATAAAATAAAAATAAACTATAAATAATATATTGATAATACTATTAAATTACCAATAAATAAATACTAACATTAAACTAAAATAATACTTAAACTAATTTAAATGACCACTATATACATTATTCAATAAATTTTTTAATAAACAACTTTTGCTTCTGCTTAAATGGTGGTGGCTTAAGTTGACTGCTCTCTTTATCTCCTTTTCAAAGCTCACACGCCCTTGAGCTTTGAAAATATCTGCAAAGAAAGAAATATTAAATGAAGCAAGTTATGTATATTAAAGCTTACTAAATGTTTGCCATAAATATTGGAAAACAAAACTACAAACTCTTGATAGTAAAGGTCACTTGGAATGCATTATTTTAATATGAATATACCGGAGTATAGTAAAAATTGTCGAAATTCGGTTGCTTTCCAATTAACTATTTCAGTTAAATCACGCGAAATCCGTCCGAATTCAACTGGAACGTTATTTTCTAGAAGGCCCACTGCGTTTGGATTTTGGGAACTTTACGATGACCTTAAGGCGCAATGCATACGATGTGAAGCTATCTGTGCTATTAACTGGCTCCAAAAAGTTGAAAAAGTTGCTCCCTTGTCAGCGAACGTGCATTTAATTAAATATATAAAGGTTTACTTGAACCCTGAGCCCAACAACACTCCATCTTCAAAGATATAGTAAACAAATATAACAATTCAACGATATAACAAAAGAACAGCTGAAAAAACACATAATTTAATAAAATTTATGCCGAAACTTCTGCAGGGAGTTCCAATAAGAGAAGCATTTTCAAAAAGTTTTTAATTTTTGGAGAAAACTTAGTTTAAATTAAATTTTTGCTACATAACCTTATCTTGTACACAAACTTTTTCTGAGGTGAATTCATAACACTTTTTGTTTTTGGCCCTTCTTTTACAATTTGGTCAAGTTTTTGTTATTATTATATTAATAGAATAAAAGAACTAAGTTTATGGAAAAATAAAAAAATATTTTGTTTTTGAAAAATTACTATAAGTGATTTATTTTTCATATGAAAAAACTATGTACCCCTTGTACGCAAACTTATTCTGACTAGTGTACATGTTTGCTGACAGTTAAATACGCTGCTTTGACTTTTTGATTTTTAAATATTTTTTCAAATAACATTTATTTATTTATAAAATATGGAAAAAGTAAATATTTATAATAAACATTAATATAAATTAATAAAAAATTAATATTTACAGTGAAGATTAAAATAAATTATTTATTTTCCTTGATAAGTTTTATATAAATACTAAAAAATACTTACTAATATAATAGAAAACTTAAATAAATAAAATAAAAATAAACTATAAATAATATAATGATAATACTATTAAATTACCAATAAATAAAAAAATAAATTAAACTAAAATAAAACTTAAACTAATTTAAATTACCACTATATACATTATTCAATAATTTTTTTTAATAAACAACTTTTGCTTCTGCTTAAATGGTGGTGGCTTAAATTGACTGCTCTCTTTATCTCCTTTTCAAAGCTCACACTTTGAAAATATCTGCAAAGAAAGAAATGTTAAATGAAGCAAGTTATGTATATTAAACCTTACTGAAAACAACTCAATGCTTCTTCTTCTAAACACACGCCATTTTAAGCAATAATGGCCGCTAACGATATACGAACCAGACATCTGCATGGCTCCATTCACTTTCTCTCCCACAGTGTTGACACTTCGCTGAGTGCACACTTTCTGAGAGTCATTACAATATGAATACAGTAATTGCTGTAGGCAAAGCAAAAGCTGTGCACAAAAAGAAAAAGTCACAAAATAGAGAGAGTCATAACACACCATTCTCTTTAGTGAATATTCATTACTCACTTGTTCGTAAGGTTGTCAATATTAGTTAGCATCATTTGTATATAGTAACGGTATATTTCGTTTTTGTTGTCATTGTTGGTATTCGTTGACCATTTATTCACTTGATAGAACTTGATAGAAAAGCATTTTTTAGTTTCATTTTGAGCACACTACTCAATATGAATGATTCAAATCATTCATTTCATTTCGCTGTATTCACAGCATAAAGTGAATACAGCAGGGGTGCCCAAAATCTACTTATGGAAGAGCAAACACCAATACATAAAAATGAATTCATACGCTAGACAACAACAAAACCTACGTGGAAGATAACTGTCGCCAATTTGTACCAACAAAGCATACTGTGCTCTGTGTGTATACTAGAATGCTCAGCCTATGCCGACGATGATTTACAAAAACAAATGAGGAACTCGATTCCTCAGCCTATGCTGAAGAGCATTTACAAAAACAAATGAGTAACGAGAGCATAGGGCATGGGCACCTCTGGAATACAGTTTCTGTTTGAGTACACTATAAAATGACTCATTCAATTTATGAATACAGTACAATCTCTCACTCGAGGGCAAATTATTACTCATTCATTGACAATCACAAAAACGAATGTGAGTGAGTGAGTAGGTAATTTAAGAGTGAATTGTGCAAAACAATAATGGCCGCTAGTAAAAACTACTCATTAGATGCTGCTCCTTCTTACACCTGTTGTTTTGCGTATTTAAAATGTATAGCTATGTCGTTTACTCCTATTAATGCTGTCACTCAGTCCATCTCACTCCCACGCATGAAATGTTGACATTTTAGAACGCAAAAAATGTATAGCTGTCTCGTTTGATTTTTGGTGAAAAAAGATACACTAGTCAGAAAAAGTTTGCGTACAGGCAAGTCAAAATTATGTTATCATCAATTTTGACCTCAAAAATGGGTTCTCTGTTTACCAAACTTATCCACATTATTCATATATGCCTTAACTGCACTTTTTGTTGTGTTTTAGATGCATTAAAACTAATAACTAATAATAAATTTCTATAATTATATAGAAAGCAATAGAACCCAAGCGAAAAAAATAAAAATGGATAAAAGGATAATCTTAACAAATTGACAAACAATTTCGTGAAATTAGAGAAACTTTTCGAAGAGCATTTCGAAAAGCCATCTTAAATTTCGAAAAAAGCAGAAATTCTTGCTTCTTTGCTACGATCTGACCATTTTCTTAAGCTACCCAAGCAATAGGATTAGATTGTTTTGCGATCAGTGCATTATAATCTTAGGCTAGTTGCATCCAATATCTTCAGAAATGTACAGAAATATTTATAAAACCTAGTAGCAGTGACGTTAAACGAAAAGTCATGAAAAAAACATATTTCCCCTACATAATAGCATGTAAGAAGCTCATATTTAGCTAACTAACAAGGAGCACATAATTGCTTTCGTGAAAGAGTCCATCAAAGAGTCTAGAAACCCGGATTTCCGGGACGATGAGTTGTTATCTATGGAAAGTGGGAAGATTTATTATTATCTGATAATGGTTTGGCATATTTGGCATTAAAAGGCATCAACTAATTTGAAGAGGATCCCGTTAATAACAAAAATCTGAAATTAACAGTGAAGCATAGCATATGTGGGGATATGGTATGGGGCTGCATGTCTAGTAAATGAGTGAGCAGGCTGTGTTTTTTTTATTCAGAAATGGTTCCGAGGGGTTATTTACATATTCTAAAAGTTTATGCAAGCCAAGGTTTCAAAATTTTGGATCAGGTTCCAACATTTCTTTTTAACTTTACGATGACCTTAAGGCGCCATGCATATGATGTGAAGCTATCTTTGCTATTAACTGGCTCAAAAAAGTTGAAAAAGTTTCTCCCTTGTCAGCTAACGTGCATTTAATTAAATATATAAAGGTTTACTTGAACCCTGAGCCTAACAACACTCCATCTTCAAAGATATAGTAAACAAATATAACAATTCAAGGATATAACAAAAGAACAGCTGAAAAAACACATAATTTAATAAAATTTATGCCGAAACTTACTGACAGTTAAAATACGCTGCTTTGACTTTTAGATTTTTAAATATTTTGTCAAATAACATTTTTTTATTTATAAAATATGGAAAAAGTAAATATTTATATTAAACAATAATATAAATTAATAAAAAATTAATATTTACAGTAAGGATTAAAATAAGTTATTTATTTTCCTTGATAAGTTTTATATAAATACTAAAAAATACTTACTAATATAATAGAAAACTTAAATAAATAAAATAAAAATAAACTATAAATAATATATTCATAATACTATTAAATTACCAATAAATAAATACTAACATTAAACTAAAATAATACTTAAACTAATTTAAATTACCACTATATACATTATTCAATAATTTTTTTTTAATAAACAACTTTTGCGTCTGCCGGTGGTGGCTTAAATTGACTGCTCTCTTTATCTCCTTTTCAAAGCTCACACGCCCTTGAGCTTTGAAAATATCTGTAAAGAAAGAAATGTTAAATGAAGCAAGTTATGTATATTAAAGCTTACTAAATGTTTGCCATAAATATTGGAAAACAAAACTACGAGCACAAACTCTTGATAATAAAGGTCACTTGGAATGCATTCTTTTAATATGAATATACCGGAGTATAGTAAAAATTGTCGAAATTCGGTTGCTTTCCAATTAGCTATTTCATTTAAATCACCCGAAATCCGTCCGAATTCAACTGGAACTTTATTTTCTAGAAGGCTTATTTTCTGATTAATTTTGGTAACGTTGCCTTATGATGCACTCGTTACATCGTGGGTAGTTATTTAATGATTATTTGTTTTCACATAAGAGTCAGAAAGCAGTTGATTGAATTATTAATGCGAGGCATTGCATTGGTTTCGATATCTACATAGCTCGTCTATTTTATTAAGCGACATACATACGAGAATTTACTTAATCATTTATTTGCTTATATTTTTATGAGGTGTTACGGTGTTTGGATGTCATCCTATGTGTATATATGTTTATGAAGCCTGCCATGTTTTCTGCGTAAATCAGGGTATACTTGTATGTGTGTATTTCTTTCTTCTCTCGGCTGGGCCACCGATCATACACTATTGCCAACGTTAATGGCCCCTAGCGAAAACAACTCAATGCTTCTTCTTCTTGTAAACATACGCCATTTTAAGCAATAATGGCCGCTAACGATATACGAACCAGACATCTGCATGGCTCCATTCACTTTCTCTCCCACAGTGTTAACACTTCGCTGAGTGCACACTTTCTGAGAGTCATTACAATATGAATACAGTAATTGCTGTAGGCAAAGCAAAAGCTGTGCACAAAAAGAAAAAGTCACAAAATAGAGAGAGTCATAACACACCATTCTCTTTAGTGAATATTCATTACTCACTTGTTCGTAAGGTTGTCAACATTAGTTAGCATTATTTGTATATAGCAGGGGCGTAGCCAGAACTTGGTCATGGGGGGGGGGGGTTTTAAAAAAATTTGTTTGCCAGTTTAGTATTACATGTTTTTTAAAGTAAAGTGCACATTCCAAATAGGGCATTTTGTTGTGGCTTATGTGACTTAATGCATTAAAAACTAAATTTTTTTCCTGATTTTTATTAAAAATTTCATGAAATTTGGTGGACTGAAAGCGAAGTTATTGCATCTGAAGTGGAAGTATGTTTGTGTCATCGGACAAAAATGTGCATCGAACAAAGATCCAATATTAACTTTTGTTTTAAAAATGTTTAAACTTTAACCGAAGCATTTAAATTGATGGACGAAGTTTATGGTGATGATTGTTTATACCGTGGTGGGGTTCATAAGTGGTAAACGCGATTTAAAAACGATTGTTTGGACATAAATGACCAACTGAAATTCGCGATCACCGTAGATCAAAACTGGGCAGTAATTCATAAAAGATAAGCAAAAATCTTCATTGAAATTCTTGAAATTGGATTTAACCTTCGCTTTACTTATACCCACCCGGGTGATCTTTTTAATATTCATGTTTAATATCTGCACAAATTTGAAGTTAATTTTCAATAACATGAAAACATATTTTTTTTTTGGAAACTTTGTTCATGTTTAAACTTGAATTTTGTCATTTTTTATACAAATGTACCTGGGTGATTCCAGGCGCTTTCGCTACCATATTGATTAAAACTCACGATAAAGAAATTTTCTAATATTTTCCATAGTCCCAAAATAAATCATTAAAGTTAGGCCTTTTTTCGAAATACGAACTATCGCCAGAGGAAGATACTAAATACTGAAGTATGAAAAAAATGTATAAATTATTATATATTTATTGTGAGTTTTACTCAAAATGGCGGCGGAAGTGCCTGGGATCATCTTTAGTAAGGCGAAGGTTAAGCATCTCAATAGCATAAATTTATTGCATTTTAACTGAACATTTGGCTATCGAAGGATGCCATCCCATCTATTGACACTTGTTTTGATGGTTTTTTGCTTTCACAAGATGTGGCACCGTGCGAATTTCACCTTTTCAAAGAATGCATTTGCCGATGAAAAAAAAGGTTTTGAGAACGTAGAAACCATCCAAAAGGCTTGTACCGACATCCTGAAGGACATTCCGGTCGACGAACTAAACTACTCTTTAGACATGTTTTTAGAACATGCAAATCGCTGCATTAAGCCTAAACGTGACTATTAAAAAAACAAATTAGTTTCGGTAAAAAAAGGGTTTTGTTAATATTCTTTTAAATATTTAAAGATGAAAGGACCTTTTTGCTAATGTTGGAACGTACATACGATGCATAGTGATTAAAAATGTTGACACATTATAGGCTATGGGCGGGGTTCTGACACCCTAAACCCCCCCTTGGCTACGCCCCTGGTATATAGTAACGTTATATTTCGATTTTTTTTTCATTGTTGGTATTCGTTGACAATTTATTCACTTGATAGAACTTGATAGAAAAGCATTTTTTAGTTTCATTTTGAGCACACTACTCAATATGAATGATTCAAATCATTCATTTGATTTTGCTGTATTCACAGCATAAAGTGAATACAGTTTCTGTTTGAGTACACTATAAAATGACTCATTCAATTTATGAATACAGTACAATCTCTCACTCGAGGGCAAATTATTACTCATTCATTGACAATCACAAAAACGAATGTGAGTGAGTGAGTAGGTAATTTAAGAGTGAATTGTGCAAAACAATAATAGCCGCTAGTAAAAACTACTCATTAGATGCTGCTCCTTCTTACACCTGTTGTTTTGCGTATTTAAAATGTATAGCTATGTCGTTTACTCCCATTAATGCTGTCCCTCAGTCCATCTCACTCCCACGCATGAAATGTTGACATTTTAGAACGCAAAAAATGTATAGCTGTCTCGTTTGATTTTTGGTGAAAAAAAGATACACTAGTCAGAAAAAGTTTGCGTACGGGCAAGTCAAAATTATGTTATCATCAATTTTGACCTCAAAAATGGGTTCTCTGTTTACCAAAACTTATGCACAATAGATCTTCTAGGTCGCAGTGCATTATCCCCATTAATAATAATAATAATAATCCACATTATTCATATATGCCTTAACTGCACTTTTTGTTGTGTTTTAGATGCATTAAAACTAATAACTAATAATAACTTTCTATAATTATATAGAAAGCAATAGAACCCAAGCGAAAAAAATAAAAATGGATAAAAGGATAATCTTACCAAATTGACAAAAAATTTCGTGAAATTAGAGAAACTTTTCGAAGAGCATTTCGCCATTTCGAAAAGCCATCTTAAATTTCGAAAAAAAAAACAGAAATTCTTGCTTCTTTGCTACGATCTGACCATTTTCTTAAGCTACCCAAGCAATAGGATTAGATTGTTTTGCGATCAGTGCATCATAATCTTAGGCTAGTTGCATCCAATATCTTCAGAAATGTACAGAAATATTTATAAAACCTAGTCGCAGTGGCGTTAACAGAAAAGTCATGAAAAAAACATATTTCCCCTACATAAATCATGTAAGAAGCTCATATTTAGCTTACTAACAAGGAGCACATAATTGCTTTCGTGAAAGAGTCCATCAAAGAGTCTAGAAATCCGGATTTCCGGGACGATGAGTTGTTATCTATGGAAAGTGGGAAGATTTATTATTATCTGATAATGGTTTTGCATATTTGGCATTAAAAGGCATCAACTAATTTGAAGAGGATCCTGTTAATAACAAAAATCTGAAATTAACAGTGAAGCATAGCATATGTGGGGATATGGTATGGGGCTGCATGTCTAGTAAAGAAGTGAGCAGGCTGTGTTTTTTATTCAGAAATGGTTCCGAGGGGTTATTTACATATTCTAAAAGTTTATGCAAGCCAAGGTTTCAAAATTTTGGATCAGGTTCCAACATTTCTTTTCAACTTTACGATGACCTTAAGGCGCCATGCATATGATGTGAAGCTATCTTTGCTATTAACTGGCTCAAAAAAGTTGAAAAAGTTTCTCCCTTGTCAGCTAACGTGCATTTAATTAAATATATAAAGGTTTACTTGAACCCTGAGCCCAACAACACTCCATCTTCAAAGATATAGTAAACAAATATAACAATTCAAGGATATAACAAAAGAACAGCTGAAAAAACACATAATTTAATAAAATTTATGCCGAAACTTCTGCAGGGAGTTCCAATAAGAGAAGCATGTTCAAAAAGTTATTAATTTTTGGACAAAACTTAGTTTAAATTAAATTTTTGCTACATAACCTTATCTTGTACGCAAACTTTTTCTGAGGTGAATTCATAGCACTTTTTGTTTTTGGCCCTTCTTTTACAATTTGGTCAAGTTTTTGTTATTCTTATCTTAATAGCATAAAAGAACTAAGTTTATGGAAAAAATAAAAAAAATTTTGTTTTCGAAAAATTACTTTGAGTGATTTATTTTTCATATGGAAAAACTATGTACCCCTTGTACGCTAACTTATTCTGACTAGTGTACATGTTTGCTGACAGTTAAATACGCTGCTTTGACTTTTTGATTTTTAAATATTTTTTCAAATAACATTTATTTATTTATAAAATATGGAAAAAGTAAATATTTATAATAAACATTAATATAAATTAATAAAAAATTAATATTTACAGTGAAGATTAAAATAAATTATTTATTTTCCTTGATAAGTTTTATATAAATACTAAAAAATACTTACTAATATAATAGAAAACTTAAATAAACAGTTAAATAACAGTTAAACTTAAACACTTTACAGTGAAGATTAAAATAAATTATTTATTTTCCTTGATAAGTTTTATATAAATACTAAAAAATACTTACTAATATAATAGAAAACTTAAATAAATAAAATAAAAATAAACTATAAATAATATATTGATAATACTATTAAATTACCAATAAATAAATACTAACATTAAACTAAAATTATACTTAAACTAATTTAAATTACCGCTTATACATTATACATTAATTTTTTTTTAATAAACAACTTTTGCTTCTGTGGTGGCTTAAATTGACTGCTCTCTTTATCTCCTTTTCAAAGCTCACACGCCCTTGAGCTTTGAAAATATCAGCAAAGAAGGAAATGTTAAATGAAGCAAGTTATGCATATTAAAGCTTACTAAATGTTTGCCATAAATATTGGAAAACAAAACTACAAACTCTTGATAATAAAGGTCACTTGGAATGCAGTCTTTTAATATGAATATACCGGAGTATAGTAAAAATTGTCGAAATTCGGTTGCTTTCCAATTAGCTATTTCAGTTAAATCATGCGAAATCCGTCCGAATTCAACTGGAACGTTATTTTCTAGAAGGCTTATTTTCTGATTCATTTTGGTAACGTTGCCTTATGATGCACTCGTTACATCGTGGGTATTTATTTAATGATTATTTGTTTTCATATAAGAGCCAGCAAGCAGTTGATTGAACTATTAATGCGAGACATTGCATTGGTTTCGATATCTACATAGCTCGTCTATTTTATTAAGCGAGATATATATTTAATTTTGGTAACCGTGCTTGAGTGAATATCTTTAAAATTTCATAGCCTTATTTACATATGAGAAGTTACTAAATCACTCTATTCTCTTTATTTTATTAAGCAACATATCTATTTTTGAATATATTTAATTTCGGTAATCGTGTTTTAGTGCATTTCTTTAAAATTGCTCAGCCTTATTTACATACGAGAATTTACTTAATCATTTATTTGCTTATATTTTTATGCGGTGTTACGGTGTTTGGATGTCATCCTATGTGTATATACTACTGTGTACAAAGAATACCCGGAATCCGATTTCTTCGATTATCGTGGTGTTGTGCATTATGAGTTCCTTCCGCCGGGCCAAACTGTCAACAAGGAATATTACTTGAGCGTTATGCGTCGTTTGCGTGAAGCTATTCGCAAAAAGAGGCCGGATTTATGGAGAGACAACTCTTGGTTTTTGCATCACGATAATGCACCATCTCACACGGCATTGGTTCTTCGTGAGCATTTCGCCAACTCATATCACAGCCACCGTATTCACCTGATTTAGCTCCTTGTGACTTCTGGCTATTCTCCAAACTCAAAAGACCACTTCGAGGACACCGTTTTGAATCGATTGAAGAGATTCAACGTGAATCGCCGCGCGCATTGAAGGCCATACCGGAAGGTGACTATTTGGCATGCTTCGAAGATTGGAAAGTCCGTTGGCATAAGTGCATTGCATCGGGGGGGACTACTTTGAAGGCGATGAAATTGATTTGGAAGAATAAATAAAGATTTTTTGAATTATAAACAAATTCCGGGTATTCTTTGTACACAGTAGTATGTTTATGAAGCCTGCCATGTTTTCTGCGTAAATCAGGGAATACTTGTATGTGTGTATTTCTTTCTTCTCTCGGCTGGGCCACCGATCATACACTATTGCCAACGTTAATGGCCCCTAGCGAAAACAACTCAATGCTTCTTCTTCTTGTAAACATATGCCATTTTAAGCAATAATGGCTGCTAACGATATACGAATGATTGAATGATTGTGCAAAACAATAATGGCCTCTAGTAAAAACTACTCATTAGATGCTGCTCCTTCTTACACCTGTTGTTTTGCGTATTTAAAATGTATAGCTATGTCGTTTACTCCTATTAATGCTGTCACTCAGTCCATCTCACTCCCACGCATGAAATGTTGACATTTTAGAACGCAAAAAATGTATAGCTGTCACGTTTGATTTTTGGTGAAAAAAGATACACTAGTCAGAAAAAGTTTGCGTACAGGCAAGTCAAAATTATGTTATCATCAATTTTGACCTCAAAAATGGGTTCTCTGTTTACCAAAACTTATCCACATTATTCATATATGCCTTAACTGCACTTTTTGTTGTGTTTTAGATGCATTAAAACAATAATTTTCCATATATTCGTATTTATTGACAATATACTCACAAAACGGTGCAGAATAAGTTTGCGTACAAAACTAATAACTAATAATAACTTTCTATAATTATATAGAAAGCAAGAGAAAAAACTAAAAATGGATAAAAGGATAATCTTACTAAATCTTTCCCAAATTGACAAAATATTTCGTGAAATTAGAGAAACTTTTCGAAGAGCATTTCGCCATTTCGAAAAGCCATCTTAAATTTCGAAAAAAAGCAGAAATTCTTGCTTCTTTGCTACGATCTGACCATTTTCTTAAGCTACCCAAGCAATAGGATTAGATTGTTTTGCGATCAGTGCATCATAATCTTAGGCTAGTTGCATCCAATATCTTCAGAAATGTACAGAAATATTTATAAAACCTAGTAGCAGTGACTTTATAAGAAAAGTCATGAAAAAAACATAATAGCATGTAAGAAGCCCATATTTAGCTTACTAACAAGGAGCACATAATTGCTTTCGTGAAAGAGTCCATCAAAGAGTCTAGAAACCCGGATTTCCGGGACGATGAGTTGTTATCTATGGAAAGTGGGAAGTTTTTTTATTATCTGATAATGGTTTGGCATATTTGGCATTAAAAGGCATCAACTAATTTGAAGAGGATCCTGTTAATAACAAAAATCTGAAATTAACACTGAAGCATAGCATATGTGGGGATATGGTATGGGGCTGCATGTCTAGTAAAGGAGTGAGCAGGCTGTGTTTTTTTATTCAGAAATGGTTCCGAGGGGTTATTTACATATTCTAAAAGTTTATGCAAGCCAAGGTTTCAAAATTTTGGATCAGGTTCCAACATTTCTTTTTAACTTTACGATGACCTTAAGGCGCCATGCATATGATGTGAAGCTATCTTTGCTATTAACTGGCTCAAACAAGTTGAAAAAGTTTCTCCCTTGTCAGCTAACGTGCATTTAATTAAATATATAAAGGTTTACTTGAACCCTGAGCCTAACAACACTCCATCTTCAAAGATATAGTAAACAAATATAACAATTCAAGGATATAACAAAAGAACAGCTGAAAAACCACATAATTTAATAAAATTTATGCCGAAACTTACTGACAGTTAAAACACGCTGCTTTGACTTTTAGATTTTTAAATATTTTTTCAAATAACCTTTTTTTTATTTATAAAATATGGAAAAAGTAAATATTTATAATAAACATTAATATAAATTAATAAAAAATTAATATTTACAGTAAGGATTACAATAAATTATTTATTTTCCTTGATAAGTTTTATATAAATACTAAAAAATACTTTCTAATATAATAGAAAACTTAAATAAATAAAATAAAAATAAACTATAAATAATATATTGATAATACTATTAAATTACCAATAAATAAATACTAACATTAAACTAAAAAAATACTTAAACTAATTTAAATGACCACTATATACATTATTCAATAAATTTTTTTAATAAACAACTTTTGCTTCTGCTTAAATGGTGGTGGCTTAAATTGACTGCTCTCTTTATCTCCTTTTCAAAGCTCACACGCCCTTGAGCTTTGAAAATATCTGCAAAGAAAGAAATATTAAATGAAGCAAGTTATGTATATTAAAGCTTACTAAATGTTTGCCATAAATATTGGAAAACAAAACTACAAACTCTTGATAGTAAAGGTCACTTGGAATGCATTATTTTAATATGAATATACCGGAGTATAGTAAACATTGTCGAAATTCGGTTGCTTTCCAATTAGCTATTTCAGTTAAATCACCCGAAATCCGTCCGAATTCAACTGGAACGTTATTTTCTAGAAGGCTTATTTTCTGATTCTTTTGTTATATCCTTGAATTGTTATATTTGTTTACTATATCTTTGAAGATGGAGTGTTGTTGGGCTCAGTGTTCAAGTAAACCTTTATATATTTAAATAAATGCACGTTAGCTGACAAGGGAGAAACTTTTTCAACTTTTTTGAGCCAGTTAATAGCAAAGATAGCTTCACATCATATGCATGGCGCCTTAAGGTCATCGTAAAGTTGAAAAGAAATGTTGGAACCTGATCCAAAATTTTGAAACCTTGGCTTGCATAAACTTTTAAAATATGTAAATAACCCCTCGGAACCATTTCTGAATAAAAAAACACAGCCTGCTCACTCCTTTACTAGACATGCAGCCCCATTGATTTGGAAGAATAAATAAAGATTTTTTGAATTATAAACAAATTCCGGGTATTCTTTGTACACAGTAGTATGTTTATGAAGCCTGCCATGTTTTCTGCGTAAATCAGGGAATACTTGGATGTGTGTATTTCTTTCTTCTCTCGGCTGGGCCACCGATCATACACTATTGCCAACGTTAATGGCCCCTAGCGAAAACAACTCAATGCTTCTTCTTCTTGTAAACATATGCCATTTTAAGCAATAATGGCTGCTAACGATATACGAATGATTGAATGATTGTGCAAAACAATAATGGCCTCTAGTAAAAACTACTCATTAGATGCTGCTCCTTCTTACACCTGTTGTTTTGCGTATTTAAAATGTATAGCTATGTCGTTTACTCCTATTAATGCTGTCACTCAGTCCATCTCACTCCCACGCATGAAATGTTGACATTTTAGAACGCAAAAAATGTATAGCTGTCACGTTTGATTTTTGGTGAAAAAAGATACACTAGTCAGAAAAAGTTTGCGTACAGGCAAGTCAAAATTATGTTATCATCAATTTTGACCTCAAAAATGGGTTCTCTGTTTACCAAAACTTATCCACATTATTCATATATGCCTTAACTGCACTTTTTGTTGTGTTTTAGATGCATTAAAACAATAATTTTCCATATATTCGTATTTATTGACAATATACTCACAAAACGGTGCAGAATAAGTTTGCGTACAAAACTAATAACTAATAATAACTTTCTATAATTATATAGAAAGCAAGAGAAAAAACTAAAAATGGATAAAAGGATAATCTTACTAAATCTTTCCCAAATTGACAAAATATTTCGTGAAATTAGAGAAACTTTTCGAAGAGCATTTCGCCATTTCGAAAAGCCATCTTAAATTTCGAAAAAAAGCAGAAATTCTTGCTTCTTTGCTACGATCTGACCATTTTCTTAAGCTACCCAAGCAATAGGATTAGATTGTTTTGCGATCAGTGCATCATAATCTTAGGCTAGTTGCATCCAATATCTTCAGAAATGTACAGAAATATTTATAAAACCTAGTAGCAGTGACTTTATAAGAAAAGTCATGAAAAAAACATAATAGCATGTAAGAAGCCCATATTTAGCTTACTAACAAGGAGCACATAATTGCTTTCGTGAAAGAGTCCATCAAAGAGTCTAGAAACCCGGATTTCCGGGACGATGAGTTGTTATCTATGGAAAGTGGGAAGTTTTTTTATTATCTGATAATGGTTTGGCATATTTGGCATTAAAAGGCATCAACTAATTTGAAGAGGATCCTGTTAATAACAAAAATCTGAAATTAACACTGAAGCATAGCATATGTGGGGATATGGTATGGGGCTGCATGTCTAGTAAAGGAGTGAGCAGGCTGTGTTTTTTTATTCAGAAATGGTTCCGAGGGGTTATTTACATATTCTAAAAGTTTATGCAAGCCAAGGTTTCAAAATTTTGGATCAGGTTCCAACATTTCTTTTTAACTTTACGATGACCTTAAGGCGCCATGCATATGATGTGAAGCTATCTTTGCTATTAACTGGCTCAAAAAAGTTGAAAAAGTTTCTCCCTTGTCAGCTAACGTGCATTTAATTAAATATATAAAGGTTTACTTGAACCCTGAGCCTAACAACACTCCATCTTCAAAGATATAGTAAACAAATATAACAATTCAAGGATATAACAAAAGAACAGCTGAAAAACCACATAATTTAATAAAATGTATGCCGAAACTTACTGACAGTTAAAACACGCTGCTTTGACTTTTAGATTTTTAAATATTTTTTCAAATAACCTTTTTTTTATTTATAAAATATGGAAAAAGTAAATATTTATAATAAACATTAATATAAATTAATAAAAAATTAATATTTACAGTAAGGATTACAATAAATTATTTATTTTCCTTGATAAGTTTTATATAAATACTAAAAAATACTTTCTAATATAATAGAAAACTTAAATAAATAAAATAAAAATAAACTATAAATAATATATTGATAATACTATTAAATTACCAATTAATAAATACTAACATTAAACTAAAAAAATACTTAAACTAATTTAAATGACCACTATATACATTATTCAATAAATTTTTTTAATAAACAACTTTTGCTTCTGCTTAAATGGTGGTGGCTTAAATTGACTGCTCTCTTTATCTCCTTTTCAAAGCTCACACGCCCTTGAGCTTTGAAAATATCTGCAAAGAAAGAAATATTAAATGAAGCAAGTTATGTATATTAAAGCTTACTAAATGTTTGCCATAAATATTGGAAAACAAAACTACAAACTCTTGATAGTAAAGGTCACTTGGAATGCATTATTTTAATATGAATATACCGGAGTATAGTAAACATTGTCGAAATTCGGTTGCTTTCCAATTAGCTATTTCAGTTAAATCACCCGAAATCCGTCCGAATTCAACTGGAACGTTATTTTCTAGAAGGCTTATTTTCTGATTCTTTTGTTATATCCTTGAATTGTTATATTTGTTTACTATATCTTTGAAGATGGAGTGTTGTTGGGCTCAGTGTTCAAGTAAACCTTTATATATTTAAATAAATGCACGTTAGCTGACAAGGGAGAAACTTTTTCACCTTTTTCGAGCCAGTTAATAGCAAAGATAGCTTCACATCATATGCATGGCGCCTTAAGGTCATCGTAAAGTTGAAAAGAAATGTTGGAACCTGATCCAAAATTTTGAAACCTTGGCTTGCATAAACTTTTAAAATATGTAAATAAGCCCTCGGAACCATTTCTGAATAAAAAAACACAGCCTGCTCACTCCTTTACTAGACATGCAGCCCCATACCATATCCCCACATATGCTATGCTTCAGTGTTAATTTCAGATTTTTGTTATTAACAGGATCCTCTTCAAATTAGTTGATGCCTTTTAATGCCAAATATGCCAAACCATTATCAGATAATAATAAATCTTCCCACTTTCCATAGATAACAACTCATCGTCCCGGAAATCCGGGTTTCTAGACTCTTTGATGGACTCTATCACGAAAGCAATTATGTGCTCCTTGTTAGTAAGCTAAATATGAGCTTCTTACATGCTATTATGTAGGGGAAATATGTTTTTTTCATGACTTTTCGTTTAACGTCACTGCTACTAGGTTTTATAAATATTTCTGTACATTTCGGAAGATATTGGATGCAACTAGCCTAAGATTATGATGCACTGATCGCAAAACAATCTAATCCTATTGCTTGGGTAGCTTAAGAAAAGGGTCAGATCGTAGCAAAGAAGCAAGAATTTCTGGTTTTTTTCGAAATTTAAGATGGCTTTTCGAAATGGCGAAATGCTCTTCGAAAAGTTTCTCTAATTTCACGAAATATTTTGTCAATTTGGGAAAGATTTAGTAAGATTATCCTTTTATCCATTTTTAGTTTTTTCTCTTGCTTTCTATATAATTATAGAAAGTTATTATTAGTTATTAGTTTTGTACGCAAACTTATTCTGCACCGTTTTGTGAGTATATTGTCAATAAATACGAATATATGGAAAATTATTGTTTTAATGCATCTAAAACACAACAAAAAGTGCAGTTAAGGCATATATGAATAATGTGGATAAGTTTTGGTAAACAGAGAACCCATTTTTGAGGTCAAAATTGATGATAACATAATTTTGACTTGCCTGTACGCAAACTTTTTCTGACTAGTGTATCTATTTTTCACCAAAAATCAAACGAGACAGCTATACATTTTTGCGTTCTAAAATGTCAACATTTCATGCGTGGGAGTGAGATGGACTGAGTGATAGCATTAATAGGAGTAAAGGACATAGCTATACATTTTAAATACGCAAAACAACAGGTGTAAGAAGGAGCAGCATCTAATGAGTATTTTTACTAGCGGCCATTATTGTTTTGCATAATCATATTTATGTTCGTTTATCGTTAGCGGCCATTATTGCTTAAAATGGCGTATGTTTACAAGAAGAAGAAGCATTGAGTTGTTTTCGCTAGGGGCATATATGTAATACTTCTATATTGGCACTAAGCTCAAGGTACATTCGCCAACATCACAGTACAGCAATAGTGAAATATGAGCGAGAAAGCGTATAAACGAATGTACCTTGACATATGTCTAAAGTCAGGTGCGGTGAAAATTTACTGGAAATAAATACAAATTTGTCGAAATTGACTGAAAAGCCCACCTTTTTCTTCAACCGCCTCTGGAGCAGTTTGACAGTTGTTCATGTGGAGAAGTGCACATTTATACACGCATAGAAATACATTCGCAAAATTTCGTGTTTTCTGTCTCATCGCTTGTCTCCCTTTGATTTCCGAATGAAAACACATTGTGAAGACAGGTTAGTGCCAATATAGAAGTATTACATATATGGCTAGGGGCCATTAACGTTTGCAATAGTGTATGATCGGTGGCCCAGCCGAGAGAAGAAAGAAATACACACATAAAAGTATTCCCTGATTTACGCAGAAAACATGGCAGGCTTCATAAACATATATACACATAGGATGACATCCAAACACCGTAACACCTCATAAAAATATAAGCAAATAAATGATTAAGTAAATTCTCCTATGTAAATAAGGCTGAGAAATTTTAAAGAAATGCACTAAAACACGATTACCGAAATTAAATATATTCAGAAATAGATATGTTGCTTAATAAAATAAACAGAATAGAGTGATTTAGTAACTTCTCATATGTAAATAAGGCTATGAAATTTTAAAGATATTCACTTAAGCACGGTTCCCAAAATTAAATATATATCTCGCTTAATAAAATAGACGAGCTATGTAGATATCGAAACCAATGCAATGTCTCGCATTAATAGTTCAATCAACTGCTTGCTGGCTCTTATATGAAAACAAATAATGATTAAATAAATACCCACGATGTAACGAGTGCATCATAAGGCAACGTTACCAAAATGAATCAGAAAATAAGCCTTCTAGAAAATAACGTTCCAGTTGAATTCGGACGGATTTCGCGTGATTTAACTGAAATAGCTAATTGGAAAGCAACCGAATTTCGACAATTTTTACTATACTCCGGTATATTCATATTAAAAGACTGCATTCCAAGCAGTGTTGTGACTAATATATTAAAGTAGTGTAACTAATTACGTAGTATTACTTTTGCTTTAAAAATGTAGTGTAACTAGTTACTTTTCCCATAAGTAATCCCCTTCAGTAATATTACTACTTGTTTTCAAGTTACTTGTTACAATATTACTTTTTAATCAACAAAGTTGTAATTTTCATGTAAAACAGCAGCACTGATAACATGATTAAGATCTATTACAATTATACAACGCTGCACTTGTTCATACCAAACATAGCTCGCGTGTTTAATTTCCAACTGAGTTTGGTAGTGGAGAAACAATTAACATTTGCAAGCAAATTCAAGCGGTTTTAACAAAAAAGGTAACGAAATTCAAATTGTAATTCAAAATATACAAAATTCAAAAATAACTAAACAAGATGCCTGAAGTTTTTTAAAATAAATATGAAATATGAAAAAAAAATCTTCGTTTATATTTTTGGAAAAAATCTGTAGAAATCATGTACAGTCGAACTTCCTTATAATGAATTCGCACGGGACCAGAAAAAAGCTTCATTATATAGAAACTTCATTATATAGAAATTATGATTTTTTCATCTTTTATTTACAATAATGAGGTATTTTAGTTTGGATTACACCCTTCCACTTTTCTTCCTCAACAAAGCCTTCTAATACATTTAGAGACTTAAAAACATTATTCGGTACGTTGCTCTTCATCTCCACAAAGGTTCGAAGTACATCAAGAGAAGCAAAAATTCGTCCCAATGTAGGTAACACCACATAAGCCAATTCTTCTTACTGACCATTTCTTCATCGTTTTCTGAATCTGCAAATGTCGAATTTTTTTTCGAGAGAAATGCAACTTCGCAGCGATATTTTCACTTTATTCACACAAAAACAAACAATCGCTGTCAAAATTGTTAGTGATGTGACTTTCTTCTTCTTATGCTGTTGTTATTTTTAACTTCTGGGGTTCCCCTAAATATGTTTTACTTTTCGGTATTCAGTGTTGTTAATATGCGTGACAAAAAATAGCATGGACAAATGCATTATATGGAGACAAAAACAAATGAAAGCGAAGTTTTCAACTAAAAGAGAAATATTCACTATATGGAAATTCATTATAAAGATAACAAAATGCACTTAGAATAGAACGATAAAGCTGTGTCTTTGAAATTAATTCATTATACGGAGAACTTCATTATATAGAAGTTCATTTTAGGGAAGTTCGACTGTATTTTTAAAATAACATGTTACTTTTTGTGATATATTACTTGACATTTCCAGTAATAAGTAATGTAACGATATTACTTTCAAATGTCAGTAATGTGTAATAAGTAATATGTTACTGTCAAAAGTAATAAGTCCCAACACTGATTCCAAGTGACCTTTATTATCAAGAGTTTGTAGTTTTGTTTTCCAATATTTATTGCAAACATTTAGTAAGTAATATACATAACTTGCTTCATATAACATTTCTTTCTTTGCAGATATTTTCAAAGCTCAAGGGCGTGTGAGCTTTGAATAGGAGATAAAGAGAGCAGTCAATTTAAGCCACCACCGGCAGATGCAAAAGTTGTTTATTAAAAAAAAATTATTGAATAATGTATATAGTGGTAATTTAAATTAGTTTAAGTATTATTTTAGTTTAATGTTAGTATTTATTTATTGGTAATTTAATAGTATTATCAATATATTATTTATAGTTTATTTTTTTTATTTATTTAAGTTTTCTATTATATTAGTAAGTATTTTTTAGTATTTATATAAAACTTATCGAGGAAAATAAATAATTTATTTTAATCTTCACTGTAAATATTAATTTTTTATTAATTTATATTAATGTTTATTATAAATATTTACTTTTTCCATATTTTATAAATAAATAAATGTTATTTGAAAAAATATTTAAAAATCAAAAAGTCAAAGCAGCGTATTTAACTGTCAGCAAACATGTACACTAGTCAGAATAAGTTTGCGTACAAGGGGTACATAGTTTTTTCATATGAAAAATAAATCACTCAAAGTAATTTTTCAAAAACAAAATATTTGTTTTTTTTTTCATAAACTTAGTTCTTTTATGCTATTAAGATAATAATAACAAAACCTTGACCAAATTGTAAAAGAAGGGCCAAAAACAAAAAGTGTTATGAATTCACCTCAGAAGAAGTTTGCGTACAAGATAAGGTTATGTAGCAAAAATTTAATTTAAACTAAGTTTTGTCCAAAAATTAATAACTTTTTGAAAATGCTTCTCTTATTGGAACTCTCTGCAGAAGTTTCAGCATAAATTTTATTAAATTATGTGTTTTTTCAGCTGTTCTTTTGTTATATCCTTGAATTGTTATATTTGTTTACTATATCTTTGAAGATGGAGTGTTGTTGGGCTCAGGGTTCAAGTAAACCTTTATATATTTAATTAAATGCACGTTAGCTGACAAGGGGGAAATTTTTTCAACTTTTTTGAGCCAGTTAATAGCAAAGATAGCTTCACATCATATGCATGGCGCGTTAAGGTCATCGTAAAGTTGAAAAGAAATGTTGCACTGTTAATTTCAGATTTTTGTTATTGACAGGAGCCTCTTCAAATTAGTTGATGCCTTTTAATGCCAAATATGCCAAACCATTATCAGATAATAAAAAAACTTCCCACTTTCCATAGATAACAACTCATCGTCCCGGAAATCCGGATTTCTAGACTCTTTGATGGACTCTTTCACGAAAGCAATTATGTGCTCCTTGTTAGTAAGCTAAATATGAGCTTCTTACATGCTATTATGTAGGGGAAATATGTTTTTTTCATGACTTTTCGTTTAACGTCACTGCTACTAGGTTTTATAAATATTTCTGTACATTTCTGAAGATATTGGATGCAACTAGCCTAAGATTATGATGCAAAACAATCTAATCCTATTGCTTGGGTAGCTTAAGAAAATGGTCAGATCGTAGCAAAGAAGCAAGAATTTCTGGTTTTTTTCGAAATTTAAGATGACTTTTCGAAATGGCGAAATGCTCTTCGAAAAGTTTCTCTAATTTCACGAAATTTTTTGTCAATTTGGGAAAGATTTAGTAAGATTATCCTTTTATCCATTTTTATTTTTTTGCGCTTGGGTTCTATTGCTTTCTATATAATTATAGAAAGTTATTATTAGTTATTAGTTTTAATGCATCTAAAACACAACAAAAAGTGCAGTTAAGGCATATATGAATAATGTGGATACGTTTTCGTAAACAGAGAACCCATTTTTGAGGTCAAAATTGATGAAAACATAATTTTGACTTGCCCGAACGCAAACTTTTTCTGACTCGTGTATCTTTTTTCACCAAAAATCAAACGAGACAGCTATACATTTTTTGCGTTCTAAAATGTCAACATTTCATGGGTGGGAGTGAGATGGACTAAGTGACAGCATTAATAGGAGTAAACGACATAGCTATACATTTTAAATACGCAAAACAACAGGTGTAAGAAGGAGCAGCATCTAATGAGTCGTTTTTACTAGCGGCCATTATTGTTTTGAACAATTCACTCTGAAATTACCTACTCACTCACTCACATTCGTTTTTGTGGATGTCAATGAATGAGTAATAATTTGCCCTCGAGTGGGAGATTGTACTGTATTCATGCATGCTGTGAATACAGCGAAATGAAATGAATGATTTGAATCATTCATATTGAGTAGTGTGCTCAAAATGAAACTAAAAAATGCTTTTCTATCAAGTTCTATCAAGTGAATAAATTGTCAACGAATACCAACAATGAAAACAAAAACGAAATATAACGTTACTATATACAAATGATGCTAACTAATGTTGACAACCTTACGAACAAGTGAGTAATGAATATTCACTAAAGAGAATGGTGTGTTATGACTCTCTCTATTTTGTGACTTTTTCTTTTTGTGCACAGCTTTTGCTTTGCCTACAGCAATTACTGTATTCATATTGTAATGACTCTCAGAAAGTGTGCACTCAGCGAAGTGTCAATACTGTGGGAGAGAAAGTGAATGGAGCCATGCAGATGTCTGGTTCGAATATCGTTAGCGGCCATTATTGCTTAAAATGGCATATGTTTACAAGAAGAAGAAGCATTGAGTTGTTTTCGCTAGGGGCCATTAACGTTGGCAATAGTGTATGATCGGTGGCCCAGCCGAGAGAAGAAAGAAATACACACATACAAGTATTCCCTGATTTACGCAGAAAACATGGCAGGCTTCATAAACATATATACACATAGGATGACATTCAAACACCATAACACCTCATAAAAATATAAGCAAATAAATGATTAAGTAAATTCTCGTATGTAAATAAGGCTGAGAAATTTTAAAGAAATGCACTAAAACACGATTACCAAAATTAAATATATTCAAAAATAGATATGTTGCTTAATAAAATAAACAGAATAGAGTGATTTAATAATTTCTAATTTGTAAATAAGGATATGAAATTTTAAAGATATTCACTTAAGCACGGTTCCCAAAATTAAATATATATCTCGCTTAATAAAATAGACGAGCTATGTCGATACCGAAACCAATGCAATACCTCGCATTAATAGTTCAATCAACTGCTTGCTGGCTCTTATATGAAAACAAATAATCATTAAATAAATACCCACGATGTAACGAGTGCATCATAAGGCAACGTTACCAAAATGAATCAGAAAATAAGCCTTCTAGAAAATAACGTTCCAGTTGAATTCGGACGGATTTCGCGTGATTTAAATGAAATAGCTAATTTCGACAATTTTTACTATACTCCGGTATATTCATATTAAAAGAATGCATTCCAAGTGACCTTTATTATCAAGAGTTTTTAGTTTTGTTTTCCAATATTTATGGCAAACATTTAGTAAGCTTTAATATACATAACTTGCTTCATTTAACATTTCTTTCTTTGCAGATATTTTCAAAGCTCAAGGGCGTGTGAGCTTTGAATAGGAGATAAAGAGAGCAGTCAATTTAAGCCACCACCGGCAGATGCAAAAGTTGTTTATTAAAAAAAAATTATTGAATAATGTATATAGTGGTAATTTAAATTAGTTTAAGTATTATTTTAGTTTAATGCCAGTATTTATTTATTGGTAATTTAATAGTATTATGAATATATTATTTATAGTTTATTTTTTTATTTATTTAAGTTTTCTATTATATTAGTAAGTATTTTTTAGTATTTATATAAAACTTTTTAAGTATTTATATAAAACTTATCGAGGAAAATAAATAATTTATTTTAATCATCACTGTAAATATTAATTTTTTATTAATTTATATTAATGTTTATTATAAATATTTACTTTTTCCATATTTTATAAATAAATAAATGTTATTTGAAAAAATATTTAAAAATCAAAAAGTCAAAGCAGCGTATTTAACTGTCAGCAAACATGTACACTAGTCAGAATAAGTTTGCGTACAAGGGGTACATAGTTTTTTCATATGAAAAATAAATCACTCAAAGTAATTTTTCAAAAACAAAATATTTGTTTTTTTTTTCCATAAACTTAGTTCTTTTATGCTATTAAGATAATAATAACAAAAACTTGACCAAATTGTAAAAGAAGGGCCAAAAACAAAAAGTGTTATGAATTCACCTCAGAAGAAGTTTGCGTACAAGATAAGGTTATGTAGCAAAAATTTAATTTAAACTAAGGTTTGTCCAAAAATTAATAACTTTTTGAAAATGCTTCTCTTATTGGAACTCTCTGCAGAAGTTTCAGCATAAATTTTATTAAATTATGTGTTTTTTCAGCTGTTCTTTTGTTATATCCTTGAATTGTTATATTTGTTTACTATATCTTTGAAGATGGAGTGTTGTTGGGCTCAGGGTTCAAGTAAACCTTTATATATTTAATTAAATGCACGTTAGCTGACAAGGGGGAACGTTTTTCAACTTTTTTGAGCCAGTTAATAGCAAAGATAGCTTCACATCATATGCATGGCGCGTTAAGGTCATCGTAAAGTTGAAAAGAAATGTTGCACTGTTAATTTCAGATTTTTGTTATTAACAGGATCCTCTTCATATTAGTTGATGCCTTTTAATGCCAAATATGCCAAACCATTATCAGATAATAATAAATCTTCCCACTTTCCATAGATAACAACTCATCGTCCCGGAAATCCGGGTTTCTAGACTCTTTGATGGACTCTTTCACGAAAGCAATTATGTGCTCCTTGTTAGTTAGCTAAATATGAGCTTCTTACATGCTATTATGTAGGGGAAATATGTTTTTTTCATGACTTTTCGTTTAACGTCACTGCTACTAGGTTTTATAAATATTTCTGTACATTTCTGAAGATATTGGATGCAACTAGCCTAAGATTATGATGCACTGATCGCAAAACAATCTAATCCTATTGCTTGGGTAGCTTAAGAAAATGGTCAGATCGTAGCAAAGAAGCAAGAATTTCTGGTTTTTTTCGAAATTTAAGATGGCTTTTCGAAATGGCGAAATGCTCTTCGAAAAGTTTCTCTAATTTCACGAAATTTTTTGTCAATTTGGGAAAGATTTAGTAAGATTATCCTTTTATCCATTTTTAGTTTTTTCGCTTGGGTTCTATAAAATTATAGAAAGTTATTATTAGTTATTAGTGTTAATGCATCTAAAACACAACAAAAAGTGCAGTTAAGGCATATATGAATAATGTGGATAAGTTTTGGTAAACAGAGAACCCATTTTTGAGGTCAAAATTGATGATAACATAATTTTGACTTGCCCGTACGCAAACTTTTTCTGACTAGTGTATCTTTTTTTCACCAAAAATCAAACGAGACAGCTATACATTTTTTGCGTTCTAAAATGTCAACATTTCATGCGTGGGAGTGAGATGGACTGAGTGACAGCATTAATAGGAGTAAACGACATAGCTATACATTTTAAATACGCAAAACAACAGGTGTAAGAAGGAGCAGCATCTAATGAGTAGTTTTTACTAGCGGCCATTATTGTTTTGCACAATTCACTCTTAAATTACCTACTCACTCACTCACATTCGTTTTTGTGATTGTCAATGAATGAGTAATAATTTGCCCTCGAGTGAGAGATTGTACTGCATTCATAATTGAATGAGTCATTTTATTGTGTACTCAAACAGAAACTGTATTCACTTTATGCTGTGAATACAGCGAAATCAAATGAATGATTTGAATCATTCATATTGAGTAGTGTGCTCAAAATGAAACTAAAAAATCCTTTTCTATCAAGTTCTATCAAGTGAATAAATTGTCAACGAATACCAACAATGAAAACAAAAACGAAATCTACCGTTACTAATGATGCTAACTAATGTTGACAACCTTATGAACAAGTGAGTAATGAATATTCACTAAAGAGAATGGTGTGTTATGACTCTCTCTATTTTGTGACTTTTTCTTTTTGTGCACAGCTTTTGCTTTGCCTACAGCAATTACTGTATTCATATTGTAATGACTCTCAGAAAGTGTGCACTCAGCGAAGTGTCAATACTGTGGGAGAGAAAGTGAATGGAGCCATGCAGATGTTTGGTTCGAATATCGTTAGCGGCCATTATTGCTTAAAATGGCATATGTTTACAAGAAGAAGAAGCATTGAGTTGTTTTCGCTAGGGGCCATTAACGTTGGCAATAGTGTATGATCGGTGGCCCAGCCGAGAGAAGAAAGAAATACACACATACAAGTATTCCCTGATTTACGCAGAAAACATGGCAGGCTTCATAAACATATATACACATAGGATGACATTCAAACACCATAACACCTCATAAAAATATAAGCAAATAAATGATTAAGTAAATTCTCGTATGTAAATAAAGCTGAGAAATTTTAAAGAAATGCACTAAAACACGATTACCAAAATTAAATATATTCAAAAATAGATATGTTGCTTAATAAAATAAACAGAATAGAGTGATTTAATAACTTCTAATTTGTAAATAAGGATATGAAATTTTAAAGATATTCACTTAAGCACGGTTCCCAAAATTAAATATATATCTCGCTTAATAAAATAGACGAGCTATGTAGATATCGAAACCAATGCAATGTCTCGCATTAATAGTTCAATCAACTGCTTGCTGGCTCTCATATGAAAACCAATAATCATTAAATAAATACCCACGATGTAACGAGTGCATCATAAGGCAACTTTACCAAAATGAATCAGAAAATAAGCCTTCTAGAAAATAACGTTCCAGTTGAATTCGGACGGATTTCGCGTGATTTAACTGAAATAGCTAATTGGAAAGCAACCGAATTTCGACAATTTTTACTATACTCCGGTATATTCATATTAAAAGAATGCATTCCAAGTGACCTTTATTATCAAGAGTTTGTAGTTTTGTTTTCCAATATTTATGGCAAACATTTAGTAAGCTTTAATATACAGGGTTTTCCAACAAGAGGTGTTATTTTGGTATTCAAAGAAAAATTCCACTTTTTGAGATAAATGATCGGATGTTTATTTCATAATAAAGAGGAAGGTATGCCGTTAATAATAAAAAACAACATCAGCCAAATGGCCACTACGACCACGCTTACAGGACCATATCCTTTCATGAAATTTTCCATAACCAAATCGCAAAGTGGCTGCCCTATGTCCTCGATAGCCTCACGAATTCTATCTTTGAGGTCTTGAAACGACGCTGGGCTGTTGGCGTACACCTTATCTTTCACCTGGCCTCAAGGAAGAGGTCGCAAGGTGTTAAATCACAAGATCTCGGTGGCCAATTGTGATCACCTCTTCCAGAGATAACACGGTCCGGAAACTTTTCCCGTAAAAGAGCAATGGTTTTGTTGCTTGTGTGGCACGTAGCGCCGTCTTGTTGAAAGTAAACGTTGTCCAGATCAATACCATCCAACTCCGACCATAAAAAATCATTAATCATCTCTCGATAGCGCAATCCATTCACCGTAACTGTTGATCCAACCTCATTTTCGAAAAAGTAAGGTCCAATGACCCCGCCGGACCATAAACCGCACCAAACAGTCACACGTTGAGGATGGAGAGGCTTCTCAACAACAACTGGGTTTTCCGAGCCCCAGATGCGACAATTTTGCTTGTTGACGTAGCCACCGAGGTGGAAATGGGCCTCATCAGTCAAGATGATTTCTCGATGGAATTCCGGATCATTTTCATGCATTTCAAGGACCCAATCAGCAAAGACACGACGTTGTTGATGATCGGTCGGCTTGAGTTCTTGTGTTAACTGAATTTTATAAGCCTTAAGACCCAAGTCTTTATGCAAAATACGGTGTAATGACGTTTTTGGAATGCTCAATTCCAAAGAACGACGAGGAATCGACAAACCTGGGTTTTCTTCAACACTTTGGGCTACAGCAGCAATATTCTCAGTTGTTCTTGAGCGACGTGCACGGGATTTATTCTTCACATCACTAACTTGTCCCAACAGCTCGAATTTTTCCACCAATTTCTGTATTGCGGTCCGACAAGGTGCTTCACGACGATCCAAAAATGCTTTAGTTTTGCGAACTGTGACTGCAAGATTTTCACCATTTTTGTAGTGAATTTTAATAATTTCAATGCGTTGTTGAAGCGTGTATCGTTCCATTTTTAGTAATGGCGTAGTTTCTACTTGTCAAATGTCGAAGAATAAAAGCTTCAAAAGTGACAGCTACCGAAATACCGGGTGATTCAAAAAACACCTCTTGTTGGAAAACCCTATACATAACTTGCTTCATTTAACATTTCTTTCTTTGCAGATATTTTCAAAGCTCAAGGGCGTGTGAGCTTTGAAAAGGAAATAAAGAGAGCAGTCAATTTAAGCCACCACCGGCAGAAGCAAAAGTTGTTTATTAAAAAAAAATCATTGAATAATGTGTATAGTGGTAATTTAAATTAGTTTAAGTATTATTTTAGTTTAATGCCAGTATTTATTTATTGGTAATTTAATAGTATTATCAATATATTATTTATAGTTTATTTTTATTTTATTTATTTAAGTTTTCTATTATATTAGTAAGTATTTTTTAGTATTTATATAAAACTTTTTAAGTATTTATATAAAACTTATCAAGGAAAATAAATAATTTATTTTAATCTTCACTGTAAATATTAATTTTTTATTAATTTATATTAATGTTTATTATAAATATTTACTTTTTCCATATTTTATAAATAAATAAATGTTATTTGAAAAAATATTTAAAAATCAAAAAGTCAAAGCAGCGTATTTAACTGTCAGCAAACATGTACACTAGTCAGAATAAGTTTGCGTACAAGGGGTACATAGTTTTTCCATATGAAAAATAAATCAGTTAAAGTAATTTTTCAAAAACAAAATATTTTTTTATTTTTTCCATAAACATAGTTCTTTTATTCTATTAAGATAATAATAACAAAAACTTGACCAAATTTTAAAAGAAGGGCCGAAAACAAAAAGTGTTATGAATTCACCTCAGAAAAAATTTGCGTACAAGATAAGGTTATGTAGCAAAAATTGAATTTAAACTAAGTTTTGTCCAAAAATTAATAACTTTTTGAACATGCTTCTCTTATTGGAACTCCCTGCAGAAGTTTCGGCATAAATTTTATTAAATTATGTGTTTTTTCAGCTGTTCTTTTGTTATATCCTTGAATTGTTATATTTGTTTACTATATCCGGGTTTCTAGACTCTTTGATGGACTCTTTCACGAAAGCAATTATGTGCTTCTTGTTAGTAAGCTAAATATGGGCTTCTTACATTCTATTATGTCGGGGAAATATGTTTTTTTCATGACTTTTCTTATAAAGTCACTGCTACTAGGTTTTATAAATATTTCTGTACATTTCTGAAGATATTGGATGCAACTAGCCTAAGATTATGATGCACTGATCGCAAAACAATCTAATCCTATTGCTTGGGTAGCTTAAGAAAATGGTCAGATCGTAGCAAAGAAGCAAGAATTTCTGTTTTTTTTTCGAAATTTAAGATGGCTATTCGAAATGCTCTTCGAAAAGTTTCTCTAATTTCACGAAATTTTTTGTCAATTTGGGAAAGATTTAGTAAGATTATCCTTTTATCCATTTTTAGTTTTTTTCTCTTGCTTTCTATATAATTATAGAAAGTTATTATTAGTTATTAGTTTTGTACGCAAACTTATTCTGCACCGTTTTGCGAGTATATTGTCAATAAATACGAATATATGGAAAATTATTGTTTTAATGCACCTAAAACACAACAAAAAGTTCAGTTAAGGCATATATGAATAATGTGGATAAGTTTTGGTAAACAGAGAACCCATTTTTGAGGTCAAAATTGATGATAACATAATTTTGACTTGCCTGTACGCAAACTTTTTCTGACTAGTGTATCTTTTTTCAACAAAAATCAAACGAGACAGCTATACATTTTTTGCGTTCTAAAATGTCAACATTTCATGCGTGGGAGTGAGATGGACTGAGTGACAGCATTAATAGGAGTAAAAGACATAGCTATACATTTTAAATACGCAAAACAACAGGTGTAAGAAGGAGCAGCATCTAATGAGTAGTTTTTACTAGCGGTCATTATTGTTTTGCACAATCATACTTATGTTCGTATATCGTTAGTGGCCATTATTGCTTAAAATGGCGTATGTTTACAAGAAGAAGAAGCATTGAGTTGTTTTCGCTAGGGGCCATTAACGTTGGCAATAGTGTATGATCGGTGGCCCAGTCGAGAGAAGAAAGAAATACACACATACAAGTATTCCCTGATTTACGCAGAAAACATGGCAGGCTTCATAAACATATATACACATAGGATGACATCCAAACACCGTAACACCTCATAAAAATATAAGCAAATAAATGATTAAGTAAATTCTCGTATGTAAATAAGGCTGAGAAATTTTAAAGAAATGCACTAAAACACGATTACCAAAATTAAATATATTCAAAAATAGATATGTTGCTTAATAAAATAAACAGAATAGAGTGATTTAATAACTTCTCATTTGTAAATAAGGATATGAAATTTTAAAGATATTCACTTAAGCACGGTTCCCAAAATTAAATATATATCTCGCTTAATAAAATAGACGAGCTATGTAGATATCGAAACCAATGCAATGTCTCGCATTAATAGTTCAATCAACTGCTTGCTGGCTCTTATATGAAAACCAATAATCATTAAATAAATACCCACGATGTAACGAGTGCATCATAAGGCAACGTTACCAAAATGAATCAGAAAATAAGCCTTCTAGAAAATAACGTTCCAGTTGAATTCGGACGGATTTCGCGTGATTTAACTGAAATAGCTAATTGGAAAGCAACCGAATTTCGACAATTTTTACTATACTCCGGTATATTCATATTAAAAGAATGCATTCCAAGTGACCTTTATTATCAAGAGTTTGTAGTTTTGTTTTCCAATATTTATGGCAAACATTTAGTAAGCTTTAATATACAGGGTTTTCCAACAAGAGGTGTTATTTTGGTATTCAAAGAAAAATTCCACTTTTTGAGATAAATGATCGGATGTTTATTTCATAATAAAGAGGAAGGTATGCCGTTAATAATAAAAAACAACATCAGCCAAATGGCCACTACGACCACGCTTACAGGACCATATCCTTTTCATGAAATTTTCCATAACCAAATCGCAAAGTGGCTGCCCTATGTCCTCGATAGCCTCACGAATTCTATCTTTGAGGTCTTGAAACGACGCTGGGCTGTTGGCGTACACCTTATCTTTCACCTGGCCTCAAGGAAGAAGTCGCAAGGTGTTAAATCACAAGATCTCGGTGGCCAATTGTGATCACCTCTTCCAGAGATAACACGGTCCGGAAACTTTTCCCGTAAAAGAGCAATGGTTTCGTTGCTTGTGTGGCACGTAGCGCCGTCTTGTTGAAAGTAAACGTTGTCCAGATCAATACCATCCAACTCCGACCATAAAAAATCATTAATCATCTCTCGATAGCGCAATCCATTCACCGTAACTGTTGATCCAACCTCATTTTCGAAAAAGTAAGGTCCAATGACCCCGCCGAACCATAAACCGCACCAAACAGTCACACGTTGAGGATGGAGAGGCTTCTCAACAACAACTGGGTTTTCCGAGCCCCAGATGCGACAATTTTGCTTGTTGACGTAGCCACCGAGGTGGAAATGGGCCTCATCAGTCAAGATGATTTCTCGATGGAATTCCGGATCATTTTCATGCATTTCAAGGACCCAATCAGCAAAGACACGACGTTGTTGATGATCGGTCGGCTTGAGTTCTTGTGTTAACTGAATTTTATAAGCCTTAAGACCCAAGTCTTTATGCAAAATACGGTGTAATGACGTTTTTGGAATGCTCAATTCCAAAGAACGACGAGGAATCGACAAACCTGGGTTTTCTTCAACACTTTGGGCTACAGCAGCAATATTCTCAGTTGTTCTTGAGCGACGTGCACGGGATTTATTCTTCACATCACTAACTTGTCCCAACAGCTCGAATTTTTCCACCAATTTCTGTATTGCGGTCCGACAAGGTGCTTCACGACGATCCAAAAATGCTTTAGTTTTGCGAACTGTGACTGCAAGATTTTCACCATTTTTGTAGTGAATTTTAATAATTTCAATGCGTTGTTGAAGCGTGTATCGTTCCATTTTTAGTAATGGCGTAGTTTCTACTTGTCAAATGTCGAAGAATAAAAGCTTCAAAAGTGACAGCTACCGAAATACCGGGTGATTCAAAAAACACCTCTTGTTGGAAAACCCTATACATAACTTGCTTCATTTAACATTTCTTTCTTTGCAGATATTTTCAAAGCTCAAGGGCGTGTGAGCTTTGAAAAGGAAATAAAGAGAGCAGTCAATTTAAGCCACCACCGGCAGAAGCAAAAGTTGTTTATTAAAAAAAAATTATTGAATAATGTATATAGTGGTAATTTAAATTAGTTTAAGTATTATTTTAGTTTAATGCCAGTATTTATTTATTGGTAATTTAATAGTATTATCAATATATTATTTATAGTTTATTTTTATTTTATTTATTTAAGTTTCCTATTATATTAGTAAGTATTTTTTAGTATTTATATAAAACTTTTTAAGTATTTATATAAAACTTATCAAGGAAAATAAATAATTTATTTTAATCTTCACTGTAAATATTAATTTTTTATTAATTTATATTAATGTTTATTATAAATATTTACTTTTTCCATATTTTATAAATAAATAAATGTTATTTGAAAAAATATTTAAAAATCAAAAAGTCAAAGCAGCGTATTTAACTGTCAGCAAACATGTACACTAGTCAGAATAAGTTTGCGTACAAGGGGTACATAGTTTTTCCATATGAAAAATAAATCAGTTAAAGTAATTTTTCAAAAACAAAATATTTTTTTATTTTTTCCATAAACATAGTTCTTTTATTCTATTAAGATAATAATAACAAAAACTTGACCAAATTGTAAAAGAAGGGCCGAAAACAAAAAGTGTTATGAATTCACCTCAGAAAAAATTTGCGTACAAGATAAGGTTATGTAGCAAAAATTGAATTTAAACTAAGTTTTGTCCAAAAATTAATAACTTTTTGAACATGCTTCTCTTATTGGAACTCCCTGCAGAAGTTTCGGCATAAATTTTATTAAATTATGTGTTTTTTCAGCTGTTCTTTTGTTATATCCTTGAATTGTTATATTTGTTTACTATATCCGGGTTTCTAGACTCTTTGATGGACTCTTTCACGAAAGCAATTATGTGCTTCTTGTTAGTAAGCTAAATATGGGCTTCTTACATTCTATGATGTCGGGGAAATATGTTTTTTTCATGACTTTTCTTATAAAGTCACTGCTACTAGGTTTTATAAATATTTCTGTACATTTCTGAAGATATTGGATGCAACTAGCCTAAGATTATGATGCACTGATCGCAAAACAATCTAATCCTATTGCTTGGGTAGCTTAAGAAAATGGTCAGATCGTAGCAAAGAAGCAAGAATTTCTGTTTTTTTTCGAAATTTAAGATGGCTATTCGAAATGCTCTTCGAAAAGTTTCTCTAATTTCACGAAATTTTTTGTCAATTTGGGAAAGATTTAGTAAGATTATCCTTTTATCCATTTTTAGTTTTTTTCTCTTGCTTTCTATATAATTATAGAAAGTTATTATTAGTTATTAGTTTTGTACGCAAACTTATTCTGCACCGTTTTGCGAGTATATTGTCAATAAATACGAATATATGGAAAATTATTGTTTTAATGCATCTAAAACACAACAAAAAGTTCAGTAAAGGCATATATGAATAATGTGGATAAGTTTTGGTAAACAGAGAACCCATTTTTGAGGTCAAAATTGATGATAACATAATTTTGACTTGCCTGTACGCAAACTTTTTCTGACTAGTGTATCTTTTTTTCAACAAAAATCAAACGAGACAGCTATACATTTTTTGCGTTCTAAAATGTCAACATTTCATGCGTGGGAGTGAGATGGACTGAGTGACAGCATTAATAGGAGTAAACGACATAGCTATACATTTTTAATACGCAAAACAACAGGTGTAAGAAGGAGCAGCATCTAATGAGTAGTTTTTACTAGCGGTCATTATTGTTTTGCACAATCATACTTATGTTCGTATATCGTTAGCGGTCATTATTGCTTAAAGTGGCGTATGTTTACAAGAAGAAGAAGCATTGAGTTGTTTTCGCTAGGGGCCATTAACGTTGGCAATAGTGTATGATCGGTGGGCCAGCCGAGAGAAGAAAGAAATACACACATACAAGTATTCCCTGATTTACGCAGAAAACATGGCAGGCTTCATAAACATATATACACATAGGATGACATCCAAACACCGTAACACCTCATAAAAATATAAGCAAATAAATGATTAAGTAAATTCTCGTATGTAAGTATGTCGCTTAATAAAATAGACGAGCTATGTAGATACCGAAACCAGTGCAATGTCTCGCATTAATAATTCAATCAACTGCTTTCTGACTCTTTTATGAAAACAAATAATCATTAAATAAATACCCACGATGTAACGAGTGCATCATAAGGCAACGTTACCAAAATGAATCAGAAAATAAGCCTTCTAGAAAATAACGTTCCAGTTGAATTCGGACGGATTTCGCGTGATTTAACTGAAATAGCTAATTGGAAAGCAACCGAATTTCGACAATTTTTACTATACTCCGGTATATTCATATTAAAAGAATGCATTCCAAGTGACCTTTATTATCAAGAGTTTGAGTTTTGTTTTCCAATATTTATGGCAAACATTTAGTAAGCTTTAATATACATAACTTGCTTCATTTAACATTTCTTTCTTTGCAGATAGTTTCAAAGCTCAAGGGCGTTTGAGCTTTGAAAAGGAGATAAAGAGAGCAGTCAATTTAAGCCACCACCATTTAAGCAGAAGCAAAAGTTGTTTATTAAAAAAAATTATTGAATAATGTATCTATATAGTGGTAATTTAATGTTAGTATTTATTTATTGGTAATTTAATAGTATTATCAATATATTATTTATAGTTTATTTTTATATTATTTATTTAAGTTTTCTATTATATTAGTAAGTATTTTTTAGTATTTATATAAAACTTATCAAGGAAAATGAATAATTTATTGTAATCCTTACTGTAAATATTAATTTTTTATTAATTTATATTAATGTTTATTATAAATATTTACTTTTTCCATATTTTATAAATAAAAAAAATGTTATTTGAAAAAATATTTAAAAATCTAAAAGTCAAAGCAGCGTGTTTTAACTGTCAGTAAGTTTCGGCATAAATTTTATTAAATTATGTGTTTTTTCAGCTGTTCTTTTGTTATATCCTTGAATTGTTATATTTGTTTACTATATCTTTGAAGATGGAGTGTTGTTAGGCTCAGGGTTCAAGTAAACCTTTATATATTTAATTAAATGCACGTTAGCTGACAAGGGAGAAACTTTTTCAACTTTTTTGAGCCAGTTAATAGCAAAGATAGCTTCACATCATATGCATGGCGCCTTAAGGTCATCGTAAAGTTGAAAAGAAATGTTGGAACCTGATCCAAAATTTTGAAACCTTGGCTTGCATAAACTTTTAGAATATGTAAATAACCCCTCGGAACCATTTCTGAATAAAAAAAACACAGCCTGCTCACTCCTTTACTGGGCATGCAGCCCCATACCATATCCCCACATATGCAATGCTTCACTGTTAATTTCAGATTTTTGTTATTAACAGGATCCTCTTCAAATTAGTTGATGCCTTTTAATGCCAAATATGCCAAACCATTATCAGATAATAATAAATCTTCCCACTTTCCATAGATAACAACTCATCGTCCCGGAAATCCGGGTTTCTAGACTCTTTGATGGACTCTTTCACGAAAGCAATTATGTGCTCCTTGTTAGTAAGCTAAATATGAGCTTCTTACATGCTATTATGTAGGGGAAATATGTTTTTTTCATGACTTTTCGTTTAACGTCACTGCTACTAGGTTTTATAAATATTTCTGTACATTTCTGAAGATATTGGATGCAACAAGCCTAAGATTATGATGCACTGATCGCAAAACAATCTAATCCTATTGCTTGGGTAGCTTAAGAAAATGGTCAGATCGTAGCAAAGAAGCAAGAATTTCTGTTTTTTTTCGAAATTTAAGATGGCTTTTCGAAATGGCGAAATGCTCTTCGAAAAGTTTCTCTAATTTCACGAAATTTTTTGTCAATTTGGGAAAGATTTAGTAAGATTATCCTTTTATCCATTTTTATTTTTTTCGCTTGGGTTCTATTGCTTTCTATATAATTATAGAAAGTTATTATTAGTTATTAGTGTTAATGCATCTAAAACACAACAAAAAGTGCAGTTAAGGCATATATGAATAATGTGGATAAGTTTTGGTAAACAGAGAACCCATTTTTGAGGTCAAAATTGATGATAACATAATTTTGACTTGCCCGTACGCAAACTTTTTCTGACTAGTGTATCTTTTTTTCACCAAAAATCAAACGAGACAGCTATACATTTTTTGCGTTCTAAAATGTCAACATTTCATGCGTGGGAGTGAGATGGACTGAGTGACAGCATTAATAGGAGTAAACGACATAGCTATACATTTTAAATACGCAAAACAACAGGTGTAAGAAGGAGCAGCATCTAATGAGTAGTTTTTACTAGCGGCCATTATTGTTTTGCACAATTCACTCTTAAATTACCTACTCACTCACTCACATTCGTTTTTGTGATTGTCAATGAATGAGTAATAATTTGCCCTCGAGTGAGAGATTGTACTGCATTCATAATTGAATGAGTCATTTTATTGTGTACTCAAACAGAAACTGTATTCACTTTATGCTGTGAATACAGCGAAATCAAATGAATGATTTGAATCATTCATATTGAGTAGTGTGCTCAAAATGAAACTAAAAAATCCTTTTCTATCAAGTTCTATCAAGTGAATAAATTGTCAACGAATACCAACAATGAAAACAAAAACGAAATCTACCGTTACTAATGATGCTAACTAATGTGGACAACCTTATGAACAAGTGAGTAATGAATATTCACTAAAGAGAATGGTGTGTTATGACTCTCTCTATTTTGTGACTTTTTCTTTTTGTGCACAGCTTTTGCTTTGCCTACAGCAATTACTGTATTCATATTGTAATGACTCTCAGAAAGTGTGCACTCAGCGAAGTGTCAACACTGTGGGAGAGAAAGTGAATGGAGCCATGCAGATGTCTGGTTCGTATATCGTTAGCGGCCATTATTGCTTAAAATGGCGTATGTTTACAAGAAGAAGAAGCATTGAGTTGTTTTCGCTAGGGGCCATTAACGTTGGCAATAGTGTATGATCGGTGGCCCAGCCGAGAGAAGAAAGAAATACACACATACAAGTATTCTCTGATTTACTCAGAAAACATGGCAGGCTTCATAAACATATATACACATAGGATGACATCCAAACACCGTAACACCTCATAAAAATATAAGCAAATAAATGATTAAGTAAATTCTCGTATGTAAATAAGGCTGAGAAATTTTAAAGAAATGCACTAAAACACGATTACCAAAATTAAATATATTCAAAAATAGATATGTTGCTTAATAAAATAAACAGAATAGAGTGATTTAATAACTTCTCGTTTGTAAATAAGGATATGAAATTTTAAAGATATTCACTTAAGCACGGTTCCCAAAAATAAAATTTATATCTCGCTTAATAAAATAGACGAGCTATGTAGATACCGAAACCAATGCAATGCCTCGCATTAATAATTCAATCAACTGCTTGCTGGCTCTTATATGAAAACAAATAATCATTAAATACCCACGATGTAACGAGTGCATCATAAGGCAACGTTACCAAAATGAATCAGAAAATAAGCCTTCTAGAAAATAACGTTCCATTTGAATTCGGACGGATTTCGCGTGATTTAACTGAAATAGCTAATTGGAAAGCAACCGAATTTCGACAATTTTTACTATACTCCGGTATATTCATATTAAAAGAATGCATTCCAAGTGACCTTTATTATCAGGAGTTTGTAGTTTTGTTTTCCAATATTTATGGCAAACATTTAGTAAGCTTTAATATACAGGGTTTTCCAACAAGAGGTGTTATTTTGGTATTCAAAGAAAAATTCCACTTTTTGAGATAAATGATCGGATGTTTATTTCATAATAAAAAGGAAGGTATGCCGTTAATAATAAAAAACAACATCAGCCAAATGGCCACTACGACCACGCTTACAGGACCATATCCTTTTCATGAAATTTTCCATAACCAAATCGCAAAGTGGCTGCCCTATGTCCTCGATAGCCTCACGAATTCTATCTTTGAGGTCTTGAAACGACGCTGGGCTGTTGGCGTACACCTTATCTTTCACCTGGCCCCAAAGGAAGAAGTAGCAAGGTGTTAAATCACAAGATCTCGGTGGCCAATTGTGATCACCTCTTCCAGAGATAACACGGTCCGGAAACTTTTCCCGTAAAAGAGCAATGGTTTCGTTGCTTGTGTGGCACGTAGCGCCGTCTTGTTGAAAGTAAACGTTGTCCAGATCAACACCATCTAACTCCGACCATAAAAAATCATTAATCATCTCTCGATAGCGCAATCCATTCACCGTAACTGTTGATCCAACCTCATTTTCGAAAAAGTAAGGTCCAATGACCCCGCCGGACCATAAACCGCACCAAACAGTCACACGTTGAGGATGGAGAGGCTTCTCAACAACAACTGGGTTTTCCGAGCCCCAGATGCGACAATTTTGCTTGTTGACGTAGCCACCGAGGTGGAAATGGGCCTCATCAGTCAAGATGATTTCTCGATGGAATTCCGGATCATTTTCATGCATTTCAAGGACCCAATCAGCAAAGACACGTCGTTGTTGATGATCGGTCGGCTTGAGTTCTTATGTTAACTGAATTTTATAAGCCTTAAGACCCAAGTCTTTATGCAAAATACGGTGTAATGACGTTTTTGGAATGCTCAATTCCAAAGAACGACGAGGAATCGACAAACCTGGGTTTTCTTCAACACTTTGGGCTACAGCAGCAATATTCTCAGTTGTTCTTGAGCGACGTGCACGGGATTTATTCTTCACATCACTAACTTGTCCCAACAGCTCGAATTTTTCCACCAATTTCTGTATTGCGGTCCGACAAGGTGCTTCACGACGATCCAAAAATGCTTTAGTTTTGCGAACTGTGACTGCAAGATTTTCACCATTTTTGTAGTGAATTTTAATAATTTCAATGCGTTGTTGAAGCGTGTATCGTTCCATTTTTAGTAATGGCGTAGTTTCTACTTGTCAAATGTCGAAGAATAAAAGCTTCAAAAGTGACAGCTACCGAAATACCGGGTGATTCAAAAAACACCTCTTGTTGGAAAACCCTATACATAACTTGCTTCATTTAACATTTCTTTCTTTGCAGATATTTTCAAAGCTCAAGGGCGTGTGAGCTTTGAAAAGGAAATAAAGAGAGCAGTCAATTTAAGCCACCACCGGCAGAAGCAAAAGTTGTTTATTAAAAAAAAATCATTGAATAATGTGTATAGTGGTAATTTAAATTAGTTTAAGTATTATTTTAGTTTAATGCCAGTATTTATTTATTGGTAATTTAATAGTATTTTCAATATATTATTTATAGTTTATTTTTATTTTATTTATTTAAGTTTTCTATTATATTAGTAAGTATTTTTTAGTATTTATATACAACTTTTTAAGTATTTATATAAAACTTATCAAGGAAAATAAATAATTTATTTTAATCTTCACTGTAAATATTAATTTTTTATTAATTTATATTAATGTTTATTATAAATATTTACTTTTTCCATATTTTATAAATAAATAAATGTTATTTGAAAAAATATTTAAAAATCAAAAAGTCAAAGCAGCGTATTTAACTGTCAGCAAACATGTACACTAGTCAGAATAAGTTTGCGTACAAGGGGTACATAGTTTTTCCATATGAAAAATAAATCAGTTAAAGTAATTTTTCAAAAACAAAATATTTTTTATTTTTTCCATAAACATAGTTCTTTTATTCTATTAAGATAATAATAACAAAAACTTGACCAAATTGTAAAAGAAGGGCCGAAAACAAAAAGTGTTATGAATTCACCTCAGAAAAAATTTGCGTACAAGATAAGGTTATGTAGCAAAAATTGAATTTAAACTAAGTTTTGTCCAAAAATTAATAACTTTTTGAACATGCTTCTCTTATTGGAACTCCCTGCAGAAGTTTCGGCATAAATTTTATTAAATTATGTGTTTTTTCAGCTGTTCTTTTGTTATATCCTTGAATTGTTATATTTGTTTACTATATCCGGGTTTCTAGACTCTTTGATGGACTCTTTCACGAAAGCAATTATGTGCTTCTTGTTAGTAAGCTAAATATGGGCTTCTTACATTCTATTATGTCGGGGAAATATGTTTTTTTCATGACTTTTCTTATAAAGTCACTGCTACTAGGTTTTATAAATATTTCTGTACATTTCTGAAGATATTGGATGCAACTAGCCTAAGATTATGATGCACTGATCGCAAAACAATCTAATCCTATTGCTTGGGTAGCTTAAGAAAATGGTCAGATCGTAGCAAAGAAGCAAGAATTTCTGTTTTTTTTTCGAAATTTAAGATGGCTATTCGAAATGCTCTTCGAAAAGTTTCTCTAATTTCACGAAATTTTTTGTCAATTTGGGAAAGATTTAGTAAGATTATCCTTTTATCCATTTTTAGTTTTTTTCTCTTGCTTTCTATATAATTATAGAAAGTTATTATTAGTTATTAGTTTTGTACGCAAACTTATTCTGCACCGTTTTGCGAGTATATTGTCAATAAATACGAATATATGGAAAATTATTGTTTTAATGCATCTAAAACACAACAAAAAGTTCAGTTAAGGCATATATGGATAATGTGGATAAGTTTTGGTAAACAGAGAACCCATTTTTGAGGTCAAAATTGATGATAACATAATTTTGACTTGCCCGTACGCAAACTTTTTCTGACTAGTGTATCTTTTTTTCACCAAAAATCAAACGAGACAGCTATACATTTTTTGCGTTCTAAAATGTCAACATTTCATGCGTGGGAGTGAGATGGACTGAGTGACAGCATTAATAGGAGTAAACGACATAGCTATACATTTTAAATACGCAAAACAACAGGTGTAAGAAGGAGCAGCATCTAATGAGTAGTTTTTACTAGCGGTCATTATTGTTTTGCACAATCATACTTATGTTCGTATATCGTTAGCGGTCATTATTGCTTAAAATGGCGTATGTTTACAAGAAGCAGAAGCATTGATTTGTTTTCGCTAGGGGCCATTAACGTTGGCAATAGTGTATGATCGGTGGCCCAGCCGAGAGAAGAAAGAAATACACACATACAAGTATTCGCTGATTTACGCAGAAAACATGGCAGGCTTCATAAACATATATACACATAGGATGACATCCAAACACCGTAACACCTCATAAAAATATAAGCAAATAAATGATTAAGTAAATTCTCGTATGTAAGTATGTCGCTTAATAAAATAGACGAGCTATGTAGATACCGAAACCAGTGCAATGTCTCGCATTAATAATTCAATCAACTGCTTTCTGACTCTTTTATGAAAACAAATAATCATTAAATAAATACCCACGATGTAACGAGTGCATCATAAGGCAACGTTACCAAAATGAATCAGAAAATAAGCCTTCTAGAAAATAACGTTCCAGTTGAATTCGGACGGATTTCGCGTGATTTAACTGAAATAGCTAATTGGAAAGCAACCGAATTTCGACAATTTTTACTATACTCCGGTATATTCATATTAAAAGAATGCATTCCAAGTGACCTTTATTATCAAGAGTTTGAGTTTTGTTTTCCAATATTTATGGCAAACATTTAGTAAGCTTTAATATACATAACTTGCTTCATTTAACATTTCTTTCTTTGCAGATAGTTTCAAAGCTCAAGGGCGTTTGAGCTTTGAAAAGGAGATAAAGAGAGCAGTCAATTTAAGCCACCACCATTTAAGCAGAAGCAAAAGTTGTTTATTAAAAAAAATTATTGAATAATGTATCTATATAGTGGTAATTTAATGTTAGTATTTATTTATTGGTAATTTAATAGTATTATCAATATATTATTTATAGTTTATTTTTATATTATTTATTTAAGTTTTCTATTATATTAGTAAGTATTTTTTAGTATTTATATAAAACTTATCAAGGAAAATGAATAATTTATTGTAATCCTTACTGTAAATATTAATTTTTTATTAATTTATATTAATGTTTATTATAAATATTTACTTTTTCCATATTTTATAAATAAAAAAAATGTTATTTGAAAAAATATTTCAAAATCTAAAAGTCAAAGCAGCGTGTTTTAACTGTCAGTAAGTTTCGGCATAAATTTTATTAAATTATGTGTTTTTTCAGCTGTTCTTTTGTTATATCCTTGAATTGTTATATTTGTTTACTATATCTTTGAAGATGGAGTGTTGTTGGGCTCAGGGTTCAAGTAAACCTTTATATATTTAATTAAATGCACGTTAGCTGACAAGGGAGAAACTTTTTCAACTTTTTTGAGCCAGTTAATGCAAAGATAGCTTCACATCATATGCATGGCGCCTTAAGGTCATCGTAAAGTTGAAAAGAAATGTTGGAACCTGATCCAAAATTTTGAAACCTTGGCTTGCATAAACTTTTAGAATATGTAAATAACCCCTCGGAACCATTTCTGAATAAAAAAAACACAGCCTGCTCACTCCTTTACTGGGCATGCAGCCCCATACCATATCCCCACATATGCAATGCTTCACTGTTAATTTCAGATTTTTGTTATTAACAGGATCCTCTTCAAATTAGTTGATGCCTTTTAATGCCAAATATGCCAAACCATTATCAGATAATAATAAATCTTCCCACTTTCCATAGATAACAACTCATCGTCCCGGAAATCCGGGTTTCTAGACTCTTTGATGGACTCTTTCACGAAAGCAATTATGTGCTCCTTGTTAGTAAGCTAAATATGAGCTTCTTACATGCTATTATGTAGGGGAAATATGTTTTTTTCATGACTTTTCGTTTAACGTCACTGCTACTAGGTTTTATAAATATTTCTGTACATTTCTGAAGATATTGGATGCAACAAGCCTAAGATTATGATGCACTGATCGCAAAACAATCTAATCCTATTGCTTGGGTAGCTTAAGAAAATGGTCAGATCGTAGCAAAGAAGCAAGAATTTCTGTTTTTTTTCGAAATTTAAGATGGCTTTTCGAAATGGCGAAATGCTCTTCGAAAAGTTTCTCTAATTTCACGAAATTTTTTGTCAATTTGGGAAAGATTTAGTAAGATTATCCTTTTATCCATTTTTATTTTTTTCGCTTGGGTTCTATTGCTTTCTATATAATTATAGAAAGTTATTATTAGTTATTAGTGTTAATGCATCTAAAACACAACAAAAAGTGCAGTTAAGGCATATATGAATAATGTGGATAAGTTTTGGTAAACAGAGAACCCATTTTTGAGGTCAAAATTGATGATAACATAATTTTGACTTGCCCGTACGCAAACTTTTTCTGACTAGTGTATCTTTTTTTCACCAAAAATCAAACGAGACAGCTATACATTTTTTGCGTTCTAAAATGTCAACATTTCATGCGTGGGAGTGAGATGGACTGAGTGACAGCATTAATAGGAGTAAACGACATAGCTATACATTTTAAATACGCAAAACAACAGGTGTAAGAAGGAGCAGCATCTAATGAGTAGTTTTTACTAGCGGCCATTATTGTTTTGCACAATTCACTCTTAAATTACCTACTCACTCACTCACATTCGTTTTTGTGATTGTCAATGAATGAGTAATAATTTGCCCTCGAGTGAGAGATTGTACTGCATTCATAATTGAATGAGTCATTTTATTGTGTACTCAAACAGAAACTGTATTCACTTTATGCTGTGAATACAGCGAAATCAAATGAATGATTTGAATCATTCATATTGAGTAGTGTGCTCAAAATGAAACTAAAAAATCCTTTTCTATCAAGTTCTATCAAGTGAATAAATTGTCAACGAATACCAACAATGAAAACAAAAACGAAATCTACCGTTACTAATGATGCTAACTAATGTTGACAACCTTATGAACAAGTGAGTAATGAATATTCACTAAAGAGAATGGTGTGTTATGACTCTCTCTATTTTGTGACTTTTTCTTTTTGTGCACAGCTTTTGCTTTGCCTACAGCAATTACTGTATTCATATTGTAATGACTCTCAGAAAGTGTGCACTCAGCGAAGTGTTAACACTGTGGGAGAGAAAGTGAATGGAGCCATGCAGATGTCTGGTTCGTATATCGTTAGCGGCCATTATTGCTTAAAATGGCGTATGTTTACAAGAAGAAGAAGCATTGAGTTGTTTTCGCTAGGGGCCATTAACGTTGGCAATAGTGTATGATCGGTGGCCCAGCCGAGAGAAGAAAGAAATACACACATACAAGTATTCCCTGATTTACGCAGAAAACATGGCAGGCTTCATAAACATATGAATATACTATATACACATATATACACATATCCTATGTGTATAGGATGACATCCAAACACCGTAACACCTCATAAAAATATGAGCAAATAAATGATTAAGTAAATTCTCGTATGTAAATAAGGCTGAGAAATTTTAAAGAAATGCACTAAAACACGATTACCAAAATTAAATATATTCAAAAATAGATATGTTGCTTAATAAAATAAACAGAATAGAGTGATTTAATAACTTCTAATTTGTAAATAAGGATATGAAATTTTAAAGATATTCACTTAAGCACGGTTCCCAAAATTAAATATATATCTCGCTTAATAAAATAGACGAGCTATGTAGATATCGAAACCAATGCAATGTCTCGCATTAATAGTTCAATCAACTGCTTGCTGGCTCTTATATGAAAACAAATAATCATTAAATAAATACCCACGATGTAACGAGTGCATCATAAGGCAACTTTACCAAAATGAATCAGAAAATAAGCCTTCTAGAAAATAACGTTCCATATGAATTCGGACGGATTTCGCGTGATTTAACTGAAATAGCTAATTGGAAAGCAACCGAATTTCGACAATTTTTACTATACTCCGGTATATTCATATTAAAAGAATGCATTCCAAGTGACCTTTATTATCAGGAGTTTGTAGTTTTGTTTTCCAATATTTATGGCAAACATTTAGTAAGCTTTAATATACAGGGTTTTCCAACAAGAGGTGTTATTTTGGTATTCAAAGAAAAATTCCACTTTTTGAGATAAATGATCGGATGTTTATTTCATAATAAAGAGGAAGGTATGCCGTTAATAATAAAAAACAACATCAGCCAAATGGCCACTACGACCACGCTTACAGGACCATATCCTTTTCATGAAATTTTCCATAACCAAATCGCAAAGTGGCTGCCCTATGTCCTCGATAGCCTCACGAATTCTATCTTTGAGGTCTTGAAACGACGCTGGGCTGTTGGCGTACACCTTATCTTTCACCTGGCCCCAAAGGAAGAAGTCGCAAGGTGTTAAATCACAAGATCTCGGTGGCCAATTGTGATCACCTCTTCCAGAGATAACACGGTCCGGAAACTTTTCCCGTAAAAGAGCAATGGTTTCGTTGCTTGTGTGGCACGTAGCGCCGTCTTGTTGACAGTAAACGTTGTCCAGATCAATACCATCTAACTCCGACCATAAAAAATCATTAATCATCTCTCGATAGCGCAATCCATTCACCGTAACTGTTGATCCAACCTCATTTTCGAAAAAGTAAGGTCCAATGACCCCGCCGGACCATAAACCGCACCAAACAGTCACACGTTGAGGATGGAGAGGCTTCTCAGCAACAACTGGGTTTTCCGAGCCCCAGATGCGACAATTTTGCTTGTTGACGTAGCCACCGAGGTGGAAATGGGCCTCATCAGTCAAGATGATTTCTCGATGGAATTCCGGATCATTTTCATGCATTTCAAGGACCCAATCAGCAAAGACACGACGTTGTTGATGATCGGTCGGCTTGAGTTCTTGTGTTAACTGAATTTTATAAGCCTTAAGACCCAAGTCTTTATGCAAAATACGGTGTAATGACGTTTTTGGAATGCTCAATTCCAAAGAACGACGAGGAATCGACAAACCTGGGTTTTCTTCAACACTTTGGGCTACAGCAGCAATATTCTCAGTTGTTCTTGAGCGACGTGCACGGGATTTATTCTTCACATCACTAACTTGTCCCAACAGCTCGAATTTTTCCACCAATTTCTGTATTGCGGTCCGACAAGGTGCTTCACGACGATCCAAAAATGCTTTAGTTTTGCGAACTGTGACTGCAAGATTTTCACCATTTTTGTAGTGAATTTTAATAATTTCAATGCGTTGTTGAAGCGTGTATCGTTCCATTTTTAGTAATGGCGTAGTTTCTACTTGTCAAATGTCGAAGAATAAAAGCTTCAAAAGTGACAGCTACCGAAATACCGGGTGATTCAAAAAACACCTCTTGTTGGAAAACCCTATACATAACTTGCTTCATTTAACATTTCTTTCTTTGCAGATATTTTCAAAGCTCAAGGGCGTGTGAGCTTTGAAAAGGAAATAAAGAGAGCAGTCAATTTAAGCCACCACCGGCAGAAGCAAAAGTTGTTTATTAAAAAAAAATTATTGAATAATGTATATAGTGGTAATTTAAATTAGTTTAAGTATTATTTTAGTTTAATGCCAGTATTTATTTATTGGTAATTTAATAGTATTATCAATATATTATTTATAGTTTATTTTTATTTTATTTATTTAAGTTTTCTATTATATTAGTAAGTATTTTTTAGTATTTATATAAAACTTTTTAAGTATTTATATAAAACTTATCAAGGAAAATAAATAATTTATTTTAATCTTCACTGTAAATATTAATTTTTTATTAATTTATATTAATGTTTATTATAAATATTTACTTTTTCCATATTTTATAAATAAATAAATGTTATTTGAAAAAATATTTAAAAATCAAAAAGTCAAAGCAGCGTATTTAACTGTCAGCAAACATGTACACTAGTCAGAATAAGTTTGCGTACAAGGGGTACATAGTTTTTCCATATGAAAAATAAATCAGTTAAAGTAATTTTTCAAAAACAAAATATTTTTTTATTTTTTCCATAAACATAGTTCTTTTATTCTATTAAGATAATAATAACAAAAACTTGACCAAATTGTAAAAGAAGGGTCGAAAACAAAAAGTGTTATGAATTCACCTCAGAAAAAATTTGCGTACAAGATAAGGTTATGTAGCAAAAATTGAATTTAAACTAAGTTTTGTCCAAAAATTAATAACTTTTTGAACATGCTTCTCTTATTGGAACTCCCTGCAGAAGTTTCGGCATAAATTTTATTAAATTATGTGTTTTTTCAGCTGTTCTTTTGTTATATCCTTGAATTGTTATATTTGTTTACTATATCCGGGTTTCTAGACTCTTTGATGAACTCTTTCACGAAAGCAATTATGTGCTTCTTGTTAGTAAGCTAAATATGGGCTTCTTACATTCTATTATGTCGGGGAAATATGTTTTTCTCATGACTTTTCTTATAAAGTCACTGCTACTAGGTTTTATAAATATTTCTGTACATTTCTGAAGATATTGGATGCAACTACCCTAAGATTATGATGCACTGATCGCAAAACAATCTAATCCTATTGTTTGGGTAGCTTAAGAAAATGGTCAGATCGTAGCAAAGAAGCAAGAATTTCTGTTTTTTTTCGAAATTTAAGATGGCTATTCGAAATGCTCTTCGAAAAGTTTCTCTAATTTCACGAAATTTTTTGTCAATTTGGGAAAGATTTAGTAAGATTATCCTTTTATCCATTTTTAGTTTTTTTCTCTTGCTTTCTATATAATTATAGAAAGTTATTATTAGTTATTAGTTTTGTACGCAAACTTATTCTGCACCGTTTTGCGAGTATATTGTCAATAAATACGAATATATGGAAAATTATTGTTTTAATGCATCTAAAACACAACAAAAAGTTCAGTAAAGGCATATATGAATAATGTGGATAAGTTTTGGTAAACAGAGAACCCATTTTTGAGGTCAAAATTGATGATAACATAATTTTGACTTGCCTGTACGCAAACTTTTTCTGACTAGTGTATCTTTTTTTCAACAAAAATCAAACGAGACAGCTATACATTTTTTGCGTTCTAAAATGTCAACATTTCATGCGTGGGAGTGAGATGGACTGAGTGACAGCATTAATAGGAGTAAACGACATAGCTATACATTTTAAATACGCAAAACAACAGGTGTAAGAAGGAGCAGCATCTAATGAGTAGTTTTTACTAGCGGCCATTATTGTTTTGCACAATCATACTTATGTTCGTATATCGTTAGCGGCCATTATTGCTTAAAATGGCGTATGTTTACAAGAAGAAGAAGCATTGAGTTGTTTTCGCTAGGGGCCATTAACGTTGGCAATAGTGTATGATCGGTGGCCCAGCCGAGAGAAGAAAGAAATACACACATACAAGTATTCCCTGATTTACGCAGAAAACATGGCAGGCTTCATAAACATAGGATGACATCCAAACACCGTAGCACCTCATAAAAATATAAGCAAATAAATGATTAAGTAAATTCTCGTATGTAAGTATGTCGCTTAATAAAATAGACGAGCTATGTAGATACCGAAACCAGTGCAATGTCTCGCATTAATAATTCAATCAACTGCTTTCTGACTCTTTTATGAAAACAAATAATCATTAAACAAATACCCACGATGTAACGAGTGCATCATAAGGCAACGTTACCAAAATGAATCAGAAAATAAGCCTTCTAGAAAATAACGTTCCAGTTGAATTCGGACGGATTTCGCGTGATTTAACTGAAATAGCTAATTGGAAAGCAACCGAATTTCGACAATTTTTACTATACTCCGATATATTCAAATTAAAAGAATGCATTCCAAGTGACCTTTATTATCAAGAGTTTGAGTTTTGTTTTCCAATATTTATGGCAAACATTTAGTAAGCTTTAATATACATAACTTGCTTCATTTAACATTTCTTTCCTTGCAGATAGTTTCAAAGCTCAAGGGCGTTTGAGCTTTGAAAAGGAGATAAAGAGAGCAGTCAATTTAAGCCACCACCATTTAAGCAGAAGCAAAAGTTGTTTATTAAAAAAAATTATTGAATAATGTATATAGTGGTAATTTAAATTAGTTTAAGTATTATTTTAGTTTAATGTTAGTATTTATTTATTGGTAATTTAATAGTATTATCAATATATTATTTATAGTTTATTTTTATTTTATTTATTTAAGTTTTCTATTATATTAGTAAGTATTTTATAGTATTTATATAAAACTTATCAAGGAAAATAAATAATTTATTGTAATCCTTACTGTAAATATTAATTTTTTATTAATTTATATTAATGTTTATTATAAATATTTATTTTTCCATAGTTTATGAATAAATAAATGTTATTTGAAAAAATATTTAAAAATCTAAAAGTCAAAGCAGCGTATTTTAACTGTCAGTAAGTTTCGGCATAAATTATGTGTTTTGTCAGCTGTTCTTTTGTTATATCCTTGAATTGTTATCTTTGTTTACTATATCTTTGAAGATGGAGTGTTGTTGGGCCCAGGGTTCAAGTAAACCTTTATATATTTAATTAAATGCACGTTAGCTGACAAGGGAGAAACTTTTTCAACTTTTTTGAGCCAGTTAATAGCACAGATAGCTTCACATCGTATGCATTGCGCCTTAAGGTCATCGTAAAATTCCCAAAATCCAAACGCAGTGGGCCTTCTAGAAAATAACGTTCCAGTTGAATTCGGACGGATTTCGCGTGATTTAACTGAAATAGTTAATTGGAAAGCAACCGAATTTCGACAATTTTTACTATACTCCGGTATATTCATATTAAAAGAATGCATTCCAAGTGACCTTTACTATCAAGAGTTTGTAGTTTTGTTTTCCAATATTTATGGCAAACATTTAGTAAGCTTTAATATACATAACTTGCTTCATTTAATATTTCTTTCTTTGCAGATATTTTCAAAGCTCAAGGGCGTGTGAGCTTTGAAAAGGAGATAAAGAGAGCAGTCAATTTAAGCCACCACCATTTAAGCAGAAGCAAAAGTTGTTTATTAAAAAAATTTATTGAATAATGTATATAGTGGTAATTTAAATTAGTTTAAGTATTATTTTAGTTTAATGTTAGTATTTATTTATTGGTAATTTAATAGTATTATCAATATATTATTTATAGTTTATTTTTATTTTATTTATTTAAGTTTTCTATTATATTAGTAAGTATTTTATAGTATTTATATAAAACTTATCAAGGAAAATAAATAATTTATTGTAATCCTTACTGTAAATATTAATTTTTTTATTACTTTATATTAATGTTTATTATAAATATTTACTTTTTCCATATTTTATAAATAAATAAATGTTATTTGAAAAAATATTTAAAAATCTAAAAGTCAAAGCAGCGTATTTTAACTGTCAGTAAGTTTCGGCATAAATTTTATTAAATTATGTGTTTTTTCAGCTGTTCTTTTGTTATATCCTTGAATTGTTATATTTGTTTACTATATCTTTGAAGTTGGAGTGTTGTTGGGCTCAGGGTTCAAGTAAATCTTTATATATTTAATTAAATGCACGTTAGCTGACAAGGGAGAAACTTTTTCAACTTTTTTGAGCCAGTTAATAGCACAGATAGCTTCACATCGTATGCATTGCGCCTTAAGGTAATCGTAAAGTTCCCAAAATCCAAACGCAGTGGGCCTTCTAGAAAATAACGTTCCAGTTGAATTCGGACGGATTTCGGGTGATTTAAATGAAATAGTTAATTGGAAAGCAACCGAATTTCGACAATTTTTACTATACTCCGGTATATTCATATTAAAAGAATGCATTCCAAGTGACCTTTATTATCAAGAGTTTGTAGTTTTGTTTTCCAATATTTATGGCAAACATTCAGTAAGCTTTAATATACATAACTTGCTTCATTTAACATTTCTTTCTTTGCAGATATTTTCAAAGCTCAAGGGGGTGTGAGCTTTGAAAAGGAGATAAAGAGAGCAGTCAATTAAAGCCACCACCATTTAAGCAGAAGCAAAAGTTGTTTATTAAAAAAATTTATTGAATAATGTATATAGTGGTAATTTAAATTAGTTTAAGTATTATTTTAGTTTAATGTTAGTGTTTATTTATTGGTAATTTAATAGTATTATCAATATATTATTTATAGTTTATTTTTATTTTATTTATTTAAGTTTTCTATTATATTAGTAAGTATTTTTTAGTATTTATATAAAACTTATCAAGGAAAATAAATAATTTATTGTAATCCTTACTGTAAATATTAATTTTTTATTAATTTATATTAATGTTTATTATAAATATTTACTTTTTCCATATTTTATAAATAAAAAAAATGTTATTTGAAAAAATATTTAAAAATCTAAAAGTCAAAGCAGCGTATTTTAACTGTCAGTAAGTTTCGGCATAAATTTTATTAAATTATGTGTTTTTTCAGCTGTTCTTTTGTTATATCCTTGAATTGTTATATTTGTTTACTATATCTTTGAAGATGGAGTGTTGTTGGGCTCAGGGTTCAAGTAAACCTTTATATATTTAATTAAATGCACGTTAGCTGACAAGGGAGAAACTTTTTCAACTTTTTTGAGCCAGTTAATAGCAAAGATAGCTTCACATCATATGCATGGCGCCTTAAGGTCATCGTAAAGTTGAAAAGAAATGTTGGAACCTGATCCAAAATTTTGAAACCTTGGCTTGCATAAACTTTTAGAATATGTAAATAACCCCTCAGAACCATTTCTGAATAAAAAAACACAGCCTGCTTACTCCTTTACTAGACATGCAGCCCCATACCATATCCCCACATATGCTATGCTTCACTGTTAATTTCAGATTTTTGTTATCAACAGGATCCTCTTCATATTAGTTGATGCCTTTTAATGCCAAATATGCCAAACCATTAACAGATAATAATAAATCTTCCCACTTTCCATAGATAACAACTCATCGTCCCGGAAATCCGGGTTTCTAGACTCTTTGATGGACTCTTTCACGAAAGCAATTATGTGCTCCTTGTTAGTAAGCTAAATATGAACTTCTTACATGCTATTATGTAGGGGAAATATGTTTTTTTCATGACTTTTCGTTTAACGTCACTGCTACTAGGTTTTATAAATATTTCTGTACATTTCTGAAGATATTGGATGCAACTAGCCTAAGATTATAATGCACTGATCGCAAAACAATCTAATCCTATTGCTTGGGTAGCTTAAGAAAATGGTCAGATCGTAGCAAAGAAGCAAGAATTTCTGTTTTTTTTCGAAATTTAAGATGGCTTTTCGAAATGGCGAAATGCTCTTCGAAAAGTTTCTCTAATTTCACGAAATTTTTTGTCAATTTGGGAAAGATTTAGTAAGATTATCCTTTTATCCATTTTTATTTTTTTCGCTTGGGTTCTATTGCTTTCTATATAATTATAGAAAGTTATTATTAGTTATTAGTTTTAATGCATCTAAAACACAACAAAAAGTGCAGTTAAGGCATATATGAATAATGTGGATAAGTTTTGGTAAACAGAGAACCCATTTTTGAGGTCAAAATTGATGATAACATAATTTTGACTTGCCCGTACGCAAACTTTTTCTGACTAGTGTATCTTTTTTCACTAAAAATTAAACGAGACAGCTATACATTTTTTGCGTTCTAAAATGTCAACATTTCATGCGTGGGAGTGAGATGGACTGAGTGACAGCATTAATAGGAGTAAACGACATAGCTATACATTTTAAATACGCAAAACAACAGGTGTAAGAAGGAGCAGCATCTAATGAGTAGTTTTTACTAGCGGCCATTATTGTTTTGCACAACTCACTCTTAAATTACCTACTCACTCACTCACATTCGTTTTTGTGATTGTCAATGAATGAGTAATAATTTGCCCTCGAGTGAGAGATTGTACTGTATTCATAAATTGAATGAGTCATTTTATAGTGTACTCAAACAGAAACTGTATTCACTTTATGCTGTGAATACAGCAAAATCAAATGAATGATTTGAATCATTCATATTGAGTAGTGTGCTCAAAATGAAACTAAAAAATGCTTTTCTATCAAGTTCTATCAAGTGAATAAATTGTCAACGAATACCAACAATGAAAACAAAATCGAAATATAACGTTACTATATACAAATGATGCTAACTAATGTTGACAACCTTACGAACAAGTGAGTAATGAATTTTCGTGACTCTCTCTATTTTGTGACTTTTTCTTTTTGTGCATAGCTTTTGCTTTGCCTACAGCAATTACTGTATTCATATTGTAATGACTCTCAGAAAGTTTGCACTCAGCGAAGTGTCAACACTGTGGGAGAGAAAGTGAATGGAGCCATGCAGATGTCTGGTTCGTATATCGTTAGCGGCCATTATTGCTTAAAATGGCGTATGTTTAGAAGAAGAAGCATTGAGTTGTTTTCGCTAGGGGCCATTAACGTTGGCAATAGTGTATGATCGGTGGCCCAGCCGAGAGAAGAAAGAAATACACACATACAAGTATTCCCTGATTTACGCAGAAAACATGGCAGGCTTCATAAACATATATACACATAGGATGATATCCAAACACCGTAACACCTCATAAAAATATAAGCAAATAAATGATTAAGTAAATTCTCGTATGTATGTCGCTTAATAAAATAGACGAGCTATGTAGATACCGAAACCAATGCAATGCCTCGCATTAATAATTCAATCAACTGCTTTCTGACTCTTATATGAAAACAAATAATCATTAAATAACTACCCACGATGTAACAAGTGCATCATAAGGCAACGTTACCAAAATGAATCAGAAAATAAGCCTTCTAGAAAATAACGTTCCAGTTGAATTCGGACGGATTTCGGGTGATTTAAATGAAATAGCTAATTGGAAAGCAACCGAATTTCGACAATTTTTACTATACTCCGGTATATTCATATTAAAAGAATGCATTCCAAGTGACTTTTATTATCAAGAGTTTGTAGTTTTGTTTTCCAATATTTAGTAATATTTAGCAAATATTTAGTAAGCTTTAATATACATAACTTGCTTCATTTAACATTTCTTTCTTTACAGATATTTTCAAAGCTCAAGGGCGTGTGAGCTTTGAAAAGGAGATAAAGAGAGCAGTCAATTTAAGCCACCACCGGCAGAAGCAAAAGTTGTTTATTAAAAAAAAAAAAATTGAATAATGTATATAGTGGTAATTTAAATTAGTTTAAGTATTATTTTAGTTTAATGTTAGTATTTATTTATTGGTAATTTAATGGTATTATCAATATATTATTTATAGTTTATTTTTATTTTATTTATTTAAGTTTTCTATTATATTAGTAAGTATTTTATAGTATTTATATAAAACTTATCAAGGAAAATAAATAATTTATTGTAATCCTTACTGTAAATATTATTTTTTATTAATTTATATTAATGTTTATATAAATATTTACTTTTTCCATATTTTATAAATAAAAAACTGTTATTTGAAAAAATATTTAAAAATCAAAAAGTCAAAGCAGCGTATTTAACTGTCAGCAAACATGTACACTAGTCAGAATAAGTTTGCGTACAAGGGGTACATAGTTTTTTCATATGAAAAATAAATCACTCAAAGTAATTTTTCAAAAACAAAATATTTTTTTATTTTTTCCATAAACTTAGTTCTTTTATTCTATTAAGATAATAATAACAAAAACTTGACCAAATTGTAAAAGAAGGGCCAAAAACAGAAAGTGTTATGAATTCACCTCAGAAAAAGTTTGCGTACAAGATAAGGTTATGTAGCAAAAATTGAATTTAAACTAAGTTTTGTCCAAAAATTAATAACTTTTTGAAAATGCTTCTCTTATTGGAACTCCCTGCAGAAGTTTCGACATAAATTTTATTAAATTATGTGTTTTTTCAACTGTTCTTTTGTTATATCCTTGAATTGTTATATTTGTTTACTATATCTTTGAAGATGGAGTGTTGTTGGGCTCAGGGTTCAAGTAAACCTTTATATATTTAATTAAATGCACGTTAGCTGACAAGGGAGACACTTTTTCAACTTTTTTGAGCCAGTTAATAGCAAAGATAGCTTCACATCATATGCATGGCGCCTTAAGGTCATCGTAAAGTTGAAAAGAAATGTTGGAACCTGATCCAAAATTTTGAAACCTTGCCTTGCATAAACTTTTAGAATATGTAAATAACCCCTCGGAACCATTTCTGAATAAAAAAAACACAGCCTGCTCACTCCTTTACTAGACATGCAGCCCCATACCATATCCTCACATATGCTATGCTTCACTGTTAATTTCAGATTTTTGTTAGTAACAGGATCCTCTTCAAATTAGTTGATGCCTTTTAATGCCAAATATGCCAAACCATTATCAGATAATAATAAATCTTCCCACTTTCCATAGATAACAACTCATCGTCCCGGAAATCCGGGTTTCTAGACTCTTTGATGGACTCTTTCACGAAAGCAATTATGTGCTCCTTGTTAGTAAGATAAATATGAGCTTCTTACATGTTATTATGTAGGGGAAATATGTTTTTTTCATGATTTTTCGTTTAACGTCACTGCTACTAGGTTTTATAAATATTTCTGTACATTTCTGAAGATATTGGATGCAACTAGCCTAAGATTATGATGCACTGATCGCAAAACAATCTAATCCTATTGCTTGGGTAGCTTAAGAAAATGGTCAGATCGTAGCAAAGAAGCAAGAATTTCTGGTTTTTTTTTCGAAATTTAAGATGGCTTTTCGAAATGGCGAAATGCTCTTCGAAAAGTTTCTCTAATTTCACGAAATTTTTTGTCAATTTGGGACAGATTTAGTAAGATTATCCTTTTATCCATTTTTATTTTTTTCGCTTGGGTTCTATTGCTTTCTATATACAGTGTACCGCAAAAGTTTTCGTACAACACCTGGTTAAGAACTAATTATTAAAAAAACTAAATATTTGTAGGAATTTTGAAAAAGTGTCGATACAGATCTGTTTATTTAGCATTTATTTTTAATATAACAACAAAAACCAAAAGATTTCATTAAATAGATTAAAAGTTTTAAACCAAAAACAAAAAAAGTCGCTTATTTACTTCCAATAAAGTCTTCGTACACTTAAGCTATGTCTGTGCATTTGTCTTCGTACACTTACGAAATTAATTAACTATGAATTATGAAAACCTACAAAATGTTGTATTAGTATTTAATTGGATACCCCTTGTTTTTAATCGCCTTAAGGCGATCTGGCATCGACTTTACAAGTTTTTGTGTACATTTACCATTCTACGAATGAATGATGGAAGTCTCGTTTGATTGCTTTTTCAAAGAATAGTTTTCAATAAATTATTATTATGGGCAAAAGGACAGACATAGCTTAAGTGTACGAAGACTTTATTGGAAGTAAATAAGCGACTTTTTTTGTTTTTGGTTTAAAACTTTTAAACTAGATATTTAATGAAATCTTTTGGTTTTTGTTGTTGTATTAAAAATAAATGCTAAATAAACAGATTTGTATTGACACTTTTTCCAAATTCCTACAAATATTTAGTTTTTTTATTAATTAGTTCTTAACCAGGTGTTGTACGAAGACTTTTGTGGTACACTGTAATTATAGAAAGTTATTATTAGTTATTAGTTTTAATGCATCTAAAACACAACAAAAAGTGCAGTGAAGGCATATATGAATAATGTGGATAAGTTTTGGTAAACAGATAACCCATTTTTCAGGCCAAAATTGATGATAACATAATTTTGACTTGCCCGTACGCAAACTTTTTCTGACTATTGTATCTTTTTTCACCAAAAATCAAACGAGACAGCTATACATTTTTTGCGTTCTAAAATGTCAACATTTCATGCGTGGGAGTGAGATGGACTGAGTGACAGCATTAATGGGAGTAAACGACATAGCTATACATTTTAAATACGCAAAACAACAGGTGTAAGAAGGAGCAGCATCTAATGAGTAGTTTTTACTAGCGGCCATTATTGTTTTGCACAATTCACTCTTAAATTACCTACTCACTCACTCACATTCGTTTTTGTGATTGTCAATGAATGAGTAATAATTTGCCCTCGAGTGAGAGATTGTACTGTATTCATAAATTGAATGAGTCATTTCATAGTGTACTCAAACAGAAACTGTATTCACTTTATGCTGTGAATACAGCGAAATCAAATGAATGATTTGAATCATTCATATTGAGTAGTGTGCTCAAAATGAAACTAAAAAATCCTTTTCTATCAAGTTCTATCAAGTGAATAAATTGTCAACGAATACCAACAATGAAAACAAAAACGAAATATACCGTTACTATATACAAATGATGCTAACTAATGTTGACAACCTTACGAACAAGTGAGTAATGAATATTCACTAAAGAGAATGGTGTGTTATGACTCTCTCTATTTTGTGACTTTTTCTTTTTGTGCATAGCTTTTGCTTTGCCTACAGCAATTACTGTATTCATATTGTAATGACTCTCAGAAAGTGTGCACTCAGCGAAGTGTCAACACTGTGGGAGAGAAAGTGAATGGAGCCATGCAGATGTCTGGTTCGTATATCGTTAGCGGCCATTATTGCTTAAAATGGCGTATGTTTAGAAGAAGAGGCATTGAGTTGTTTTCGCTAGGGGCCATTAACGTTGGCAATAGTGTATGATCGGTGGCCCAGCCGAGAGAAGAAAGAAATACACACATACAAGTATTCCCTGATTTACGCAGAAAACATGGCAGGATTTATAAATATATATACACATAGGATGACATCCAAACACCGTAACACCTCATAAAAATATAAGCAAATAAATGATTAAGTAAATTCTCGTATGTAAATAAGGCTGAGAAATTTTAAAGAAATGCACTAAAGCACGATTACCGAAATTAAATATATTCAAAAATAGATATGTTGCTTAATAAAATAAACAGAATAGAGTGATTTAATAACTTCTCATTTGTAAATAAGGATATGAAATTTTAAAGATATTCACTTAAGCACGGTTCCCAAAATTAAATATATATCTCGCTTAATAAAATAGACGAGCTATGTAGATACCGAAACCAATGCAATGCCTCGCATTAATAATTCAATCAACTGCTTGCTGGCTCTTATATGAAAACAAATAATCATTAAATAAATACCCACGATGTAACGAGTGCATCATAAGGCAACGTTACAAAAATGAATCAGATATATAATAAGCCATCTAGAAAATAATGTTCCAGTTGAATTCGGACGGATTTGAATTGTTATATTTGTTTACTATATCTTTGAAGATGGAGTGTTGTTGGGCTCAGGGTTCAAGTAAACCTTTATATATTTAATTAAATGCACGTTAGCTGACAAGGGAGAAACTTTTTCAACTTTTTTGAGCCAGTTAATAGCAAAGATAGCTTCACATCATATGCATGGCGCCTTAAGGTCATCGTAAAGTTGAAAAGAAATGTTGGAACCTGATCCAAACTTTTGAAACCTTGGCTTGCATAAACTTTTAGAATATGTAAATAACCCCTCGGAACCATTTCTGAATAAAAAAACACAGCCTGCTCACTCCTTTACTAGACATGCAGCCCCATACCATATCCCCACATATGCTATGCTTCACTGTTAAATTCAGATTTTTGTTAGTAACAGGATCCTCTTCAAATTAGTTGATGCCTTTTAATGCCAAATATGCCAAACCATTATCAGATAATAATAAATCTTCCCACTTTCCATAGATAACAACTCATCGTCCCGGAAATCCGGGTTTCTAGACTCTTTGATGGACTCTTTCACGAAAGCAATTATGTGCTCCTTGTTAGTAAGATAAATATGAGCTTCTTACATGTTATTATGTAGGGGAAATATGTTTTTTTCATGACTTTTCGTTTAACGTCACTGCTACTAGGTTTTATAAATATTTCTGTACATTTCTGAAGATATTGGATGCAACTAGCCTAAGATTATGATGCACTGATCGCAAAACAATCTAATCCTATTGCTTGGGTAGCTTAAGAAAATGGTCAGATCGTAGCAAAGAAGCAAGAATTTCTGGTTTTTTTTTCGAAATTTAAGATGGCTTTTCGAAATGGCGAAATGCTCTTCGAAAAGTTTCTCTAATTTCACGAAATTTTTTGTCAATTTGGGACAGATTTAGTAAGATTATCCTTTTATCCATTTTTATTTTTTTCGCTTGGGTTCTATTGCTTTCTATATACAGTGTACCGCAAAAGTTTTCGTACAACACCTGGTTAAGAACTAATTATTAAAAAAACTAAATATTTGTAGGAATTTTGAAAAAGTGTCGATACAGATCTGTTTATTTAGCATTTATTTTTAATATAACAACAAAAACCAAAAGATTTCATTAAATAGATTAAAAGTTTTAAACCAAAAACAAAAAAAGTCGCTTATTTACTTCCAATAAAGTCTTCGTACACTTAAGCTATGTCTGTGCATTTGTCTTCGTACACTTACGAAATTAATTAACTATGAATTATGAAAACCTACAAAATGTTGTATTAGTATTTAATTGGATACCCCTTGTTTTTAATGACGGCCTTAAGGCGATCTGGCATCGACTTTACAAGTTTTTGTGTACATTCCTCCTGAAGAACCTGTTGCAGCTGAGGTTTCGACTAAATATGATGAGTCCTTATCTTTTTTTCCAGCATATTCCACATGTGCACAACAGGATTGAGGTCTGAACTCTGCGGTGTTGTTTTTAGTAAATGTGGAAAATTGTACAGCAAGTACAGCCTGGTGCTAAGTGCCATATGAGTAGGGTCGTTATCTTGCTGGAAGTAAAATTTCTCAGATAAACCCAACTTTTCCGCACTTGGCTTCAAATTTCTCTTGAGAATGTCAATGTATGCGCGATTATCCATGACTCCTTTAATTGTTTCCAAGTTTCCAACGCCGCTGGCAGCCATGCAACCCCATACCATTACTCCGCCGCCGCCGTGCTTAGCAGTCTTGATCGTATTCTTTGGATTATAAGCTTCTCCCGTCTTTCTCCAGACCTTGAGCCTGCCATCAGAGACAAAGATATTGTATTTGAACTCATCGGAGAATATAACGTTGTGCCAGAACTCAGGAGATGCATTTTGGTAGTCACGAGCAAAGTCCAAACGCTTTTTGCGATTGATTAAATTTACCAATGGCTTTCGGCGAGGAGTGCGAGACTTAAAACCGGCATCAATCACGGCTTTTCGCACAGTTTCCGGGTGAACTTTTTTTCTTCGATTGAAGGAACTCTGAGCTTATTTTCGGTCCACTTATAAACGGATCCGCTACAATCATACGCTTAATTTGCAGGCGATCTCCTCATGTGAGAATTGGAGGCCGTCCTGATTTAGGCTTATTCACTACGCGGCCTTCGTATTTAAAACGCCCAATGACCGATTGCACAGTAGAACGGCTGCGGGAAACGAGTTTAGTTATTTCAGCGTAGGATTTTTGCTGCTTCACGTGCAAATTCAATATAAGCTTACGCTTTTCAACTGACAAGTATTTTCCAGGAATTTTTTATAATATTTTAAAGTAAATTGCTTAAAATCTGACTTTCATTCTACGAATGAATGATGGAAGTCTCGTTTGATTGCTTTTTCAAAGAATAGTTTTCAATAAATTATTATTATGGGCAAAAGGACAGACATAGCTTAAGTGTACGAAGACTTTATTGGAAGTAAATAAGCGACTTTTTTTGTTTTTGGTTTAAAACTTTTAAACTAGATATTTAATGAAATCTTTTGGTTTTTGTTGTTGTATTAAAAATAAATGCTAAATAAACAGATTTGTATTGACACTTTTTCCAAATTCCTACAAATATTTAGTTTTTTTATTAATTAGTTCTTAACCAGGTGTTGTACGAAGACTTTTGTGGTACACTGTAATTATAGAAAGTTATTATTAGTTATTAGTTTTAATGCATCTAAAACACAACAAAAAGTGCAGTGAAGGCATATATGAATAATGTGGATAAGTTTTGGTAAACAGATAACCCATTTTTCAGGCCAAAATTGATGATAACATAATTTTGACTTGCCCGTACGCAAACTTTTTCTGACTATTGTATCTTTTTTCACCAAAAATCAAACGAGACAGCTATACATTTTTTGCGTTCTAAAATGTCAACATTTCATGCGTGGGAGTGAGATGGACTGAGTGACAGCATTAATGGGAGTAAACGACATAGCTATACATTTTAAATACGCAAAACAACAGGTGTAAGAAGGAGCAGCATCTAATGAGTAGTTTTTACTAGCGGCCATTATTGTTTTGCACAATTCACTCTTAAATTACCTACTCACTCACTCACATTCGTTTTTGTGATTGTCAATGAATGAGTAATAATTTGCCCTCGAGTGAGAGATTGTACTGTATTCATAAATTGAATGAGTCATTTCATAGTGTACTCAAACAGAAACTGTATTCACTTTATGCTGTGAATACAGCGAAATCAAATGAATGATTTGAATCATTCATATTGAGTAGTGTGCTCAAAATGAAACTAAAAAATCCTTTTCTATCAAGTTCTATCAAGTGAATAAATTGTCAACGAATACCAACAATGAAAACAAAAACGAAATATACCGTTACTATATACAAATGATGCTAACTAATGTTGACAACCTTACGAACAAGTGAGTAATGAATATTCACTAAAGAGAATGGTGTGTTATGACTCTCTCTATTTTGTGACTTTTTCTTTTTGTGCATAGCTTTTGCTTTGCCTACAGCAATTACTGTATTCATATTGTAATGACTCTCAGAAAGTGTGCACTCAGCGAAGTGTCAACACTGTGGGAGAGAAAGTGAATGGAGCCATGCAGATGTCTGGTTCGTATATCGTTAGCGGCCATTATTGCTTAAAATGGCGTATGTTTAGAAGAAGAGGCATTGAGTTGTTTTCGCTAGGGGCCATTAACGTTGGCAATAGTGTATGATCGGTGGCCCAGCCGAGAGAAGAAAGAAATACACACATACAAGTATTCCCTGATTTACGCAGAAAACATGGCAGGATTTATAAATATATATACACATAGGATGACATCCAAACACCGTAACACCTCATAAAAATATAAGCAAATAAATGATTAAGTAAATTCTCGTATGTAAATAAGGCTGAGAAATTTTAAAGAAATGCACTAAAGCACGATTACCGAAATTAAATATATTCAAAAATAGATATGTTGCTTAATAAAATAAACAGAATAGAGTGATTTAATAACTTCTCATTTGTAAATAAGGATATGAAATTTTAAAGATATTCACTTAAGCACGGTTCCCAAAATTAAATATATATCTCGCTTAATAAAATAGACGAGCTATGTAGATACCGAAACCAATGCAATGCCTCGCATTAATAATTCAATCAACTGCTTGCTGGCTCTTATATGAAAACAAATAATCATTAAATAAATACCCACGATGTAACGAGTGCATCATAAGGCAACGTTACAAAAATGAATCAGATATATAATAAGCCATCTAGAAAATAATGTTCCAGTTGAATTCGGACGGATTTGAATTGTTATATTTGTTTACTATATCTTTGAAGATGGAGTGTTGTTGGGCTCAGGGTTCAAGTAAACCTTTATATATTTAATTAAATGCACGTTAGCTGACAAGGGAGAAACTTTTTCAACTTTTTTGAGCCAGTTAATAGCAAAGATAGCTTCACATCATATGCATGGCGCCTTAAGGTCATCGTAAAGTTGAAAAGAAATGTTGGAACCTGATCCAAACTTTTGAAACCTTGGCTTGCATAAACTTTTAGAATATGTAAATAACCCCTCGGAACCATTTCTGAATAAAAAAACACAGCCTGCTCACTCCTTTACTAGACATGCAGCCCCATACCATATCCCCACATATGCTATGCTTCACTGTTAAATTCAGATTTTTGTTATTAACAGGATCCTCTTCAAATTAGTTGATGCCTTTTAATGCCAAATATGCCAAACCATTATCAGATAATAATAAATCTTCCCACTTTCCATAGATAACAACTCATCGTCCCGGAAATCCGGGTTTCTAGACTCTTTGATGGACTCTTTCACGAAAGCAATTATGTTCTCCTTGTTAGTAAGCTAAATATGAGCTTCTTACATGCTATTATGTAGGGGAAATATGTTTTTTTCATGACTTTTCTGTTAACGTCACTGCTACTAGGTTTTATAAATATTTCTGTACATTTCTGAAGATATTGGATGCAACTAGCCTAAGATTAACTGAAATAGCTAATTGGAAAGCAACCGAATTTCGACAATTTTTACTATTGTAATGGATTTCCTTTTTTGCTATTGCCCAAAATAGCTCAAGGTAACCCTGACATGCTTGTGGGGCTACATGCTTGAATACCCAAAATCCATTGCCCTGCATGCTTCTCGATTCGCTGAATAAACTGTAAAGTGCGAATAGGTGACACAGAGAAATAGGATTACCGTTAGCTTATGAGGTGACTTCTGCGCGGCGTACGTGACTCAAGTTCAGCGAGTTGCAAGAAGGTTAGCGAACAGTGAGCACATTAGTGAGGCAGTGGAAAGTGTCGGAAAAATTCACTAAAAGCATCTTGTCGTTTACCGTGTCCGTTTAATTCCCCCCGGTACTACCGGCAAATATTTCGTCGGGAGGCGGATTGAGCAGTTAACTCGAAAAGTTTATGCCGACCTCGCCAGTCGCCATCACCGTTCTTGTTTTGTGCGGTTGGTTAGCTTGGCAGTTTCGTCCATATTCGCTGTGCGCGTGTGTATCCTCGTTGTAGCTGTTGGCTGCTGCGCAGCTGGTGTATTCTGTCCGTGAATAGCCAGACTAACTTCTTCCACATCTCTCTGGACGCAATCATTTAGCGAAGCGGTATCGAGAGAAGCAATCGCCAAGGATTCGGCGGCCAAGAATTCCTCCAGCTGGATTAAACATATATTTTTTTGTCTTCTTCCTCTCCTCGTTCTGGGTAAGAGTAAATGGGACTAAAGTAGCATAGCAAATGAAGTAGCTAAGCCTTTGATTCATTTCTAGCGGGAGCACATGAACCACGTTTCCGGTGACAAGTCCGCGTGGCAAAGTCCAGCGGCAGCCAGACGACTAACCTCTTTTGGGACTTCTTCTGCGCTGCCAAGTCCAACAACTGCGAGTAGCAGCTATAACAGCCTCATGGGGGCGACCTAACCTCTGACCAAACACATTTTTCTTCCAATCATCACGCATGGTGCTACTTGGCTAAGTGGTTCCTCTGAACGGGCAGCGGCGCTGTCTGTTTCCTCAGATCTTGCTCCGGTCATTCCTTTATTGTAAAAACTCTTAACAATTTTTTTTTATATTATTCTCAAAATTTCTTTAAAGCTTTTCTAGTAATTTTCCAAAAACTTCAATAACTAAATATCTATCTTACTATATATTATATAAAAGAAAATAATTTTTTAAATTGTCTTAATTATTAACAGTTTTCTGCAAATGTAAACTTTAAATGAGATTTGCTAAAAATTAAAAATTTGCTAACTATTGATACTTAAGCGAATCCCTCCCCAAATCAGCTAAACCCGCAGCAAGCAATGTAGCGCACACCGACTTCGTTTGGCCAATCGAGTTCACCGGTGGACTACACAATGTAAGTCAATCCCTCCAAAAAAAACAAATAAATTTTATTCTATTTTACTTAAGCTATTAATAGTGTAGCATCCGCAAATATGTATGTATAATCATTAACAATCTGATTATTAGCTCAGTAAAAGTTTCCTATTTAAAATCCTTATAATTTGTTAAATACCCTGTATGCAGTGTAAGCAATAGACAGCTGCCCTTATGCATTCCAGGCATACACACTCACGCCCATAAATTCCACTCAATCATAATTTCTCTTTCACTGAGTGCGAAATGAATGCGTGCGCAATTTAAGCTTATATTATTGTCCTAATTTTCGGAATGCATATACATAAGTACGAATTGAATTTGAATAATGTTTATCTTAAAATGATTTGTTAAATAAAGCCCCACTGAAGGGAATACTACAGGAGGTCATGTGCGATGTAACTTGAGAAGGGTGTAATCAGTAGATAGGGGCAATCTAAAAATACGAGTGCGTGGATTGCCATGGCGTCGGATCTTCTTATGAGAAGCCGGGGGTGGGAAAACTGCACTCCCTGTGAAAACACCACACAGGCCCTGAGGGTGGCTAAATAGGAGCAAACTATCGCTGTTACCTTTTTTGTTTTGAATTTTTGATTCGGTCTGTTTCGGCTTTTTACATCTTTAATATGGCATGAGATTTTTTTTCTACTGTTGCGTTAGTCGAGGAGTGAATGCAAGGACCACGCCCAGCCGAACTAGCTAGCCGATGACCGTTATCATGCCGCCGTCGCATTCACAAATCGGCCAGACCATACGCAGTCCACCGCGAGCGCTACAATAGAATGGCACAAAACGTGGGCTCAGTTGGTCCTTTTGTCAACCTCACGCAACACTATACTCCGGTATATTCATATTAAAAGACTGCATTCCAAGTGACCTTTATTATCAAGAGTTAGTTTTGTTTTCCAATATTTATGGCAAACATTTAGTAAGCTTTAATATACATAACTTGCTTCATTTAACCTTTCTTTCTTTGCAGATATTTTCAAAGCTCAAGGGCGTGTGAGCTTTGAAAAAGAGATAAAGAGAGCAGTCAATTTAAGCCACCACCGGCAGAAGCAAAAGTTGTTTATTAAAAAAAAATTATTGAATAATGTATATAGTGGTAATTTAAATTAGTTTAAGTATTATTTTAGTTTAATGTTAGTATTTATTTATTGGTAATTTAATAGTATTATCAATATATTATTTATAGTTAATTTTTATTTTATTTATTTAAGTTTCCTATTATATTAGTAAGTATTTTTTAGTATTTATATAAAACTTATCAAGGAAAATAAATAATTTATTGTAATCCTTACTGTTGGAAATATGGCAACCCAATTGCATTTGACATTTAATTTTGAGTCTTTCTTTTATATCCTGTTTTTAGTCCGAATAAATCGTTGAAGTCGAAACGACACGTTTTTTCATTTTATCCCGAGAGCAGGTGGTATAACCCAACAAAGGTTATGGGCCCAGAACACGTGTGTTAAGTTCGGTGTCGAAAATTTAGTAAATCGTTTAAAATGAGCGCGATCGCAAATATTGAGAAACTCTCGGCGGAAAATTACGCGACGTGGTCGGTACAGATAAGGAGTTTATTAATAACTCTGGACTTATGGGAAAATGTGTCCGGTCCGTGTCCGGAGGCAGAGGAGGCCAAAGCCTCTTGGCTGGCCAGAGATCAAAAAGCTCTGGCCACGATAACTTTGTGTGTAAAACCTAGTGAACTTATCCATATAAAGAATTGCACCACTGCTAAAGGTGCATGGCAGACTCTTAACGCGATTTATCGGGCGGACAGTGCAGGACGCAAAGTGGCTTTATTTAAAAAGCTGGTCCACTTTAAAATAACCATGCAGGACAAATTCGCGGCGCGTATCAATGAGTTTTGTTCAATAGTCGACGAATTACATGAAATTTCACTTCCTGTGCCGGACGATTTCTTATCGGTATTACTTCTGTGCAGTCTCCCGGAGGAGATGGAAAGTTTTATTGTGGCCATAGAGAGCCGGGACATGCTACCAAAATTAAACACTTTGGTGGCCAAGATCCTAGAGGCTGAAGTGCGGCAGGTGGAAAAAGTTATACCTGGAGGGCACGAGGAAAAAATATTTATGGCGAAAAATAAAAATGGCGCGAAACGAAATAGTGAGGATGATAAAAGGAGAAATATTGTGTGCTTTAAGTGTGGCAAAAAGGGGCACATACGATCACAGTGCAAGCAATCCACAATCCACAAAGTGAGTGCGAGCGAGAGGGCATGCTCCTTGTTCGAAGAGAATAACACGAATTGTGATTTATGGATTTTTGACAGTGGTGCCAGTTCGCACATGTGTATGAATAAACATTTTTTCAGTGAAATAGTTGCAAAGAGGCAAGAAATAGTGTAGTAGAAATAGTCGGGAAAAATAATTTACGCAGAAGGCATAGGCAGTGTGAGTTTAAAAACGGAGTATATGAATTTAAAATTGAACAATGTGTGGTATGTGCCGGAATTAGACTCGAATTTCTTTTCTATTGGTAAGGCCATAAAGTATGGTTACACTGTGACATTTTCGAAGCATGGTGCAATGATGAAAACTAAAGACGGTGAGAACATGGCCGAAGCAGTGTTGGAAAACGGTGTATTTATTGCAAAGATGACAGTGAGGAAACTGGTCGAAAAATTGAACACTGTGGTGGAATGTGATAATACGAAAAAGTGGCATAAGAGATTTGGGCACGTAAATATAAAAGATTTGAAGCATTTGTGCAACAAGAACATGGTGCGCGGACTAAAAATAAAGGAAATTGACAATTTACAGTGTATTACGTGTGCCATATGTAAAATTCACAGTTTGCCTTACCCGAGTTACGGCAAAGTACTTTCAAAGCAAGTGTTAGACTTAATTCATACCGATCTTTGTGGCCCCATGCGTATTAAATCTCTAGGCGGTGCGTTCTACTTTATTACGTTTGTAGACGATTATTCGCGTTACATAAAAGTATATTTTTTGAAAAATAAATCTGAAGCTTTTGATGCATTCAAACATTTTGCTGTGACCGCGGAGACACAGATAGGCCGCAAAATTAAGACAGTCAGAAGTGACAATGGCAAGGAATTTGTCAATACTCAATTTAGAAATTATTTCCGTGAAAAGGGTATTGTCCACCAAACTACGGTCAGCTACACACCTCAGCAAAACGGTGTGGCTGAGAGGGCTAATAGGACCCTGGTTGAAATGGCGCGGTGCTTGCTGCAGTCTGCAGGTGCGACTCAAAGTCTATGGGGTGAAGCCGTAAATACAGCCGTATACCTGCGAAACAGATCTGCAACTAAGGTGCTAAGTGACGAGACTCCGTATGAGCGATGGTATGGTACAAAACCTTCAGTATCCCATTTTAAAATTTTCGGTTGTGATGCAGTAACTTTAAAGAAAGGTCCGCACAGGGGCGGAAAGTTTGACCCGAAGGGCATACAATTAAAATTTGTTGGTTATGCCGGATATACTAAGGGTTATCGATTGTATGATCCAGTTAAGCGAATCATTGTTATAGCCCGTGATTGCATATTTTTTGAAGACTCATTTGAAAAGATGGAGGTTGATGATATTTCTGAAGAAAGACCATTTTATTACCATCTACAAATTCCGACTGCTTCACACAATGAGCTGCCAAATATAAATGAAACTGACAATAGAGAAGAAGGTGAAGTACAAATCGAAGCTGAAGAAGATTCATCGGAATATGATGACGAGCCGATAGCAACACGAAAAAGAGGCCGGGGTAGGCCAGGCATCTTAAGAACCGGTAAAATAGGCAGGCCACGGAAGCAGTATAAACATGTAGAAATGTTAAACTATGTAATTGACAGCCAAAATAACGTAGCTGAAGCGTTAGATTCGCCAGAGGGAGCAAATTGGAGAAAGGCTATGCAGGCAGAGTTAGACTCACTAACTAAAAACAACACATGGGAATTAGTGGATAAGCCGAAGAACAAAAACGTAATCGGTTGTAGATGGGTATTCACGGTGAAGCGCAATCCAGATGGTACTATAGAAAAATTTAAAGCGCGGTTGGTAGCCCAAGGGTGCTCTCAAAAACTCAACATCGACTACAAGGAAACTTTTGCTCCGGTGGTACGCCATTCTACAATTCGATTGTTATTGGCTTTGGCAGTAAAGTACTCACTTTTAGTTCATCACGTCGATATTGTGGCCGCTTACTTAAATGGCGACCTACACGAAGAGGTTTATATGACGCAACCAACTACATTCGAAGACGAAAAGTTTCCAAACAGGGTGTGTCGATTGAAGAAATCTCTATACGGCTTAAAACAAGCCGGCCGTGAGTGGAATAAAAAGGTGTCAGACATCCTCATAACTATGGGCTTCAAGAGGTGCCAAGCGGATAGTTGCGTGTACTTTAAGAAAAAAGATAATAATATTTGTCTTATTGGGCTGTACGTTGACGATATGCTGTTGGCATGTTCAAATTCAAAGCTGGCCCAAGATGTTATACAGCGTCTGAACGAGTTTGTAGAAGCAGTGGATCGAGGCCCAATATCATTTTATTTAGGAATGGAAATCAATAGAGACGCATCTACTGGTTCTATATCCATCCATCAAAAGAATTACGTTGAGCAACTGTTAAAATCATGGGGTATGGAATCTTGTAAGCCTGCGGCTACACCATGGGTTGATGGCACAGTGTTGAAGAAATGCGAAAGCGATTGTAAGAATGTAGATGCAAAAAGGTATCAAAGCTTGATCGGCGGATTGATGTATCTAGCAGTCATCTCTAGACCAGATATCGCACATGTGGTGTCAAAGCTGTCGCAATTCAATAATCACCCGCATGAAGAGCATTTTAAAGCTGCTAAACACTTGTTAAGGTACTTGAAGCAAAATCCCGCCGCTGCAATTACGTATTCATCAGCGGACGAACAGTTAGTTTGCTATACGGACTCCGACTGGGCTGGTGACACAAGTGACCGTAAATCGTATAATGGTTTTGTTGTTTTTATGGCCGGTGGCCCAATTGCTTGGGAGTCGCGGAAGCAGTCCGTTGTTGCGCTTAGCACAATGGAGGCAGAATACGTGGCATTATGTCAGGGAGCAAAAGAAGTCGTTTTCCATCGTGGTCTAATGAAGGAAATCGGGCTTGCGGATTGTGTGAACGAGCCTACTACGATCTACTGCGATAATCAAAGTGCTCAATTCTTACTTAAAAATCCAATGGTGCATAAGAGGAGTAAGCATATAGACATCCGGTTTCACTATGTACGAGAAATGTTCAATCAAGGCGCTATACAGGTGGAGTACGTGAGCTCTGAAGAAAATGCTGCGGATATAATGACGAAATTTTTGCAAAAGGGAAAGCACAATAGGGGTTGCAAATTGTTAAAGATTCAATTAAATTGATATTATTTTGAACTATGTAAATAACTTGAATTGTAACAAATTTGTAATCCAGAAAAGCACATGTTCCTTTTTAATATAATGAATTGTAATGAAGTAATGCATATGAGTTGAGAGGGAGATTTGTTGGAAATATGGCAACCCAATTGCATTTTACATTTAATTTTGAGTCTTTCTTTTATATCCTGTTTTTAGTCCGAATAAATCGTTGAAGTCGAAACGACACGTTTTTTCATTTTATCCCGAGAGCAGGTGGTATAACCCAACACTTACTGTAAATATTAATTTTTTATTAATTTATATTAATGTTTATTATAAATATTTACTTTTCCCATATTTTATAAATAAAAAAATGTTATTTGAAAAAATATTTAAAAATCTAAAAGTCAAAGCAGCGTATTTTAACTGTCAGTAAGTTTCGGCATAAATTTTATTAAATTATGTGTTTTTTCAGCTGTTCTTTTGTTATATCCTTGAATTGTTATATTTGTTTACTATATCTTTGAAGATGGAGTGTTGTTAGGCTCAGGGTTCAAGTAAACCTTTATATATTTAATTAAATGCACGTTAGCTGACAAGGGAGAAACTTTTTTGAGCCAGTTAATAGCAAAGATAGCTTCACATCATATGCATGGCGCCTTAAGGTCATCGTAAAGTTGAAAAGAAATGTTGGAACCTGATCCAAAATTTTGAAACCTTGGCTTGCATAAACTTTTAGAATTTGTAAATAACCCCTCGGAACCATTTCTGAATCAAAAAACACAGCCTGCTCACTCCTTTACTAGACATGCAGCCCCATACCATATCCCCACATATGCAATGCTTCACTGTTAATGTCAGACTTTTGTTATTAACAGGATCCTCTTCAAATTAGTTGATGCCTTTTAATGCCAAATATGTCAAACCATTATCAGATAATCATAAATCTTCCCACTTTCCATAGATAACAACTCATCGTCCCGGAAATCCGGGTTTCTAGACTCTTTGATGGACTCTTTGACTCAAAATCCCTCAAAATTAATCAACTGTTCCCAGAATCCAAACGCAGTGGGCTAGACCAATAAATAACCCCTCAAAATGTAGCTTAAGTCTCCAGCTTTCCAAAATGGGGTGTAAGTCTTGGCAAGCTTCGCCTTAGAGATGTGACAACTCAAAATCCCTAAAAATTAATCAACTGTTCCCAGAATCCAAACGCAGTGGGCTAGACCAATAAATAACCCCTCAAAATGTAGTTTAAGCCTCCAGCTTTCCAAAATGGGGTGGGAAGTCTTGGCAAGCTTCGCCTTAGGGATGTGAAAACTCAAAATCCCTAAAAATTAATCAACTGTTCCCAGAATCCAAACGCAGTGGGCTAGACCAATAAATAACCCCTCCAAATGTAGCTTAAGTCTCCAGCTTTCCAAAATGGGGTGGGAAGTCTTGGCAAGCTTCGCCTTAGAGATGTGAAAACTCAAAATCCCAAAAAATAATCAACTGTTCCCAGAATCCAAACGCAGTCGGCTAGACCAATAAATAACCCCTCAAAATGTAGTTTAAGCCTCCAGCTTTCCAAAATGGGGTGGGAAGTCTTGGCAAGCTTCGCTTTAGAGATGTGAAAACTCAAAATCCCTAAAAATTAATCAACTGTTCCCAGAATCTAATGGCAGTGGGCTAGAACAATAAATAACCCTTCAAAATGTAGCTTAAGTCTCCAGCTTTCGAAAATGGGGTGGGAAGTCTTGGCAAGCTTCGCCTTAGAGGTGTGAAAACTCGAAATCCCAAAAAATAATCAACTGTTCCCAGAATCCAAACGCAGTGGTCTAGACCAATAAATAACCCCTCAAAATGTAGTTTAACCCATTAACGACAGAGCCCTTAAAATTGATGTAAGATGTTGAAATTTTTACCCGATGCTAGTTTTGTACAGTTAAATACAAATCAGAAAAAAATTTCAAAATCTTGGCAGGGGGCGTCAATATGGCCTGTGACGTATACGTCACGTTGGTCCTCATACCCACCTAGTGCATACATACGTGAAGATAATTTTATGTGTTCGAATATTTGCGAATTTTTTGGTTTTTATTCTCCTTTTTGATGCATCATACATTTTTTCATTATTTTAAATAGAAGGAGCATCTGGCGAATAAAAAATAAACTTTATATATTACACAATAAAATTAGTAAAATTGAAAATTAAGTCAAAAAATGATAGGTTTTGAAGCATTTAGCACACAAGCCCATATTACATGTTCCGCATACAGATATACACACCGTTGTGCAATTCTGACCCCGACATCGTCGACGTTTGCTATCTGCAATCACCTCCACAAAGTGATCGATGCCATCGTACCTTTGCATCATGCATTTATCTTCACTCTTCGGCTTTCGATAACCTTCAGGCGACTTTCTAACGCCACGACTAGCTCAGTGGTGGCTTGAAATTGCTTGACGAAAATCAGATTGGTAAAAATTTTGCATTGCAATGACAAAATTTTAATAATTTGTGAGCCCACTGTTGTAAGGTCCTAGGTGGGAAGAAAGGTCGGAATACGTCCAGTAGGGTGGAACTAATGTTGGTAAATACGGACCACCACAATTTCTTGTGACAATTCTGTATTCATTCAAATGCTGATAAATACGATCTGCACCGCCCATTCAAACATTATACACCGCATCGCTACCGCATGTGGTCGGGGAACGGTGGTTATTCGCCGATGTTTTCGTGAGTATTGACCGACTTTGGATACATGATGTTATCCATAAATGGTTTAAGCTATAGAAAAAACAGCACTTTCCAGTTTTATGCTCTCTATGTGATCACCTTGTTTCTTTTTTAGTGTCTTTTTGTCAGGCAAAAGGCAAGATTTCGGTATCATAAAGTATCTCTTATTACACCAGTGCCCCCAGTAGCCCCACTGTTTCAAACCAACCAAAACTCGAATTGAAGTAAATAAATTATCGAAACTTATGCAATACGGCAACTGTCTTCTCGTCGTCCAAAAGACGACAAATCAAGAACATCCTTGATTTAAGGATCCTTCAAAGGATTAAAGGACGATATTGTCATCGATGTTGACAGGAATCTCATCTTCATTGGAATTACACACTAATTCACATGGTAGTAGTTGCTTCCTGCCCAAATTTGTGATAGTACCGCCGTAGTCTTCTTCGCCTGAATCTTCATCGGATACCTTAGGGTCACCGGAAGGCTCTTATACAATTTTCAAAACCTTCATCATACCCTGCAAGCTTTCCAGATAATCTAGCATTTCATCTGGGTTTTTGAAGTATCTAATGACATAAAAAATTAATATATGTACTTGCACTGTATTTGGACCAACGTAACGTATACGTCACGGCAATAAAAAACACAATCAAACACGGATAAAACCAAATACGTTGTCATTTATTTTTTGCACTATTTATCTACAAACTATTCTAAGTAAAACTGCATTAAAATATTTTGTTTATCTGCATACGAAAAAAACATTTTAATATACTTACTTTTTGACCTTTGTCATTTTCGATATTTTTCCTTTTTTCAAATTTCACAAAATAATAAATCAATGTAAACACGACTTTTCACAATGAAAGCTTGACTGCAACTGAAGCAGTTTCGGTCGCTATGCTTATGAGTAGGTCATGATATAGTTTTTATTACATTTGAAGTAGCCAATTCTTTTTTCTCCGCCCATAAAGCTGGGCTAAGCTATCGTGACGTATACGTCACGTTGGTCGTTAACCCTTATTCTCATACCCGGGTACCCGGGTGCCCACTGCGATGTATTTTCGTGAAAAAAACTGACAAATAATAAAAATTTTTTTTTTACCTTCCGGATCCTCGTTATTTAGGTGAAAAGCGAACAAATCATATATTTAAAAAATTTTGTTTTCTATATTGAAAACTTAAAAATTTCATGAAATGGGTACCCGGGTACCCCGGGTGCCAAACGACGTTAGTAAGTTTGGGTATGAGAATAAGGGTTAATGGGTTAAGCACGATTCCCAAAATTAAATATATATCTCGCTTAATAAAATAGACGAGCTATGTAGATACCGAAACCAATGCAATGCCTAGCATTATTAATTCAATCAACTGCTTGCTGGCTCTTATATGAAAACAAATAATCATTAAATAAATACCTCGTGTCCCACGATGTAACGAGTGCATCATTTGCGCGCAGGGCATCCATTGAATGCCTAAAAGAAGGCGGAGCATCTAATGAGTAGTTTTTACTAGCGGCCATTATTCCTTGAAATGCCGTATGTTTGCAAGAAGAAGAAGCATTGAGTTGTTTTCGGTAGCGGCCATTATTGCTTGAAATGTATTGCAGCAGACGGTACTTATTTTCATTCACACGCTTCTGGCTCATATGCATGTGGCATTCACAATTCACAGATACGTTTGCGCAAAAATGTCATATATATATGACTAACCACATGTATACCGGCGAGTTTGCCGCGGCGCGTGCGGCATACACATGTTCTTTGGCACTTCGTGCCCTTACAAATTTTAGAAATTTGCAAGTTTTACTATCGTAGGGTCATAGGTAGAAAGAAAGGTAGGAATAGCTCCAGGAGGAGAAGCAGGTAGGAAGAAAAGGTAGGAGGAATAGGTCTAGGGGAGAAGGTAGGTGCAACTAGTAACTGGGATTGGCCCCATTTATGAAAGCTGAAGACTCCAGCTACGTTTTATGGGTATTATTTTTTCGATAAACACCTATAAATTCATATTTTACAAGCATTTTATCGATTTTGCAGTAGGCAGCCATTTAATGTCACTCTTGCGCATCGATCTGTTCATGATTGCCGATTAGTAATGGAATTATTGATTTAATTTGATAAAGCTGCGATCTCTAGCTACATTTTAAGAGGTTTTTTATTAAGGTAACCATACGCGTTTGGATTCTGTAAGCTTTTTAGTGGTGAGTGGGTATATTGTAATAGGCAGTTTTTCAATGTTATCCTTGCGCATCGATATGCTCATTATTCCTGAAGGATAATGAAAAGTTAGAGACTAATATAGAAAGCTTAAGACTATAGCTAAATTTTAAGGGGTCAATTATTAAAATGCACTCATGCATTTGGTGTTGACAAGCATTTTAGTGGTTGCGCACAAGTTGCAATTTGGTCAAAGTCACCGTTCCATATCGATTTGCTTTCGCATCTTAGGGTATAGAAGAATGATTGATACCATTATGGAAAGGTTAAGAGTCTAGCTAAATAATAAGGTATAATTTATTATATAATTATATAAATTATATAATTATTGTATAATTTTACACCTATAAATTCATATTTTACAAGCATTTTATCGATGTTGCAGTAGGCAGCCATTTAATGTCATATCTAAATAAGGCTATGAAATTTTAAAGATATTCACTTAAGCACGATTCCCAAAATTAAATATATATCTCGCTTAATAAAATAGACGAGCTATGTAGAAACCGAAACCAATGCAATGCCTAGCATTATTAATTCAATGAACTGCTTGCTGGCTCTTATATGAAAACAAATAATCATTAAATAAATACCTCGTGTCCCACGATGTAACGAGTGCATCATTTGCGCGCAGGGCATCCATTGAATGCCTAAAAGAAGGCGGAGCATCTAATGAGTAGTTCTTACTAGCGGCCATTATTCCTTGAAATGCCGTATGTTTGCAAGAAGAAGAAGCATTGAGTTGTTTTCGGTAGCGGCCATTATTGCTTGAAATGTATTGCAGCAGACGGTACTTATTTTCATTCACACGCTTCTGGCCCATATGCATGTGGCATTCACAATTCACAGATACGTTTGCGCAAAAATGTCATATATATATGACTAACCACATGTATACCGGCGAGTTTGCCGCGGCGCGTGCGGCATACACATGTTCTTTGGCACTTCGTGCCTGGGAGGGTGGGTGGGACAAATTTTAGAAATATGCAAGTTTTACTATCGTAGGGTCATAGGTAGAAAGAAAGGTAGGAATAGCTCCAGGAGGAGAAGCAGGTAGGAAGAAAAGGTAGGAGGAATAGGTCTAGGGGAGAAGGTAGATGCAACTAGTAACTGGGATTGGCCCCATTTATGAAAGCTGAAGACTCCAGCTACGTTTTATGGGTATTATTTTTTCGATAAACACCTATAAATTCATATTTTACAAGCATTTTATCGATTTTGCAGTAGGCAGCCATTTAATGTCACTCTTGCGCATCGATCTGTTCATGATTGCCGATTAGTAATGGAATTATTGATTTAATTTGATAAAGCTGCGATCTCTAGCTACATTTTAAGAGGTTTTTTATTAAGGTAACCATACGCGTTTGGATTCTGTAAGCTTTTTAGTGGTGAGTGGGTATATTGTAATAGGCAGTTTTTCAATGTTATCCTTGCGCATCGATATGCTCATTATTCCTGAAGGATAATGAAAAGTTAGAGACCAATATAGAAAGCTTAAGACTATAGCTAAATTTTAAGGGGTAAATTATTAAAATGCACTAATGCATTTGGTGTTGACAAGCATTTTAGTGGTTGCGCACAAGTTGCAATTTGGTCAAAGTCACCGTTCCATATCGATTTGCTTTCGCATCTTAGGGTATAGAAGAATGATTGATACCATTATGGAAAGGTTAAGAGTCTAGCTAAATAATAAGGTATAATTTATTATATAATTATATAAATTATATAATTATTGTATAATTTTACACCTATAAATTCATATTTTACAAGCATTTTATCGATGTTGCAGTAGGCAGCCATTTAATGTCATATCTAAATAAGGCTATGAAATTTTAAAGATATTCACTTAAGCACGATTCCCAAAATTAAATATATATCTCGCTTAATAAAATAGACGAGCTATGTAGATACCGAAACCAATGCAATGCCCAGCATTATTAATTCAATCAACTGCTTGCTGGCTCTTATATGAAAACAAATAATCATTAAATAAATACCTCGTGTCCCACGATGTAATGAGTGCATCATTTGCGCGCAGGGCATCCATTGAATGCCTAAAAGAAGGCGGAGCATCTAATGAGTAGTTTTTACTAGCGGCCATTATTCCTTGAAATGCCGTATGTTTGCAAGAAGAAGAAGCATTGAGTTGTTTTCGGTAGCGGCCATTATTGCTTGAAATGTATTGCAGCAGACGGTACTTATTTTCATTCACACGCTTCTGGCTCATATGCATGTGGCATTCACAATTCACAGATACGTTTGCGCAAAAATGTCATATATATATGACTAACCACATGTATACCGGCGAGTTTGCCGCGGCGCGTGCGCCATACACATGTTCTTTGGCACTTCGTGCCTGGGAGGGTGGGTGGGACAAATTTTAGAAATTTGCAAGTTTTACTATCGTAGGGTCATAGGTAGAAAGAAAGGTAGGAATAGCTCCAGGAGGAGAAGCAGGTAGGAAGAAAAGGTAGGAGGAATAGGTCTAGGGGAGAAGGTAGGTGCAACTAGTAACTGGGATTGGCCCCATTTATGAAAGCTGAAGACTCCAGCTACGTTTTATGGGTATTATTTTTTCGATAAACACCTATAAATTCATATGCATTTTATCGATTTTGCAGTAGGCAGCCATTTAATGTCACCCTTGCGCATCGATCTGTTCATGATTGCCGATTAGTAATGGAATTATTGATTTAATTTGATAAAGCTGCGATCTCTAGCTACATTTTAAGAGGTTTTTATTAAGGTAACCATACGCGTTTGGATTCTGTAAGCTTTTTAGTGGTGAGTGGGTATATTGTAATAGGCAGTTTTTCAATGTTATCCTTGCGCATCGATATGCTCATTATTCCTGAAGGATAATGAAAAGTTAGAGACCAATATAGAAAGCTTAAGACTATAGCTAAATTTTAAGGGGTAAATTATTAAAATGCACTAATGCATTTGGTGTTGACAAGCATTTTAGTGGTTGCGCACAAGTTGCAATTTGGTCAAAGTCACCGTTCCATATCGATTTGCTTTCGCATCTTAGGGTATAGAAGAATGATTGATACCATTATGGAAAGGTTAAGAGTCTAGCTAAATAATAAGGTATAATTTATTATATAATTATATAAATTATATAATTATTGTATAATTTTACACCTATAAATTCATATTTTACAAGCATTTTATCGATGTTGCAGTAGGCAGCCATTTAATGTCATATCTAAATAAGGCTATGAAATTTTAAAGATATTCACTTAAGCACGATTCCCAAAATTAAATATATATCTCGCTTAATAAAATAGACGAGCTATGTAGATACCGAAACCAATGCAATGCCTAGCATTATTAATTCAATCAACTGCTTGCTGGCTCTTATATGAAAACAAATAATCATTAAATAAATACCTCGTGTCCCACGATGTAATGAGTGCATCATTTGCGCGCAGGGCATCCATTGAATGCCTAAAAGAAGGCGGAGCATCTAATGAGTAGTTTTTACTAGCGGCCATTATTCCTTGAAATGCCGTATGTTTGCAAGAAGAAGAAGCATTGAGTTGTTTTCGGTAGCGGCCATTATTGCTTGAAATGTATTGCAGCAGACGGTACTTATTTTCATTCACACGCTTCTGGCTCATATGCATGTGGCATTCACAATTCACAGATACGTTTGCGCAAAAATGTCATATATATATCTAGCTAAATAATAAGGTATAATTTATTATCAGGTGTACAACTTTGCTTCCGCCGTTTTTTCCAAAATTAAAAGCTTTATTGCGAAAAAGTGCTTACAGATGTATTATTCAAAGTATTGTCCGTCGCTAGCGACAACTTTCTCCCATCTTTCCGGCAATTTTCGGATCCCGGCTCGAAAAAAGGAGTCCTCTTTTGATGCTATCCATGAAGCAATCCATTTTTCCAATTCTTCGAAGGATTAAAAATGTTGATCTGCCAGGCCGTGTGCCATCGAACGGAATAGGTGGAAGTCAGAAGGGGCGACATCTGGGGAATACGGCGGGTGGGGCAAGACTTCCCATTTCAGCGTTTCCAGGTACTTTTTGACCACTTTTGCGACGTGAGGCCGAGCATTGTCGTGTTGGAGGATGACTTTGTCATGTCGCTCTTGATATTGTGGCCGCTTTTCTTTTAGCGCGCGACTAAGGCGCATCAGTTGCGTTCGGTAGCGATCTCCTGTGATGGTTTCACCCGGTTTTAAGAGCTCGTAGTAAATCACACGAAGGTTTTTGAAGGTTTTTTCTCTTCCACCACCATGTTTGTCTTCGACATCGAAATCACCATTTTTAAAACGTTGAAACCACTCCCGACACGTTCTTTCACTCAGAGCAGCATCACCGTAAGTTTCTGAGAGCATTCGATGCGCTTCAGCTGCATTTTTTTGCGAATTGTAACAGAAAAGTAAAACTTCCCGCAAATGGCGAGAATTGGGCACATAAACGGACATTTTCGAGCGTGAATAAAACAAGAACAACTGTCACTGAAACGGCGATGACAATTCGTTAGGCACTGTCCACACTCACTTTAAAGGCATTACCATCTATGTATTTCAACCAGCCTCAGCCGGTACAGCCACCTATCGGAAAACGGCGGAAGCAAAGTTGTACACCTGATATATAATTATATAAATTATATAATTATTGTATAATTTTACACCTATAAATTCATATTTTACAAGCATTTTATCGATGTTGCAGTAGGCAGCCATTTAATGTCATATCTAAATAAGGCTATGAAATTTTAAAGATATTCACTTAAGCACGATTCCCAAAATTAAATATATATCTCGCTTAATAAAATAAACGAGCTATGTAGATACCGAAACCAATGCAATGCCTAGCATTATTAATTCAATCAACTGCTTGCTGGCTCTTATATGAAAACAAATAATCATTAAATAAATACCTCGTGTCCCACGATGTAACGAGTGCATCATTTGCGCGCAGGGCATCCATTGAATGCCTAAAAGAAGGCGGAGCATCTAATGAGTAGTTTTTACTAGCGGCCATTATTCCTTGAAATGCCGTATGTTTGCAAGAAGAAGAAGCATTGAGTTGTTTTCGGTAGCGGCCATTATTGCTTGAAATGTATTGCAGCAGACGGTACTTATTTTCATTCACACGCTTCTGGCTCATATGCATGTGGCATTCACAATTCACAGATACGTTTGCGCAAAAATGTCATATATATATGACTAACCACATGTATACCGGCGAGTTTGCCGCGGCGCGTGCGGCATACACATGTTCTTTGGCACTTCGTGCCTGGGAGGGTGGGTGGGACAAATTTTAGAAATTTGCAAGTTTTACTATCGTAGGGTCATAGGTAGAAAGAAAGGTAGGAATAGCTCCAGGAGGAGAAGCAGGTAGGAAGAAAAGGTAGGAGGAATAGGTCTAGGAGAGAAGGTAGGTGCAACTAGTAACTGGGATTGGCCCCATTTATGAAAGCTGAAGACTCCAGCTACGTTTTATGGGTATTATTTTTTCGATAAACACCTATAAATTCATATTTTACAAGCATTTTATCGATTTTGCAGTAGGCAGCCATTTAATGTCACTCTTGCGCATCGATCTGTTCATGATTGCCGATTAGTAATGGAATTATTGATTTAATTTGATAAAGCTGCGATCTCTAGCTACATTTTAAGAGGTTTTTTATTAAGGTAACCATACGCGTTTGGATTCTGTAAGCATTTTAATGGTGAGTGGGTATATTGTAATAGGCAGTTTTTCAATGTTATCCTTGCGCATCGATATGCTCATTATTCCTGAAGGATAATGAAAAGTTAGAGACCAATATAGAAAGCTTAAGACTATAGCTAAATTTTAAGGGGTCAATTATTAAAATGCACTCATGCATTTGGTGTTGACAAGCATTTTAGTGGTTGCGCACAAGTTGCAACTTGGTCAAAGTCACCGTTCCATATCGATTTGCTTTCGCATCTTAGGGTATAGAAGAATGATTGATACCATTATGGAAAGGTTAAGAGTCTAGCTAAATAATAAGGTATAATTTATTAGATATATAATTATATAAATTATATAATTATTGTATAATTTTACACCTATAAATTCATATTTTACAAGCATTTTATCGATGTTGCAGTAGGCAGCTATTTAATGTCATATCTAAATAAGGCTATGAAATTTTAAAGATATTCACTTAAGCACGATTCCCAAAATTAAATATATATCTCGCTTAATAAAATAGACGAGTTATGTAGATACCGAAACCAATGCAATGCCTAGCATTATTAATTCAATCAACTGCTTGCTGGCTCTTATATGAAAACAAATAATCATTAAATAAATACCTCGTGTCCCACGATGTAACGAGTGCATCATTTGCGCGCAGGGCATCCATTGAATGCCTAAAAGAAGGCTGAGCATCTAATGAGTAGTTTTTACTAGCGGCCATTATTCCTTGAAATGCCGTATGTTTGCAAGAAGAAGAAGCATTGAGTTGTTTTCGGTAGCGGCCATTATTGCTTGAATGTATTGCAGCAGACGGTACTTATTTTCATTCACACGCTTCTGGCTCATATGCATGTGGCATTCACAATTCACAGATACGTTTGCGCAAAAATGTCATATATATATGACTAACCACATGTATACCGGCGAGTTTGCCGCGGCGCGTGCGGCATACACATGTTCTTTGGCACTTCGTGCCTGGGAGGGTGGGTGGGACAAATTTTAGAAATTTGCAAGTTTTACTATCGTAGGGTCATAGGTAGAAAGAAAGGTAGGAATAGCTCCAGGAGGAGAAGCAGGTAGGAAGAAAAGGTAGGAGGAATAGGTCTAGGGGAGAAGGTAGGTGCAACTAGTAACTGGGATTGGCCCCATTTATGAAAGCTGAAGACTCCAGCTACGTTTTATGGGTATTATTTTTTCGATAAACACCTATAAATTCATATTTTACAAGCATTTTATCGATTTTGCAGTAGGCAGCCATTTAATGTCACTCTTGCGCATCGATCTGTTCATGATTGCCGATTAGTAATGGAATTATTGATTTAATTTGATAAAGCTGCGATCTCTAGCTACATTTTAAGAGGTTTTTTATTAAGGTAACCATACGCGTTTGGATTCTGTAAGCTTTTTAGTGGTGAGTGGGTATATTGTAATAGGCAGTTTTTCAATGTTATCCTTGCGCATCGATATGCTCATTATTCCTGAAGGATAATGAAAAGTTAGAGACCAATATAGAAAGCTTAAGACTATAGCTAAATTTTAAGGGGTCAATTATTAAAATGCACTCATGCATTTGGTGTTGACAAGCATTTTAGTGGTTGCGCAATTGCAATTTGGTCAAAGTCACCGTTCCATATCGATTTGCTTTCGCATCTTAGGGTATAGAAGAATGGTTGATACCATTATGGAAAGGTTAAGAGTCTAGCTAAATAATAAGGTATAATTTATTATATAATTATATAAATTATATAATTATTGTATAATTTTACACCTATAAATTCATATTTTACAAGCATTTTATCGATGTTGCAGTAGGCAGCCATTTAATGTCATATCTAAATAAGGCTATGAAATTTTAAAGATATTCACTTAAGCACGATTCCCAAAATTTAATATATATCTCGCTTAATAAAATAAACGAGCTATGTAGATACCGAAACCAATGCAATGCCTAGCATTATTAATTCAATCAACTGCTTGCTGGCTCTTATATGAAAACAAATAATCATTAAATAAATACCTCGTGTCCCACGATGTAACGAGTGCATCATTTGCGCGCAGGGCATCCATTGAATGCCTAAAAGAAGGCGGAGCATCTAATGAGTAGTTTTTACTAGCGGCCATTATTCCTTGAAATGCCGTATGTTTGCAAGAAGAAGAAGCATTGAGTTGTTTTCGGTAGCGGCCATTATTGCTTGAAATGTATTGCAGCAGACGGTACTTATTTTCATTCACACGCTTCTGGCTCATATGCATGTGGCATTCACAATTCACAGATACGTTTGCGCAAAAATGTCATATATATATGACTAACCACATGTATACCGGCGAGTTTGCCGCGGCGCGTGCGGCATACACATGTTCTTTGGCACTTCGTGCCTGGGAGGGTGGGTGGGACAAATTTTAGAAATTTGCAAGTTTTACTATCGTAGGGTCATAGGTAGAAAGAAAGGTAGGAATAGCTCCAGGAGGAGAAGCAGGTAGGAAGAAAAGGTAGGAGGAATAGGTCTAGGGGAGAAGATAGATGCAACTAGTAACTGGGATTGGCCCCATTTATGAAAGCTGAAGACTCCAGCTACGTTTTATGGGTATTATTTTTTCGATAAACACCTATAAATTCATATTTTACAAGCATTTTATCGATTTTGCAGTAGGCAGCCATTTAATGTCACTCTTGCGCATCGATCTGTTCATGATTGCCGATTAGTAATGGAATTATTGATTTAATTTGATAAAGCTGCGATCTCTAGCTACATTTTAAGAGGCTTTTTATTAAGGTAACCATACGCGTTTGGATTCTGTAAGCATTTTAATGGTGAGTGGGTATATTGTAATAGGCAGTTTTTCAATGTTATCCTTGCGCATCGATATGCTCATTATTCCTGAAGGATAATGAAAAGTTAGAGACCAATATAGAAAGCTTAAGACTCTAGCTAAATTTTAAGGGGTCAATTATTAAAATGCACTCATGCATTTGGTGTTGACAAGCATTTTAGTGGTTGCGCACAAGTTGCAATTTGGTCAAAGTCACCGTTCCATATCGATTTGCTTTCGCATCTTAGGGTATAGAAGAATGGTTGATACCATTATGGAAAGGTTAAGAGTCTAGCTAAATAATAAGGTATAATTTATTATATAATTATATAAATTATATAATTATTGTATAATTTTACACCTATAAATTCATATTTTACAAGCATTTTATCGATGTTGCAGTAGGCAGCCATTTAATGTCATATCTAAATAAGGCTATGAAATTTTAAAGATATTCACTTAAGCACGATTCCCAAAATTAAATATATATCTCGCTTAATAAAATAGACGAGCTATGTAGATACCGAAACCAATGCAATGCCTAGCATTATTAATTCAATGAACTGCTTGCTGGCTCTTATATGAAAACAAATAATCATTAAATAAATACCTCGTGTCCCACGATGTAACGAGTGCATCATTTGCGCGCAGGGCATCCATTGAATGCCTAAAAGAAGGCGGAGCATCTAATGAGTAGTTTTTACTAGCGGCCATTATTCCTTGAAATGCCGTATGTTTGCAAGAAGAAGAAGCATTGAGTTGTTTTCGGTAGCGGCCATTATTGCTTGAAATGTATTGCAGCAGACGGTACTTATTTTCATTCACACGCTTCTGGCTCATATGCATGTGGCATTCACAATTCACAGATACGTTTGCGCAAAAATGTCATATATATATGACTAACCACATGTATACCGGCGAGTTTGCCGCGGCGCGTGCGGCATACACATGTTCTTTGGCACTTCGTGCCTGGGAGGGTGGGTGGGACAAATTTTAGAAATTTGCAAGTTTTACTATCGTAGGGTCATAGGTAGAAAGAAAGGTAGGAATAGCTCCAGGAGGAGAAGCAGGTAGGAAGAAAAGGTAGGAGGAATAGGTCTAGGGGAGAAGGTAGATGCAACTAGTAACTGGGATTGGCCCCATTTATGAAAGCTGAAGACTCCAGCTACGTTTTATGGGTATTATTTTTTCGATAAACACCTATAAATTCATATTTTACAAGCATTTTATCGATTTTGCAGTAGGCAGCCATTTAATGTCACTCTTGCGCATCGATCTGTTCATGATTTCCGATTAGTAATGGAATTATTGATTTAATTTGATAAAGCTGCGATCTCTAGCTACATTTTAAGAGGCTTTTTATTAAGGTAACCATACGCGTTTGGATTCTGTAAGCATTTTAATGGTGAGTGGGTATATTGTAATAGGCAGTTTTTCAATGTTATCCTTGCGCATCGATATGCTCATTATTCCTGAAGTATAATGAAAAGTTAGAGACCAATATAGAAAGCTTAAGACTCTAGCTAAATTTTAAGGGGTCAATTATTAAAATGCACTCATGCATTTGGTGTTGACAAGCATTTTAGTGGTTGCGCACAAGTTGCAATTTGGTCAAAGTCACCGTTCCATATCGATTTGCTTTCGCATCTTAGGGTATAGAAGAATGATTGATACCATTATGGAAAGGTTAAGAGTCTAGCTAAATAATAAGGTATAATTTATTATATAATTATATAAATTATATAATTATTGTATAATTTTACACCTATAAATTCATATTTTACAAGCATTTTATCGATGTTGCAGTAGGCAGCCATTTAATGTCATATCTAAATAAGGCTATGAAATTTTAAAGATATTCACTTAAGCACGATTCCCAAAATTAAATATATATCTCGCTTAATAAAATAGACGAGCTATGTAGATACCGAAACCAATGCAATGCCTAGCATTATTAATTCAATGAACTGCTTGCTGGCTCTTATATGAAAACAAATAATCATTAAATAAATACCTCGTGTCCCACGATGTAACGAGTGCATCATTTGCGCTCAGGGCATCCATTGAATGCCTAAAAGAAGGCGGAGCATCTAATGAGTAGTTCTTACTAGCGGCCATTATTCCTTGAAATGCCGTATGTTTGCAAGAAGAAGAAGCATTGAGTTGTTTTCGGTAGCGGCCATTATTGCTTGAAATGTATTGCAGCAGACGGTACTTATTTTCATTCACACGCTTCTGGCTCATATGCATGTGGCATTCACAATTCACAGATACGTTTGCGCAAAAATGTCATATATATATGACTAACCACATGTATACCGGCGAGTTTGCCGCGGCGCGTGCGGCATACACATGTTCTTTGGCACTTCGTGCCTGGGAGGGTGGGTGGGACAAATTTTAGAAATTTGCAAGTTTTACTATCGTAGGGTCATAGGTAGAAAGAAAGGTAGGAATAGCTCCAGGAGGAGAAGCAGGTAGGAAGAAAAGGTAGGAGGAATAGGTCTAGGGGAGAAGGTAGATGCAACTAGTAACTGGGATTGGCCCCATTTATGAAAGCTGAAGACTCCAGCTACGTTTTATGGGTATTATTTTTTCGATAAACACCTATAAATTCATATTTTACAAGCATTTTATCGATTTTGCAGTAGGCAGCCATTTAATGTCACTCTTGCGCATCGATCTGTTCATGATTGCCGATTAGTAATGGAATTATTGATTTAATTTGATAAAGCTGCGATCTCTAGCTACATTTTAAGAAGTTTTTTATTAAGGTAACCATACGCGTTTGGATTCTGTAAGCATTTTAATGGTGAGTGGGTATATTGTAATAGGCAGTTTTTCAATGTTATCCTTGCGCATCGATATGCTCATTATTCCTGAAGGATAATGAAAAGTTAGAGACCAATATAGAAAGCTTAAGACTCTAGCTAAATTTTAAGGGGTCAATTATTAAAATGCACTCATGCATTTGGTGTTGACAAGCATTTTAGTGGTTGCGCACAAGTTGCAATTTGGTCAAAGTCACCGTTCCATATCGATTTGCTTTCGCATCTTAGGGTATAGAAGAATGATTGATACCATTATGGAAAGGTTAAGAGTCTAGCTAAATAATAAGGTATAATTTATTATATAATTATATAAATTATATAATTATTGTATAATTTTACACCTATAAATTCATATTTTACAAGCATTTTATCGATGTTGCAGTAGGCAGCCATTTAATGTCATATCTAAATAAGGCTATGAAATTTTAAAGATATTCACTTAAGCACGATTCCCAAAATTAAATATATATCTCGCTTAATAAAATAGACGAGCTATGTAGATACTGAAACCAATGCAATGCCTAGCATTATTAATTCAATGAACTGCTTGCTGGCTCTTATATGAAAACAAATAATCATTAAATAAATACCTCGTGTCCCACGATGTAACGAGTGCATCATTTGCGCGCAGGGCATCCATTGAATGCCTAAAAGAAGGCGGAGCATCTAATGAGTAGTTTTTACTAGCGGCCATTATTCCTTGAAATGCCGTATGTTTGCAAGAAGAAGAAGCATTGAGTTGTTTTCGGTAGCGGCCATTATTGCTTGAAATGTATTGCAGCAGACGGTACTTATTTTCATTCACACGCTTCTGGCTCATATGCATGTGGCATTCACAATTCACAGATACGTTTGCGCAAAAATGTCATATATATATGACTAACCACATGTATACCGGCGAGTTTGCCGCGGCGCGTGCGGCATACACATGTTCTTTGGCACTTCGTGCCTGGGAGGGTGGGTGGGACAAATTTTAGAAATTTGCAAGTTTTACTATCGTAGGGTCATAGGTAGAAAGAAAGGTAGGAATAGCTCCAGGAGGAGAAGCAGGTAGGAAGAAAAGGTAGGAGGAATAGGTCTAGGGGAGAAGGTAGATGCAACTAGTAACTGGGATTGGCCCCATTTATGAAAGCTGAAGACTCCAGCTACGTTTTATGGGTATTATTTTTTCGATAAACACCTATAAATTCATATTTTACAAGCATTTTATCGATTTTGCAGTAGGCAGCCATTTAATGTCACTCTTGCGCATCGATCTGTTCATGATTGCCGATTAGTAATGGAATTATTGATTTAATTTGATAAAGCTGCGATCTCTAGCTACATTTTAAGAGGTTTTTTATTAAGGTAACCATACGCGTTTGGATTCTGTAAGCATTTTAATGGTGAGTGGGTATATTGTAATAGGCAGTTTTTCAATGTTATCCTTGCGCATCGATATGCTCATTATTCCTGAAGGATAATGAAAAGTTAGAGACCAATATAGAAAGCTTAAGACTCTAGCTAAATTTTAAGGGGTCAATTATTAAAATGCACTCATGCATTTGGTGTTGACAAGCATTTTAGTGGTTGCGCACAAGTTGCAATTTGGTCAAAGTCACCGTTCCATATCGATTTGCTTTCGCATCTTAGGGTATAGAAGAATGATTGATACCATTATGGAAAGGTTAAGAGTCTAGCTAAATAATAAGGTATAATTTATTATATAATTATATAAATTATATAATTATTGTATAATTTTACACCTATAAATTCATATTTTACAAGCATTTTATCGATGTTGCAGTAGGCAGCCATTTAATGTCATATCTAAATAAGGCTATGAAATTTTAAAGATATTCACTTAAGCACGATTCCCAAAATTAAATATATATCTCGCTTAATAAAATAGACGAGCTATGTAGATACTGAAACCAATGCAATGCCTAGCATTATTAATTCAATGAACTGCTTGCTGGCTCTTATATGAAAACAAATAATCATTAAATAAATACCTCGTGTCCCACGATGTAACGAGTGCATCATTTGCGCGCAGGGCATCCATTGAATGCCTAAAAGAAGGCGGAGCATCTAATGAGTAGTTTTTACTAGCGGCCATTATTCCTTGAAATGCCGTATGTTTGCAAGAAGAAGAAGCATTGAGTTGTTTTCGGTAGCGGCCATTATTGCTTGAAATGTATTGCAGCAGACGGTACTTATTTTCATTCACACGCTTCTGGCTCATATGCATGTGGCATTCACAATTCACAGATACGTTTGCGCAAAAATGTCATATATATATGACTAACCACATGTATACCGGCGAGTTTGCCGCGGCGCGTGCGGCATACACATGTTCTTTGGCACTTCGTGCCTGGGAGGGTGGGTGGGACAAATTTTAGAAATTTGCAAGTTTTACTATCGTAGGGTCATAGGTAGAAAGAAAGGTAGGAATAGCTCCAGGAGGAGAAGCAGGTAGGAAGAAAAGGTAGGAGGAATAGGTCTAGGGGAGAAGGTAGATGCAACTAGTAACTGGGATTGGCCCCATTTATGAAAGCTGAAGACTCCAGCTACGTTTTATGGGTATTATTTTTTCGATAAACACCTATAAATTCATATTTTACAAGCATTTTATCGATTTTGCAGTAGGCAGCCATTTAATGTCACTCTTGCGCATCGATCTGTTCATGATTGCCGATTAGTAATGGAATTATTGATTTAATTTGATAAAGCTGCGATCTCTAGCTACATTTTAAGAGGTTTTTTATTAAGGTAACCATACGCGTTTGGATTCTGTAAGCATTTTAATGGTGAGTGGGTATATTGTAATAGGCAGTTTTTCAATGTTATCCTTGCGCATCGATATGCTCATTATTCCTGAAGGATAATGAAAAGTTAGAGACCAATATAGAAAGCTTAAGACTCTAGCTAAATTTTAAGGGGTCAATTATTAAAATGCACTCATGCATTTGGTGTTGACAAGCATTTTAGTGGTTGCGCACAAGTTGCAATTTGGTCAAAGTCACCGTTCCATATCGATTTGCTTTCGCATCTTAGGGTATAGAAGAATGATTGATACCATTATGGAAAGGTTAAGAGTCTAGCTAAATAATAAGGTATAATTTATTATATAATTATATAAATTATATAATTATTGTATAATTTTACACCTATAAATTCATATTTTACAAGCATTTTATCGATGTTGCAGTAGGCAGCCATTTAATGTCATATCTAAATAAGGCTATGAAATTTTAAAGATATTCACTTAAGCACGATTCCCAAAATTAAATATATATCTCGCTTAATAAAATAGACGAGCTATGTAGATACTGAAACCAATGCAATGCCTAGCATTATTAATTCAATGAACTGCTTGCTGGCTCTTATATGAAAACAAATAATCATTAAATAAATACCTCGTGTCCCACGATGTAACGAGTGCATCATTTGCGCGCAGGGCATCCATTGAATGCCTAAAAGAAGGCGGAGCATCTAATGAGTAGTTTTTACTAGCGGCCATTATTCCTTGAAATGCCGTATGTTTGCAAGAAGAAGAAGCATTGAGTTGTTTTCGGTAGCGGCCATTATTGCTTGAAATGTATTGCAGCAGACGGTACTTATTTTCATTCACACGCTTCTGGCTCATATGCATGTGGCATTCACAATTCACAGATACGTTTGCGCAAAAATGTCATATATATATGACTAACCACATGTATACCGGCGAGTTTGCCGCGGCGCGTGCGGCATACACATGTTCTTTGGCACTTCGTGCCTGGGAGGGTGGGTGGGACAAATTTTAGAAATTTGCAAGTTTTACTATCGTAGGGTCATAGGTAGAAAGAAAGGTAGGAATAGCTCCAGGAGGAGAAGCAGGTAGGAAGAAAAGGTAGGAGGAATAGGTCTAGGGGAGAAGGTAGATGCAACTAGTAACTGGGATTGGCCCCATTTATGAAAGCTGAAGACTCCAGCTACGTTTTATGGGTATTATTTTTTCGATAAACACCTATAAATTCATATTTTACAAGCATTTTATCGATTTTGCAGTAGGCAGCCATTTAATGTCACTCTTGCGCATCGATCTGTTCATGATTGCCGATTAGTAATGGAATTATTGATTTAATTTGATAAAGCTGCGATCTCTAGCTACATTTTAAGAGGTTTTTTATTAAGGTAACCATACGCGTTTGGATTCTGTAAGCATTTTAATGGTGAGTGGGTATATTGTAATAGGCAGTTTTTCAATGTTATCCTTGCGCATCGATATGCTCATTATTCCTGAAGGATAATGAAAAGTTAGAGACCAATATAGAAAGCTTAAGACTCTAGCTAAATTTTAAGGGGTCAATTATTAAAATGCACTCATGCATTTGGTGTTGACAAGCATTTTAGTGGTTGCGCACAAGTTGCAATTTGGTCAAAGTCACCGTTCCATATCGATTTGCTTTCGCATCTTAGGGTATAGAAGAATGATTGATGCCATTATGGAAAGGTTAAGAGTCTAGCTAAATAATAAGGTATAATTTATTATATAATTATATAAATTATATAATTATTGTATAATTTTACACCTATAAATTCATATTTTACAAGCATTTTATCGATGTTGCAGTAGGCAGCCATTTAATGTCATATCTAAATAAGGCTATGAAATTTTAAAGATATTCACTTAAGCACGATTCCCAAAATTAAATATATATCTCGCTTAATAAAATAGACGAGCTATGTAGATACTGAAACCAATGCAATGCCTAGCATTATTAATTCAATGAACTGCTTGCTGGCTCTTATATGAAAACAAATAATCATTAAATAAATACCTCGTGTCCCACGATGTAACGAGTGCATCATTTGCGCGCAGGGCATCCATTGAATGCCTAAAAGAAGGCGGAGCATCTAATGAGTAGTTTTTACTAGCGGCCATTATTCCTTGAAATGCCGTATGTTTGCAAGAAGAAGAAGCATTGAGTTGTTTTCGGTAGCGGCCATTATTGCTTGAAATGTATTGCAGCAGACGGTACTTATTTTCATTCACACGCTTCTGGCTCATATGCATGTGGCATTCACAATTCACAGATACGTTTGCGCAAAAATGTCATATATATATGACTAACCACATGTATACCGGCGAGTTTGCCGCGGCGCGTGCGGCATACACATGTTCTTTGGCACTTCGTGCCTGGGAGGGTGGGTGGGACAAATTTTAGAAATTTGCAAGTTTTACTATCGTAGGGTCATAGGTAGAAAGAAAGGTAGGAATAGCTCCAGGAGGAGAAGCAGGTAGGAAGAAAAGGTAGGAGGAATAGGCCTAGGGGAGAAGGTAGATGCAACTAGTAACTGGGATTGGCCCCATTTATGAAAGCTGAAGACTCCAGCTACGTTTTATGGGTATTATTTTTTCGATAAACACCTATAAATTCATATTTTACAAGCATTTTATCGATTTTGCAGTAGGCAGCCATTTAATGTCACTCTTGCGCATCGATCTGTTCATGATTGCCGATTAGTAATGGAATTATTGATTTAATTTGATAAAGCTGCGATCTCTAGCTACATTTTAAGAGGTTTTTTATTAAGGTAACCATACGCGTTTGGATTCTGTAAGCATTTTAATGGTGAGTGGGTATATTGTAATAGGCAGTTTTTCAATGTTATCCTTGCGCATCGATATGCTCATTATTCCTGAAGGATAATGAAAAGTTAGAGACCAATATAGAAAGCTTAAGACTCTAGCTAAATTTTAAGGGGTCAATTATTAAAATGCACTCATGCATTTGGTGTTGACAAGCATTTTAGTGGTTGCGCACAAGTTGCAATTTGGTCAAAGTCACCGTTCCATATCGATTTGCTTTCGCATCTTAGGGTATAGAAGAATGATTGATGCCATTATGGAAAGGTTAAGAGTCTAGCTAAATAATAAGGTATAATTTATTATATAATTATATAAATTATATAATTATTGTATAATTTTACACCTATAAATTCATATTTTACAAGCATTTTATCGATGTTGCAGTAGGCAGCCATTTAATGTCATATCTAAATAAGGCTATGAAATTTTAAAGATATTCACTTAAGCACGATTCCCAAAATTCAATATATATCTCGCTTAATAAAATAGACGAGCTATGTAGATACCGAAACCAATGCAATGCCTAGCATTATTAATTCAATCAACTGCTTGCTGGCTCTTATATGAAAACAAATAATCATTAAATAAATACCTCGTGTCCCACGATGTAACGAGTGCATCATTTGCGCGCAGGGCATCCATTGAATGCCTAAAAGAAGGCGGAGCATCTAATCAGTAGTTTTTACTAGCGGCCATTATTCCTTGAAATGCCGTATGTTTGCAAGAAGAAGAAGCATTGAGTTGTTTTCGGTAGCGGCCATTATTGCTTGAAATGTATTGCAGCAGACGGTACTTATTTTCATTCACACGCTTCTGGCTCATATGCATGTGGCATTCACAATTCACAGATACGTTTGCGCAAAAATGTCATATATATATGACTAACCACATGTATACCGGCGAGTTTGCCGCGGCGCGTGCGGCATACACATGTTCTTTGGCACTTCGTGCCTGGGAGGGTGGGTGGGACAAATTTTAGAAATTTGCAAGTTTTACTATCGTAGGGTCATAGGTAGAAAGAAAGGTAGGAATAGCTCCAGGAGGAGAAGCAGGTAGGAAGAAAAGGTAGGAGGAATAGGTCTAGGGGAGAAGGTAGATGCAACTAGTAACTGGGATTGGCCCCATTTATGAAAGCTGAAGACTCCAGCTACGTTTTATGGGTATTATTTTTTCGATAAACACCTATAAATTCATATTTTACAAGCATTTTATCGATTTTGCAGTAGGCAGCCATTTAATGTCACTCTTGCGCATCGATCTGTTCATGATTGCCGATTAGTAATGGAATTATTGATTTAATTTGATAAAGCTGCGATCTCTAGCTACATTTTAAGAGGTTTTTTATTAAGGTAACCATACGCGTTTGGATTCTGTAAGCATTTTAATGGTGAGTGGGTATATTGTAATAGGCAGTTTTTCAATGTTATCCTTGCGCATCGATATGCTCATTATTCCTGAAGGATAATGAAAAGTTAGAGACCAATATAGAAAGCTTAAGACTCTAGCTAAATTTTAAGGGGTCAATTATTAAAATGCACTCATGCATTTGGTGTTGACAAGCATTTTAGTGGTTGCGCACAAGTTGCAATTTGGTCAAAGTCACCGTTCCATATCGATTTGCTTTCGCATCTTAGGGTATAGAAGAATGATTGATACCATTATGGAAAGGTTAAGAGTCTAGCTAAATAATAAGGTATAATTTATTATATAATTATATAAATTATATAATTATTGTATAATTTTACACCTATAAATTCATATTTTACAAGCATTTTATCGATGTTGCAGTAGGCAGCCATTTAATGTCATATCTAAATAAGGCTATGAAATTTTAAAGATATTCACTTAAGCACGATTCCCAAAATTAAATATATATCTCGCTTAATAAAATAGACGAGCTATGTAGATACCGAAACCAATGCAATGCCTAGCATTATTAATTCAATGAACTGCTTGCTGGCTCTTATATGAAAACAAATAATCATTAAATAAATACCTCGTGTCCCACGATGTAACGAGTGCATCATTTGCGCGCAGGGCATCCATTGAATGCCTAAAAGAAGGCGGAGCATCTAATGAGTAGTTTTTACTAGCGGCCATTATTCCTTGAAATGCCGTATGTTTGCAAGAAGAAGAAGCATTGAGTTGTTTTCGGTAGCGGCCATTATTGCTTGAAATGTATTGCAGCAGACGGTACTTATTTTCATTCACACGCTTCTGGCTCATATGCATGTGGCATTCACAATTCACAGATACGTTTGCGCAAAAATGTCATATATATATGACTAACCACATGTATACCGGCGAGTTTGCCGCGGCGCGTGCGGCATACACATGTTCTTTGGCACTTCGTGCCTGGGAGGGTGGGTGGGACAAATTTTAGAAATTTGCAAGTTTTACTATCGTAGGGTCATAGGTAGAAAGAAAGGTAGGAATAGCTCCAGGAGGAGAAGCAGGTAGGAAGAAAAGGTAGGAGGAATAGGTCTAGGGGAGAAGGTAGATGCAACTAGTAACTGGGATTGGCCCCATTTATGAAAGCTGAAGACTCCAGCTACGTTTTATGGGTATTATTTTTTCGATAAACACCTATAAATTCATATTTTACAAGCATTTTATCGATTTTGCAGTAGGCAGCCATTTAATGTCACTCTTGCGCATCGATCTGTTCATGATTGCCGATTAGTAATGGAATTATTGATTTAATTTGATAAAGCTGCGATCTCTAGCTACATTTTAAGAGGTTTTTTATTAAGGTAACCATACGCGTTTGGATTCTGTAAGCTTTTTAGTGGTGAGTGGGTATATTGTAATAGGCAGTTTTTCAATGTTATCCTTGCGCATCGATATGCTCATTATTCCTGAAGGATAATGAAAAGTTAGAGACCAATATAGAAAGCTTAAGACTATAGCTAAATTTTAAGGGGTCAATTATTAAAATGCACTCATGCATTTGGTGTTGACAAGCATTTTAGTGGTTGCGCAATTGCAATTTGGTCAAAGTCACCGTTCCATATCGATTTGCTTTCGCATCTTAGGGTATAGAAGAATGGTTGATACCATTATGGAAAGGTTAAGAGTCTAGCTAAATAATAAGGTATAATTTATTATATAATTATATAAATTATATAATTATTGTATAATTTTACACCTATAAATTCATATTTTACAAGCATTTTATCGATGTTGCAGTAGGCAGCCATTTAATGTCATATCTAAATAAGGCTATGAAATTTTAAAGATATTCACTTAAGCACGATTCCCAAAATTCAATATATATCTCGCTTAATAAAATAGACGAGCTATGTAGATACCGAAACCAATGCAATGCCTAGCATTATTAATTCAATCAACTGCTTGCTGGCTCTTATATGAAAACAAATAATCATTAAATAAATACCTCGTGTCCCACGATGTAACGAGTGCATCATTTGCGCGCAGGGCATCCATTGAATGCCTAAAAGAAGGCGGAGCATCTAATGAGTAGTTTTTACTAGCGGCCATTATTCCTTGAAATGCCGTATGTTTGCAAGAAGAAGAAGCATTGAGTTGTTTTCGGTAGCGGCCATTATTGCTTGAAATGTATTGCAGCAGACGGTACTTATTTTCATTCACACGCTTCTGGCTCATATGCATGTGGCATTCACAATTCACAGATACGTTTGCGCAAAAATGTCATATATATATGACTAACCACATGTATACCGGCGAGTTTGCCGCGGCGCGTGCGGCATACACATGTTCTTTGGCACTTCGTGCCTGGGAGGGTGGGTGGGACAAATTTTAGAAATTTGCAAGTTTTACTATCGTAGGGTCATAGGTAGAAAGAAAGGTAGGAATAGCTCCAGGAGGAGAAGCAGGTAGGAAGAAAAGGTAGGAGGAATAGGTCTAGGGGAGAAGGTAGATGCAACTAGTAACTGGGATTGGCCCCATTTATGAAAGCTGAAGACTCCAGCTACGTTTTATGGGTATTATTTTTTCGATAAACACCTATAAATTCATATTTTACAAGCATTTTATCGATTTTGCAGTAGGCAGCCATTTAATGTCACTCTTGCGCATCGATCTGTTCATGATTGCCGATTAGTAATGGAATTATTGATTTAATTTGATAAAGCTGCGATCTCTAGCTACATTTTAAGAGGTTTTTTATTAAGGTAACCATACGCGTTTGGATTCTGTAAGCTTTTTAGTGGTGAGTGGGTATATTGTAATAGGCAGTTTTTCAATGTTATCCTTGCGCATCGATATGCTCATTATTCCTGAAGGATAATGAAAAGTTAGAGACCAATATAGAAAGCTTAAGACTATAGCTAAATTTTAAGGGGTCAATTATTAAAATGCACTCATGCATTTGGTGTTGACAAGCATTTTAGTGGTTGCGCAATTGCAATTTGGTCAAAGTCACCGTTCCATATCGATTTGCTTTCGCATCTTAGGGTATAGAAGAATGGTTGATACCATTATGGAAAGGTTAAGAGTCTAGCTAAATAATAAGGTATAATTTATTATATAATTATATAAATTATATAATTATTGTATAATTTTACACCTATAAATTCATATTTTACAAGCATTTTATCGATGTTGCAGTAGGCAGCCATTTAATGTCATATCTAAATAAGGCTATGAAATTTTAAAGATATTCACTTAAGCACGATTCCCAAAATTCAATATATATCTCGCTTAATAAAATAGACGAGCTATGTAGATACCGAAACCAATGCAATGCCTAGCATTATTAATTCAATCAACTGCTTGCTGGCTCTTATATGAAAACAAATAATCATTAAATAAATACCTCGTGTCCCACGATGTAACGAGTGCATCATTTGCGCGCAGGGCATCCATTGAATGCCTAAAAGAAGGCGGAGCATCTAATCAGTAGTTTTTACTAGCGGCCATTATTCCTTGAAATGCCGTATGTTTGCAAGAAGAAGAAGCATTGAGTTGTTTTCGGTAGCGGCCATTATTGCTTGAAATGTATTGCAGCAGACGGTACTTATTTTCATTCACACGCTTCTGGCTCATATGCATGTGGCATTCACAATTCACAGATACGTTTGCGCAAAAATGTCATATATATATGACTAACCACATGTATACCGGCGAGTTTGCCGCGGCGCGTGCGGCATACACATGTTCTTTGGCACTTCGTGCCTGGGAGGGTGGGTGGGACAAATTTTAGAAATTTGCAAGTTTTACTATCGTAGGGTCATAGGTAGAAAGAAAGGTAGGAATAGCTCCAGGAGGAGAAGCAGGTAGGAAGAAAAGGTAGGAGGAATAGGTCTAGGGGAGAAGGTAGATGCAACTAGTAACTGGGATTGGCCCCATTTATGAAAGCTGAAGACTCCAGCTACGTTTTATGGGTATTATTTTTTCGATAAACACCTATAAATTCATATTTTACAAGCATTTTATCGATTTTGCAGTAGGCAGCCATTTAATGTCACTCTTGCGCATCGATCTGTTCATGATTGCCGATTAGTAATGGAATTATTGATTTAATTTGATAAAGCTGCGATCTCTAGCTACATTTTAAGAGGTTTTTTATTAAGGTAACCATACGCGTTTGGATTCTGTAAGCATTTTAATGGTGAGTGGGTATATTGTAATAGGCAGTTTTTCAATGTTATCCTTGCGCATCGATATGCTCATTATTCCTGAAGGATAATGAAAAGTTAGAGACCAATATAGAAAGCTTAAGACTCTAGCTAAATTTTAAGGGGTCAATTATTAAAATGCACTCATGCATTTGGTGTTGACAAGCATTTTAGTGGTTGCGCACAAGTTGCAATTTGGTCAAAGTCACCGTTCCATATCGATTTGCTTTCGCATCTTAGGGTATAGAAGAATGATTGATACCATTATGGAAAGGTTAAGAGTCTAGCTAAATAATAAGGTATAATTTATTATATAATTATATAAATTATATAATTATTGTATAATTTTACACCTATAAATTCATATTTTACAAGCATTTTATCGATGTTGCAGTAGGCAGCCATTTAATGTCATATCTAAATAAGGCTATGAAATTTTAAAGATATTCACTTAAGCACGATTCCCAAAATTCAATATATATCTCGCTTAATAAAATAGACGAGCTATGTAGATACCGAAACCAATGCAATGCCTAGCATTATTAATTCAATCAACTGCTTGCTGGCTCTTATATGAAAACAAATAATCATTAAATAAATACCTCGTGTCCCACGATGTAACGAGTGCATCATTTGCGCGCAGGGCATCCATTGAATGCCTAAAAGAAGGCGGAGCATCTAATCAGTAGTTTTTACTAGCGGCCATTATTCCTTGAAATGCCGTATGTTTGCAAGAAGAAGAAGCATTGAGTTGTTTTCGGTAGCGGCCATTATTGCTTGAAATGTATTGCAGCAGACGGTACTTATTTTCATTCACACGCTTCTGGCTCATATGCATGTGGCATTCACAATTCACAGATACGTTTGCGCAAAAATGTCATATATATATGACTAACCACATGTATACCGGCGAGTTTGCCGCGGCGCGTGCGGCATACACATGTTCTTTGGCACTTCGTGCCTGGGAGGGTGGGTGGGACAAATTTTAGAAATTTGCAAGTTTTACTATCGTAGGGTCATAGGTAGAAAGAAAGGTAGGAATAGCTCCAGGAGGAGAAGCAGGTAGGAAGAAAAGGTAGGAGGAATAGGTCTAGGGGAGAAGGTAGATGCAACTAGTAACTGGGATTGGCCCCATTTATGAAAGCTGAAGACTCCAGCTACGTTTTATGGGTATTATTTTTTCGATAAACACCTATAAATTCATATTTTACAAGCATTTTATCGATTTTGCAGTAGGCAGCCATTTAATGTCACTCTTGCGCATCGATCTGTTCATGATTGCCGATTAGTAATGGAATTATTGATTTAATTTGATAAAGCTGCGATCTCTAGCTACATTTTAAGAGGTTTTTTATTAAGGTAACCATACGCGTTTGGATTCTGTAAGCATTTTAATGGTGAGTGGGTATATTGTAATAGGCAGTTTTTCAATGTTATCCTTGCGCATCGATATGCTCATTATTCCTGAAGGATAATGAAAAGTTAGAGACCAATATAGAAAGCTTAAGACTCTAGCTAAATTTTAAGGGGTCAATTATTAAAATGCACTCATGCATTTGGTGTTGACAAGCATTTTAGTGGTTGCGCACAAGTTGCAATTTGGTCAAAGTCACCGTTCCATATCGATTTGCTTTCGCATCTTAGGGTATAGAAGAATGATTGATACCATTATGGAAAGGTTAAGAGTCTAGCTAAATAATAAGGTATAATTTATTATATAATTATATAAATTATATAATTATTGTATAATTTTACACCTATAAATTCATATTTTACAAGCATTTTATCGATGTTGCAGTAGGCAGCCATTTAATGTCATATCTAAATAAGGCTATGAAATTTTAAAGATATTCACTTAAGCACGATTCCCAAAATTAAATATATATCTCGCTTAATAAAATAGACGAGCTATGTAGATACCGAAACCAATGCAATGCCTAGCATTATTAATTCAATGAACTGCTTGCTGGCTCTTATATGAAAACAAATAATCATTAAATAAATACCTCGTGTCCCACGATGTAACGAGTGCATCATTTGCGCGCAGGGCATCCATTGAATGCCTAAAAGAAGGCGGAGCATCTAATGAGTAGTTTTTACTAGCGGCCATTATTCCTTGAAATGCCGTATGTTTGCAAGAAGAAGAAGCATTGAGTTGTTTTCGGTAGCGGCCATTATTGCTTGAAATGTATTGCAGCAGACGGTACTTATTTTCATTCACACGCTTCTGGCTCATATGCATGTGGCATTCACAATTCACAGATACGTTTGCGCAAAAATGTCATATATATATGACTAACCACATGTATACCGGCGAGTTTGCCGCGGCGCGTGCGGCATACACATGTTCTTTGGCACTTCGTGCCTGGGAGGGTGGGTGGGACAAATTTTAGAAATTTGCAAGTTTTACTATCGTAGGGTCATAGGTAGAAAGAAAGGTAGGAATAGCTCCAGGAGGAGAAGCAGGTAGGAAGAAAAGGTAGGAGGAATAGGTCTAGGGGAGAAGGTAGATGCAACTAGTAACTGGGATTGGCCCCATTTATGAAAGCTGAAGACTCCAGCTACGTTTTATGGGTATTATTTTTTCGATAAACACCTATAAATTCATATTTTACAAGCATTTTATCGATTTTGCAGTAGGCAGCCATTTAATGTCACTCTTGCGCATCGATCTGTTCATGATTTCCGATTAGTAATGGAATTATTGATTTAATTTGATAAAGCTGCGATCTCTAGCTACATTTTAAGAGGTTTTTTAGTAAGGTAACCATACGCGTTTGGATTCTGTAAGCTTTTTAGTGGTGAGTGGGTATATTGTAATAGGCAGTTTTTCAATGTTATCCTTGCGCATCGATATGCTCATTATTCCTGAAGGATAATGAAAAGTTAGAGACCAATATAGAAAGCTTAAGACTATAGCTAAATTTTAAGGGGTCAATTATTAAAATGCACTCATGCATTTGGTGTTGACAAGCATTTTAGTGGTTGCGCAATTGCAATTTGGTCAAAGTCACCGTTCCATATCGATTTGCTTTCGCATCTTAGGGTATAGAAGAATGGTTGATACCATTATGGAAAGGTTAAGAGTCTAGCTAAATAATAAGGTATAATTTATTATATAATTATATAAATTATATAATTATTGTATAATTTTACACCTATAAATTCATATTTTACAAGCATTTTATCGATGTTGCAGTAGGCAGCCATTTAATGTCATATCTAAATAAGGCTATGAAATTTTAAAGATATTCACTTAAGCACGATTCCCAAAATTCAATATATATCTCGCTTAATAAAATAGACGAGCTATGTAGATACCGAAACCAATGCAATGCCTAGCATTATTAATTCAATCAACTGCTTGCTGGCTCTTATATGAAAACAAATAATCATTAAATAAATACCTCGTGTCCCACGATGTAACGAGTGCATCACTTGCGCGCAGGGCATCCATTGAATGCCTAAAAGAAGGCGGAGCATCTAATGAGTAGTTTTTACTAGCGGCCATTATTCCTTGAAATGCCGTATGTTTGCAAGAAGAAGAAGCATTGAGTTGTTTTCGGTAGCGGCCATTATTGCTTGAAATGTATTGCAGCAGACGGTACTTATTTTCATTCACACGCTTCTGGCTCATATGCATGTGGCATTCACAATTCACAGATACGTTTGCGCAAAAATGTCATATATATATGACTAACCACATGTATACCGGCGAGTTTGCCGCGGCGCGTGCGGCATACACATGTTCTTTGGCACTTCGTGCCTGGGAGGGTGGGTGGGACAAATTTTAGAAATTTGCAAGTTTTACTATCGTAGGGTCATAGGTAGAAAGAAAGGTAGGAATAGCTCCAGGAGGAGAAGCAGGTAGGAAGAAAAGGTAGGAGGAATAGGTCTAGGGGAGAAGGTAGATGCAACTAGTAACTGGGATTGGCCCCATTTATGAAAGCTGAAGACTCCAGCTACGTTTTATGGGTATTATTTTTTCGATAAACACCTATAAATTCATATTTTACAAGCATTTTATCGATTTTGCAGTAGGCATCCATTTAATGTCACTCTTGCGCATCGATCTGTTCATGATTGCCGATTAGTAATGGAATTATTGATTTAATTTGATAAAGCTGCGATCTCTAGCTACATTTTAAGAGGTTTTTTATTAAGGTAACCATACGCGTTTGGATTCTGTAAGCTTTTTAGTGGTGAGTGGGTATATTGTAATAGGCAGTTTTTCAATGTTATCCTTGCGCATCGATATGCTCATTATTCCTGAAGGATAATGAAAAGTTAGAGACCAATATAGAAAGCTTAAGACTATAGCTAAATTTTAAGGGGTCAATTATTAAAATGCACTCATGCATTTGGTGTTGACAAGCATTTTAGTGGTTGCGCAATTGCAATTTGGTCAAAGTCACCGTTCCATATCGATTTGCTTTCGCATCTTAGGGTATAGAAGAATGGTTGATACCATTATGGAAAGGTTAAGAGTCTAGCTAAATAATAAGGTATAATTTATTATATAATTATATAAATTATATAATTATTGTATAATTTTACACCTGTAAATTCATATTTTACAAGCATTTTATCGATGTTGCAGTAGGCAGCCATTTAATGTCATATCTAAATAAGGCTATGAAATTTTAAAGATATTCACTTAAGCACGATTCCCAAAATTAAATATATATCTCGCTTAATAAAATAGACGAGCTATGTAGATACCGAAACCAATGCAATGCCTAGCATTATTAATTCAATCAACTGCTTGCTGGCTCTTATATGAAAACAAATAATCATTAAATAAATACCTCGTGTCCCACGATGTAACGAGTGCATCATTTGCGCGCAGGGCATCCATTGAATGCCTAAAAGAAGGCGGAGCATCTAATCAGTAGTTTTTACTAGCGGCCATTATTCCTTGAAATGCCGTATGTTTGCAAGAAGAAGAAGCATTGAGTTGTTTTCGGTAGCGGCCATTATTACTTGAAATGTATTGCAGCAGACGGTACTTATTTTCATTCACACGCTTCTGGCTCATATGCATGTGGCATTCACAATTCACAGATACGTTTGCGCAAAAATGTCATATATATATGACTAACCACATGTATACCGGCGAGTTTGCCGCGGCGCGTGCGGCATACACATGTTCTTTGGCACTTCGTGCCTGGGAGGGTGGGTGGGACAAATTTTAGAAATTTGCAAGTTTTACTATCGTAGGGTCATAGGTAGAAAGAAAGGTAGGAATAGCTCCAGGAGGAGAAGCAGGTAGGAAGAAAAGGTAGGAGGAATAGGTCTAGGGGAGAAGGTAGATGCAACTAGTAACTGGGATTGGCCCCATTTATGAAAGCTGAAGACTCCAGCTACGTTTTATGGGTATTATTTTTTCGATAAACACCTATAAATTCATATTTTACAAGCATTTTATCGATTTTGCAGTAGGCAGCCATTTAATGTCACTCTTGCGCATCGATCTGTTCATGATTGCCGATTAGTAATGGAATTATTGATTTAATTTGATAAAGCTGCGATCTCTAGCTACATTTTAAGAGGCTTTTTATTAAGGTAACCATACGCGTTTGGATTCTGTAAGCATTTTAATGGTGAGTGGGTATATTGTAATAGGCAGTTTTTCAATGTTATCCTTGCGCATCGATATGCTCATTATTCCTGAAGGATAATGAAAAGTTAGAGACCAATATAGAAAGCTTAAGACTCTAGCTAAATTTTAAGGGGTCAATTATTAAAATGCACTCATGCATTTGGTGTTGACAAGCATTTTAGTGGTTGCGCACAAGTTGCAATTTGGTCAAAGTCACCGTTCCATATCGATTTGCTTTCGCATCTTAGGGTATAGAAGAATGATTGATACCATTATGGAAAGGTTAAGAGTCTAGCTAAATAATAAGGTATAATTTATTATATAATTATATAAATTATATAATTATTGTATAATTTTACACCTATAAATTCATATTTTACAAGCATTTTATCGATGTTGCAGTAGGCAGCCATTTAATGTCATATCTAAATAAGGCTATGAAATTTTAAAGATATTCACTTAAGCACGATTCCCAAAATTAAATATATATCTCGCTTAATAAAATAGACGAGCTATGTAGATACCGAAACCAATGCAATGCCTAGCATTATTAATTCAATGAACTGCTTGCTGGCTCTTATATGAAAACAAATAATCATTAAATAAATACCTCGTGTCCCACGATGTAACGAGTGCATCATTTGCGCGCAGGGCATCCATTGAATGCCTAAAAGAAGGCGGAGCATCTAATGAGTAGTTTTTACTAGCGGCCATTATTCCTTGAAATGCCGTATGTTTGCAAGAAGAAGAAGCATTGAGTTGTTTTCGGTAGCGGCCATTATTGCTTGAAATGTATTGCAGCAGACGGTACTTATTTTCATTCACACGCTTCTGGCTCATATGCATGTGGCATTCACAATTCACAGATACGTTTGCGCAAAAATGTCATATATATATGACTAACCACATGTATACCGGCGAGTTTGCCGCGGCGCGTGCGGCATACACATGTTCTTTGGCACTTCGTGCCTGGGAGGGTGGGTGGGACAAATTTTAGAAATTTGCAAGTTTTACTATCGTAGGGTCATAGGTAGAAAGAAAGGTAGGAATAGCTCCAGGAGGAGAAGCAGGTAGGAAGAAAAGGTAGGAGGAATAGGTCTAGGGGAGAAGGTAGATGCAACTAGTAACTGGGATTGGCCCCATTTATGAAAGCTGAAGACTCCAGCTACGTTTTATGGGTATTATTTTTTCGATAAACACCTATAAATTCATATTTTACAAGCATTTTATCGATTTTGCAGTAGGCAGCCATTTAATGTCACTCTTGCGCATCGATCTGTTCATGATTGCCGATTAGTAATGGAATTATTGATTTAATTTGATAAAGCTGCGATCTCTAGCTACATTTTAAGAGGCTTTTTATTAAGGTAACCATACGCGTTTGGATTCTGTAAGCATTTTAATGGTGAGTGGGTATATTGTAATAGGCAGTTTTTCAATGTTATCCTTGCGCATCGATATGCTCATTATTCCTGAAGGATAATGAAAAGTTAGAGACCAATATAGAAAGCTTAAGACTCTAGCTAAATTTTAAGGGGTCAATTACTAAAATGCACTCATGCATTTGGTGTTGACAAGCATTTTAGTGGTTGCGCACAAGTTGCAATTTGGTCAAAGTCACCGTTCCATATCGATTTGCTTTCGCATCTTAGGGTATAGAAGAATGATTGGTACCATTATGGAAAGGTTAAGAGTCTAGCTAAATAATAAGGTATAATTTATTATATAATTATATAAATTATATAATTATTGTATAATTTTTCACCTGTAAATTCATATTTTACAAGCATTTTATCGATGTTGCAGTAGGCAGCCATTTAATGTCATATCTAAATAAGGCTATGAAATTTTAAAGATATTCACTTAAGCACGATTCCCAAAATTAAATATATATCTCGCTTAATAAAATAGACGAGCTATGTAGATACCGAAACCAATGCAATGCCTAGCATTATTAATTCAATCAACTGCTTGCTGGCTCTTATATGAAAACAAATAATCATTAAATAAATACCTCGTGTCCCACGATGTAACGAGTGCATCATTTGCGCGCAGGGCATCCATTGAATGCCTAAAAGAAGGCGGAGCATCTAATGAGTAGTTTTTACTAGCGGCCATTATTCCTCGAAATGCCGTATGTTTGCAAGAAGAAGAAGCATTGAGTTGTTTTCGGTAGCGGCCATTATTGCTTGAAATGTATTGCAGCAGGCGGTACTTATTTTCATTCACACGCTTCTGGCTCATATGCATGTGGCATTCACAATTCACAGATACGTTTGCGAAAAAATGTCATATATATATGACTAACCACATGTATACCGTCGAGTTTGCCGCGGCGCGTGCGGCATATTTAGAAATTTTCAGCGGACAAATTTTAGAAATTTGCAAGTTTTACTATCGTAGGGTCATAGGTAGAAAGAAAGGTAGGAATAGCTCCAGGAGGAGAAGCAGGTAGGAAGAAAAGGTAGGAGGAATAGGTCTAGGGGAGAAGGTAGGTGCAACTAGTAACTGGGATTGGCCCCATTTATGAAAGCTGAAGACTCCAGCTACGTTTTATGGGTATTATTTTTTCGATAAACACCTATAAATTCATATTTTACAAGCATTTTATCGATTTTGCAGTAGGCAGCCATTTAATGTCACTCTTGCGCATCGATCTGTTCATGATTGCCGATTAGTAATGGAATTATTGATTTAATTTGATAAAGCTGCGATCTCTAGCTACATTTTAAGAGGCTTTTTATTAAGGTAACCATACGCGTTTGGATTCTGTAAGCATTTTAATGGTGAGTGGGTATATTGTAATAGGCAGTTTTTCAATGTTATCCTTGCGCATCGATATGCTCATTATTCCTGAAGGATAATGAAAAGTTAGAGACCAATATAGAAAGCTTAAAACTCTAGCTAAATTTTAAGGGGTCAATTATTAAAATGCACTCATGCATTTGGTGTTGACAAGCATTTTAGTGGTTGCGCACAAGTTGCAATTTGGTCAAAGTCACCGTTCCATATCGATTTGCTTTCGCATCTTAGGGTATAGAATGATTGATACCATTATGGAAAGGTTAAGAGTCTAGCTAAATAATAAGGTATAATTTATTATATAATTATATAAATTATATAATTATTGTATAATTTTACACCTATAAATTCATATTTTACAAGCATTTTATCGATGTTGCAGTAGGCAGCCATTTAATGTCATATCTAAATAAGGCTATGAAATTTTAAAGATATTCACTTAAGCACGATTCCCAAAATTAAATATATATCTCGCTTAATAAAATAGACGAGCTATGTAGATACCGAAACCAATGCAATGCCTAGCATTATTAATTCAATGAACTGCTTGCTGGCTCTTATATGAAAACAAATAATCATTAAATAAATACCTCGTGTCCCACGATGTAACGAGTGCATCATTTGCGCGCAGGGCATCCATTGAATGCCTAAAAGAAGGCGGAGCATCTAATGAGTAGTTTTTACTAGCGGCCATTATTCCTTGAAATGCCGTATGTTTGCAAGAAGAAGAAGCATTGAGTTGTTTTCGGTAGCGGCCATTATTGCTTGAAATGTATTGCAGCAGACGGTACTTATTTTCATTCACACGCTTCTGGCTCATATGCATGTGGCATTCACAATTCACAGATACGTTTGCGCAAAAATGTCATATATATATGACTAACCACATGTATACCGGCGAGTTTGCCGCGGCGCGTGCGGCATACACATGTTCTTTGGCACTTCGTGCCTGGGAGGGTGGGTGGGACAAATTTTAGAAATTTGCAAGTTTTACTATCGTAGGGTCATAGGTAGAAAGAAAGGTAGGAATAGCTCCAGGAGGAGAAGCAGGTAGGAAGAAAAGGTAGGAGGAATAGGTCTAGGGGAGAAGGTAGATGCAACTAGTAACTGGGATTGGCCCCATTTATGAAAGCTGAAGACTCCAGCTACGTTTTATGGGTATTATTTTTTCGATAAACACCTATAAATTCATATTTTACAAGCATTTTATCGATTTTGCAGTAGGCAGCCATTTAATGTCACTCTTGCGCATCGATCTGTTCATGATTGCCGATTAGTAATGGAATTATTGATTTAATTTGATAAAGCTGCGATCTCTAGCTACATTTTAAGAGGTTTTTTATTAAGGTAACCATACGCGTTTGGATTCTGTAAGCATTTTAATGGTGAGTGGGTATATTGTAATAGGCAGTTTTTCAATGTTATCCTTGCGCATCGATATGCTCATTATTCCTGAAGGATAATGAAAAGTTAGAGACCAATATAGAAAGCTTAAGACTCTAGCTAAATTTTAAGGGGTCAATTATTAAAATGCACTCATGCATTTGGTGTTGACAAGCATTTTAGTGGTTGCGCACAAGTTGCAATTTGGTCAAAGTCACCGTTCCATATCGATTTGCTTTCGCATCTTAGGGTATAGAAGAATGATTGATACCATTATGGGAAGGTTAAGAGTCTAGCTAAATAATAAGGTATAATTTATTATATAATTATATAAATTATATAATTATTGTATAATTTTACACCTATAAATTCATATTTTACAAGCATTTTATCGATGTTGCAGTAGGCAGCCATTTAATGTCATATCTAAATAAGGCTATGAAATTTTAAAGATATTCACTTAAGCACGATTCCCAAAATTCAATATATATCTCGCTTAATAAAATAGACGAGCTATGTAGATACCGAAACCAATGCAATGCCTAGCATTATTAATTCAATCAACTGCTTGCTGGCTCTTATATGAAAACAAATAATCATTAAATAAATACCTCGTGTCCCACGATGTAACGAGTGCATCATTTGCGCGCAGGGCATCCATTGAATGCCTAAAAGAAGGCGGAGCATCTAATCAGTAGTTTTTACTAGCGGCCATTATTCCTTGAAATGCCGTATGTTTGCAAGAAGAAGAAGCATTGAGTTGTTTTCGGTAGCGGCCATTATTGCTTGAAATGTATTGCAGCAGACGGTACTTATTTTCATTCACACGCTTCTGGCTCATATGCATGTGGCATTCACAATTCACAGATACGTTTGCGCAAAAATGTCATATATATATGACTAACCACATGTATACCGGCGAGTTTGCCGCGGCGCGTGCGGCATACACATGTTCTTTGGCACTTCGTGCCTGGGAGGGTGGGTGGGACAAATTTTAGAAATTTGCAAGTTTTACTATCGTAGGGTCATAGGTAGAAAGAAAGGTAGGAATAGCTCCAGGAGGAGAAGCAGGTAGGAAGAAAAGGTAGGAGGAATAGGTCTAGGGGAGAAGGTAGATGCAACTAGTAACTGGGATTGGCCCCATTTATGAAAGCTGAAGACTCCAGCTACGTTTTATGGGTATTATTTTTTCGATAAACACCTATAAATTCATATTTTACAAGCATTTTATCGATTTTGCAGTAGGCAGCCATTTAATGTCACTCTTGCGCATCGATCTGTTCATGATTGCCGATTAGTAATGGAATTATTGATTTAATTTGATAAAGCTGCGATCTCTAGCTACATTTTAAGAGGTTTTTTATTAAGGTAACCATACGCGTTTGGATTCTGTAAGCATTTTAATGGTGAGTGGGTATATTGTAATAGGCAGTTTTTCAATGTTATCCTTGCGCATCGATATGCTCATTATTCCTGAAGGATAATGAAAAGTTAGAGACCAATATAGAAAGCTTAAGACTCTAGCTAAATTTTAAGGGGTCAATTATTAAAATGCACTCATGCATTTGGTGTTGACAAGCATTTTAGTGGTTGCGCACAAGTTGCAATTTGGTCAAAGTCACCGTTCCATATCGATTTGCTTTCGCATCTTAGGGTATAGAAGAATGATTGATACCATTATGGAAAGGTTAAGAGTCTAGCTAAATAATAAGGTATAATTTATTATATAATTATATAAATTATATAATTATTGTATAATTTTACACCTATAAATTCATATTTTACAAGCATTTTATCGATGTTGCAGTAGGCAGCCATTTAATGTCATATCTAAATAAGGCTATGAAATTTTAAAGATATTCACTTAAGCACGATTCCCAAAATTAAATATATATCTCGCTTAATAAAATAGACGAGCTATGTAGATACCGAAACCAATGCAATGCCTAGCATTATTAATTCAATGAACTGCTTGCTGGCTCTTATATGAAAACAAATAATCATTAAATAAATACCTCGTGTCCCACGATGTAACGAGTGCATCATTTGCGCGCAGGGCATCCATTGAATGCCTAAAAGAAGGCGGAGCATCTAATGAGTAGTTTTTACTAGCGGCCATTATTCCTTGAAATGCCGTATGTTTGCAAGAAGAAGAAGCATTGAGTTGTTTTCGGTAGCGGCCATTATTGCTTGAAATGTATTGCAGCAGACGGTACTTATTTTCATTCACACGCTTCTGGCTCATATGCATGTGGCATTCACAATTCACAGATACGTTTGCGCAAAAATGTCATATATATATGACTAACCACATGTATACCGGCGAGTTTGCCGCGGCGCGTGCGGCATACACATGTTCTTTGGCACTTCGTGCCTGGGAGGGTGGGTGGGACAAATTTTAGAAATTTGCAAGTTTTACTATCGTAGGGTCATAGGTAGAAAGAAAGGTAGGAATAGCTCCAGGAGGAGAAGCAGGTAGGAAGAAAAGGTAGGAGGAATAGGTCTAGGGGAGAAGGTAGATGCAACTAGTAACTGGGATTGGCCCCATTTATGAAAGCTGAAGACTCCAGCTACGTTTTATGGGTATTATTTTTTCGATAAACACCTATAAATTCATATTTTACAAGCATTTTATCGATTTTGCAGTAGGCAGCCATTTAATGTCACTCTTGCGCATCGATCTGTTCATGATTGCCGATTAGTAATGGAATTATTGATTTAATTTGATAAAGCTGCGATCTCTAGCTACATTTTAAGAGGTTTTTTAGTAAGGTAACCATACGCGTTTGGATTCTGTAAGCTTTTTAGTGGTGAGTGGGTATATTGTAATAGGCAGTTTTTCAATGTTATCCTTGCGCATCGATATGCTCATTATTCCTGAAGGATAATGAAAAGTTAGAGACCAATATAGAAAGCTTAAGACTATAGCTAAATTTTAAGGGGTCAATTATTAAAATGCACTCATGCATTTGGTGTTGACAAGCATTTTAGTGGTTGCGCAATTGCAATTTGGTCAAAGTCACCGTTCCATATCGATTTGCTTTCGCATCTTAGGGTATAGAAGAATGGTTGATACCATTATGGAAAGGTTAAGAGTCTAGCTAAATAATAAGGTATAATTTATTATATAATTATATAAATTATATAATTATTGTATAATTTTACACCTATAAATTCATATTTTACAAGCATTTTATCGATGTTGCAGTAGGCAGCCATTTAATGTCATATCTAAATAAGGCTATGAAATTTTAAAGATATTCACTTAAGCACGATTCCCAAAATTCAATATATATCTCGCTTAATAAAATAGACGAGCTATGTAGATACCGAAACCAATGCAATGCCTAGCATTATTAATTCAATCAACTGCTTGCTGGCTCTTATATGAAAACAAATAATCATTAAATAAATACCTCGTGTCCCACGATGTAACGAGTGCATCACTTGCGCGCAGGGCATCCATTGAATGCCTAAAAGAAGGCGGAGCATCTAATCAGTAGTTTTTACTAGCGGCCATTATTCCTTGAAATGCCGTATGTTTGCAAGAAGAAGAAGCATTGAGTTGTTTTCGGTAGCGGCCATTATTGCTTGAAATGTATTGCAGCAGACGGTACTTATTTTCATTCACACGCTTCTGGCTCATATGCATGTGGCATTCACAATTCACAGATACGTTTGCGCAAAAATGTCATATATATATGACTAACCACATGTATACCGGCGAGTTTGCCGCGGCGCGTGCGGCATACACATGTTCTTTGGCACTTCGTGCCTGGGAGGGTGGGTGGGACAAATTTTAGAAATTTGCAAGTTTTACTATCGTAGGGTCATAGGTAGAAAGAAAGGTAGGAATAGCTCCAGGAGGAGAAGCAGGTAGGAAGAAAAGGTAGGAGGAATAGGTCTAGGGGAGAAGGTAGATGCAACTAGTAACTGGGATTGGCCCCATTTATGAAAGCTGAAGACTCCAGCTACGTTTTATGGGTATTATTTTTTCGATAAACACCTATAAATTCATATTTTACAAGCATTTTATCGATTTTGCAGTAGGCAGCCATTTAATGTCACTCTTGCGCATCGATCTGTTCATGATTGCCGATTAGTAATGGAATTATTGATTTAATTTGATAAAGCTGCGATCTCTAGCTACATTTTAAGAGGTTTTTTATTAAGGTAACCATACGCGTTTGGATTCTGTAAGCTTTTTAGTGGTGAGTGGGTATATTGTAATAGGCAGTTTTTCAATGTTATCCTTGCGCATCGATATGCTCATTATTCCTGAAGGATAATGAAAAGTTAGAGACCAATATAGAAAGCTTAAGACTATAGCTAAATTTTAAGGGGTCAATTATTAAAATGCACTCATGCATTTGGTGTTGACAAGCATTTTAGTGGTTGCGCAATTGCAATTTGGTCAAAGTCACCGTTCCATATCGATTTGCTTTCGCATCTTAGGGTATAGAAGAATGGTTGATACCATTATGGAAAGGTTAAGAGTCTAGCTAAATAATAAGGTATAATTTATTATATAATTATATAAATTATATAATTATTGTATAATTTTACACCTGTAAATTCATATTTTACAAGCATTTTATCGATGTTGCAGTAGGCAGCCATTTAATGTCATATCTAAATAAGGCTATGAAATTTTAAAGATATTCACTTAAGCACGATTCCCAAAATTAAATATATATCTCGCTTAATAAAATAGACGAGCTATGTAGATACCGAAACCAATGCAATGCCTAGCATTATTAATTCAATCAACTGCTTGCTGGCTCTTATATGAAAACAAATAATCATTAAATAAATACCTCGTGTCCCACGATGTAACGAGTGCATCATTTGCGCGCAGGGCATCCATTGAATGCCTAAAAGAAGGCGGAGCATCTAATCAGTAGTTTTTACTAGCGGCCATTATTCCTTGAAATGCCGTATGTTTGCAAGAAGAAGAAGCATTGAGTTGTTTTCGGTAGCGGCCATTATTACTTGAAATGTATTGCAGCAGACGGTACTTATTTTCATTCACACGCTTCTGGCTCATATGCATGTGGCATTCACAATTCACAGATACGTTTGCGCAAAAATGTCATATATATATGACTAACCACATGTATACCGGCGAGTTTGCCGCGGCGCGTGCGGCATACACATGTTCTTTGGCACTTCGTGCCTGGGAGGGTGGGTGGGACAAATTTTAGAAATTTGCAAGTTTTACTATCGTAGGGTCATAGGTAGAAAGAAAGGTAGGAATAGCTCCAGGAGGAGAAGCAGGTAGGAAGAAAAGGTAGGAGGAATAGGTCTAGGGGAGAAGGTAGATGCAACTAGTAACTGGGATTGGCCCCATTTATGAAAGCTGAAGACTCCAGCTACGTTTTATGGGTATTATTTTTTCGATAAACACCTATAAATTCATATTTTACAAGCATTTTATCGATTTTGCAGTAGGCAGCCATTTAATGTCACTCTTGCGCATCGATCTGTTCATGATTGCCGATTAGTAATGGAATTATTGATTTAATTTGATAAAGCTGCGATCTCTAGCTACATTTTAAGAGGCTTTTTATTAAGGTAACCATACGCGTTTGGATTCTGTAAGCATTTTAATGGTGAGTGGGTATATTGTAATAGGCAGTTTTTCAATGTTATCCTTGCGCATCGATATGCTCATTATTCCTGAAGGATAATGAAAAGTTAGAGACCAATATAGAAAGCTTAAGACTCTAGCTAAATTTTAAGGGGTCAATTATTAAAATGCACTCATGCATTTGGTGTTGACAAGCATTTTAGTGGTTGCGCACAAGTTGCAATTTGGTCAAAGTCACCGTTCCATATCGATTTGCTTTCGCATCTTAGGGTATAGAAGAATGATTGATACCATTATGGAAAGGTTAAGAGTCTAGCTAAATAATAAGGTATAATTTATTATATAATTATATAAATTATATAATTATTGTATAATTTTACACCTATAAATTCATATTTTACAAGCATTTTATCGATGTTGCAGTAGGCAGCCATTTAATGTCATATCTAAATAAGGCTATGAAATTTTAAAGATATTCACTTAAGCACGATTCCCAAAATTAAATATATATCTCGCTTAATAAAATAGACGAGCTATGTAGATACCGAAACCAATGCAATGCCTAGCATTATTAATTCAATGAACTGCTTGCTGGCTCTTATATGAAAACAAATAATCATTAAATAAATACCTCGTGTCCCACGATGTAACGAGTGCATCATTTGCGCGCAGGGCATCCATTGAATGCCTAAAAGAAGGCGGAGCATCTAATCAGTAGTTTTTACTAGCGGCCATTATTCCTTGAAATGCCGTATGTTTGCAAGAAGAAGAAGCATTGAGTTGTTTTCGGTAGCGGCCATTATTGCTTGAAATGTATTGCAGCAGACGGTACTTATTTTCATTCACACGCTTCTGGCTCATATGCATGTGGCATTCACAATTCACAGATACGTTTGCGCAAAAATGTCATATATATATGACTAACCACATGTATACCGGCGAGTTTGCCGCGGCGCGTGCGGCATACACATATTCTTTGGCACTTCGTGCCTGGGAGGGTGGGTGGGACAAATTTTAGAAATATGCAAGTTTTACTATCGTAGGGTCATAGGTAGAAAGAAAGGTAGGAATAGCTCCAGGAGGAGAAGCAGGTAGGAAGAAAAGGTAGGAGGAATAGGTCTAGGGGAGAAGGTAGGTGCAACTAGTAACTGGGATTGGCCCCATTTATGAAAGCTGAAGACTCCAGCTACGTTTTATGGGTATTATTTTTTCGATAAACACCTATAAATTCATATTTTACAAGCATTTTATCGATTTTGCAGTAGGCAGCCATTTAATGTCACTCTTGCGCATCGATCTGTTCATGATTGCCGATTAGTAATGGAATTATTGATTTAATTTGATAAAGCTGCGATCTCTAGCTACATTTTAAGAGGCTTTTTATTAAGGTAACCATACGCGTTTGGATTCTGTAAGCATTTTAATGGTGAGTGGGTATATTGTAATAGGCAGTTTTTCAATGTTATCCTTGCGCATCGATATGCTCATTATTCCTGAAGGATAATGAAAAGTTAGAGACCAATATAGAAAGCTTAAGACTATAGCTAAATTTTAAGGGGTCAATTATTAAAATGCACTCATGCATTTGGTGTTGACAAGCATTTTAGTGGTTGCGCAATTGCAATTTGGTCAAAGTCACCGTTCCATATCGATTTGCTTTCGCATCTTAGGGTATAGAAGAATGGTTGATACCATTATGGAAAGGTTAAGAGTCTAGCTAAATAATAAGGTATAATTTATTATATAATTATATAAATTATATAATTATTGTATAATTTTACACCTATAAATTCATATTTTACAAGCATTTTATCGATGTTGCAGTAGGCAGCCATTTAATGTCATATCTAAATAAGGCTATGAAATTTTAAAGATATTCACTTAAGCACGATTCCCAAAATTCAATATATATCTCGCTTAATAAAATAGACGAGCTATGTAGATACCGAAACCAATGCAATGCCTAGCATTATTAATTCAATCAACTGCTTGCTGGCTCTTATATGAAAACAAATAATCATTAAATAAATACCTCGTGTCCCACGATGTAACGAGTGCATCACTTGCGCGCAGGGCATCCATTGAATGCCTAAAAGAAGGCGGAGCATCTAATCAGTAGTTTTTACTAGCGGCCATTATTCCTTGAAATGCCGTATGTTTGCAAGAAGAAGAAGCATTGAGTTGTTTTCGGTAGCGGCCATTATTGCTTGAAATGTATTGCAGCAGACGGTACTTATTTTCATTCACACGCTTCTGGCTCATATGCATGTGGCATTCACAATTCACAGATACGTTTGCGCAAAAATGTCATATATATATGACTAACCACATGTATACCGGCGAGTTTGCCGCGGCGCGTGCGGCATACACATGTTCTTTGGCACTTCGTGCCTGGGAGGGTGGGTGGGACAAATTTTAGAAATTTGCAAGTTTTACTATCGTAGGGTCATAGGTAGAAAGAAAGGTAGGAATAGCTCCAGGAGGAGAAGCAGGTAGGAAGAAAAGGTAGGAGGAATAGGTCTAGGGGAGAAGGTAGATGCAACTAGTAACTGGGATTGGCCCCATTTATGAAAGCTGAAGACTCCAGCTACGTTTTATGGGTATTATTTTTTCGATAAACACCTATAAATTCATATTTTACAAGCATTTTATCGATTTTGCAGTAGGCAGCCATTTAATGTCACTCTTGCGCATCGATCTGTTCATGATTGCCGATTAGTAATGGAATTATTGATTTAATTTGATAAAGCTGCGATCTCTAGCTACATTTTAAGAGGTTTTTTATTAAGGTAACCATACGCGTTTGGATTCTGTAAGCTTTTTAGTGGTGAGTGGGTATATTGTAATAGGCAGTTTTTCAATGTTATCCTTGCGCATCGATATGCTCATTATTCCTGAAGGATAATGAAAAGTTAGAGACCAATATAGAAAGCTTAAGACTATAGCTAAATTTTAAGGGGTCAATTATTAAAATGCACTCATGCATTTGGTGTTGACAAGCATTTTAGTGGTTGCGCAATTGCAATTTGGTCAAAGTCACCGTTCCATATCGATTTGCTTTCGCATCTTAGGGTATAGCAGAATGGTTGATACCATTATGGAAAGGTTAAGAGTCTAGCTAAATAATAAGGTATAATTTATTATATAATTATATAAATTATATAATTATTGTATAATTTTACACCTGTAAATTCATATTTTACAAGCATTTTATCGATGTTGCAGTAGGCAGCCATTTAATGTCATATCTAAATAAGGCTATGAAATTTTAAAGATATTCACTTAAGCACGATTCCCAAAATTAAATATATATCTCGCTTAATAAAATAGACGAGCTATGTAGATACCGAAACCAATGCAATGCCTAGCATTATTAATTCAATCAACTGCTTGCTGGCTCTTATATGAAAACAAATAATCATTAAATAAATACCTCGTGTCCCACGATGTAACGAGTGCATCATTTGCGCGCAGGGCATCCATTGAATGCCTAAAAGAAGGCGGAGCATCTAATCAGTAGTTTTTACTAGCGGCCATTATTCCTTGAAATGCCGTATGTTTGCAAGAAGAAGAAGCATTGAGTTGTTTTCGGTAGCGGCCATTATTACTTGAAATGTATTGCAGCAGACGGTACTTATTTTCATTCACACGCTTCTGGCTCATATGCATGTGGCATTCACAATTCACAGATACGTTTGCGCAAAAATGTCATATATATATGACTAACCACATGTATACCGGCGAGTTTGCCGCGGCGCGTGCGGCATACACATGTTCTTTGGCACTTCGTGCCTGGGAGGGTGGGTGGGACAAATTTTAGAAATTTGCAAGTTTTACTATCGTAGGGTCATAGGTAGAAAGAAAGGTAGGAATAGCTCCAGGAGGAGAAGCAGGTAGGAAGAAAAGGTAGGAGGAATAGGTCTAGGGGAGAAGGTAGATGCAACTAGTAACTGGGATTGGCCCCATTTATGAAAGCTGAAGACTCCAGCTACGTTTTATGGGTATTATTTTTTCGATAAACACCTATAAATTCATATTTTACAAGCATTTTATCGATTTTGCAGTAGGCAGCCATTTAATGTCACTCTTGCGCATCGATCTGTTCATGATTGCCGATTAGTAATGGAATTATTGATTTAATTTGATAAAGCTGCGATCTCTAGCTACATTTTAAGAGGCTTTTTATTAAGGTAACCATACGCGTTTGGATTCTGTAAGCATTTTAATGGTGAGTGGGTATATTGTAATAGGCAGTTTTTCAATGTTATCCTTGCGCATCGATATGCTCATTATTCCTGAAGGATAATGAAAAGTTAGAGACCAATATAGAAAGCTTAAGACTCTAGCTAAATTTTAAGGGGTCAATTATTAAAATGCACTCATGCATTTGGTGTTGACAAGCATTTTAGTGGTTGCGCACAAGTTGCAATTTGGTCAAAGTCACCGTTCCATATCGATTTGCTTTCGCATCTTAGGGTATAGAAGAATGATTGATACCATTATGGAAAGGTTAAGAGTCTAGCTAAATAATAAGGTATAATTTATTATATAATTATATAAATTATATAATTATTGTATAATTTTACACCTATAAATTCATATTTTACAAGCATTTTATCGATGTTGCAGTAGGCAGCCATTTAATGTCATATCTAAATAAGGCTATGAAATTTTAAAGATATTCACTTAAGCACGATTCCCAAAATTAAATATATATCTCGCTTAATAAAATAGACGAGCTATGTAGATACCGAAACCAATGCAATGCCTAGCATTATTAATTCAATGAACTGCTTGCTGGCTCTTATATGAAAACAAATAATCATTAAATAAATACCTCGTGTCCCACGATGTAACGAGTGCATCATTTGCGCGCAGGGCATCCATTGAATGCCTAAAAGAAGGCGGAGCATCTAATGAGTAGTTTTTACTAGCGGCCATTATTCCTTGAAATGCCGTATGTTTGCAAGAAGAAGAAGCATTGAGTTGTTTTCGGTAGCGGCCATTATTGCTTGAAATGTATTGCAGCAGACGGTACTTATTTTCATTCACACGCTTCTGGCTCATATGCATGTGGCATTCACAATTCACAGATACGTTTGCGCAAAAATGTCATATATATATGACTAACCACATGTATACCGGCGAGTTTGCCGCGGCGCGTGCGGCATACACATGTTCTTTGGCACTTCGTGCCTGGGAGGGTGGGTGGGACAAATTTTAGAAATTTGCAAGTTTTACTATCGTAGGGTCATAGGTAGAAAGAAAGGTAGGAATAGCTCCAGGAGGAGAAGCAGGTAGGAAGAAAAGGTAGGAGGAATAGGTCTAGGGGAGAAGGTAGATGCAACTAGTAACTGGGATTGGCCCCATTTATGAAAGCTGAAGACTCCAGCTACGTTTTATGGGTATTATTTTTTCGATAAACACCTATAAATTCATATTTTACAAGCATTTTATCGATTTTGCAGTAGGCAGCCATTTAATGTCACTCTTGCGCATCGATCTGTTCATGATTTCCGATTAGTAATGGAATTATTGATTTAATTTGATAAAGCTGCGATCTCTAGCTACATTTTAAGAGGTTTTTTATTAAGGTAACCATACGCGTTTGGATTCTGTAAGCATTTTAATGGTGAGTGGGTATATTGTAATAGGCAGTTTTTCAATGTTATCCTTGCGCATCGATATGCTCATTATTCCTGAAGGATAATGAAAAGTTAGAGACCAATATAGAAAGCTTAAGACTCTAGCTAAATTTTAAGGGGTCAATTATTAAAATGCACTCATGCATTTGGTGTTGACAAGCATTTTAGTGGTTGCGCACAAGTTGCAATTTGGTCAAAGTCACCGTTCCATATCGATTTGCTTTCGCATCTTAGGGTATAGAAGAATGATTGATACCATTATGGAAAGGTTAAGAGTCTAGCTAAATAATAAGGTATAATTTATTATATAATTATATAAATTATATAATTATTGTATAATTTTACACCTATAAATTCATATTTTACAAGCATTTTATCGATGTTGCAGTAGGCAGCCATTTAATGTCATATCTAAATAAGGCTATGAAATTTTAAAGATATTCACTTAAGCACGATTCCCAAAATTAAATATATATCTCGCTTAATAAAATAGACGAGCTATGTAGATACTGAAACCAATGCAATGCCTAGCATTATTAATTCAATGAACTGCTTGCTGGCTCTTATATGAAAACAAATAATCATTAAATAAATACCTCGTGTCCCACGATGTAACGAGTGCATCATTTGCGCGCAGGGCATCCATTGAATGCCTAAAAGAAGGCGGAGCATCTAATGAGTAGTTTTTACTAGCGGCCATTATTCCTTGAAATGCCGTATGTTTGCAAGAAGAAGAAGCATTGAGTTGTTTTCGGTAGCGGCCATTATTGCTTGAAATGTATTGCAGCAGACGGTACTTATTTTCATTCACACGCTTCTGGCTCATATGCATGTGGCATTCACAATTCACAGATACGTTTGCGCAAAAATGTCATATATATATGACTAACCACATGTATACCGGCGAGTTTGCCGCGGCGCGTGCGGCATACACATATTCTTTGGCACTTCGTGCCTGGGAGGGTGGGTGGGACAAATTTTAGAAATATGCAAGTTTTACTATCGTAGGGTCATAGGTAGAAAGAAAGGTAGGAATAGCTCCAGGAGGAGAAGCAGGTAGGAAGAAAAGGTAGGAGGAATAGGTCTAGGGGAGAAGGTAGGTGCAACTAGTAACTGGGATTGGCCCCATTTATGAAAGCTGAAGACTCCAGCTACGTTTTATGGGTATTATTTTTTCGATAAACACCTATAAATTCATATTTTACAAGCATTTTATCGATTTTGCAGTAGGCAGCCATTTAATGTCACTCTTGCGCATCGATCTGTTCATGATTGCCGATTAGTAATGGAATTATTGATTTAATTTGATAAAGCTGCGATCTCTAGCTACATTTTAAGAGGCTTTTTATTAAGGTAACCATACGCGTTTGGATTCTGTAAGCATTTTAATGGTGAGTGGGTATATTGTAATAGGCAGTTTTTCAATGTTATCCTTGCGCATCGATATGCTCATTATTCCTGAAGGATAATGAAAAGTTAGAGACCAATATAGAAAGCTTAAGACTCTAGCTAAATTTTAAGGGGTCAATTACTAAAATGCACTCATGCATTTGGTGTTGACAAGCATTTTAGTGGTTGCGCACAAGTTGCAATTTGGTCAAAGTCACCGTTCCATATCGATTTGCTTTCGCATCTTAGGGTATAGAAGAATGATTGGTACCATTATGGAAAGGTTAAGAGTCTAGCTAAATAATAAGGTATAATTTTTTATATAATTATATAAATTATATAATTATTGTATAATTTTTCACCTGTAAATTCATATTTTACAAGCATTTTATCGATGTTGCAGTAGGCAGCCATTTAATGTCATATCTAAATAAGGCTATGAAATTTTAAAGATATTCACTTAAGCACGATTCCCAAAATTAAATATATATCTCGCTTAATAAAATAGACGAGCTATGTAGATACCGAAACCAATGCAATGCCTAGCATTATTAATTCAATCAACTGCTTGCTGGCTCTTATATGAAAACAAATAATCATTAAATAAATACCTCGTGTCCCACGATGTAACGAGTGCATCATTTGCGCGCAGGGCATCCATTGAATGCCTAAAAGAAGGCGGAGCATCTAATGAGTAGTTTTTACTAGCGGCCATTATTCCTCGAAATGCCGTATGTTTGCAAGAAGAAGAAGCATTGAGTTGTTTTCGGTAGCGGCCATTATTGCTTGAAATGTATTGCAGCAGGCGGTACTTATTTTCATTCACACGCTTCTGGCTCATATGCATGTGGCATTCACAATTCACAGATACGTTTGCGAAAAAATGTCATATATATATGACTAACCACATGTATACCGTCGAGTTTGCCGCGGCGCGTGCGGCATATTTAGAAATTTTCAGCGGACAAATTTTAGAAATTTGCAAGTTTTACTATCGTAGGGTCATAGGTAGAAAGAAAGGTAGGAATAGCTCCAGGAGGAGAAGCAGGTAGGAAGAAAAGGTAGGAGGAATAGGTCTAGGGGAGAAGGTAGGTGCAACTAGTAACTGGGATTGGCCCCATTTATGAAAGCTGAAGACTCCAGCTACGTTTTATGGGTATTATTTTTTCGATAAACACCTATAAATTCATATTTTACAAGCATTTTATCGATTTTGCAGTAGGCAGCCATTTAATGTCACTCTTGCGCATCGATCTGTTCATGATTGCCGATTAGTAATGGAATTATTGATTTAATTTGATAAAGCTGCGATCTCTAGCTACATTTTAAGAGGCTTTTTATTAAGGTAACTATACGCGTTTGGATTCTGTAAGCATTTTAATGGTGAGTGGGTATATTGTAATAGGCAGTTTTTCAATGTTATCCTTGCGCATCGATATGCTCATTATTCCTGAAGGATAATGAAAAGTTAGAGACCAATATAGAAAGCTTAAAACTCTAGCTAAATTTTAAGGGGTCAATTATTAAAATGCACTCATGCATTTGGTGTTGACAAGCATTTTAGTGGTTGCGCACAAGTTGCAATTTGGTCAAAGTCACCGTTCCATATCGATTTGCTTTCGCATCTTAGGGTATAGAATGATTGATACCATTATGGAAAGGTTAAGAGTCTAGCTAAATAATAAGGTATAATTTATTATATAATTATATAAATTATATAATTATTGTATAATTTTACACCTATAAATTCATATTTTACAAGCATTTTATCGATGTTGCAGTAGGCAGCCATTTAATGTCATATCTAAATAAGGCTATGAAATTTTAAAGACTTAAGCACGATTCCCAAAATTAAATATATATCTCGCTTAATAAAATAGACGAGCTATGTAGATACCGAAACCAATGCAATGCCTAGCATTATTAATTCAATGAACTGCTTGCTGGCTCTTATATGAAAACAAATAATCATTAAATAAATACCTCGTGTCCCACGATGTAACGAGTGCATCATTTGCGCGCAGGGCATCCATTGAATGCCTAAAAGAAGGCGGAGCATCTAATGAGTAGTTTTTACTAGCGGCCATTATTCCTTGAAATGCCGTATGTTTGCAAGAAGAAGAAGCATTGAGTTGTTTTCGGTAGCGGCCATTATTGCTTGAAATGTATTGCAGCAGACGGTACTTATTTTCATTCACACGCTTCTGGCTCATATGCATGTGGCATTCACAATTCACAGATACGTTTGCGCAAAAATGTCATATATATATGACTAACCACATGTATACCGGCGAGTTTGCCGCGGCGCGTGCGGCATACACATGTTCTTTGGCACTTCGTGCCTGGGAGGGTGGGTGGGACAAATTTTAGAAATTTGCAAGTTTTACTATCGTAGGGTCATAGGTAGAAAGAAAGGTAGGAATAGCTCCAGGAGGAGAAGCAGGTAGGAAGAAAAGGTAGGAGGAATAGGTCTAGGGGAGAAGGTAGATGCAACTAGTAACTGGGATTGGCCCCATTTATGAAAGCTGAAGACTCCAGCTACGTTTTATGGGTATTATTTTTTCGATAAACACCTATAAATTCATATTTTACAAGCATTTTATCGATTTTGCAGTAGGCAGCCATTTAATGTCACTCTTGCGCATCGATCTGTTCATGATTGCCGATTAGTAATGGAATTATTGATTTAATTTGATAAAGCTGCGATCTCTAGCTACATTTTAAGAGGTTTTTTATTAAGGTAACCATACGCGTTTGGATTCTGTAAGCATTTTAATGGTGAGTGGGTATATTTTAATAGGCAGTTTTTCAATGTTATCCTTGCGCATCGATATGCTCATTATTCCTGAAGGATAATGAAAAGTTAGAGACCAATATAGAAAGCTTAAGACTCTAGCTAAATTTTAAGGGGTCAATTATTAAAATGCACTCATGCATTTGGTGTTGACAAGCATTTTAGTGGTTGCGCACAAGTTGCAATTTGGTCAAAGTCACCGTTCCATATCGATTTGCTTTCGCATCTTAGGGTATAGAAGAATGATTGATACCATTATGGAAAGGTTAAGAGTCTAGCTAAATAATAAGGTATAATTTATTATATAATTATATAAATTATATAATTATTGTATAATTTTACACCTATAAATTCATATTTTACAAGCATTTTATCGATGTTGCAGTAGGCAGCCATTTAATGTCATATCTAAATAAGGCTATGAAATTTTAAAGATATTCACTTAAGCACGATTCCCAAAATTCAATATATATCTCGCTTAATAAAATAGACGAGCTATGTAGATACCGAAACCAATGCAATGCCTAGCATTATTAATTCAATCAACTGCTTGCTGGCTCTTATATGAAAACAAATAATCATTAAATAAATACCTCGTGTCCCACGATGTAACGAGTGCATCATTTGCGCGCAGGGCATCCATTGAATGCCTAAAAGAAGGCGGAGCATCTAATCAGTAGTTTTTACTAGCGGCCATTATTCCTTGAAATGCCGTATGTTTGCAAGAAGAAGAAGCATTGAGTTGTTTTCGGTAGCGGCCATTATTGCTTGAAATGTATTGCAGCAGACGGTACTTATTTTCATTCACACGCTTCTGGCTCATATGCATGTGGCATTCACAATTCACAGATACGTTTGCGCAAAAATGTCATATATATATGACTAACCACATGTATACCGGCGAGTTTGCCGCGGCGCGTGCGGCATACACATGTTCTTTGGCACTTCGTGCCTGGGAGGGTGGGTGGGACAAATTTTAGAAATTTGCAAGTTTTACTATCGTAGGGTCATAGGTAGAAAGAAAGGTAGGAATAGCTCCAGGAGGAGAAGCAGGTAGGAAGAAAAGGTAGGAGGAATAGGTCTAGGGGAGAAGGTAGATGCAACTAGTAACTGGGATTGGCCCCATTTATGAAAGCTGAAGACTCCAGCTACGTTTTATGGGTATTATTTTTTCGATAAACACCTATAAATTCATATTTTACAAGCATTTTATCGATTTTGCAGTAGGCAGCCATTTAATGTCACTCTTGCGCATCGATCTGTTCATGATTGCCGATTAGTAATGGAATTATTGATTTAATTTGATAAAGCTGCGATCTCTAGCTACATTTTAAGAGGTTTTTTATTAAGGTAACCATACGCGTTTGGATTCTGTAAGCATTTTAATGGTGAGTGGGTATATTGTAATAGGCAGTTTTTCAATGTTATCCTTGCGCATCGATATGCTCATTATTCCTGAAGGATAATGAAAAGTTAGAGACCAATATAGAAAGCTTAAGACTCTAGCTAAATTTTAAGGGGTCAATTATTAAAATGCACTCATGCATTTGGTGTTGACAAGCATTTTAGTGGTTGCGCACAAGTTGCAATTTGGTCAAAGTCACCGTTCCATATCGATTTGCTTTCGCATCTTAGGGTATAGAAGAATGATTGATACCATTATGGAAAGGTTAAGAGTCTAGCTAAATAATAAGGTATAATTTATTATATAATTATATAAATTATATAATTATTGTATAATTTTACACCTATAAATTCATATTTTACAAGCATTTTATCGATGTTGCAGTAGGCAGCCATTTAATGTCATATCTAAATAAGGCTATGAAATTTTAAAGATATTCACTTAAGCACGATTCCCAAAATTAAATATATATCTCGCTTAATAAAATAGACGAGCTATGTAGATACCGAAACCAATGCAATGCCTAGCATTATTAATTCAATGAACTGCTTGCTGGCTCTTATATGAAAACAAATAATCATTAAATAAATACCTCGTGTCCCACGATGTAACGAGTGCATCATTTGCGCGCAGGGCATCCATTGAATGCCTAAAAGAAGGCGGAGCATCTAATGAGTAGTTTTTACTAGCGGCCATTATTCCTTGAAATGCCGTATGTTTGCAAGAAGAAGAAGCATTGAGTTGTTTTCGGTAGCGGCCATTATTGCTTGAAATGTATTGCAGCAGACGGTACTTATTTTCATTCACACGCTTCTGGCTCATATGCATGTGGCATTCACAATTCACAGATACGTTTGCGCAAAAATGTCATATATATATGACTAACCACATGTATACCGGCGAGTTTGCCGCGGCGCGTGCGGCATACACATGTTCTTTGGCACTTCGTGCCTGGGAGGGTGGGTGGGACAAATTTTAGAAATTTGCAAGTTTTACTATCGTAGGGTCATAGGTAGAAAGAAAGGTAGGAATAGCTCCAGGAGGAGAAGCAGGTAGGAAGAAAAGGTAGGAGGAATAGGTCTAGGGGAGAAGGTAGATGCAACTAGTAACTGGGATTGGCCCCATTTATGAAAGCTGAAGACTCCAGCTACGTTTTATGGGTATTATTTTTTCGATAAACACCTATAAATTCATATTTTACAAGCATTTTATCGATTTTGCAGTAGGCAGCCATTTAATGTCACTCTTGCGCATCGATCTGTTCATGATTGCCGATTAGTAATGGAATTATTGATTTAATTTGATAAAGCTGCGATCTCTAGCTACATTTTAAGAGGTTTTTTAGTAAGGTAACCATACGCGTTTGGATTCTGTAAGCTTTTTAGTGGTGAGTGGGTATATTGTAATAGGCAGTTTTTCAATGTTATCCTTGCGCATCGATATGCTCATTATTCCTGAAGGATAATGAAAAGTTAGAGACCAATATAGAAAGCTTAAGACTCTAGCTAAATTTTAAGGGGTCAATTATTAAAATGCACTCATGCATTTGGTGTTGACAAGCATTTTAGTGGTTGCGCACAAGTTGCAATTTGGTCAAAGTCACCGTTCCATATCGATTTGCTTTCGCATCTTAGGGTATAGAAGAATGATTGGTACCATTATGGAAAGGTTAAGAGTCTAGCTAATAATAAGGTATAATTTATTATATAATTATATAAATTATATAATTATTGTATAATTTTACACCTGTAAATTCATATTTTACAAGCATTTTATCGATGTTGCAGTAGGCAGCCATTTAATGTCATATCTAAATAAGGCTATGAAATTTTAAAGATATTCACTTAAGCACGATTCCCAAAATTAAATATATATCTCGCTTAATAAAATAGACGAGCTATGTAGATACCGAAACCAATGCAATGCCTAGCATTATTAATTCAATCAACTGCTTGCTGGCTCTTATATGAAAACAAATAATCATTAAATAAATACCTCGTGTCCCACGATGTAACGAGTGCATCATTTGCGCGCAGGGCATCCATTGAATGCCTAAAAGAAGGCGGAGCATCTAATGAGTAGTTTTTACTAGCGGCCATTATTCCTCGAAATGCCGTAGGTTTGCAAGAAGAAGAAGCATTGAGTTGTTTTCGGTAGCGGCCATTATTGCTTGAAATGTATTGCAGCAGACGGTACTTATTTTCATTCACACGCTTCTGGCTCATATGCATGTGGCATTCACAATTCACAGATACGTTTGCGCAAAAATGTCATATATATATGACTAACCACATGTATACCGGCGAGTTTGCCGCGGCGCGTGCGGCATATTTAGAAATTTTTAGCGGACAAATTTTAGAAATTTGCAAGTTTTACTATCGTAGGGTCATAGGTAGAAAGAAAGGTAGGAATAGCTCCAGGAGGAGAAGCAGGTAGGAAGAAAAGGTAGGAGGAATAGGTCTAGGGGAGAAGGTAGATGCAACTAGTAACTGGGATTGGCCCCATTTATGAAAGCTGAAGACTCCAGCTACGTTTTATGGGTATTATTTTTTCGATAAACACCTATAAATTCATATTTTACAAGCATTTTATCGATTTTGCAGTAGGCAGCCATTTAATGTCACTCTTGCGCATCGATCTGTTCATGATTGCCGATTAGTAATGGAATTATTGATTTAATTTGATAAAGCTGCGATCTCTAGCTACATTTTAAGAGGCTTTTTATTAAGGTAACCATACGCGTTTGGATTCTGTAAGCATTTTAATGGTGAGTGGGTATATTGTAATAGGCAGTTTTTCAATGTTATCCTTGCGCATCGATATGCTCATTATTCCTGAAGGATAATGAAAAGTTAGAGACCAATATAGAAAGCTTAAGACTCTAGCTAAATTTTAAGGGGTCAATTACTAAAATGCACTCATGCATTTGGTGTTGACAAGCATTTTAGTGGTTGCGCACAAGTTGCAATTTGGTCAAAGTCACCGTTCCATATCGATTTGCTTTCGCATCTTAGGGTATAGAAGAATGATTGGTACCATTATGGAAAGGTTAAGAGTCTAGCTAAATAATAAGGTATAATTTATTATATAATTATATAAATTATATAATTATTGTATAATTTTTCACCTGTAAATTCATATTTTACAAGCATTTTATCGATGTTGCAGTAGGCAGCCATTTAATGTCATATCTAAATAAGGCTATGAAATTTTAAAGATATTCACTTAAGCACGATTCCCAAAATTAAATATATATCTCGCTTAATAAAATAGACGAGCTATGTAGATACCGAAACCAATGCAATGCCTAGCATTATTAATTCAATCAACTGCTTGCTGGCTCTTATATGAAAACAAATAATCATTAAATAAATACCTCGTGTCCCACGATGTAACGAGTGCATCATTTGCGCGCAGGGCATCCATTGAATGCCTAAAAGAAGGCGGAGCATCTAATGAGTAGTTTTTACTAGCGGCCATTATTCCTCGAAATGCCGTATGTTTGCAAGAAGAAGAAGCATTGAGTTGTTTTCGGTAGCGGCCATTATTGCTTGAAATGTATTGCAGCAGGCGGTACTTATTTTCATTCACACGCTTCTGGCTCATATGCATGTGGCATTCACAATTCACAGATACGTTTGCGAAAAAATGTCATATATATATGACTAACCACATGTATACCGTCGAGTTTGCCGCGGCGCGTGCGGCATATTTAGAAATTTTCAGCGGACAAATTTTAGAAATTTGCAAGTTTTACTATCGTAGGGTCATAGGTAGAAAGAAAGGTAGGAATAGCTCCAGGAGGAGAAGCAGGTAGGAAGAAAAGGTAGGAGGAATAGGTCTAGGGGAGAAGGTAGGTGCAACTAGTAACTGGGATTGGCCCCATTTATGAAAGCTGAAGACTCCAGCTACGTTTTATGGGTATTATTTTTTCGATAAACACCTATAAATTCATATTTTACAAGCATTTTATCGATTTTGCAGTAGGCAGCCATTTAATGTCACTCTTGCGCATCGATCTGTTCATGATTGCCGATTAGTAATGGAATTATTGATTTAATTTGATAAAGCTGCGATCTCTAGCGACATTTTAAGAAGTTTTTTATTAAGGTAACCATACGCGTTTGGATTCTGTAAGCATTTTAGTGGTGAGTGGGTATATTGTAATAGGCAGTTTTTCAATGTTATCCTTGCGCATCGATATGCTCATTATTCCTGAAGGATAATGAAAAGTTAGAGACCAATATAGAAAGCTTAAGACTATAGCTAAATTTTAAGGGGTCAATTATTAAAATGCACTCATGCATTTGGTGTTGACAAGCATTTTAGTGGTTGCGCACAAGTTGCAATTTGGTCAAAGTCACCGTTCCATATCGATTTGCTTTCGCATCTTAGGGTATAGAAGAATGATTGGTACCATTATGGAAAGGTTAAGAGTCTAGCTAAATAATAAGGTATAATTTATTATATAATTATATAAATTATATAATTATTGTATAATTTTACACCTGTAAATTCATATTTTACAAGCATTTTATCGATGTTGCAGTAGGCAGCCATTTAATGTCATATCTAAATAAGGCTATGAAATTTTAAAGATATTCACTTAAGCACGATTCCCAAAATTAAATATATATCTCGCTTAATAAAATAGACGAGCTATGTAGATACCGAAACCAATGCAATGCCTAGCATTATTAATTCAATCAACTGCTTGCTGGCTCTTATATGAAAACAAATAATCATTAAATAAATACCTCGTGTCCCACGATGTAACGAGTGCATCATTTGCGCGCAGGGCATCCATTGAATGCCTAAAAGAAGGCGGAGCATCTAATGAGTAGTTTTTACTAGCAGCCATTATTCCTCGAAATGCCGTATGTTTGCAAGAAGAAGAAGCATTGAGTTGTTTTCGGTAGCGGCCATTATTGCTTGAAATGTATTGCAGCAGACGGTACTTATTTTCATTCACACGCTTCTGGCTCATATGCATGTGGCATTCACAATTCACAGATACGTTTGCGCAAAAATGTCATATATATATGACTAACCACATGTATACCGGCGAGTTTGCCGCGGCGCGTGCGGCATATTTAGAAATTTTTAGCGGACAAATTTTAGAAATTTGCAAGTTTTACTATCGTAGGGTCATAGGTAGAAAGAAAGGTAGGAATAGCTCCAGGAGGAGAAGCAGGTAGGAAGAAAAGGTAGGAGGAATAGGTCTAGGGGAGAAGGTAGATGCAACTAGTAACTGGGATTGGCCCCATTTATGAAAGCTGAAGACTCCAGCTACGTTTTATGGGTATTATTTTTTCGATAAACACCTATAAATTCATATTTTACAAGCATTTTATCGATTTTGCAGTAGGCAGCCATTTAATGTCACTCTTGCGCATCGATCTGTTCATGATTGCCGATTAGTATTGGAATTATTGATTTAATTTGATAAAGCTGCGATCTCTAGCTACATTTTAAGAGGCTTTTTATTAAGGTAACCATACGCGTTTGGATTCTGTAAGCATTTTAATGGTGAGTGGGTATATTGTAATAGGCAGTTTTTCAATGTTATCCTTGCGCATCGATATGCTCATTATTCCTGAAGGATAATGAAAAGTTAGAGACCAATATAGAAAGCTTAAGACTCTAGCTAAATTTTAAGGGGTCAATTATTAAAATGCACTCATGCATTTGGTGTTGACAAGCATTTTAGTGGTTGCGCACAAGTTGCAATTTGGTCAAAGTCACCGTTCCATATCGATTTGCTTTCGCATCTTAGGGTATAGAAGAATGATTGGTACCATTATGGAAAGGTTAAGAGTCTAGCTAAATAATAAGGTATAATTTATTATATAATTATATAAATTATATAATTATTGTATAATTTTACACCTGTAAATTCATATTTTACAAGCATTTTATCGATGTTGCAGTAGGCAGCCATTTAATGTCATATCTAAATAAGGCTATGAAATTTTAAAGATATTCACTTAAGCACGATTCCCAAAATTAAATATATATCTCGCTTAATAAAATAGACGAGCTATGTAGATACCGAAACCAATGCAATGCCTAGCATTATTAATTCAATCAACTGCTTGCTGGCTCTTATATGAAAACAAATAATCATTAAATAAATACCTCGTGTCCCACGATGTAACGAGTGCATCATTTGCGCGCAGGGCATCCATTGAATGCCTAAAAGAAGGCGGAGCATCTAATGAGTAGTTTTTACTAGCGGCCATTATTCCTTGAAATGCCGTATGTTTGCAAGAAGAAGAAGCATTGAGTTGTTTTCGGTAGCGGCCATTATTGCTTGAAATGTATTGCAGCAGACGGTACTTATTTTCATTCACACGCTTCTGGCTCATATGCATGTGGCATTCACAATTCACAGATACGTTTGCGCAAAAATGTCATATATATATGACTAACCACATGTATACCGGCGAGTTTGCCGCGGCGCGTGCGGCATACACATGTTCTTTGGCACTTCGTGCCTGGGAGGGTGGGTGGGACAAATTTTAGAAATTTGCAAGTTTTACTATCGTAGGGTCATAGGTAGAAAGAAAGGTAGGAATAGCTCCAGGAGGAGAAGCAGGTAGGAAGAAAAGGTAGGAGGAATAGGTCTAGGGGAGAAGGTAGATGCAACTAGTAACTGGGATTGGCCCCATTTATGAAAGCTGAAGACTCCAGCTACGTTTTATGGGTATTATTTTTTCGATAAACACCTATAAATTCATATTTTACAAGCATTTTATCGATTTTGCAGTAGGCAGCCATTTAATGTCACTCTTGCGCATCGATCTGTTCATGATTTCCGATTAGTAATGGAATTATTGATTTAATTTGATAAAGCTGCGATCTCTAGCTACATTTTAAGAGGTTTTTTATTAAGGTAACCATACGCGTTTGGATTCTGTAAGCATTTTAATGGTGAGTGGGTATATTGTAATAGGCAGTTTTTCAATGTTATCCTTGCGCATCGATATGCTCATTATTCCTGAAGGATAATGAAAAGTTAGAGACCAATATAGAAAGCTTAAGACTCTAGCTAAATTTTAAGGGGTCAATTACTAAAATGCACTCATGCATTTGGTGTTGACAAGCATTTTAGTGGTTGCGCACAAGTTGCAATTTGGTCAAAGTCACCGTTCCATATCGATTTGCTTTCGCATCTTAGGGTATAGAAGAATGATTGATACCATTATGGAAAGGTTAAGAGTCTAGCTAAATAATAAGGTATAATTTATTATATAATTATATAAATTATATAATTATTGTATAATTTTACACCTATAAATTCATATTTTACAAGCATTTTATCGATGTTGCAGTAGGCAGCCATTTAATGTCATATCTAAATAAGGCTATGAAATTTTAAAGATATTCACTTAAGCACGATTCCCAAAATTAAATATATATCTCGCTTAATAAAATAGACGAGCTATGTAAATACCGAAACCAATGCAATGCCTAGCATTATTAATTCAATCAACTGCTTGCTGGCTCTTATATGAAAACAAATAATCATTAAATAAATACCTCGTGTCCCACGATGTAATGAGTGCATCATTTGCGCGCAGGGCATCCATTGAATGCCTAAAAGAAGGCGGAGCATCTAATGAGTAGTTTTTACTAGCGGCCATTATTCCTTGAAATGCCGTATGTTTGCAAGAAGAAGAAGCATTGAGTTGTTTTCGGTAGCGGCCATTATTGCTTGAAATGTATTGCAGCAGACGGTACTTATTTTCATTCACACGCTTCTGGCTCATATGCATGTGGCATTCACAATTCACAGATACGTTTGCGCAAAAATGTCATATATATATGACTAACCACATGTATACCGGCGAGTTTGCCGCGGCGCGTGCGGCATACACATGTTCTTTGGCACTTCGTGCCTGGGAGGGTGGGTGGGACAAATTTTAGAAATTTGCAAGTTTTACTATCGTAGGGTCATAGGTAGAAAGAAAGGTAGGAATAGCTCCAGGAGGAGAAGCAGGTAGGAAGAAAAGGTAGGAGGAATAGGTCTAGGGGAGAAGGTAGATGCAACTAGTAACTGGGATTGGCCCCATTTATGAAAGCTGAAGACTCCAGCTACGTTTTATGGGTATTATTTTTTCGATAAACACCTATAAATTCATATTTTACAAGCATTTTATCGATTTTGCAGTAGGCAGCCATTTAATGTCACTCTTGCGCATCGATCTTTTCATGATTGCCGATTAGTAATGGAATTATTGATTTAATTTGATAAAGCTGCGATCTCTAGCTACATTTTAAGAGGCTTTTTATTAAGGTTACGCGTTTGGATTCTGTAAGCATTTTATTGGATTCTGTAAGCATTTTAGTGGTGAGTGGGTATATTGTAATAGGCAGTTTTTCAATGTTATCCTTGCGCATCGATATGCTCATTATTCCTGAAGGATAATGAAAAGTTAGAGACCAATATAGAAAGCTTAAGACTCTAGCTAAATTTTAAGGGGTCAATTACTAAAATGCACTCATGCATTTGGTGTTGACAAGCATTTTAGTGGTTGCGCACAAGTTGCAATTTGGTCAAAGTCACCGTTCCATATCGATTTGCTTTCGCATCTTAGGGTATAGAAGAATGATTGATACCATTATGGAAAGGTTAAGAGTCTAGCTAAATAATAAGGTATAATTTATTATATAATTATATAAATTATATAATTATTGTATAATTTTACACCTATAAATTCATATTTTACAAGCATTTTATCGATGTTGCAGTAGGCAGCCATTTAATGTCATATCTAAATAAGGCTATGAAATTTTAAAGATATTCACTTAAGCACGATTCCCAAAATTAAATATATATCTCGCTTAATAAAATAGACGAGCTATGTAAATACCGAAACCAATGCAATGCCTAGCATTATTAATTCAATCAACTGCTTGCTGGCTCTTATATGAAAACAAATAATCATTAAATAAATACCTCGTGTCCCACGATGTAACGAGTGCATCATTTGCGCGCAGGGCATCCATTGAATGCCTAAAAGAAGGCGGAGCATCTAATGAGTAGTTTTTACTAGCGGCCATTATTCCTTGAAATGCCGTATGTTTGCAAGAAGAAGAAGCATTGAGTTGTTTTCGGTAGCGGCCATTATTGCTTGAAATGTATTGCAGCAGACGGTACTTATTTTCATTCACACGCTTCTGGCTCATATGCATGTGGCATTCACAATTCACAGATACGTTTGCGCAAAAATGTCATATATATATGACTAACCACATGTATACCGGCGAGTTTGCCGCGGCGCGTGCGGCATACACATGTTCTTTGGCACTTCGTGCCTGGGAGGGTGGGTGGGACAAATTTTAGAAATTTGCAAGTTTTACTATCGTAGGGTCATAGGTAGAAAGAAAGGTAGGAATAGCTCCAGGAGGAGAAGCAGGTAGGAAGAAAAGGTAGGAGGAATAGGTCTAGGGGAGAAGGTAGGTGCAACTAGTAACTGGGATTGGCCCCATTTATGAAAGCTGAAGACTCCAGCTACGTTTTATGGGTATTATTTTTTCGATAAACACCTATAAATTCATATTTTACAAGCATTTTATCGATTTTGCAGTAGGCAGCCATTTAATGTCACTCTTGCGCATCGATCTGTTCATGATTGCCGATTAGTAATGGAATTATTGATTTAATTTGATAAAGCTGCGATCTCTAGCTACATTTTAAGAAGTTTTTTATTAAGGTAACCATACGCGTTTGGATTCTGTAAGCATTTTAGTGGTGAGTGGGTATATTGTAATAGGCAGTTTTTCAATGTTATCCTTGCGCATCGATATGCTCATTATTCCTGAAGGATAATGAAAAGTTAGAGACCAATATAGAAAGCTTAAGACTATAGCTAAATTTTAAGGGGTCAATTATTAAAATGCACTCATGCATTTGGTGTTGACAAGCATTTTAGTGGTTGCGCACAAGTTGCAATTTGGTCAAAGTCACCGTTCCATATCGATTTGCTTTCGCATCTTAGGGTATAGAAGAATGATTGGTACCATTATGGAAAGGTTAAGAGTCTAGCTAAATAATAAGGTATAATTTATTATATAATTATATAAATTATATAATTATTGTATAATTTTACACCTGTAAATTCATATTTTACAAGCATTTTATCGATGTTGCAGTAGGCAGCCATTTAATGTCATATCTAAATAAGGCTATGAAATTTTAAAGATATTCACTTAAGCACGATTCCCAAAATTAAATATATATCTCGCTTAATAAAATAGACGAGCTATGTAGATACCGAAACCAATGCAATGCCTAGCATTATTAATTCAATCAACTGCTTGCTGGCTCTTATATGAAAACAAATAATCATTAAATAAATACCTCGTGTCCCACGATGTAACGAGTGCATCATTTGCGCGCAGGGCATCCATTGAATGCCTAAAAGAAGGCGGAGCATCTAATGAGTAGTTTTTACTAGCGGCCATTATTCCTCGAAATGCCGTATGTTTGCAAGAAGAAGAAGCATTGAGTTGTTTTCGGTAGCGGCCATTATTGCTTGAAATGTATTGCAGCAGACGGTACTTATTTTCATTCACACGCTTCTGGCTCATATGCATGTGGCATTCACAATTCACAGATACGTTTGCGCAAAAATGTCATATATATATGACTAACCACATGTATACCGGCGAGTTTGCCGCGGCGCGTGCGGCATATTTAGAAATTTTTAGCGGACAAATTTTAGAAATTTGCAAGTTTTACTATCGTAGGGTCATAGGTAGAAAGAAAGGTAGGAATAGCTCCAGGAGGAGAAGCAGGTAGGAAGAAAAGGTAGGAGGAATAGGTCTAGGGGAGAAGGTAGATGCAACTAGTAACTGGGATTGGCCCCATTTATGAAAGCTGAAGACTCCAGCTACGTTTTATGGGTATTATTTTTTCGATAAACACCTATAAATTCATATTTTACAAGCATTTTATCGATTTTGCAGTAGGCAGCCATTTAATGTCACTCTTGCGCATCGATCTTTTCATGATTGCCGATTAGTAATGGAATTATTGATTTAATTTGATAAAGCTGCGATCTCTAGCTACATTTTAAGAGGCTTTTTATTAAGGTAACCATACGCGTTTGGATTCTGTAAGCATTTTAGTGGTGAGTGGGTATATTGTAATAGGCAGTTTTTCAATGTTATCCTTGCGCATCGATATGCTCATTATTCCTGAAGGATAATGAAAAGTTAGAGACCAATATAGAAAGCTTAAGACTATAGCTAAATTTTAAGGGGTCAATTATTAAAATGCACTCATGCATTTGGTGTTGACAAGCATTTTAGTGGTTGCGCACAAGTTGCAATTTGGTCAAAGTCACCGTTCCATATCGATTTGCTTTCGCATCTTAGGGTATAGAAGAATGATTGGTACCATTATGGAAAGGTTAAGAGTCTAGCTAAATAATAAGGTATAATTTATTATATAATTATATAAATTATATAATTATTGTATAATTTTACACCTGTAAATTCATATTTTACAAGCATTTTATCGATGTTGCAGTAGGCAGCCATTTAATGTCATATCTAAATAAGGCTATGAAATTTTAAAGATATTCACTTAAGCACGATTCCCAAAATTAAATATATATCTCGCTTAATAAAATAGACGAGCTATGTAGATACCGAAACCAATGCAATGCCTAGCATTATTAATTCAATCAACTGCTTGCTGGCTCTTATATGAAAACAAATAATCATTAAATAAATACCTCGTGTCCCACGATGTAACGAGTGCATCATTTGCGCGCAGGGCATCCATTGAATGCCTAAAAGAAGGCGGAGCATCTAATGAGTAGTTTTTACTAGCGGCCATTATTCCTCGAAATGCCGTATGTTTGCAAGAAGAAGAAGCATTGAGTTGTTTTCGGTAGCGGCCATTATTGCTTGAAATGTATTGCAGCAGACGGTACTTATTTTCATTCACACGCTTCTGGCTCATATGCATGTGGCATTCACAATTCACAGATACGTTTGCGCAAAAATGTCATATATATATGACTAACCACATGTATACCGGCGAGTTTGCCGCGGCGCGTGCGGCATATTTAGAAATTTTTAGCGGACAAATTTTAGAAATTTGCAAGTTTTACTATCGTAGGGTCATAGGTAGAAAGAAAGGTAGGAATAGCTCCAGGAGGAGAAGCAGGTAGGAAGAAAAGGTAGGAGGAATAGGTCTAGGGGAGAAGGTAGATGCAACTAGTAACTGGGATTGGCCCCATTTATGAAAGCTGAAGACTCCAGCTACGTTTTATGGGTATTATTTTTTCGATAAACACCTATAAATTCATATTTTACAAGCATTTTATCGATTTTGCAGTAGGCAGCCATTTAATGTCACTCTTGCGCATCGATCTTTTCATGATTGCCGATTAGTAATGGAATTATTGATTTAATTTGATAAAGCTGCGATCTCTAGCTACATTTTAAGAGGCTTTTTATTAAGGTAACCATACGCGTTTGGATTCTGTAAGCATTTTAATGGTGAGTGGGTATATTGTAATAGGCAGTTTTTCAATGTTATCCTTGCGCATCGATATGCTCATTATTCCTGAAGGATAATGAAAAGTTAGAGACCAATATAGAAAGCTTAAGACTCTAGCTAAATTTTAAGGGGTCAATTACTAAAATGCACTCATGCATTTGGTGTTGACAAGCATTTTAGTGGTTGCGCACAAGTTGCAATTTGGTCAAAGTCACCGTTCCATATCGATTTGCTTTCGCATCTTAGGGTATAGAAGAATGATTGATACCATTATGGAAAGGTTAAGAGTCTAGCTAAATAATAAGGTATAATTTATTATATAATTATATAAATTATATAATTATTGTATAATTTTACACCTATAAATTCATATTTTACAAGCATTTTATCGATGTTGCAGTAGGCAGCCATTTAATGTCATATCTAAATAAGGCTATGAAATTTTAAAGATATTCACTTAAGCACGATTCCCAAAATTAAATATATATCTCGCTTAATAAAATAGACGAGCTATGTAGATACCGAAACCAATGCAATGCCTAGCATTATTAATTCAATCAACTGCTTGCTGGCTCTTATATGAAAACAAATAATCATTAAATAAATACCTCGTGTCCCACGATGTAACGAGTGCATCATTTGCGCGCAGGGCATCCATTGAATGCCTAAAAGAAGGCGGAGCATCTAATGAGTAGTTTTTACTAGCGGCCATTATTCCTCGAAATGCCGTATGTTTGCAAGAAGAAGAAGCATTGAGTTGTTTTCGGTAGCGGCCATTATTGCTTGAAATGTATTGCAGCAGACGGTACTTATTTTCATTCACACGCTTCTGGCTCATATGCATGTGGCATTCACAATTCACAGATACGTTTGCGCAAAAATGTCATATATATATGACTAACCACATGTATACCGGCGAGTTTGCCGCGGCGCGTGCGGCATATTTAGAAATTTTTAGCGGACAAATTTTAGAAATTTGCAAGTTTTACTATCGTAGGGTCATAGGTAGAAAGAAAGGTAGGAATAGCTCCAGGAGGAGAAGCAGGTAGGAAGAAAAGGTAGGAGGAATAGGTCTAGGGGAGAAGGTAGATGCAACTAGTAACTGGGATTGGCCCCATTTATGAAAGCTGAAGACTCCAGCTACGTTTTATGGGTATTATTTTTTCGATAAACACCTATAAATTCATATTTTACAAGCATTTTATCGATTTTGCAGTAGGCAGCCATTTAATGTCACTCTTGCGCATCGATCTGTTCATGATTGCCGATTAATAATGGAATTATTGATTTAATTTGATAAAGCTGCGATCTCTAGCTACATTTTAAGAGGCTTTTTATTAAGGTAACCATACGCGTTTGGATTCTGTAAGCATTTTAATGGTGAGTGGGTATATTGTAATAGGAAGTTTTTCAATGTTATCCTTGCGCATCGATATGCTCATTATTCCTGAAGGATAATGAAAAGTTAGAGACCAATATAGAAAGCTTAAGACTCTAGCTAAATTTTAAGGGGTCAATTACTAAAATGCACTCATGCATTTGGTGTTGACAAGCATTTTAGTGGTTGCGCACAAGTTGCAATTTGGTCAAAGTCACCGTTCCATATCGATTTGCTTTCGCATCTTAGGGTATAGAAGAATGATTGATACCATTATGGAAAGGTTAAGAGTCTAGCTAAATAATAAGGTATAATTTATTATATAATTATATAAATTATATAATTATTGTATAATTTTACACCTATAAATTCATATTTTACAAGCATTTTATCGATGTTGCAGTCGGCAGCCATTTAATGTCATATCTAAATAAGGCTATGAAATTTTAAAGATATTCACTTAAGCACGATTCCCAAAATTAAATATATATCTCGCTTAATAAAATAGACGAGCTATGTAAATACCGAAACCAATGCAATGCCTAGCATTATTAATTCAATCAACTGCTTGCTGGCTCTTATATGAAAACAAATAATCATTAAATAAATACCTCGTGTCCCACGATGTAACGAGTGCATCATTTGCGCGCAGGGCATCCATTGAATGCCTAAAAGAAGGCGGAGCATCTAATGAGTAGTTTTTACTAGCGGCCATTATTCCTTGAAATGCCGTATGTTTGCAAGAAGAAGAAGCATTGAGTTGTTTTCGGTAGCGGCCATTATTGCTTGAAATGTATTGCAGCAGACGGTACTTATTTTCATTCACACGCTTCTGGCTCATATGCATGTGGCATTCACAATTCACAGATACGTTTGCGCAAAAATGTCATATATATATGACTAACCACATGTATACCGGCGAGTTTGCCGCGGCGCGTGCGGCATATTTAGAAATTTTTAGCGGACAAATTTTAGAAATTTGCAAGTTTTACTATCGTAGGGTCATAGGTAGAAAGAAAGGTAGGAATAGCTCCAGGAGGAGAAGCAGGTAGGAAGAAAAGGTAGGAGGAATAGGTCTAGGGGAGAAGGTAGATGCAACTAGTAACTGGGATTGGCCCCATTTATGAAAGCTGAAGACTCCAGCTACGTTTTATGGGTATTATTTTTTCGATAAACACCTATAAATTCATATTTTACAAGCATTTTATCGATTTTGCAGTAGGCAGCCATTTAATGTCACTCTTGCGCATCGATCTTTTCATGATTGCCGATTAGTAATGGAATTATTGATTTAATTTGATAAAGCTGCGATCTCTAGCTACATTTTAAGAGGTTTTTTATTAAGGTAACCATACGCGTTTGGATTCTGTAAGCATTTTAATGGTGAGTGGGTATATTGTAATAGGCAGTTTTTCAATGTTATCCTTGCGCATCGATATGCTCATTATTCCTGAAGGATAATGAAAAGTTAGAGACCAATATAGAAAGCTTAAGACTCTAGCTAAATTTTAAGGGGTCAATTACTAAAATGCACTCATGCATTTGGTGTTGACAAGCATTTTAGTGGTTGCGCACAAGTTGCAATTTGGTCAAAGTCACCGTTCCATATCGATTTGCTTTCGCATCTTAGGGTATAGAAGAATGATTGGTACCATTATGGAAAGGTTAAGAGTCTAGCTAAATAATAAGGTATAATTTATTATATAATTATATAAATTATATAATTATTGTATAATTTTACACCTATAAATTCATATTTTACAAGCATTTTATCGATGTTGCAGTCGGCAGCCATTTAATGTCATATCTAAATAAGGCTATGAAATTTTAAAGATATTCACTTAAGCACGATTCCCAAAATTAAATATATATCTCGCTTAATAAAATAGACGAGCTATGTAAATACCGAAACCAATGCAATGCCTAGCATTATTAATTCAATCAACTGCTTGCTGGCTCTTATATGAAAACAAATAATCATTAAATAAATACCTCGTGTCCCACGATGTAACGAGTGCATCATTTGCGCGCAGGGCATCCATTGAATGCCTAAAAGAAGGCGGAGCATCTAATGAGTAGTTTTTACTAGCGGCCATTATTCCTTGAAATGCCGTATGTTTGCAAGAAGAAGAAGCATTGAGTTGTTTTCGGTAGCGGCCATTATTGCTTGAAATGTATTGCAGCAGACGGTACTTATTTTCATTCACACGCTTCTGGCTCATATGCATGTGGCATTCACAATTCACAGATACGTTTGCGCAAAAATGTCATATATATATGACTAACCACATGTATACCGGCGAGTTTGCCGCGGCGCGTGCGGCATATTTAGAAATTTTTAGCGGACAAATTTTAGAAATTTGCAAGTTTTACTATCGTAGGGTCATAGGTAGAAAGAAAGGTAGGAATAGCTCCAGGAGGAGAAGCAGGTAGGAAGAAAAGGTAGGAGGAATAGGTCTAGGGGAGAAGGTAGATGCAACTAGTAACTGGGATTGGCCCCATTTATGAAAGCTGAAGACTCCAGCTACGTTTTATGGGTATTATTTTTTCGATAAACACCTATAAATTCATATTTTACAAGCATTTTATCGATTTTGCAGTAGGCAGCCATTTAATGTCACTCTTGCGCATCGATCTGTTCATGATTGCCGATTAGTAATGGAATTATTGATTTAATTTGATAAAGCTGCGATCTCTAGCTACATTTTAAGAGGCTTTTTATTAAGGTAACCATACGCGTTTGGATTCTGTAAGCATTTTAATGGTGAGTGGGTATATTGTAATAGGCAGTTTTTCAATGTTATCCTTGCGCATCGATATGCTCATTATTCCTGAAGGATAATGAAAAGTTAGAGACCAATATAGAAAGCTTAAGACTCTAGCTAAATTTTAAGGGGTCAATTACTAAAATGCACTCATGCATTTGGTGTTGACAAGCATTTTAGTGGTTGCGCACAAGTTGCAATTTGGTCAAAGTCACCGTTCCATATCGATTTGCTTTCGCATCTTAGGGTATAGAAGAATGATTGATACCATTATGGAAAGGTTAAGAGTCTAGCTAAATAATAAGGTATAATTTATTATATAATTATATAAATTATATAATTATTGTATAATTTTACACCTATAAATTCATATTTTACAAGCATTTTATCGATGTTGCAGTAGGCAGCCATTTAATGTCATATCTAAATAAGGCTATGAAATTTTAAAGATATTCACTTAAGCACGATTCCCAAAATTAAATATATATCTCGCTTAATAAAATAGACGAGCTATGTAAATACCGAAACCAATGCAATGCCTAGCATTATTAATTCAATCAACTGCTTGCTGGCTCTTATATGAAAACAAATAATCATTAAATAAATACCTCGTGTCCCACGATGTAACGAGTGCATCATTTGCGCGCAGGGCATCCATTGAATGCCTAAAAGAAGGCGGAGCATCTAATGAGTAGTTTTTACTAGCGGCCATTATTCCTTGAAATGCCGTATGTTTGCAAGAAGAAGAAGCATTGAGTTGTTTTCGGTAGCGGCCATTATTGCTTGAAATGTATTGCAGCAGACGGTACTTATTTTCATTCACACGCTTCTGGCTCATATGCATGTGGCATTCACAATTCACAGATACGTTTGCGCAAAAATGTCATATATATATGACTAACCACATGTATACCGGCGAGTTTGCCGCGGCGCGTGCGGCATACACATGTTCTTTGGCACTTCGTGCCTGGGAGGGTGGGTGGGACAAATTTTAGAAATTTGCAAGTTTTACTATCGTAGGGTCATAGGTAGAAAGAAAGGTAGGAATAGCTCCAGGAGGAGAAGCAGGTAGGAAGAAAAGGTAGGAGGAATAGGTCTAGGGGAGAAGGTAGGTGCAACTAGTAACTGGGATTGGCCCCATTTATGAAAGCTGAAGACTCCAGCTACGTTTTATGGGTATTATTTTTTCGATAAACACCTATAAATTCATATTTTACAAGCATTTTATCGATTTTGCAGTAGGCAGCCATTTAATGTCACTCTTGCGCATCGATCTGTTCATGATTGCCGATTAGTAATGGAATTATTGATTTAATTTGATAAAGCTGCGATCTCTAGCTACATTTTAAGAAGTTTTTTATTAAGGTAACCATACGCGTTTGGATTCTGTAAGCATTTTAGTGGTGAGTGGGTATATTGTAATAGGCAGTTTTTCAATGTTATCCTTGCGCATCGATATGCTCATTATTCCTGAAGGATAATGAAAAGTTAGAGACCAATATAGAAAGCTTAAGACTATAGCTAAATTTTAAGGGGTCAATTATTAAAATGCACTCATGCATTTGGTGTTGACAAGCATTTTAGTGGTTGCGCACAAGTTGCAATTTGGTCAAAGTCACCGTTCCATATCGATTTGCTTTCGCATCTTAGGGTATAGAAGAATGATTGGTACCATTATGGAAAGGTTAAGAGTCTAGCTAAATAATAAGGTATAATTTATTATATAATTATATAAATTATATAATTATTGTATAATTTTACACCTGTAAATTCATATTTTACAAGCATTTTATCGATGTTGCAGTAGGCAGCCATTTAATGTCATATCTAAATAAGGCTATGAAATTTTAAAGATATTCACTTAAGCACGATTCCCAAAATTAAATATATATCTCGCTTAATAAAATAGACGAGCTATGTAGATACCGAAACCAATGCAATGCCTAGCATTATTAATTCAATCAACTGCTTGCTGGCTCTTATATGAAAACAAATAATCATTAAATAAATACCTCGTGTCCCACGATGTAACGAGTGCATCATTTGCGCGCAGGGCATCCATTGAATGCCTAAAAGAAGGCGGAGCATCTAATGAGTAGTTTTTACTAGCGGCCATTATTCCTCGAAATGCCGTATGTTTGCAAGAAGAAGAAGCATTGAGTTGTTTTCGGTAGCGGCCATTATTGCTTGAAATGTATTGCAGCAGACGGTACTTATTTTCATTCACACGCTTCTGGCTCATATGCATGTGGCATTCACAATTCACAGATACGTTTGCGCAAAAATGTCATATATATATGACTAACCACATGTATACCGGCGAGTTTGCCGCGGCGCGTGCGGCATATTTAGAAATTTTTAGCGGACAAATTTTAGAAATTTGCAAGTTTTACTATCGTAGGGTCATAGGTAGAAAGAAAGGTAGGAATAGCTCCAGGAGGAGAAGCAGGTAGGAAGAAAAGGTAGGAGGAATAGGTCTAGGGGAGAAGGTAGATGCAACTAGTAACTGGGATTGGCCCCATTTATGAAAGCTGAAGACTCCAGCTACGTTTTATGGGTATTATTTTTTCGATAAACACCTATAAATTCATATTTTACAAGCATTTTATCGATTTTGCAGTAGGCAGCCATTTAATGTCACTCTTGCGCATCGATCTTTTCATGATTGCCGATTAGTAATGGAATTATTGATTTAATTTGATAAAGCTGCGATCTCTAGCTACATTTTAAGAGGCTTTTTATTAAGGTAACCATACGCGTTTGGATTCTGTAAGCATTTTAATGGTGAGTGGGTATATTGTAATAGGCAGTTTTTCAATGTTATCCTTGCGCATCGATATGCTCATTATTCCTGAAGGATAATGAAAAGTTAGAGACCAATATAGAAAGCTTAAGACTCTAGCTAAATTTTAAGGGGTCAATTACTAAAATGCACTCATGCATTTGGTGTTGACAAGCATTTTAGTGGTTGCGCACAAGTTGCAATTTGGTCAAAGTCACCGTTCCATATCGATTTGCTTTCGCATCTTAGGGTATAGAAGAATGATTGATACCATTATGGAAAGGTTAAGAGTCTAGCTAAATAATAAGGTATAATTTATTATATAATTATATAAATTATATAATTATTGTATAATTTTACACCTATAAATTCATATTTTACAAGCATTTTATCGATGTTGCAGTAGGCAGCCATTTAATGTCATATCTAAATAAGGCTATGAAATTTTAAAGATATTCACTTAAGCACGATTCCCAAAATTAAATATATATCTCGCTTAATAAAATAGACGAGCTATGTAGATACCGAAACCAATGCAATGCCTAGCATTATTAATTCAATCAACTGCTTGCTGGCTCTTATATGAAAACAAATAATCATTAAATAAATACCTCGTGTCCCACGATGTAACGAGTGCATCATTTGCGCGCAGGGCATCCATTGAATGCCTAAAAGAAGGCGGAGCATCTAATGAGTAGTTTTTACTAGCGGCCATTATTCCTCGAAATGCCGTATGTTTGCAAGAAGAAGAAGCATTGAGTTGTTTTCGGTAGCGGCCATTATTGCTTGAAATGTATTGCAGCAGACGGTACTTATTTTCATTCACACGCTTCTGGCTCATATGCATGTGGCATTCACAATTCACAGATACGTTTGCGCAAAAATGTCATATATATATATGACTAACCACATGTATACCGGCGAGTTTGCCGCGGCGCGTGCGGCATATTTAGAAATTTTTAGCGGACAAATTTTAGAAATTTGCAAGTTTTACTATCGTAGGGTCATAGGTAGAAAGAAAGGTAGGAATAGCTCCAGGAGGAGAAGCAGGTAGGAAGAAAAGGTAGGAGGAATAGGTCTAGGGGAGAAGGTAGATGCAACTAGTAACTGGGATTGGCCCCATTTATGAAAGCTGAAGACTCCAGCTACGTTTTATGGGTATTATTTTTTCGATAAACACCTATAAATTCATATTTTACAAGCATTTTATCGATTTTGCAGTAGGCAGCCATTTAATGTCACTCTTGCGCATCGATCTGTTCATGATTGCCGATTAATAATGGAATTATTGATTTAATTTGATAAAGCTGCGATCTCTAGCTACATTTTAAGAGGCTTTTTATTAAGGTAACCATACGCGTTTGGATTCTGTAAGCATTTTAATGGTGAGTGGGTATATTGTAATAGGAAGTTTTTCAATGTTATCCTTGCGCATCGATATGCTCATTATTCCTGAAGGATAATGAAAAGTTAGAGACCAATATAGAAAGCTTAAGACTCTAGCTAAATTTTAAGGGGTCAATTACTAAAATGCACTCATGCATTTGGTGTTGACAAGCATTTTAGTGGTTGCGCACAAGTTGCAATTTGGTCAAAGTCACCGTTCCATATCGATTTGCTTTCGCATCTTAGGGTATAGAAGAATGATTGATACCATTATGGAAAGGTTAAGAGTCTAGCTAAATAATAAGGTATAATTTATTATATAATTATATAAATTATATAATTATTGTATAATTTTACACCTATAAATTCATATTTTACAAGCATTTTATCGATGTTGCAGTCGGCAGCCATTTAATGTCATATCTAAATAAGGCTATGAAATTTTAAAGATATTCACTTAAGCACGATTCCCAAAATTAAATATATATCTCGCTTAATAAAATAGACGAGCTATGTAAATACCGAAACCAATGCAATGCCTAGCATTATTAATTCAATCAACTGCTTGCTGGCTCTTATATGAAAACAAATAATCATTAAATAAATACCTCGTGTCCCACGATGTAACGAGTGCATCATTTGCGCGCAGGGCATCCATTGAATGCCTAAAAGAAGGCGGAGCATCTAATGAGTAGTTTTTACTAGCGGCCATTATTCCTTGAAATGCCGTATGTTTGCAAGAAGAAGAAGCATTGAGTTGTTTTCGGTAGCGGCCATTATTGCTTGAAATGTATTGCAGCAGACGGTACTTATTTTCATTCACACGCTTCTGGCTCATATGCATGTGGCATTCACAATTCACAGATACGTTTGCGCAAAAATGTCATATATATATGACTAACCACATGTATACCGGCGAGTTTGCCGCGGCGCGTGCGGCATATTTAGAAATTTTTAGCGGACAAATTTTAGAAATTTGCAAGTTTTACTATCGTAGGGTCATAGGTAGAAAGAAAGGTAGGAATAGCTCCAGGAGGAGAAGCAGGTAGGAAGAAAAGGTAGGAGGAATAGGTCTAGGGGAGAAGGTAGATGCAACTAGTAACTGGGATTGGCCCCATTTATGAAAGCTGAAGACTCCAGCTACGTTTTATGGGTATTATTTTTTCGATAAACACCTATAAATTCATATTTTACAAGCATTTTATCGATTTTGCAGTAGGCAGCCATTTAATGTCACTCTTGCGCATCGATCTTTTCATGATTGCCGATTAGTAATGGAATTATTGATTTAATTTGATAAAGCTGCGATCTCTAGCTACATTTTAAGAGGTTTTTTATTAAGGTAACCATACGCGTTTGGATTCTGTAAGCATTTTAATGGTGAGTGGGTATATTGTAATAGGCAGTTTTTCAATGTTATCCTTGCGCATCGATATGCTCATTATTCCTGAAGGATAATGAAAAGTTAGAGACCAATATAGAAAGCTTAAGACTCTAGCTAAATTTTAAGGGGTCAATTACTAAAATGCACTCATGCATTTGGTGTTGACAAGCATTTTAGTGGTTGCGCACAAGTTGCAATTTGGTCAAAGTCACCGTTCCATATCGATTTGCTTTCGCATCTTAGGGTATAGAAGAATGATTGGTACCATTATGGAAAGGTTAAGAGTCTAGCTAAATAATAAGGTATAATTTATTATATAATTATATAAATTATATAATTATTGTATAATTTTACACCTATAAATTCATATTTTACAAGCATTTTATCGATGTTGCAGTCGGCAGCCATTTAATGTCATATCTAAATAAGGCTATGAAATTTTAAAGATATTCACTTAAGCACGATTCCCAAAATTAAATATATATCTCGCTTAATAAAATAGACGAGCTATGTAAATACCGAAACCAATGCAATGCCTAGCATTATTAATTCAATCAACTGCTTGCTGGCTCTTATATGAAAACAAATAATCATTAAATAAATACCTCGTGTCCCACGATGTAACGAGTGCATCATTTGCGCGCAGGGCATCCATTGAATGCCTAAAAGAAGGCGGAGCATCTAATGAGTAGTTTTTACTAGCGGCCATTATTCCTTGAAATGCCGTATGTTTGCAAGAAGAAGAAGCATTGAGTTGTTTTCGGTAGCGGCCATTATTGCTTGAAATGTATTGCAGCAGACGGTACTTATTTTCATTCACACGCTTCTGGCTCATATGCATGTGGCATTCACAATTCACAGATACGTTTGCGCAAAAATGTCATATATATATGACTAACCACATGTATACCGGCGAGTTTGCCGCGGCGCGTGCGGCATATTTAGAAATTTTTAGCGGACAAATTTTAGAAATTTGCAAGTTTTACTATCGTAGGGTCATAGGTAGAAAGAAAGGTAGGAATAGCTCCAGGAGGAGAAGCAGGTAGGAAGAAAAGGTAGGAGGAATAGGTCTAGGGGAGAAGGTAGATGCAACTAGTAACTGGGATTGGCCCCATTTATGAAAGCTGAAGACTCCAGCTACGTTTTATGGGTATTATTTTTTCGATAAACACCTATAAATTCATATTTTACAAGCATTTTATCGATTTTGCAGTAGGCAGCCATTTAATGTCACTCTTGCGCATCGATCTGTTCATGATTGCCGATTAGTAATGGAATTATTGATTTAATTTGATAAAGCTGCGATCTCTAGCTACATTTTAAGAGGCTTTTTATTAAGGTAACCATACGCGTTTGGATTCTGTAAGCATTTTAATGGTGAGTGGGTATATTGTAATAGGCAGTTTTTCAATGTTATCCTTGCGCATCGATATGCTCATTATTCCTGAAGGATAATGAAAAGTTAGAGACCAATATAGAAAGCTTAAGACTCTAGCTAAATTTTAAGGGGTCAATTACTAAAATGCACTCATGCATTTGGTGTTGACAAGCATTTTAGTGGTTGCGCACAAGTTGCAATTTGGTCAAAGTCACCGTTCCATATCGATTTGCTTTCGCATCTTAGGGTATAGAAGAATGATTGATACCATTATGGAAAGGTTAAGAGTCTAGCTAAATAATAAGGTATAATTTATTATATAATTATATAAATTATATAATTATTGTATAATTTTACACCTATAAATTCATATTTTACAAGCATTTTATCGATGTTGCAGTAGGCAGCCATTTAATGTCATATCTAAATAAGGCTATGAAATTTTAAAGATATTCACTTAAGCACGATTCCCAAAATTAAATATATATCTCGCTTAATAAAATAGACGAGCTATGTAAATACCGAAACCAATGCAATGCCTAGCATTATTAATTCAATCAACTGCTTGCTGGCTCTTATATGAAAACAAATAATCATTAAATAAATACCTCGTGTCCCACGATGTAACGAGTGCATCATTTGCGCGCAGGGCATCCATTGAATGCCTAAAAGAAGGCGGAGCATCTAATGAGTAGTTTTTACTAGCGGCCATTATTCCTTGAAATGCCGTATGTTTGCAAGAAGAAGAAGCATTGAGTTGTTTTCGGTAGCGGCCATTATTGCTTGAAATGTATTGCAGCAGACGGTACTTATTTTCATTCACACGCTTCTGGCTCATATGCATGTGGCATTCACAATTCACAGATACGTTTGCGCAAAAATGTCATATATATATGACTAACCACATGTATACCGGCGAGTTTGCCGCGGCGCGTGCGGCATATTTAGAAATTTTTAGCGGACAAATTTTAGAAATTTGCAAGTTTTACTATCGTAGGGTCATAGGTAGAAAGAAAGGTAGGAATAGCTCCAGGAGGAGAAGCAGGTAGGAAGAAAAGGTAGGAGGAATAGGTCTAGGGGAGAAGGTAGATGCAACTAGTAACTGGGATTGGCCCCATTTATGAAAGCTGAAGACTCCAGCTACGTTTTATGGGTATTATTTTTTCGATAAACACCTATAAATTCATATTTTACAAGCATTTTATCGATTTTGCAGTAGGCAGCCATTTAATGTCACTCTTGCGCATCGATCTGTTCATGATTGCCGATTAGTAATGGAATTATTGATTTAATTTGATAAAGCTGCGATCTCTAGCTACATTTTAAGAGGCTTTTTATTAAGGTAACCATACGCGTTTGGATTCTGTAAGCATTTTAGTGGTGAGTGGGTATATTGTAATAGGCAGTTTTTCAATGTTATCCTTGCGCATCGATATGCTCATTATTCCTGAAGGATAATGAAAAGTTAGAGACCAATATAGAAAGCTTAAGACTATAGCTAAATTTTAAGGGGTCAATTATTAAAATGCACTCATGCATTTGGTGTTGACAAGCATTTTAGTGGTTGCGCACAAGTTGCAATTTGGTCAAAGTCACCGTTCCATATCGATTTGCTTTCGCATCTTAGGGTATAGAAGAATGATTGGTACCATTATGGAAAGGTTAAGAGTCTAGCTAAATAATAAGGTATAATTTATTATATAATTATATAAATTATATAATTATTGTATAATTTTACACCTGTAAATTCATATTTTACAAGCATTTTATCGATGTTGCAGTAGGCAGCCATTTAATGTCATATCTAAATAAGGCTATGAAATTTTAAAGATATTCACTTAAGCACGATTCCCAAAATTAAATATATATCTCGCTTAATAAAATAGACGAGCTATGTAGATACCGAAACCAATGCAATGCCTAGCATTATTAATTCAATCAACTGCTTGCTGGCTCTTATATGAAAACAAATAATCATTAAATAAATACCTCGTGTCCCACGATGTAACGAGTGCATCATTTGCGCGCAGGGCATCCATTGAATGCCTAAAAGAAGGCGGAGCATCTAATGAGTAGTTTTTACTAGCGGCCATTATTCCTCGAAATGCCGTATGTTTGCAAGAAGAAGAAGCATTGAGTTGTTTTCGGTAGCGGCCATTATTGCTTGAAATGTATTGCAGCAGACGGTACTTATTTTCATTCACACGCTTCTGGCTCATATGCATGTGGCATTCACAATTCACAGATACGTTTGCGCAAAAATGTCATATATATATGACTAACCACATGTATACCGGCGAGTTTGCCGCGGCGCGTGCGGCATATTTAGAAATTTTTAGCGGACAAATTTTAGAAATTTGCAAGTTTTACTATCGTAGGGTCATAGGTAGAAAGAAAGGTAGGAATAGCTCCAGGAGGAGAAGCAGGTAGGAAGAAAAGGTAGGAGGAATAGGTCTAGGGGAGAAGGTAGATGCAACTAGTAACTGGGATTGGCCCCATTTATGAAAGCTGAAGACTCCAGCTACGTTTTATGGGTATTATTTTTTCGATAAACACCTATAAATTCATATTTTACAAGCATTTTATCGATTTTGCAGTAGGCAGCCATTTAATGTCACTCTTGCGCATCGATCTGTTCATGATTGCCGATTAGTAATGGAATTATTGATTTAATTTGATAAAGCTGCGATCTCTAGCTACATTTTAAGAGGCTTTTTATTAAGGTAACCATACGCGTTTGGATTCTGTAAGCATTTTAATGGTGAGTGGGTATATTGTAATAGGCAGTTTTTCAATGTTATCCTTGCGCATCGATATGCTCATTATTCCTGAAGGATAATGAAAAGTTAGAGACCAATATAGAAAGCTTAAGACTCTAGCTAAATTTTAAGGGGTCAATTACTAAAATGCACTCATGCATTTGGTGTTGACAAGCATTTTAGTGGTTGCGCACAAGTTGCAATTTGGTCAAAGTCACCGTTCCATATCGATTTGCTTTCGCATCTTAGGGTATAGAAGAATGATTGATACCATTATGGAAAGGTTAAGAGTCTAGCTAAATAATAAGGTATAATTTATTATATAATTATATAAATTATATAATTATTGTATAATTTTACACCTATAAATTCATATTTTACAAGCATTTTATCGATGTTGCAGTAGGCAGCCATTTAATGTCATATCTAAATAAGGCTATGAAATTTTAAAGATATTCACTTAAGCACGATTCCCAAAATTAAATATATATCTCGCTTAATAAAATAGACGAGCTATGTAAATACCGAAACCAATGCAATGCCTAGCATTATTAATTCAATCAACTGCTTGCTGGCTCTTATATGAAAACAAATAATCATTAAATAAATACCTCGTGTCCCACGATGTAACGAGTGCATCATTTGCGCGCAGGGCATCCATTGAATGCCTAAAAGAAGGCGGAGCATCTAATGAGTAGTTTTTACTAGCGGCCATTATTCCTTGAAATGCCGTATGTTTGCAAGAAGAAGAAGCATTGAGTTGTTTTCGGTAGCGGCCATTATTGCTTGAAATGTATTGCAGCAGACGGTACTTATTTTCATTCACACGCTTCTGGCTCATATGCATGTGGCATTCACAATTCACAGATACGTTTGCGCAAAAATGTCATATATATATGACTAACCACATGTATACCGGCGAGTTTGCCGCGGCGCGTGCGGCATACACATGTTCTTTGGCACTTCGTGCCTGGGAGGGTGGGTGGGACAAATTTTAGAAATTTGCAAGTTTTACTATCGTAGGGTCATAGGTAGAAAGAAAGGTAGGAATAGCTCCAGGAGGAGAAGCAGGTAGGAAGAAAAGGTAGGAGGAATAGGTCTAGGGGAGAAGGTAGGTGCAACTAGTAACTGGGATTGGCCCCATTTATGAAAGCTGAAGACTCCAGCTACGTTTTATGGGTATTATTTTTTCGATAAACACCTATAAATTCATATTTTACAAGCATTTTATCGATTTTGCAGTAGGCAGCCATTTAATGTCACTCTTGCGCATCGATCTGTTCATGATTGCCGATTAGTAATGGAATTATTGATTTAATTTGATAAAGCTACGATCTCTAGCTACATTTTAAGAAGTTTTTTATTAAGGTAACCATACGCGTTTGGATTCTGTAAGCATTTTAGTGGTGAGTGGGTATATTGTAATAGGCAGTTTTTCAATGTTATCCTTGCGCATCGATATGCTCATTATTCCTGAAGGATAATGAAAAGTTAGAGACCAATATAGAAAGCTTAAGACTATAGCTAAATTTTAAGGGGTCAATTATTAAAATGCACTCATGCATTTGGTGTTGACAAGCATTTTAGTGGTTGCGCACAAGTTGCAATTTGGTCAAAGTCACCGTTCCATATCGATTTGCTTTCGCATCTTAGGGTATAGAAGAATGATTGGTACCATTATGGAAAGGTTAAGAGTCTAGCTAAATAATAAGGTATAATTTATTATATAATTATATAAATTATATAATTATTGTATAATTTTACACCTGTAAATTCATATTTTACAAGCATTTTATCGATGTTGCAGTAGGCAGCCATTTAATGTCATATCTAAATAAGGCTATGACATTTTAAAGATATTCACTTAAGCACGATTCCCAAAATTAAATATATATCTCGCTTAATAAAATAGACGAGCTATGTAGATACCGAAACCAATGCAATGCCTAGCATTATTAATTCAATCAACTGCTTGCTGGCTCTTATATGAAAACAAATAATCATTAAATAAATACCTCGTGTCCCACGATGTAACGAGTGCATCATTTGCGCGCAGGGCATCCATTGAATGCCTAAAAGAAGGCGGAGCATCTAATGAGTACTTTTTACTAGCGGCCATTATTCCTCGAAATGCCGTATGTTTGCAAGAAGAAGAAGCATTGAGTTGTTTTCGGTAGCGGCCATTATTGCTTGAAATGTATTGCAGCAGACGGTACTTATTTTCATTCACACGCTTCTGGCTCATATGCATGTGGCATTCACAATTCACAGATACGTTTGCGCAAAAATGTCATATATATATGACTAACCACATGTATACCGGCGAGTTTGCCGCGGCGCGTGCGGCATACACATGTTCTTTGGCACTTCGTGCCTGGGAGGGTGGGTGGGACAAATTTTAGAAATATGCAAGTTTTACTATCGTAGGGTCATAGGTAGAAAGAAAGGTAGGAATAGCTCCAGGAGGAGAAGCAGGTAGGAAGAAAAGGTAGGAGGAATAGGTCTAGGGGAGAAGGTAGATGCAACTAGTAACTGGGATTGGCCCCATTTATGAAAGCTGAAGACTCCAGCTACGTTTTATGGGTATTATTTTTTCGATAAACACCTATAAATTCATATTTTACAAGCATTTTATCGATTTTGCAGTAGGCAGCCATTTAATGTCACTCTTGCGCATCGATCTTTTCATGATTGCCGATTAGTAATGGAATTATTGATTTAATTTGATAAAGCTGCGATCTCTAGCTACATTTTAAGAGGCTTTTTATTAAGGTTACGCGTTTGGATTCTGTAAGCATTTTAATGGTGAGTGGGTATATTGTAATAGGCAGTTTTTCAATGTTATCCTTGCGCATCGATATGCTCATTATTCCTGAAGGATAATGAAAAGTTAGAGACCAATATAGAAAGCTTAAGACTCTAGCTAAATTTTAAGGGGTCAATTATTAAAATGCACTCATGCATTTGGTGTTGACAAGCATTTTAGTGGTTGCGCACAAGTTGCAATTTGGTCAAAGTCACCGTTCCATATCGATTTGCTTTCGCATCTTAGGGTATAGAAGAATGATTGGTACCATTATGGAAAGGTTAAGAGTCTAGCTAAATAATAAGGTATAATTTATTATATAATTATATAAATTATATAATTATTGTATAATTTTACACCTGTAAATTCATATTTTACAAGCATTTTATCGATGTTGCAGTAGGCAGCCATTTAATGTCATATCTAAATAAGGCTATGAAATTTTAAAGATATTCACTTAAGCACGATTCCCAAAATTAAATATATATCTCGCTTAATAAAATAGACGAGCTATGTAGATACCGAAACCAATGCAATGCCTAGCATTATTAATTCAATCAACTGCTTGCTGGCTCTTATATGAAAACAAATAATCATTAAATAAATACCTCGTGTCCCACGATGTAACGAGTGCATCATTTGCGCGCAGGGCATCCATTGAATGCCTAAAAGAAGGCGGAGCATCTAATGAGTAGTTTTTACTAGCGGCCATTATTCCTTGAAATGCCGTATGTTTGCAAGAAGAAGAAGCATTGAGTTGTTTTCGGTAGCGGCCATTATTGCTTGAAATGTATTGCAGCAGACGGTACTTATTTTCATTCACACGCTTCTGGCTCATATGCATGTGGCATTCACAATTCACAGATACGTTTGCGCAAAAATGTCATATATATATGACTAACCACATGTATACCGGCGAGTTTGCCGCGGCGCGTGCGGCATATTTAGAAATTTTTAGCGGACAAATTTTAGAAATTTGCAAGTTTTACTATCGTAGGGTCATAGGTAGAAAGAAAGGTAGGAATAGCTCCAGGAGGAGAAGCAGGTAGGAAGAAAAGGTAGGAGGAATAGGTCTAGGGGAGAAGGTAGGTGCAACTAGTAACTGGGATTGGCCCCATTTATGAAAGCTGAAGACTCCAGCTACGTTTTAAGGGTATTATTTTTTCGATAAACACCTATAAATTCATATTTTACAAGCATTTTATCGATTTTGCAGTAGGCAGTCATTTAATGTCACTCTTGCGCATCGATCTGTTCATGATTGCCGATTAGTAATGGAATTATTGATTTAATTTGATAAAGCTGCGATCTCTAGCTACATTTTAAGAGGTTTTTTACTAAGGTAACTATACGCGTTTGGATTCTCTAAGCTTTTTAGTGGTGAGTGGGTATTTTGTAATAGGCAGTTTTTCAATGTTATCCTTGCGCATCGATATGCTCATTATTCCTGAAGGATAATGAAAAGTTAGAGACCAATATAGAAAGCTTAAGACTCTAGCTAAATTTTAAGGGGTCAATTATTAAAATGCACTCATGCATTTGGTGTTGACAAGCATTTTAGTGGTTGCGCACAAGTTGCAATTTGGTCAAAGTCACCGTTCCATATCGATTTGCTTTCGCATCTTAGGGTATAGAAGAATGATTGATACCATTATGGAAAGGTTAAGAGTCTAGCTAAATAATAAGGTATAATTTATTATATAATTATATAAATTATATAATTATTGTATAATTTTACACCTATAAATTCATATTTTACAAGCATTTTATCGATGTTGCAGTAGGCAGCCATTTAATGTCATATCTAAATAAGGCTATGAAATTTTAAAGATATTCACTTAAGCACGATTCCCAAAATTAAATATATATCTCGCTTAATAAAATAGACGAGCTATGTAAATACCGAAACCAATGCAATGCCTAGCATTATTAATTCAATCAACTGCTTGCTGGCTCTTATATGAAAACAAATAATCATTAAATAAATACCTCGTGTCCCACGATGTAATGAGTGCATCATTTGCGCGCAGGGCATCCATTGAATGCCTAAAAGAAGGCGGAGCATCTAATGAGTAGTTTTTACTAGCGGCCATTATTCCTTGAAATGCCGTATGTTTGCAAGAAGAAGAAGCATTGAGTTGTTTTCGGTAGCGGCCATTATTGCTTGAAATGTATTGCAGCAGACGGTACTTATTTTCATTCACACGCTTCTAGCTCATATGCATGTGGCATTCACAATTCACAGATACGTTTGCGCAAAAATGTCATATATATATGACTAACCACATGTATACCGGCGAGTTTGCCGCGGCGCGTGCGCCATACACATGTTCTTTGGCACTTCGTGCCTGGGAGGGTGGGTGGGACAAATTTTAGAAATATGCAAGTTTTACTATCGTAGGGTCATAGGTAGAAAGATAGGTAGGAATAGCTCCAGGAGGAGAAGCAGGTAGGAAGAAAAGGTAGGAGGAATAGGTCTAGGGGAGAAGGTAGGTGCAACTAGTAACTGGGATTGGCCCCATTTATGAAAGCTGAAGACTCCAGCTACGTTTTAAGGGTATTATTTTTTCGATAAACACCTATAAATTCATATTTTACAAGCATTTTATCGATTTTGCAGTAGGCAGTCATTTAATGTCACTCTTGCGCATCGATCTGTTCATGATTGCCGATTAGTAATGGAATTATTGATTTAATTTGATAAAGCTGCGATCTCTAGCTACATTTTGAGAGGTTTTTTGTTAAGGTAACCATACGCGTTTGGATTCTCTAAGCTTTTTAGTGGTGAGTGGGTATTTTGTAATAGGCAGTTTTTCAATGTTATCCTTGCGCATCGATATGCTCATTATTCCTGAAGGATAATGAAAAGTTAGAGACCAATATAGAAAGCTTAAGACTCTAGCTAAATTTTAAGGGGTCAATTATTAAAATGCACTCATGCATTTGGTGTTGACAAGCATTTTAGTGGTTGCGCACAAGTTGCAATTTGGTCAAAGTCACCGTTCCATATCGATTTGCTTTCGCATCTTAGGGTATAGAAGAATGATTGATACCATTATGGAAAGGTTAAGAGTCTAGCTAAATAATAAGGTATAATTTATTATATAATTATATAAATTATATAATTATTGTATAATTTTACACCTATAAATTCATATTTTACAAGCATTTTATCGATGTTGCAGTAGGCAGCCATTTAATGTCATATCTAAATAAGGCTATGAAATTTTAAAGATATTCACTTAAGCACGATTCCCAAAATTAAATATATATCTCGCTTAATAAAATAGACGAGCTATGTAAATACCGAAACCAATGCAATGCCTAGCATTATTAATTAAATCAACTGCTTGCTGGCTCTTATATGAAAACAAATAATCATTAAATAAATACCTCGTGTCCCACGATGTAATGAGTGCATCATTTGCGCGCAGGGCATCCATTGAATGCCTAAAAGAAGGCGGAGCATCTAATGAGTAGTTTTTACTAGCGGCCATTATTCCTTGAAATGCCGTATGTTTGCAAGAAGAAGAAGCATTGAGTTGTTTTCGGTAGCGGCCATTATTGCTTGAAATGTATTGCAGCAGACGGTACTTATTTTCATTCACACGCTTCTGGCTCATATGCATGTGGCATTCACAATTCACAGATACGTTTGCGCAAAAATGTCATATATAAGTATATGACTAACCACATGTATACCGGCGAGTTTGCCGCGGCGCGTGCGGCATACACATGTTCTTTGGCACTTCGTGCCTGGGAGGGTGGGTGGGACAAATTTTAGAAATTTGCAAGTTTTACTATCGTAGAAAGAAAGGTAGGAATAGCTCCAGGAGGAGAAGCAGGTAGGAAGAAAAGGTAGGAGGAATAGGTCTAGGGGAGAAGGTAGATGCAACTAGTAACTGGGATTGGCCCCATTTATGAAAGCTGAAGACTCCAGCTACGTTTTATGGGTATTATTTTTTCGATAAACACCTATAAATTCATATTTTACAAGCATTTTATCGATTTTGCAGTAGGCAGCCATTTAATGTCACTCTTGCGCATCGATCTTTTCATGATTGCCGATTAGTAATGGAATTATTGATTTAATTTGATAAAGCTGCGATCTCTAGCTACATTTTAAGAGGCTTTTTATTAAGGTTACGCGTTTGGATTCTGTAAGCATTTTAATGGTGAGTGGGTATATTGTAATAGGCAGTTTTTCAATGTTATCCTTGCGCATCGATATGCTCATTATTCCTGAAGGATAATGAAAAGTTAGAGACCAATATAGAAAGCTTAAGACTCTAGCTAAATTTTAAGGGGTCAATTATTAAAATGCACTCATGCATTTGGTGTTGACAAGCATTTTAGTGGTTGCGCACAAGTTGCAATTTGGTCAAAGTCACCGTTCCATATCGATTTGCTTTCGCATCTTAGGGTATAGAAGAATGATTGGTACCATTATGGAAAGGTTAAGAGTCTAGCTAAATAATAAGGTATAATTTATTATATAATTATATAAATTATATAATTATTGTATAATTTTACACCTGTAAATTCATATTTTACAAGCATTTTATCGATGTTGCAGTAGGCAGCCATTTAATGTCATATCTAAATAAGGCTATGAAATTTTAAAGATATTCACTTAAGCACGATTCCCAAAATTAAATATATATCTCGCTTAATAAAATAGACGAGCTATGTAGATACCGAAACCAATGCAATGCCTAGCATTATTAATTCAATCAACTGCTTGCTGGCTCTTATATGAAAACAAATAATCATTAAATAAATACCTCGTGTCCCACGATGTAACGAGTGCATCATTTGCGCGCAGGGCATCCATTGAATGCCTAAAAGAAGGCGGAGCATCTAATGAGTAGTTTTTACTAGCGGCCATTATTCCTCGAAATGCCGTATGTTTGCAAGAAGAAGAAGCATTGAGTTGTTTTCGGTAGCGGCCATTATTGCTTGAAATGTATTGCAGCAGGCGGTACTTATTTTCATTCACACGCTTCTGGCTCATATGCATGTGGCATTCACAATTCACAGATACGTTTGCGCAAAAATGTCATATATAAGTATATGACTAACCACATGTATACCGGCGAGTTTGCCGCGGCGCGTGCGGCATATTTAGAAATTTTCAGCGGACAAATTTTAGAAATTTGCAAGTTTTACTATCGTAGGGTCATAGGTAGAAAGAAAGGTAGGAATAGCTCCAGGAGGAGAAGCAGGTAGGAAGAAAAGGTAGGAGGAATAGGTCTAGGGGAGAAGGTAGGTGCAACTAGTAACTGGGATTGGCCCCATTTATGAAAGCTGAAGACTCCAGCTACGTTTTATGGGTATTATTTTTTCGATAAACACCTATAAATTCATATTTTACAAGCATTTTATCGATTTTGCAGTAGGCAGCCATTTAATGTCACTCTTGCGCATCGATCTGTTCATGATTGCCGATTAGTAATGGAATTATTGATTTAATTTGATAAAGCTGCGATCTCTAGCTACATTTTAAGAGGCTTTTTATTAAGGTAACCATACGCGTTTGGATTCTGTAAGCATTTTAATGGTGAGTGGGTATATTGTAATAGGCAGTTTTTCAATGTTATCCTTGCGCATCGATATGCTCATTATTCCTGAAGGATAATGAAAAGTTAGAGACCAATATAGAAAGCTTAAAACTCTAGCTAAATTTTAAGGGGTCAATTATTAAAATGCACTCATGCATTTGGTGTTGACAAGCATTTTAGTGGTTGCGCACAAGTTGCAATTTGGTCAAAGTCACCGTTCCATATCGATTTGCTTTCGCATCTTAGGGTATAGAATGATTGATACCATTATGGAAAGGTTAAGAGTCTAGCTAAATAATAAGGTATAATTTATTATATAATTATATAAATTATATAATTATTGTATAATTTTACACCTATAAATTCATATTTTACAAGCATTTTATCGATGTTGCAGTAGGCAGCCATTTAATGTCATATCTAAATAAGGCTATGAAATTTTAAAGATATTCACTTAAGCACGATTCCCAAAATTAAATATATATCTCGCTTAATAAAATAGACGAGCTATGTAGATACCGAAACCAATGCAATGCCTAGCATTATTAATTCAATGAACTGCTTGCTGGCTCTTATATGAAAACAAATAATCATTAAATAAATACCTCGTGTCCCACGATGTAACGAGTGCATCATTTGCGCGCAGGGCATCCATTGAATGCCTAAAAGAAGGCGGAGCATCTAATGAGTAGTTTTTACTAGCGGCCATTATTCCTTGAAATGCCGTATGTTTGCAAGAAGAAGAAGCATTGAGTTGTTTTCGGTAGCGGCCATTATTGCTTGAAATGTATTGCAGCAGACGGTACTTATTTTCATTCACACGCTTCTGGCTCATATGCATGTGGCATTCACAATTCACAGATACGTTTGCGCAAAAATGTCATATATATATGACTAACCACATGTATACCGGCGAGTTTGCCGCGGCGCGTGCGGCATACACATGTTCTTTGGCACTTCGTGCCTGGGAGGGTGGGTGGGACAAATTTTAGAAATTTGCAAGTTTTACTATCGTAGGGTCATAGGTAGAAAGAAAGGTAGGAATAGCTCCAGGAGGAGAAGCAGGTAGGAAGAAAAGGTAGGAGGAATAGGTCTAGGGGAGAAGGTAGATGCAACTAGTAACTGGGATTGGCCCCATTTATGAAAGCTGAAGACTCCAGCTACGTTTTATGGGTATTATTTTTTCGATAAACACCTATAAATTCATATTTTACAAGCATTTTATCGATTTTGCAGTAGGCAGCCATTTAATGTCACTCTTGCGCATCGATCTGTTCATGATTTCCGATTAGTAATGGAATTATTGATTTAATTTGATAAAGCTGCGATCTCTAGCTACATTTTAAGAGGTTTTTTATTAAGGTAACCATACGCGTTTGGATTCTGTAAGCATTTTAATGGTGAGTGGGTATATTGTAATAGGCAGTTTTTCAATGTTATCCTTGCGCATCGATATGCTCATTATTCCTGAAGGATAATGAAAAGTTAGAGACCAATATAGAAAGCTTAAGACTCTAGCTAAATTTTAAGGGGTCAATTATTAAAATGCACTCATGCATTTGGTGTTGACAAGCATTTTAGTGGTTGCGCACAAGTTGCAATTTGGTCAAAGTCACCGTTCCATATCGATTTGCTTTCGCATCTTAGGGTATAGAAGAATGATTGATACCATTATGGAAAGGTTAAGAGTCTAGCTAAATAATAAGGTATAATTTATTATATAATTATATAAATTATATAATTATTGTATAATTTTACACCTATAAATTCATATTTTACAAGCATTTTATCGATGTTGCAGTAGGCAGCCATTTAATGTCATATCTAAATAAGGCTATGAAATTTTAAAGATATTCACTTAAGCACGATTCCCAAAATTAAATATATATCTCGCTTAATAAAATAGACGAGCTATGTAGATACTGAAACCAATGCAATGCCTAGCATTATTAATTCAATGAACTGCTTGCTGGCTCTTATATGAAAACAAATAATCATTAAATAAATACCTCGTGTCCCACGATGTAACGAGTGCATCATTTGCGCGCAGGGCATCCATTGAATGCCTAAAAGAAGGCGGAGCATCTAATGAGTAGTTTTTACTAGCGGCCATTATTCCTTGAAATGCCGTATGTTTGCAAGAAGAAGAAGCATTGAGTTGTTTTCGGTAGCGGCCATTATTGCTTGAAATGTATTGCAGCAGACGGTACTTATTTTCATTCACACGCTTCTGGCTCATATGCATGTGGCATTCACAATTCACAGATACGTTTGCGCAAAAATGTCATATATATATGACTAACCACATGTATACCGGCGAGTTTGCCGCGGCGCGTGCGGCATACACATGTTCTTTGGCACTTCGTGCCTGGGAGGGTGGGTGGGACAAATTTTAGAAATTTGCAAGTTTTACTATCGTAGGGTCATAGGTAGAAAGAAAGGTAGGAATAGCTCCAGGAGGAGAAGCAGGTAGGAAGAAAAGGTAGGAGGAATAGGTCTAGGGGAGAAGGTAGGTGCAACTAGTAACTGGGATTGGCCCCATTTATGAAAGCTGAAGACTCCAGCTACGTTTTATGGGTATTATTTTTTCGATAAACACCTATAAATTCATATTTTACAAGCATTTTATCGATTTTGCAGTAGGCAGCCATTTAATGTCACTCTTGCGCATCGATCTGTTCATGATTGCCGATTAGTAATGGAATTATTGATTTAATTTGATAAAGCTGCGATCTCTAGCTACATTTTAAGAAGTTTTTTATTAAGGTAACCATACGCGTTTGGATTCTGTAAGCATTTTAGTGGTGAGTGGGTATATTGTAATAGGCAGTTTTTCAATGTTATCCTTGCGCATCGATATGCTCAATAAAATGTCATATATATATGACTAACCACATGTATACCGGCGAGTTTGCCGCGGCGCGTGCGGCATATTTAGAAATTTTTAGCGGACAAATTTTAGAAATTTGCAAGTTTTACTATCGTAGGGTCATAGGTAGAAAGAAAGGTAGGAATAGCTCCAGGAGGAGAAGCAGGTAGGAAGAAAAGGTAGGAGGAATAGGTCTAGGGGAGAAGGTAGATGCAACTAGTAACTGGGATTGGCCCCATTTATGAAAGCTGAAGACTCCAGCTACGTTTTATGGGTATTATTTTTTCGATAAACACCTATAAATTCATATTTTACAAGCATTTTATCGATTTTGCAGTAGGCAGCCATTTAATGTCACTCTTGCGCATCGATCTGTTCATGATTGCCGATTAGTAATGGAATTATTGATTTAATTTGATAAAGCTGCGATCTCTAGCTACATTTTAAGAGGCTTTTTATTAAGGTAACCATACGCGTTTGGATTCTGTAAGCATTTTAATGGTGAGTGGGTATATTGTAATAGGCAGTTTTTCAATGTTATCCTTGCGCATCGATATGCTCATTATTCCTGAAGGATAATGAAAAGTTAGAGACCAATATAGAAAGCTTAAGACTATAGCTAAATTTTAAGGGGTCAATTATTAAAATGCACTCATGCATTTGGTGTTGACAAGCATTTTAGTGGTTGCGCACAAGTTGCAATTTGGTCAAAGTCACCGTTCCATATCGATTTGCTTTCGCATCTTAGGGTATAGAAGAATGATTGGTACCATTATGGAAAGGTTAAGAGTCTAGCTAAATAATAAGGTATAATTTATTATATAATTATATAAATTATATAATTATTGTATAATTTTACACCTGTAAATTCATATTTTACAAGCATTTTATCGATGTTGCAGTAGGCAGCCATTTAATGTCATATCTAAATAAGGCTATGAAATTTTAAAGATATTCACTTAAGCACGATTCCCAAAATTAAATATATATCTCGCTTAATAAAATAGACGAGCTATGTAAATACCGAAACCAATGCAATGCCTAGCATTATTAATTCAATCAACTGCTTGCTGGCTCTTATATGAAAACAAATAATCATTAAATAAATACCTCGTGTCCCACGATGTAACGAGTGCATCATTTGCGCGCAGGGCATCCATTGAATGCCTAAAAGAAGGCGGAGCATCTAATGAGTAGTTTTTACTAGCGGCCATTATTCCTTGAAATGCCGTATGCTTGCAAGAAGAAGAAGCATTGAGTTGTTTTCGGTAGCGGCCATTATTGCTTGAAATGTATTGCAGCAGACGGTACTTATTTTCATTCACACGCTTCTGGCTCATATGCATGTGGCATTCACAATTCACAGATACGTTTGCGCAAAAATGTCATATATATATGACTAACCACATGTATACCGGCGAGTTTGCCGCGGCGCGTGCGGCATACACATGTTCTTTGGCACTTCGTGCCTGGGAGGGTGGGTGGGACAAATTTTAGAAATTTGCAAGTTTTACTATCGTAGGGTCATAGGTAGAAAGAAAGGTAGGAATAGCTCCAGGAGGAGAAGCAGGTAGGAAGAAAAGGTAGGAGGAATAGGTCTAGGGGAGAAGGTAGGTGCAACTAGTAACTGGGATTGGCCCCATTTATGAAAGCTGAAGACTCCAGCTACGTTTTATGGGTATTATTTTTTCGATAAACACCTATAAATTCATATTTTACAAGCATTTTATCGATTTTGCAGTAGGCAGCCATTTAATGTCACTCTTGCGCATCGATCTGTTCATGATTGCCGATTAGTAATGGAATTATTGATTTAATTTGATAAAGCTGCGATCTCTAGCTACATTTTAAGAAGTTTTTTATTAAGGTAACCATACGCGTTTGGATTCTGTAAGCATTTTAGTGGTGAGTGGGTATATTGTAATAGGCAGTTTTTCAATGTTATCCTTGCGCATCGATATGCTCATTATTCCTGAAGGATAATGAAAAGTTAGAGACCAATATAGAAAGCTTAAGACTATAGCTAAATTTTAAGGGGTCAATTATTAAAATGCACTCATGCATTTGGTGTTGACAAGCATTTTAGTGGTTGCGCACAAGTTGCAATTTGGTCAAAGTCACCGTTCCATATCGATTTGCTTTCGCATCTTAGGGTATAGAAGAATGATTGGTACCATTATGGAAAGGTTAAGAGTCTAGCTAAATAATAAGGTATAATTTATTATATAATTATATAAATTATATAATTATTGTATAATTTTACACCTGTAAATTCATATTTTACAAGCATTTTATCGATGTTGCAGTAGGCAGCCATTTAATGTCATATCTAAATAAGGCTATGAAATTTTAAAGATATTCACTTAAGCACGATTCCCAAAATTAAATATATATCTCGCTTAATAAAATAGACGAGCTATGTAGATACCGAAACCAATGCAATGCCTAGCATTATTAATTCAATCAACTGCTTGCTGGCTCTTATATGAAAACAAATAATCATTAAATAAATACCTCGTGTCCCACGATGTAACGAGTGCATCATTTGCGCGCAGGGCATCCATTGAATGCCTAAAAGAAGGCGGAGCATCTAATGAGTAGTTTTTACTAGCGGCCATTATTCCTCGAAATGCCGTATGTTTGCAAGAAGAAGAAGCATTGAGTTGTTTTCGGTAGCGGCCATTATTGCTTGAAATGTATTGCAGCAGACGGTACTTATTTTCATTCACACGCTTCTGGCTCATATGCATGTGGCATTCACAATTCACAGATACGTTTGCGCAAAAATGTCATATATATATGACTAACCACATGTATACCGGCGAGTTTGCCGCGGCGCGTGCGGCATACACATGTTCTTTGGCACTTCGTGCCTGGGAGGGTGGGTGGGACAAATTTTAGAAATTTGCAAGTTTTACTATCGTAGGGTCATAGGTAGAAAGAAAGGTAGGAATAGCTCCAGGAGGAGAAGCAGGTAGGAAGAAAAGGTAGGAGGAATAGGTCTAGGGGAGAAGGTAGGTGCAACTAGTAACTGGGATTGGCCCCATTTATGAAAGCTGAAGACTCCAGCTACGTTTTATGGGTATTATTTTTTCGATAAACACCTATAAATTCATATTTTACAAGCATTTTATCGATTTTGCAGTAGGCAGCCATTTAATGTCACTCTTGCGCATCGATCTGTTCATGATTGCCGATTAGTAATGGAATTATTGATTTAATTTGATAAAGCTGCGATCTCTAGCTACATTTTAAGAAGTTTTTTATTAAGGTAACCATACGCGTTTGGATTCTGTAAGCATTTTAGTGGTGAGTGGGTATATTGTAATAGGCAGTTTTTCAATGTTATCCTTGCGCATCGATATGCTCATTATTCCTGAAGGATAATGAAAAGTTAGAGACCAATATAGAAAGCTTAAGACTATAGCTAAATTTTAAGGGGTCAATTATTAAAATGCACTCATGCATTTGGTGTTGACAAGCATTTTAGTGGTTGCGCACAAGTTGCAATTTGGTCAAAGTCACCGTTCCATATCGATTTGCTTTCGCATCTTAGGGTATAGAAGAATGATTGGTACCATTATGGAAAGGTTAAGAGTCTAGCTAAATAATAAGGTATAATTTATTATATAATTATATAAATTATATAATTATTGTATAATTTTACACCTGTAAATTCATATTTTACAAGCATTTTATCGATGTTGCAGTAGGCAGCCATTTAATGTCATATCTAAATAAGGCTATGAAATTTTAAAGATATTCACTTAAGCACGATTCCCAAAATTAAATATATATCTCGCTTAATAAAATAGACGAGCTATGTAGATACCGAAACCAATGCAATGCCTAGCATTATTAATTCAATCAACTGCTTGCTGGCTCTTATATGAAAACAAATAATCATTAAATAAATACCTCGTGTCCCACGATGTAACGAGTGCATCATTTGCGCGCAGGGCATCCATTGAATGCCTAAAAGAAGGCGGAGCATCTAATGAGTAGTTTTTACTAGCGGCCATTATTCCTCGAAATGCCGTATGTTTGCAAGAAGAAGAAGCATTGAGTTGTTTTCGGTAGCGGCCATTATTGCTTGAAATGTATTGCAGCAGACGGTACTTATTTTCATTCACACGCTTCTGGCTCATATGCATGTGGCATTCACAATTCACAGATACGTTTGCGCAAAAATGTCATATATATATGACTAACCACATGTATACCGGCGAGTTTGCCGCGGCGCGTGCGGCATATTTAGAAATTTTTAGCGGACAAATTTTAGAAATTTGCAAGTTTTACTATCGTAGGGTCATAGGTAGAAAGAAAGGTAGGAATAGCTCCAGGAGGAGAAGCAGGTAGGAAGAAAAGGTAGGAGGAATAGGTCTAGGGGAGAAGGTAGATGCAACTAGTAACTGGGATTGGCCCCATTTATGAAAGCTGAAGACTCCAGCTACGTTTTATGGGTATTATTTTTTCGATAAACACCTATAAATTCATATTTTACAAGCATTTTATCGATTTTGCAGTAGGCAGCCATTTAATGTCACTCTTGCGCATCGATCTTTTCATGATTGCCGATTAGTAATGGAATTATTGATTTAATTTGATAAAGCTGCGATCTCTAGCTACATTTTAAGAGGCTTTTTATTAAGGTTACGCGTTTGGATTCTGTAAGCATTTTAATGGTGAGTGGGTATATTGTAATAGGCAGTTTTTCAATGTTATCCTTGCGCATCGATATGCTCATTATTCCTGAAGGATAATGAAAAGTTAGAGACCAATATAGAAAGCTTAAGACTCTAGCTAAATTTTAAGGGGTCAATTATTAAAATGCACTCATGCATTTGGTGTTGACAAGCATTTTAGTGGTTGCGCACAAGTTGCAATTTGGTCAAAGTCACCGTTCCATATCGATTTGCTTTCGCATCTTAGGGTATAGAAGAATGATTGGTACCATTATGGAAAGGTTAAGAGTCTAGCTAAATAATAAGGTATAATTTATTATATAATTATATAAATTATATAATTATTGTATAATTTTACACCTGTAAATTCATATTTTACAAGCATTTTATCGATGTTGCAGTAGGCAGCCATTTAATGTCATATCTAAATAAGGCTATGAAATTTTAAAGATATTCACTTAAGCACGATTCCCAAAATTAAATATATATCTCGCTTAATAAAATAGACGAGCTATGTAGATACCGAAACCAATGCAATGCCTAGCATTATTAATTCAATCAACTGCTTGCTGGCTCTTATATGAAAACAAATAATCATTAAATAAATACCTCGTGTCCCACGATGTAACGAGTGCATCATTTGCGCGCAGGGCATCCATTGAATGCCTAAAAGAAGGCGGAGCATCTAATGAGTAGTTTTTACTAGCGGCCATTATTCCTTGAAATGCCGTATGTTTGCAAGAAGAAGAAGCATTGAGTTGTTTTCGGTAGCGGCCATTATTGCTTGAAATGTATTGCAGCAGACGGTACTTATTTTCATTCACACGCTTCTGGCTCATATGCATGTGGCATTCACAATTCACAGATACGTTTGCGCAAAAATGTCATATATATATGACTAACCACATGTATACCGGCGAGTTTGCCGCGGCGCGTGCGGCATATTTAGAAATTTTTAGCGGACAAATTTTAGAAATTTGCAAGTTTTACTATCGTAGGGTCATAGGTAGAAAGAAAGGTAGGAATAGCTCCAGGAGGAGAAGCAGGTAGGAAGAAAAGGTAGGAGGAATAGGTCTAGGGGAGAAGGTAGGTGCAACTAGTAACTGGGATTGGCCCCATTTATGAAAGCTGAAGACTCCAGCTACGTTTTAAGGGTATTATTTTTTCGATAAACACCTATAAATTCATATTTTACAAGCATTTTATCGATTTTGCAGTAGGCAGTCATTTAATGTCACTCTTGCGCATCGATCTGTTCATGATTGCCGATTAGTAATGGAATTATTGATTTAATTTGATAAAGCTGCGATCTCTAGCTACATTTTAAGAGGTTTTTTACTAAGGTAACTATACGCGTTTGGATTCTCTAAGCTTTTTAGTGGTGAGTGGGTATTTTGTAATAGGCAGTTTTTCAATGTTATCCTTGCGCATCGATATGCTCATTATTCCTGAAGGATAATGAAAAGTTAGAGACCAATATAGAAAGCTTAAGACTCTAGCTAAATTTTAAGGGGTCAATTATTAAAATGCACTCATGCATTTGGTGTTGACAAGCATTTTAGTGGTTGCGCACAAGTTGCAATTTGGTCAAAGTCACCGTTCCATATCGATTTGCTTTCGCATCTTAGGGTATAGAAGAATGATTGATACCATTATGGAAAGGTTAAGAGTCTAGCTAAATAATAAGGTATAATTTATTATATAATTATATAAATTATATAATTATTGTATAATTTTACACCTATAAATTCATATTTTACAAGCATTTTATCGATGTTGCAGTAGGCAGCCATTTAATGTCATATCTAAATAAGGCTATGAAATTTTAAAGATATTCACTTAAGCACGATTCCCAAAATTAAATATATATCTCGCTTAATAAAATAGACGAGCTATGTAGATACCGAAACCAATGCAATGCCTAGCATTATTAATTCAATCAACTGCTTGCTGGCTCTTATATGAAAACAAATAATCATTAAATAAATACCTCGTGTCCCACGATGTAACGAGTGCATCATTTGCGCGCAGGGCATCCATTGAATGCCTAAAAGAAGGCGGAGCATCTAATGAGTAGTTTTTACTAGCGGCCATTATTCCTTGAAATGCCGTATGTTTGCAAGAAGAAGAAGCATTGAGTTGTTTTCGGTAGCGGCCATTATTGCTTGAAATGTATTGCAGCAGACGGTACTTATTTTCATTCACACGCTTCTGGCTCATATGCATGTGGCATTCACAATTCACAGATACGTTTGCGCAAAAATGTCATATATATATGACTAACCACATGTATACCGGCGAGTTTGCCGCGGCGCGTGCGGCATATTTAGAAATTTTTAGCGGACAAATTTTAGAAATTTGCAAGTTTTACTATCGTAGGGTCATAGGTAGAAAGAAAGGTAGGAATAGCTCCAGGAGGAGAAGCAGGTAGGAAGAAAAGGTAGGAGGAATAGGTCTAGGGGAGAAGGTAGGTGCAACTAGTAACTGGGATTGGCCCCATTTATGAAAGCTGAAGACTCCAGCTACGTTTTAAGGGTATTATTTTTTCGATAAACACCTATAAATTCATATTTTACAAGCATTTTATCGATTTTGCAGTAGGCAGTCATTTAATGTCACTCTTGCGCATCGATCTGTTCATGATTGCCGATTAGTAATGGAATTATTGATTTAATTTGATAAAGCTGCGATCTCTAGCTACATTTTAAGAGGTTTTTTACTAAGGTAACTATACGCGTTTGGATTCTCTAAGCTTTTTAGTGGTGAGTGGGTATTTTGTAATAGGCAGTTTTTCAATGTTATCCTTGCGCATCGATATGCTCATTATTCCTGAAGGATAATGAAAAGTTAGAGACCAATATAGAAAGCTTAAGACTCTAGCTAAATTTTAAGGGGTCAATTATTAAAATGCACTCATGCATTTGGTGTTGACAAGCATTTTAGTGGTTGCGCACAAGTTGCAATTTGGTCAAAGTCACCGTTCCATATCGATTTGCTTTCGCATCTTAGGGTATAGAAGAATGATTGATACCATTATGGAAAGGTTAAGAGTCTAGCTAAATAATAAGGTATAATTTATTATATAATTATATAAATTATATAATTATTGTATAATTTTACACCTATAAATTCATATTTTACAAGCATTTTATCGATGTTGCAGTAGGCAGCCATTTAATGTCATATCTAAATAAGGCTATGAAATTTTAAAGATATTCACTTAAGCACGATTCCCAAAATTAAATATATATCTCGCTTAATAAAATAGACGAGCTATGTAAATACCGAAACCAATGCAATGCCTAGCATTATTAATTCAATCAACTGCTTGCTGGCTCTTATATGAAAACAAATAATCATTAAATAAATACCTCGTGTCCCACGATGTAATGAGTGCATCATTTGCGCGCAGGGCATCCATTGAATGCCTAAAAGAAGGCGGAGCATCTAATGAGTAGTTTTTACTAGCGGCCATTATTCCTTGAAATGCCGTATGTTTGCAAGAAGAAGAAGCATTGAGTTGTTTTCGGTAGCGGCCATTATTGCTTGAAATGTATTGCAGCAGACGGTACTTATTTTCATTCACACGCTTCTAGCTCATATGCATGTGGCATTCACAATTCACAGATACGTTTGCGCAAAAATGTCATATATATATGACTAACCACATGTATACCGGCGAGTTTGCCGCGGCGCGTGCGCCATACACATGTTCTTTGGCACTTCGTGCCTGGGAGGGTGGGTGGGACAAATTTTAGAAATATGCAAGTTTTACTATCGTAGGGTCATAGGTAGAAAGATAGGTAGGAATAGCTCCAGGAGGAGAAGCAGGTAGGAAGAAAAGGTAGGAGGAATAGGTCTAGGGGAGAAGGTAGGTGCAACTAGTAACTGGGATTGGCCCCATTTATGAAAGCTGAAGACTCCAGCTACGTTTTAAGGGTATTATTTTTTCGATAAACACCTATAAATTCATATTTTACAAGCATTTTATCGATTTTGCAGTAGGCAGTCATTTAATGTCACTCTTGCGCATCGATCTGTTCATGATTGCCGATTAGTAATGGAATTATTGATTTAATTTGATAAAGCTGCGATCTCTAGCTACATTTTGAGAGGTTTTTTGTTAAGGTAACCATACGCGTTTGGATTCTCTAAGCTTTTTAGTGGTGAGTGGGTATTTTGTAATAGGCAGTTTTTCAATGTTATCCTTGCGCATCGATATGCTCATTATTCCTGAAGGATAATGAAAAGTTAGAGACCAATATAGAAAGCTTAAGACTCTAGCTAAATTTTAAGGGGTCAATTATTAAAATGCACTCATGCATTTGGTGTTGACAAGCATTTTAGTGGTTGCGCACAAGTTGCAATTTGGTCAAAGTCACCGTTCCATATCGATTTGCTTTCGCATCTTAGGGTATAGAAGAATGATTGATACCATTATGGAAAGGTTAAGAGTCTAGCTAAATAATAAGGTATAATTTATTATATAATTATATAAATTATATAATTATTGTATAATTTTACACCTATAAATTCATATTTTACAAGCATTTTATCGATGTTGCAGTAGGCAGCCATTTAATGTCATATCTAAATAAGGCTATGAAATTTTAAAGATATTCACTTAAGCACGATTCCCAAAATTAAATATATATCTCGCTTAATAAAATAGACGAGCTATGTAAATACCGAAACCAATGCAATGCCTAGCATTATTAATTCAATCAACTGCTTGCTGGCTCTTATATGAAAACAAATAATCATTAAATAAATACCTCGTGTCCCACGATGTAACGAGTGCATCATTTGCGCGCAGGGCATCCATTGAATGCCTAAAAGAAGGCGGAGCATCTAATGAGTAGTTTTTACTAGCGGCCATTATTCCTCGAAATGCCGTATGTTTGCAAGAAGAAGAAGCATTGAGTTGTTTTCGGTAGCGGCCATTATTGCTTGAAATGTATTGCAGCAGACGGTACTTATTTTCATTCACACGCTTCTGGCTCATATGCATGTGGCATTCACAATTCACAGATACGTTTGCGCAAAAATGTCATATATATATGACTAACCACATGTATACCGGCGAGTTTGCCGCGGCGCGTGCGGCATATTTAGAAATTTTCAGCGGACAAATTTTAGAAATTTGCAAGTTTTACTATCGTAGGGTCATAGGTAGAAAGAAAGGTAGGAATAGCTCCAGGAGGAGAAGCAGGTAGGAAGAAAAGGTAGGAGGAATAGGTCTAGGGGAGAAGGTAGGTGCAACTAGTAACTGGGATTGGCCCCATTTATGAAAGCTGAAGACTCCAGCTACGTTTTATGGGTATTATTTTTTCGATAAACACCTATAAATTCATATTTTACAAGCATTTTATCGATTTTGCAGTAGGCAGCCATTTAATGTCACTCTTGCGCATCGATCTGTTCATGATTGCCGATTAGTAATGGAATTATTGATTTAATTTGATAAAGCTGCGATCTCTAGCTACATTTTAAGAGGCTTTTTATTAAGGTAACCATACGCGTTTGGATTCTGTAAGCATTTTAATGGTGAGTGGGTATATTGTAATAGGCAGTTTTTCAATGTTATCCTTGCGCATCGATATGCTCATTATTCCTGAAGGATAATGAAAAGTTAGAGACCAATATAGAAAGCTTAAGACTATAGCTAAATTTTAAGGGGTCAATTATTAAAATGCACTCATGCATTTGGTGTTGACAAGCATTTTAGTGGTTGCGCACAAGTTGCAATTTGGTCAAAGTCACCGTTCCATATCGATTTGCTTTCGCATCTTAGGGTATAGAAGAATGATTGGTACCATTATGGAAAGGTTAAGAGTCTAGCTAAATAATAAGGTATAATTTATTATATAATTATATAAATTATATAATTATTGTATAATTTTACACCTATAAATTCATATTTTACAAGCATTTTATCGATGTTGCAGTAGGCAGCCATTTAATGTCATATCTAAATAAGGCTATTAAATTTTAAAGATATTCACTTAAGCACGATTCCCAAAATTAAATATATATCTCGCTTAATAAAATAGACGAGCTATGTAGATACCGAAACCAATGCAATGCCTAGCATTATTAATTCAATGAACTGCTTGCTGGCTCTTATATGAAAACAAATAATCATTAAATAAATACCTCGTGTCCCACGATGTAACGAGTGCATCATTTGCGCGCAGGGCATCCATTGAATGCCTAAAAGAAGGCGGAGCATCTAATGAGTAGTTTTTACTAGCGGCCATTATTCCTTGAAATGCCGTATGTTTGCAAGAAGAAGAAGCATTGAGTTGTTTTCGGTAGCGGCCATTATTGCTTGAAATGTATTGCAGCAGACGGTACTTATTTTCATTCACACGCTTCTGGCTCATATGCATGTGGCATTCACAATTCACAGATACGTTTGCGCAAAAATGTCATATATATATGACTAACCACATGTATACCGGCGAGTTTGCCGCGGCGCGTGCGGCATACACATGTTCTTTGGCACTTCGTGCCTGGGAGGGTGGGTGGGACAAATTTTAGAAATTTGCAAGTTTTACTATCGTAGGGTCATAGGTAGAAAGAAAGGTAGGAATAGCTCCAGGAGGAGAAGCAGGTAGGAAGAAAAGGTAGGAGGAATAGGTCTAGGGGAGAAGGTAGGTGCAACTAGTAACTGGGATTGGCCCCATTTATGAAAGCTGAAGACTCCAGCTACGTTTTATGGGTATTATTTTTTCGATAAACACCTATAAATTCATATTTTACAAGCATTTTATCGATTTTGCAGTAGGCAGCCATTTAATGTCACTCTTGCGCATCGATCTGTTCATGATTGCCGATTAGTAATGGAATTATTGATTTAATTTGATAAAGCTGCGATCTCTAGCTACATTTTAAGAAGTTTTTTATTAAGGTAACCATACGCGTTTGGATTCTGTAAGCATTTTAGTGGTGAGTGGGTATATTGTAATAGGCAGTTTTTCAATGTTATCCTTGCGCATCGATATGCTCATTATTCCTGAAGGATAATGAAAAGTTAGAGACCAATATAGAAAGCTTAAGACTATAGCTAAATTTTAAGGGGTCAATTATTAAAATGCACTCATGCATTTGGTGTTGACAAGCATTTTAGTGGTTGCGCACAAGTTGCAATTTGGTCAAAGTCACCGTTCCATATCGATTTGCTTTCGCATCTTAGGGTATAGAAGAATGATTGGTACCATTATGGAAAGGTTAAGAGTCTAGCTAAATAATAAGGTATAATTTATTATATAATTATATAAATTATATAATTATTGTATAATTTTACACCTGTAAATTCATATTTTACAAGCATTTTATCGATGTTGCAGTAGGCAGCCATTTAATGTCATATCTAAATAAGGCTATGAAATTTTAAAGATATTCACTTAAGCACGATTCCCAAAATTAAATATATATCTCGCTTAATAAAATAGACGAGCTATGTAGATCCCGAAACCAATGCAATGCCTAGCATTATTAATTCAATCAACTGCTTGCTGGCTCTTATATGAAAACAAATAATCATTAAATAAATACCTCGTGTCCCACGATGTAACGAGTGCATCATTTGCGCGCAGGGCATCCATTGAATGCCTAAAAGAAGGCGGAGCATCTAATGAGTAGTTTTTACTAGCGGCCATTATTCCTCGAAATGCCGTATGTTTGCAAGAAGAAGAAGCATTGAGTTGTTTTCGGTAGCGGCCATTATTGCTTGAAATGTATTGCAGCAGACGGTACTTATTTTCATTCACACGCTTCTGGCTCATATGCATGTGGCATTCACAATTCACAGATACGTTTGCGCAAAAATGTCATATATATATGACTAACCACATGTATACCGGCGAGTTTGCCGCGGCGCGTGCGGCATATTTAGAAATTTTTAGCGGACAAATTTTAGAAATTTGCAAGTTTTACTATCGTAGGGTCATAGGTAGAAAGAAAGGTAGGAATAGCTCCAGGAGGAGAAGCAGGTAGGAAGAAAAGGTAGGAGGAATAGGTCTAGGGGAGAAGGTAGATGCAACTAGTAACTGGGATTGGCCCCATTTATGAAAGCTGAAGACTCCAGCTACGTTTTATGGGTATTATTTTTTCGATAAACACCTATAAATTCATATTTTACAAGCATTTTATCGATTTTGCAGTAGGCAGCCATTTAATGTCACTCTTGCGCATCGATCTTTTCATGATTGCCGATTAGTAATGGAATTATTGATTTAATTTGATAAAGCTGCGATCTCTAGCTACATTTTAAGAGGCTTTTTATTAAGGTTACGCGTTTGGATTCTGTAAGCATTTTAATGGTGAGTGGGTATATTGTAATAGGCAGTTTTTCAATGTTATCCTTGCGCATCGATATGCTCATTATTCCTGAAGGATAATGAAAAGTTAGAGACCAATATAGAAAGCTTAAGACTCTAGCTAAATTTTAAGGGGTCAATTATTAAAATGCACTCATGCATTTGGTGTTGACAAGCATTTTAGTGGTTGCGCACAAGTTGCAATTTGGTCAAAGTCACCGTTCCATATCGATTTGCTTTCGCATCTTAGGGTATAGAAGAATGATTGGTACCATTATGGAAAGGTTAAGAGTCTAGCTAAATAATAAGGTATAATTTATTATATAATTATATAAATTATATAATTATTGTATAATTTTACACCTGTAAATTCATATTTTACAAGCATTTTATCGATGTTGCAGTAGGCAGCCATTTAATGTCATATCTAAATAAGGCTATGAAATTTTAAAGATATTCACTTAAGCACGATTCCCAAAATTAAATATATATCTCGCTTAATAAAATAGACGAGCTATGTAGATACCGAAACCAATGCAATGCCTAGCATTATTAATTCAATCAACTGCTTGCTGGCTCTTATATGAAAACAAATAATCATTAAATAAATACCTCGTGTCCCACGATGTAACGAGTGCATCATTTGCGCGCAGGGCATCCATTGAATGCCTAAAAGAAGGCGGAGCATCTAATGAGTAGTTTTTACTAGCGGCCATTATTCCTCGAAATGCCGTAGGTTTGCAAGAAGAAGAAGCATTGAGTTGTTTTCGGTAGCGGCCATTATTGCTTGAAATGTATTGCAGCAGACGGTACTTATTTTCATTCACACGCTTCTGGCTCATATGCATGTGGCATTCACAATTCACAGATACGTTTGCGCAAAAATGTCATATATATATGACTAACCACATGTATACCGGCGAGTTTGCCGCGGCGCGTGCGGCATATTTAGAAATTTTTAGCGGACAAATTTTAGAAATTTGCAAGTTTTACTATCGTAGGGTCATAGGTAGAAAGAAAGGTAGGAATAGCTCCAGGAGGAGAAGCAGGTAGGAAGAAAAGGTAGGAGGAATAGGTCTAGGGGAGAAGGTAGATGCAACTAGTAACTGGGATTGGCCCCATTTATGAAAGCTGAAGACTCCAGCTACGTTTTATGGGTATTATTTTTTCGATAAACACCTATAAATTCATATTTTACAAGCATTTTATCGATTTTGCAGTAGGCAGCCATTTAATGTCACTCTTGCGCATCGATCTTTTCATGATTGCCGATTAGTAATGGAATTATTGATTTAATTTGATAAAGCTGCGATCTCTAGCTACATTTTAAGAGGCTTTTTATTAAGGTTACGCGTTTGGATTCTGTAAGCATTTTAATGGTGAGTGGGTATATTGTAATAGGCAGTTTTTCAATGTTATCCTTGCGCATCGATATGCTCATTATTCCTGAAGGATAATGAAAAGTTAGAGACCAATATAGAAAGCTTAAGACTCTAGCTAAATTTTAAGGGGTCAATTATTAAAATGCACTCATGCATTTGGTGTTGACAAGCATTTTAGTGGTTGCGCACAAGTTGCAATTTGGTCAAAGTCACCGTTCCATATCGATTTGCTTTCGCATCTTAGGGTATAGAAGAATGATTGGTACCATTATGGAAAGGTTAAGAGTCTAGCTAAATAATAAGGTATAATTTATTATATAATTATATAAATTATATAATTATTGTATAATTTTACACCTGTAAATTCATATTTTACAAGCATTTTATCGATGTTGCAGTAGGCAGCCATTTAATGTCATATCTAAATAAGGCTATGAAATTTTAAAGATATTCACTTAAGCACGATTCCCAAAATTAAATATATATCTCGCTTAATAAAATAGACGAGCTATGTAGATACCGAAACCAATGCAATGCCTAGCATTATTAATTCAATCAACTGCTTGCTGGCTCTTATATGAAAACAAATAATCATTAAATAAATACCTCGTGTCCCACGATGTAACGAGTGCATCATTTGCGCGCAGGGCATCCATTGAATGCCTAAAAGAAGGCGGAGCATCTAATGAGTAGTTTTTACTAGCGGCCATTATTCCTCGAAATGCCGTATGTTTGCAAGAAGAAGAAGCATTGAGTTGTTTTCGGTAGCGGCCATTATTGCTTGAAATGTATTGCAGCAGACGGTACTTATTTTCATTCACACGCTTCTGGCTCATATGCATGTGGCATTCACAATTCACAGATACGTTTGCGCAAAAATGTCATATATATATGACTAACCACATGTATACCGGCGAGTTTGCCGCGGCGCGTGCGGCATATTTAGAAATTTTTAGCGGACAAATTTTAGAAATTTGCAAGTTTTACTATCGTAGGGTCATAGGTAGAAAGAAAGGTAGGAATAGCTCCAGGAGGAGAAGCAGGTAGGAAGAAAAGGTAGGAGGAATAGGTCTAGGGGAGAAGGTAGATGCAACTAGTAACTGGGATTGGCCCCATTTATGAAAGCTGAAGACTCCAGCTACGTTTTATGGGTATTATTTTTTCGATAAACACCTATAAATTCATATTTTACAAGCATTTTATCGATTTTGCAGTAGGCAGCCATTTAATGTCACTCTTGCGCATCGATCTTTTCATGATTGCCGATTAGTAATGGAATTATTGATTTAATTTGATAAAGCTGCGATCTCTAGCTACATTTTAAGAGGCTTTTTATTAAGGTTACGCGTTTGGATTCTGTAAGCATTTTAATGGTGAGTGGGTATATTGTAATAGGCAGTTTTTCAATGTTATCCTTGCGCATCGATATGCTCATTATTCCTGAAGGATAATGAAAAGTTAGAGACCAATATAGAAAGCTTAAGACTCTAGCTAAATTTTAAGGGGTCAATTATTAAAATGCACTCATGCATTTGGTGTTGACAAGCATTTTAGTGGTTGCGCACAAGTTGCAATTTGGTCAAAGTCACCGTTCCATATCGATTTGCTTTCGCATCTTAGGGTATAGAAGAATGATTGGTACCATTATGGAAAGGTTAAGAGTCTAGCTAAATAATAAGGTATAATTTATTATATAATTATATAAATTATATAATTATTGTATAATTTTACACCTGTAAATTCATATTTTACAAGCATTTTATCGATGTTGCAGTAGGCAGCCATTTAATGTCATATCTAAATAAGGCTATGAAATTTTAAAGATATTCACTTAAGCACGATTCCCAAAATTAAATATATATCTCGCTTAATAAAATAGACGAGCTATGTAGATACCGAAACCAATGCAATGCCTAGCATTATTAATTCAATCAACTGCTTGCTGGCTCTTATATGAAAACAAATAATCATTAAATAAATACCTCGTGTCCCACGATGTAACGAGTGCATCATTTGCGCGCAGGGCATCCATTGAATGCCTAAAAGAAGGCGGAGCATCTAATGAGTAGTTTTTACTAGCGGCCATTATTCCTTGAAATGCCGTATGTTTGCAAGAAGAAGAAGCATTGAGTTGTTTTCGGTAGCGGCCATTATTGCTTGAAATGTATTGCAGCAGACGGTACTTATTTTCATTCACACGCTTCTGGCTCATATGCATGTGGCATTCACAATTCACAGATACGTTTGCGCAAAAATGTCATATATATATGACTAACCACATGTATACCGGCGAGTTTGCCGCGGCGCGTGCGGCATATTTAGAAATTTTTAGCGGACAAATTTTAGAAATTTGCAAGTTTTACTATCGTAGGGTCATAGGTAGAAAGAAAGGTAGGAATAGCTCCAGGAGGAGAAGCAGGTAGGAAGAAAAGGTAGGAGGAATAGGTCTAGGGGAGAAGGTAGGTGCAACTAGTAACTGGGATTGGCCCCATTTATGAAAGCTGAAGACTCCAGCTACGTTTTAAGGGTATTATTTTTTCGATAAACACCTATAAATTCATATTTTACAAGCATTTTATCGATTTTGCAGTAGGCAGTCATTTAATGTCACTCTTGCGCATCGATCTGTTCATGATTGCCGATTAGTAATGGAATTATTGATTTAATTTGATAAAGCTGCGATCTCTAGCTACATTTTAAGAGGTTTTTTACTAAGGTAACTATACGCGTTTGGATTCTCTAAGCTTTTTAGTGGTGAGTGGGTATTTTGTAATAGGCAGTTTTTCAATGTTATCCTTGCGCATCGATATGCTCATTATTCCTGAAGGATAATGAAAAGTTAGAGACCAATATAGAAAGCTTAAGACTATAGCTAAATTTTAAGGGGTCAATTATTAAAATGCACTCATGCATTTGGTGTTGACAAGCATTTTAGTGGTTGCGCACAAGTTGCAATTTGGTCAAAGTCACCGTTCCATATCGATTTGCTTTCGCATCTTAGGGTATAGAAGAATGATTGATACCATTATGGAAAGGTTAAGAGTCTAGCTAAATAATAAGGTATAATTTATTATATAATTATATAAATTATATAATTATTGTATAATTTTACACCTATAAATTCATATTTTACAAGCATTTTATCGATGTTGCAGTAGGCAGCCATTTAATGTCATATCTAAATAAGGCTATGAAATTTTAAAGATATTCACTTAAGCACGATTCCCAAAATTAAATATATATCTCGCTTAATAAAATAGACGAGCTATGTAAATACCGAAACCAATGCAATGCCTAGCATTATTAATTCAATCAACTGCTTGCTGGCTCTTATATGAAAACAAATAATCATTAAATAAATACCTCGTGTCCCACGATGTAACGAGTGCATCATTTGCGCGCAGGGCATCCATTGAATGCCTAAAAGAAGGCGGAGCATCTAATGAGTAGTTTTTACTAGCGGCCATTATTCCTCGAAATGCCGTATGTTTGCAAGAAGAAGAAGCATTGAGTTGTTTTCGGTAGCGGCCATTATTGCTTGAAATGTATTGCAGCAGACGGTACTTATTTTCATTCACACGCTTCTGGCTCATATGCATGTGGCATTCACAATTCACAGATACGTTTGCGCAAAAATGTCATATATATATGACTAACCACATGTATACCGGCGAGTTTGCCGCGGCGCGTGCGGCATATTTAGAAATTTTCAGCGGACAAATTTTAGAAATTTGCAAGTTTTACTATCGTAGGGTCATAGGTAGAAAGAAAGGTAGGAATAGCTCCAGGAGGAGAAGCAGGTAGGAAGAAAAGGTAGGAGGAATAGGTCTAGGGGAGAAGGTAGGTGCAACTAGTAACTGGGATTGGCCCCATTTATGAAAGCTGAAGACTCCAGCTACGTTTTATGGGTATTATTTTTTCGATAAACACCTATAAATTCATATTTTACAAGCATTTTATCGATTTTGCAGTAGGCAGCCATTTAATGTCACTCTTGCGCATCGATCTGTTCATGATTGCCGATCAGTAATGGAATTATTGATTTAATTTGATAAAGCTGCGATCTCTAGCTACATTTTAAGAGGCTTTTTATTAAGGTAACCATACGCGTTTGGATTCTGTAAGCATTTTAATGGTGAGTGGGTATATTGTAATAGGCAGTTTTTCAATGTTATCCTTGCGCATCGATATGCTCATTATTCCTGAAGGATAATGAAAAGTTAGAGACCAATATAGAAAGCTTAAGACTATAGCTAAATTTTAAGGGGTCAATTATTAAAATGCACTCATGCATTTGGTGTTGACAAGCATTTTAGTGGTTGCGCACAAGTTGCAATTTGGTCAAAGTCACCGTTCCATATCGATTTGCTTTCGCATCTTAGGGTATAGAAGAATGATTGATACCATTATGGAAAGGTTAAGAGTCTAGCTAAATAATAAGGTATAATTTATTATATAATTATATAAATTATATAATTATTGTATAATTTTACACCTATAAATTCATATTTTACAAGCATTTTATCGATGTTGCAGTAGGCAGCCATTTAATGTCATATCTAAATAAGGCTATGAAATTTTAAAGATATTCACTTAAGCACGATTCCCAAAATTAAATATATATCTCGCTTAATAAAATAGACGAGCTATGTAAATACCGAAACCAATGCAATGCCTAGCATTATTAATTCAATCAACTGCTTGCTGGCTCTTATATGAAAACAAATAATCATTAAATAAATACCTCGTGTCCCACGATGTAATGAGTGCATCATTTGCGCGCAGGGCATCCATTGAATGCCTAAAAGAAGGCGGAGCATCTAATGAGTAGTTTTTACTAGCGGCCATTATTCCTTGAAATGCCGTATGTTTGCAAGAAGAAGAAGCATTGAGTTGTTTTCGGTAGCGGCCATTATTGCTTGAAATGTATTGCAGCAGACGGTACTTATTTTCATTCACACGCTTCTAGCTCATATGCATGTGGCATTCACAATTCACAGATACGTTTGCGCAAAAATGTCATATATATATGACTAACCACATGTATACCGGCGAGTTTGCCGCGGCGCGTGCGCCATACACATGTTCTTTGGCACTTCGTGCCTGGGAGGGTGGGTGGGACAAATTTTAGAAATATGCAAGTTTTACTATCGTAGGGTCATAGGTAGAAAGATAGGTAGGAATAGCTCCAGGAGGAGAAGCAGGTAGGAAGAAAAGGTAGGAGGAATAGGTCTAGGGGAGAAGGTAGGTGCAACTAGTAACTGGGATTGGCCCCATTTATGAAAGCTGAAGACTCCAGCTACGTTTTAAGGGTATTATTTTTTCGATAAACACCTATAAATTCATATTTTACAAGCATTTTATCGATTTTGCAGTAGGCAGTCATTTAATGTCACTCTTGCGCATCGATCTGTTCATGATTGCCGATTAGTAATGGAATTATTGATTTAATTTGATAAAGCTGCGATCTCTAGCTACATTTTGAGAGGTTTTTTGTTAAGGTAACCATACGCGTTTGGATTCTCTAAGCTTTTTAGTGGTGAGTGGGTATTTTGTAATAGGCAGTTTTTCAATGTTATCCTTGCACATCGATATGCTCATTATTCCTGAAGGATAATGAAAAGTTAGAGACCAATATAGAAAGCTTAAGACTATAGCTAAATTTTAAGGGGTCAATTATTAAAATGCACTCATGCATTTGGTGTTGACAAGCATTTTAGTGGTTGCGCACAAGTTGCAATTTGGTCAAAGTCACCGTTCCATATCGATTTGCTTTCGCATCTTAGGGTATAGAAGAATGATTGATACCATTATGGAAAGGTTAAGAGTCTAGCTAAATAATAAGGTATAATTTATTATATAATTATATAAATTATATAATTATTGTATAATTTTACACCTATAAATTCATATTTTACAAGCATTTTATCGATGTTGCAGTAGGCAGCCATTTAATGTCATATCTAAATAAGGCTATGAAATTTTAAAGATATTCACTTAAGCACGATTCCCAAAATTAAATATATATCTCGCTTAATAAAATAGACGAGCTATGTAAATACCGAAACCAATGCAATGCCTAGCATTATTAATTCAATCAACTGCTTGCTGGCTCTTATATGAAAACAAATAATCATTAAATAAATACCTCGTGTCCCACGATGTAACGAGTGCATCATTTGCGCGCAGGGCATCCATTGAATGCCTAAAAGAAGGCGGAGCATCTAATGAGTAGTTTTTACTAGCGGCCATTATTCCTCGAAATGCCGTATGTTTGCAAGAAGAAGAAGCATTGAGTTGTTTTCGGTAGCGGCCATTATTGCTTGAAATGTATTGCAGCAGACGGTACTTATTTTCATTCACACGCTTCTGGCTCATATGCATGTGGCATTCACAATTCACAGATACGTTTGCGCAAAAATGTCATATATATATGACTAACCACATGTATACCGGCGAGTTTGCCGCGGCGCGTGCGGCATTTTTAGAAATTTTTAGCGGACAAATTTTAGAAATTTGCAAGTTTTACTATCGTAGGGTCATAGGTAGAAAGAAAGGTAGGAATAGCTCCAGGAGGAGAAGCAGGTAGGAAGAAAAGGTAGGAGGAATAGGTCTAGGGGAGAAGGTAGATGCAACTAGTAACTGGGATTGGCCCCATTTATGAAAGCTGAAGACTCCAGCTACGTTTTATGGGTATTATTTTTTCGATAAACACCTATAAATTCATATTTTACAAGCATTTTATCGATTTTGCAGTAGGCAGCCATTTAATGTCACTCTTGCGCATCGATCTTTTCATGATTGCCGATTAGTAATGGAATTATTGATTTAATTTGATAAAGCTGCGATCTCTAGCTACATTTTAAGAGGCTTTTTATTAAGGTTACGCGTTTGGATTCTGTAAGCATTTTAATGGTGAGTGGGTATATTGTAATAGGCAGTTTTTCAATGTTATCCTTGCGCATCGATATGCTCATTATTCCTGAAGGATAATGAAAAGTTAGAGACCAATATAGAAAGCTTAAGACTCTAGCTAAATTTTAAGGGGTCAATTATTAAAATGCACTCATGCATTTGGTGTTGACAAGCATTTTAGTGGTTGCGCACAAGTTGCAATTTGGTCAAAGTCACCGTTCCATATCGATTTGCTTTCGCATCTTAGGGTATAGAAGAATGATTGGTACCATTATGGAAAGGTTAAGAGTCTAGCTAAATAATAAGGTATAATTTATTATATAATTATATAAATTATATAATTATTGTATAATTTTACACCTGTAAATTCATATTTTACAAGCATTTTATCGATGTTGCAGTAGGCAGCCATTTAATGTCATATCTAAATAAGGCTATGAAATTTTAAAGATATTCACTTAAGCACGATTCCCAAAATTAAATATATATCTCGCTTAATAAAATAGACGAGCTATGTAGATACCGAAACCAATGCAATGCCTAGCATTATTAATTCAATCAACTGCTTGCTGGCTCTTATATGAAAACAAATAATCATTAAATAAATACCTCGTGTCCCACGATGTAACGAGTGCATCATTTGCGCGCAGGGCATCCATTGAATGCCTAAAAGAAGGCGGAGCATCTAATGAGTAGTTTTTACTAGCGGCCATTATTCCTCGAAATGCCGTATGTTTGCAAGAAGAAGAAGCATTGAGTTGTTTTCGGTAGCGGCCATTATTGCTTGAAATGTATTGCAGCAGACGGTACTTATTTTCATTCACACGCTTCTGGCTCATATGCATGTGGCATTCACAATTCACAGATACGTTTGCGCAAAAATGTCATATATATATGACTAACCACATGTATACCGGCGAGTTTGCCGCGGCGCGAGCGGCATATTTAGAAATTTTTAGCGGACAAATTTTAGAAATTTGCAAGTTTTACTATCGTAGGGTCATAGGTAGAAAGAAAGGTAGGAATAGCTCCAGGAGGAGAAGCAGGTAGGAAGAAAAGGTAGGAGGAATAGGTCTAGGGGAGAAGGTAGATGCAACTAGTAACTGGGATTGGCCCCATTTATGAAAGCTGAAGACTCCAGCTACGTTTTATGGGTATTATTTTTTCGATAAACACCTATAAATTCATATTTTACAAGCATTTTATCGATTTTGCAGTAGGCAGCCATTTAATGTCACTCTTGCGCATCGATCTTTTCATGATTGCCGATTAGTAATGGAATTATTGATTTAATTTGATAAAGCTGCGATCTCTAGCTACATTTTAAGAGGCTTTTTATTAAGGTTACGCGTTTGGATTCTGTAAGCATTTTAATGGTGAGTGGGTATATTGTAATAGGCAGTTTTTCAATGTTATCCTTGCGCATCGATATGCTCATTATTCCTGAAGGATAATGAAAAGTTAGAGACCAATATAGAAAGCTTAAGACTCTAGCTAAATTTTAAGGGGTCAATTATTAAAATGCACTCATGCATTTGGTGTTGACAAGCATTTTAGTGGTTGCGCACAAGTTGCAATTTGGTCAAAGTCACCGTTCCATATCGATTTGCTTTCGCATCTTAGGGTATAGAAGAATGATTGGTACCATTATGGAAAGGTTAAGAGTCTAGCTAAATAATAAGGTATAATTTATTATATAATTATATAAATTATATAATTATTGTATAATTTTACACCTGTAAATTCATATTTTACAAGCATTTTATCGATGTTGCAGTAGGCAGCCATTTAATGTCATATCTAAATAAGGCTATGAAATTTTAAAGATATTCACTTAAGCACGATTCCCAAAATTAAATATATATCTCGCTTAATAAAATAGACGAGCTATGTAGATACCGAAACCAATGCAATGCCTAGCATTATTAATTCAATCAACTGCTTGCTGGCTCTTATATGAAAACAAATAATCATTAAATAAATACCTCGTGTCCCACGATGTAACGAGTGCATCATTTGCGCGCAGGGCATCCATTGAATGCCTAAAAGAAGGCGGAGCATCTAATGAGTAGTTTTTACTAGCGGCCATTATTCCTTGAAATGCCGTATGTTTGCAAGAAGAAGAAGCATTGAGTTGTTTTCGGTAGCGGCCATTATTGCTTGAAATGTATTGCAGCAGACGGTACTTATTTTCATTCACACGCTTCTGGCTCATATGCATGTGGCATTCACAATTCACAGATACGTTTGCGCAAAAATGTCATATATATATGACTAACCACATGTATACCGGCGAGTTTGCCGCGGCGCGTGCGGCATATTTAGAAATTTTTAGCGGACAAATTTTAGAAATTTGCAAGTTTTACTATCGTAGGGTCATAGGTAGAAAGAAAGGTAGGAATAGCTCCAGGAGGAGAAGCAGGTAGGAAGAAAAGGTAGGAGGAATAGGTCTAGGGGAGAAGGTAGGTGCAACTAGTAACTGGGATTGGCCCCATTTATGAAAGCTGAAGACTCCAGCTACGTTTTAAGGGTATTATTTTTTCGATAAACACCTATAAATTCATATTTTACAAGCATTTTATCGATTTTGCAGTAGGCAGTCATTTAATGTCACTCTTGCGCATCGATCTGTTCATGATTGCCGATTAGTAATGGAATTATTGATTTAATTTGATAAAGCTGCGATCTCTAGCTACATTTTAAGAGGTTTTTTACTAAGGTAACTATACGCGTTTGGATTCTCTAAGCTTTTTAGTGGTGAGTGGGTATTTTGTAATAGGCAGTTTTTCAATGTTATCCTTGCGCATCGATATGCTCATTATTCCTGAAGGATAATGAAAAGTTAGAGACCAATATAGAAAGCTTAAGACTCTAGCTAAATTTTAAGGGGTCAATTATTAAAATGCACTCATGCATTTGGTGTTGACAAGCATTTTAGTGGTTGCGCACAAGTTGCAATTTGGTCAAAGTCACCGTTCCATATCGATTTGCTTTCGCATCTTAGGGTATAGAAGAATGATTGATACCATTATGGAAAGGTTAAGAGTCTAGCTAAATAATAAGGTATAATTTATTATATAATTATATAAATTATATAATTATTGTATAATTTTACACCTATAAATTCATATTTTACAAGCATTTTATCGATGTTGCAGTAGGCAGCCATTTAATGTCATATCTAAATAAGGCTATGAAATTTTAAAGATATTCACTTAAGCACGATTCCCAAAATTAAATATATATCTCGCTTAATAAAATAGACGAGCTATGTAAATACCGAAACCAATGCAATGCCTAGCATTATTAATTCAATCAACTGCTTGCTGGCTCTTATATGAAAACAAATAATCATTAAATAAATACCTCGTGTCCCACGATGTAATGAGTGCATCATTTGCGCGCAGGGCATCCATTGAATGCCTAAAAGAAGGCGGAGCATCTAATGAGTAGTTTTTACTAGCGGCCATTATTCCTTGAAATGCCGTATGTTTGCAAGAAGAAGAAGCATTGAGTTGTTTTCGGTAGCGGCCATTATTGCTTGAAATGTATTGCAGCAGACGGTACTTATTTTCATTCACACGCTTCTAGCTCATATGCATGTGGCATTCACAATTCACAGATACGTTTGCGCAAAAATGTCATATATATATGACTAACCACATGTATACCGGCGAGTTTGCCGCGGCGCGTGCGCCATACACATGTTCTTTGGCACTTCGTGCCTGGGAGGGTGGGTGGGACAAATTTTAGAAATATGCAAGTTTTACTATCGTAGGGTCATAGGTAGAAAGATAGGTAGGAATAGCTCCAGGAGGAGAAGCAGGTAGGAAGAAAAGGTAGGAGGAATAGGTCTAGGGGAGAAGGTAGGTGCAACTAGTAACTGGGATTGGCCCCATTTATGAAAGCTGAAGACTCCAGCTACGTTTTAAGGGTATTATTTTTTCGATAAACACCTATAAATTCATATTTTACAAGCATTTTATCGATTTTGCAGTAGGCAGTCATTTAATGTCACTCTTGCGCATCGATCTGTTCATGATTGCCGATTAGTAATGGAATTATTGATTTAATTTGATAAAGCTGCGATCTCTAGCTAAATTTTGAGAGGTTTTTTGTTAAGGTAACCATACGCGTTTGGATTCTCTAAGCTTTTTAGTGGTGAGTGGGTATTTTGTAATAGGCAGTTTTTCAATGTTATCCTTGCGCATCGATATGCTCATTATTCCTGAAGGATAATGAAAAGTTAGAGACCAATATAGAAAGCTTAAGACTCTAGCTAAATTTTAAGGGGTCAATTATTAAAATGCACTCATGCATTTGGTGTTGACAAGCATTTTAGTGGTTGCGCACAAGTTGCAATTTGGTCAAAGTCACCGTTCCATATCGATTTGCTTTCGCATCTTAGGGTATAGAAGAATGATTGATACCATTATGGAAAGGTTAAGAGTCTAGCTAAATAATAAGGTATAATTTATTATATAATTATATAAATTATATAATTATTGTATAATTTTACACCTATAAATTCATATTTTACAAGCATTTTATCGATGTTGCAGTAGGCAGCCATTTAATGTCATATCTAAATAAGGCTATGAAATTTTAAAGATATTCACTTAAGCACGATTCCCAAAATTAAATATATATCTCGCTTAATAAAATAGACGAGCTATGTAAATACCGAAACCAATGCAATGCCTAGCATTATTAATTCAATCAACTGCTTGCTGGCTCTTATATGAAAACAAATAATCATTAAATAAATACCTCGTGTCCCACGATGTAATGAGTGCATCATTTGCGCGCAGGGCATCCATTGAATGCCTAAAAGAAGGCGGAGCATCTAATGAGTAGTTTTTACTAGCGGCCATTATTCCTTGAAATGCCGTATGTTTGCAAGAAGAAGAAGCATTGAGTTGTTTTCGGTAGCGGCCATTATTGCTTGAAATGTATTGCAGCAGACGGTACTTATTTTCATTCACACGCTTCTGGCTCATATGCATGTGGCATTCACAATTCACAGATACGTTTGCGCAAAAATGTCATATATATATGACTAACCACATGTATACCGGCGAGTTTGCCGCGGCGCGTGCGCCATACACATGTTCTTTGGCACTTCGTGCCTGGGAGGGTGGGTGGTACAAATTTTAGAAATATGCAAGTTTTACTATCGTAGGGTCATAGGTAGAAAGAAAGGTAGGAATAGCTCCAGGAGGAGAAGCAGGTAGGAAGAAAAGGTAGGAGGAATAGGTCTAGGGGAGAAGGTAGGTGCAACTAGTAACTGGGATTGGCCCCATTTATGAAAGCTGAAGACTCCAGCTACGTTTTAAGGGTATTATTTTTTCGATAAACACCTATAAATTCATATTTTACAAGCATTTTATCGATTTTGCAGTAGGCAGTCATTTAATGTCACTCTTGCGCATCGATCTGTTCATGATTGCCGATTAGTAATGGAATTATTGATTTAATTTGATAAAGCTGCGATCTCTAGCTACATTTTGAGAGGTTTTTTATTAAGGTAACCATACGCGTTTGGATTCTGTAAGCATTTTAGTGGTGAGTGGGTATATTGTAATAGGCAGTTTTTCAATGTTATCCTTGCGCATCGATATGCTCATTATTCCTGAAGGATAATGAAAAGTTAGAGACCAATACAGAAAGCTTAAGACTATAGCTAAATTTTAAGGGGTCAATTATTAAAATGCACTCATGCATTTGGTGTTGACAAGCATTTTAGTGGTTGCGCACAAGTTGCAATTTGGTCAAAGTCACCGTTCCATATCGATTTGCTTTCGCATCTTAGGGTATAGAAGAATGATTGGTACCATTATGGAAAGGTTAAGAGTCTAGCTAAATAATAAGGTATAATTTATTATATAATTATATAAATTATATAATTATTGTATAATTTTACACCTGTAAATTCATATTTTACAAGCATTTTATCGATGTTGCAGTAGGCAGCCATTTAATGTCATATCTAAATAAGGCTATGAAATTTTAAAGATATTCACTTAAGCACGATTCCCAAAATTAAATATATATCTCGCTTAATAAAATAGACGAGCTATGTAGATACCGAAAACAATGCAATGCCTAGCGTTATTAATTCAATCAACTGCTTGCTGGCTCTTATATGAAGACAAATAATCATTAAATAAATACCTCGTGTCCCACGATGTAACGAGTGCATCATTTGCGCGCAGGGCATCCATTGAATGCCTAAAAGAAGGCGGAGCATCTAATGAGTAGTTTTTACTAGCGGCCATTATTCCTCGAAATGCCGTATGTTTGCAAGAAGAAGAAGCATTGAGTTGTTTTCGGTAGCGGCCATTATTGCTTGAAATGTATTGCAGCAGACGGTACTTATTTTCATTCACACGCTTCTGGCTCATATGCATGTGGCATTCACAATTCACAGATACGTTTGCGCAAAAATGTCATATATATATGACTAACCACATGTATACCGGCGAGTTTGCCGCGGCGCGTGCGGCATATTTAGAAATTTTCAGCGGACAAATTTTAGAAATTTGCAAGTTTTACTATCGTAGGGTCATAGGTAGAAAGAAAGGTAGGAATAGCTCCAGGAGGAGAAGCAGGTAGGAAGAAAAGGTAGGAGGAATAGGTCTAGGGGAGAAGGTAGGTGCAACTAGTAACTGGGATTGGCCCCATTTATGAAAGCTGAAGACTCCAGCTACGTTTTATGGGTATTATTTTTTCGATAAACACCTATAAATTCATATTTTACAAGCATTTTATCGATTTTGCAGTAGGCAGCCATTTAATGTCACTCTTGCGCATCGATCTGTTCATGATTGCCGATTAGTAATGGAATTATTGATTTAATTTGATAAAGCTGCGATCTCTAGCTACATTTTAAGAGGCTTTTTATTAAGGTAACCATACGCGTTTGGATTCTGTAAGCATTTTAATGGTGAGTGGGTATATTGTAATAGGCAGTTTTTCAATGTTATCCTTGCGCATCGATATGCTCATTATTCCTGAAGGATAATGAAAAGTTAGAGACCAATATAGAAAGCTTAAGACTATAGCTAAATTTTAAGGGGTCAATTATTAAAATGCACTCATGCATTTGGTGTTGACAAGCATTTTAGTGGTTGCGCACAAGTTGCAATTTGGTCAAAGTCACCGTTCCATATCGATTTGCTTTCGCATCTTAGGGTATAGAAGAATGATTGGTACCATTATGGAAAGGTTAAGAGTCTAGCTAAATAATAAGGTATAATTTATTATATAATTATATAAATTATATAATTATTGTATAATTTTACACCTATAAATTCATATTTTACAAGCATTTTATCGATGTTGCAGTAGGCAGCCATTTAATGTCATATCTAAATAAGGCTATTAAATTTTAAAGATATTCACTTAAGCACGATTCCCAAAATTAAATATATATCTCGCTTAATAAAATAGACGAGCTATGTAGATACCGAAACCAATGCAATGCCTAGCATTATTAATTCAATCAACTGCTTGCTGGCTCTTATATGAAAACAAATAATCATTAAATAAATACCTCGTGTCCCACGATGTAACGAGTGCATCATTTGCGCGCAGGGCATCCATTGAATGCCTAAAAGAAGGCGGAGCATCTAATGAGTAGTTTTTACTAGCGGCCATTATTCCTCGAAATGCCGTAGGTTTGCAAGAAGAAGAAGCATTGAGTTGTTTTCGGTAGCGGCCATTATTGCTTGAAATGTATTGCAGCAGACGGTACTTATTTTCATTCACACGCTTCTGGCTCATATGCATGTGGCATTCACAATTCACAGATACGTTTGCGCAAAAATGTCATATATATATGACTAACCACATGTATACCGGCGAGTTTGCCGCGGCGCGTGCGGCATACACATGTTCTTTGGCACTTCGTGCCTGGGAGGGTGGGTGGGACAAATTTTAGAAATTTGCAAGTTTTACTATCGTAGGGTCATAGGTAGAAAGAAAGGTAGGAATAGCTCCAGGAGGAGAAGCAGGTAGGAAGAAAAGGTAGGAGGAATAGGTCTAGGGGAGAAGGTAGATGCAACTAGTAACTGGGATTGGCCCCATTTATGAAAGCTGAAGACTCCAGCTACGTTTTATGGGTATTATTTTTTCGATAAACACCTATAAATTCATATTTTACAAGCATTTTATCGATTTTGCAGTAGGCAGCCATTTAATGTCACTCTTGCGCATCGATCTGTTCATGATTTCCGATTAGTAATGGAATTATTGATTTAATTTGATAAAGCTGCGATCTCTAGCTACATTTTAAGAGGTTTTTTATTAAGGTAACCATACGCGTTTGGATTCTGTAAGCATTTTAATGGTGAGTGGGTATATTGTAATAGGCAGTTTTTCAATGTTATCCTTGCGCATCGATATGCTCATTATTCCTGAAGGATAATGAAAAGTTAGAGACCAATATAGAAAGCTTAAGACTCTAGCTAAATTTTAAGGGGTCAATTACTAAAATGCACTCATGCATTTGGTGTTGACAAGCATTTTAGTGGTTGCGCACAAGTTGCAATTTGGTCAAAGTCACCGTTCCATATCGATTTGCTTTCGCATCTTAGGGTATAGAAGAATGATTGATACCATTATGGAAAGGTTAAGAGTCTAGCTAAATAATAAGGTATAATTTATTATATAATTATATAAATTATATAATTATTGTATAATTTTACACCTATAAATTCATATTTTACAAGCATTTTATCGATGTTGCAGTAGGCAGCCATTTAATGTCATATCTAAATAAGGCTATGAAATTTTAAAGATATTCACTTAAGCACGATTCCCAAAATTAAATATATATCTCGCTTAATAAAATAGACGAGCTATGTAGATACTGAAACCAATGCAATGCCTAGCATTATTAATTCAATGAACTGCTTGCTGGCTCTTATATGAAAACAAATAATCATTAAATAAATACCTCGTGTCCCACGATGTAACGAGTGCATCATTTGCGCGCAGGGCATCCATTGAATGCCTAAAAGAAGGCGGAGCATCTAATGAGTAGTTTTTACTAGCGGCCATTATTCCTTGAAATGCCGTATGTTTGCAAGAAGAAGAAGCATTGAGTTGTTTTCGGTAGCGGCCATTATTGCTTGAAATGTATTGCAGCAGACGGTACTTATTTTCATTCACACGCTTCTGGCTCATATGCATGTGGCATTCACAATTCACAGATACGTTTGCGCAAAAATGTCATATATATATGACTAACCACATGTATACCGGCGAGTTGTGCAACTAGTAACTGGGATTGGCCCCATTTATGAAAGCTGAAGACTCCAGCTACGTTTTATGGGTATTATTTTTTCGATAAACACCTATAAATTCATATTTTACAAGCATTTTATCGATTTTGCAGTAGGCAGCCATTTAATGTCACTCTTGCGCATCGATCTGTTCATGATTGCCGATTAGTAATGGAATTATTGATTTAATTTGATAAAGCTGCGATCTCTAGCTACATTTTAAGAAGTTTTTTATTAAGGTAACCATACGCGTTTGGATTCTGTAAGCATTTTAGTGGTGAGTGGGTATATTGTAATAGGCAGTTTTTCAATGTTATCCTTGCGCATCGATATGCTCATTATTCCTGAAGGATAATGAAAAGTTAGAGACCAATATAGAAAGCTTAAGACTATTGCTAAATTTTAAGGGGTCAATTATTAAAATGCACTCATGCATTTGGTGTTGACAAGCATTTTAGTGGTTGCGCACAAGTTGCAATTTGGTCAAAGTCACCGTTCCATATCGATTTGCTTTCGCATCTTAGGGTATAGAAGAATGATTGGTACCATTATGGAAAGGTTAAGAGTCTAGCTAAATAATAAGGTATAATTTATTATATAATTATATAAATTATATAATTATTGTATAATTTTACACCTGTAAATTCATATTTTACAAGCATTTTATCGATGTTGCAGTAGGCAGCCATTTAATGTCATATCTAAATAAGGCTATGAAATTTTAAAGATATTCACTTAAGCACGATTCCCAAAATTAAATATATATCTCGCTTAATAAAATAGACGAGCTATGTAGATACCGAAACCAATGCAATGCCTAGCGTTATTAATTCAATCAACTGCTTGCTGGCTCTTATATGAAAACAAATAATCATTAAATAAATACCTCGTGTCCCACGATGTAACGAGTGCATCATTTGCGCGCAGGGCATCCATTGAATGCCTAAAAGAAGGCGGAGCATCTAATGAGTAGTTTTTACTAGCGGCCATTATTCCTCGAAATGCCGTATGTTTGCAAGAAGAAGAAGCATTGAGTTGTTTTCGGTAGCGGCCATTATTGCTTGAAATGTATTGCAGCAGACGGTATTTATTTTCATTCACACGCTTCTGGCTCATATGCATGTGGCATTCACAATTCAAAGATACGTTTGCGCAAAAATGTCATATATATATGACTAACCACATGTATACCGGCGAGTTTGCCGCGGCGCGTGCGGCATATTTAGAAATTTTCAGCGGACAAATTTTAGAAATTTGCAAGTTTTACTATCGTAGGGTCATAGGTAGAAAGAAAGGTAGAAATAAAATGAAAATAAAATGAAAATAAAATGAAAATAAAATGAAAATAAAATGAAAATAAAATGAAAATAAAATGAAAATAAAATGAAAATAAAATGAAAATAAAATGAAAATAAAATGAAAATAAAATGAAAATAAAATGAAAATAAAATGAAAATAAAATAAATGAAAATAAAATGAAAATAAAATGAAAATAAAATGAAAATAAAATGAAAATAAAATGAAAATAAAATGAAAATAAAATGAAAATAAAATGAAAATAAAATGAAAATAAAATGAAAATAAAATGAAAATAAAATGAAAATAAAATGAAAATAAAATGAAAATAAAATGAAAATAAAATGAAAATAAAATGAAAATAAAATGAAAATAAAATGAAAATAAAATGAAAATAAAATGAAAATAAAATGAAAATAAAATGAAAATAAAATGAAAAAAAAATGAAAAAAAAATGAAAATAAAATGAAAATAAAATGAAAATAAAATGAAAATAAAATGAAAATAAAATGAAAATAAAATGAAAATAAAATGAAAATAAAATGAAAATAAAATGAAAATAAAATGAAAATAAAATGAAAATAAAATGAAAATAAAATGAAAATAAAATGAAAATAAAATGAAAATAAAATGAAAATAAAATTAAAAATAAAATGAAAATAAAATGAAAATAAAATGAAAATAAAATGAAAATAAAATGAAAATAAAATGAAAATAAAATGAAAATAAAATGAAAATAAAATGAAAATAAAATGAAAATAAAATGAAAATAAAATGAAAATAAAATGAAAATAAAATGAAAATAAAATGAAAATAAAATGAAAATAAAATGAAAATAAAATGAAAATAAAATGAAAATAAAATGAAAATAAAATGAAAATAAAATGAAAATAAAATGAAAATAAAATGAAAATAAAATGAAAATAAAATGACAATAAAATGAAAATAAAATGAAAATAAAATGAAAATAAAATGAAAATAAAATGAAAATAAAATGAAATGAAAATAAAATGAAAATAAAATGAAATAAAAATAAAATGAAAATAAAATGAAATGAAAATAAAATGAAAATAAAATGAAAATAAAATGAAAATAAAATGAAAATAAAATGAAAATAAAATGAAAATAAAATGAAAATAAAATGAAAATAAAATGAAAATAAAATGAAAATAAAATGAAAATAAAATGAAAATAAAATGAAAATAAAATGAAAATAAAATGAAAATAAAATGAAAATAAAATGAAAATAAAATGAAAATAAAATGAAAATAAAATGAAAATAAAATGAAAATAAAATGAAAATAAAATGTAAATAAAATGAAAATAAAATGAAAATAAAATGAAAATAAAATGAAAATAAAATGAAAATAAAATGAAAATAAAATGAAAATAAAATGTAAATAAAGTGAAAATAAAATGAAAATAAAATGAAAATAAAATGAAAATAAAATGAAAATAAAATGAAAATAAAATGAAAATAAAATGAAAATAAAATGAAAATAAAATGAAAATAAAATGAAAATAAAATGAAAATAAAATGAAAATAAAATGAAAATAAAATGAAAATAAAATGAAAATAAAATGAAAATAAAATGAAATAAAATGAAAATAAAATGAAAATAAAATGAAAATAAAATGAAAATAAAATGAAAATAAAATGAAAATAAAATGAAAATAAAATGAAATGAAAATGAAATGAAAATGAAATGAAAATAAAATGAAAATAAAATGAAAATAAAATGAAAATAAAATGAAAATAAAATGAAAATAAAATGAAAATAAAATGAAAATAAAATAAAATAAAATGAAAATAAAATGAAAATAAAATGAAAATAAAATGAAAATAAAATGAAAATAAAATGAAAATAAAATGAAAATAAAATGAAAATAAAATGAAAATAAAATGAAAATAAAATGAAAATAAAATGAAAATAAAATGAAAATAAAATGAAAATAAAATGAAAATAAAATGAAAATAAAATGAAAATAAAATGAAAATAAAATGAAAATAAAATGAAAATAAAATGAAAATAAAATGAAAATAAAATGAAAATAAAATGAAAATAAAATGAAAATAAAATGAAAATAAAATGAAAATAAAATGAAAATAAAATGAAAATAAAATGAAAATAAAATGAAAATAAAATGAAAATAAAATGAAAATAAAATGAAAATAAAATGAAAATAAAATGAAAATAAAATGAAAATAAAATGAAAATAAAATGAAAATAAAATGAAAATAAAATGAAAATAAAATGAAAATAAAATGAAAATAAAATGAAAATAAAATGAAAATAAAATGAAAATAAAATGAAAATAAAATGAAAATAAAATGAAAATAAAATGAAAATAAAATGAAATGAAAATGAAATGAAAATGAAATGAAAATGAAATGAAAATGAAATGAAAATAAAATGAAAATAAAATGAAAATAAAATGAAAATAAAATGAAAATAAAATGAAAATAAAATGAAAATAAAATGAAAATAAAATGAAAATAAAATAAAATAAAATGAAAATAAAATGAAAATAAAATGAAAATAAAATGAAAATAAAATGAAAATAAAATGAAAATAAAATGAAAATAAAATGAAAATAAAATGAAAATAAAATGAAAATAAAATGAAAATAAAATGAAAATAAATGAAAATAAAATGAAAATAAAATGAAAATAAAATGAAAATAAAATGAAAATAAAATGAAAATAAAATGAAAATAAAATGAAAATAAAATGAAAATAAAATGAAAATAAAATGAAAATAAAATGAAAATAAAATGAAAATAAAATGAAAATAAAATGAAAATAAAATGAAAATAAAATGAAAATAAAATGAAAATAAAATGAAAATAAAATGAAAATAAAATGAAAATAAAATGAAAATAAAATGAAAATAAAATGAAATGAAAATAAAATGAAAATAAAATGAAAATAAAATGAAAATAAAATGAAATGAAAATAAAATGAAAATAAAATGAAAATAAAATGAAAATAAAATGAAAATAAAATGAAAATAAAATGAAAATAAAATGAAAATAAAATGAAAATAAAATGAAAATAAAATGAAATAAAATGAAAATAAAATGAAAATAAAATGAAAATAAAATGAAAATAAAATGAAAATAAAATGAAAATAAAATGAAAATAAAATGAAAATAAAATGAAAATAAAATAAAATGAAAATAAAATGAAAATAAAATGAAAATAAAATGAAAATAAAATTAAAATAAAATGAAAATAAAATGAAAATAAAATGAAAATAAAATGAAAATAAAATGAAAATAAAATGAAAATAAAATGAAAATAAAATGAAATGAAAATGAAATGAAAATGAAATGAAAATGAAATGAAAATGAAATGAAAATAAAATGAAAATAAAATGAAAATAAAATGAAAATAAAATGAAAATAAAATGAAAATAAAATGAAAATAAAATAAAATAAAATGAAAATAAAATGAAAATAAAATGAAAATAAAATGAAAATAAAATGAAAATAAAATGAAAATAAAATGAAAATAAAATGAAAATAAAATGAAAATAAAATGAAAATAAAATGAAAATAAAATGAAAATAAAATGAAAATAAAATGAAAATAAAATGAAAATAAAATGAAAATAAAATGAAAATAAAATGAAAATAAAATGAAAATAAAATGAAAATAAAATGAAAATAAAATGAAAATAAAATGAAAATAAAATGAAAATAAAATGAAAATAAAATGAAAATAAAATGAAAATAAAATGAAAATAAAATGAAAATAAAATGAAAATAAAATGAAAATAAAATGAAAATAAAATGAAAATAAAATGAAAATAAAATGAAAATAAAATGAAAATAAAATGAAAATAAAATGAAAATAAAATGAAATGAAAATGAAATGAAAATAAAATGAAAATAAAATGAAAATAAAATGAAATGAAAATAAAATGAAAATAAAATGAAAATAAAATGAAAATAAAATGAAAATAAAATGAAAATAAAATGAAAATAAAATGAAAATAAAATGAAAATAAAATGAAAATAAAATGAAAATAAAATGAAAATAAAATGAAAATAAAATGAAAATAAAATGAAAATAAAATGAAAATAAAATGAAAATAAAATGAAAATAAAATGAAAATAAAATTAAAATAAAATTAAAATAAAATGAAAATAAAATGAAAATAAAATGAAAATAAAATGAAAATAAAATGAAAATAAAATGAAAATAAAATGAAAATAAAATGAAAATAAAATGAAAATAAAATGAAAATAAAATGAAAATAAAATGAAAATAAAATGAAAATAAAATGAAAATAAAATGAAAATAAAATGAAAATAAAATGAAAATAAAATGAAAATAAAATGAAAATAAAATGAAAATAAAATGAAAATAAAATGAAAATAAAATGAAAATAAAATGAAAATAAAATGAAAATAAAATGAAAATAAAATGAAAATAAAATGAAATGAAAATGAAATGAAAATGAAATGAAAATGAAATGAAAATGAAATGAAAATGAAATGAAAATAAAATGAAAATAAAATGAAAATAAAATGAAAATAAAATGAAAATAAAATGAAAATAAAATGAAAATAAAATAAAATAAAATGAAAATAAAATGAAAATAAAATGAAAATAAAATGAAAATAAAATGAAAATAAAATGAAAATAAAATGAAAATAAAATGAAAATAAAATGAAAATAAAATGAAAATAAAATGAAAATAAAATGAAAATAAAATGAAAATAAAATGAAAATAAAATGAAAATAAAATGAAAATAAAATGAAAATAAAATGAAAATAAAATGAAAATAAAATGAAAATAAAATGAAAATAAAATGAAAATAAAATGAAAATAAAATGAAAATAAAATGAAAATAAAATGAAAATAAAATGAAAATAAAATGAAAATAAAATGAAAATAAAATGAAAATAAAATTAAAATAAAATTAAAATAAAATTAAAATAAAATTAAAATAAAATTAAAATAAAATTAAAATAAAATTAAAATAAAATTAAAATAAAATTAAAATAAAATTAAAATAAAATTAAAATAAAATTAAAATAAAATTAAAATAAAATTAAAATAAAATTAAAATAAAATTAAAATAAAATTAAAATAAAATTAAAATAAAATTAAAATAAAATGAAAATAAAATTAAAATAAAATTAAAATAAAATTAAAATAAAATTAAAATAAAATTAAAATAAAATTAAAATAAAATTAAAATAAAATGAAAATAAAATTAAAATAAAATTAAAATAAAATTAAAATAAAATTAAAATAAAATTAAAATAAAATGAAAATAAAATGAAAATAAAATGAAAATAAAATGAAAATAAAATTAAAATAAAATTAAAATAAAATTAAAATAAAATTAAAATAAAATTAAAATAAAATTAAAATAAAATTAAAATAAAATTAAAATAAAATTAAAATAAAATTAAAATAAAATGAAAATAAAATGAAAATAAAATGAAAATAAAATGAAAATAAAATGAAAATAAAATGAAAATAAAATGAAAATAAAATGAAAATAAAATGAAAATAAAATGAAAATAAAATGAAAATAAAATGAAAATAAAATGAAAATAAAATGAAAATAAAATGAAAATAAAATGAAAATAAAATGAAAATAAAATGAAAATAAAATGAAAATAAAATGAAAATAAAATGAAAATAAAATGAAAATAAAATGAAAATAAAATGAAAATAAAATGAAAATAAAATGAAAATAAAACGAAAATAAAATGAAAATAAAATGAAAATAAAATGAAAATAAAATGAAAATAAAATGAAAATAAAATGAAAATAAAATGAAAATAAAATGAAAATAAAATGAAAATAAAATGAAAATAAAATGAAAATAAAATGAAAATAAAATGAAAATAAAATGAAAATAAAATGAAAATAAAATGAAAATAAAATGAAAATAAAATGAAAATAAAA